>OX122889.2:25837514-28337514 GCA_944738655.2 Andrena hattorfiana
GGACCTTACAGCAAAAGGGGTGCAACTCCATTTTTGACAGCTTTTGAGTTATGACGTTTAATATACGTAAAAAAATGTTTACAGTTTGATGCACATTTGATGCAAATCCGATAACAAACAAGCGATTTATTGCAAATTTTGAAGCTGCACCCATTATGTTTAGTGCTTTATTTTGTTTTGGGCAGCTCCGGATTTGAAAATTTCGCCAAAAATAGAAATACAAACTTGTCAACTCAATAACTGCTACTTATTGTGTGAAAATATATATTTTTCAATTAGTGTTCTCTTTTTAATGTTAAGCCATAGCAATAATTTTATATACCGTTTTTTTCCAATTCACTCGATGGTGGTAAACATGAATTTTTTCTTTCGCATTCTTCCGCAGCGGACACAATTGTTTAATATTAATGACGAATTAAATGAAGACGCATTTTTTCTCCGGTTTCAAATGACGAGTTAACTTGTCTGTGCTGGTTAACGGGATAAACATAATACAACCCCTTCGATTCTTCCTTATTATTCACCGTTAAAGTGAAAATCAATTCATCAATTACAAATTACTCAATTTTTTTGCACAGGTTTATTAATTATGTACAAAACGGTACGAAAGGGCGATGCCAGCCTGCAGTACACAATTCTCCCGCAAACAGACCAGTTCTCCTCGCCTGGTTTTCCCCAAGCCTCCAGCAAATCGAGGCCAAGAATCATCAAGGTCACCATGGGCACGCTGATGATCCTTATTATTCTGTCCTGCGTGGCGACGCCATTCCTCATGAACCAGAACGATCAGAGCCTCTTCGCCAGCGCTGTCTTCTCGATGGGTCGTGTTGGACACAACACAGTTCCCAGGAACACCTCGAGGAGTCAAGGAAATGACGCCGCCGTGAGCAAAAGCAAAACGCTGGAGACGATGACAGCGAAATCGATGGAAGCCCTCAGAAAACAGGAACCAGAGGACGGGACGACTCCGACGCCGGGGGTATTGAGAGCTGAAGAACAGGAGACTGAAGATTTCACGACTACAGGTGTGAATCTTTTGCATTATCGGTTTCACTTTCGGGCACTAGAAGTCGAGGACCTTTTAAGTTACGGTAGTTTAAACTGCAGTAAAACCATCAGTAGTTGAATTAATGGGGAGACATAATCGTTCAGATAAGGGAATTTCTGGACAATGGGACACCCATTTTCCTCTTAATTAAGGTGGTACATGGGTATTTTGGGGGTCAAAAATCGATTTTTTCTCTCTATTGTTTATGATAGCCACAAGCCTTAGAAGTATTTTAAAAAGGATTTCATAGAAAAATTTGAAAAATTGCGAGAGTTACAGCGTAAAAAGTAACGGGCGGGCCAATGTAGGGTAAACGCGCCGCGGCGAGCTTTAAAGCCGTTTTTTTTAAACCATGTTTCTCAAGACGGGGAAAATCGTAACTCGAGAACGAATCGATATTTTTTCTTGGAATTTAAACTAAATCTACAAAACACTTTTCTCCACGATGTGGAACTCGCTCACTAAGATCGCATAATTTTAACAACATTTGAGACAGCATTTAGCACAGAATAACTTCAGTAAAATCGTTCAAAGTTGATATTTGTTGTATAACTCCGTGAATTTTTTTAAAATTTTTTTACCACGTTCCATATTGTAGATTTTGAGTCAAACATATACAGCGATTTTGCTTTTAGTTTAGTCGGTCAATGGGAATCGCGTTCACCACTTTGACGTCTTGTATACTAATTAATCTTTAATATTTTGTAAACATTCTTATTTGAAAATACGTCTTATATCCCTAGGAAATAATTGTTAAAAGAGCAAATGCTTCAAGTTATTACCGGCTCTATAATCTATCCCAGAAGCAACCGTTGATTTTAGCTGTCTAATACCCATACACCCCCTTAATGATTATTCTATATACATATTTCAGAAATAATAATACAACCAATGATAGTAAAAATGAATAGTAATTGTAACGTTTAGTTCTTGGGCTACCTGCCGTAGAAAGGGCGGGGAGGGGGGGTGCACATGATTTTAAATATAACACGTCGTGCAAGTACCTACATTGCATTAGTAAGTTTTTATTTTCGGTTCTGTACTGCCTCTTACTTTTGTGGACATCTATGATTTTCCTCATTCAATTTGATCATTGTATTTTAAAAATTCTTCGATTGTCATTTTACCATTTTCTTTCTCTATGCTCTTACATTTCTCTAATAATTGCTCTATGGTTTCCAAATTTTCATGACATATCCTGCTTTTATTTTGGTTTTACGGTTAACAGTATTTGTTGTTTCTCTTTTCGTTTCCATATCTGAATTTTGCTATTGCCGCCCGATCTCTTCCACTGTGAACTGGCAACAGATATAAATGTGTCATTTGCTTAGCAACTGTTGGGTGTTGTATCATTTATGATGCTAAATCGCTGATAATAGAAAATTCGAATATTGTTATGTATATCAGAGATTTAGAAGATGTGCAAAAAAAATGGATTTTGCTTATTCTCTTATTTTCTATAATCAAACTAAAAGAATGGAGAGTGTACTGTTTATATTGTTCAATTAATTTGAAAGCTTTCCACGGGACTGTTGAGTGTGCATATTTTTTTGCAAGATGGCGATTATTTACGACGTGTTTTAAATATGGCAGAGTTATATTTTCAAAATACCTTATGCTCATCTTGTTAATATATTGGCATTGTTTGATGTTTGCATTATGCTTAGATATTATTTTTTATGTTGGAAGATATAAAAAAAGTTTGAAAATATGGGAAATAGGAAAGTGGTTGGAATAGTCTGACTCTTACATAGCCGAAAGAGAAATTGTAACCGTCACATCAAGGGAAAATCACTGTTTGCGAATAGTGAAATGAAGTGTACAAAAATGTCAGAACACGAAATTGCTTGTCAAAGTTAATATGAAAATGTGAACAATACTCTGCCCACTTCTAGTCGGCTACTAGCGGTAGACTGCTCACTTGTCAATTTAGCAAAAGCAAAAGTTGTCAACGTCACATATTGGCTACAAAATTCCAAAATTACTGAAAATTATTTTAAGATAAACAGTGAATAATGATATTAAAAATAGTTTATAGTTGATTAACCACTAGAGCATACAAACTGTCATTACCATAAAATACTTTTTTTTCACGGTTTTGTTAATACAAACTAGAAATTATTTTTTAGTAATAGCGTAATTAAAAAAATAACTAATAATGATTTTTTGAAAACGTAAATTAAATTCTATGCGTATTACTGAAATGATTAATTTTAAAAAACATACCATTTATCAGTTGTTGTAAGTTGCTAACAAGTATCGGTTACATTATACTCAAAGGGTAGAAGTTTGAAAGTATAATGACAATGAATATATAATCACTGAATGATTATCTAGTAATACACAAAATTCTGAAGGATCGTGAAATATATACTTTCTGAGAATAAACTTTGTCAGAACAAGAAAGATAGTAAATTAAACTTAAAAAAATGTTTCCTTATTTGCAAGAGGCAGCCAAATGTGAGAACTCTGTTCTCCTTTAAAATTGATGCTCCTTTGTTTCTCGTATTCCGTTGCAACGAGGATTTGCATTTTCCTTCGTAAGACGTTGAAAAGGAATTCCTCCGTATATTTTAGGAGCGTAGCAAATAACGTTAAAAGATTTTACACTCACGGATGCGGAAAGTTTCTCCTTCCTCATATCTTTAATAGAAGACAGACTGTTAGCACATTTCCTGCCTAGAAACAGAAAACAACAATTTTAAAAAATTTTAATCTATTACAATAAGTATTTGTAATTTATAATCGACTCTTTTTCATCCTTTTAATCAGATAATAATTAAAAGATGTTAACACAAACAAACAATGGAGACACTAGAAAAATAAATACTGTAAATTTTATATAAAATTTTATCAAATAAAATAAAGAATTGCCAGCTACTCAATATTTAGAAAACAATTAAGTCGGCATATGTAGGTCGAAACATAAACCTCTGTCAGAGTTAAAAAAAAGTTGTGTTTTGGTAACGCCAAAGACTTGTTTAAAATAACAAGAAAAGTAATACATATTATGGTATAAAATGAATATAATTAATAATCCTATACAATTTATAGTGTAAAGCAAGACAATACGCCTCGGTTGAGAGAACGTCTAACTATTGCTTTATGCACACAAGTAACGCTACAGCCGTCCACAAACACTGTTAAAGTGTCATTATTACGTTTCTTAAAAAAATATACAAAACTTTTGATTTTCAGTTTCTGAACAATTCTGAAGAGGCATTTGCGAACCGTGGCGTACTGTGTAGTTTTACTTTATTGTAATTAACTATTTTTTAGTATTATAATTTTATAATAGTATAGGAAGTAATACCTTCCTGCTTCAGCAAGTAGAAAATGCCTGTTAAATGCAAGCTAGGAATTCTTGAAAGAATAGTAATTCTCTGACACGAAGATAATCAAGCGGCTTAAACGCTACGGATGGCTTCGAAAATAGGACAAAGCATCTCGAGTCACTTCGAATATTTGTTAAAAATTTTACAAGTCTTAATGCGTCTTAAAAGCGTTCAAACCTTTTCTAACCGACTTAAAAAAGGAGGAGGTTATAGATTCAACCCGTATGTATTTTTTTTATGTTTGTCCCCGCATAACTCTTGAGCCTATGGACCGATTTTGATGATTTTTTTATTCGAAAGAAGGCGACGGCCCGGTGGTCCCATCCCGTATTGCATTAGTATTAGCTCAATATTTCGCCAGTTCTGGTTAATAAAGGCTATTGTCACCTAATTATTATTATTTTATGTACGTACGCGCATATCTCCTTAGCATGTTGTATGAATATATATATATATATATATATATATATATATATATATATAATATAATATATTTTATAAAAAAACATCAAATAAAAAAATTTAAAAAAAATTAAATATATATAATATATTTTATAAAAAAACATCAAACAAAAAAATTAAAAAAAATTAAATATATATATAATATATTTTATAAAAAAACATCAAATAAAAAATTTAGAAAAAAATAAAACTGACTTAAAAAAAAATAAGAGTCATAGATTAAATAAAGAAAAAATTAGTTTTTACTTTCTAGTGGGTTTTAATTTTTTTGAAGTCGGTTTTAATTTTTTTGTTCCTTTAACAATACAAGTTCATAGGTAGGGTTCAATAATTCGAATTCGCAATTGAAAAATTACGATTGAAGTGTGTATTACTAAAATATTTGATTGTTAACTTGTCATATGTCGATCGGTACACAAAAGGCTCCTCAAGTTTCTCAAGACCCATTGATAATATTTATTTACTTCTTTATTGCTTTAAACCAGAAGTGGTTTATATAGTAATTACAGTATACATGTAGTTTATATAGCATTCAAAAAAACATATCTATAAAGAAAGCGATGATAACGCTAATTTATTCGGAGTACGTCAAATTAATCGGTTTAAGCAGAGCACGGATTAAACGAAACTCTATTTATCCAGGCTCCTCTGTTGAAGAGTGTAAAGTGTGTGTGGATGTGGATGGAGGATATGTAGAACACGTTTCATATAAACGACAATAAGAATATTGCAAGGTATAAGTGTAATCACTCGTTTGCATTGAATGAATGTTCATGAAGTGAACAGAAAAAAATAATTGACTGGTGTTGTCAGAGTGAAAAGATAATGCCGAATGCCAACTCTGGCAAGATGGATTTATTTATATATGTAGAATAACCATTTTTTATTCAATTTAGGGAGTACTGTAGGTTACTTATATCTTGAGGAAATATTTAACACACTGTATTAAATTTTAATATGTAAGGAAGATTGGTCGGCGAACATCTTGACTGTTATGACAGATAGATCATCATTATATTATACGTCGGCCCATTTTTATTTTCGTTCATACAGTATTTGGAAAGCTTTTTTATTAAACCTTGATCTCGTTATGACATAAAATTCTTATTTTCTAAAAGCAGTAATATTAATAAGTAATGAGTAATGTAAGTAATGTACCCTCCATCCGGCTTGCGAGAGTAAAAATATTTCGCAAATTACGTTTCCTCTGAATTTTAAATATATTGAAGGATTCCTGAAATTCGAAAAGTTGCGCAGTTTCCTTTGAAAGAGAACTTTTAGAATTGCATTTAGGAAGGGAAACTCTCCGAGAAATTTTTAAGACTTTATTTTCGACAATTTGTTTATCGAAGAGTTGATTTTTTAGTGGAGGAATTGATGAAAAATTCTCAACTTCTTGTTGGGAAAGGCTTTAAAACTTCTTATACACTATACCTACTTAATATATATTTCAATTGGCAGATATTTACATACAAACAAGAAAGCATCGAATTTTAAAAGTGTTCGTTTAATGCTAAAAGACGGTTCTTAGTCATATAAAAAACTTGTGTTGCATGCATGTAGATTTCATATGTACATATATATGCATTGATATATACTTATAATAATATATTGTATGTTTAACGCCATTTCCGCATTTGCATTATACTATCAGCTTACAATGCTGGTAACCCGTGCCGTTATCGAGAATGTTGAAACTTAAAACTGACTAAATAAAGTAAAAATAGGTGTTCGCGGCAGAATAAAGCTGGGAATTTAATCTCGCAGAAATTGATTGATCCAATTTCTTCTCCGGATCGCTGTCGTATCTTCATCTCTATTTTTCTCCCGCAGGTGTGTTCGAACACCCTTGTAGTTATCAACGATAAACATCGATATCCTCGATACTTCTCTCGGTATTATATTACTCCATGGCTTCTAGCTTAACTCGTTGAAAAAAGTGCGAAATAATAGAGAAAATCAAGGAGAAAAATGAATTTTTTTCGAAGGGAATTAAAGCATTCTGCATTTCATAATTTATGAATAATATTATAAATTTATTTTCACCATTTGTAGTGCTAGGTATCGTTTACATATATTGATTTGAAACCACCATTTTGAAATTTGTTTTTTTTTATTAACAATACTATTATTTCTCTTGAAAGATTTTATGCATACAATAACATGCACATTTACAGGTTGTATTGGAGGATGGTGTTTCAATCTTTCTATAGTATGATTGCATGGCAATATGATCACTGAGTACTGAATAGTTACGCCTGCAATTTACATTGATATGTAGAAAATTTTTCTATGGTGTTTCTGCAGCACACAGATTGAATAATTTACATCGAACTTATACCTACCATATTATTAGTTCGAGTAACCAGCGAAATCTAGTCGCTATTTAACGACAGGACAGTTGCTTCTACTCTCAAAAAATAGATTTTAATATTATACGAGGAAACTCTAATTTTTATAGCGAATTATTCTTCAATTGACTGGTTACATTTTTATTCATCTTTTGCGACAAACTAAAATAATATATTTTAAACTAATATAAAAGCAAAAATGATGAACAGGAAACAGCAGTAAATATGCTTTGGAATACTGAACAGCTCTTTTACTTTCATTCACTAATCAATTTATATTGAATAGTTTTCAAGAAAACGTCAACAAATTTTAAATACAAATGGTGAAAAAAGATTTTCTTTACGCAAAAGTATTGGAATATTGGAAAAGTACCTTCCAAGACATTATGTTTCACCAAATATAGATATAAATTCCTAACATTCATTCGTTAATAATTCTTCATTATTTAACCGGAACACTGCACTTCCTAAAGCTTGCGCGCAAAGTGTGTTAAATCAATATACATCAATAAACCAAGCCAGATCAATAACACCTTCAAAGCAGAGATGGGCAAATAATTTTTTGCCCATCTCTGCTTTAAAGTGTCAGTAAGTTCGCGTTATCTTTTAATCGTTTCCATAAAAGTTCTTTAAAAATTTAACGACGAGCTGTGGCAGAGGCAAATTGATGGTACCGATGCCAGCGCTATTAACCCCTTTTGCTTGAGGTCTACACAGGGTGTCCCAGGATTGATGGTACAAACCAGGAGGAAGTGATTCTAGGTGAAAAAATAATTTGGAAATATAGGACAAACTTTTTTCATACAAGGTTTTATATTTTAAAGCTTTATGTTTTACTTTCATTTATAAACCCACTATAAGCAGAAAGAGATAGATAATAGCACATAATGTTCATAAGGGATCAACATTACGAATGATATTAATGCCATTTGTAAACGACATATTAAGTGCACACGTATCTACTCGAAGAATATTTAAAGTCGATTTTCTTTAAAACACAGCTTCAAATGAAAAAAATTCATTGTATTTTTTCGACTTACAAGGAGAGTATTTTAGGTGTCCGCCTCCGATTATTTTGATTTTTGGATATGTTATAGAGGACCGAAAAATAAGAAATACGTGTTTTTTTATTTTTCCCCGTTTTCATATTTGGGGGGTGAAAACTGCGTTCAAAGTTAGGGTTGAAAAATCATTTTTGTGGAATATCTCGAGAACTATTAGAGATAGGGGAATAGTGTCAATGGACGAATTTTGTGTCTTTGAATGCGAAATATGACTGACTCACCAGATTTTCCCCTATCTCTAATAGTTCTCGAGATATTCCACAAAAATGATTTTTCAACCCTAACTTTGAACGCAGTTTTCACCCCCCAAATATGAAAACGGGGAAAAATAAAAAAACACGTATTTCTTATTTTTCGGTCCTCTATAACATATCCAAAAATCAAAATGATCGGAGGCGGACACCTAAAATACTCTCCTTGTTAGTTTTTCATGTAGAATTACTCCCTCCTTGGATCTACCATCAATCCTGGAACACTCTGTATAACATGTTGCGCGGCACGAGGAACTTTTATGCAAACATCACTATTCGATGTGACGTTTATAGATACCGGAAGAATTTATCTTAAATCTTCGTTGGCACATGATACATACCCGTCATTTTTTACTGCATTCTATGTTTTCAATTATCGACCTCCGCGTCCCCATTTTCTGCCTTTTTTCGCACGTGCGTAATAGGTACATTACCGTTCAAAAGTATCCAGACGTCCAATACGTCATAAATGTTACTTGACTGTGTAAAATAGAGCCTAAACGCAATCTTTATCACTCTGTTATGAAATAAACAAGTTGTGAATTGAAAATGACTGATTTAACTTAGGAATAAATTACCAAAGACGCGTTGTTTTCTTTGTTAGATTTGTATAATGTAACATGTCAATCCTAAACCTTTTTAATAATTGAATTTTTCGATCTATGCTCGGGTGACCATTCGTCCCCGATTTCCAGGGTCAGTGCCCGGAGCACGATTTGTGTCCCCTGTAAATTTTGTCCCCGAGTTTGCCCCAAAGTCTGAATTTAAGGTAATCATTGGTCCTCGATTATCGGTAATAGTCCCCGATTCTGTATTTCTTTTTTAGTCACAAAGTAATCAATATGAAATCGACGCCATGTGTTTCCTATTAAAATCCTACTAATTTGACAACAATGTAACCAATTGTACAAGGAGTAGAGGTGGTCTCTGAGAAAAAAATATTTCATGTCCCAGAAAACCCCACGAAAAAAATAGTCACCTTAATTTATGCTTATTAATTCTTGATACGACACATTGTGAGAACATCCCCTATGTATACTACATATAATATTTATTCCAAATGGATAAATAACGCTCGTTCAAGTCACATTCTTATAAACTCATTCCTCGGAAAAACTGCATTATCGTGTGACCCAACGCACACAGTATCAGTCAAACAGGAAATGACTAATGATTATTCCCATTTCCTGTTTGATTGCAAACAGTTGAACAGCATGATTCATTATTTTTCCATCTATACTTTACTTCTTCCTTAAGGGGGGATTCTCGTCTAACAGCCCCAAAAGTAACTGATATTTAAGAATTTTTTTTTAAAAAACTGTTGGTCATATTTGATTAAACTCTTTTGGGATATAAGGAGACATCGTTAAACTTGCAGAAAATATTTTTGTTATGTCGATCCTTCTTGTTATTTATTAGTTATCGTGGAATCTTGTCCACCTCTTCGACGATGTACCTAACTTTTGTTGGCGGGATGTGTAGCATCTATCATAGTCATCTGATTGCAAAGAAATAGAAGTTTCTTAAAGTTAGATAGTCCACTTTAAAGGAAAAAAAATAAAAATTGAAAGAGTTATAGTGTTTGAAAGGAAAAGTAAGTTTTTTCTTAGACAAATTTTTCATATATAAATCTTTATATCGACGAAAAAAGTATCATAAATAAAAACTAAAATTAAAATTTTAGGTCCAGTCCTAGTGTTAATTATTTAACTTCAAGAAAATTTTCTTCTTTATGCAATCAGATGACTGTAACAGGTGCTACACCTGACGCCAACATCGTTGAAGAGGTTAACACGATTCCACAATGATTAATAAATAATAAGAAGGATCGACATAAGAAAAATATTTTTTGCAAGTTTGAAGATGTCTCCTTATATCCCGAAAGAGTTTAATGCAATATTAACAATAGTTTTAAAAAAATCATAAATTTCGGGGGCTGTTACACAAGAATCCTCCCTTAATGGCAATAGTACACTTGTAAAGTGTAACTATTTAAAGCTATTTTATAAAAGGAACTGTATCGTTTCTCGAGTAAATCTATTCTGCCGAATATTCTACGAGTATAAGTACTTTTTTAAGGTCCACCAAGGAAAGTGAATACTTGGGAGATATTCCATATTTCTTAATAAGTCACTGTCACGCGATCAAATTTTCATAAACCGTTTTCTTACTTCTGTCATTTTCTTGCAGAATTGGCAATGATTACATATTTACAATCAAATAATTTACTCCAATCTCCTACGTCAACAACTAGATGTGAACACACGTCACCCATGGAGAAAAATAAGGATTCTGAAAATATCAATCCTGAAGTATTTCATAAGCATTTATTATGTCCTTTTAATGAATTATTTTCATAGTTGTATTACTAGGTCAACCATTTGCCATACTAACTGTTTCATCTATACACAAAAAAATTCATCACTCATACATCCAGTTCATCATTTCGAAACTAGAGCAACCTGTCAACCCAACCGAAAAACTTTTGCTGGTAGTACAAAGTTACTCAGTAGATGTACTATTCAAACTGATACTATAAAGCGTTTGCATCTCACTAGGATAGAGCTCTGCATTTAACTTCGCCCTCTAAACACCGCTATATTCCTCATTCACTGCCCCTGTCCACAGACTCTGTCGCGAGCAGTACGCAACGCTTTCAAATCTCTTCAGAGCCACCGACGAGCGTCCGGCAGACGTTGACACCTGTCGCAATACCATCGGCATCGCCTTCGACGTCTTCGACGGCCCCCAAGTCATCAGTAAGCACTTCGACGGAAGCCACTACGACGTCCTCGAGCGCGTCAAAGAAGGTGAAGATGCCCAGGGTGACCTTGAAGCTGAGGGAGAACGAAACAATACCGCAAATGTACATGAAGGCGGGCATAGCCTCGTATAAGAAAGGCAACATCACAACCAGCGTTCTGGCGCACGGCCTAAGTCTGGAGGGGTTAATCTTCAAGACACCCGAGGGGACGATAAAACCATGGCCGCAAAAGTGGTTCTTCACTGATTCCTCTTCCGACTTCCAGTGGAAGGTAGGTGCACTTTTAAGTCCCAACACAGTAGAACTTCTGCTATTCGAATTAACAAGGAGGCATGATTGTTCGTATAAAGAAATTTGGACGTTCATCATTTTGTTTGAAACTCAAGTGTAACACGTCACAAACCGATTATATTCCGACAGTGTAGGTAATATACATATTCTGGTAACTATTTTGAGCGTTTACTTCGGCTAAGAAAGGCGGATTAACCTGCAGGCTATTAAATCTTCACACGAGCAGGTACTACTAATGTATCGGCGACGTTTTTTCGATACAGACGAGTCTAAATACAACCTTATTCGGGCTGTTTTTAAATATACGAATATATAATAAATTCAATAAATAATTCGAATCACTTCGAAATTTGTTTAACCAATTACACATCATAAGCGGTTAAAAATAACCCGAAAGAGGTCGACTTTGGACTTAATTTCATCAGGAGAATCTCGCCAATCCACTGGCAGTATTTCCATGAAGATGTAGTAGAGAATATGGACATTACAATTTCCATTACTCC
The DNA here is from genome assembly GCA_944738655.2 of Andrena hattorfiana. Lineage (NCBI taxonomy): Eukaryota > Metazoa > Arthropoda > Insecta > Hymenoptera > Andrenidae > Andrena > Andrena hattorfiana. Next base: position 25,849,584 of record OX122889.2, read on the forward strand.
TATAGGTGAAGCGTAAAGCGGGCTTCGTTCCCAAATTTAACATTCTGGGACTCTGGGACAATACTTTGGATACTTTCTAGGAAATATTGATATGAAAATATGCCAAAGTGATTGAAAATTCCTCGGCGTGAAAACACATCGACGCCACTCAACGTGTCGATACTACTTAGGCTGAATCAATTTGATGAAACACACATTATCTAACAACAAGAAATATTATTTGTTAATGTTGCTCGAAAACGCTGTGTCTTTGCTCTTAAACAGATCTGTTTAATGGGAAAGGGGTGCCTGGAATGGAACCTGTTTGCACAACTGAAGTCCTTATTAGAAAAAAATACGCCATTTTTCCATTTACACTATTCTCCCAGCTCTGGTAGCTTCCAAAATATTCGACCAAACATGTTTCTCACCCTCAACTTTCAGGGTTGTTCTCACCCCTTCGACACGAATATCAGCTGATAAAAAAATACGTGTCAAGTTGTTTTGGACAAATCTGCTACAAGGCCCTCATCGAATGGGTACTTAATGACGAACAGCAGGAAGCTGGCTATCGAAGAATCCTATTTCTCGGGAGAAATAAGATACTTACGGATAGTAGAAATAGAACAAATGTAACGTAAAGACTTTTTTTATCGTTTAAGCTGTGCAACGTTTGGACACATTTCATTGTATTCACCATAGTAATACAGGGTGTACCTAATCGAAATAGGTGGCTAAAATTTGATTCTACTTATTATTAGTTCGAGGATAACAAACTCTTTCATTTTCCTTTACATTTGACTCTAAGTATATCCAAAAACGCTTCCTTTCTGGTTTAAGAAACATTTTGTTTGTGTTAGTTTTGTAAAAGTGTTCGGTATGGTTCGAGACATCAATCACCAATTTATTCGCATTAGTAATAAATAATAAGAGTATTCGCTCTAGTAGTAAAAATAAATTATCAGTTTGCATTTGAGACTTTTCGAATATTTTTTCACACTTTTTCTTGAAATTGTAAGTAGTATGCTCTCTGTAGGTACTTAATACATTATTATACATGGCACGCACTAACTAATTGCGAAACCTGAACCAGTTTGGTAACCCAGACCTCTTATATTTTTTTTTATTTTAAAAAAAAATTAGTAGGCTTACTTAACCAAACATTTTCATATTTAAGATCATTTTAATCACACACTGTTATGGATTACAAAATTTTTCTGACCAATACTTAAACCACTAAAAATGTAAATATATAATAGTTGCACTTAAAAAAGTCGGTAATCTTGAACTCTTAAAAAAGATGAGGAATGTCGTGAATTCTGAAGAGAGCTCTTCCCGGTTTAAATAAATGCCAACAGGAGCCATTACTTTGAATTAGACTGCGATTAATTAGAGGGTGCAAAGTGTCAGCAGGTTTATCCATTCTTATATTGACTTTTCAAGATCGTAAGATTAATATCTTGGGAAACATTGGCATTAGAAGGTTAAAAAATTTAAATTCAGCAATAAATTCCAATTCAAAGAAAGATAACGATGCTGATATCAGATTTTACAGAACTTGACGTGGAATTGCATGTAATAAAAAAACTTATTTCACAATTCCACTTCATCAGGAGAAATCGAATATTCTACAATTTTGATTACATTGGGTAACATACTCTTCTAAATGATTAATTATTAATTTCTGTTGCCGCAAATTTCAGTGATTGTTGAAAAAAATTGATCAGTTTCAAATTGCAAATTGACAGTTTTCCTCCATTCTCGTGTGCACTTGTTCTATAGAAAAGGATTTCTTGCTGGTTCTTTATTCATAAGTAGTGCGGAAAATGTTAGGACAGGTGCATACTTCCATTAGAATTTCCTACATCTGCAGTGCATTCTCGAGAATTCCCAAAGAGAAATCGTTCGTTAATAAAGAAAACGAAAACCATGATGTCGAGTTTCTGAAAATTTCATGCCCTTTGCATATCGAAAATATCACATGTGGCCTCCTGAAATGGGAAGCTAAAGGCAGGCTCCTTTCGAGTCCCCTGGGTTAATTTGTCCTTTGCATAAATAGCGATCGCATTGCACCAAAGACATCTAAACTGAAGCACTCAGGCCGATCGATAGGCAGTGCATGTACGTGAATCTAAAAGCAGAGTCGAGGAATGGTCGTTCTCCTCATTCTTCTTCCGCGTTACTCGCCAGCTTGCCATTATCTTTTATCTTTCTACCCACGAAGCAAACAGAGACATTACGTCGTTTCTTTAGAGACTATTTCGCCCCCCTTCCCACCTCGTCATTCATTTTCAACGCCGCCGTTATATTTTATCTCTTAATTTCTTGGGCCTGGGGAACTTCTGTACAACACAGCGCTGATTATACGAGCGAGCCCTTTGTCTCGTTGTTTTTAAAAGGAAAAGACAGAAAGAGGGAAACAACTTCGGCGATATGAGAATTGTTAAAGCATGTTGGTATTAAAACAAAGCTGTTCGTTTCGTTGGGACGTGCGGTAACAATGGCGGAGCAGTTGCTGCGAAGCTTGGACATCAGCATAAATTTTAAATCCTGGAAGCTTGTTAGCGGTGGAGGGTTGGATATATGGAAAAGCTGTGTTATGACGCTGTTCTCTGTTAAAGTTCATTGAATATGCTTCGTGGTTATAGACTGAGGTTAAGCTTAAATGGATTAGAGTGCAACATAATTGACGTGACCGACAAGGGAACATTCCCAACAGGAATATCCTGATTTTAATTAAATTCCGTGTAAATGTACAGAATGTTGGAGTATGCAAGGAGCAATATTTTTCCGGAGAAATTCAATCACTTTTTACCTTTTCAGCACAATTTTGTAATTGTGCGAGATAGAACAAGACTGTAAATACAAATGAAAAATAAAGTTATATTAAAACTATAGAGCTGATTTCACCTGTTTAGAGACAATTTCCACAAAAAAGAAACTTTCACTTGTATATTCCAAATTTAGGACTGGGACTATTCGAATATTTTACAAGTAATCGAATGCTACGAATAAACTTCGAATACCTATTTGAGTATTCCTAGGCATAACCCCTTAACGCGTATTTATTGACTTTCCCATCACTTCTAGGATTAGTAATTATTGGTTTCTCATTTTATAGAACATACACAATTATGCTGAGCAAGAATTTTTCGTTTTCGGTGACTTTGAAAAATTACCATTTTTTACCATTGTTTTCTGCCTTGTGTATTCTACTCCGAATTCTAAAATTTGGTTGGATTCTACATATAGCAAACCGAAGTAGAGAATCTTTCATGGTCTAAACGAAAGTGATTGTTATTAAAACCAGAGTGTGATACGAAGAGCCGACATTTTCGCGCCAGCCCTAGTTGCACACCGCTATTAAACACTTGACACACATTGATAGATGTAGATGCCTCCTAAAACAGGTAGCCCTTGTATTATACAGAGAAAAATTAATAATTCAAGTCGAACAATATAATGTCACATTTCAATGCAAAAAAAGTTATATTGTCAGAAGTCAGAATGCAGTTAATAGAATAAGGTTCCACTCATAGCTGTAAAATACTTTGTATCTTCTATTTTAATTAATTGATCGCAACTTAGATAATATTTAACGGGCTGTTCCGGTCTAGTGCCCATGAAAATATGTGATCTTTAGGAATTAATTAAAGTAAAACTACTACATATAATTTAATGGGACTTATTGCATTGTATTAAGGATGTCTTATGTTATGGAAATATATTTTTTATTTTATAATTAATCAATGCAGACGGCACTGGGGTGTCGTTAGATTCGAAACGTCAAAAAATTCATCCAAATTGGTGGGACCTGTATCTCCGAAAATTATTATTCGATTTGACTGAAATTTTTTTTTATTTTGAAGAATATACTAGGCTAGGGGGAAACCAGAAAAAATTACAAAAATGACATTGCTTTTAGAAAATAACGACACTTGAAGATTGAAATCACTTTTTCCTTATATTGTTCGTCCTTTCAACGCCTTTAAAAATGATAAATTTTCAATTTTTTTTTAAATTTTACTGGATTTCCCCTAGCCAGAAGTATATTCTTCAAAGTAAAGAAAGTTTCAGTCGAATTGGATAATAACTTTTGGAGATACAGGTCCCACCGATTTTGAGAACACTGTTTCGAGAAAAACGCGTTTAAAGTTTTACATGATTGTCAAGTGGCCGGGTGTTACCCATGCATTTTCCGCTACTGAAATGCCTATAACTTCGGGAATTTTACGAATTTCGACAAATCCTTTTAAACACGTATTCCTAAAAGGTTGAACATTCGAAAAATAAAATAAAAAAAATCGACTTTTAGACCTCCCCTTAATTTAAGCTTGATAAAAGAACTCAATGCAATTCCAAATGACCTATTACGTATTTATTATGCTACCACTATAGTCGTCTTCGTTTCTAGGTTTTCAAACCAATGCATATTCAAGCGTACCTATATGTATATGTACCTACTTATCGCGTCTCGCGATACTGCTGCAACAGACGTCTTATGCAATTTTCATAAACTGCGATAGACTAGGTTCACGCAACGATAATGCGTGTGTATTTGTCACGTCTTATGCAAATCAGCTGGTTGCAAAATGAAACATAACAGCCGTCGGCGTTTCTGCAACGAAAAAGTGGAACATTCAGCGATTCGTAGGGTGACTGTACATAATATCGCCACCCGCTATATCTCGCAAAGTAAGCACTAAAATTTATCGGTTATGCACTCAATTAGTACCTAAACATATTTAGGAAGACATACTGTAATTGCAGTGTCATGTGATCAACAATTACAGAAAGGCAAGGATTTTAGAGAATCTTAATAGCGTAAAAATTTATTGGACTGCCACAATTTTACATCCCGTTCGGAGAAGGCAAGTCTAATAATTCCGTGAATGCAAGAATATCTACTAGAAATACCTAATTAATGATTTTCCGTGATGAAAATAGTGTTTTTGTTTTAGCAGAATGGGTGTTCTTAATACCGCCTATCGGAGAACGATGGTTTCGATGTAATGTTTGTTACGGGTGAGGTTACGAAATGTGCCGAACAAACGAAATAAACTTTATTTGTTCAATATGTACATTGGAACGTAAAAAATAAAATATTTTAAAAATCTATATTTTTAAATTTCTATATTTTTCTAATAAAAATAAAATCAAAAGCTGGATAAAAATACACTTGCTTATAGTGCAAGAAATAATAAAAGCACGTGTGAAAATGACTTTAAAAACTCATATATACATGAATTAATTAATATTTCTAGAGTTGGCGATATTAGGTACACTTTTTCAGGACCCGATTGTTGCATGTCTTACGTTTTTTGAGTGCTAATTAAAAATTTGTAGGTTTCAACGATTCTAACTTAAGCTACATGAAAGATGAATAATTTCTCTTTACTTTGAAACGAACTGCAGGCAAAAATATCAATTATTATTCAATTGACAACGATTTAACTTTTTCCTGGCGATATTAGGTACAGTCACCCTACTATTTATCCAATCGGTTGGAAGCCTGGATATTATACGTATAAGAGTTAGGGGACACCGGGGCACATTTGGACAGTTTAAATTTGCCTACTTAAGTATGTCCTGTGTGGTTATACAATACTATTAGCCACAGAGTCCTTGATACGGTTACAAATGAATGTCGATTGAGTGGTGCGATTAGAATATAATTTAAAAAAAAATCAAGTAGTTGGTGTTTTGCCTAAACAAGGTAATTAAGCAAGCTTAATTGAAATAATTGAAAGTTGGAATGTGGGCTAAGCAGTCGATGATGCATATTTACATGAATTATGCTTTAAGTATTCAACCATTTTAAAGGCTTATACCGTTTCTAACGTCTCTATATCTGCATTATATATTTCATGATAACCATAAGTAAATAAGCGCAACACCAGGGGTATATTTGTACAGTTTGTTTGCGGGCAGATTTTGGCTGTATGATATTGGAATACATTATCACTACTTGATGACGAAAAAATATCTGTTGGGCATTTTTTGCTAATTAAGTTTCCGACAAAAAAGCATAAGATGCTATATAAGGCAAGGTCAAATCATAAGTCTAGAAGACGATCGCTCTTATGAGATGAAGTTCTAAAGAAAAAAGAGAAATTTGGTTTCATTTATCCTTGGGTAGGTGATATTTCAGAATAATGCATTCAAATGTAGGGGAGATGTGTCTAACACTATCCCTTTAAGGCGTAATTTGTATAAAAAAAAATAAATGCACACTATTTAAATAAAAGTGAAGTTCTTTTTATAAGTTAGTGTATCTACCTTATTATTGGCTTAGATCAAATTGAGCTACCTGATCAATTCAATTTTTTATTCGCATTTTTGTGAAGGCATACTAAAATATCATTTTGTACACCTATGTGTATAAAATGATCCCTCCGAGGGATCCTTAGGAAAATAACCCCTGGGATCATTTTATATCTACTGATAAGACGAACATTAAAAAGCACTGATTTATTTAAATAAAAAGAGAAATTGAACTAAGTCATCAAATATGCAACCACAATAAATTAAAACAATTTTGTCAAAAAATCAAATCTTAGATAATTTTTTATACATAATCAATGAGTAGAAATACTTCAAATCAACTAACAAACATAAGAAAATGAGATCAGCTTCACAGGCTTAAATTTTTTCGCGCACCAACTGGGATTCCTGGGATCATTTTACCTTACTAGAGAGGGATCATATGGCCCCAACCATCGAATTCACATTCAGTGATTGAATATAACGTCAAATTATTTATTACATTCGGTAACGAAACATACATTAAATTATTGTTGACTTGCCATTAAATCCACGGAAAAAATAGTTGTCACACTAAGCCGTTCATGACAAAAGTTACAGACATTGAAAAAGACCTTACCTTAGATAAAAGGCAGTAATTTTGATTTGTTCTTGTTTATAACACACACAGCACTGATATTTACATGGCACTTCGTGCGACACTTGACGACGTACGGGCTGAACTTTTGAACATCGATATTAGGAAATAGCACCATTAATAGCCGCAGAGCAGCCAGGGATCATTTTACCCTGAGAGATCGTTTTAGATACATTTCCCCTAGTTGCCAAGTTGTCAAAGCCTATCAAAGTAGGTGAAACATTAAGATTGATTGCCTGTATCAACTTTAACTTGCATTTTGATAGGTATCAGATTCAATAACTTGACATAGAGATCTTTTTCTTTGTTTCAGTATATTTGTATATTTGACATTTCTGAAATTGCTGATCACGACATGTTAATACGTCGTGAAATACCTACAGTAGGTCGCGACTTGCATTATTTTCGTTTTATAGAAATAGAACAAAAAATATTAAAGTGGATCTTTCAGATTTCGAGGCTTCAAGATATTTTATGTCGGATTTGATTTTAATTTTGCGTAAGTGGTTATGTCCGGTTATAAAACACAATGGATCTCATGCTTTCGAAAATGTTTACACTCGTGCCAAATAGGCGAGGAAAGTTTCATTCTACGCTAAACGTGTCTCCTTAGGGAGAAGGTGGATGTTATTTAAATAGAAGATTATTCTTCATGGTGGACGTTAGACAGTATTTCTCAAAGTGGAGACGTTTTCCGGGGGAAGGAAAACGGGATGATTGGAATTTTAATAGCATGAGGTTACACGCGATTATCAAATAAAATTTATTAAGTATGTAAACGCATAGGTACGCAGATTTTTTATATCAATTATACCATAATATTCGATGGACTGGAACGTTACAACGCTCGGGATAGTCGTAACTGTCGTAGACGGTCCACTCAATGTTACTAACTTGAATTTGGTGTTTGCTGCTTCATTGGGCACGTGGCATTAATTGTAAGTTGGTCGGGTATCGCACCATCCTACACTTTGGGAGACAATCACATGAAAAGATAAAAATGGGATGCCCTTATATGGCGGGGGGGGGGGGGGGGGGGTGGAATAATTTGACAGAACTAAGGGAGTGGCTTGAGAACAGTGGCCTGAAAAAGTTTGAGTGACACTGCGTTAAACGACTTTCGAAGCAGAATTTCAAAACACGTCTTCCTCGAAGCACTTCCAGGATGGAAATCTTCTACTTGAATGCGCGAAGTTTGTGCTCGATTTCAATGGAAATTAAATTTTATATCAATACTAATTGACATTATCTGCGTATTTTAAATACCTCGTAAACTGTTGGGGTCTGTGCGAAAGGGCAAATATAGGTATTTTTTTTTAGCTCTCTATCTACTTACATGGGAAGTTTCGTTAAAGTTGGTACTGTTATATATTAATTGTAAATTGTTAAATTTATGTGCTTCCCTTGTAAAACTGACAAGTGTGTTTATATGTTTGCGTGTATGCACATGTAACACATTATAAATGGACAAAGTAAAAAGGAAAAAGGAAAATGTTTGGTTCTGATATTGAAGTTGTTCATAATAATAATAATGATTTTATTTTACGAAGAGCGAATTACAATATGTAAGAAAAAAGGAAACAACAAGAGAAAAATACGAAGCTGATAATGTTTCGTATAGTGGTGTAGTGGGTGTAAAGTTCAAATCAATCTCTTTCTATTTACAATGTAGCATTATTGACTTCGTAACAAAAGAGGCAAATTCAGGGCATTATTAAGAAAAGGTAATTTTCGAAATTGGTTTCTTATTATTATTAATTATTACTAAAGAATAAGTAATGAACATGAATGGTTAAATAAATAACATCGTGGTAATTTTGCTGCAGTAATAAGATTACATTTACAATACAATAGAATACAATACTTGTTATCTGAATTTTTATTTTAATTAATGTACATCATCATAGTTATGTTGAATAGTTAGCATGGCAACTGTCACATCCAAATTAATTGGAAACATTTAGAAGCCTCACGATGTTCAATATAGTATTGAATATTTTCAAACCACTCACAAACGTCGCTCAATTAAAAATCAAGTGTCAATTGTAATTGACATTTCCACAGTGATATTCGGCAGTGTTAATGAAGGTACATTACAAAGTTTATCTAACTAAAACAATATACTTGTAGAAATATAAGTAACACCATGGGCATGTAATTTTCAATATTCGTTAATTGGAAACGCAGCGTTTCCTTTAAATTTAAATGTAACACGGGAACATAATTAACCTCTGTCGAAAGGTAACAAAATTAACATTGTAAATAATAATAATGTGTACCAGCCTGCACAGTTTAATGAAAACACAATTGTTTGTCGTGTCTCCATGAAACCAACGAAAACGTAATAATACGATATTATCATCGAAACTTTATATAATAAATATCCAGGGGCTGAATATGTACTTCGGAATTGATTGTTTACATAATAGGTACGAAGCTTAAAACCATTATCGTGCCGAGTTTGTTAACTGGGGCGAAATTTCCGATATTGAGTTTTGTCCCATCGTGACGGATTAATTTACACAACGTTAGAAAAGCATTTATATAGAAATCCTACGTAACACGTATGTATGTCTGACTGTTTTTTATATTTTCCGCGTCCTACAGTTTGTTGTTTAACTTTGCTTCGTAAACTGCAAATTGTCATATATCTATTCGTGTCATGCATGAAAATTAACAGTAATGATCGCGAACATTATTTAGAAATTCATTTGGGTAATTATTTACTTTAGGTATTCCTCATCGATTCTGATGCGCTTGGAATATGTTGTCAAGATCATCACTTGATAAATATTTCCATAAAAAAATCCTCTTATTTCTAATTGTACCTTAATGTTTATGAACTCCTGCACCCCAAGAGATTAAATAAGTACTATCGAACTTTGGAACAGTAAAATACATACAGAGTGTCCTCATAGGTTGGTGCCAAATTTATACAGCGTGTTCAGGAGATAAAATAGTTGAAAAAAGTTCATATGAATGTTGTGTTAAAAAATAATTTATTAAAGATTTATAAGGTCGCAAGGATTCGTTATCCGCTAAAGGAAGTTGTACAATCCTTCTCCGTTGTATGGCTCTGTAAAGTTACTGATTGATAATCAAATGACAGTCATCAATGCCACTTATACATGACTTTGTAAAGTTTTAAAAGTTTCCTCTTCTATAATAATACAGACTTCCATTCGAAATGGTGATTGCGAATATTCTTTTTCGAATATTCCTAGCGTATTACGGATTGTTGTAAATGCACTCTGTGTACACCAATTATTTTACGTGACTCCACAAATTAAACTGAAGTGGCGTTAAATCTGGTGATCTGAGAGGCCAAATTTGTGGCTCACCGCGAGCGATCAAACATCGAGGGAATTGCTGATCAAGGAAATCACACACATTTCTTCAAACATTAAAATTCCCTGAAAATAAGGCACACTTTGGGGAATTTTTTAAAAGAAAAGTATTGAGCATTGTAATTTCAAACTTGGTATGTTTATTAATTGACATTCGAGGAATATGTTCAATTTTTGTTATGCAATATAAATAATTTTGTTTAAATTTATAGTAATAGTAAGAAGGGAGGTTTGAAAAAAAGTTTGTCGCTGGTAACCATGATTTTGGCTGTCGTAGTCATCTGAAATAAAAATAGCAAAATTTTTCTTAATCTATATGAGCGTAGTTATAGTTTGACCTAGACCCCAGTATTTATTTGCAAAATTCGACTTTGGCAACACAGAAAGCTTCAACAACTTATTTTCCGCAAAATGAAAGTTTTCATTCTAAATGCTACCATTTTTGTGTGCTTTCAACATTTTTTATTCATTCTAGTTCAAACGATAACCACAAAACGGCAAAAAATGAGAACACATTCTTCGAATGTCAATTAATAAAACGTACAAAGTTTGGAATTATTATACGCTATACTTTTCTTTTGACCCCTTCTTGATCCCTGAATCAGCAACTCTACAGAGCCATAAAACGAAGAAACATTGTACAACTTTGCTTAATGGGTAACGAACCTTTCCTCTCTTATAACTTCTTAATTAGAGTATACAATCCCGGGATCCCGCGATCCCGGCTGTTTTTTGAATTTCAAAAATCCCGGGATTTGATATAACTAGTCCCGAGAATTTGGTGATTTTTTAAAAACCTGAATTACTTTATGGACACCCGACAGATATAAAAATAATCAGAATAAATGAACATAGTTATTTCATAATAATAAGGACAATAATAATGATTTATTTAAATAATAATATTAATTCGCATATAACTAAATAAACTTTATTTAAAAAAATCTACATAATGGTTTACTGATATTACCTACTTATTCAGACTTTATTATTCTCCATTGTTCTACTGTTTTTATTGTTAAAAATGATTTTAGTTTATGTTTAAGACTAATGATAGAAAGTAAGTTTGTTTACTCTAAATAAAGATCAAGAATTTTAACACGTAATAAATCATTTTAATTATTGAAATTTTCTATTACCTAATCCCCGAATTAGTCCGGGAATGCCGAGATAAACTTTAAAAAATTCCGCAATCCCGGGATACCAAATAATGACCGCGATTGTATTCCCTATTCTTAATAAATCATTTTTGGATATGCAGTCATATGAACTTCTTTCAACTATGGGACCTCCTCAATACATGCACTATATTAAATTAGCACCAACCCATCGGGACACGCTGTATATAATATAGTGATTCCAAAATTAATAATAATTCTTCCACTTTTACACGGTACTATAGTCACATCAATGTCTAAATTTAATTTACACTTTGCTGTGTCCAAGAGGTACATTTGAACTCCAAACGGTTAATATTGATAATATTAAGAAATAAGCAACACACGATATGTTTCTGTTTGCAGGGGTCGAGTCAAATGCCAGTTACAATTTATATAGTCCTGGCGGGATTGGCAGCCTTGGCGAGCGTCAGTATCGTCCTCATGTTCTACGTGCAGCGAAAGGCCACCAGGCGCCAACGTCAGAGCGTCGAGGAACCGGAAGTGGAGGGCCACGAGGAAGACAAATCAACCCTGCTGGGCGGCGAGAGTCAGGAAACTGAGGAGAAAGAGTAATCGCGGCCCTACGTCCTGAAAAGCACGTAATTCGTAAGACTCGCATATTTTTACAACACTTACATCAGTTAAGAATAGGTGTATCTCGCGTCAAAGACCGTGTGTCCGATCATGGAGATATTGGAAACACCGAAATATTTTACGGGTTCGTTTGATCAAATGCTCGAAACTCCATTTAAGGAATTGATAAATTATTGTTATCGTTTTAACTAGCGTTGCATTTGGTTACACGCTCGCGATTACGAATTACTTGAAGCTGCTCGACATCGGTAAAACTTCCAACTGTACTTGAGTATGTATGATTTTCTATAAGTTGTTTAAAATCTTTGAAACGATATGGTTTTTCACTTTTCATAAGAAAGTCGAGCAATTCCAGGTGGGTATGTTAATAACCTGCATGAATTCTGTTCTATGGAAGAATGTGAACCGATGCTGCTTCGAAGTTAAGCTTTATGTGATACCGTAAGAAGCAGGCGTTGATGTAACTAAATTCTGAGATACGACGTATGTGATCTTACAAGGTTTTCATTGTGATCAATTCATTGTATTCAATTTTTTCTACGAAGAATCGGGGTGGATTCCTTGGATCGATAAATTCGTTTCTAGGCGACGAAGGACGTTCAAAGTTGGCCCGCTTCTAGAAGCTGGCGTGGTAGATAGAAATTTTCAGTGACAAATGTTTTACCTTGCGTAAACACGACTGATGGTCCGTAAACCAGAATGAAAAATGAAGGCACGGCTTTCGCGTGCTCGCATTTCTATATCTGTATCGAGGTGTGTAAACGCATTGTTGTCTGGTTATTACTGTGTAAGCTCATAAAACTAAAAAAAAATTTGTTGAAGAATATGAAACTTCGAAGGAATAAGAATCTTGAAATGACTAGTCGTCAGTTTATGATGGCCATTTGAATTACTTTAGAAGGTTACAATTTTTTTGTTCAATGTGAGTTGATAGTTATTCGGGAATGAATACAAGCGAAATGTGTAAAAATCTGTAAAAATAGTAAGTTGTAAAATAATTAAATTATCATAGAATAAATAAGGAGAACTTAATCTTTGCACCATTTTTGATGCGACTAGACGTCGATAACACAGTTCAACAAAATTTGCCTTTTTTTCGGACTTGTAACATTCTATAGTCGTTTATTATAAATTTTCGTGCGCTGAAAACTGAGCTACCGCTCAGCGTAACGCACTCGCTTCACGCGCGCGACTACCACTGTTGGCGCCGCACGTTTTGCCAAACTATTTCGCTTCTGTATTGAAAACAAAAAGTGACGTACCACTTCTGTTAATGCTTTCCAAAGGAAAAATGTCTGCTGCATCGCGTGGAGTAGTCAGATTTTCTCCTACACCCTTAGTTTGTTAAATATATAGAAAGATATCTGCAAAAATGGGTGCATTTCGGGTGTTCTTTTCACTTTGATCGTTGTTTAAACATATTTAATTGTACAGAATGCACTAATAACTTATATTGTTGTATTCGGAAGGGTTCATAGAATAATTTGACGGAATAAGCCATCGAATAACTCTTACTGTTTCGACACAAAAGATGTTCAAACTTGAAAATTTGCACTTTTTTCAAAATCGAATATCTCAGAAACTGAGGGCGATGGCGACAAACGGTTTACGGATTCGTTTTCAGCGCACGAAAACCTATAGGAAACGGCTATTGGATGATACAAGTCCAGATGACTGTCGAACTGTGTAATGTATCATAATGGATCTAAATAAGTACTTTACAAACCTTTACAAACAAAATGAAAATCACGGTCAGTTATATTTTTGAAAAAGGTATTTGTCGTAGCCTCTACACATGAATGTAGGCAGTTGGATTAATGAAGATTTAGTTAAAAAACTGTTGAATGAATTTATCTTGGTCTTAAATGTCGAAATTAAACTGTTCACATCTGTATATAATTTTCACCAAATATTCCCGGTATAATTGTTTCTACATAAAAACGAGGACTCCTTCCCCAGTTTTTTTTCCATTACTATACATATATGTATACATTGACGCGGCGTTGTAAGTACCTACGTGCACGTCCCTTAAGGGTTCAGCCCACTGTGAAGTCGTGAAAAATTGTCATTTTTTAGGATTTATTTTTTAGTAAACGGAATGTCCAACGTAAATAATGTTTTATCTACTTATTAATACACTTATTGACAGTATAAAAAAATCTATATTAAATTTTGAACAGTTTTTTTTTTTAAATGTATATCGCACTGATGTGAGCGCCTTGAGAAAGCGATGTAGTGCTGATGCAGGTGATTTCGGGCGAACGACGCATTTCATACAAAAAGTTTAAACTGTGTTGTAATCATTATGAGTGTGGTTATCGCCAGGATTATTTTTACTGATAAAAAATTATCAAAACGGCGGAGGTTTAAAGTGTAAGTGTCGAAATCCGGTGAATTTTTCAATCACTTTGCCTTGTAAAAAGTATGAAATGATTAATCAAAAAAGGTTTCCGTGGTCCCGGCCATAGCCACTGATGTGCTGAATAACGTGTAAAAATTTCAGACTGATTGGTCAAATATTTTTTTTGCAATCACCTGCACCAGTTGAAAAAATGTTGTTTCGAGATAATCGCGTTTAAAGTTTTAAAACAAATTAAAAAAATTCTTTTAAATTTTTTTGTATAATATAAGTGTAGCTTAATAAATGCCAAAAAGATTTATTGCATTATATGTTGTATCTACGGGGAAAAAAATCTTTAAAAATAGCTTAATTTTTCAAACCGTCACAGTGGACTGACCCCTTAAACCCCTGTTAAAAACAATGTGGCGCGCAAATGGGAACACACTCGCTTAGAGAAGTCAGCATTGTTGCATCATTTTGCAGTGCACAGTTCTATCATGATGTAAACATGCTAATTTGTTATTCCATAATGAACTGAAAACCAGCCCACTGTCAGTAATAAAAAATAAACGAAAAGAAATCAACCACTACTGATAAATTAAACGTCCCTAGACTCAGAAATTTTACAAGAGAACCTTCCCAATCCGAAAATGCTGATTTTTTTAATGAAACGTTCCTTTGAATGTAGAGCATATTGGAGTACCCATTCCAGGAACAATTTTTTTTCTACAGAAATAGACTCTGAAGGAATGGAATCAGTCCTTAAAGTGGTCTCGTTTTCTTTTTTAATATAGCATTCTAACGATGCGAAATGGAACAAAACTTTAAACATAAGCATTGTTCAGTTTTTCATGCTCTGTAAAACTACTAAAAGAAAAATAAAGTTAAGTTAAAAAATTGAAAACCGCGGAAATGCGCTCTACATTCAGATGCAGTTTCATTAAAATCAGAATTTCTGGGTTGGGAAGGTTTCCTTGTTATATAGCATGCATAAAGACAAAACATTTAAATATCACTTCATTCCTGGCGATGTAGAAAAGCACCTACCTAAAATAACAATTGAGTGACTTCATAGGATAAAAAAAATATGAAGACAATTTCTTCACATTAAGTTATTTTGTGAATTACTCTTCAAATCAAATTATGTATGTACTGCCTCTGTACAAGTTTGGAGGCATCTTCAAAGAATATTAAAGAAATCGATTATGTTCGATGTTAACATTAATAATTTCAAGGAAGTCTGTTGTTTAGAGGCTACGAGACCTGGGCGGAGGATGTAACATCTAGTATGTTGCCAGACTACAATGCGTTGAGCAATCCCTATTTTTTCTTGATATTGTGATCGATTCTATGACCGCGGAGTCTCTAAAATAGCGGAAGCTTCTAAAAGATCGTTCCACTGAAATTTCTGTTCGAAGGCAAAACGTTCCTTCCAAACTGTCAACGCGTAGACACTCACTGGCTGTCGTACTTAGCAAATTGCACGAAACGCGAATTTTTCGATGTAAGGAAATTTTAATAATTTTTTATAGGATATCCCGCATATCTCCGTAAATGCTGAGAGTAGTAGAACTATCGAAACTCTTTACTATGAATGTGTGCGTGAAACTGAAACTAATGATAAGTAAATAACAAGGAAAGTTACGTACCTCGATGACTGGTTTAAGGAGCCCATTGTTCCAAAAAGTAAGTGGCACAATTCTGTTGATCGAAAACCATGATTCAGATAATGGGGTCCCTAAATAAATTTATGTATAACTTATTTATCCCGTTACCTATTCTAATATTTGCATGATGTTTTATACGCACAAATGGCGTTAAGTACGATTTTTATATTAAAATTTTATTGATGTTGTATTAAAAATCTTAATATTTTGCCAATTTCCTAATTATATAACTTTATACTTTTTATGTGGGCATTTTAATTGCGTGAAATTGGGACTTTTTCACATTTAATCTTTAGGGAAGAGAACATGTCAACGATAATTTTGTGCAAAACACGTAAAACTTAAAGAGGCAATCTTCTCGATACAATCAATTTTCAAATACCTATAAGATGTGACATTCACTTCGTTAACTATTGTATGAAGTCTTAGTAACATTTATGAGATTCCTAAAATTCTTTCATTTTAAAGTGATTTACACTAGTCGTACAACATTTCAGTTTCATTTATTGAAATGTAATTCGAGAACGGCATTCATTGCAATAAATTCACAAATAAAACAGTGATCACAAATTTCTATTACAAGTCTCTAAATCCAAAAAGGAAATTAATTTTTTTCTTTCGCTAAAATTGATCTTAAATTAAACAAAGGTTTCTAAATAATGTATTTTGTCGTTGATACGAAATTTTCTATAATTATCGCTTCATTGCGTTAGCACATTTTTTTGCAAAAGTTCCTCTTTTAATTTTATAATAAAGAACACTAACAACTTACCTGAAAAAAATAGAAACACACCCATTAACCGAATTTTGATTAAATTTTAGTTAAAATTTCAAACAAAACTAACCGTTTACTTAGTTTACTATTTTCGATGAACAGGATCACAGTTAAAGAATGCTTGAAATAAGCAAAACAAAATTACACTCTTGATTATGCGCACATAATAAAGGAAAACGTCATTTTGTACATAATGAGATCGATTTTATCCACCGCTTTGAACAGTCTTATTTCAAATCGATTACTGCTTCATCCGATTGTTTATTATTTTATAGAATTTGCTCTAATATTTAGATACTTAATCTGTAGTCCTTAAGTGAGGTTTAATTTTCGTTGACATATTCAAATAGAAATTTTTTATGGTTGCATAACTAAATTGATTCATTTCATTGTACACGATAAAATAAGTACAAATTTTTGTATGAACTGGTGTTGATACAAAAAGTTATTTCAATGTTGTGTTCAAAATAAAGTACAAGTTATGTGATAAATTTTCAACGGGGTGAAAAATTTAGTTTATTTGTTGAATGAATTGGTGGTTTACAATTTTTAAATATCATCTCTCATCGAGTTCTCTTAGCCAAATAACATTCATGAAATTTTGTGGAATATTTCATGGAACTATAAGACTAATCTTTTGCGAATAATCGTTTGATTATTAATAAAATACATTAAATCGTAAAATGAGTTCTCTAACAATTCTTTTGCTAAACGTAGTCTTAAAATAGAGTCTGTTGTATTTCTGCACCTTTTTACAGCATAATTAATTTGAGTTCGCATGATTCATTAGTTGTATTTAGCAAGAATTTATCATTTCTTAAGAGTATTATACATAAGTTCATTGTTAAGACATTATTGATTCTTTTACTTTTTCCATTGCTTGCCTCTAAACTGGATCATTCGGGGATCTTATACGTAAAATTTCATATCACATTTAATTGAATACAAAAAACTCGTGAATATAAGGAGATTGTGTTTGAAATCTGTATGTACATTGTAAAATATATAATTACTTAAACAGATACGTTCAGTTCTAAAACTGGGCTGCTCCGTGTATCTTCTCCGTACGAAAAAATTATAATTAATTGAATTGTCTCATAGATCGTGTTTTTGTATATCTATGCTAATAGGAAAAGGTGTTGTTATTATTAATGACATTTATAATACGGATTTGAGGAATTACATTAATTGAAGTAGCGAAAAGCCAGCTTCGACATTTGGGACAACATCGAATAAAATATGTACACTCATTTCCGTTGTTTGTCACAAAACAACGCATCGTTCAGTATTTTTAAAGCAATATCTGAGGTATCGAAAAGTTCATTGTTATTTAAGTGATAAATAATCGTGTCATAATTACTGGATTTTGTAAATTTAAAACTTTTACGAACAGTGGGATAAAAATATATGAGTAATTAATTAATGGGAAACTTTATTAATATATTTCAATAAGACAAAAATGTATATTTGTTCAATAACCACTTTCAATTACATGTACATACGATATTGCTAAGGTTTCTTGAATAAGACAAACTGTTAATTTTCCTAAGTCGAACAAAATTGATAATTTACAATTTACTTCAATCGACTGACAACAAATTGGATGTTCTCGTTGAAGAAAGCAAATTCCTCGATGTCAGCTAAGCGAAAGCGAGAAAAGTATTCGATACTGTGCGTTTCCCTTAGCAATAGTAGTTTCATTATAATTTATTGTAATTTGTAAGGGTTTTTGCTCAATTTCGATTGTTTTATCACGACAGTCACGAAATTTGGCAAATATGTGTTTGTAGTTTACGTTAACAATTCAGAAGAAATTAAATGAATATTAATAGAAAACTTGAGTAAACAGAAAAAACAGATAAAATGTACTGCGTCTAATAAGAAGCGTGCACGGGTTCAAATTTTGCATATATTTTATATTGTATGAATATATGTTACACGCTTGGGGCGCACTGTTCAAAGAATTGTGAGAGAATCGAGTTCAATATTTTTTCTCTTCTAGACCCTCGATATATGTCCATACACAGAAACGAAACCATAATTACGATTGTGGTAGCTCAACTATAATCCATATAGTATTATAATTCCAGACATATCTATTTATACATTTTTACTAATTTTCAATTATATCAACAATTAGTTACTTAAATCGTTCTTACGTATGTGTATGTTCATATACAAGATCAGGGGAAGATGACATTTTCATTTCGATTCTTTCACAAAATTTTAGGTAGTGTGCCCTGTGTATGTAGCAGAGTACTATACATGGTATGGATTACATAACTATATGCAAGATTTTAGTGAAATCGGTGAACCAAACTTTATGCACTACCCTTGTACGTTTAACGAAATAATGTTTTGTTAAGTATAGAAAATAGCCTCTAAGATTAATCGAAGCAGTGGAAGAGCTGTGAGAAAGATCGACATTTCTACGACACGAATTTTTAACGTGACACCGATGGAAGGTGTGAAAGGCACATATTAAGAAATTCAAGCTTCATCGTGTTCGTTGAGGTGCAGTTAATTGATTTGTCGACATTTCTGCGAGAATAATCAATTTCACGAATGCGCATCCGCTGCTTAAATCAAGGATATTGAATTATTGTTTGTAACGATCAGTTGACGTCGCTGTGAATAGAAAAGAACGGAACTCTAATGATTGTAGCTTTTATTTTTACAAATTAGGACTGGGGCTACTTGTCGAATTTTTCTCTACTCGAACGTGCAAATAGTCTGATTGCGGGTAGTCGAATATGCGATGAATAAAATTCGAACATTATGTTCGAATTCAGTCGAGAGTCTATAAAATTAATTTCAAATACTTGCGTAGCGACAAGGGAACACCCCACAAGTGAAATGATTTGTCAAACAAGCAGGTACTTTGTAGAGCGTTAAAAAATATTAGAAATGTTTAAAAGGGTGAAAACATCTTTCAAATATCGCTGGCCAAAATAGCCTTCCTAGAATCAATCGCAAACTGCCTATGGAATCGAAAAGTGTTTTCAACCATTACTCCCTTTTATCAAAAGTAGGACACTTGTATCGGGGAATAAGAAATTTCAGTATTCGACAGCCCTAATTCGAATGTAGTATTCGAATTTCACAATGTTCGAACGTAGTATTCCAATACTGCAATTTTCGAATGTGGTATTCGAATTCTGCAGATTTTGAATATTGTATTCATAAGATTTAAGTACATAGGAAGCTTCCGAATGTTGAATTATTCTAGTAGTCCCAACCCTATGACAAACGTTCCTTGGTTTTCGAGCCAATGAATCACGGTATGTACATCGCAAATAGTTGGTACATATACGATTTCGTACAAAAAGAAAAAGAAAGAAAAGGAGAGAACGTTGTTCGACGCGTTCTCGAGGGAAGAAGATAAAAAGGACTCATATGTGACACAATAGCGCTGTAGCTGAAGAGAAAGACGGTTATAGTTTCTATTTTGAAGATTATATTTTTTTAACTTTATTAATTTTTGACTTCCACATACATATATTTATATATATATACATATACATATAATTGTATATACGTATTCGTATAACTATTATACACATATAGATATACGCATATACATACGTACATTATAAATATTATTAAGCGGATAACGAAATGATGTGTGTGCAAGGTGAGCCGTTTAAGATTGGAATTGCAAACGAATATCAAGTATATAATTTAGGAATTGAATAATAAGGAAAAGTGAAAACAGTTGTCTTTATCTATAGAACTGCTAGTTAGCATCCATAGAATTAAGTGTATGGCTTATTAAAATTTTGATGAGATATGTTTGAATATTACATAAAATATTTATACGGCAACTTTCACACAAGACACTTCTGTAATTTTATTTGCGACTGGCATTTTATATAGATTGACTTGGCAAAGGCAACGCTGTTTTCGAAAATATGGAAAAAATTGATATGTCAGTCAATAGTAACAAAAGTGACTCGTGCGGAAAGTGTTTTAGTGTAACTGAACCTTGACAGATCGTGTTCCAGCTTTTCAAGATCAATTTCTCCAGCGTTTTCTACATTAATTAAGGAACAGTATGGATTCTCTTAAACGTTATTTTCTTCTTTACAAGACTGTATAAGACTTATTTGATAACTATCGAAGAAAGGAAGTTATTGCGGAAAAAGTTAAAGCGTCCGAAAATCCTGTCAGACGAAACTATAACCACTACCCCTATTTGATAGTTATTTATTGATAAATGACGCGGAATGCGTGTTCAATTGACACAGTTGCTTAAACTGGCGAAAGCGAAGCGTATTGAACCAGCAGTTCAAAATTGAATAAAAAATTTACGGGCAAATTATGATGGACCTTCGCATGCATTGAAGAGAGTCTGGGCTACAGAAGAGACGTTGTTTTTAATGTTTATAAACGACTGATTCATTCAAAAGTCCTTGAAAGGATAGAAATGCTCAGGAAGACTGATGAAAGGTTAAGTTTAATATTAACTTTATATTGAATTTGATGTATAATCTATAAATGGATATTTATAGGACCAATCGTAGATTGGTTATGACATCGTGAAAGGAATCATTCCCAACAGCGCCAGAAGTTCAAGCTACTGCGAAAGTCACAAGTATTTCAAGTAGGGTGGTACAACGTCAGTTAAACGAAGGCTGGCTTTATCCCCACATTTCGAAAAAGAATGTGCACTGTGCGTCTAAAGTTTGCCAAAGATTACGTCAGTTAGACCACAGAATAATAGGAAAAAGTCTCCTGGTCGGACGAATCGAAATTTAATTTATCGAATACAGATGGCATTCGCTTTGGTAGACGACCAGCGAACACAAGATCTTACCCTGCGTACACGATAGGCTCTGCCAAATATGGAGGTGGTAACTTTATGGTATGAGGATGCTTTAATTTTGATTGAATAGGCCAGTTGTATCAAATCGAGGGGTAAATTAGATCAAGTGCAATATAAAAAAATTATGGAAGAATGTGCCAACCATAAAAGTATGCACACCATAATATTCCAACAGGATGATAGCCTATGTAAGATAACGATCCTAAGCATAAAGCAAAGAGCGTCATGAACTGGTTCCAAGATAATCGAGTACACTTCTTAGCTGGCCAGTTCAGGCACCGGATTCGAAACCGGTCGAGCATTTGTAGGGTGACATTGAAGTAAAATTAAGAGGAAAAAAAATTCAACAAATCCGGGGACCTTTGTGTGGCTATCAGCAAAGAATGGTCCATGTTATAAAAAACGATAAATTGAAAATTTAAATCGGTCTATGCCTCGCCGGTATCGAGCAGTAAAATTGACGCTCGTGGCATTATCACAAAGTACTAAATAATTTCCTTATTATAAATCCTGGTTATTGTTTTTATTTATATATAAATAGTATCGTAATAAATTTTATAGAATAAAAGTTATTATAGTTTTGTCCGATAGGATTTCTGGATGCTTTAACTCTTATCACAATTACTTTCTTATTTTCAATAGTTTTCAAATAACTTTTATACAGTCTTGCAGAGAAGAAAATAATGTTTAAGTGAATCGATACGGTTCGTGAATAATTAATAGAGAAAGTGCTAGAGAAATTGATCTTGAAAGAATTATTACGATAAAGTTATTATAACATTGTCTGGTACTGTGTATCGAGCAATAGTGAGATTTCCAGTGCGCATGTCCAAAACAGAGCTAGTCATCCAAGCGTTTCCGATATACACAGACTTCAGTATTGCTTGGTATACCTTCTCTCTTTGTTTTTCACGTTTTTGTGCAGACACATTAATTTTTTTTAGTATACTCGGTAAAGTTCAAATATTTCTTTCAAGGGATTTAATTTTTACTAAATTTGAAGTAGTTCTCAGTATATTTCTGAACAATTCATGTATTTATCGTAGATTTCAAATTCAATTAAATCATACCGAGTATTTTACAAACATTATAGGTACATACAATAAAATACATGCTTTTGTGAGTCCTCTTTAATCTTAACGAAACGAACCTTAGATATTAAATTGATTGTTATTCGTGAATACATATTGATCTTGGTCCCGCCAAGGTTAATGTTTTCAAATTTTCAGCAAGCTAGCCAAATCTCTGATTATCCAGTGCTATTTGTTTATTCTAACACTTGCAAGTTTGGGACTTGTGTTATCAACGCCATTTGATACTAAACAGATATCATGGTATTGCCCAAGTAAATCGAAAAGGTCTTGTAAAGATGAATTTTTTCCAGCCTATTCTGAACAAAATAATTCACACGGCGTCCCAGAATTTTTCAGTTAAAAGCTCTCAGCACGTTCTATGCATAAAATTGCAAAAAGGATATGATACAAGGTGTTAAAAAAAGAGTCACGACTTGTAATGTGTATAGTATCCAGTAAGCTAAATAACAAACACCAGAAACACTCTATCAAAGACAGAAATAATTTTTTGTATTCAGAATGACTGATGGGTAACATATCTCTTCTTTTACGTTAAAATCGTAGCAATTTTAATGATGTGGAAACCTTAAAGCAAAGATTTTTATCATATTATACTGCCATTTGAATAAAATATTTTCTTTTTCCACTTTCGTATTTAAAACAACGGAAATGCATGGAATTCCAATTTTAGATGGCTCACTTGTATACATGCGAGTATGTATTTAAGGACGAGGCCGTGTAACGCATGAAATCGTTAATATTATTTCGCGGTAGTATATTGTAATGGCTAAGTACTTATATTGTTTGTACAAATGTACAACACCTTGGGGCGGTAATTGTAGCTGAAAAGAAGATTAAAGGGAATGTCGAAGTATCACTAGTTAACGTGTTGGCGATATACCTTTGCAGCGTAAAATGAGTAATGTGATTCATATCTATTTCATATCTATTTTTACAATCATTACGAACAATCTTTGATTTCGAGCGTGCAACTTTGCAGGGAAGAATGGAATCCCATAGACATGTCGACATTGAAGGCATCGTTTAAGTGCGTAAGAAACATGTCTAGGAAGATTTACTTTCATGCAAGGATCGTTGTAAACACTCGGTGATAATTTGTATTTAATGTGTCTACGTATGGGTGAATATTAAATTAATGTGCTGCAGAGTTTTACGAAATTGTGGGATAAAAGTGGATTCCACATATAAATTCTGCGTTTCTGTGTATCAGCAAGAGTACTTAGCACTAAAAATGTTTGAAAATAAGTAAAAATATAGTTATAATCAGTATAAACAGAATACGAATTTCACTGGTGGATATAGTACAGAAATAAAGAAATCTTTATTCGGGGTAACTTATCAATTTGAATTTTATTTTAGTAAATTGTGGACAATCTTGAGTTTCATCTAATAAAATTTATTTGTATTCAATCAAACATGGAAAACTTTAAATGTCATTTAATGAAATTTAAAAAAATTTAGTTTCAATTTAGCTAAATTTTGTCATGAGTTAGTACCTTCGTCAATAATTAAATAAATTTAAACAATTGTACTTTTCTACAATCGTCATAGCAAACATTTTCATTTCACATTTTTTTTACCGATAACATGACGAACATCTACACCTTTTATTTACAAGTAACAATATTCTCGCAGATCTCATGGAATATCGATTACGTCGGTTCATGATTTCAAAGCGATTGACTATTTATTAATCCGTCATTCCAATCTGTACCCTAATCACGAAAGGGAATGGCAGTTCTGCACAGTAAACGATGTCACACTTATCCACTATCGCAATATCAAATGTAGGAATCTCACAAAGAATATACTCTAAAAATTAATTAATTTAAGGAACAATTAGGTGAGTGCTTTTGCAACGCAAAAGAAATACGCGCCTCGCGTGTCAAAACGTTCAAAGCTAAATTCATGATTTGATATTACGTGTGTAAACCAACGATTAGTGCTGCAAACGGATTACTGATATCATTTCTGTCGGATTATGCGGCCGCATGCGTGTACAATGGTTCGAATCGACGATGAACGCGGTGTCATTAATGAAAGCACAATGCACAATTGATTTCCGTTACACGGCTTGCTGCATTAGCTAGCTTAGGTAGGCAAAACAATTCAATGTACATATATTATTAACATTGTAACGTATGTCTCGAGGATCGCGACACGGATTATTGATCGTGGTGCGTTTATTATTGATGATTGAATTGTTAATTCGAGTTGAAACTGGAATAGCTCACGCCTAATTAGGGCCTATAAGTGTACACAAATAAATAAAATGTTGAGAATAAATAGCTTGCCTTTTATTACTTTCTCTTTTATCATACTTATGATTTGATTGCAGATTACGAGAACGATACTTTGAATACCAATTATAGAATTTTTGAGGGGAGAACCACGTGATGTGTGGAGAGTATAAGGCAGATTTCAATATATTATGCCTAAAGTATTTTAATAATATCTCAGAGACTAACAAATACTCAAAGCTAAAAATTTATATTAGGGGTCCTCTTTCCCTCCCTCCCTATCGCGCAAAATTTCGATACATTATGGAGGTTGGGTCATACCGTAGTATATCCGTAAAAAATTCTGCCTGACTGTTGAAAAAGGGTCATTTGACCCGTCGTGGTAGGTTCAGTGTTATTCTACGACTCTCAGCTTTTTTAATTCGACGCCAGATCGACAAATACTCTTTGCTATAAGTTTTAATAAAAAAAAAGATTGATTCAAACAATAACTGAGCACAAAGAGAACTGAGAAGAAAACAATTTCTCAATATTTGCATGTAAAATAAACGGTCTTACCCAGCCATCCTTAACGCTCCAGCTCTCTCACTTTACTTTCGAGTAATGTATCGCATATAAAACGCAGCGGCATTACATTCGCCCTCTAGCGAATATAAATTTCACTATACAGTATAATATATAAGGATTTAATCGATGAAAGATAATATTCGGAGTATTTTTCAGTATCGCGTTAGGCTCTTACCGATAACATAAAATTTAATCATAGGCAATAAATGTAAATGTAATTGTTTTGTTAATATTTGTACAGCTTCTTTTTAAATTTGCGTATAATGTTAATAATTTAATTTTTAAATTAAATCTGACGCTAACTTAAGAAAACTGAGAGTCGTAGATTAAACAAGGGAAAAAATTATTTGTTACTTTTTAGTGCATTTTATTTTTTTGAAGTCGGTTTTAATTTTATTAAGTTTTTTATTTTATTTTATTTTGTTTTATTATATTTATTTTTTATTTTAAAATTTACACCAGTGACAACAGAACCACGACATTATAAATGATAAGTACTTGACAGGTTTTTAGAATTTTATGATTAATGAAACAAGTAAATAAATTCTTATCGGTTGATATAACCAGGCAACAATTTTGATCCCCTAATCTGTTTCTTTCGGAATCGTCGATATCATTACCTTTATCACTTTTCTACTGAATTACGACGTGATACCTGTTTGTGAAGCTAAAGTTGTCTACACCTGACACACAGTTAGTGAATGCTTCGTTAATCTATATGTTCACGCCCACGTATGGAAACACAAAATTGCAATTATTATATTATCTTTTTATCTGATTCTCGAAAAGCTGATATTCTTAGAGTGCGTGCGGAAAAGTAGTCGAATAACATGTTGACACATTCATGTACATTCCGAGATGACATATTTTAGGACATTTTAGGTAGACCAACGCAGTTCCGATTTACCGACCGACTGCAATTCGATATTAAAATCAACAAACTTGCGGCATCAAACGACTGCGATGTGACACGTAACTCGAGTTTGAGTTTAATTCCCATCGATGTCAGTCTCTTGCGTCACGATATTCCGTACTGTGTGTACGGTTCTCTTAGTTTTGCGTGAAGCATCATTAAAATATGAAATACATGATATCACTACATAGTACATATACCATTGTCCGAAATGTTTTATTAGTAATTCAGTTTTGTTTCGCGATCCACGTGGTAAATTAAGTACAATTAGTAGGTACCAGCACACAGGGGAGCGAACAAAGTGAAACTTCCGAAAAATCTGAGCACTTTAATAATGAATGAATTAATTCGAAAGGCATATGATAATAGGTAGTATATATAATCAAGTACAATTGGATTAGTAGGTAAGATACATATGAACATTAAATACTCTGCAAACATAAATACATGTATGCAAACATCACAAGGAATTATACAGTATTATAATATAATGTCTGTAAGTTACTTGCACGTGCGAATAACTTGCAGACATTATATTATAATACTGTATAACTAGACCGTGTTTATTCCACGTTTTAGCGAGTGTTCTGCTCTATCGAAGCAATTTACCGATAAGTGGAATGAATATGTGACCAAAAGGATGTTCTTTTCGCATTTGTCGATTCTCGGTCTTCGTTATCATACGTAAAAGGCGAAACACACTGAGCTATTGCTGGATCCGTGCAGTTTTGGTCTCTGTGGCTGAAATGAAAGCCTTTCGAGCATTCGTAAGCGAACGGAGTGCCCTTGTCACAGTAACAAAAATTCGTGCAATCTTTGTGAGGCAAATACGTCACTGGTGGTCGGAGTTCTGAATTGTGTACCGGGCAAGTACCAACGCATCCCAGTGGGTCCTGAGGTTTATTGTTTGGACTTTTATCGCAAGGGACTTTGTTGGCTACTTCACAATGGTGCTGCACGCGATTGTTGTTGGCTCAGTTGTCGTTGTTGTTGGAGCAGTTGTCGTTGTTGTTGGAGCAGTTGTCGTTGTTGTTGGCTCAGTTGTTGTGGTTGTTGGAGCAGTTGTCGTTGTTGTTGGAGCAGTTGTCGTGGTTGTGGGGGGAGGAATGGGTCTTATGCACTTAAATGTTTTTGGGTCGTCACAAATCTCTCTGATGTAATCGTATTCGGTACCTTTTGGGCACAGTTCAAGAATAAGTTCTCCGTCTACACAAAGGTAATATCTATCACACAAGCATTGGTGTGGTAACGTTCGATTTTCATGAGAACCCTGCGGTGGGCATTCATTCAAGCTAATATCATAGGTGCTTTCTGTATCAAGCAAAAGAGGCGCAGTCGTCCGGGATGCTCTTGAACCACAATTGACGTCCTCCGACAAAGTACACAGACCCTTTATTTCGTCAAAATAAAGTCCCTTCTTACAAGCTTTTATCTGTTTCTTGCCATTCTCACATGTGTAATAAAGTTGACAGTCCGTCTCGTGTGGAATGTCTGTGACATCGTTGCCAGGGGGGCAGTTTATTGCCGGCGGTGTAGTTAGAGTTAAAGATGGTGGTACAATACTACACACCGCTTCTTCTTTCGCGACACATTTTCGTTGACTGTGATCGAACTTCTCACCGGAGTCACATTGTTTTAGAACCGATTCTCCGTCTCTGCATTCGTAATACTTCGCACAATTGCACTCGTGCGGCAAGAGTACAGTCATATGTATCGTGCCATTTATGAGATACTTCGGTGGACATGCTTCTGGAATTTCAGTGGCAAGGACGCTAGCCACCATTGCCATTGTGGCAATGGCTGGCAAATAAAAGTCTGAAATCAAGTAAAACAGCTTATCATTCGATATCTTAATGTATAAAGCAGAAAGTGTTTGTGTGTTTGTCCGTCGCCTAAAAACTTTCGAACGGCGAACTCTGGGATCACGAAATGTGCCCTAGCTCATTGTGTCTAGCTAATCCAGATGACTACTTCCACAAAAAATTTTTTTTTTATAAAATCATAATCTAAACTTCCGACGAAGCCGAGCAGTAAAGCTAGTAATAGGTACATATAGCAGTCCGTATTTTCTCTATCACACGAGCCATCAGTGCAAGTAACATACATCACAGTCTTTTATTTATACCTAACTAATAAATACTTTTTGCCTCGACAACGAACTTTTTAAAATACATACCTCTCATGGTCAAATAAGTTATCACCGAATGTATGAAACGATATATATTTTCGTTTGTAATTTAATACAAACTGACCAATGTAAAGTGTACAAAACGACTTTTATATTATGTGGGGACCTTATCGTCGAATGACGGAATATTTTATCATATCTGACTTCATTGTGACTTTAAAATTTTGATCTTATCTTGATGTGCCAATGATATGCCTTTGGTTCAAATTCCGGATTGAGATCGACGATAGCTTACTAAAGCAATTCACTTCTAACGCCGAAATTCATGACCTAACAATACAATATTGGTAGATAGTAAGTACCCACATGTTAGAAAATTACGAGCGAGATACATCCGATTAGTTATTCCATCATAGATTTTCCTAATTATATTTCTTTATATTCCATTATATTCCATCATAGAATTTCCTAATTATATAACTTTATACTTTTTATGTGGGCATTTTAATTGCGAGAAATTGGGACTTTTTATGTATTCACATTTGATCTTTAGGGAAGAGAACATGTCAACGATAATTTTGTGCAAAACACGTAAAACTTAAAGAGGCAATCTTCTCGATACAATCAATTTTCAAGTACCTATAAGATGTGACATTCACTTCGTTAACTATTGTATGAAGTCTTAGTGACATTTATGAAATTCCTAAAATTCTTTCATTTTAAAGTGATTTACACTAGTCGTACAACATTTCAATTTCATTTATTGAAATGTAATTCGAGAACGGCATTCATTGCAATAAATTCACAAATAAAACAGTGATCACAAATTTCTATTACAAGTCTCTAAATCCAAACAGGAAATTAATTTTTTTCTTTCGCTAAAATTGATCTTAAATTAAACAAAGGTTTCTAAATAATATATGTATTTTGTCGTTGATACGAAATTTTCTATAATCATCGCGGCTTCATTGCGTTAGCACATTTTTTTGCAAAAGTTCCTCTTTTAATTTTATAATAAAGAACACTAACAACTTACCTGAAAAAATAGAAACACACCAATTAACCGAATTTTGATTAAATTTTAGTTAAAATTTCAAACAAAACTAACCGTTTACTTAGTTTACTATTTTCGACGAACAGGATCACAGTTAAAGAATGCTTGAAATAAGCAAAACGAAATTACACTCTTGATTATGCGCACATAATAAAGGAAAACGTCATTTTGTACATAATGAGATCGATTTTATCCACCGCTTTGAACAGTCTTATTTCAAATCGATTACTGCTTCATCCGATTGTTTATTATTTTATAGAATTTGCTCTAATATTTAGATACTTAATCTGTAGTCCTTAAGTGAGGTTTAATTTTCGTTGACATATTCAAATAGAAATTTTTTATGGTTGCATAACTAAATTGATTCATTTCATTGTACACGATAAAATAAGTACAAATTTTTGTATGAACTGGTGTTGATACAAAAAGTTATTTCAATGTTGTGTTCAAAATAAAGTACAAGTTATGTGATAAATTTTCAACGGGGTGAAAAATTTAGTTTATTTGTTGAATGAATTGGTGGTTTACAATTTTTAAATATCATCTCTCATCGAGTTCTCTTAGCCAAATAACATTCATGAAATTTTGTGGAATATTTCATGGAACTATAAGACTAATCTTTTGCGAATAATCGTTTGATTATTAATAAAATACATTAAATCGTAAAATGAGTTCTCTAACAATTCTTTTGCTAAACGTAGTCTTAAAATAGAGTCTGTTGTATTTCTGCACCTTTTTACAGCATAATTAATTTGAGTTCGCATGATTCATTAGTTGTATTTAGCAAGAATTTATCATTTCTTAAGAGTATTATACATAAGTTCATTGTTAAGACATTATTGATTCTTTTACTTTTTCCATTGCTTGCCTCTAAACTGGATCATTCGGGGATCTTATACGTAAAATTTCATATCACATTTAATTGAATACAAAAAACTCGTGAATATAAGGAGATTGTGTTTGAAATCTGTATGTACATTGTAAAATATATAATTACTTAAACAGATACGTTCAGTTCTAAAACTGGGCTGCTCCGTGTATCTTCTCCGTACGAAAAAATTATAATTAATTGAATTGTCTCATAGATCGTGTTTTTGTATATCTATGCTAATAGGAAAAGGTGTTGTTATTATTAATGACATTTATAATACGGATTTGAGGAATTACATTAATTGAAGTAGCGAAAAGCCAGCTTCGACATTTGGGACAACATCGAATAAAATATGTACACTCATTTCCGTTGTTTGTCACAAAACAACGCATCGTTCAGTATTTTTAAAGCAATATCTGAGGTATCGAAAAGTTCATTGTTATTTAAGTGATAAATAATCGTGTCATAATTACTGGATTTTGTAAATTTAAAACTTTTACGAACAGTGGGATAAAAATATATGAGTAATTAATTAATGGGAAACTTTATTAATATATTTCAATAAGACAAAAATGTATATTTGTTCAATAACCACTTTCAATTACATGTACATACGATATTGCTAAGGTTTCTTGAATAAGACAAACTGTTAATTTTCCTAAGTCGAACAAAATTGATAATTTACAATTTACTTCAATCGACTGACAACAAATTGGATGTTCTCGTTGAAGAAAGCAAATTCCTCGATGTCAGCTAAGCGAAAGCGAGAAAAGTATTCGATACTGTGCGTTTCCCTTAGCAATAGTAGTTTCATTATAATTTATTGTAATTTGTAAGGGTTTTTGCTCAATTTCGATTGTTTTATCACGACAGTCACGAAATTTGGCAAATATGTGTTTGTAGTTTACGTTAACAATTCAGAAGAAATTAAATGAATATTAATAGAAAACTTGAGTAAACAGAAAAAACAGATAAAATGTACTGCGTCTAATAAGAAGCGTGCACGGGTTCAAATTTTGCATATATTTTATATTGTATGAATATATGTTACACGCTTGGGGCGCACTGTTCAAAGAATTGTGAGAGAATCGAGTTCAATATTTTTTCTCTTCTAGACCCTCGATATATGTCCATACACAGAAACGAAACCATAATTACGATTGTGGTAGCTCAACTATAATCCATATAGTATTATAATTCCAGACATATCTATTTATACATTTTTACTAATTTTCAATTATATCAACAATTAGTTACTTAAATCGTTCTTACGTATGTGTATGTTCATATACAAGATCAGGGGAAGATGACATTTTCATTTCGATTCTTTCACAAAATTTTAGGTAGTGTGCCCTGTGTATGTAGCAGAGTACTATACATGGTATGGATTACATAACTATATGCAAGATTTTAGTGAAATCGGTGAACCAAACTTTATGCACTACCCTTGTACGTTTAACGAAATAATGTTTTGTTAAGTATAGAAAATAGCCTCTAAGATTAATCGAAGCAGTGGAAGAGCTGTGAGAAAGATCGACATTTCTACGACACGAATTTTTAACGTGACACCGATGGAAGGTGTGAAAGGCACATATTAAGAAATTCAAGCTTCATCGTGTTCGTTGAGGTGCAGTTAATTGATTTGTCGACATTTCTGCGAGAATAATCAATTTCACGAATGCGCATCCGCTGCTTAAATCAAGGATATTGAATTATTGTTTGTAACGATCAGTTGACGTCGCTGTGAATAGAAAAGAACGGAACTCTAATGATTGTAGCTTTTATTTTTACAAATTAGGACTGGGGCTACTTGTCGAATTTTTCTCTACTCGAACGTGCAAATAGTCTGATTGCGGGTAG
This sequence comes from Andrena hattorfiana, assembly GCA_944738655.2. Lineage (NCBI taxonomy): Eukaryota > Metazoa > Arthropoda > Insecta > Hymenoptera > Andrenidae > Andrena > Andrena hattorfiana. The sequence continues at coordinate 25,881,900 of OX122889.2, forward strand.
TCGAATATGCGATGAATAAAATTCGAACATTATGTTCGAATTCAGTCGAGAGTCTATAAAATTAATTTCAAATACTTGCGTAGCGACAAGGGAACACCCCACAAGTGAAATGATTTGTCAAACAAGCAGGTACTTTGTAGAGCGTTAAAAAATATTAGAAATGTTTAAAAGGGTGAAAACATCTTTCAAATATCGCTGGCCAAAATAGCCTTCCTAGAATCAATCGCAAACTGCCTATGGAATCGAAAAGTGTTTTCAACCATTACTCCCTTTTATCAAAAGTAGGACACTTGTATCGGGGAATAAGAAATTTCAGTATTCGACAGCCCTAATTCGAATGTAGTATTCGAATTTCACAATGTTCGAACGTAGTATTCCAATACTGCAATTTTCGAATGTGGTATTCGAATTCTGCAGATTTTGAATATTGTATTCATAAGATTTAAGTACATAGGAAGCTTCCGAATGTTGAATTATTCTAGTAGTCCCAACCCTATGACAAACGTTCCTTGGTTTTCGAGCCAATGAATCACGGTATGTACATCGCAAATAGTTGGTACATATACGATTTCGTACAAAAAGAAAAAGAAAGAAAAGGAGAGAACGTTGTTCGACGCGTTCTCGAGGGAAGAAGATAAAAAGGACTCATATGTGACACAATAGCGCTGTAGCTGAAGAGAAAGACGGTTATAGTTTCTATTTTGAAGATTATATTTTTTTAACTTTATTAATTTTTGACTTCCACATACATATATTTATATATATATACATATACATATAATTGTATATACGTATTCGTATAACTATTATACACATATAGATATACGCATATACATACGTACATTATAAATATTATTAAGCGGATAACGAAATGATGTGTGTGCAAGGTGAGCCGTTTAAGATTGGAATTGCAAACGAATATCAAGTATATAATTTAGGAATTGAATAATAAGGAAAAGTGAAAACAGTTGTCTTTATCTATAGAACTGCTAGTTAGCATCCATAGAATTAAGTGTATGGCTTATTAAAATTTTGATGAGATATGTTTGAATATTACATAAAATATTTATACGGCAACTTTCACACAAGACACTTCTGTAATTTTATTTGCGACTGGCATTTTATATAGATTGACTTGGCAAAGGCAACGCTGTTTTCGAAAATATGGAAAAAATTGATATGTCAGTCAATAGTAACAAAAGTGACTCGTGCGGAAAGTGTTTTAGTGTAACTGAACCTTGACAGATCGTGTTCCAGCTTTTCAAGATCAATTTCTCCAGCGTTTTCTACATTAATTAAGGAACAGTATGGATTCTCTTAAACGTTATTTTCTTCTTTACAAGACTGTATAAGACTTATTTGATAACTATCGAAGAAAGGAAGTTATTGCGGAAAAAGTTAAAGCGTCCGAAAATCCTGTCAGACGAAACTATAACCACTACCCCTATTTGATAGTTATTTATTGATAAATGACGCGGAATGCGTGTTCAATTGACACAGTTGCTTAAACTGGCGAAAGCGAAGCGTATTGAACCAGCAGTTCAAAATTGAATAAAAAATTTACGGGCAAATTATGATGGACCTTCGCATGCATTGAAGAGAGTCTGGGCTACAGAAGAGACGTTGTTTTTAATGTTTATAAACGACTGATTCATTCAAAAGTCCTTGAAAGGATAGAAATGCTCAGGAAGACTGATGAAAGGTTAAGTTTAATATTAACTTTATATTGAATTTGATGTATAATCTATAAATGGATATTTATAGGACCAATCGTAGATTGGTTATGACATCGTGAAAGGAATCATTCCCAACAGCGCCAGAAGTTCAAGCTACTGCGAAAGTCACAAGTATTTCAAGTAGGGTGGTACAACGTCAGTTAAACGAAGGCTGGCTTTATCCCCACATTTCGAAAAAGAATGTGCACTGTGCGTCTAAAGTTTGCCAAAGATTACGTCAGTTAGACCACAGAATAATAGGAAAAAGTCTCCTGGTCGGACGAATCGAAATTTAATTTATCGAATACAGATGGCATTCGCTTTGGTAGACGACCAGCGAACACAAGATCTTACCCTGCGTACACGATAGGCTCTGCCAAATATGGAGGTGGTAACTTTATGGTATGAGGATGCTTTAATTTTGATTGAATAGGCCAGTTGTATCAAATCGAGGGGTAAATTAGATCAAGTGCAATATAAAAAAATTATGGAAGAATGTGCCAACCATAAAAGTATGCACACCATAATATTCCAACAGGATGATAGCCTATGTAAGATAACGATCCTAAGCATAAAGCAAAGAGCGTCATGAACTGGTTCCAAGATAATCGAGTACACTTCTTAGCTGGCCAGTTCAGGCACCGGATTCGAAACCGGTCGAGCATTTGTAGGGTGACATTGAAGTAAAATTAAGAGGAAAAAAAATTCAACAAATCCGGGGACCTTTGTGTGGCTATCAGCAAAGAATGGTCCATGTTATAAAAAACGATAAATTGAAAATTTAAATCGGTCTATGCCTCGCCGGTATCGAGCAGTAAAATTGACGCTCGTGGCATTATCACAAAGTACTAAATAATTTCCTTATTATAAATCCTGGTTATTGTTTTTATTTATATATAAATAGTATCGTAATAAATTTTATAGAATAAAAGTTATTATAGTTTTGTCCGATAGGATTTCTGGATGCTTTAACTCTTATCACAATTACTTTCTTATTTTCAATAGTTTTCAAATAACTTTTATACAGTCTTGCAGAGAAGAAAATAATGTTTAAGTGAATCGATACGGTTCGTGAATAATTAATAGAGAAAGTGCTAGAGAAATTGATCTTGAAAGAATTATTACGATAAAGTTATTATAACATTGTCTGGTACTGTGTATCGAGCAATAGTGAGATTTCCAGTGCGCATGTCCAAAACAGAGCTAGTCATCCAAGCGTTTCCGATATACACAGACTTCAGTATTGCTTGGTATACCTTCTCTCTTTGTTTTTCACGTTTTTGTGCAGACACATTAATTTTTTTTAGTATACTCGGTAAAGTTCAAATATTTCTTTCAAGGGATTTAATTTTTACTAAATTTGAAGTAGTTCTCAGTATATTTCTGAACAATTCATGTATTTATCGTAGATTTCAAATTCAATTAAATCATACCTAGTATTTTACAAACATTATAGGTACATACAATAAAATACATGCTTTTGTGAGTCCTCTTTAATCTTAACGAAATGAACCTTAGATATTAAATTGATTGTTATTCGTGAATACATATTGATCTTGGTCCCGCCAAGGTTATTGTTTTCAAATTTTCAGCAAGCTAGCCAAATCTCTGATTATCCAGTGCTATTTGTTTATTCTAACACTTGCAAGTTTGGGACTTGTGTTATCAACGCCATTTGATACTAAACAGATATCATGGTATTGCCCAAGTAAATCGAAAAAGGTCTTGTAAAGATGAATTTTTTCCAGCCTATTCCGAACAAAATAATTCACACGGCGTCCCAGAATTTTTCAGTTAAAAGCTCTCAGTACGTTCTATGCATAAAATTGCAAAAAGGATATGATACAAGGTGTTAAAAAAAGAGTCACGACTTGTAATGTGTATAGTATCCAGTAAGCTAAATAACAAACACCAGAAACACTCTATCAAAGACAGAAATAATTTTTTGTATTCAAAATGACTGATGGGTAACATATCTCTTCTTTTACGTTAAAATCGTAGCAACTTTAATGATGTGGAAACCTTAAAGCAAAGATTTTTATCATATTATACTGCCATTTGAATAAAATATTTTCTTTTTCCACTTTCGTATTTAAAACAACGGAAATGCATGGAATTCCAATTTTAGATGGCTCACTTGTATACATGCGAGTATGTATTTAAGGACGAGGCCGTGTAACGCATGAAATCGTTAATATTATTTCGCGGTAGTATATTGTAATGGCTAAGTACTTATATTGTTTGTACAAATGTACAACACCTTGGGGCGGTAATTGTAGCTGAAAAGAAGATTAAAGGGAATGTCGAAGTATCACTAGTTAACGTGTTGGCGATATACCTTTGCAGCGTAAAATGAGTAATGTGATTCATATCTATTTCATATCTATTTTTACAATCATTACGAACAATCTTTGATTTCGAGCGTGCAACTTTGCAGGGAAGAATGGAATCCCATAGACATGTCGACATTGAAGGCATCGTTTAAGTGCGTAAGAAACATGTCTAGGAAGATTTACTTTCATGCAAGGATCGTTGTAAACACTCGGTGATAATTTGTATTTAATGTGTCTACGTATGGGTGAATATCAAATTAATGTGCTGCAGAGTTTTACGAAATTGTGGGATAAAAGTGGATTCCACAAATAAATTCTGCGTTTCTGTGTATCAGCAAGAGTACTTAGCACTAAAAATGTTTGAAAATAAGTAAAAATATAGTTATAATTATAAACAGGATACGAATTTCACTGGTGGATATAGTACAGAAATAAAGAAATCTTTATTCGGGGTAACTTATCAATTTGAATTTTATTTTAGTAAATTGTGGACAATCTTGAGTTTCATCTAATAAAATTTATTTCTATTTAATCAAACATGGAAAACTTTACATGTCATTTAATGAAATTTAAAAAAATTTAGTTTCAATTTAGCTAAATTTTGTCATGAGTTAGTACCTTCGTCAATAATTAAATAAATTTAAACAATTGTACTTTTCTACAATCGTCATAGCAAACATTTTCATTTCACATTTTTTTTACCGATAACATGACGAACATCTACACCTTTTATTTACAAGTAACAATATTCTCGCAGATCTCATGGAATATCGATTACGTCGGTTCATGATTTCAAAGCGATTGACTATTTATTAATCCGTCATTCCAATCTGTACCCTAATCACGAAAGGGAATGGCAGTTCTGCACAGTAAACGATGTCACACTTATCCACTATCGCAATATCAAATGTAGGAATCTCACAAAGAATATACTCTAAAAATTAATTAATTTAAGGAACAATTAGGTGAGTGCTTTTGCAACGCAAAAGAAATACGCGCCTCGCGTGTCAAAACGTTCAAAGCTAAATTCATGATTTGATATTACGTGTGTAAACCAACGATTAGTGCTGCAAACGGATTACTGATATCATTTCTGTCGGATTATGCGGCCGCATGCGTGTACAATGGTTCGAATCGACGATGAACGCGGTGTCATTAATGAAAGCACAATGCACAATTGATTTCCGTTACACGGCTTGCTGCATTAGCTAGCTTAGGTAGGCAAAACAATTCAATGTACATATATTATTAACATTGTAACGTATGTCTCGAGGATCGCGACACGGATTATTGATCGTGGTGCGTTTATTATTGATGATTGAATTGTTAATTCGAGTTGAAACTGGAATAGCTCACGCCTAATTAGGGCCTATAAGTGTACACAAATAAATAAAATGTTGAGAATAAATAGCTTGCCTTTTATTACTTTCTCTTTTTTCATACTTATGATTTGATTGCAGATTACGAGAACGATACTTTGAATACCAATTATAGAATTTTTGAGGGGAGAACCACGTGATGTGTGGAGAGTATAAGGCAGATTTCAATATATTATGCCTAAAGTGTTTTATTAATATCTCAGAGACTAACAAATACTCAAAGCTAAAATTTTATATTAGGGGTCCTCTTTCCCTCCTTCCCTATCGCGCAAAATTTCGATACATTATGGAGGTTGGGTCATACCGTAGTATATCCGTAAAAAATTCTGCCTGACTGTTGAAAAAGGGTCATTTGACCCGTCGTGGTAGGTTCAATGTTATTCTAGGACTCTCAGTTTTTTTAATTCGTCGCCAGATCGACAAATAATGTAAGCTCTTTACTATAAGTTTTAATGAAAAAAAAGATTGATTCAAACAATAACTAAGCACAAAGAGAACTGAGAAGAAAACAATTTCTCAATATTTGCATGTAAAATAAACGGTCTTACCCGGCTATCCTTAACGCTCCAGCTCTCTAACTTTACTTTCGAGTAATGTATCGCATATAAAACGCAGTGGCATTACATTCGCCCTCTAGCGAATATAAATTTCACTATACAGTATAATATATAAGGATTTAATCGATGAAAGATAATATTCGGAGTATTTTTCAGTATCGCGTTAGGCTCTTACCGATAACATAAAATTTAATCATAGGCAATAAATGTAAATGTAATTGTTTTGTTAATATTTGTACAGCTTCTTTTTAAATTTGCGTATAATGTTAATAATTTAATTTTTAAATTAAATCTGATGCTAACTTAAGAAAACTGAGAGTCGTAGATTAAACAAGGGAAAAAATTATTTGTTACTTTTTAGTGCATTTTATTTTTTTGAAGTCGGTTTTAATTTTATTAAGTTTTTTATTTTATTTTATTTTGTTTTATTATATTTATTTTTTATTTTAAAATTTACACCAGTGACAACAGAACCACGACATTATAAATGATAAGTACTTGACAGGTTTTTAGAATTTTATGATTAATGAAACAAGTAAATAAATTCTTGTCGGGTGATATAACCAGAGGCAACAATTTTGATCCCCTAATCTGTTTCTTTCGGAATCGTCGATATCATTACCTTTATCACTTTTCTACTGAATTACGACGTGATACCTGTTTGTGAAGCTAAAGTTGTCTACACCTGACACACAGTTAGTGAATGCTTCGTTAATCTATATGTTCACGCCCACGTATGGAAACACAAAATTGCAATTATTATATTATCTTTTTATCTGATTCTCGAAAAGCTGATATTCTTAGAGTGCGTGCGGAAAAGTAGTCGAATAACATGTTGACACATTCATGTACATTCCGAGATGACATATTTTAGGACATTTTAGGTAGACCAACGCAGTTCCGATTTACCGACCGACTGCAATTCGATATTAAAATCAACAAACTTGCGGCATCAAACGACTGCGATGTGACACGTAACTCGAGTTTGAGTTTAATTCCCATCGATGTCAGTCTCTTGCGTCACGATATTCCGTACTGTGTGTACGGTTCTCTTAGTTTTGCGTGAAGCATCATTAAAATATGAAATACATGATATCACTACATAGTACATATACCATTGTCCGAAATGTTTTATTAGTAATTCAGTTTTGTTTCGCGATCCACGTGGTAAATTAAGTACAATTAGTAGGTACCAGCACACAGGGGAGCGAACAAAGTGAAACTTCCGAAAAATCTGAGCACTTTAATAATGAATGAATTAATTCGAAAGGCATATGATAATAGGTAGTATATATAATCAAGTACAATTGGATTAGTAGGTAAGATACATATGAACATTAAATACTCTGCAAACATAAATACATGTATGCAAACATCACAAGGAATTATACAGTATTATAATATAATGTCTGTAAGTTACTTGCACGTGCGAATAACTTGCAGACATTATATTATAATACTGTATAACTAGACCGTGTTTATTCCACGTTTTAGCGAGTGTTCTGCTCTATCGAAGCAATTTACCGATAAGTGGAATGAATATGTGACCAAAAGGATGTTCTTTTCGCATTTGTCGATTCTCGGTCTTCGTTATCATACGTAAAAGGCGAAACACACTGAGCTATTGCTGGATCCGTGCAGTTTTGGTCTCTGTGGCTGAAATGAAAGCCTTTCGAGCATTCGTAAGCGAACGGAGTGCCCTTGTCACAGTAACAAAAATTCGTGCACTCTTTGTGAGGCAAATACGTCACTGGTGGTCGGAGTTCTGAATTGTGTACCGGGCAAGTACCAACGCATCCCAGTGGGTCCTGAGGTTTATTGTTTGGACTTTTATCGCAAGGGACTTTGTTGGCTACTTCACAATGGTGCTGCACGCGATCATAGGCAAATCCAGGTGGACAAGTTTTAACGTTTGCACTTCCATTGACGCATATGTAGTATTTATTGCATTGACATTCGTGAGGAAAGCTATTGCCCGTGGTATCAGGGCAACTACAGTAAATTTCAACATCAGTAGTGTCAGTACATACTTTACACTTCGCATACTGTGGCAAGTCGCACATTCGCGTACTCGGATTGAATTGAAGCCCTTCGTGACATTGCTTATGCTCTTTGTGGCCGTTCTTGCACTCATAATACCACGCACAGTCTTTTGGATCAGGATCACGAATGATACAAGCACCATTACATATCTCAGGTTTGGCCGTAGTTGTTGTTGGCTCAGTTGTTGTGGTTGTTGGAGCAGCTGTCGATGTTGTTGGAGTAGTTGTCGTTGTTGTTGTTGTTGGAGCAGTTGTCGTTGTTGTTGGAGCAGTTGTCGTGGTTGTGGGGGGAGGAATAGGTCTTATGCACTTAAATGTTTTTGGGTCGTCACAAATCTCTCTGATGTAATCGTATTCGGTACCTTTTGGGCACAGTTCAAGAATAAGTTCTCCGTCTACACAAAGGTAATATCTATCACACAAGCATTGGTGTGGTAACGTTCGATTTTCATGAGAACCCTGCGGTGGGCATTCATTCAAGCTAATATCATAGGTGCTTTCTGTATCAAGCAAAAGAGGCGCAGTCGTCAAGGATGCTCTTGAACCACAATTGACGTCCTCCGACAAAGTACACAGACCCTTTATTTCGTCAAAATAAAGTCCCTTCTTACAAGCTTTTATCTGTTTCTTGCCATTCTCACATGTGTAATAAAGTTGGCAGTCCGTCTCGTGTGGAATGTCTGTGACATCGTTGCCAGGGGGACAGTTTATTGCTGGCGGTGTAGTTAGAGTTAAAGATGGTGGTACAATACTACACACCGCTTCTTCTTTCGCGACACATTTTCGTTGACTGTGATCGAACTTCTCACCGGAGTCACATTGTTTTAGAACCGATTCTCCGTCTCTGCATTCGTAATACTTCGCACAATTGCACTCGTGCGGCAAGAGTACAGTCATATGTATCGTGCCATTTATGAGATACTTCGGTGGGCATGCTTCTGGAATTTCAGTGGCAAGGACGCTAGCCACCATTGCCATTGTGGCAATGGCTGGCAAATAAAAGTCTGAAATCAAGTAAAACAGCTTATCATTCGATATCTTAATGTATAAAGCAGAAAGTGTTTGTGTGTTTGTCCGTCGCCTAAAAACTTTCGAACGGCGAACTCTGGGATCACGAAATATGTCCTCATTGTGTCTAGCTAATCCAGATGACTACTTCCACAAAAAATTTTTTTTTTATAAAATCATAATCTAAACTTCCGACGAAGCCGAACAGTAAAGCTAGTAATAGGTACATATAGCAGTCCGTATTTTCTCTATCACACGAGCCATCAGTGCAAGAAACATACATCACAGTCTTTTATTTATACCTAACTAATAAATACTTTTTGCCTCGACAACGAACTTTTTAAAATACATACCTCTCATGGTCAAATAAGTTATCACCGAATGTATGAAACGATATATATTTTCGTTTGTAATTTAATACAAACTGACCAATGTAAAGTGTACAAAACGACTTTTATATTATGTGGGGACCTTATCGTCGAATGACGGAATATTTTATCATATCTGACTTCATTGTGAGTTTAAAATTTTGATCTTATCTTGATGTGCCAATGATATGCCTTTGGTTCAAATTCCGGATTGAGATCGACGATAGCTTACTAAAGCAATTCACTTCTAACGCCGAAATTCATGACCTAACAATACAAGATTGGTAGATAGTAAGTACCCACATGTTAGAAAATTACGAGCGAGATACATCCGATTAGTTATTCTATCATAGAACACTTTGGCGTGTTAAGATAGAGCGTTACTTAACTACAAATGCTGTCGTTGAATCTGAGTCAAGTATGATTTATTTCCGATAAGAAATGGAGAGAATAGTAAGTGGTATAGAAACCAGATGGGACTGATGGAATCGAATATATTCAATAAGGTTCCAGTACATAGGATTGAAAGATACAAGCTTAAAATGTCAAGTATGACTGGGGGGTGTCCGGGTATATAGGGCGGCGCTTATTGTAGGAATTGTTTCCAAATAAAAAAGAAATGTTGAAATGGTGATGTAAATTGGGTTGCAGTATCAAAACAGAAGCGGGTAATCGAAGGGAGAGTGTAGTGATAATGAAGAAATCATGAATGGAGGCAAAGACGAGGTATAGAATAGACATAACATTTTATGGACTTTCGCGGTCCAACTTTGGCTGCCTTCCGACCCTCCCCGTTACCCTCGCCATCAACATAGTTATGCTGCAATATTCAATAGACTTTTACGACGCCGCACTTTTAGCCCCACCGCACAGTGGGACAAAACGACTCGATAGCGATAAAAAATCTATAATTTTGGTTCTGGTCTAGATATTTTAATGAAATTTGGATCAATTAAACCAGGGTTGACTAACTGGCGACTCACGAGCAGGGGGACCAAGCCGTCTGGGATTGGCCGAAGTTCCCGTTTAGTTAGCACCAAGTAGGTAGGAGGCGCTAGGTACATCACACACACATACCTAGGTGTATCAGTGAGCACGACACACAACCTTTCGACGTTGATGAAATGTTACCATGACGACCGTCGTCATTTTTAAATGTTTGGCGCGGACACGAGGAAGTGTAACCCACCATAACCCACGTGGATCAGTCAGCACATAAGATAAGTAATTTTTGTAATATAGCGTCTTTGAGATACTGTAAGTTTTTTTATTAATTGCATGAATTTGAGTTTTAGGTTATGTCCGGGCCTAAGAAGTGCGAAGTGAAAGGTTGCGAATCGGGAAATAAACTACTGAGGGCATTTCCCGATATCGTTAAAGACCGAGAGAGGTGCTTAAAATGGATTGCTGCTTGCGGCAATCCATTGTTAATGCACCAATCTCTTCGCAATAGGAAGATCTGCGATGCGCACTTCTTAGGCATCTACAAATTACAAAGGAATCTTTGTAAGACTGCTGTTCCAACGCTTCAACTTCCAGGTATGTTTAATATATAGGGTGTACGTTTCTTAAAACGTGCTGAAAATATTGTAAGGGGTGATTCTAGAGGTGAAAATAAGACGAAAATCAAGAATAACGATTTCGCGTTTGGGCCTTCATTTTGCAGTAATAATTAGAGAAGGATGATTCTGGATAACTTAACGTTCTCGTCGTTAATCTTTTCTTTTCCTTTCATAAGTTGTATACGTCTCTCCTGAACTAATAGTCGGAGAACACTGCGCTTTTATAGTTACATTATCGACTAGCAATAGAACAAAAAAGTATTGATACATTTTTCTGTATCTCTTAGGGTTTAACATTTATAAAGTTTATAATATTCAAGATTCATTCCTTACCGACATCTCGGATTTTAAAAGCTTTATAAATGTTAAACCCTAAGAGATACAGAAAAATGTATGAATACTGTTTTGTTCTATTGCTAGTCGACAATGTAACTACAAAAGCCCAGAGTCCTCCGACTACTAGTTTAGGAGACAGAAATTTAAATTTAACCCATTATTACTGCAAAATGGAGGCTCAAACGCGAAATCGTTATTCTTGATTTTCGTCTTATTTTCACCTCTAGAATCATTTGCATGGTTTACATATAATTTACTTTACTAAAAACTATTTTAATATTTTGTAGCACCAATTGATGTAAGCTGCTTGCTACAGCATGCAGTTGATCATCAGGAGGTACCGGAAGTAAGGGAACCGTTGGATGTACATATTGGTAAGGAAATACAAATATATACTTATTATAAAATTTAGAATGCATGTGTTTGTTTTTTTTAAACTTAGAATGTAACTAGTTTATACAATATGAATATTTGTAATTTGTGTTACAGATAATAATGGACCCTGTGGAGGGATTGGCCGCCTGGAGGTTCAGCAAGCAGCTAAACGTATGGAGGTCCATATTGATAAGAAAATACAAACATTCGATACTGTCTCCCTTGTTTCAACTGTTAGAATAACAGATATTTTTCAATAATAATGAATAGTAGCATAGTAGTACAAATTGAATTTTTCTATCTTTATGCCATTCCGATCAGCAAATTATTAATTTTCGTACAAAGCCTCTGTAATGGCCGATTTCTTCGCCTCTGGATAAAAGTTATCTGGCGGATAGGTACAGTAGAGTATGATTAACTCGCGTTTCCCTAGGTTAGTTACATCGCAAAAATGTCAATATTAAGCTGCTATTTTGTAAACAATTTAATTATTTTGCAGATTCTATTGATGTCAACGAATTGAAGCAATTTGGGAAATAAAGTAAAATATTTTAGGAGTTGTATCAATTTTGTAATATTATTGTTGAATTTAATATGATCATTGTTATTGTAATAATTGTAATGACTAATATTATTTAAAATTAATAAAGAATTTTTATATCATTTAACATATATTTAGGTATCTAATTATACTTTTACTTTTAATTATATTTATATTTTCAGAAGGTAAATCGGAGGAAGTACGGACGTGACTCAAAGGACCCCTGTCATTTCTAAAATAAAATTTAAAAGATTAAATTTTGGAATGACCAGAAATCCTTCAAATGGCGTGCTCACTTCCCCTGGTTTACCTTTTCTAAGGCCGTCTGACCATGGATCGTCGCGTCAGTGACGCGTATGCAGCAGATAGAAGGATATACAAAGAAATTGAATATATTTTCTTTTCCTAAGAAAAGAAGAAATATTCAGTTTCAATGTTTATCCTTCTATCTGCTGCATACGTGTCGCTGGCGCGACGATCCGTGGACAGGTTTTAAAGTAAGCGGTGCATTACACGTATACACATACACATACGTCCCGATTCACACATTCACAGTTTAGTACACACCTAGTAGGCAGGAGGCGCTACAAACTCTGCTTCAACTTTCGTAAGAGGGAAGCTTGGCCCCCCTGCTCACGAGTTGTCGGGGGCTCCTCCGCCTTGCGGCCACGCTGAACGGCCCCCTCCATACCTACTAAACATTGACGATCGCAGTAGAATTCGTCCGCCCCTACACAGACATAAATACATTCGATTGCTACGGCCGGCCACGGCCATACGTTTACATATAATTATAATTAATACGACAATACGAACTGATATATACTTACTTTTACTCGTCTCTGTGAATGTGAAAACACTAAATTTTTATGCGAGCTCTCACTTTTAACAGATACGACACTTCATTTGAATACGTTAAATTTGAAATTGCAAAAACAAGGCCAAAATATTTCTGATTTCATAAGGATGTAAGATCGAAGGCCAGGAAATGTATTATCGAGTTGAATTGTGTAATTTGCAAGCAGATCCGTTCGTACTCGCCAGAAATGAATATGGACAGGAGCTTTTTAAATTATTATCAGAAGAAAAGTATCCGAAATTGGTGGATTGGGTTTAAAAATTTCATCAATGTTTGGTTCTACATACAGATGCGAAAGTGCGTTTTCCGTTATGAAAAATATAAAAAGTAAATATCCGTCAAGATTAGCGGACCATTCATTATCTGTGGATTTAGACTCATGTTTTTGAAAAGTGAGGCTACTAGCCAAATACAATTTACATTTTATTAACATCCTGATATTAATTATTGTATTATAATGTGGTGAACCCCGTTTTCTAATATTTGCTTTTGCTTTCCTGAGATCGGTGTTCAAAGTCTGCCGACAATCGCAAAAGTTAAGAGATTATCCAAAACTTTTATGTTTCCCATAGTTTTCATTCTCGTTTTTGAAAAAATTTTCTTTGAGAGGTACAATTTATGTTAGTTACAAAGTTAATTACATAGATATATATTCTATTATGGCTATACATTCGCGTAAAATATTAACAACATTTTTATAAATTTTTAAAAAGTTGCAACCATTTGCAATGTGTGTAATTGATATCATGCGAAAGAATGAATCCTTCTCTCCTAGAAGCAACAAGAATTAGGTGTTACTTTGAGCTACTTTCCAAGAAAATGGTAATTGAAGTAAACTCTACCTTTAGAGTTTACTGTGCTGTCTCATGACTCTGGCTATACAAGACATTTACGTCACATATTATCTGCATCAATATCTAAAAAATGAATCACCTTTTCCGGGTATATCTTAATTATATCTTTTTTCCTTCTTACTCTTTGAAATGATTAGAGGCAAGGGTCAGAAGATATCAAGAGCATAGTCATCAGGTCCTGATTTTGTGCAGTTCGAGAAATTTTTCGACTATTATGGTATGTGTAATATTTGTACTCTTTACTTTTGGTTTCCTGCGCTTCTTCTGATTGACAGTAAATGGTGAAGAAGTAAATGCTGTAGCTATCAATTTTCGCCAAGCTTAATCCTGCATTAACAATTTTTCGGGTTCCTAATTGTCCTAAGGTTTTGTAAAATTTCTATAATATTAAATATTCTTTCTTGTGGTCTTCCCGTGAATGCTGAAAAATTCGGTACATATGCAGAAGAAACAGAAAAACTGTTATCACAGTAAACTCTAATGGGCAGGTAAGGTAGAGTTTACTTCAATTACCATTTTCTTAGAAAGTAGCACAAAATAGCACCTAATTCTTGTCGTTTCTAGGAGAGGAGGGTTCATTCTTTCATATGATATCAATAACACACATTGCAAATGGTTGCAACTTTTTAAAAATTTATAGAAAGATTGATAACATTTTACCCGAATGTATGGCCATAATAGAATATATATCTATGTAATTAACTGTGTAACTAACATAAATTGTACCTCTCAAAGAAAATTTTTTCAAAAACGTGAATGAAAACTATGAGAAACATAAAAGATTTGGATAATCTCTTCACTTTTGCGATTGTCGGCAGACTTTGAACACCGATCTCAGGAAAGCAAAAGCAACTATTAGAAAACGGGGTTCACCACATTATAATACAATAATTAATATAAGGATGTTAATAAAACGTGAATTGTATTTGGCCAGTAGCCTCACTTTTCAAAAACATGAGTCTAAATCCACGAGCCTCCGAGGGTTAATGTCACTTATATTAATACAACTTGAAGGCCATAAATTTACGGTTTAATTGATCCAAATTTCATTAAAATATCTAGATCAAAACCAGCGTTATAGGTATTTTATCGCCCTCGGGTCGTTTTGTCCCACTATGCAACGTACCCTACCTCCAGGTAAATTAAACGTAGCTAGGTACTTAAAAACAGATGTATTAGTATGCAATAAAGTAACAACATTTTGTGGCATCCTCTATAAGCCAGGTATGTCAGGACTTTTCGTACGAACACCAGTCCATATTTATCTATCCATTTCAGAAATGTGAATTACGCACGGGAAATGATTCAAGTGTATTTCCTGTGCAGGGGTAGAAAGTTGGCGTCCGCGAGGAATGCTGGTTCAGTGGGTCATGATATAATCTCCTCCCTGTGGCCCACCACATGTGCACATGGTCCAATCAAAGGACGTTCGTAGTTTCACTATTACTCAAAATGTAGCTTCTTGTGAGGAGAAAAAACAAACGGGACGCCGAGTGAGCGATCTTCAATGTGATGGCGGGAGTTTGTGACGGGAGCCACGAGCCACGGTAGAGAACTCCTGTCATTTCATTTGAAACCTAGTTTCCAGCAATTGATGACCGCGACATAGTAAACCCCTTCAAACGTCTCAAGTGGTATAAAGTGTGACGGCGTTGTGACGACGTTGCTTCGGATACCGTCCCTACCGCCGGATTTAGCTTTTTAACCAAAGTGGGACGGATCACTCTTGGTAGACTGCCCGCGTAAGTTACCTTGTCCGATTTCCCAGTCTCCGTGTTAGACGGCTTGAGTCAGGTCAAGTGTTTGCTCCTGACGAGTAGCATCGGAGCAAGAGGAATCGTCTGGGAGACGCCGAGCGCTTTTCTCTTTCGACGCGGACAGCAGGGTGATAGGAACTGTCCCATCCAATACTCCTTTCATGCTCACCCGTAGTCTTTCCTTCTTTGCTGAGTTTATTTTCATCGAGTGATTGCTTGACGGTTCCCTAGATTCTATATCTAAACCGAAGAGATGGATGGAACTTTGTTTCCACCTATCTCTTTAGTTTAATAGGCTAAAGGTTTCATGTACAGGGAGATCGACGGACCTTTGTTTCCATCTATCTCTCTATGGCTCTCCAAACGCAGCAACCTCCTCGTGGTGAGACCTGGTAATCGGTGAAAACCGAGCCGATAGCTGCGCTTGTCAAATATTCTAATTAGATATAAGAATTTCTTTAACTTGCAATACTATGGTAGAATGTAAAAATAAAATATGTAACTTGAAATGTCTTTTCGTTTGGTCCTACCGGCCCCAGAACATGAGTATAGTGTTAATGTAGAAGGATAAGTGCATGTTGGAATATTTCATCGAAATACTGGAACTGATGGGTTTTTGACAATTTTTAAAGTCCTCTCTGCTTCAGCACCTTATTGAAATATATTCCTTGGCGAGGTATTACACGTTACATCATGAAAGCATGTCTTCCACGAATAATGTTGTTGTTTATATAAATTTTTATATTCAATAAATTTTTTTTGCGTTAAGTAAATTGGAATAGAACAGCAAGGTTAAAAGGCGTATGTGTTCTTGTTTTGTCGTGGTCCTTCTTTCTCTGTCGTTGCACGGAATACGTTTATAAAACAATCTTTAAATTGTTACTCTAACAGAATCATTTGTAAATCGCGGGTTTCAAATGATCTAAGTTTTACCCGTGTTGAATTCTGATTTCTACCACGCGTAGCGTTACAATCTTATTTTAGACTGAATCGATAACGTTGGGTGTGACATGAAAATAGTAAAGGGGCTCGCAAGCCCCCTGAGCGTGCGACACAAAATTACATTGCGTGATTGGTCTATCCTATACCTCGTTTGTGGTCTATCCTATACCTCGTCTGTACTCTAGCATTGTAATCTTATTTTAGACTGAGTCGATAACGTTGGGTGTGACACGAAAATGGTAAGGGGACTCGCGAGCCCCCCGAGCGTGCGACACAAAATTACATTGGAGGATAAGTTTTCTTTTTGGTCTCGGAGGAAATCTCCACGGATACCCCCAACCCTCGGTGGAGGGTCGGGGCTTATATAGGACTCGAATCCATTAAAACGACGGGACTTGGTGCGGGATCAAATTAGCGATAACATCCGCTTGTCTTACCCCCCTCCCTGCGCATGATGTGCAGCTCCGACACTACAACCCCGTGTATCGGGGTCTTCCATGGGGTGGATGATAAGTCTATCCTATACCTGGTCTGTGCTCGTAACCCATCACTGCTGGTAACCCCTCGCTTTGGAGGCCCGCTAGATGGCGCCACACTCTGGCCTCCGCAAGAAACGCGCATACGATACGAGCAGGCGCAAGTTGGCTACCAATCGTGTCTGCCTCTATTTCCGTAGAGGTCGAACGCGTGTGTGCCAGCGGGAGCAACCTATCATGCTCCAGGATTTCAGTGCGGCTTAGACTTCAGCCGGACGGGGTCTGGCTTAGTGCGTCCCGGGCGCGTTTCATTTTGTAAGTACTCGAATTACTGACTGAAACTCGTCAGATTTCCGTGCTGTTTCGTCGTGTCACGTTGCGTACGGTGCGGCAAGCCTCATTAAACGCGTGACAGCCGTGTTCCCACGACGGAAAACGGTGCGGCAATTAATTATCGAGAAAACATTCCGTGCCTGCGCAAAGTGGCGGACGAAACTGGCTCAGATACCTGCACCTATTCGTCGGCGGCTGTGTTACGAAATTCAAACGGGCCCTTGCGGTCTCTGCCGCAACCCGTGCGAACCCTTGCGCACTGTGCGCGCGATATAGTCCCCTTGTGTTTTTATTGCGATTGAACCACCCTGATCATTGACGCGCGTCGCAGCACGCGGATTGATTGCGCAGCCGTTGAATTTTTGGTCATCATCTGTGAGGCATCAGCCTCCATTCGTGGTGGGACGAAGTCGAACAAACCTGACTTCAATTGCGACGCATTTGTGTCTCTGGAAAGACGCAAAAACAAAACGCTGAAAAGAACTTTTAATTGGTCTATACTCAAGAAAGAGTACCTAAGTAGCGAGCGTGTTTGAGGTGTTCTTTTCTTTGTAACGTTTACTGGCGACCATGCTGAATTTCAAAATAAAGGACGTCTTGAATACCTCACTAAACAGTCTTCGAATGACGTTAAGGACATTCGTGTAATAACCTGGTGGATCGCTGATGTTGATCGTCAAGGTCTCAATGATAGGGTCTGGGTTAGGGTCAAAGATCACGAACTATGACTGGTGGATGATAACCTTGGTTTTTGATTTTGCGAAAGACTTCGTTCCCTCTGCTGTCAAGGATTTGATCCATTTTTCGCGGAAACAAATTTTAATAAATACGCGGAAACAATTTTGAAATTGTTAAGCTGCGTGTTGCTTCCTTTTATCTTGCATAGACTACAGGGGTTAAGGTGAATCATTTAAACCATCTAGTGATAATTTTAGGGGAAGTTGATTGGAGAATCACAGAATCTTTCAACTTGTCTCGGTAATTTCTTATTACGTGAGCGCATTTGTTGTGTCAATATAATGGACGTTATTTGCGTAACCTGTTCGGTGACAAGTGCCGGTATGATTCTCTTTCCTTTGCCTGTAGACGGATCTACATTTTCGTTGCTTCTGGTGACGTTTCGCGGTACATCTGCATAGGCATGTGCGATGGTGCGTCAATTGATGATTGACTTTCATTGCACTTGTGTGGAGCATTTCACGTGATTTTAATTAGATTACGTTTTTAAATACCAAACAGAGTACCACTTTGTACAAAATGTGTTTCTTGCATAAAACGCGGTAACTTACGTATTGAACGAAGGTATACTACTTCGTAGACAAATTTTAGAGATTCTTTGTTTTGTTGGGAACGAAAATTTAAAATGGGAATTAAAATATTAAACTATGAGGACTTTATTTCAAGCTAAAGTTTGGCTTAAGATTTTTACACCGTTTCATAATTTATCAAAGGGATATATTAAATTTAGGTGTCTGAATTTTATCAGTGACGAATGAGTATAGCATATATTTGGTTATGTATAGTTTAATTTATGTCGGGAATATTTTAATGTTGTGAGTTCTGGTACTTTTCTCATACCGAATAATACTTGTGGTTATTGAATTATGTTGTCAAAACCATTCTTATATTCGAAACATGATAGTGAAATTCAATTCTGAATATTTATACGGAAATGTCAACGTGAACTCGTCCGAAGTAATTTATAACGCACATTATCTAGCATGTATGCTCGTTTTGCATTTCAGTTGTATATTTTTGTTCACTTTTGGTCAACACTGAATTGTTGTACGATGATTAATGACTACGACGAGCAGTGCAATAATATTTATACCACCTTTATTGCTGTCAATGAAGTTAAATAATCACATTTAATTGAGTAAATCCCTGGCTGAAATATAATTTTAGATGTGATAGTTAAAATAAAATTGTACGTTTTAATATAAAATATAGAATAATAGTAGGTTTCATTTATGTAAGTGGAGTTAACGAGTACAAAAGGATCTCTCTTACAGCGCACGCGCGCTTACAATTACGGGTTTATACGTAATATAATTGAATGAAAAATAAAGTAAATGCTAAGAAAAATATGTCACTGCTATTTTATTATATTTTCGAATATACCAGCATTCTTTGTCAAAGAAACAACGAAACATCGACTATAGTTGTGAGCTAATATTCCTAAATTAGGTTTCATATTAAATAAAATACTTTTGACATACGAAATATTGATTCGTGATGCAAACATACCTTATCTGCTCCGACATTATCTTTTCTCAGATTCTGTGAAACTTTTATTAGATTAACGGTATCAAAGGTAAATAGTGACCGATTAGAACTATGAAATTTGGAAGAATGTTACGCTTTCTAATTACTTCAAAGTATTATGACATTGTGATCGTGTAAATTCGTCAAATAAGGGTCTGGTAGTAAAAGTCAAAAGAAAGTTTAACATGCGAACCATAAGAAATATGAGCTGTCAATAACAAATCTATAATTCCATTTTTAATACCTGAACAGTAAAATATTTATCTATCTGAGAATACAAAAACATATAGCAAATATACAGTTGTTAAAGTCCTCCATTTCAACTACATTTTCATTATTTGTTCCTGTAAAATTCAATTTGCTTCTTGAACAAAGCACTGTCAACAACAGTGACGAATGTTTATGTAATCAGGTTGATTAAACAGCTACGATGTCCGGTGCAATTGCAATCCGCGTGATAAATGCGCAAGACTGCAGTAATTGACATATCAATGCGGGGACGAAAGCACGTGCGTTTGTCACGCGTATGCGCACCAATCGAGTTAGATATAGATACATATACAGGGTGTCCTGACAGATTGGTGCCAAATTAATATAGCGTATTCTGGAGGTTAAATAGTTGAAAAAAGTTTATATGAACCCGTGTCTGAAAATGATTTATTAAGTTATAAGAAAGCAAAGATTCATTATCTCTTAAGTAAAGTTGTACAATGTTTCTTCGTTTTATGGACCCGTAGAGATGCTGGTTGATAAACAAATAACTGTAATCATTGTAAGTTATTATTTACGCGACTTTTTAAAACTTTAAGATATAACAGGTATTCAAAAATTCCTCCTGCGTACGCTTACTTAACTTAAAACTCATTCTTTCAATTACACCCCGAATGTGTATATTCACATTAATATATGTGTATATTAACATTTTTTTACTTCCATACTTAAAACTCGTACCAAAAATTTTGGACCACATTTTGTCCTTTAACGCAAGATACTTTTTTTAAATTATTTGCATAATTTCTATCTCTTCCTATCTTTGCTAAATGATCGTTATTTTTGCGTAATGGATATAGGAGTGTATTAAAAGTAATGGCCACTGCTTCCAGAGGTGAATTTACACCTCTAGATTAACTTTCACCTGTGCTTCAAATAGCAATTGTGAGGTGCAGAAGTATCTCGTATGAAAAGGCCTTAAATACCTATGAAATTACTTGATATTATTAATAAAATAGGTAGTTCTGTTAGTGTGATTCGACAGTTCACATTTTTTATGTAAATGATAATTCATCCAGATAACATAAATAATTTTTATTTTGATAATTATTTACTCGTTGTATATGTCGTATGAACACATCTTCACAAAACTAAGGGGAAATCAGAACTATGAAGAGTTATTCGTACTATTATTTGAATAATTTTGTAATAGACATTCGAATAAATGTATATAATAATATATTACAAATCACGAATTATTATTATCCGGATTAAATATTTGACTAAATAGAATATATTCGCATAGTTAGATAAATATTTATTCGATACAATTCGAGTAATGCTGAACTTTGCCAGAAACTATGTGCTGGCAATAATTAAATGAGATAAAAGGTCTTAATCGTGATTAGTAGATTGTTCTGAAAAGATGATTCCTCTGAAGGGTATGCTTATCGTGCCCTCTTAAGGACTAGTTAAGGTACCTGCCTGTCAGAAATATTAATTCCGCTTACGCCCTTTTTCCATGGGTATGTAAAAAAATTTCGCGCTAGGGTTCCCGCAGTCTTCAATACCTTCTTCGTTGGCTTCGCTTTCATGGGCGATGGTAAAAGTGATGGATCAGCTGTTCCAATCTCAACAATGCTTTTAATGCCAAGGGTCGATACCGCTTTCTAGCATATCGACTCGCATTTAATGGAGTTATGACATCGTCGTGAAACGAGAACGATAACGTGGGCTGTAATGACGAACATTTCGTCATCCGTTTCCGTTTCAGTGTTTTAGGAAGTGCGGTACGGTAATAATAAGCGATATTTATTTTTATCATGATGTTGGGAGAAATCAGCATAAAGTTATGGTATTTTTTTCTTGAAAATTTCTAAGACACAATTCCCTCAGAAATGCATAACGTTCCTTTGAAAAGGATAATGACTGTGTAAGGTCGAAGAAAATGGAGATTTTTTATATTTTTTTGTTCAAGATGAAGTATTTACGAATATCTCCTTCAAGAGCGGTCAAGAAGTTTAAGTACTACAACCTTCAAGTACTCAGTTTGATATGGCAAAAAATAACTGTTTTCACATTTATACAACGAAAACTAACGTGCCTAGGAAATGCGACAGCCTTAATGCCGCTCTGACCTCCATAATTTTCAACTTATGTCATACTAAAACCAAATAAATTCTTTTTATAATATTAAATGAAATATCATGACCTTAGACTTCTTGATCGTTTTCGAGGGAGATATTCGGAAATAGTAAAACTTTGAAAAAGCATAAAACAATTTCTAGAGAGAAATTATTATAAAAGGATTCATTATTCCAATAATAGTATTGCTGCCATACACTTTTAATAAATTGAAGTTTTGTATCTTCTGCAACAATTAAATTTTAATAGTTTCGTCAGACATTTTATAAGCATTGTAATTGAATATTTTTAATATTTTTATGAATTTTTTTTATCTATATATTACAGTGAAACACTAGTAAAACTATATAATTTTTGTTTTGCTTATTTCTAAGCGCTTAATTTTCATTCGACGATACTACACAGTGATGTTCATAAAGGAATATTTCATAATAAAATTTGCAGGTCGTGAGTAATGCTCACCTCGTTTCACTGACGCCGTTATTATTGAAACTGCCTTGAAACTACGGTTTGTTTCACGTTCCGTTCTAGAAACAAAACACAGACGCATGCCATTCTTTTTTATCCTCTAATCGTCATTAATGCATAACTTTGATACCTGTATTTTAAAAATAGACTTGCACCATGGAGGACTTTCTTTAAATTGTGATAGTAATTTTGCAGTGCAATAGCAACGATAACACTAAACATTCTTATCTACTTTGTTATCTTTATCCAACCATTAGATGTGTTAACGACGACACGTTTCATTTACTTGTAAGTTCATTTTACAGTAGTTAAAAGTTTGAATAAACAATTCTATTTTGGAAATGTGATAGGTACTTCATGTGGCCTCTTTAATAAAAGTATCAAATTATTATACAAAAGACTTTTCAAATTTATCTGATGGCACATGTTTTTCTGCGAAGTTTTAATTTAATTATTTTCGACCATTGGGCCACTTCGGAATTAAATGTTACTGAAAATTATTATACAAAAGGCTTTTCGAATTTATCTGATGGCACATGTTTTTCTCGAAGTTTTAATTTAATTATTTTCGACCATTGGGCCACTTCAGAATTAATTGTTACTGAAAGCGATGCGATAAAAATAAACAAGTTTCTCAATGAAAACAATCGTTACAGCAGGAATGGGATTATACATATAGGTACCACTGACAATCAGAACTCAGCTGTTCCTAACGTCACACTGCTGTCGGGATCGATACTTGAAATTGTTTCGTAGCTTCCACGCGCACGTTTGCAACACCGTGACGCAATAGCGTATCGTAAGGGCTTTAATTGGTGTCAACGTTTGATAACATTAATTATACCAAGTCTTGTGGTGCAGAAAGTAGAGGTACATTAATTAAGAAATTCCTCTTCGAAAGGTGAAAATCCCTTCTTGAATGGGAACTATATATATATAAAAGATAAATTAAAAGAGTCATTATAGGTACTGTTATCTTGTGACCTCTTCCTCACGCTACGTCTTCGAAAGGAATTTCGAAGTACGCAGTTTCTTTCGAAAATGTTGAAAATTTATTTCTTTCCATTACATTTGTGTTTTCAGACAACAGTAGTTTTCCAATGAACCACAATGTGGCGGATACAGGATCCATTTTGACCAATAACATAATATCACTCATGACCTAATAATTGTGATTTTCTTGAAGAAGTGGTAATAATAAATAACAAATAATATACACACTTAACTTGATATTTTGAATGGGTCTTAATTTGTGAACTCCAGGCGAAGATTAATAGTACATTAACCCTTGGTTAACGGACAATCTGGCAGTCCATACCGAACACAGGGTCCGTTTTGACCCATAATAGTACAATTTTGTGGAGACCACTCTCAGGGTTTCATGCGAATATGCTCCTAAAGGTAGGTTTTCCTATACGCGACTGGACGCAATGTCAAGAAATTCAAAGTCGATTTTCTCGAAAATGAAGCGCAATATCAAAAAATTTTATTCCTTCTTCTCGACTTATTTACTTGTTATAAGTCGAAAAGAAAGAGTAACTTTTTTTTATATCGCTCTTCATTTTCGAGAAAATCAACGTTGGATTTCTTGACGCTGCGTCCAAACGCGCATAGGACAACATACCTTTCTTAGGTATTGAATGAACTTGAGATACCTGCGCATTCACCAGAAGAGGGCATTCCCACAACCACTAATTCCAATATATATATATATATATATATATATATATATATATATATATGCAGTAGTAAGTAGATGAATGTTCGCTATATATAGTTTCTACCCATTCGTTCTTTGGCAGTTAACATTCATTTACGAAGATCGTGTGAAACGCGATCAACAGTAGATTGCTTTGAGTCCTGAAGAAATTATCGCTATTGCATCATATTTTTTGGTGTGCCACTCCGGTAACATGTTGCATAATAAAGGAAAAAATGAACCGAAAGGTGGCCATTAATAAATCTTTTTTTTCTTTAAATGTGAAAAAGTGCAATTAAGATTTCATTTTTCATGAATTCTTTTCCATGCATCTGCAATTGCCTTTCTATTGTTATTATTTCCATTAATAGCATTCCATATGGATGTTTTCTATTTGAAAGGTTTTCAAGAATTGAAATGGTATACTGTAACTCACAGAATAGTATTCGCGCGCATTGATATACTTTAATTTATCGACTCGAGGTGGAACAACACTCACTATTCGACACAAATATCGAATATTCGTGCATGAATACGAACATTGTATCAACTTTTGCGTGTTTTTACGCGAGTAGCGAATATTCGTGTACAAATACCGAATGTGTGGAGCCGACGTGATGCAGAATCTGCTAGGTGAAGCCCCTTATTTATTAGTCCACTATGTAGTATGCAGTAGGGCCAAGTTGAAAACGTACGTCTCCTTTCTTTCTTTTTTTCGTCCGTCTTTCTACCTTCAACTCTCAACACCTACTCCTTCCTCGACAAACTGATATCCATGACTGCGTATTAAACTTGGTCCGAATACAACTGATAAGCCCTATGTCGTTACTACGGTTTCTTTAAAGTCTCGTGGAAAATTACTTTCCTAATCTAAGGAAAACAAGTATTCGTTAGATTTCCCATAGTGTAAATATTGATAATCGATAAATGCTATCACGTAAACTGCATTATGAAACAAATTGTAATAACTAGCTTATCAATCCTTTAATGTTGAAGGTTGGTGAAACGCTATTATTGAACTAACCACTGTTAAATATAGTATTGTAGTATAATATTGCGTTCAATTCCTAACGTTTCGAAATATTTTCATTCTATGAAATGGAATGTACAGACAAAATTTGTTCGAAGTTTATTACTCAAAATCAATATTCCGCAGATTTTTCACGTTCAATTTGTTCTCTATTTAATTGGATGCACTTGTTCCACCTTTTCTACAAATTTTTAAACGTGTGCTGGAAGCTTAATTTAATCAAGCATTTGAGAACCGCCTCTGAAGCTTTTATAGCATCAACTGTGATTTCAAAATGCCGCTAATTCAAACACTTATTTGCAGTGGGAAATAAAAAAGTGTTTAGAGGCGCGCTTTTGCTTCTTTAACGTTTAGAGAGCCGGGATTTTTTCATTGAAATTGTAAATCTTTTTACTTAAAATTGATGCATATATAAAAGCAACGTGTTTCGCAAAGTATCCAAATTTGTTCCTAGTCACTAGAAATTTTTAAAATTTGAACTTTAATGTTTCTAAGGATTCTTGATATCGCTAATCACAATTCTAAAGACAGATTATTGAAATTTTGCACAGAAACAGTGTTGAACCTAAACAAGCCTAAATGAATAACAGTTGTTACATTCATGTATGAAAACTTTCCTTTGGCGTTACACAAAGCTAACGACGTGGACACTCACATGCACGCTTGCGCGTATTGTATATGCATATGCACATAAAATATACCTACATATGCACATTAAATAGTTGTCTACCATGGGCTTCTATAGTGGCCACCGCAGCCCTCTAAAGGTTAATTTTAAATTTTAATAACTTTTCAATGAATTGATATAACCACATGATATTTTACCATAAATTCGTAGATGAACGTGCTGGAAAACACTTTATTTAAAAACATCAGTGTCAGTCTTTCTTTAGCAGCCTTCGTATTTTTCGAGTGACCAATTATAAATAAAGTCTTCAATGAAGAATTAATGTATAGGAGTATACTGAGTTTGTTACTTAGTTATGTGGAAAAATGAATCCTACAACTATAAAATTTCACAGAGTTTATCGCCAAAATGTGAGGTGAGCTATATAGTAGTTCGAAAGGTTAAATAAAACTTAATATAGAATCCTAAATTTCTAAGAATTATCACTGGAAAGTCAGAATATAGGATAAGTGATTAAAGCTAGCAGGCAGGGGCGGGTTTGGAGATTTGATGCCCCTAGTCTAAAAAGCGCCTCACCACCCTTTCCGTGAAATATCATAAATTATTTTAATTTAAAAGCCCGGAGATAATTTTAAAATTAATTCTATATAACAACTTATATGAGTTATTGCTAAGTTGCTATATGAAAAAAAGTGAATTGTTTTTAAAGTTGTCTCAAGCCTCTGTGTTTAAAGATCACCCTTCACTTTCGGTGTTAGAGAAAATAAATAGACTTTTTATTTTAGAACGGAAATGTATGTTATTATTGTCGATAAGAAAATAAGTTACAGACAAAAATATTTTACCACCTTTCATAATTTCTTTCGTTCAAAATTTGTTGCCCTAGGCTGCAGCCTGCTTCATCTATACAAATCCGTGACTAAAAGCAATAGAATACAATTCATCATATTGTATCTAGTTGAGCGAGGTGGGCAGTTGTATTGCTATGAAAAATTGTTTGTATTTATGTTGTCTGCTGTCTATGTCCTCGATGAATAACGCAGTAGTAGTTGGAGTGCATCCAAGTTCAGAGGTCAGACTTCATAATCGCCGCAGAGTGACTTTTTCTACTGGCAAGGAAACGTTCCCATCCCGAAAATTCTGATATTAACGAAACCTCGTGCGAATGTAGAGCATATTGGAGTATGCAAGGAACACTTTTTCTGCGGAAATTCACTTTGATGGCCTGAAATCAGCACTTAAAGTTATCGCGTTTTTTCGTATATTTTAATATGACTTCGTAACAGTGCGAGATAGAACAAAACTTTAAATATAAGAATTGTTCAGTTTTTACGCTCTATTACACTACCAAAAGAAAAATGGAGTTATATTAAAAAAAAAACGAAAAACCGCAATGACTTTAAGGGCAAATTTCGCGCCTCCAGAGAGAATTTCAGCAAAAAAATTCTGCTTGCATACTTCAATACATGTATGTTGTACATTCGCACGAAATTTCATTAGAATTATAAGTTTCGGGTTCGGAAGGTTTCCTTGCAGTGGCGGATTTAAGAAAACAGGCGCAGGTGGCAAACGTTCTGAGGGGCCCATTTTTGGGGGAAAATAAAGAGAGTTTACTAAAAACGGGCTAAGTGTAGTACAGAAAAAATATAGTGTTTGGTTAAAATCATAACTTTTTTTAAGATAGGGCCCTAGGGCTTCTGGGCAGGGGCCCATTTTTCGGGAAAATGAAGAGGTAGTTTACTAAAAACAGGCCAAGTGTAGTAGTACGAAATAAAATGTGTTTGGATACCTATACCTAATCATAATTTTTTTTGGTCAGGGGGCCCTGAGGGGGCCTTCTGTGCGGGGGCCTAGGCGGCAACCGCCCTGTTAAATCCGCGACTGTTTCCTTGTGAGATCGCAAAGTATATGTAGGTACCTAAATTGACAACGATTAGCTTACATATAAGCCGCAACGAAGCGTGGATCCCGTGTAATTGCTAAGTGATTAGTACTAATTACACAGATGCAACAGTCAGGTTATTCATCCATGTTTATGAAAAGAAAGAAATGTCAACTTTCATATCTGAATCATTGCAGAAGGAAAAGATAACGTAGAAACTCCTTTTCTAATCTAATCTCTTATCAGTTGCTTTCCGAATTACGCACAAGACGCGCTATAATCGCTTCCTTCTGATCGAAGATTTAGAACCAGATCTAAATTGACAATTGCGGATCTGGAGCTTTACATTTCGATAATATTTCGTAAGTCGAAACTGCGATACCATTATTGATCTTACAGAAGTGTGTCAACTATTTTTTCCTTTCTCTGGAAACGTCATATTTGGAAGATAAGTACAATTAAATTAGGAAATAGCTCACGAGAATGAAGGTCGATCTTAATCCGTGGAATTCGATCTTCTTGGTTGAATGGACAGAAGGAAATTTGCCCGTAAGGGTTTCATGCAAGGGTAAGATGGAAAAACAAGGAATGTCACAAAGCAGCTTTATCGAGAAAATTTAGTTTTAACACTTTAGTCCACCAGTAAAGAAACAAGGTTCAATGAATTTAATTTTCTTAAATAATTTTTTGTTTTACTTTGACGACAGAAGCTTATGTTTATGCGAAGAGTGAGGACATTCCGTATTTTATTTCAGTGTACAGTAATAGACATTTTCTGTTTTTAACCAGTATACCAAATCTTTAACGTTATCTTACGGAGGCATTTGAACTTTATAATTCTTTATGATTTGACAGTTCTATTCTCCCAGTTTCCACCAACCAAATGTGCTATAAATCGCAAAATCACGAAAAATGGACATTCCTCGTTTTTCTCCCTTACCCTTCATTTGTAAAATAAGAAATATAAATAATTTTTGCACAATACAAACATTATCAAAGTTGGTGTCCTGAGATTGTGATTGATAATTCTTACTTGTAATGAGATTTTCGTAGACAATCTAGTTTCTTCTTTATACATCTATCTAGAGAGTTATATTTAATAACAACATAATCTATTGGTGCCGAATGTCTTCTTTTACGTAACTGTGCTTGTCTTTGCTATTAAAATCTTTCGTTTCTTTTATTTAATTCTGCTGTGACTTTTTGCTTTCTTATCGTCATTTCCTCTAGTGTAATAAACTGGTATTAGTGTTATTATTATGTATGTATATGGTTGTAAAAAAGAAATATCACTGTTCTGAAGGGCGAATTTACACATTTGATTCGGTAAATATTTGTTAAGAACACCTTGTAATTAAAGGTGACAGGTTTCTTATTTAGTTTTGGTGGAATTAGTTTTCTAGTGCATATATGTAGGTACGTAGTTTATTTAAAACGGTATCGTACTAAATTTTTGCATCCTAAATACAATGTTTATTGTTTCTGAAGTTCTGAAATTATGTGAAAAGGCAGAAATTGTAGAAATAAAATAGCTTTCCATGTTATATATCATCATACTTTCTTCGTGTGACGTCATAAGTGGCTTCGACTGATGTTCAACGACCTAAGTAGGTCCTAGGACAACATGCTACTCACATCATCTTGAGCATAAAAAGCATGCATCAACTACAAAGTAGTAAAAGTAGTGGAATAGTTACCAAATTAGAATAGTTTGTTGGAATAGTTATTAATTATATTTAATTGATATAAAATCCTCTTCAGGTGAATGCTCTTAATAATTTTATAAACTGTATTATTAACAATTAATGTTCGAAATTTTAATAAGAGAAGTGTTATAAAACGTGGCGAGACAACGAAGAAGATGATGAAGACGTCCTTTAAATTACAACTCTGACTTGTGGCCCACCTAATAAACACAAATTTGACTGTTTGTTGAGTGACCATTGCCAATAAACATATGCTCAGAAATTATGCTCAGTCATTGTGACAATAATTAATACACGCGACCTGAATTTGTAAAGACGTTAAAAATAAAAGAGCATGCAAAAAAATTCAATTGCTTATCTAATAACTCACTGCTTAAAATATTCTTTTATTTTGTATCTTTCAATGTGGACAATATGAAATAGCTGAAAACTACGTTTTCACGAGACATAAAGAATCCTTATCACGTTTTTTTAATAATAATATAACTGGCAAGCAAGTTGAAAAATAATTATAAATAGTATAGTTAATCAAATTTTCTCAAGTTGTATGGTTAATAATACATGTTGCTAAATTTACTGTTTCTTGTTAGAGTAGAACAATAATACGTAAAATTTGTGGATCGAGATACCTGTTCTCAAGAAAAAAACAAAGAATATAACATATACAGTATCAATAGCACTGTAAATGTATTTTTACCCGGACTTGTCACTTGCAGGCTGTTTGTAAACTATAACAGCGAATAATTCATGTGCATCTAAAAAGTAGGACGAAGAACGATTGCCTTCAAGCTCCATGGTCTTCAAGGCCAGTTATATCTATAATTCAACGGGCCCCTAGTTTACAAAAAACTAGGGTGTCTTTTTATGAAATAAGTGTGTCAAACGTGATACTAGCTGCGTAGCTTTTACAATGCGTCTCGAGTTAAGGCTATTTGATTATCTATTCAAATGAAACAAGCTAAATTTTATACAACTCCAGTAATCAAATGGTGACAGGTTTATGTTGTTATGAGTAAAAGTAAAGTGGAAGCCTCAGGCTAACTTATTACACTTTATTTAAATAATAAAACTTAAAGGAATGGAATACACATACTTATCAGGAAGGGCACGAGGATCCTCAGACACTCTGCAGCACGAGAATTACTGATGACATGCAAAATTAGTAGTGTTCGTATTAACGGGTTTTTGGAACTAACTCTGCCCCCGTTTTAGGGTGCTATTATATGCACCCATTTTTGCTGATGGAGTACAGAGTGACGCATCCACGGTGGGGCATCCACGGTGGCGTGTCCACTGTGACGCACACCTCGTATGTACCTCTGGATAAGGCATTGGAGTCATCAGCAAATCTAAGTAGTTTGTTACCGAACAACTCAATGCAAACAGACTGCTCATAACAGTGGACGACGCGATGGTACGTACTTACGTGCGGTTTCGAAGTCGTCGCATGTACCACCTGTCGACGGAGCAATATACTGTTTAAGAAAAACTAGCGTTACGACCGAAGTTTAGAAATACGGCAAGCAGATATTTCCAAAGCGTTTCTCGGAATTATTTCCGATGAAATTTAATAATTTCTTATGAAATTACCGGTCGTAAAATACCGAAGGAATTTTCGCGCCGACCTGAATCTCATTTGCCACATAAAACGGACTAGAAGTACTGAGTAATTTTTAACATATCGAACGTTTCAATTAGACTAAAACGAATTGGACTATTTGAAAAACTTTAGTGACGCATATACTCGATTTTTTCCACCTACACGAATATTCGAATAATAGTATTCGTGCGAGGAGTTTCTGATTCAGTTTGATGAATCATAGCCTCCTAAAGTGAAACTTTCAACTACGTTTAAATTCCAGTGTTCTCTCTGTCTCTCTGGCATTGTTGAGGCAAGTTTGAGGATGGTTATGGAATGGTCGTTAAAGGCAGATTTACACTTATCAGATCCGTTACGGTTCATTGCCATCAGTATCAGTGTTATCTTTGTGTTAGTGTTAGTAACTGATTCATTCCGAAACAGGGAAACGATATTTTTTCTAAATCCGTCTTAAAGCTGTAACTGGGTGATGCTACTGTTATGAAATGATCATTGAACTCCGGTTACACCATTAAATGTGCATCGAATAGAATCATGACGAAATTTGGATCCAAGCCCGACGGTAGAAGTCGATATCGCGAGCTTTGCCAGACTTATCGAGCCAGTTCTATGACACGCGTTAATTCAATGTGCCCGGCGTAGTATTACGCTCAAGGCCGGCTAACGACACGTTTCAATGGCTCACTTTGTATAATAATACAATTCACTGTTCACATTGTGATTCATATCTAATACCACCTGTTCTAGTCGCTGATTCTTTTCTACATATATGGATGGAAGTACAGTGCACTTTACGTTCCTCGTTAGATTAGGAATTATATTCATTGCGTTTTTAATCTTGAAAAAATTATGGAAATTATGATTTTTATATCAAGGAAAGTTATGGAAACTATGATTCTGATTTATGGAAAAGTTATGGGAACTATGACTTGGATTGGTGGGAAAAATTGTGAGGAATTAGAAAATTAATAACGGAAGTTAGAATTTTTAGTCGAGGAAGAATGATGGATATTGTAATTTTTATTTAAAGAAAAATTATAGAAATTATGATTCTGAT
The DNA here is from genome assembly GCA_944738655.2 of Andrena hattorfiana. Classification (NCBI taxonomy): domain Eukaryota; kingdom Metazoa; phylum Arthropoda; class Insecta; order Hymenoptera; family Andrenidae; genus Andrena; species Andrena hattorfiana. Next base: position 25,914,027 of record OX122889.2, read on the forward strand.
TTAGAAAAAGTCGTAGTAGGTACCATTTTCTTTATTAGACATAATGAAACTTATAATTTTGGGTGCAGGAAAAATCATATATACGTAATATTGATGTTTTGCCGTTTTCTTGTAAGGATTACTTAATTATTATATACTTTTCAAGAGATATTTCGTTGGTTAGTAAAACAAATATTTACGAAAGCAAGATTTATACAAAGAAACAATAACTTTTTGCAAATAGTGACAGACTAATTTGAGGTAATAGAAAATAATAATGTTATTCATTAATAAAGTGTATTATCATTATTCCGGTACGCAATTTGTACGCGTGAAATAAATTTAGTTTCCATGTTGTTTATCATGTATAAAATACAATCTATTATTAATCTCTTTATCGGCAATGACGTAACGTGAAAAATAAGCATGCTCCTGCTCTTTCTCCTTTTTATTAAATTACAGTTTTATTAAATATGAAAATGCAATGATAATTATATTGTTGTACAAAAACACAAAAAATATCAATTTCTGAAATTTGCTGTTTCTGTCGCCTACCAAACGATCTAAAAATTTAACAAAATTACACGCAACGACAACTAAGTCATAAGAATAATGAGTTCTTAAAGTTCATACTAAAATTGTTACAAACAATGCGTAAATTCTTTACACTCCACTATCACAGGTTTGTCTAATTCTAAGTTCAAAGTGTTGTTACATCAGCGCTCAAGAACTTTGTACCTAACTTTGCTACTTATTATACAAAAGGGGTTATTATCTAGATGAAAAAGTTATCTACATAAAAAATTGTATAAAAGATATTTTATTTTCTTTTGTTACTCGAAGAATTCGAAGAACTCAAGTCATCTTATTCGACAAATAATAAATAAAAAATATCATTACCCATTAATTGTTTAAAATGATTACACGTATAAAAACGGTGTCCATGTTTGTCTCTTTCATGCATGTTCTTACATGTTCAATAGACAAACGTTGGCAGCACGATGACTTGATTTTGAGAAGTACATAGGTTCCCAAAATTCTTTTATCAGTAGTTTTCAATTAATTAACGAAAATTTTTGCTTTGATTTAATTCAGTAGTAAACGGGACGATGGCTATAAATTTGTGGAAACTCTGTAAACTTCAAGTCATTTATTTTCTATTTTCCTAACTCGTTATATAATGCTTGTTTATTTGTGTAACGGTTTTACTTGCAATTTGACAATGTTAGTGTAGTATTTTCGTTTGGGTTAATAGTGTGAATCAGTTCTTTGTAACTGTCTTGGCAAACTAGAAAATTCGACCTCACAGCGTAACCGTGAGCATCTGTGACTTTTGGCAGAAGCAGCTCTAACCTACATTTCTGAAAATCAGAAAAATTGTATAGGTAATAATATTGATAATGTTTTATAGTATTACCTATGTAAGTAGTTACAGAAGCATCTGATTTAAAAAATTTCAAGATTCAGCTACGTGTTTCGAAATTCAGTGAAAAAAGTCCCGACGATCTTGAAATTTTATTACACAAAGATATATGCGAAGTTGATTCAAAATATTCGACGTGCTATTAACAAAAGTAGGTAGAATATATTTACTTTAAAAGACCCAACTTATATTAAAAATAAAGAGACTTTTTGAAGTACTAATTTATGATTTACTACTTTATATATAATAAATTATTACATATAATGATAGATTAATTGCAATACATTATATTATGTTATTTATTCCAATTGAGAAAATCATATATTCTTCTTTTCCTTGAAGTAGTATAATTTTATATTTCATATAATTATAAATCATTACACCAAAAATGTTCACGAAGAGAATGATTAAACAAAAGAAGCCACAAGAAGACCCAAGCTATGAATGTTGCTTTCCGTTTAGGAAAAATATAAAAATATTCAAGTAATATCAAAATAATGGCATTTTCTGTTACTGAAACTGGCTTTAGATAAAAAATATTAAACTGAGAGATACTTATACGTGGCTTCGTAAAACTAGACTAAATAACTCAATGCAATACATAAAAATTAATCTATTATCATAATCCGTAAATAAATAAAGAAACAAAGGTAATTATGTAGAAAAGGCCTCCGATTTTTATGAAATTTAAGTACGTTGTCAAGGTCATCATTTTGAACAACTTTTCCCTATACACATAACTGCCATTCGACCTTAGTTTCCGAGATATTCCCAAAAAACTGCTGCTACAATTCCAATAAATTCTGCGTACACCTACGCGTTCACTGCAGCGCATGCGTCAGAGGGGACTCCCGCTTCGCTGCTGTTGTTCCTATAAATACATCGCGACGGTCAAAAACAAAACAAATTATGCAGCTGATGATGTTTTCGAGATATTCCAAAAGATCTCCGACCGGTAGTTGGTTGGGGTTAGATTGGTTTAGCAACTTCTGAGCCAGGGACGAAACTAGGTTGTAAGCGCCCCGGAGCAAGGATTCTGTTTGCCCCCCCCCCCTCCAACTTTTTACCACCTCCTATTGCCCACCTTAGGAGGTTGAGTCCACACTTTATATATAAAAGACATTATAAACGTGTTTATTAACTGGTTTCAAACATATTGCAGGTACCCTAATTTGTTTGTTGTTTGATAATAGATAGATAAATTTTAATTACTTTTCCATTAGATGTATTTCTCCTTTATTCCTAATGGAATAACGTAATATATAAATTTGAATAAAGCCATTAATGTAGCTTTTCCAAAACTATGTCTTTTCTTTATAAGGATTTCTCATTTGGCGCCCGGCGAAAATCGGCGCCCGGGGTGGAAACACCCTTTGCTCCCCCCTAGTTACGACTCTGTTTTGAGGGATTTAAGATATAAAAATATGTAAATCTCTCAAAAGTGTCCTACCCTCACCCCACAGAGGGCCGCTAAACCTATCTAACCCCACCTATCGATTTGTATGTGCTTACGTCGTAACATAAATACTACATACACTGAACTACTCTATTAGAATATTGGTAACTTGGTGAGCGGGAGCGCAGGGGGTTTGTTTATATGACAAGAGGTGTGTCCTTCGTAGGGGCGGAATTGTGTATGGGCTGCAGCCTATGGCGGCAAATTTTTGGAGACGGCAATTTTGGGGAGCGACAATTTTGAAGGGCAACAGATATCGGGGAGCGGCAAATTTTGGGGGACCGCAAATTTTGGACAAAAGAAATTGCAAAATGTTTGAACCACTGGGGCATGAGACAACTTTAAAGACAATTCACGTTTTTCATGTAGCAAATTAGGAGAAACTCACATGTGACTAGCCATATTGAATTAATTTCTAAACTATCTCGACTCTTTTCAATTAAAATATTTGGTGATATTTCACGCAAAGGGTGGCAGACGCTTGTTAGCTTAAAGGCGCCAAATCCTAAAATCCGCCCCTGCAACTTCGTGGGTTAAAAAAATGATTACAACACAGAATTTGCTGTAACTCGCGAAGAAGATAAAATGGGACATGTACGTAGAATTTATATAAATTTTTTTATATTATTGTGAAATACTAAAGCCATTGGTAAAATGTGTCCTACATACTTCAGGACACCCTGTACGCAGCAGGACCAAAAGGACGACGATACATGTATGCATATACTTTTATCATAGCGTATACATTTGATAAACATGATGATTCGGTCCCAATCTGAATGCGCACGCATCTTTCTAGCTGCGCCCAACATTCACCGCAGGGCCTCCTTTTGTAATAAAGTTCTTCGAGGCCAGTTTACCTGCGAGCTTTGTAACGGAACGTGTAACAGCCGTCATTTGACGAGTTCGGATTTGAATCGGGGCAGTGAAGATTTGTGTTCACTTTGAAAATGAATTCAGCACAGTGGAATTAGTGTACCATCTGTTTGTTCCTTTTTTCATTCATGATCAAGTATGTATATTAATATTTTGTTTTGAATATATTTGGATTATTGTAGTCCTTAATAGGATTGAACTTCCGTGAATTGACTATCCTTGAAGCATTTCCGGCACAGTTAGATAGTAAATTCAACACAAAAGGGCTCGAATTTCAAATTTGGGGAAGATTTTAGACGTCCAAATAATTTTTTCTAAAGGTGATAAATCGTAAATATTTAAGCCCTTATTATAGTTGTCACTCGAGTAATTAATTTCAAAGTAAAATATTCGTTTAGAAAGATTTTAAACATTTCAAGTACTTCTCCTGTTTGTAAGAACAGTTCTGTTTTATTTTTAACTGTCAAAAGGCAATCAGTTTTCTTACAATATTTCATCCATTTTTGAATAATTTAGATTTCTATTTCTGGTTTTCATTTTAAGTCGAAGATCTTGTTAATTGAAGACATCCTAATTTTTGAAATCTTAATATTAAATGATTGGGAAATTATTACCTGAAGCCTGCAACTAAAAAATTTGCATGCATTGTCTGACATTTGATCATTTTACATGGATCATCATTACTTAATTCTTAAACAAGAATAGTAATAGTAGCACGAGTAATATCAAAATAGTAGTATGTAGTAGTATGTAATAGTAGGATGATTTAATATCAAAATTAGGTACAGAAGATCATAAAACTTTTCAAAACCAAAACAAAACAAAACTGGTGTAACATAGAAAGAATAAAAATTCACAAAAAAACATGCGACACCACTGAACAAAAATACAAATAAATATCAGAAATCTTGGTACACTTTGCATCTTAACAATACATTTCTATTTTACAAGAGCGCAGAATTATATCTGATTTACTATTTATTCACAAGATCGTTAATGGTCTAGTTAATTGTCCACAGATTTTGTGTACCATTAATTTTTGTACTCAAGACTATTTTATACCACTTTTTCTAAGTCGAATTTTGGCTACTCTGATGTAATTAATCGTAGGTATCCGTGAAGTAGCTAATAAGTATACCAGCTCATTCGATCTTTACGCCATATCTCACTCCACAGTGTGATATCCATATCACACTCATCTCAGTATTCCAAAGAATTTACTGTGATATGCTTTAGCTATACTCTACTTTAGCCCTGCACTTCACTAACGTGATTACTTCGATGTGATACTTCATTTTATGTAAATACCCAGCGTCATCTGTCTTAATGTTCGTCTTGTTTTTATATGCATCCTCTTACTCCCGTACACTAAAGGGAAACCTTCCCCATTTACAAACAAACAATAAATAAATAAATACGGAAACTACTACTGCAGTACATTATCTGTTTCTACATTAAAAGTATAAAGCTGAAAGATACGACACACAGTACTGCAACAGCCATCAACGATAGAATATAAAACCAAAAACGGTAACAAATAATAAAGATATAAAATACTTCATCTTCCAGCAATATAATTATCAAAAATACTCGCTTTGCTTTTAAATTGCGAGGACATATATCACCAGCTTCGTAGTCCACACATTATACAACATCTCCATAACTTAGAAAAAGAAAAGCACAGTGAGATACTATAAGTAAGAGTGAAAAACGATTGGGGTCAGTTTGTACTTTTACATGCACCGTCATTGAGTGATAACACGGGGATCCTTTTTCCCCTCGAGAAGCACATGAATTCGTGCATAGTCAAGTGCAATAAAATGGCAAATAACCGTTTCGTCTGAGGTTCATAGTCTACGCGTTATGCAAGGAAAGCGCTGTGGAATACGGGCGCTGTCGAACAGCGATAAAAGTCATCGTTGTCATTGACTGGCGTCGACCTCCATGAATTAGAAGGCACGATGTTTTCTCTTGTCGGTCTGTCGAAGTTCACCAGCACATTAAACGTGGTTATTGGTGTAAATGACTTCTTATCGGTTGACCAAACGTAATAAATAGCGAAGTCGTGTTGTAAGCATTTGCAGATGCCTGTTCGATCCCGCGATTGATGAACTAAGATCATACCGCAATCGCAATTAAACTGTGTCATAAAATTTCAGCGAAGATGTAAATGCATTTTGTTAAAAAAAAAACAAATTCATCTAAAGGAACGGTGATTTTAAAATTACATGCGTAATACTCACTACGAAATGGAATTACCTCACGCTCCAGAATCATTTGCATTTCAAATTTCATGGACCAAGTTTTATCGGTGTTATGAACTCCGATATGTTAAAAATTTAGTGTCATTTCTGTTTCAAGGTAACATTTACAATGTTTTTTTTATTGTGAATTTGATCGAATTTTTTTTCGAAATCTATAGGAAAACACAGCTGATATCTTCACTTTTATTGGAAAAGTGAATTCATATAAAATGCGTGCATCGATTCTAGAAGACATAATTTATTCAATGCGAGATTATAAAGAAGTCAACGCAATTTTTTTCCTATTTAAACGTTTCAAACGGTCACATATGAACATATTTCGTTTCAGTGCCAATAAAGCCATAAAATATCAGAATAATAGTAGTAGTAATAATAAAAATAGTGGCAAGAATGGTATAATATCGCTTTTTCTAATTTACATCGTTCGCGGTTGCTGTGACGTGCCTTCATTGAACACAATGACATCCATTTAATATATCCATCAAATATTGTTACGTTTGTGCGACGTTCTACGAGCAATTATTATGGCAACATATTCATGAAAACTATAATCGATACTTATCATTTATGTATAAGAGGCGCGTATCGAATAAGAATGTTGACTGACAGATGATTCGTGGATTCAAAGTACGCAATCGAAGGTCGGGAACATGTCGCCTCGTATTCAGATCAGTTTCGTCATTCTGTTTAATCTGCAAATCAATCAACTGCCCGTAGTTCAAAATATTTTTCTGTACAGTACACGGTTCCTGGTCGCGTGTAACATTCATATTAAATAATTGACAGTGGCGTAGGTACTTATTTAAAAGAAACCAGAGATCCAAATTTACCCCTAATAAGAGGGATTATGAGCTTCTATTATAGTGTTTATAACTAGGTAGAGAGACACTGGCCATGTCGAGATACATCACCGATCTTTGAGTTGCAGTAAATAACTTCGATCAAAACTTCAAACGCGGTTATCTCGAAACGACATTTTTCAAACTGGGCCAATTCTCAGCCAATTTTTATCGGATTCACTTGGAATTTGCAGGGAATTCATAATAAAATTATTCTCAGTTAAGCGTGCAGGAGTTTTGATTGCATAATTCATTTAATCGTAACATTGAAAAAAACATTTTTTTTACCTTTTCTTCCAAAATCCGCCATTTCTACAAAAATTGATATTTTTTTAAATCTGTACGCTTAACTGAAACTATTGTAATATACTCTAAGAAAACGTTCGAATTTTTCAGTTCAGAGCAAATTTTAGAAAGTTACACGATCGCCCGTTTTGTAATCTTTTTTGAACAGCTTATCGTTATTGTATGCTGTGGCAATACTACTAAAAAAAATTCAATCTAGGAGCATAAAATATTAGTAAAATATATGTATTTTTAGTTGGTACTAAAGATTTTTCGTAGAAAGTTACATATCATTATAAAAGAATTATTCTTATTATGCTTAATAAGAATAATTGACAATGATGAAATGTAACTAGAAAAATTTTTGCCGTCGATATTGGTTAGCGGTAATTAAAAAGATTTTTCGCCGTAGACCTGAGGGTTATCGGTAACCAAAATAAAATTCGGGTCATTGTTAATGGTTACTGGCAGCCAAAACAAATGTTAATCATTCATAATGATTATTCGTAACCAAAATCATTTAATTATACCATAACTTTTTTTGTCTTATAACAGTTATGATGTCTGAAAGAAACCGTATGATTCACGCAGTCTACCTCGTTCGACGCGATTTACAATCAGGTGAATCAGAATTTCGGCAGAGCTTTATAAACAGTGTTGCCTGTCGAATCACAGCTTTAAATATTTGCATTCCACTCTCAATGTTAACAAGCGTACTAAAAGTGTTTTAAACGCAGATTCATTTTAGAAATTGAACGAAAGTTATTTTCTGCCTATTATTTTTTCTTTAGTAGAATCATTTGTATAATTTAATACGAGTATCTTAAGAGGAAGTATTAAAAAGTGTACTCGTACATCGATGTGCACGTAAGTAGTTGAAGATATATATTGTATGCAAATTTTATTTTATTATTAATTATTTTAATGGTTTATGCGAATGCTAAAACTGCTAAATAGCGTATTATACGCGGCTGCTGACTGTTCGTGGCGCGCGAGATTTATATATATCATCATATCTTCCACAATTATTTATTAATCAGTGTGAAAATTGGTGAAAACCTTCCTTGTATATTAAGGAAAAACTTTGTGGCTGCAAGTTATATGTACCCCAAAATTGCCTCGATACTTTTTAACGGCGAACGTTGAAAAACATGGGTTATGTCCAGTATTTCTTTTTAATTAAATATTATGACATTTTTTAACATAAGGGTTTTGTGCATACATTTTACGGCTTCGCTGGAGTTTTCTGAAGTTATATTTTAAGTCTCATAACGATTCCTTAATATTTACTCAAGTTAACGCACTTTATGTGTAAAGAAATAATGATTTTGGACGATGAACAATTTTTTGTTTATAATTTTTAGCTCGAATAGTAATGATTCGATAAACAAACTATAAATAGAACAAATGTGTTACAACACTATATTTTTTAAAATACAGTTTAACAGCATTTAATTTTCTAATATTTCTTAGCGTTTGAACAATAATTTTTCCCAGACTCGAGCGCTAGTCTCCTTATTGCATCCGAGCCCTCAATTTTAGAGTAATTGGAAATATCTAGAAAAACTGGAAATACATTTCCTTTTATCGATCGTACCTTTTGGACCTAGGTAATTCCTTGTGAGACTTACTTCATTTTTTTTAAAAGACCGCGATATAAATAATACCTAGTGAATTTAATGTAAAAGTCGAATGGATTAAAAATGGGCCCAAAAAACGAATCGAGGAAATACATAGTTGAATTAATTTTACGTAATCCTACAATTTAACATTACACTTTATTATTATAAAAAATCGAACAGATGCACGTTCCATAAATTTCGCGGAATCGCATTTCACGCAACATAAACGCTAGAAATTAGATTAAATATGTTCATTCAGGAGATCGAATTTTCACTCCCATTAGTCATACAATCATATTTTGCCAAATGGTGGGCACTGCTCATTGATAAATATGTTTTCGACGTCATTGTTATCGATCATATAACTCCTTCTGTCAGATCCAGCAATCTTATTGTAACACGTGTGCAATTGTCAATCTTGTTAAGAGTGAGGAATCTCGAATCAAGATTCTTGAAATCACCTTTCCGTCATTAGTCTTGGGTTAGATCGTGGCACGAAATATAATAATATAACGAAAGCACATAATTACGCAACATCTACTTAATCAATAAACACTTCGCAGTGGTTCAATGTTCACTAAAGGTTGTTGTGATTTCTTTAATAATATTCATAAAAAACAGTAATAGGTTCTTAATCTTTAAAAATATTTCGCAATATACGGTATCTCTGTTGGATAATAATTCGACGAAAAAACATCAACAAAATTGATGGCACACTTTGACAAGAATGTGTCAAAACTGTTTACTTATTTTCGTTACTTATTATTACTTATTATTGTTATTATTGTTAAGAGACTTCGTTTTTCAAATTTTTTAAGGGACTTTTCGTGACGTTGAAGGACTTATTGTTGTAGGTCGTTGAATTCGTCTTTGTCGACAAATAAAATATAGCATTCCATTAAAAAAAAAACTAAGTCACCATTCGTATCTCATTAACCCCTCCCAACAGAATACAACTATTGTTATTATACGTTGGCCCACACACAACTCTGCAAGTTTCGTAGAAAACATTTTTTCGGAATTTTAAATATAGAATTATAGAATTATTTCAGGTGATAAAGTTGGATGAAACACCTTGTATATGTGTATGTATACTTCTCTTCGATTTCAGGTTATACATTTATTTAATTTTGAAATGAATTATCATTTTTTCGACTTTTGAATTTTGTTCATTAGTAGTTAATTGCAGGAATTAATTAATGTAACTTGTATCTTAGCTAATATAAAAAGTTGTAAAAGTTGCAGATATCTTTATGATCATATCTTCCTCTTGGAAGGTGCACCGGGTGACAAAATGAAAATTACTGACTACGAAGGATCATAACTTCGAAACGAGTGCATGAAATGCACCCATTCGAACGCTATTTTGTAGATAAAAGTCGATACTTTAATTGTACGTGAAAGAGTAACGTAATGAAGGTTAATTAACTACGATAAAAATGTTAAATTAACGGTGCAGGTGTTCACGGAAATGTGTATATGTATAGAATAATCGATCATTCTGATATAAATAATCCATCATTCTGTTATACACCACTTACCTATTTTTGCAGAAACGTTCCAATTTTTTCTCCAAACATGTGACATATTCTACATACAAACATCGAAATCTAATAAACCTTACGACGGTAGTATTAACAGATGGTTATACCTATGTACATGTGGCAAATGTTTGGGCAGCTTATCCTGGAAATAAAACCGATGTTTCAATATTGAATGGACTTCTCGAAACTAATAGATACTATGTGGGATAAGCTTGGAGTAAGGGATCTACACATCTGTTGTTGATCGTGTTTCCCGAAATTTTATTAATATAAATTGTAGAAAAAAGATTTGTGGGTAAACTGCCATAATTTGCAGACACGCCTCGAAAATCTCTAACGACACAACACGCCATATAATCAATCACGACTCGTTATAAAGACCCGATATATTGTGGAAATAACTAATGAAAGGATAAAGGAATGTTCTAAAAATATTTCTACAAATCTAATCGGAACACCACAGGGTGTTCCATATTTATTGATTTTAAAATTACTTATGCTCTAGTTAACGCTATATAACCATCGGTTAAGCCATCATTGGTTTTATCAGATTTCGATGTTTGTATGTAGAATATATAGTACTTTTGAAGGTTGGAACTTTTCTACAAAAATCGTAAGGTTCGTCTAACAAAATGATGATACTTATTAAGATTCATCGGATTTGCTCGACATCAACCTTTTTATACATTCAACTGCAAAGGCCTTCATTAACAATTATTTTACTGAAAACATCATCTGATAAAGAGGAGTACAAAATATAACAATTCTTCTTCACATTCAACACATTGAGTTTGGTTTTATTCATAAATTAAAGTATATGTAATTCCTATATTTGCACATTTTCGTGAATATCTGCAGTGTTAATTTAACGCTTTCTATGGTTGTTAATTAATCTTTTTCCGTTATTTGTTTATGTACAGTGAAAGTATTGACGCTTATCTACAAAACAGTGTTCGAATGGTTGCATTTCATGCATTCGTTTTAAAATTATGACCACTTGAAGCCAACAACTATCAATTTGTCCCCCGGTGCAGCTTCCACTTTATTTGAATTTATTCAACTTTTCTATCAGACGACGAAAATATAATCATGTTTTTCAGAATTCCTAGAACCTGTAGATTAATGATTTTTAAACACTTTACGTTGGCCATTTTCTCCCAGTATCCTTTCTTAGACTCACAAAGTACTATACTTTTAGGAACACTTTCAATTCCAACAAAATTTTCAGCTCATAAAAACTCGAAATACAAAAGTGTTTCATATCGAAATTGGAAAGGAGTGATTCTTTTCTTCAGTTGATGGGTTTTCGTTGCATATAAACGAATGCTATTAAAAATATAATATTGTTCCAAGATATAAGTGTATTGTAATATTTCAATTTTCGTAAAGTGTTAGTTTCGAAAGTTTCTGCGGAACAGTTTCGAAGCTTGAGGCCATCGAAATATGTATTAAGAGAACATTACGTCCAAAATAATTGGTCACTATCAACTAATTAGCGATCACTTAATGCCCCATGACAATTAGTAAATTAAGGAACCTGTAGTGTTCTTCACACACTTTGAATGATCAAAATATTTTTCAATGAAAGGTTTATCAACCATAATAATAACTTAATTTGTCACGTTTGAATTATTGCCATTCTAACCATCAGTTCTCAAATCTTCTGTTTCAGAAATTCAACTACCCACGCCGGATTATCGACAAGGAACAACGGATTCTGGTGGGACCAATGAACGCCGCCAAGCATTGTGCAGCAACAGCAACAAATTCGCCGCCAAACAGTGTTCTTCGATAAACAAAAATTGTTGATAACGAGTGATAAAGTTGCACTAGATATTTTTATAAAGAATCTGAAACGTGACTGTGCGGATGAAAGCTAAAAGTTTCACACGTAAATCGTAAATCAAGCTTAGATATTTCAACAGACGTTATCAACCTCAAGCGTTTAGTACACGCAGCCAAAAAAGAGTTAGATGCTTAAAATCGAAAAAGGACAGTGTCAAATGAATGCCAGAATTTTTTAAAACGTTGAAAGTGCCGTTCCTCGAAAGTTCACGCGCAGTGCAGTCGATACGTTTAGTGAAGGTGCTATAATCAAGATATTCAAAATGCATTCCTCGCGAGCCAGAAGTGCTTTAGCCAGGCACAGAAATGTGTTACAAGTGTATAACGTTGCGGCGAGATTCTTCGCCACTGATGTCCAGTACAAACCTATCAGAAGCGTCCTCGTCGCCAATCGAGGTGAGACACTTTCCACTCTTCGATTGAATTTATGAAAAGAAACATGGGGTCATAGACTCAAAGTTCGAGTGGACCCAATTACATATTGACAATAGAACTGATGATCGCAAGGGGAAACATGATAAGGGATCGTCTTTAAATTACATAAGGCTTTCGGAGGGGGGGGGGTAGTGAATTTCTTACGTTTTCTTACAAAAGGGGAGTCTACCTGACTCTTACGTAATATTTTTAAACCTAATTTTCAATAAATACGAATTCTATTATTAATGTTCTAAAAAAGTAGTTTTAGTTTAAATTTCCCGAAACCGAGTTAAATGAGTTATATAAACTCTTAAAAGAATTTTAATAACTGAACAAATTAAGTGTAAAAAATATTACGAAAGGAGGGGGTTGGAATATCAAATCTTACGAATTCTTATACTGGGGGAGGGAGGAGGTAAGAATTCGCCAAAATTATCATTACGTAATTTGAGGACGGCCCCTAAGTACCCATTTTTGTTAATTTTCTGATTTTTATGCCATTTGGTGGCTAAAAGGAAGTATTACTTTAATATAACATAAAGTGAAAAGGGGAACAACCTTTAATGTCCAAACATATAAGTACACTGAATCACAAAATATTCGGACATCCTTTAAAGCAGAGTAACTTTTTTAAAATTGGTCCAAACGACTTAAGTTTTTTTTTTGAGAAGCTAGAAATTTTGTTTTCAAAAAAATTGCAATTGTTCGGAATAGCAGAGCTTGCTTGTTCAACTTTTTTATCCGAACTTGTAATTAAAATTTAAAAATCCCGTTTGTAGATTTAAGTAAGTTGTATATCTGCTGTAAATTTCATCGAAATCACCTTACACTTATTTAAATCAACAAACGAGGTTTTTAAATTAGTACTTTCTTTATTGCAGTTTATTAATACACAAAAAATGCATTGCTTGAAGAGTAGAATAAGACCAAATTTGTTATAAAATTCCTTGCCGAAGATGACCAGTAGATACGAAAAGAAAGTTTATTTTGTGATTATCAAGATTTCTTAGAATCTAATCAATAAATTGACATGAAATTTTGACTTTATACCTTTCGTGCGACGCCGCCTCTTTGTGCAACAATAATTTATATAAAAATATTACTGTCCTGTATATTTGTAAATTACATTTTTGGTATAATGTTTTTACTTTTTGTTTTAATATAAAATGAGTACATACCTACAAATGGGAAAATACGAAAAGGACTCAATAGAACAATAAACAGTACATTTTTGACTGCACTATCAAAATTATTAGAGCAGTTCTTTAAATTAATAACGTCGATTAAATCTTAGTAACTTTTCAAAAAAATGATTTATACTAATTTATAAAGTCGTTTAGGGGTGTTGAAGGGGTAGAAAAAATTTGTACAAATTCATATCTGCTAAGTATTTCATTAAAACTTTGGGTGGCGTCGACGTGTTTTCACACTGATCTACTATGAAAAGAATCGAAAATATTGTCCGAGTATTCCTGAATGTCTTTTCGGGGCACGTTAAGTAAATATTTCTTGGTAGTAGCCAAACCTTGCGTGACTCGGTGTTAGTAAGAAAACAAAATGAATGTTTTATTAGTTCCTATTGTCTTGATAAATCCGAAACAAACTTGTTTAGTGTTGCACATTCAAATCTGGTTCCTGTCTAAAACTGGAGAACAATCTTTTACAGCATATCGTGAGCGTACAAGGAAAACTCTCTAATTGTAAGTCCATAAAACTAACGATTTCAGAAAAATCGACCAAACTTAAAGTAGACAGCAGTTAGTGGTGGTAAAATATGAATTTTAACAAAAATGCACTTACAATTAGTGGACTTTCCTTGTACACCCACGATATATCAAAATACATTTGCAATAATTTGTAGCATGATTAGCATATTCGATGAGATTGAAGAAATATTAGTTCTACGAAGGGTATTAGAGTTAGAATGATTATATAAGAGAATTAGAACTATTTTTAACCATTCTCAAATATTTAGCTCATGTTGTTACAGACAGAATTTTTTAACACTGATCGTAACTAGTGAGATCGTTGCATTTTGATATTCAATCTCGGTACAGAAATAAAATCGTTTGAAAATAACGAAAGTATTTATTTTTCAATTCTTATATAATTTATCATTGGCAAGAGAACTGCAATAAGCACAGGCGATGGACGTTAGTTTCATAAGCTGTTACGTCACGTCTGACCATATTAATCATGACCACTCATATCAAGCTAGACGTTGTCAAAAATGTTATCTCCGAAAGGCTAGTGTTAAGCTTCATGTAACACATACAGAGTAAACGAAAGTGTTAGTGAGTGGATCAAAATAGACTTGTTTATTCTGTAGAATGGCTTATCGGTTCTAATTTACGCATTGACGTTACTACGTGACATTTATTCAAATCAGAAACTGAAAAATGTGTTATTCAACAGAACACCAATTGGCATAACATAAAACTTAGGTTTTATGGGAGTTGGACTTTTGGTTTGTACTGTTTGTAGTCAGTGCAGTACGTAATGTGGAATTTAAATTCGCGCTGTGACTTCGATGCTCCATTCAGTGTCTACCTATTGACTCGCAAAACACCATTGTCATAAATCGTCACCTGTGAGAGAGACTCCCGATGACTATCCAGATCAATTCTTAGAATCGAACACTTTTAAATAAATGTGTACCATACCTACCTACCTTGTCTACAAAAGATTCGCCCAAAAAAATTCTTCCCAAAAAAGCTCGTCAGAACCTTGAACAATTAAAAATCTGATTTACTACGCATATTGTTAGGTTCACACATTATTAGTGATCCATATATTTTTTTATTATAACAATAAACATATTTAAATAATAAATTTGAAAATATGTTTAGAAAATGGAAAATATTAAAGTTATGATATATGTGGATTACTGAGGATGTTGTCTTTGGTTTTTTAATTCTATCGATTTGAAGTATAACAAAGAATTATAACGAAATCACACTAAATATTGCAGTCGAACTTTTTGTCCCCTATATCGATTTACTTGTACAATTTGATATATTAATTATTATGAATTACTTTTCATTAATGTGATAGGGAAAAGAGTAAATTGTTTCTATAACTCTTTATAAAAGTACATTCCACAATCTTCCTTAAAATTTCTTATTTTCTTCTTTTACTAGTAGCTTTTCTTTCTTTTTTATCAAATTTTTTCTTTGATCCATTAGCAGATCTGTTTCTTCTTTGCCGGGGTAGTTCGTTGCTTTAGTTCTTTCTAGTTTCTCCGACATGCGCTTGTCTTTTAGTTTTCTTTTTTTTATACAGTTATGGGAACTTAAGTAAAAAAATATTATTCTATGTTTCCAATATATTATTTCATGAGATTACACCCTTCCTGGTTGAAAAATAGAAAAGATAGGGTAAGTTCGTCTAATTTCGCCTACCCAAATACAAATTGTTCTCAATTCAAAGGTAATTGATATTTTTGTTTCTAATTAGTCTCTGATAAGAAAGAACTGTGGTTTCGGCTAGAACTGTCGAAATCGAAAGATTTTCTATCGCGAGTGGAAAAAAACAAGACAAGCAAAAATCTGGGTCTTGGAAAACTGCACATAATATTACCTATCTGAGAAATATTGATTAATTCATGTATTTTTGATTTTTTAAAGTTATATTTATATGTGTATTTATTATTTTTAACCATATGAATATTTTTAAGGCACTTTAATATTTTTTTTTGGATTATGTTTAAAAACCGTTTTTATTATAAAAATAAAGAGATACATCTCATTATTTTTTTAGACGATCGCGTTTATATGTTGAGTAAACGAAGTTAAGCTCTGTAGTTCCAAATAATTCTAAAACTACTGGTAAGCGATATTGTGCGCACTCTGACCAAGACACAAAAAATATATTTCCGTTAACAAACATGTCGGAACCGATCAAATTACTTAAGCGTATTTGCAATTACTTACACAAATATTCATGCATTCATAGACATTTCACAACCTACCTTCTTCCAGGGTAATGTAAAATTATCACCGTTCAATAAATTCCCACACCATCAAGATCCACTAAAATACTTCTCCTACGCTAGACGTTACTCAAGTGACGTTGCGAACATAGTATGTCTTCCTACACATGCTCGGCTACTAATTCAGTTTATTGCTAGCACATGTCAGCACTTACTTCGCGAGATGTTACGAGTGGTGATATGAACCGTTAAACGATATTACTTAGGTGCACTTACAATATATGCTTATATCAGCCAAGTAAGTACATCAATGTAACTTTATGACATTAAAAAATAAATACAAGAACACTTTACTCTTTGAATTCCCTGCGCACTACTCTCGCGAACTGAGCAATGTGAATAAAGTACATAGAACCTTCGTGCTTATCTAACAAATACCTGTGCCATCCATTTTTCGGATTTTGTACAGAAAACCCCCGATACTTTTAGGGGAATTTCATTTGTTGCATTCCATTGAGAAATGGTAGGTGTGGCTACTCAGCAACGAGAATAAACGAAGTAGAAACTGATAGCAGAGAGGGAAGATTTCGGTCTCCGTGCACCTGATTGGTTTTCCCGATAATTGTACGAATCTTGATACACATGCTGTACGAACTTGTACACATATTCAGGCCGGTTGTTCTTTCTGTAACGATCGAGGTTTTAGTGTAAGTTAGTGTACTTAAACTACACTGTATTTTGTGCTGACAAAGTAAACAAATTTTCTGAATGCAGCGTCGCAATAACAGGTGACATTGACCTCGCAAATACGTTTGGCTTCGTTGTACAGAGCGAAGTTATTCAGCTCACGACCCTTGCCAGCGTTCTCACGCGTAAAAAGCATAAATTGCGAGAAGAAGAGTGGCTTGTCTCGCCGAGACGTATGATAATACGAAGCGATGCAATACGTGGAATATTATGTCCCTCTTCGATAACGCTACTTATTTCGTTTCGAAATTATGATTATTAGAAGTCAACAACTGCCATTTTAGTGTTAAATGTTAGTGTTAAAAATATCGTTTGTTTGCTTTACAAGGAGGCAGGTCACACCATGGACCTGAAGGACGGAGCATAGTTGCGGGGGGTTAAAGCAAATGATGGCAGGGGTATCGCCTGTTTCAGCTATCTAGGTAGGGGCCACTGGTGGTGTCATCTATGCCATGCAGCGGTAAGTTTATTGTAATATTGTTGTTTACAATGGCTATTTACACATATTTTGAACAAAATTCAAGGTATCTGGACAATCTGCAGAAGTATTTGAATTACATAATTATTCATTACGAACAGTGGAGGTTATAAGACTATATTTTGAATTTTCTGATTAAATTATTGTATAGGTACATAAGTGGGTGGGTCAAAAAATTAAGTAAAGTTATCTGTGACTCTGTGTTCAGAGCGCCTAAACTATTTTATTTTTCAAAAGGTCTAACATGGTTATACTGAAATCTATATAGAAACATAAACTACCACAATAGATGTTACATGGTACATTCATAACCTCTAGTATGGTAAGATTTTATGAAACAAAATTATTTCGACATTTCTTGCCATTTCTGATTTTGAACACAGAGTCACAGAGAACTTTACTTAATTGTTTGACACCCAGGCACTTATGTACACAATAATTTAATCAGAAAATTCAGAATGTAGTCTTATACCCTCTACTGTTGATAATGAACAATTATATAATTCAAATACTTCCTAAGACTGTTCAAGTTCCTTGAATTCTGTTTAAAATATTTGTAAATTGCCATTGTAAACGACAATATTGTAATAAACTTACCGCGGCATGACATAGATGACACCACCAGTGGCCCCTACCAAGATGGCTGAAACAGGGGATATCCCTTCCGTCTTTCGCTTCAACCTCCGCATCGTTAACCGTTTCGCGCCTAGCGTCGATTATATCCGACGCACAGTGGTCGAAAATCGAGAAAACCTGGCCAAAACATGAAGGTGATCTTTGATGTGTAAAAAAAAATGAGTATATTAAGGTTTTCGAGGTCGCTGATTACGAATTTGAAGTCAAAATTGGAAAAAGAAAATGGCGGACCCAATATGGTGGACGCGCACATCAGAAAAACATCAGATTTGGTCTAAACTTGGTATCCCGGAGTTTTCGAGGTCGCCGATTACGAATCCGAGGTCAAAATTGCAAACAACAAAATAGCATATCCAAAATGGCGGAAACGCATATCAGAAAAACATCAGATGTGGTCTAAACGCGGTATCCTGGACTTTTCGAGGATGCTGATTATGAATGTTAAGTCAAAATTGCAAAAAATCAAAATGGCGGACCCAATATGGCGGATACGCATATCAGAAAAATATTTGATTTGGTCTAAACTCGGTATCTTGGAGTTTTCGAGGTTGCTGATTACGAATGTTAAGTCAAAATTGCAAAAAGTATTTGTAATCTTCGAAAAAAAAAACTATTTTAATGTTAAAATATTTTTATTTCAACATTTATTGTTTTTTAAAGTCAATAAGTTTGTCACTGCACTTCCAGAAGTACTATTTCGTCACAAGCAGAATCAGTAGGCCACCAAACATGGTTTGGTTGCTATGATACGTATGAAACAAAAATAAAATTAAACATGTGAAGGAGAGACTTGCTGAGAAACAGGACAAAAATTGATTGGACACCAAATTGAGACCAAATCTGATGTTTTTCTGATATGCGTGTCTCCCATATTGGCTCCGCCATTTTGTTTTTTGCCATTTTGACCTCAGATTCGTAATCAGCGACCTCGAAAACTCCGTGATACCAAGTTTACTCCAAATCTGATATTTTTCTGATACACGCGTCTGCCATATTGAGTCCGCAATTTTGTTTTTTTTGCAATTATTTTAACCTCAGATTCGTAATCAGTGACCTCGAAAACTTTAATATACTCATTTTTCTACAAATCAACGGACATTTGTATCTTTTGGTCACGTTTTGGGGATTTAGAACCACTGCACCGTACAACATAAAATGGATATTCTTAAAAAGGGGCAAATATGGGTAAAAGTTTTGTGTACGCCATAACAGCTGAAGCATTGTTCTTAATGACACAAGAAGAAATTTTGCTCGGTAGAGCCCCGAAGTAAACTTTATCTCTAGCTAAATATAATTTCACCAGTGATCGTGTAAGAAATGCTTTTCTTAAGATAGGAAACAAATACGCGCGGTATATACCAGTAATATTTCGCTATATTAGTATGCACAGTAGTCAGGCGAGTTGTACAGAAAAACGCGGAGGGCTTCTGCGATAGCGACCAGTGTGTCCCGATGACCGTACAAGAGTTGCTGCGTCCTGGCGGCCCGGGCATAGAGTCTCTCCCGTGACGCTTCCTTTGGGCCTGGGTTTTCCCCAAGGTCTCCCGCGCGAACGGTCCTAGCCAGTGTATTTAGGCTTCCGGGTGGTAGGCCGCTGTTTCGGGGCGCCATTTAAATGTGCGTCCGTCGGATTTTCTTACAATCGTGACAGGGGGTGCAATTTTTTAATTGAAATTTCATCCCTTCATTGCTACATGCCTCAAATCTGAACCAAAATATAGTATAGGACTGTACCTATTACTACCTACTGAACGATAATTATTCTACTAGTTTCAAGTGCACTTTTAAGAGTCACAAAGGGTACCAGCAATTTCACTGAGAGAGTAACACTCCGACAATAATCAAATTTAGAATGAGCTGTAGCGAATGATGACAAACTTACTTTCCTCTAACTGTTGGTAATTAGTAGCCAGATAGGTGATGAAAACGGTGGTGGGGTCTGAAACCATAACTAGTGAGTTTAGAAATTAGAGTTTTGGCCAGATTTTCTCGATTTTCGACCACTGTGCGACGTGCGTGGAACGATCCAAAATGTCTAGCGTCGCATATATTCGGCGTTCACGAAACGTTTAAAAATATATATATATATATATATATGTTATATTGGCGGGTAGCATCGCCATCGCGAAAGGGTTAAGTCTGCCCTAATGCTCCGTCCTTCAGGTCCATGGTTCACACTTTTCCATGTCAGTGTGGAACTAAAAACACTGCCCAACAAAATTGATTTTTTTGTTCTGTAATATTAAATAGTCGTTTCTTATAGATTTTTGTGCGCTGAAAAGGAATCCGCAAACCGTTTGTCGTCCTCACACTTAGTTTTTGGGAAATTCGATTTAAAAAAAAATCCAAATTTTTAAATTTGAATATCTTTTGTGTTCAAACAGTAACAGTTATTCAGTTGCTTGTTATAAGTTATTATTGAATTATAAACATTTAAATATGTTTAAACAACGATCAAAAGGAAAAGG
Source organism: Andrena hattorfiana (assembly GCA_944738655.2). Classification (NCBI taxonomy): domain Eukaryota; kingdom Metazoa; phylum Arthropoda; class Insecta; order Hymenoptera; family Andrenidae; genus Andrena; species Andrena hattorfiana. The sequence continues at coordinate 25,934,837 of OX122889.2, forward strand.
ACACCCGAAATACACCAATTTTTGCAGATATCTTTCTATATGTTTCAAAAACTAAGGGTCTAGGACAAAATCTGACTAACTCCACGCAACGCAGCAGACATTTTTCCTCCGGAAACCATCAACAGAAGTGGCATACTAACATTAACCAAACCTAACTCATTGTCAGATCTTCGAAGTAGAGTGGAACCTCGACCCTGGCCATTCCCTTGGTGATCCCCACCGAAAGCGACCGGATGGGGGTGTGCCAATGTAAAATTTTGGCAAACAGATATTTAGAAGTATTCTCTTTCTCCAGAGTCTTTCAAATAAATTATATCTAAAATCTCATTTTAAAATAAAGTTATTGGTTTCAAGTAAATGGAGTGTCTTATTTACGGTATACAACAGTGACAAGCCATTTTACAAAATGCATTTATGTTTGTAAATCTTACGGATTTAATGAAGGTTCGACCCGACAGTGAATTATCGGTAACAGTTTATGGAACAAGGCCGTCGAATTAATCAAGATCCACTTTTTCTACTTTAGGACGAGGCACTAGAGCGAGCACTCTACTTAATTACACCGCGTTCTTTAACATGAGTTACGCTAGTGGCATGCGTTCTCGTGGTTTATTTGATTGAAGAAACATGTATCTGTCATTCTTAGCGTACTATCGTACTGTAATTAACAATCAAAACGTTACACACACACTTACTCATTTTCTGTAAAGCCATATCGTATGACAAATTTTCTCCTAATTCGCAATTAATATTTGCAGTCACTATTACATTAATTTTCATTTAAAAAAATTTTAATATTCTTCAAATTATTTAGTGTGTTCTAATTTTCCACACGTTACGATTAATTGATTATTGCCAGAGTTTATAAATTCAAATCAGATCGTTACAGACGCTCAATCCTTTCGCATGTAGTCGCTCGTGTTCCTCACGCATTACATTATTCACTCCTTTAATTGGTGTGTCAGTGTCACCTGTTCACATTCGCTCCTGATTCATCCATTCTCTTTCCTTTCTCTCTCTATCTCTCCTTCCCTCTCCCTCTCCACACCTCGCTACAAGTGTAACAGCAATAAGAATAATTCTGTTAAACAATTTCAGTTCGATGTAACGGTTTATAAGCAGTTGATAAAGTTTCCTCAAATGATTCACTTCAGGCACGACAGCTTCGCATAAGCATAACTCAACAACACAATCTACTCATCGAGTGGAAATTATCATCATAAATACAGTTAGGTTCGAAAGAAGCTTTTTCCAAGTTTTTATTAATGCCTCTCATTGTGATAGCAATTATCCCTTACTATAAGGATAGAGACATCAATTAGTGATTCGGAGTTTAATTATCATTACGCAAATGCTACAAGTGACATAGGAATAATATTAATTGTACGAGATTTGAGAGTTTGCACTGCACTGGAACAGATACCAATTTTTTTTATGAAACCTTTAAGTGCTTTTTCCGCCATTTTTAACATGAAACTAAATAATACTGCGGACCAGTCAGTATTTCAGTTCAACCTTGTGATTGTAATCGACATTACAGAAAGTATTGACAATAAAGTCTGAGTTATCTACAAGCACACTACTTCGGAGTCTCCCATCTACTATTATTACCTTCCCGTCATTCAACTAATTTCTCAACGGCTTGCAGTCAGTGTTCATACGAGATGCATTGTTGCATGCAGGATTGCTATTTCTATCAGTAACATATGGACTTAGAATATTAGAAATACAACATTTACCACTACTATAATCATCCTGATGTCGCTGACCATTACTCTTGATTGAAATGAATAGATCCAATTACTTCATTTTACATGCGTGTTTCATAAATAATTAATACGGCTCATATGATGTATTGATGCAAGAAGTATTTGTTACATAATATTCATATACCCATTGTTATTACAAATTTAATTATTTTACACGGCTTTTATTCCAGTTTTCTAATCTTCCTGCGCCTCCTGTTGGCATATTTTTCTTAACATCGTGATTTCGATGGAATTAGATTTGGAATCGAAATGTCATCTTAGATCGAGACAGGAAGTCTTTTCAGCTTCCCTTTATTGCCTTATTGTTTTGAGTGCGACTATCTGCAAATGACCGGGAGGGGCGCTCAGTCCCGAGTTCACCTCAAAACGAGTTAGAAACCCCGTCCTTAGATCAAGACAATACTGCGTAACTGAAACTTCGGTTAAATGATGTCCGAATAATCGAAGTTCAATTATACCTGCTTGTTGTGACAATAAGACAACCTTGTTCATTGTAGTTGATACTCGTAAAACTTCAACTTCAAACAAGAGTGTCTATTTAGTTTATACTACTTAACTCAGCGAGGGCCAGTTGAGCTATTAAGGAGCCGGACCTCCATGATGTTTACCAGAGTCGCGCGGAAGGGGAGCTCGAAACCCAACGATAACGTGGGCGTGCAACGGATACGGAAAACTATAGTAGTGTGCGGTGCAGGTTCATACCCGTAGGATAGGCTTGAATGACTAGGATTCTTAGGAGCTCGGCTCCCAAGAGGGACAGTTATTTCAGCCTATGGGTACGAGCCTGCACCGCACACTACTACTTACACTCTTACAGTTTTCTCTATTCGTTGTACACTCGCGGTATCATTGGCTTCGAGCTCCCCTTCCGCGCGGCTCTGGAGAACACCATGGAACTCTAGCTCCTTAATGGCCCAACTGGCCCTCGCTGATCTAACTGGAAGAAATTCCATTTTGTGCTACTTTAGGAGTTCAACCACAAATTACTATAATTTATCATTGATTTGTACGAATAGTGAAATACTATTTTTGTATTACGAAACTATGAAGTTTGAGAACAGCTGTTGATATTTAAAAGAAAGCAAGTTACTAGACGTAAGTTTTGTATACCTTCCTAGGTTCAAAATTGACACTTAATGATGCCATGGTTACGTCGCTTACGAGACGATTCGGGATGAAATAACGAATCTAAATCTCCTGCAACAGATAGCTATGACAAGGCTGTTACATACCACGCAATACAATTAATATGTATATGTAACAATTATAAATGAAAATATTTTGTAATATTTTGCAGGAGAGATCGCTATTCGGGTGTTTCGAGCATGTACAGAACTGGGCATTCGTTCAGTGGCCATTTATTCGGAACAGGACAAGATGCAAATGCACAGGCAGAAAGCAGACGAGGGTTACATGGTTGGCAGAGGGCTTCCACCCGTCCAGGCTTACTTAAATATCCCAGAAATCATCAAAGTCGCGAAAGAAAACGACGTAGACGCCATTCATCCGGGTTATGGCTTTCTGTCGGAACGATCAGATTTTGCGCAGGCAGTGATTGACGCTGGGATAAGATTTATTGGTCCCAGTCCAATAGTTGTCCAACAAATGGGAGACAAGGTATACATTTCTTTTAAATTTGTCATATTTTAGGGATAATTTAGTTTAAGAGGGCTTGTGTCAAGAATTTTTCATTGTAGTGCAGCAGAAACTACAAGCTGTTTCATCAAATGTTTTCCTGTATTTTGTTTTATCAGTGCATTCGTCATGTAAATTTGATACACTGTGATAAATGTTGAATTTTAGTTCAAAATTGAATACTAGGTTGTTTTGTGTAATTAATGTTTAGTGATCCTATGCACTATAGTCATAGTGATATAGAGGATTTAGGAAGTTGAGTCATAAGTTGTTTATTTATTGTTGTTTGAAATTGGAATGTCTTAGAGAAGTTAATTCTGTAACATCTTGTGTTAATAAGATCCCAATAATTGAACACTTATTGCTATCAAATTGTTTTCTTTTCAAGAAAAAAATACCTTAGGCATATCGATAAGTAGAAACATTAACTACTATCAATTTTTCTTTCATTTATAGAAGACTTTTTCGTGGAGATCCTAAGTAGGTAGAACATGTTTATTTATTGTTTTCATGTAATATTTAAATTACTTGTTCCTTTGCTTCATTTAATAGTTTATTTTCTCTTAAATATGCTCATTCTACTTGTGTAACTTCTATAAATTAATTTTTTCACGTTGAATCACTTCCTTTTTAAGGATCACTGAATACATTAACTCATAAATTCAATTCTGATCCATTTTGACACTTAGATTACTAAAAAATACTTCACACACATTTATTTTATCGGCCGACATTTACATTCAAGAGATATTCTTAAATTTGACATTGAAAAACTTATTTCGTTAAGTTCCTCTGAAATTAATAGGGACAGAACAAATGTCAAATGCAAAAACTTCTTAGTATTTCACGAGTAATAAGATGACTCGAAGAAAAATTTGATCATGTCATACGTGGCGCTACTGTATCATTTTAGATCATTTTTTCATAAACATCTTATATAGAACATATGTTTATTAGCTAAAAAATGGCAAATGTAAATAACAAACCAAGTTATATTTACACAGCAAAATGGAGCAATATTCTTTTACACTTATTTTATTTGATCAAGAGTATTGATATGTTAAAAAATGTCTTTTAATTTATAATAAACAACTAGGTGGCTGCGAGACAAGCTGCAATAAATGCTGAAGTGCCAATTGTCCCAGGAACAGATGGACCAGTGACATCGTCCGACGAAGCAATGGAGTTTTGCATGAAACATGGTCTTCCGGTCATTTTCAAAGCCGCGTACGGTGGCGGAGGAAGAGGTAAGCTTTCCCAATTCTCACTAACAAAGGATTTGGTTCCGTTTTCTATTTGAAACACATTCCCTCAAACCTTTGTTTATTTTCTCTCTAAACTAAAAGAGTTTAGCGTTACTGTGTATTTAACAGAATAAAAAATTCAAATAACTCGTGTGTGAATAGAATATAAATTCGAAATGGAATTATTCATAATTAATGGCTTTTATAATTGTAAAAAACAAACATACATTTTGCTCACTAATCATGAGAAAAAAAAACATATTTTTGCATAATCAAATATATACGTATACTAGAGTGCTCTTTCTTTTTCGACTTCCGAATTGTTTTCGCTCTCATTCCCTGAAATGTTTTTAATCCATAAAAGAATAATATATGTAAAAGCTGTGATTGGCTGCAAAAGCTGGTCGAAAGTATTCTTTGTGGCTTTGGAAATTCGAAGTGCAATGTGTGAAGAGAATCTCTGAGCATATTGTTAAAATTTTTGATGTGATAATAATTTTTCTTTTAAATTAAATAAATTACTAAACGTCTTACCAAACGTAGTGTTAGTTTGCTATTTGACTGATGTGATAATGGCGAATTGTGGTCCCTGCTGCCAACGTAAAATGTTTGCAAATTATAACTCTACAGGATCTAATAATTCCGAAAAACATTTATTATAGGCCTGTCACCGGATAGGAAAGTTGTAAAAAATGCAGATAAAGAAGGAGGTGCACCGAGCGATAATTAGTAGGTGTTGACTTCAAATGATTATAATGATTCGTCACATTTAACACATTCGGTTTGGTTTCATAGGTAAATTAAAGTATAATTCTGAACACATCTTCGTAAATATCAGCACCGTTAATTGAACGCTTACTATGGTTGTTAATTGACCGTTCTTACATTACTATTTTACATACAGCAAAAACGTCAACTTTTATCTACAAAGTTGTGATCGAGTGGTTGTATTTCATGCATTCGTTTCGAAGTTATGATCATTTGAAGTCAACAGCATTCAATTTGTCACCCGGTATAGCTTCCTTTTTATCTGCATTTTTTCAACCTTCCGATCAGGTGACGAAAATATAATTATGCTTTTCGGAATTCCTTGAACCTATAGGGTTATGATTTGCAAACATTTTACGTTGGCAGCAAGGGCTAAAATTGGTCATTTTCCAGCAGTGCCCTTTGTAATAAGCAATACCTATGTCCGTTTCTAAATTCCGAAGATTTTCTTTATAAACGTGTAAATAAAGACTTTATATGTATGTTAAAAATTTTGAAGCACTTATAGAAAAGCGTACTTTTCAATTTAGCTGGTAACAATAAGAATCCAGCGTAGGTGGATTACATCCAGGCTGGAGTAGGTTCAATAAAAGTGTCAGCTTACTAAAAGATTTATACTGGTGAACTCATTAAGAACGAGAACTCTACGTAACCGTGTTAAACCCCCAGTAGGTACTACATCAAATGTGCAATTTGTTCATAATAGATAATAGATACTGCAAAGAGTTGATATAGTACCTACTTCATGCAGTTTTTTGTTTAGGTACAATTGCATAGGTGCAATTTGCGTTTTTAAATTGCGATAACCTTTTTCGAGAAGCCGGGGAGGGCTGAAGTTTCGTGCCATCTCAAAATTTTTGGCCTATATTATTTAGACCAACTTTCAGAAAAATATCTCAAACCCCTTCCAAGATAGGGTTCTGTCATATATCAAAGAATACGATTTTTTTTTAATGATAATGTTATTTTATTATAAAAAAATAAAGATCTACATAATTTACATTATAAAAGAAAATTTGTAGAATTTTTTCCTATTGATTTTCATTGAGACTAAATGTTATCAATTTACCGTATAAATTATAGCGACAGTGAGAATATTCATATAAAATATGTGAGGGTGCAATTGTGCCTCTGCCGCCTGTTAACGTTGTAAAAGTGTCGCCTGACGAGAGTTAAGCTGGTTGCACATGGTCCGGTAGACCGGCACCGGGGTGGCTATGCAGACATGCCAGTGCAGATCTACCGGATGCGGTAAACCTGTCAGTATTCCTAGTTTTATCGACTGAACATGACATCGGCAAACGACGCTTTAGCGATAGTAGGCCTATTATTAGCTAGAGAAATGTATTCATATGAAAATTTATTAAGTGAATTGAGGTTTGCACTTAAAGGTTAGAATAATTATTTAAGAATGAATGAAGAAACCTATTTATAGCTATTTCTCTAGATATACTCGATTAACGGGAGAAAACATTGTAACGGTCTGAAAAGAAAGGGTGTTTGCGGGAATTTTTTTTCTCCCAAACAATGCAAGTAAATCAATGTATTGCTTATGAGGGGGAGGACTTTTAGGGCGAATTTTTAACGAAACCGGGCAGAAAAATTTGAGGTCGATATGTATAAACAAATTCCAGAATATTAGCTGTGAATGAACAGCCATTTTTATAAAAAATGGCTTCGAACATTAAAATTATGAAGTTGTCGGATCGACTTCGTTCTTCTTTTAAATGGTAGATCCTGATGAGAGGAATACAAAAGTCTTATGAGGTTATTGTCATAGGATCAATAATTTAACCAGAAAATGCAATTTTTTTGTCGTAATACGTATTGTTCCTTAACTACGCTTCTGGGGAAGTAATTTTCAACTCGCGCACTAGCCTAAGTACAAGCATCCCGAACTACGAGCCAAGAAACTAGGGTTCGACTCCGTTTAAGGAGTGGAGTTTTCATTTTTTCTTTAGATTTTTTACACCCTAGTATGCACACATACCTGACAGGTCTACCAAACGAGTGTAGCCGGCTACATAATTTACATTATAAAAGAAAATTTCGGAAATTTTTTTTATTGATTTTCATTGAGACTAAATGTTATCAATTAATATATGGTAACAAAGACATGAAGAAACCTTGAGGAACATTCGGCAATAAGCGGCGACTTTTTCAAGAAACATAAAACATAAAAAAAAGTTCCTTTTTTCCCCGTTTAAATGTGTTTGCTCAAGAAAATGTAAAGAAGGACCACTTAGAGACCCTGCAACGTGTAAACCTTTTCATTGATAGAACTTTATCGAAAAAAGGGAAACATCATTTTGTATATGCCCCCAGGAATGAGAGTGGTAAAGCAGATGGAAGAAGTCCGAGAAATGTTCGATCGTGCATCATCGGAGGCGGCAGCCGCATTCGGAAATGGAGCCATGTTCATTGAGAAATTCATCGAGAGGCCGAGACATATCGAAGTTCAATTGCTTGGGGACACTGCTGGCAACGTCGTTCATCTCTACGAACGTGATTGTTCCGTACAACGTCGCCATCAAAAGGTCAGTACACGACGAGAATTGAGGATTCCTGGATGACGGTCATTCATAAAATGGCTCCACTCCTCTACCTAGTTCACAGGATATTTACTAGAATATTTACCCCCTCAATTTGACTCATAAAGTACCTATATGCAACGAATACAGGAATTGCCTAAAATCTGAATATTTTGACCACCCTGTAAAGAATTGGATTATAGTAGGTAGACTTACGTTTTATATTTGACATATAATAACAAGACAGTAAATTTAAAAAAAAAACTATTATGGGTTAACGCATATGGTATATTTAGTCACGAAATCACTGATTAGTATATCAAAATCTACTTACTGTGTAAGTAGACCAAAATTTAGCTTTATACTTTTGTACTGTATTGCAACGAGTACTACTAATGATAATTTTTCGCAATAAAATTATTTATCTATTCGAACAAGGATGATGAATAAATATAAATCCAGAGCATTGCTGCATTCTTTTTAATAAGGTGTTAGTGTTTAACCGTCATTCACGACCACTTCAACTGCATCCGTGTATATGCTCCTCAGGAAACGAGGTCAGCCGTAGAAAAATGCAGAATGACGTTAGTGGAAAAAGAGGAGTAATTAAAAAGATCTAGGGCGGCATATTTGTCAAAGCACCGCGAATCTACGCGCATACAACATGGAGTGGCAAAGTCATTTGAAATGGAGATCTCGTTTCTGACGCGAAGAATCGTCGACCATCGAAGGCATTCTAATTACTTTGCTAATTACAAATGGAACTTTCAGGTCGTCGAAATTGCTCCTGCACCGCATTTGGACCCCAAGGTCAGGAACAGGATGACCGATCATGCTGTGAGATTGGCGAAACACGTCGGTTATTCTAATGCTGGCACCGTGGAATTTTTGGCTGATGAATCTGGAAACTTCTACTTCATTGAAGTCAACGCCAGACTTCAAGTCGAGCATACAGTGACGGAGGAAATCACTGGGTAAATTACTTTTAGTTTCAGAAATAAACAATGTTTGCATTCATTCGATACAGTACTAGACATTTTTATTACATCACCCACAAATTGACATAGTCTGCAAAATATTTGTGGTTACATGATTAATAAAATTGTTGGTATAGAACTTATTTGAACCAGGATATCATCACGCACTGAATACCCATTTAGTCAACAATCACGCAGTAATGTTTCCCTAATAGTATTAATATTAAGTGCAGTATAAATGGTAATATGCTAAATATTTAGATGATGCAATAAATATTTTTATTAGTATATGTTATTATATTATATTTTGATGGTTGTACATTGTAGAGCAAAAACTTCCAAACTGATACTTCGTCACAAACATTTAAATTTAATATTTTATGAACACTAAAATATCACCACTCGGTCACACTTTTTAAACTTGATGACAAGGATTTTTATGAAATTGAAGTATCAAATAGTACAGTTGTAGTTTAAGTCGTCATTTTGCTGGTTTTGAATTTGTTTAATAAATACGGGCTTTCAAAGTTTGCAGTTTAATATATATTTTAATAATCCCTGTGGAAACACGCAAAAACCGTGCAAGGATGCACATGCCTTGACGTGAAAATTCGCCAGTGCTACTAAAAATATTAAAGTCGAAATTGCCTCCAGTTATGTTATCCTCTTACGTCTGAGTACTCGTTAGTATCAAATGTTTCAAGTTGTTATCAGAATAATCTTCAATAATCCTTTCAGAATCGATCTCGTGCAGTCGCAAATCCGTATTGCAGAGGGCATCACGTTACCCGAGCTGGGGATGACTCAGGAAAAGATCTTTCCTCAAGGTTTCGCCATACAGTGCCGCGTGACAACGGAAGATCCGGCGAAGAACTTCCAACCGGATACCGGGAGGATCGAGGTGTTCCGTTCAGGAGAAGGTATGGGCATCCGATTGGATGGCGCGTCCGCATTTGCTGGAGCGATCATTTCGCCCTACTATGACTCCCTTCTCGTTAAGGTATAGTATAATAAAAACATTTGTGGGATCTTGAAATGACTGTAGAGACTCAGAGCATTTAGGTAATTTTTAATGCGATGGAATGGTTAATCTGTTTATATGTACGAGATTCTGAAGTAGATTTTGAGGGCTCAAGTTCTAGTATATAGTATAGAATTGGTGAAAATTATAGTCAATGAAAGATATTTGGTTGATAGATACAAATTATTTCGTTCTCGAAATAGGACTGTTTTCTCTTGTTCTTTTTTTTTGACACGAATTATTTTTGGAGAGATTTAGTAGGAAGCGAATCGCGATTTCATGGGAGGAAAATTAAAAGGGGTGGAAACTCTTGTCACGGCTGATATTGGTTTGTGTAAGTATAAGGTCGACAGTGTTGAAGGATGTCCTTTTTCTGAATGAAAATAAAAATTCAAATGTAATGCTTTTAGCACTACCCAATTTCTTGAAGAAATTGAAGAATTATCAAAAAATTAAGTTGTCCACAGATACTTACGACTTATGAGATCGACAATAACAGTAGTAGGTATTTATATTGATCGTTTAATTTAAATGGTATTAGATAATAGCAGTGTTAGGCCTACTTAAGATGACACACGTAGTGACGCAACACTCGCGCGTTATGCTACCACAGACACATTGTAAACAATGACAACGTTGAAACAGAGCTACAGAATGTCTGGCGATCGGCCACTGTCTCATTAGCAGCTTTCGTCTACTTCCACTACTTTGATTTACTACTCGACACCGACTGGCATGCCACGAAAGACATATTACAGTACCACTGTCTATAAGTCCAATGATGGGATCTACTGTGAAGCATATACAAGGTGTCCTAAAATAATGGGACAATCCGAAATATTCAATATCCTGATGCAAAAAGGCATCGAAAAGTCCTTTACCGTTTTGAAATCCGAGGCTTCGTTCTCGAGATATTAACAGTTGAATATTAGCGATGGAACTTCTAGGCCGCGCGGTTTAAAGCCGAGACAGCTGAGCGCGGAGCAGTGACTGCTCACACTCACACGCAGGAGGCAAGCGTAGATACAGACCCACACACACAGTATAGCCGTCCGCGCTGATTCAAACTGTGAAAGTGGGTTAACGCGGTCGTCTTTACTGTGTGTGTGGGTCTGTATCTACGCGTGTCTCCTGCGTCTGCGTGCGAGCGGTCACTGCTCCGCGCTCAGCTGTCTCAGCTTTAAACTGCGCGGTTCGGAAATTTCACCACTAATATTCAACTGTTAATATCTGGAGAACGAAGCTTCGGATCCCAAAACGGCAAAGGACTTTTCGACGTCTTCTTGCACTACGATATTGCATGTTCCGGATTGTCCCCCAATTCTGGGACACTGTAGTAATAGGAATGCAGACACCCTGCTACCTAGCTTTCTAACAGATAAATCATAGTACTGATGTAAAGAACAAACGTGATGTACAAGATTTTACGTGTTCAAAATGATCAAATTCGTCGTAATTTTTTTCAACTGGAAACGCAAAAAGTATGTTCATAAAATGGCAGTTAGTGATCAGAAAGAAACGTCCAGTAAACCAACACAAGTGCCTAGCATAGGGTTCTTTAACACAGGGAATCTTTTTTATTTCCAGGTGATAGCTCATGCAGGTGACTTACAGTCGTCCTGCGCGAAGATGAACCGCGCTCTTCGCGAGTTTCGTGTTCGTGGCGTGAAAACGAATATCCCTTTCCTGCTGAATGTGTTGGAGAACCAGAAGTTCCTCAATGGAAACGTCGACACTTACTTCATCGACGAGAATCCACAATTGTTCCAGTTCCACCCGAGTCAGAACCGGGCGCAGAAGCTGCTAAACTACCTTGGTTCCGTTCTCGTAAACGGTCCCAGCACTCCTTTGGCGACGTCATTGAAACCTGCAGAGATAAAGCCTCATATCCCTCAGATTGCTCTAGGTATGGTATTGAAGCTTTCTTCAGAAGTAATTAACATTCGATTCACATATACTCGCGACACTGTAGACGAACTTTGAACACATTGTTACTTCGGCTATGTAACCGAACCAATGTGACTGGGTACAGTTCAGATATCGGAAGCACATGGAGGACTGCTTTTCATGCGAGGGTTAGGAAACCAATGGGTCCGACTTTCTTCTTTATTATTTGTGCGTATGGGGTGTCTACTAGCGAATGCGTAGCGCGGAGTGTTTAAAAATTATGCCCATGGAACACTGACCATGTATACTATTCCTTTTCTTTCTGGGAACTAGTGAAAAGGGGGATGCAAAACTTTGCTAGTTTTGATTTTTAAATTGCCTTAACTTTTAGCGCTAGGAAGGATTTCTGTGACATTAACTTATCCTATATGGAGGGAATTTTTAGTTTTTCAATAAGGAATATACAGGGTGTTCGGTAATAGATAGTACAAAATGAAATGGATGAGTCTATATGACAAAATAAGACGAAAATTAAGAGTAAAAAATAGCGGTGGTGGTTTCAGTTTTTAGTTATTAATGTTTGAGAATTCGGGTTATGATAAATATATAAGGGAACGTAGTAGTAGTGGTCAATGAATTTTAAATGCTGAGTAAACTTAGCACATGTTTCTTACTTGTAGGAAGATGATCGTGTTCTTATTGAATTATATTTTTGGTATAATATAGTTGGTATAAATTATAATTGACTCATTAAGAAATTAAGATTGACAAAATACTCTACATCGATTTTCGTTTTATGCATTACATTTATAGTGATTATTTACGAAACTTCTGTGACACGTCAGTACTCCATGAGACATGATATTATATAGATACATTAATCTAAAGTGTTTTAACCTTTTGTGGTTCGTAATATAGCAGTTTAATTACTTTACTTTATGTTATTTTATATTCATTGATCAAATCAACTGAAAATACAATTTACTGATAAGAAAAATTTGCCTCTTTACACGCTTATTAGTACTTTGCATATGCATTATTAAATATTTCTATTTTAAACAAGCTGCAGCGTTTTAATTTCATGTAAATTATTTTATAGTTAAAAACATCTGGTAGATTGAGAATGGGGAGGGTGGGGGGAGTAACCAAACTGTATATGTAGTGGAATATTTCGGAGCTCTTGAACGCCGATTTTGTTCAAAATGGAGTACATATGATTATTGCAAAATATTTTGATTCGAAACAATAAACAATTCATCTATAATATCGAAACGTTCCATAATAGAGCAGCAATAATAAGCAAATTGTTTGAAGTGGAGTAGGTACTTCACTAAAGCTCAGTATTGAATATGAAAACGACTGAATGAAAAATAGGACATCTCGAAGCAATGATTATAAACAGATCCACAAACAGTTAAATTCGGTTTTGAGTAGTAATTTACCATTTGTGGAAAATTATTGTTTTGATATACCTATCCTCGTGTACGTAATTTTCAATTTACATACATATCTAAATTTTTTTCTGTGTAGTTCTTTTGTATTGATACAAACGACAGTTAAGTTGCATGACTGTTCAAATGAATTTCTAAGATTACTAAATAGTCGAGTAAAATTTGAGATTGACCATGAGTTAAAATAATATACAATAAATACAACATTTCAAGCAATCGTATTTGCCTCGATGCAAAGGGTGATTTCCTACATCGATTTCGTAAACTTTGAATTAAATTTTGATCGATTATAACTAACATTCGTCGATTTATTTTGTAATAAAATGGTATACAAGAAAAATTTCATAAGAATTTAAATATTTATTGAGATTTATTCTCAAATTTCTCATCAAGATATATTGCTGTAACTAGTTGAAACTAGTAAATTCATATATATTACTATTACAGGCTCATATATTTTTACAGTTTTATATAAAAAGTATATATAAGTACTTAAGAAATATTGTTAAGAAATACAGTGGAACAGTAAAATTTAGTTTTACGAAGAAAGAGAATATAGATTTAAGTATTCGAAACTTTGAGTATTTTATTAAAACAGTTGATAGTAGACACCCTGTTGGCACAGTAAAACAATTTTCCACGCTTCTCTGCTGGGTACAAAGACAATTGCAGTGGGATTCACACTATTAAGAGTTTCATCTTGCACTGTACTATAGTACAAGTTTCAAACTTCGGCCCACGATTACTGCATTACGCGTGCACATGCCTCACATTTATACACAAACACGCAAAATTCATTATATTATAACACAGGATCGCGTAGCATGGTATTTTACGTGTTTATGAGGTGTTATAATACCAGGTTTTCATTTCGTGGGCGAACTTCGAACAAAACTTTCTAATTTAAAACTTCTCTTGTGTCCATTAATTCGTAACTGTCTCGAGCTGGAAGAGTCCAGTTTCGACGATTGTCACCTTGTCATCACTATTATTACTCCTCCTCTGTCGTTGAATAACTTTATTTTATTTTTCTTTTAGATATTAATACAAACTCTCGTAATTATACTTCATTGTTTATCGCATGCTTTTATCTTTTCGTTTGGCAATTTTTTTAGACTTTGCTAAGCTTGCAGCTGCAGAAGAGAGCGACCCGGACGCACCAGGTACGCTTAAAACGTATTATCATTTTCTCTGCATTTCGTCTCATCGATTATTTATTTCTGATAAGGGGAACCAGGTCATGATTTAAGATGGACCGAATGAAAGGGTACGATTTATCGCTTGAACATCAATTCGTCGCTCTTTAATGTTTTCATTGGCTTTAATTTGGTTTTCTTACAGCTTCGTAATTCGTCAGGTGAGAAGGCAGAATTACGAATATTTTCTAAAAAAATTTAATCGAACCTCTCATATATATTATATTAAGACAGACAAGGGCCGTGTGAAGATTTAAACAAATTTTGTAAAATTTTACAAAAAATGATACATTTATTCAAACATTTTGTGAAATACATATCAGTTTTCAGCGATTCGTACGATTCATTTAATAATGAAAATAAATCAACTCGAATTCGAAAACAATACTAATTTATTTAAATTTGTCCAAAAATACAGAAATTAAACTTTTCTGTGACATACATTTAGATTATGTATTTTTAAATTGAGATTTTTATTGCTTAGAGCTGTAATATTTGTTGCAGACAATGTTTTATTTCATTCCATTTGAAGGAGCATAAAATATTTCATCGAATACTCAAAAATGAAAATTGGATTATGATGAACAAATACATGTGTTCGGGATCCGTCCCTGATTTTAATTGAAATTTTATTAAAGATTTTATTTTAATTTAAAATTTTTTAAAATAAGCAAGTGGATATAAGGAATATAAACATTACAAGAAATCATTTTCTTTGCTAGTTTGCTTGATTTACGAGGTACGCCCTTCATCTGAATGTAATAAAAAATGAAAAGACAAGGGGGAGGGGGAAATTGAAGAGTAAAAACGTTTTGAACTACCAAAATACAACTTTCACGTAATTAACAACATACAATCTGTAATCTTGCTAATACAATTGTAACGATGAGCCGTTTCGTGTAACATTTCGAAAATTATCTTTTTTTTTACAAATAGCTACGATTAGTGGACGAATTTTTTATTCGTATTTTGAGGCTCATTAAAGCAGTTTTGTATAAGACGTATAGTTTCGCAAGATTCTTCCCACAGAATAGGAGAGGTTTCTGTTCTACTTGTTTCCATTTTTTAATCGAATAGCGTATTTTCATTTCCCTTGTATAGTACTTCTAAAAATCAATGATATGATTTTTCATAAATTTTTTATATCTTGCATAATTAAAAAAGGGGTGACAGAAAATATCTTTAATAAATACTTTAGTAAATTGAAAGGTATCAAAAGCATCATGTTATAAATTTACGCTCAAATTAAATACATATTAATTTAAAAAGAATGTTTTAAATAAAAGTAGTTCATTAATATTAAACACTTATTAAGATCTTTGTAGTTGACTATCAATGCATAAATAAATTTCTTGTTTATGTCTGCTACTATTTCGTCCAATATACATACATTTACATTTAATTTGATTGAATATGAAAAATCAGTTCAAATAGTTGGTATCAATTTCTTAAATGACTATTAAGAAATGTAGAAATTTCTGTACCACTTTATTAGTGGTTTTTTGGAAGGACCTCACTCCCACATTTTAAGAGTGGCCTGAGTGTTACACATGTTTCACATAAAATGCGTATTAATTTCTAAAATGTGAACAAAAGGATATTTCTACTATTCCTAATAATTCCGGAGAAAACATCTTCTAACACTATGCATGAAACGTTCTGCATAATATCCCCCAAAATGGAATAAAAAATTACTTAAAATCCATCTATTTCAAAACTACGAATCGTTTTCAATATGTAGCAAAGTGTCATAACTTTTGGCTCTTAAGTCACTATTTATACCTAATATAACAAATTAATTACAATTCGACAAATGGGTCATGCAATTCTGACAATTCCAACACGTGTACTTTTTGGGTTCAAATTGGTAAAAGTATTTTTATTTCATCGTTACAAAGATTAGTATACTTACATCGTTATTATATATGTGATCTTTCTGCTCTAGACTAAAAATAAAACCTTTCGATTTCATTTGCCAGCAAACAAACACAATTGAAAATCCTACGCGGCAATTCCACTGGCAGTCACAGGTAGAATTAATGTGACCCAGTGTCACAAAACTTTTTTCACGTACATAGGGATAATATAACACAAAATAACAATCGGATATGCTTCAGCTACAATTGCTGCTGCTCGGATGGTAGACACTTATCAGATCTCATGAAAAGAAGAAATAGAAAAAACTACTCTTAAGTAGTTTCAAGTTGTTACGTACTCTTCAATGGATCCCTCTCCGTTGTAACTCTTCTTTCAGCCAGTGCACGTGCAAGCTTACTAACAACTGCACGTGAAACTATCTCACAATTGACTTGGCGCTTCAAAGTTTCAACAACCTTTCACGAAATTTTCAGGCGTCATGGACCCACCAAAAGGCTTCCGTCACATTTACAAGGAGAAGGGTCCAGAAGCTTTTGCCAAAGCCGTCAGACAACACAAAGGGTTACTTCTGATGGACACCACTTTCCGTGATGCTCATCAGTCTCTTCTTGCGACTCGCGTCCGGTCCCACGATCTTCTAACGATCTCGCCCTTTGTTGCGCATAAGTTCAGCAACCTTTATGCCCTGGAGAATTGGGGTGGCGCCACCTTCGATGTCGCCCTCAGGTTCCTCCACGAGTGTCCATGGGAACGATTGGAGGACATGAGGAAAGCTATACCGAACATTCCTTTCCAAATGCTTCTTAGAGGTGCCAATGCTGTCGGTTACACCAACTACCCTGACAATGTTGTCCATAAATTCTGTGAGCTGGCTGTACAGACTGGAATGGATATTTTCAGGGTGTTCGATTCGCTGAATTATCTGCCCAATTTAATTCTTGGTAAGCTGTGGTAACAAGAACTTACGATTTACTATTTATTTCAGTCTAATGATTTTTATGTTGATGTTTGGGATTATTTTTCTTACAGACAATCACTGCATAAATTAAACTATTTAGGAACATTATAGAGATTTTCTTTTCGAGTCTGCTAGGTTTCTGAGAAGCTGACTGTCAGTTTCTCGCTGTTTAAAGAAAACGGAAGCAGGACAAAATTTTTTCTTCATTTGATTCAACTTCCTCGTAACTCCTGAACTTTTAATTATTTCTATCACTTTGTAGAAACCAACAAGAATCGTAAATTATGTAAAGAGATAATAAAAAAATTGTGTAGTTAAATTTCTTTAACTTTTTCTAAACATTTATTGTAACTTATTATTTAGTGACATAATTTAACACAAAGCATTTTTGTTTTTGCAAATGTTTAAAAAATTATTTTACTAAATAATAAATTACATTAGATATTCAGAATTTAACTGCAAAATCTTTAGTATATACGTATATATAGTTCACGGTGTCTGTTTACAAATTTAAAACAATTAACAAAAAACACAATTATCCACAATCTGTCTTTATAGACTAACATAATGTAATTAAGAGTTAGACAATACATAAACCGTAAATCCGAAAAAATATGAAATTCTGCAGGAATGGAGGCAGCAGGCAAAGCTGGCGGTATTGTCGAGGCCGCCATATCGTACACGGGTGATGTGAGCGATCCAAAGAAGCAGAAGTACAACTTGAAGTATTACACGGACCTGGCGGACGAACTGGTGAAGGCTGGTACTCATGTCCTGTCGATCAAGGATATGGCTGGGCTTTTGAAACCGAAAGCTGCCAGTTTACTGATTGATGCGATCAGACAAAAGCATCCTGACGTACCACTGCACATTCACACACACGACACAGCTGGAGCTGGTGTGGCATCGATGTTATCTTGCGCAGAAAGCGGAGCTGATGTTGTTGACGTTGCCGTCGACAGCATGTCTGGAATGACCAGTCAACCTTCCATGGGTGCTGTGGTAGCCTCGCTTCTGGGTAAGTCTTCTACTGACGGGCATATAGAGTTTGTGTGCATTGATGTGTATCATCAAAATGAAACTATTTGTGTTTGCCTTATGTTTAGAGCTGTACCTATGTACAGCTGGTGTGATTTTTATGTATATATGGGGATAGAACTATAGCGAAGTCGTTTTGGATGCGGGCTAGGAGTTACTTTAATATTGTGGACAGTTTGATTTCTATCCTGTCCACGATTTTGTGATATTTTTATGCCGATATTTTTTAAAGGCATAAAAACAATGGCTGTTCTAGTATTTACTTAGAAAAGAAATCAAGTTCGGAGTTTGCTTCGTATTTCGCACCCTCGGTGGTGTGCTTGCACAGTAGGGTGGTTCTTAGCTATAGAGGTAAAAATTTCTTTGAATTTTATTTGTGTCTTACGCCAAAATCAAATTACGTTATCTTTACTCGTCCAATAAATTTTCATCCAATAAAAAAATTATCTTTATTCGTTGCTCTTCGAATAAAGATAACTTCGATTATTCGAGCCTCGAATAACAAATAAAAATTATTTATCGTTTGTTCGTTACTTGAAATTTTTATAGAGATAAACTTTTATTATTTTTTTATTTATTTGAAGCGAGACAAATTATCATGCTTTCTCTCTTTCGTAGCCGACAGCAACTACGTGTGATTCTTTTGTCCTCTCTCGCTCGTTCCTGGATTCGCTCACTCCCGACCAAAGAATTCCAAGAAATTGTGGAGATAGTCGCCGGGCTCCTAAATAACGAGGAATCGTCAGGTTCCAGCTACCACTGATGGAGGGGGAACACCTACAGGAGTGGTGGTTATGAATGCATGAACTGTGTCTGCGGTCGTCAGTCACGCACCATAACCACCGCTCCTGTAGGTTTTCCCCCCTCCATCAGCGGTAGCTGGCACCCGCCGATCCTCTGCGTCAATGTACCCAAAGTGGTGGGGATGCTTTGCTGTGTGTGTCGTCATACCTCACGGACACCAATTCCTACCGCGCAACGAGTAGGCGTAGCCCGAAAGAGAGCGAGAACGTAGAGAAAAGGAGCACCGAGGCAGGCAAGCGGTGTGGTGGGAGAATACCCCTCACGAAACTCACCGGCCAATAAATCTGAATTCTAGTTTAGTAATGACAATTTTAATTTCTATATTCTGTATCAGATTTTCGTGAAACTATTATCAATGGATAGGCGAAATTTTCTTGATAAATATGAGTCTAAACAATATTCTTTTTGGGCTATCACTTATCATAGATGATGTAATACTTGGGTTACAGAATTCGAAAGCGATTCGAATTTCAAACTTGTCTCGAAAGAAGGTGGCGTGAGAGAGACTGAAGCGGCGGCAACCCGAGTCGTCTGTCATGAAAGCAGCGAAATACAGTATTGTCTCCGTATGTGCTCGCTGGTCGGGACCGGCGTTGAACTCCTATCGTGAACAGATCCCTAATTCCGAGTGTTCGTTTCTCGCTCCTTTCTGGCCGAAGGGGGGAGTGAGATGGAACGCTTTGCGTGCGCGGCGAGCGTGCGCGACGGGTGCGAGCACTCGGATGGAATCGTGACTGCTCGACGCATGCGCGCGACGGTCAGATAGCCAGGCACGGCACGAGTCTTTTTTGCGCCCTAGGCGAGCTTGCCAAATTACGCCTTTTATTATAATACATTTATTTGAGATTATTGATAAGCTTACTCTGAATTTGTATTCATAGTTTAATCCACTTATAGTACAACTTGTAATATTTAATTTTAAAATTTATTTTCAACGATACCAGTAATGAAAATATCATTTTGCACCTCTTGTCGACTTTCCGCCCTAGGCAGTCGCCTAATTTTGCAGAGTAATGTCATAAATAATCTCAAATAAATGTATTATAATAAAGGGCGCAATTTGACAAGTTCGCTTAGGGCGCAAAAAAGGCTTGAGCCGGGCCTGCGTCACGATTTTGCGATGCGGTTCCCGTGCTCACCTAAGTGCTTGCGACCATCGCGCACGCTCGTCGCGCACGCAAAGGACGGAGTGTCACGGTGCCCGAAAGACGGAGGGAGACAAAACATCAACGCGTCGTCCGTCTCGACCGTCCTCGCTCGCTTTCAGTGGCTCTCGTTCCATCTCGCTCTTGCCTTCGCCGGACAAGAGTGAGACAGAAGTGGTGGGGGTAGCGACGAACACCTATCGTGTACACCAAACCGAGCACATATGGAGACAATAATGTACAATGATGGCACTCATTGTCAGTCTCTCTCGCTCATTCGCAGCAGCAACAACAGACAGAGTGGAGGGAATAGCGATCACCTTATTTCGAGACAGAAACCCCGTCCTTATTTCGAGACAGTACTGTATAATGTATGTATAACTAAAAATAGCGTGAATAGGGTCATATTTGGACTCATTTTCATCGAAAATCTATCGCTAATTTATTGGAAATACTCTCGTGTATATTGAATAGACATTATAGAAGTTTAAATTTTCATTAATATCGGCATGTGTTCAAAGCGCGGGATTAGTTGAACAAAACTTTCCCAAAAGAAGCGATCGTTCAGGAAGGCCTGACCGACTCGGGGAGACATCTCCACACTTTGTGCCACTCAGAGTGTTAATATCTCGTGAACTACTAACAAACTACCCCAGACGTGCTCAGTCGGGAGTCGGAGACCTTCGGTTTTGGGACCCGGGTTAGGACCGGATGTTGTGGTTAGCAATGTAATAGTCCCGCGCTCGGTTGTTATCCGAGTCCCATAACCTAAGGAGGTCTTCGGCTCCTGACTGAGCATGCCTGGTCTACCCGCAAAAAGAATATTAGCGCATTCAGCTTAATGAATTCTACAAAGTGGCTAAGACGCGTTAAAAAGTGAGGATAGACTTGGACGCTTCAGACTACGCAATATTAGATAATGTAAATGAATGTCTCAAAGAGTGACGTACATTGTATCTCACTTCGATTACCCAATCCTCAGACCACTTATGAATAAGTTTATGACATTACAAATGTAGCAGCACATTCACTGGATTCAATTCGCACGCATCTTCTAATAATATTGACCTGGTTTACAGGCACTTCGAATGACACCAAGCTGGATCTTAGTGACATCTCGGAATACTCCGCGTATTGGGAACAGACCAGAACTCTGTACGCGCCATTTGAGTGCACGACCACTATGAAATCAGGAAACGCGGACGTCTATTTGAACGAAATTCCGGGAGGCCAGTACACGAACTTACAGTTTCAAGCCTATTCCCTCGGTTTGGGAGAGTTCTTCGAGGATGTTAAGAAAGCTTATAGACAAGCTAATCTGTTGCTGGGTGACATCATCAAAGTTACTCCGAGCTCAAAGGTTGTTGGTGACTTCGCACAATTTATGGTCCAGAATAAGCTCTCGGCTGACGACGTCCTGAATAAGGCTGAGGAATTGTCCTTTCCGAAATCGGTCGTCGAATTCCTGCAAGGCGCTATTGGCGAACCTTATGGAGGCTTCCCCGAGCCTCTCAGGTATTTTAATATCATACGTAACAGAGTTTATTCACATCGTTCATTTGTTTATAAAAATTGTCATATGCTAATTGCGTGATTCCCTCTATAGTATGATTCCCTATGTACACTATACATTTTTATGTGATATAAGAAAGAAATATGAAGAGATAGTAATAACGTGAACACCCTGTATGGATAAAAAAACAAAAAATAAAATGCTGTAAAGTGGGCAAGAACACCCATCCTCCGGAATTAGAACAAAAACAGGGATAGAGGTGTGCTGAGGGATTGAAGTCTGGTTATTGTGCGTAACATAATTTTGCTTCGTAGGTCGAAAGTGTTGAAGGATATGCCACGAGTAAAAGGGAGGCCAGGTGCAAGTTTGCCACCGTTAGATTTCGACGCTTTGAAATCTAATCTGCAAGAATCTCACCCCCACGTCACGAAGAAGGACGTCATGTCGGCGGCGCTCTATCCCGGGGTAACGAACGATTACTTGAACTTCAGAGAAGTATACGGGCCAGTAGATAAACTGGAGACCAGAATGTTCTTGACCGGACCAAAGGTCGGAGAAGAATTCGACGTAACTATAGAAAAGGGTAAAACTTTGGCGATTAAGACGTTGGCCGTTGCTGAAGACCTCACGAAGCATGGAGAACGTGAGGTGTTCTTCGAGATGAACGGACAACTCAGATCTGTGTTTATTAAGGATAAAGAAGCTGTTAAGGTAAAATAGTGTTTTTTAGTTTTTATTGTGACTTGTATTGAATTTCTTGGCACAGTTATATAGGGTATTTTCAAAGAGGTAGTCCAAAATAAAAAGTGCATAGTCAGCAATAATATCACGAATCGTTATTGCAAAAATAGTGATTCTTATTCAATATTCGCGTCATAACATGGGGGCTCACAAGTTATCATCGCAATTTGTAGTTTATAGTTTTATATTTAAATTTATTCGGAAAATTAAAGAGTAGTGTAAGTACCTATTCAATATCAGTTACTACTTAACGAGTAAAAATATGAAAAAAATGTCCCTACAAAAGATTTTTGGTACAGAGGGGGGCATAGATTGAATATACCTAAAAAAAATGTTATCACATTATAAATAAAAAAATATAGCATTCCATTTAAAAAAATTTTGTTGGCCTCGAAATCCCCCCGTCACTATGGAAAAACTATATACGCCACGTAATGTCCCCCTCTGTACCAAAACACTTTTTCCGGGATAATGGTTTCATATTTTTACTCTCGTACGAAATATTTAACCGGTCCCAGTTAACTTAGACACACTGTAGATCTATCATATACTGTAGTATATACTACTATGTACTTCATATTGAATATCAGTTAATTTTCTTAAGTTCTTAAGCTTCTGTAAAGTTTAAATTTACTGTTCTTACAAACATCGTGTACTACTAAGCATTCCAATTTGTTTCTCCAATTCAATATGATGACTTGGTGTGTTACAAAGAAACCAAGTTTCTCCCGAAACATACGCTGAGAACTCAATACAAAACTTTTTGCTTCACTCAGGAACTGCACGTGCATCCAAAAGCTGCTAAAGGAGACAAAAACCAAGTTGGTGCACCCATGCCTGGTACTGTGATCGACGTCAGAGTGAAGGTAGGTGACACGGTCGAGAAAGGTGCGCCGTTGGTTGTTTTGTCTGCCATGAAAATGGAAATGGTGGTGCAAGCGCCGAAAGCAGGAAAGATCAAGACGCTCGATGTCTCTCAAGGAATAAGATTAGAAGGGGACGATTTAATTTTAACGTTCGAATAGGACTTTTAACCTCATGGGACTCGCAGATCTCTAAAGTCACGTTGTTGTATACATTACTAAAGCAAGGGTACATTTTTTTCGATTGGCAACAGCTGAACGCCATCACTACTTGCATAAAACTATTTAAGTCTTACACATCTAAGCACCTGTAAAAAATAGAACATTGTATATATCCTAGCTTTAACCAACAGATGAATTTTCATCGAACTATTTTATATACTTCTGAACAATCCTTCGTTCTCGTTTTTGAAATGTATTTTTATTGCAGGCAATTATCTACATACAAGAGAGGTTGAGCAACTCGAAAATTCAAATGAATCTGAAACTTTGCAGAAAATTCTTTACCACCACTTTGTAGGCCATTGCGAACCATGAAACGATGTAGGTCATTTTTTTAGATATCTTTTAAACGATTTCGCACATATGCAAGATAATATGCAAATTCATAATTTATTTGAGGAAATGTATTTATCGTTTCATTGCGGGAGCAGAACGCAGATATGTCATAGAGACTATCTGAATTTCATTTCTGCAAAATTTCAGATTTTTTATAAGTTTCAAGTCGCGAACTTCTCTTGTTAGAAACCTATTTTAATATATTATTTTATTTTTAAATCGAGTAGATATTGTCGCGGTCTTCGATAATAATAATTTTAATGCAAAGGAAACGTGAAAATCGTTCAGTGAAAATCGGAAACAAATTATATAACTACCTCGCGTGTACAGTATAAGACCTGTTAAGAAATCGAAAGCTGCGTGTTAAAACAAAATTGTACCACTTGCGAAAAAGACAAAGGAGTAAGAATTATACATAAACATTCATCCCAGCTCATTGTTACCAAAAAGAAGAGCAACCGACGATCCATTGAAATCTTCATCGTGCTCTACGTCACTCGACGAAATAGTCATCGAATGTTAATGTGTAATGTATTTTATATTCCGTTCGATTTTAATCATTCGCTAGGATCATTTTCTCGTACCAATCATTTACTAGTATTTAATTTAACGAGGCAAGGGTGAACAGCGATTCCCCTTGAAACTGAGCTCACGATTCGTAGGTTAAGTGACTGCTATCTGTTAACTTTTAATTAGAATGCGACAGAAAGCATGCAACTGGCATCTGTGTGTACATTCGATGATGAATAAAAAGCGAGATGTACAGGCCTACAGTTTCAACGAACCGAGGGATGAATGTGAAACGCTAAATACTGAAATATTACAGTTTAATGATAATGCTGCCCACTATGGGTGGCAGTGAAAAAGGGATTTTAACTGTGAATCATGTCATAGGAGAACGCTTCAATCGTATATAAGGATTTTCCATTTACTCGCGCTGGTACGTTAGTGTTTTCCAATCTATAGTCGGGTGAAAGTTAACTGGCTACTCGAGGCAGCCGAGGGATTACCCCTATCATACAGTTTGCCTACTTCGCAGCATTTTAAGTGGGGAAAGTGAGATCCCAAACGCAATGGGCATGAAACGATTAAATTTGTATCATTCGTGTCCGCGCATTCAAATTCTCGCGAGCAGGCTAGTGTTTTGATCCTAGTTAAGGGTGAAGGCGAAATTTAATTTATCAAATTTCATTCCAAATTTGGGTGTCAGGGGTGAGAAGCCTGGGAATGCATATTGTACAGTTCTTAGGCATTATAATTTTAAGTGTCTAGGTGTATCAAGGTAAAATGTTTTTTTTTTAATTGTGTAGCCCTGTAACGAGTAGCAGGTAACATATTTAGTGATTTATTACGCTTAAAGTGTGTCGCTTCCACCACTTATGTTTGTTGCGAGTATCTGGCTGTTTATATCTAATAAGTTTTGAGGTTTGTTGAGTGGAAGAAGTATATCGAGATACCTCAGATATGTTCAAGTGACATTCAAAATGTTATGTATGCAAAATGTTACTCTGCTAGGGCCCAAAAGCTATACAGAATCGTCTATGGCGCTTTGATTCCAGACACTTAAGTTCTTCCTTGTCTTGATCACTCACTGGTTCATAAAGTCTATATGTTCTTTCAAGCTGTACACACAATGTGCCCCCAAAAGGACGAAGGTAATATTGAAGCAACTTAAGGGGGCGTAAAACAATAGTTTTATGCCATGCTAGTTTGTCTCTCTGGCACAGATTTGCACGAAGGAGTGAGAGTAACAATGGCAAATTACCCAGATAGCACATTCGGGAGAAACCTTTAATGACTTTAAGTAAGCAATTGATTTGGATTTTTAGATAGCATGGCGAAAGAATTGGAATTATACTCGACGTGTTTCAAAGGTTTTGTACCTCCTAGCACATATTCTGTATTGTGTCTTTGCTTTTATGGGAACTGATATCGAATATAGCTTGTACAAGATAAAAAGGCTATTGAGGAGCCATTCTTCAATATTTCTGAGTATCTTACTACTGTGTTTCTTTTTTTTTTTCATGTAGATGTGCATATGTAAAGGGAGAGAGAGAGAGAGAGAGAGACTGGCATGACGTAAAAATGACGGAGTTTTAACGAATGTAATTTATAGTTGCAAAAATGATCTTGAGTAGCTACCTGGTGTTATATTATACTGTTATGGTAAACATGTCAGAATGGCATAAGGTCTCTAAAATAGTTGCAGAACATATGATGGACAATACTGCCTAAACAGATACTAACAAGTTCACAGTTCGCTGACTCTGTCTTAACTCTGTTTTACATTCCCTTAGATGTAAAACAAAGACCGTCGGTGTGGTTACGAATCTTACGATTCTTCCAAAATTAAACACAACTACACTGTATAATATTTGCACCAGAAGCCAAAATGTTTATTGCTTTTCTGGATGTATGCATGGCAACATCCATGCTGATGGACACTTACAGTGAACATGTTAAAACTGTTACCTTTCCTTGAACCGTATTTGAGCAATCAAGTAACAATGTCAATGAAAGCTCGTTCAAAACTGCCAAAATATATTGCTGTGACGTTGGAACATTTTAAATTGCATTTCTATTTCTCATTTGTCGTTTGGAAAACGCAGCTTCCAGATCCAAAATAGGGTCAATAAAACAATCTACGGAAATTGATTGAATGTCTAAAGAAATGTAAAGCGAAATACTTTACACGATTGGAAGAAATGTTACATATATTCAGTGGTAGACTCGTTAAGTGCGATTCCTTTCAATGTGTTTATGCTGACATCCTGGCAGCGATATTATTGCATACAAGCTACGTGACTCGTGTTCATTGTACAATCAGCTTGTACAATAGAAGCTATGCCAAATTTATGTACAAAGTTGATAGTTTCGATTTTATACAGACTGTTAATTCTTTTTCTTGAGAGTTAAAAGAAATAATCAGGATCAATGAATTTTACAATATTTGGTGTTTGATGTGATTAATTTAATGTCATTTGCTGAACTTGGCACAATTTACGGGTTTTATGAGAAGTGATAAAATTTGCATAATAATTTATAAGCAACTTAGCATAATTCGCATATAATGTTTACTTACCCAACATCTGCATAATTTCAATATTCTCTTACAAAAGTTATAGATACTGGGGTTTATTATATATTAATTTTTAAAAATTTTCTGATGCACCTTCTTCATTTTTTCGATCCAAATGGAAACTTAACAAGACTTATACAAAATTGCAAGTAATATAGAGGATATAATGGTTTCAAATACTTTGAAATGCTTTGCCTGTCGATAACTGTATCGATATGATTTTCAAACAGGCGATATTTCACAAATAGTTTAGTTGTACATACATACATAATAAGTGTATACAGTACCTATGCATAGGTATGCAGGACGTGGCAGTGTTTCTCCTTTGTTTGCATTTCAAATCACTGTACAATAATTGTATTTGATTTAAATTGATCCAGGAGCGTTAAATATATTGTGATTATTGCAATTTCCTC
Source organism: Andrena hattorfiana (assembly GCA_944738655.2). Taxonomy (NCBI): domain Eukaryota; kingdom Metazoa; phylum Arthropoda; class Insecta; order Hymenoptera; family Andrenidae; genus Andrena; species Andrena hattorfiana. Next base: position 25,962,309 of record OX122889.2, read on the forward strand.
GCCAGTGTGCATGTTAAATATGTTCGCAGTGTATTTATGTAGATACGAAACTTTATCGAATGTAATTGTATTTGTATGGACTAAAGAGCGCAAATGCAAACGAGTGTTTTACAATTTATTGAGTGAATCATTTCTTTTTCTCCTTCCTTGTTACTCTCTTAGTTAAACGAATACAATGATAATAGAAAATATAGTTATTCAAATTTGTGTCGTATTTAAATCGATAAGTAATTCATTCTTCAGTATGATTCTTCAGTAGTTACTTGTCATATCAACGCGTGAATGATTACGTTACGTTAAAAGTTAGGAAAATAGGAAACGTAAACATTATCACGGATTACTTAACGAATTTCTATTTACAGGTAATAATTCATTATAGTGAATATCGCGTGATTATTACTAAATTTTCAAAGTAATTTTATTGCTTTAACAATATTTATTAAGAAAAAGCTTTCCATCTTCTTTATTCAACACCAGGTTCCCTTTTTAAATGTATGAAGTGTTAATATAGTAGGGAATAATATGTTTTTTCAAGCATAAATTATTTTTGTCCGTTTGAAACGACTGCATATATCTTGACTACATGAAGTAAAAAATTGAACAAGAGAAAGGCAGTAATAGTGCAAATTTATCCACTCAACGAAATTTTTTTTTCGTTCTTATGATAAAGAAATATTTTAACGGCTTGCGAAATCATTAAAAAAGTGTTGGGTAACGTATCTGGTCATTTTGTATCGTTCGTTCTTGCCTTACTTTCTATTCATTATCGTCGAACCGAAAAAAAATGCGGTGATTCGAATTTCCGCGAACTCCAAATTTCAACATTGTGGTGCATTATTCAGATTTTCAATTAGCACCTGATATAAGCTAAATAATTCGTTTCAATAAAGTTGTTTGATCATAAATTTTTTATGCATATTGATGGTCAATTTCGAATTTGAAATGCTACTACCTTACACTTCCATATTTATTTCACATGATATTTTCATGAAAAACATTTTTAATAGCAACTAAAATGTCTCACGGAACAAACACATACAGTCACTAACGCAAACAAATTCGAAATATGTGGGTCTAAACACACTTCACTGTGTGAAGAAAAAAAGAATACAGAGTTCAGAAAGAAAAGTTGCGTATATCAGTATATCTTTTTTCAAAGAAGGGGTTGGAGTTTTTTAAAAAGAATTCTTAGCAACCACCTAGGGGCTAAGAGGAACCTACCTACCAAATTTCATGGTCATAGGTTCAGTCGTTCCAGAGAAATCGTGATGACTCAAACAGTCAGTCTGGACTTCTTCTTTTATTTTATATATAGATTTGCACCAATCGGTTTAAGGTTTCAACGTCAAATCTATCTACCCCACAACATTTTCAGGAAGTCTGCTTGTCATAACTTTAACTTTTTCAGAGCAGAATAAATGTACCTGTTTAACTAGAACTTTTTTCTACATCCAACAAAATAAAATTTTCTTATTTACACAAAAATGTATTTAATAAAAGTTTCAGTTAATACACTTCAGTTTATAACAAGTTTCTCGGAACAGAAAAGATAATAGTCATAAAATTACAATTGTTTCATAATTAATTGAAAATTTTAACAGTTTCATTCGACCTCTGATCACGAGGTATCGGTATAGGACCCCCAATCTAGCCGCAAACATATACCGGTAGCTAGTTTCACTTTTTAATAAACAATGTAAACATTGAATCAGTACCCGAGGTGAGGTCAATATCAGAAACCACTTATATTGGAAGGAATGTAATGTAACAAGTACCATCTTCTTTTTGTCATAACTTTTGAACCACTATCATCCCACGCTTCGAACAAAGTGCATATTACTCGGGGCCCCCTCTACAACATATCTGAAATTCAACAAAATTGGAGTTGCGGCCCCCTTTTATGCATAATTACCAAAGTTTAACTTTGACTTTGTTCGATGGTTTATTCGACGTCGAATAATTCTCCGCATTTTAATATTTGCAGAATTTTAAATATTGCAGAAATATTTCAGGTGATAAAGTTAGGTGAAGCACTCTGTATAATACCTCAGGTGACCGCGAGCGACGAGACCCACATGTCTCACCAAGCGGCTAAATAATGTATAGCAGATTACTTCTCGACAGGTGGCCAAAATCTGCATTATTAAAGGCTCATAATCCTTACTAATATATAAAAGTGAAACGTTGTCTGTATGTTTGTCCTTCTTTCACTCCTAAACGGCTAAACGGATTTCAATGAAATTTTGAACATACATTACATATGTCCTAGATTAGATTATAGGCTATTTATTTCTTTTGGGCGTTTTTAGTTTGGAAACATCATACATAATTCGCAGGTGAAACCGAGTAACGGGTCAGCTAGTTAAAAAATAAAGCTGACTCGGACATATGTATATTAGACAAAGAATGTCTCTTTTATCGTTCCCTGCCACCTCTTGGCCGATTGACCAGCAATTTTCAATTAGTCCGTATAAGACTTAGGACTCAGCACTTTCAGCGCTGATTTTCCAAAGACTATTTCCAAAGATCTACCTACTTCTCTTCTGCAGTGTACTCAATTTTGCACTCCAGTTATACTTTCGTCAGATCGATTCACCTTAGTATTAAGTTGTAACCAATGTTGTGTAGGTATATAATTATACATGGTATATGTATTGTCGAAGTGTAATCTGTCCAGGAAGTTCTACAGCTTATTTCCCAACAAATTTCTACATATCAGTTGAAAATTTTGAGTTGCGTTACTTTTGCGTCACCCTGTACAAGTTCCGTCGCTATTATCTCGAAGAAATGTTAATTTTCATCAATTTAATTGACCGGCATAGCTCGCAGGAAGTGGAATTACGTATTGTCCTAAGCTTTCTCTGCGCGTTACAGTCCATGTAACACTTTGCTACATTCCGACCTTCTTTTACTATAAAAAACGAAATCGTGGAAATGGTGCACGCACCACGGTCGGTTTGTCATAAAATATAATTAATACATATTAGAGGCTCGGGTACACGGAAAACACGTTCCTCCCATCCTATCTGCATTCCTCTCTAATTTACATACGCCGTCTGCATGCATTGTGCCCTGTGGTTCTTTGTTAATTCGCGGACGTCGCGCAGCCGAGAAGCGAAAATACTAAAACGGCTAGCGCGAACTGTTCTTATTTTCTAATGATTTTTCACAAATTCTCCTCTGCATGGTTTTTTCACATTTCTGAAAATTCTTTTCTTTTTTCGAATTAAACTTCCCTCTCAGTGGAAAATGGCTCGTGTTAATGGGAGGAAATATTTTGTTTATCAAAACAGGAAGAAGAAGAGCCGAAGAGTACAATAGGAGATTCGTTGTAAGTAGTGTGTTTCAGCTGCCACACATTTAGAGATTTTAGTTTGAAAAGTGGTTATGTGGAATTTCCAATGTATACCTAATATATAACAATATATTTTAATTTTAACAATTTGCCATGTTGTGCGATATAATACAAACAAAATTGTTAGGCATATTTCATAGGAACAATGTTCTTTGAGTTCTCGCTTTTGCTGTCTATGCAGAGATTGAAATATTTTTGAGAAATATATTTTGAATTTACTACAAAACAGAAAATATCATATACTATAAAATATTCAATGTTGTATGTATGTACAATAAAAATATTACATTTTTTACAAGTTTATCAGTGCAATAGAAACACATTTATAAGTACATGTTTTGCAATAGTTATTGTAATAACTCCGGGAATTTCGGTTTAAATGTATTTGCAATTTCGAATGTATTTTTGATACAAATTTTAGACTAAACTAGACAAGGATTTTCTCGTTGAAAAAACGAAAAGTAACTTTTTCGCGTGATAACATATAAACATTTATTAAAATAAAGAACTTTGTAATTATCGCTGGAATAATTAACTGAACCCCAGAAAAATTTGCAAACGATAGGCTTTCAATGAAATTCTGCAAGGTAACTCAAAGTTTTTATAAAATTTCCAAATTAACATTTATTAAACTACAACTCCTAGAGTTGTTAGAATTGGAACACAAGTAGATACAACAAATTTTAAATAATTTTATAATATACACTAGTACAATTATAAGTGTCTCACAATTATGTGGCGGAAATTACTTGGTTAACAAGAAGTGTTCTTCCTGGACGATATTAAGATAACACAATAACGCGTCTAGGATGTTTATCCAACATAATTGCAAGCTGAAGTGCAGTAATCAACATTTAATAGCTTGATTACCGAGCACAATGTGTTATAATTAATAATCCCAACGAAATATTCACGGTAACTCGTTACAATCATTGCTTCGATCTTACTTGTTCGCATAGAATTCTAAATTAACGTTGAGTTTGAGTATCTAAGTAGGTACTATATAGACACAATTTCCTTGCGTAACATAAATTCCATTTTCCCGCCGTAATCCAGTAAAAAGGTGCCTTGGTACAAGTTCTGATTTTTGCTTTTGTATAATAAGAATATGTTGTTTATTTATTCATAGAAAGCAACTGAATCATTTGTATCATTGTCACATGTTATGGAAATTATCCAAGATTGTTGCTGTTCAGGTGTTACGAGTATTATCACTGTTGGTATCATTCAATTGTAATTTTATTTATAATCAATATATTGTAGTTGTATCTTCACTTTTAATGTTTTGTCGACGGATAATATGATAGTTGACCGTACGGCGGATACTACGAGGTCCATTGTGACTAGGGAATACAATCCCGGGATACGGTATCCCGGGATCCAGCGACCCGGGCTGTTTTTTAGATTCCAAAAATCCCGGGATTTGATATCAATAATCCCGAGAATTTCGGGATTTTTTAAAAATGTGAATTACTTTATGAACACCTGAAAAATATATGTATAAATAAGCATAGTCATTTAATAAAAATAAGGACAATAATAAGAATGATTTACTTAAATATTAAATCGGGATTCCGTGAGATACGTTCCTTAATAATATGCTGCGAGAATTTTTCTTTCCCAAGAGGTACCCGAAATGGCCATTTACTGTCACACCGCTGTGTGATGGGACTTTCAATTTATCCTGTGCATACCTACATCAAAGCTAGCAGTTTGAGTTATCATAAGATGTGGTGAATACTACGTCAACCTCTAACAGATTTAAAACCAAGAAGACGTAGCAATATACGTCATTCGCCATGAAACTGTTTTACGAATATGTTTCCGTTATGGAATGATCGTTACAAAAGTGTATTAAACTTTGCCTCCGTTCGACAAATCTTAGGACAGCCGTCAACGTTAGTGGTAAAAAATATCGTTTATCCTGTTTTGGAATAACGCAGTTCACACTTATGCGCAGGGTAAATCCGGGAGACGCGGTCGGGCCGGAGAGTTGGTCGAGTCGCTATATTTCAGACTCTATACGTAAAAACGCGTTAAAGTGCAGACCAATTACTTCTCTAGAAGGCAAACAATTGAATGAATAGCGTCACTTCGGTTCCTTTTGTGTTTTTCTAGATTTACAGGCTATAAAAGTTAAACTTTCATAAAAGTTACATTTAACCTCTTTTGTCAAACAACAGTGCACAGAATCGTATTTAAAATATACTTCTAAGTTTATTTTCGTTAAATGTTTGGGAATAATAAGATAGTAGAGATATTGAGGGACAATGCAGCCAAAGTATTTAGCCATATTAACTCTTCCTCTCAAAACTAACAAGAAGATCATCTCTCGCTGCTGAAAGGAGAGATGCTCGAGTTATGATTTTTTTATTATTTTTATTTATATTTATATTTTTTATCATTATTTTATTATTATTATTGTTTATTTATTTTATTTATTTACTTTTGTATTCATTTGCCTTGCTAATCGCCAGTAGGTAGTTCCCTTTTTCTTTGATGTGTTCTTTACTTATTTAGCGTAAACAAATTAAATATCAATGAATCTGTAGTTGTATTCACTCATAAATAATTTTGCTTTCTTCTTTGTTATTTTTCCATGAATAATTATGTGAGTAGTCTCTGCCAACGACGAAAACCATTTCTCCCGGCACCTCGGGCGAGGTGGTCTTCAGTTTTCAACCCGATTTACAGTAAATATTGTCTTAAAGCAAATATCAACCAGTTTTTCTGAATCAGCATAAAATTCTGAACATATTAGGTTTGTTCTGATAAAATAAGTAACATCTGAATTAGTTTTAATAGCCATTTTATATTAGGTCGACCGCGTCTCCCGGATTTACTCTATCCGTTATTGACAGTGGCACAAAGAGACCACTGACACTGACGACGCTGAACTGTCTCCATCTTAGCAATATTGCTGAGTTAACTGAGTAATATTCCCAGAAGACGAAACAATTCCCCTAAACAGGCACAAAAAGGTGCCATCACAAGTTGCTTCACAAAGGACACATCGCTTAGTTCCTGAAACATTAACTTGCAACACTTTTAATTTAATATTAACTTACACTCCTTATAATTGCATATGTATCGATCCCTTGAAATTCCACCAATCTTTTACTCGGTGTTCAGCATGTTCAGCCAACGTTTGAATTATTTAACTATTAGCTACAGACTGCGGTAGAAATCGATCGAGGTTATTGACCCTTTCTACAACTTGTGCCGGTGTGTAGTACAGTCTGTACGATTAAATATTTTATTCGCTGGCAAGTTGTCTGGAACATGGATGTGCGCTGACCGATCGATGTCACCGCAAAATGTCGACGTTGCTCGCTGAAACACATCGTTTGCAAACGCTGTAATTTCGTTTGTCATCGGCACCGTTGAATACACGGATGTCACCGGACAAATTGAAATTTTTATTTCACATCCTCATCTAAACTGTCCGAGATAATTGTTCAAGCTCCAATTCGATATAACTGTTGTTCCATATTCTTCTGTTTTTGAAGGACAACCGTGCTGCATATTGACACTTGGTTATCGACGGCCCTACACATTCATCTGTACGTCAGAAATCTCAAACTGAATTCAATTTAAAAGACAATTTAAGTATTGGAAGAATACTAACCTGCTTACCATACTTATAGGAAGAAGCGTATGGAGAAATTGTAAATATTAATTGTATTGCCGTTTCGAATGCATTATGTCGCTAATAACCAAGAAAAGTAGTTGATGCTTCGATAAACTTCAATTAATTCAAGTGTTACTCAGAACAGTTTAAGCTCCTGGTCTTTGAATAACTTGGGAAGAATAAAGCCAATATTAGGATATAGGACTAGCAATATTAGGACTAGGTATACATAGGTGATTTCATAAGTAATACGGTTTTTTGAGAACAGAGTTTATAACAATGTAACTCGATGCGAATGTCATTCATATATATTTGGTATAAAGTAGAGCTATAAATATTCGAATAATTCGAATAATTTCGAATATGAATAGTTTCTTCGAATAATTCGAATGATTTCGAATATGAATAGTTTCTTCGAATAATTCGAATAATTTGGAGTATTCGAATATTCGGATATTATTGATAAATTTGGAACTTTATTAATCCTTGGTAGATTTTTAGCTTTCTACAAAAAGGTATGCTTACACTAATCTTCCAAATTTTATGTTGAAAATGAAGTCGCGTAGATGGCCTGTGAAACAGAATTGGGCATTATTCCAATTGGTTCGAGTAAATGTATGCGCGTGCAACGTAATTATCCGAGTAACTTCTTTTTAGTACAATATTTTATTTAAATAATAAATATTTAGGGACTATTTGCAACAATTTATTTCTTCTTTTTATTCGAACAAGCTATCATTATTTATTTGAATAATTAATACTATTATAATACTATAATAACTGATGGTTGTTTTCGTTTCAAAATTTATAAATTTACCAAAGATTAACAAAGTTTCAAATTTATCGTGTAAAAAACAAATAATTGTAAAGGCCAGTATCAAATGAATTTCACGATAATGTGTGAAAAAAATATTTCATTTTCAGATTCCTATTGGGTAGAATCCGAAATTCGATCACTTCGAATATTTAAACACTCCTAATTATTCGAATATTCGAATCTCAAATTCGAATTCTCTGGTATTCGAATATTTGAATACTTAGATTATTCGATTGTTCGTTATAGCTCTAGTATGAAGTCGAATTTATACTTTACTCATAGTAAAAAGTTGATTTCGTACGAGCTAAGCGTACTGTTGTAATGCGGGTACTATTTCACAATGGCCTAACCCCTTAACAACAATAGTCACACATAGAAAATCTAGACTAATATATCTAGCATAATAAATATGTACCTACCATGAGCCAGAGAAGTATCTCGTGCCAAAAGGCTAGTTGATTTCTTCCAAAACAGTTCCAATAGTTCCCGTTCCACATCATAAACTCGTTTTTACAAAAAAAAAAAAAATGAAAGAAAGCCCTGAATTATTTATCGATGCATCACGTGACGCGTACGCCATACGCCTCGGGATCGGAATATTTCAGCAGCGGTGCGTCTTTTGTTGTGACGTACGAACGCTATTTTAACCATGAATATCGTACGATTTTATTTCGACCAGAAGGGGAAACCAGGAGATACGCCCACCGTCGTAAATTACGGATTTTATGCGAATAATGATCACGCCCGGAATCGGATTTCGGTGTTGGCTGGCTGTGACGGTTTTCAGACGCCATTCGTAATCGAAGTGGACGGTGGCTAATGATACGAATTGGCTGAGAGGACAGGGAAACCGAACCAACGATTTACGACTCGTTTCATGTGTTTTCGCGACGCGACGGCGCGATAAGGATGCTAATCTGCATTATTTAACGTGACAATCAATTTCCATTGGTAACTTGCACAACTAACGTCATTCGTAGGTAATTTCGCTGGCAAGTTTGTTGCGTTGTAATTATTGGAAAAACATGGCTCCTTAACAATCAGGTGTACGAGTTGATAATTTGAAATGCGCAAAGTCGTTGATAATCTGATTTTTTATGCAAATAAATAGGCACATGCTGAAGTGTTTGCGCAGGCACTCAATAGTTTGAGAAGTACATATGTAAAGATAGTGATCGTGTTTGAGTATTGACGCGTCGAGTACCTATTTCCCGATTCTGATTTTTTTCAGAGCATGGTGGTATACTATCCACGTTGTATATGTAGTATCGGAATTTGGAATCATCCGTTATTTGTATAGATATAATTTCAATTGATAATTTTCTACATTTCTATTCTGATTAATTAATTTGAAATAGTCTGTTATTTGCGGTAAAACTTAAAAGAGGGTGATTTTTCGTGACAATAAAATGTGTAGAATAAAATTTATATCGTGTAGAATCAAATTTTTTGGAATTGGAGCTTCATTTTGAAGGAAACAGGTTTTGAAACCCCGTATATTTGCAAAATGCAGGAGTAAGTATGAAGAAAATTAATTTGTTGCGAAATTTTTGCCACAGAGAGGCTGTCATTTTTTTTTATCATTTTTCATCTATAAAATAAAAACCAGACAACGAAATTAAAAAAGCCACGATCAGGCACTAGATAATCTAATATACTCACTAAGTTTGGTATGAAGTATTTATTTCAGATGAATTAGGTTAAAGCTATAAAGGTTACTGTAAAGCGCTTAAAAAAACGCTGCCCGGAGATCGCCCATAATTTCTTTATTTATTTATATGTTGCATTGCAAAAAAACTACAAGAATTTTAAAATATACACTTTCGAATGCACAACTGTTTATTTAAAAAAGTCTTCAAGTTTTTTAAAGAAAAAGTCCCGAAAGCACATGTGTTTTCAGACCTCACAGGTAGTCATGACCCCTTACGACAAATCAATGATTACATTTATAGTTAAACGCGAAATAATATTTTAAGTTGTCTTACCGAATGATGTTTTTGTGGAAACAGATGTTTTACCGTATGAATAACACAGGGAAACATACATAGAAGTATAAAGTAACCCATTAATCACCAAGTCACCCCCGCTTAAAGCAGGATTGTTTTTTCAGAGGAGGCCTCAAAACAAAATACGTTATTGTACATTCTCAGTATATGTTTTCGTAAAAATCACCTTCCGTGTTGTTGTGCTACCAATAACAAACTACCCTGTATTGTAAATTAATTAATTGGAATGAAAATATAGAGAATAATTAAATGAAATGATATATTAATATTAATTATATAAATGTACAAATTATACTACTTAGTTAAATAATTTCACAAAATTACATCGTTAAATGCAGAGTATTTACCAGCCCGCGCAAAAGGCTAATTCAAATGATTTAATTATGTCCCCCAGAGAACTATAATCGAAGATTCTGGTCCCCAACGAAATACCAAAATATTTCAATTGGAAAGGGGGATTTATTGCGAAATAAATTCCCTGGTTTCGATTCCAGTTCTCATCATTCTACTTGGGATTTAATTATAAAATGTTTCGACGAGATTGAAATTCACAGGCGCAGACCAGTACAGAAAAAAAAGTAATATATCAACCCCGGAAATTTTGCAATGATATTTGTGGCATATTTTGTCACTCTTTAATATCGTACACGTATAAATTCAAAGGAAGGAATTGAAAAATTAGTTGACCCACATTTCTCGTAAGTCCGTATAATTGGGAAGGTGAAATAATCAAAAAGTGGGCTTCACCGTTTTCTATGTAATTCCTTCATCACTAATCTATAATTAACTAAGGAAAACAAAAGCTTGTATCAAACAGTCTAACTTTGCAATATTGTTATTATTAGTAGTAGTATCTAGTAGTGGTCGTGGTGTTGTTATGTATTACGAATAATAGTATTAGTACTACTACTAGATACTAATAATGCATTGCAAAATTAGACTTTTCAGAATTTTTGCATTCGAAGTCCACCTGCACCTTTCACTTTATCTACATTTTTTGTAACTTTCCCATCATATTTGCGGTAAATAAAATTATACATTTACAATTACTTGGGACCTATAGAATAACGCCTTATTAATATTTTAGATGCGGCCCACATTTCGACTACTTTCTACCATCCTCCTTCACTACTCGAAATTACGAACATCATAACCATGTTTGCAAAGTTTTTCATTTAAATATCAAGCTCAAAATGGCATCATTGAAGAAAATAGTGAAATGAGAGCTTTGCAAACGTCTAAAACAATCGCGTCACGTTGATGCAATTATTTTCGAAATATGTTCGTGTTTTTACGAATAAATTAATACATAATATTTTGATAGATTATGAAAGAATTGCTTTGGTACCTTCTTTTTATTACGCTACCTATAAGTTCTCCTTTCAAATTGGTATTGCTCTTTATTCTGATAATTAATTAAATTGCTATTGATGTATATATTTGATTGGATAATTCATGTTAATGAACATTGGAACAACGGGCAGACAAGCAGCATGAATTTGAATTCTCCATACACGTAATCAACTACACGCCGCCCACCATATTATTAACGACAGCGGTGGATAAGAGTTTTCGAGATAATGTGAAACAAATGCTCGCACATCGATTTGTGTATGATTCATACGCTCGTATTGATTGTGCATAAGTGGACGAATATTTATCGACCGACCATGTGTCTACGTAACAATGACGTTAGTTTCGTTTGAAAGCAGTGGTTAATACATTATACATGATAGGTATAGCCGAGTTTTAAAACGAAGTCAATTTTGTATTAATAAGAGGCAACGTTCTCCTAACTGTTTGTATTATATTGCGTGAATTTGATAAACTAATCAACTCGAAACTCGAAACTTGATATTTTTGTGCCTCGATGCCAGGGATTTTGATGATATTGAAATATATTGTAGTCCATATGAAATTAGTGGGTGTTTGTGTCATTATTTTTCCAGTTCCAAAATTATTAAAAAATACAAGCCCCCAATGTTTATAATTTTTGCCGATTTCAACTGCCTTTGCAAATGATTTTTTCTCTCTGAAACTGTTAAACGACACTATATAAGTTACAAAATAATCACGAATAACATAAAAACCAGCAACCAAAGTTGGGCAACGTCAGAAGCTATTAAGTATTGAAACAGAAGAGATTAACAAATAGGTCATGGAATGGATTCTCTAAACGTGTAGTCTGGAAGCGAGTCGCAGAACCAGCGCGTGCAACGTATCACGGTGCTGCCGACAAAAATCCCTTGGGATCAGAGGAAATGTATTTATTTAAAATATGACCCATCGAAGTTCGAGCAAAGTTGCTTTCCAACGAGAAAGGGAATTCTCGACTCTGGAAAATGGGATATACAAGATTTATGACGATATGCATCTATCGGAAATCGGAATAAAGATTTCGTATAAAAGTATATGCAGTGATAAATGAAAACGCTCGGCGATCGTTTAAGCGCAACCGTTGGAACTGTAAGATGCGATTAACTAAGTTTTAGGCACAAGAAATGCAGAGTTTTTGTTAGCCCTGTTTGAAGTAGGTAAAGAAGAGTAAGAAGCCGGAAAGCACGCAAAAAATTCAAAAAGATTAAGAGATGCATTTTGAGAATTGTAGAAGGAAGAGTAAAAGTAGGAACTTCTAATAGTGAAAAAAGTGATAAAGTATTGATTTTATATCGACGTGCGTTACGAAAAGTAGCACGTTTCGGTTTGCCACGAAAAGAAGTTCCATCGTTTCTGACGAATATTAGCACGTTTGGTCTTCACATTTGACTGTTTCTCCACGAAAAATAACACATTTGGGAATTTACGGTGAAAACTAACATATTATCCGGTTTGGCCACGAAGAATAGCACATTTTGGATTATACTGCAAACTGCAGGAACTATCACGTTTCAGCGCATGGTCAGTTTAAAAGAATTCAATTGTTGAAAATATTGTTTAATAAATAATAATTCCATCTAATCTCCAAAAGACAACACATATGAAAATTTTAATCACGTGGCAAACCGCTCACACGTGCTAGTTTTCGCAGCGAACACCGAAACGTGATAGTTTTCGTGGCAAACCGCTGAAACGTGCTAGATTTCGCAGCGAAAGACGAAACATGCTATTTTTCGTGGTAAACCGCTCAAACGTGCTAGTTTTCGCAGCGAAAACCAAAATGTGATAGTTTTCGTGAGAACGAAGGCAAACGTGCTACTTTTCGTAAGAAAATTGAAACGTGCTACTTTTCGTAACACACGTCGATATGTTATGAAATTATTTTCGAAAATATTTCTAAAATTTAAAACGCTAAATATATCTTTAAAAAGACAAAGTTGTTTTTATGTTTAGTAACCAGTTACAGAGTTCAATTTCACAAGAAAGCAAAGCAAGTAATAGTTGCTGACAGAGCCGAATTAAGATTTTGGAGTCTGGGGCTATTAAACCTTCGATGGCCCCATTGGTTGAAAAGCAGGGGGGGGGGGGGTGTACAATTTTTTGTAATCATACAACCATAAAATAGATGAATCTTCACAAATAGAAATTTATTCTAGATAAGATTAAATAACATTAATCATAAACAAAAGAAATGATTATATTTACAAATAAATAATATTAAAAGACAAAATCCAATAGACATTTTAAAATAAACTTTCAGTGCTATTTTTTGCATAAATAGAAGGCTTTGAACAGCCCCCTGCTCCTCTACGATCCGGCCTTAATTGTTGTCAATGTAAATATTATACTCGTGCTTTTGTTGCTGTGACGAACATAACAAGCTGTCTACGAGGCGAAACACTAACAGTGCAAGTTTTGTTTGGATTTATTAGAATGTAGCTAATAACAGATATATATTATGTGTATTAATATTTTTTGTCACATCACGCATATAATTATTAGACTAAGGCGTTTATAGAAATCATTTCGGTAGAATCATGTGCAAGTATAGGGACAAAGCAACAAAAACAAAAGGGAAGCCCAGAAGAGGACTATACAAAAGTTAATTCATGATTGCCCCCCCCCCCCCCCTCCCCCCATATAGAGTAACTATCTATAATATTTTTCGAAAAACAGTTCAAGAATTGTTTCAGCACTAACAAATAATAAAATAAATTCATATAAATATATTTTTTATTTTTAACGTAATTTGTTCGTTGTTCATACTTATAGGCAATTCATAAAATAAGTGACATTAATTGTATTTGCTACAATTTTAATCGGTAAATTTTTAACAATTATGTAACTTATATAGTTATTGTGCGATTCTCTAGCTACTTTGGTAAATTATTCAAAATATATATAATTTTGTTATTAAATATTATACAATTTATTCAAATTTAATAAATCGATTATTTTCAGTGAAACGTCAATTTAAAAATAAAATGTTGAGTAGATGGTTAAAATAGACGTGGTACAGGGTTAAATATAATACTAATTCAAAAATAAGTATATGTAAGTTGAAAATACGATCACACCAAATTCCTTTAATCGAATTGCTTAATCAGACAATACACATCAGAATCGCGCGTGAAAATCTAAGAATGCAGTATTTCTAATTCCTATTCTTAGATCGAATGACACCACGTTTTATATCGACACGGAGAAAAGACCGTTTTCGGTGTTTCACCTCGAAGAAGAAGAAAAAATCTTTATTATTACACTTACCACAACCTTCCATTAAAAATCTGCGAACCGAGCTTAAAATCGCCACGAATCTTTCATACTTATTAACACCTGCGTGACAGCGTGAAAGCGTGAAATGTACTGCGAATTTCAGAATGGAATGTAGCAATAATACGATGTTACATAAACGAGCATGTATTAACTTACATCGCAATAGGAACCCCATTTAAGAACGAAATCATCGTTTGCACAAACGAAAAAGGCAAAATTATATATATTTTAATTTTGTTATTAGAAAGAGTTTATTGTATTGTATCTACATATAGGGTGAATTATGAAATTCAGAACACGTGAATAGTTAGGTATGTACTTTTTACTTAAATATACGAACAAACGTGTAAGTTACAATTTGCAAGTAGATAATTCAAAGGATGAATATAATGAACAAAGTAATTTTTTTGCAACGTGATTTGATTTGAAAATTTTTCAATTGAATGTCATTATTTTTTTGTAATGGATTCGAATACGTCGATTTCGTCGTATATTGTAAGTAATACCAAAATGAGCTGAGTGAATGTTGCACACGAATCAATTTTTTCCCACATTTTTACGGAACGAAGTCATCTTTAATCGTTTATAAACAATTGTACAAACATCCAATGTTGATGCGGAAATTCCGTGTTATAGAGAAGGTATGTCTACAGCTCCAGTTAAAATTTCAAGTGAAAATATTCATTCGTTCAATAGTTATGAAGTACACGGTGATGTACGGTGTTTAAAAATGTAGTTTCGAGATAAACGGCTTCAAAGTTAAGTCCCCTACGTCAATACTGGTCTGCGAGGCCGTTACTAGGCGGTGCACTCAGTTACGTTCGGCGCTATAATTTCCATAATTATTCGAATTTCTTCATGAAACATTATTGTAAATGTTCACAAAGGATGACACTTTCAGAATTAATAGAAATAAAAAAATCAATTTTTCGAGATTTCAATAGTCCTGTACCCCCTTAAACGCGTCTTCCCCGAAACCACGTTTTCAAAATTGGCGCCGGGGATAACTCAAAAACTATTTGACCAATCAACTTCAAATTTTGCACACATTTAGTTTATAATATTCCTGAGAATGTGAACCGTAATGTTTATCCAAATTATTAATTTTAACTACTGTTTTTAAAGAAATAAACGCGAATTTTTGGCGATAATATTTGAAAATTTTAAAATATGCCATTTTTTTATTCCATTTGTGGTTCATATTATTACAATTGGTATATAAATTGAAAAAGAAATGTTGGTCTGTTTCACATAACTACCACAGACGCTACAACCGGCGCCGTTTTGCATCTCAAGAAAAAACCTATTTCAATTACCGCTCTATTTCTTTTGTATTTATTATAATTTTACTGTTATAAATTTTTTTTACTTGTTATAATGTTAAATAAAGTACTCTTAAAGTCGCGAAAGAATTAGCGCATTTGTATCTTTGCAAGAAATTTCTAAAAATTTTAATGCATTTGTAAAAAAAAAGGAAGCAAATCCAGATACATATATCTTTTTACGCAATGTTTATTATTATCATAGAGATTAAGAAAAAGTTGGTATGAAATATAATGTGCTTTAAAAATGGCGGTGCTCACTGTTAAACATTTTAACATTCTTCTGTGGTTTTGCTGTAATATTGGTCTTAAAAAGTGACGTAATCCAATTTCATGGTGTGACTCTTGTTTGTTACATCCATAGTTTCCCTCGCAACCAATAAAAACTAAAATTAAAACAGAATTGTTAAATTGATGACTGAAAAACGGAGATAATTTCAAGAAAAATTCGGTCGTGTTTGTGGGTTACTAAAAATACGCGACTTTTAAATTTTTTTTATGAAACTCTTATACATCCTATAATTTATACGTCCTATAATTTTTTTCAACTCAATCTGAACCTCCGTCCATTCGCAAATACGGCAAAACCAAGGGAAAAAAATATTCGAGAAAGACGGGTTTAAAGTTTCTGGGCAAAGGCGACGCTATAAGTTATGTGGGTGTGGGAAAGTCGAGGAGGCAATCTCCAAGACTGATCGGCGCGAGGAACGAATGTTTCGGATAAAAGAGTTTAGGTTTCAGTGTCGATTGTGAGCGGGAATGATTCTGAGAATGCACGTGGAAATTGTGAACGAATGTGTGCGTTGTGCATGGTGGCGCGTGGCATGGCTGTGTGATGTGTGTGTGTCCTGGAGGAGCATGGAGTGATCGACAATCGAAGAGCGGTCCCCAGAGTCGGATTCATACCTACTTATAATAAACTTGGTTAGTGGAATGCGAGTCGTCTTATTTTACCCTGTATCTGAACCGGTAGCTTCTAAATCCCACAGTTACCGCTTCGCCTTTTTAGCTGACAAATCAACAATTTTGCGAATTTTAATATAAACCAAACGGCATTTTATTCAGGAAAGATAATACTTTCGGAAAATGTACTGAAAAATCGAGTTCCGACTGCCTAATCCCCTTAAGTGATTGTAATAAGTGAAGCATTCAATTTACACTCGACATCTTCTAATAAAACATTGTCGAAAATCCTACGCAATCTATTATTCACACGAAATGAATTGTTATGAACTCACAATCAGTTTTAGAAAAACAGCACCATTACTTATGAAATGACCCAATGCAACTCGTTGCCTCTCTAACAAGTAGTAAGCATGTTTCTAAAGCAATGATACACAGATATTGCAAATTTCATAAAAACCTTCACATTAGCATTCTTAAACCCGACTGCAATTAAAAACGTAGGTAATGCCAGTTTGTCATTCGCCTTAATTAGTGGCATGACAAGGGAACAAAAAAGCAACCCTCGTGTCCAAACTGCTTTGATTTTCACTGTGTAATTGAGCCGTTAAAGTCCCATGTAGGGAGTCGGTATTTAGGCGAGTAATTCGCATTGTGGTTACAATAAAATATACCCGCGGGTCTGTATATTATACACAGACATCATAGAATGCAAAACAAGACGGTACTGTATGCACAAAGGATTGCTGCTTTCGTTTCTGACATACGTAGCAAGCGACGCATATTATTTTGGGAAAGGATTTACCTACATTATGTGTTATAATGAACTTTACTATGTCTCGTTTGAAGAAACTATTATTAACATACCTTCACATACCTACAGTCTTTTATGGATACACTGTGTTGACGGAGCTTCAAAAAAGCATTATGCCAATTTGCATGAGAAAAAACGTGGGAGTATTCTTAACTCCCGCAGTGGAAACAGCTCCCGTGTTGTTATTAACGTTGCATGTGAAAGGTCAATACACACTGTGAGATGTGTGGGGTTAGACCATCTTGGCCAGGTCAAGAAATAAAGCATCTGTGAGGATTTATTTCTAACAAGGAGAGGTTCCCAGGTACCTGCATCCAATTGCTTTGGTTTTTGGATATGTTTTAGAGGACCGAAAAATAAGAAATATGTAAAAGTAAAAGTACAAGATTTTCAGGTATTTGTTCCCGATTGCTTTGGTTTTTGGATGTGTTTTAGAGAGCTGAAAAATATGAAATACCTGTCTCTTTGTTTTTGCCCAATTGCACGTTTGGGGGGTGAAACCACCCCTCATAGTTCATAAGGCGTATAAAGTTGTGTTGAATAAAACTTGATATACCTAAATGTCATTTTGCGTCGTAACTTGTTGTATGGATGATGTTTTTGTTGCCAGTCGCTGTTATTAGGGGGTAAACTACCCCAGAGGTGGGATACCTCTCATTGTCATTAGCGATGGGAGGTCATAAAACCACTGATGTGTAATCCCAAAATAAATTATGTCTAAGGTTTTTTTTAAGAATTTTATGAATTATTTTACACAGTATAAGTCTCTCAAATGCGCAGTTAACTGATTAAGGGTAGTTTACCCCCTAATAACGGTGACTGACGACAGGAACATGTGACGCAAATTAAATTTATGTCAAGTTTTATTCAACACAATTTTGTACCCCTTACGAACTTTGAGGAGTGGTATCATCCCCTATACATGCAAACGGGCCAAAATAAAAAGACACGTGTTTCTTATTTTTCGGTCCCCTAAAACATATCCAAAACCCAAAGCAATCGAAGGCGGAAACCTGGGAACCTCTCCTCGTAAGTGAGAAAACAATTCTTTTTTATTAAAATAAAGATAGAGACATCTTTGAATAATATATACAATTCCTTTTTTCAAGTTTTCTTTAAAAACAAATATGGCAGTCGAGAGTATACGATGGCGTGTACAGTTGGCGGTGTGTGTTATTTCTGATGAACAGGTTTATGAAACAAAAGTTTAACAAACAGAATATTCCTGCCGTTTCTTTTCCATTTTTCAGTTTCTTCATTAACTAACTTTACCGTTCTCGCAATTCCGGTTATCATTACTACTGTTTACTGTGTAGAAAATTTATTATTGCGCGAAGCAGCGCGTAAATTGTATTTTGCAGTTTCGACGGAGCCATCAACACGAAGTGACCCTTATCCGCGTAATTGCTGAGATTCCAAGAGAACAACAGCCGCGTGCTTTCGTCCGCATGGGGGCGTTGATTTTCCATTACGGAAGAGCAGAGTTGTCGCATGAAATATGCATCGACTTATGAGCCGAGGCTGAGAGCAATGAGATTGGCGATTGGGAAGCCGAGAATTTGAGATTGTTTTATGGAGTTTGTTAGTTGCGGACGAACCGGTGCCTGGCTAACACTGGGAGTCGAGGAAGATAAGTGTTCACTAGAAATGTTGGTTCAGCCTCGTAACTTTATAATGTGATACACCTCGAGCGATAAAGATGTATCTCTGTAGGTATATCTCACACTGGAAACTCAAATAACGATTGGATTTTAATAAAGAACTCCGAATAAGAAATAACAAAGTAGATATATTCTATCAGTTCTATCTTTACAATTGATAAAGTGTAGGTAGTTCTTCGTGGTTGGAGTTTAATAAATACAATGCCTAACAGCAATTTTCGTATTGTCTGATTAAGTTGAATACTCGAAGGAGAATGTAACTCTACCTCGTCAACCTCTTTCGTCTGAACGTATTAAAGTAGAAGTGAGCCCCCGAGTATGCATCCGCGGCCTTTTTTATACTATGAAATTGAGCTTAGTAAGTGGGGACATAAATGCCCTCAACCGAGGATCAGTTTTTCGTGGAAAACCTCGGTTACACCACACCACTGCAGGAAACGATGACCCCGCCGGGTCGCGTGCATTCCAGACACCCAAAGGGGTCGAAATGTCAATGGACAGTCCCTCAACATAATAATCGCAACGACCATGTTTCTCCTTTAAGGGTGGATTCTCCTGTAACAGAGTCCGAAATTTATGATTTTTTTTAAAACTGTTGTTAATATTGCATTAAAATCTTTTGGGATATAAGGAGGTATCTTTAAACTTGCAGAAAACATTTTTTCATTTTGATCCTTCTTATTATTTATTAATTATTGTAAATCTTTTCGACGATGTTGGCGACAGGTGCAGCACTTGTCACAGTCGTCTGATTGCAAAAAGAAGAAAATATTCTTAAAATTAAATAATTTACGCTGGTACTGGATCTAAAATTTTAATTTTAGTTTTATTTATAATACTTTTTTCGTCGATATAAAGAATAACATGAAAAAGTTGTCCAAGGAAAAAACTTACTTTTTATTTCAAACGCTATAATTCTTTCAGTTTTTCACTTTTTTTTTCTTTAAAGTGGACCAATACCAGCGCAACCTATCTAACTTTAAGAAACTTCTATTTTTTGGAATCGGATGACTGTGATAGGTGCTACACTAGGGTGGCTCTTATTTATTCTTGGTAAAATTGATTTCCAAGATTTTCTTCGGGGCACCCTCCAGAAAACGTGTTTATAAATAAAAAGTGTTTGAGACGCATTTAAACTTCCAAAATTTGAAAAAAATGTTTTTTTTTCAGTTTTTCGGACTTTTTTCGAAAACCGTTTGTTGCGCGAGAAAAAGTAATACAACATAAAAGATCCTTGTCCGGATCTGCAACTTGTGTTTGACATATTTTTTTATGTAATCAGTAACTTGATGGATATTATATAGAATCGACTTTTTGAGCTGTTAAATAATTATTTAAATGTTCAAGGGACCAGGGGCACCTTTCCCCGTTATCCGATCGGGCTCAAACTTTACACAGATTTTTTTTTAATTATTTGGAACTATTCTGGAGGGTGCCCCGAAGAAAATTCAAAACATGAAAATAAGAGCCACTCTAGAGCTACACATCCCGTCAACAGGAGCTAGGTAAATCATCAAAGAGGTGGACAAGATTCCACAATAATTAATAAGTTATAACAAGGATCGACATAAACAGAATATTTTCTGCAAGTTTAAAGATGTCTCATTATATCCCAAAAGAGTTTAATTCAATACGACCAACAGTTTTTTTTTTAAAAAAATTCTTAAATATCAGTAACTTTTTGGACTGTTAGTCGAGAATCCCCCCCTTAAGGGAACGTACCCTCGATCTAAATGTGGCATTTGCACGTATCATAATATCACTTGTTATGTAATACACAGGTAAGTGTTATAGAAAAACGCTACATATGTACGTACTGTGAACGTTGGAATTCTGAGACTATTTCGAACCTTACGTTGCAGTAAAGAATAATAAAATATAGTGTATTCTGCCTAACTTTATCGCCTGACATATTTCTGATAGGTACAGGTATTTAAAATTTCATAAAAGTGGTTCCTACAATAGTTGAATAGTTGTGTGAGGCTCGGCGTATAGTCTAATAATAATAGTGTTATTCTGTTGAGAGGAGTTTATGTGACATGAAGGTTAACTTTGTTTTTCAAATGAAATGCTATACAGTAATTTGTCGTTATTGTCCCGTTTTTACAATGCGTAGTACGCCCGGTGACTATCCCCACCATTTCTTGGAATCCTTCGGTCGAGAGTGAGAGAACGGAAGAGTCGACGGCAACTTCGTGTCAACTATTTCGTTCCTTCTCGCTCGCTCTTCAGAATTCTCACTCGCGGCATCGGTCGCGCGGAATAGTGTCCGCATTAGGGCTGGGACTATTCGAATAATTTAATATTCGAATATTTTACAAGTATTCGCATGCTACGAATAAACTTCGAGTATTTGAGTATTCGAATACATCAGTATTCGAATAGTATGGTGTGAAATAGATTAAAATTAGCTTACAAGATTTTACCCTGACAAATGAACCTAAAGAACTTGATTTATAATACATTAGTATTCAAATACTTAAATATTCGAATAGTATTCGAATACTTGGATATTCGAATTATATTCAAATACTTGGATATTCGAATTATATTCGCCAAATAATTGAGTAACTGAAGTATTCGAATACTCGAATACCGAAAAATTCGACAAATAGTCCCTGCCCTAGTCCGCATCGCGTCGTACGCCCGCCGCCAGCCCCGTTCGTCGGGTTTATTACGACGAATTACTGTATTTTAGTTATCGGTGCGCGATAGCCACTTTAAAGACGAATTTAACAGCCCATAACAATATGTCCTTTAAAGTCACTAAAGTTCGTACAAACAAAATTGCCTGTCTAATTTCCAGCGCCACTGCGGAGTAACGTTCTGTTTAATCTCGGGACCTTTTAGAACGCTTCACTTGTTTATCAATATGTTTTTGCGTGCCACCTATTACGAGCTAAATTCGAAATACAACAGAAATATTCCAGGTAGCAAAGTTGTGTGAAACATCCCGTATATTGAAGAAAATGTTGAAATAATATAATTAAAAGTATTGTATTTAATAATTCCTTTATTGTTGTTTTGTTACTCCATTCAGTAATCACTGCAGTTAATACAAACGTTTAAGATTGTTAACATAGGATGTATATTCTACTGCAGTACGTTAAGAAGAATAGGTCTTCTTTAAGTCGTTGTACTTTATAACGAAAATCTTGCACTCCGTGAAATATCTTACCAAGGCTAATGAGGAAGATGCAATTAACAGTTAACTAAGTTAGGGAAGTGTGAAGGAAATGCTGGAAGTGTCTACCTCCTACCAGGTTGGACCTACCTTAATACGCGCTGCGTAGTGTCTTAATACGAAATCTCAAAATACCAGGTTTTATTATTCACACATTATTATTTGAACAATGTCAGGTCAAAACTTTCTCGTAGATTAGCATACATTGAAAAAAAGGACGTACACTATCTTTGACCTTTTATAATTCGTAAATTGCTATCATATGGCCTTCTATATTGATCCAACATTGTGCACTTGTTTCAGGGTGAAGACTGACAGTTACTCTGTACAGTATCGATATATATTTATTAAACAGGCTCTATATTTACACTAAAAACTTGATCGAATTTACAATGTTACTAGGTAAAATAATAAATACTATACATTGGCTAATAGATCAGTTTGATATTAAAACATATATAATAAATTCAGTTTGATTAAATAGTGTTAGGTTTCCTCTTTCAATATTTTTCTAGTTTTGGTTTAATTCATTTTTGTGTTACAATTATACCTACTACATACTCGAAAATTTAATGTAATTACGTTATTAAATAACGCTGTTTGATAAAAAATATCGAAGAAGTTGATAATTATAATGACAATAATAATACGGTTTTATTTCAACTACATATGAACTAGAATACGAGAATAAATGCTAGAGGGAGAAGAACATTAATCAATTAAGACATAAATCACCTTAAAAATCGAGTTTCATGATTTATAGTCAGCTCGAATGCTATTGAGGAGAACAAAATGCAATGAAGAGGCACGTAAGAGAATACAGGAGAAAATGCAAAAGTTTCTACATAGTGTCATATATATAGGTAATAGTCGACGCGTTGTCACACAATGGTTCTAGTCGGGAATTAGTTTTGAGAATTATAATGAGTACTGAATTCCATAAAAGAGAATTTATTGAATAATTTTTTTTTATTTACGATGTACCGTTTATTATAAGGAAAATATGTGAAGAAATAGACCGCCCAGTTTATTGGGAAATGAGTAGTTAAAAGGAATCTGAAATTTTGCTCGTTAGAAAATCATAAGACTTGGGTCTTACACACCAACGAGAAGCAGCTAGTGGTTTAAAAAATTAAATTTCGCAAGAGTATTCTGATCTTGAAGAGGGTGAAATAATCACATGTGGTGCAGTCAAGATCGTTTTCCAATAAATAATATAGAGAACTTCTTACAAAACAGTCAGTAAAGATGACAGTGGAAATAAAAATTTGCGAAATGATTTAAAATATAATCCTTATAATCCTTAATGATCTGTGTTCCATTTTTATTACTAAAAGTGTTTCAAATAAAAAAGATGATTATTATTCTAACTAACTGAACAATTGCAAAATTCATATAATTATTGCTCAAACTAAGATAAATCCATCAATCCCAAATAAATCATTACTTGTTATCTAAATCCATGATTATTTGGTAAAATTTTATCCATTTCTTCAGTTTTGAAACACTCAAGCAGTTACAGAATATTCTATTTTAAGCAACGACGCGAACCTAAATAATGAAAAGCATCAAATCCCATATGCATAAAAATGGGACGTACAAAGAGTTTCAATATCGTTTCCACACAATGTCGAATGTGTTCGTCAAATTTTGTAGAAGAAACATAAACTTCCTACACTATCAAAATTAATCCCTCGTGCAACTATCTAGTATGCATATGGCGGATTAGGTTTGCACGATATGAAAAAATGAACTAGTTGGCACGTAACCAGACAAAGTGAAATTAAATCACAAAAATGGGAGACAAGCAAGCAGCAAGACTGTGCATTATTATAAAATGAAAACAAAACGAAGCAGATGGTGTTGTGTGCAGTAACGCCTCTGCGGCCCTTGGGTCTGCAGCGAAAGGATTTCAAGTTAATCAGCGCTCGTTATTACCGTAATTCGTTCAGTGCTACGGAAACACAATTTTCGAGCTCACGCTTCGTAACGAGGAAACTCGTGCACCGTGGTAAACTGTGGTGGCACGGTGGATTTCCTCGTTTTGTTATAAATGCAAAATGCACACACGCACGCTCCGCGGAAAAGTGCAGCCCCTCTGCTTTCGTATAGAGCCAGCAGAGCGTAGCTCGATGTTGATCGAGGTCAGTTATTTGTTTAATCAACTAATTCCTTGATATCAAACCTCTTTCAAGTTAAACATACATCAGCCTCCATAAAATATTTTGGAGAATATTGTTTTGCAAATCTGTACGTCAAGCTGCAGGAATCGCAATTGGCCATGATAGCTTGACACATGTTTCTTGTTTGTTAATCATTTGCATTTTGGGCGGAATAGAAACTGCCCTTGTTTTGTGAGTCATTGCAGAGTGTTAATTATTAAATCGATTCACATGCAGATACGTATTCAAAAACTAGGCATTGAAATGATTTTTCGCATGAAAAAATTAAACTCTAGGCATGACGTGACAGCAAACTTTGATTTCTCTAAATAAATGTCCATATTAGAAAAATCATACATGTCAATTAAATTTTTTAATATATTTTGCTAAAACAAAATTGTGATCATATGAGATTATATCAAGATAATATAAGTGTTTATAAGAATAGTAAACATTTCAGTAGCTTAAAAGTATTAAATTTTGTGTTATTAATCCATGCGTAAAAAAATTAAACAAATCTTAGTATTTCTATAATTGTTTTATACATACAGTACTGTGGATATGAATCTATGTATATCTTTTGTCAATATAGATATAATACACAGTCACTTACTCATCACTTTTAATGGAACAATGAAAGTAACTGGTTAATAAAGAGCATATGGTCTAACATCCTTCTTATATACTTGTAACTCAAATAGGGGAGACCGAGGCACAATCGAGATGTTAAGAATAAAATCTCATAACTTTGACATTATTAAGTAAAAAAGAAATTGCAATTCGGATTCATTAGAATAACCTCTTTTTTGAGTAATAGTACATATCCAATTTTTTCAATAGAAGGAAAAATACATAAAAAAATGTTTTAAAACATGATCCGTCTTTACGATTTTACCTCATGGCCTGGGTAAAACCGGGAACCATCCGGGATATCATTATCCTTAGCATTATCCTTCGGGATTTTGTTTAATTTTAAGGTTTTTGTGCTTTTTAGTTGCAGTCCTTTATTAAGATATAGTTTTAATTTTGTGGTTTTTTTTTCTTTTAGTTGTAGTCCTTTATTAAGATTTAATTTTAATTTTCATAACTTCTTCTTTTTCGCGTCTTTGTTATACATATTTTGTCCAAAACTAGAGCCGGAACTATTTGTCGAATTTTTCAGTACTTGAATATTCGAATACTTCAGTTGCTCAATTATTTGGCGAATATAATTCGAATATCCAAGTATCCACATACTATTCGAATACTATTCGAATATTTAAGTATTCGAATACTAATGTATTTGAATAGTATGGTATGAATTATAAATCAAGTTCTTTAGGTTCATCTTTTTACAAGCTTATATTTAGTTTGATTTGAGAGTTCGTTAGTTTGTCAGGGTGAAATCTTGTAAGTTAATTTTGATCCACTTCAACATATCCGATCGACTTGAAACTTTGCACACATAGAGAGCTCCGATGGCAATACAATATAATACATCAGTATTTGAATAGTATTCGAATACTTAAATATTCGAATAATAACATTCGAATACTCAAATATTCGAATAATAACATTCGAATACTCAAATATTCGAATATTAAATCATTCGAATAGTCCCAACCCTATTCATAACCGGGTACCTGATTTTCTCCGTACGGTTTTGCCCCAGCATACAATTTTGTAAATATTACGAATTATCAACAATACTACGGCGAAGTAAAAACAACCCTTTTAATTAGTTACACATTAGTATGCAACAATTAACATAATTCACACGAAAAAGTATCTACCTGAACACTGTCAAAAGTGTTTGAAGTTTCTTAATGATCGAGAATTAGATCCGAGCCTTTAAAAGTACACAAGACGATATAACCTTAGTAAGCACGCTTGTAACACGATCATCTTCTGTTAGTGAAATAATGCACATCACGACAATATGTCGCTGCAACGACGCGGTAAAATTTAAGGCAGTTTAAAAAATAATAACAGGTCCCGACTTTACCCAGGTACCCAGTTTTGTCCGAGTTTCCCCTACATATCACACAAATTTAATATAAATTCCTTTCTACATTTCCCCTAATACCCGAAAATTACCATCCCTTTAATAACTCATCTGTTCCTTCCAACATTTATCACAACCCTTACTCCGCAACCATCTTCGCAGTATTCAAAATGAAAACAAATAAAACATTTTCACTATTCGAAATTCCCGTTGTCCCAGTCGCTTGCTTCGCTCCAAGTAGCATCGTTAGCAAGTAAACTATAGAAAGATTGCTCCAAATTGTTAGCTCTTATTTTCATTTCAAATAAAAGCCCAGTGCCAACTGTCACAGCATCGCGATCGGCAAGCTGGTACTCGTGGCACGCTGCGCGCGCGCGGAAGCGCAGCTACTCAGGTATCCCCAGCAGTGATTGGTCGACGGCTAGACAGTCAGGCACCCCACGCTTACGTGCCTCGCTCGCGTCGCCAGTCTCGCGCCGAGCGTTGTGTGATACGTATGGTGTTTTGAAGTAGTGACGTTTCACGTCCCGAATCGACGGCACCGAAAATTTCCGCGAACTCGAGAAGTGACTGAATACTGTGCGCGTGACAACCGAGAGGCAAGTGACACGCGTCTTGCGCATAGGTGCCGGGAACGTGGAATATATACGTTTGCATCCGGTAATCTCACGAATACTTCGAAGGTTAGCATTCTCTGATTTTCACGCTGCTGGGATTTCACGGGATTGTGAAAAATCATTGTGCAACTCGGCGCGAACGTGCGCGCTGCTTTTAGATTGGTGTTGACGTTGCGTTGATTTTCCTGTTTTTTATATTGCGTTAATGCTTCGCGATATACAGGGTGTCCCGTATATTAATCTGTTAATGTAAATATGGGACAAATTCGTCAAAGTTGATTCGTCAGAGTCAATGAATTTCATCCAAAAGTTCGGAAAAGTTTTGTTGCCTTATCTCAGAATTTTTTAAATAAAGTCATGTACAAAATGGTGTGGTTGAATTCGCCTCATTATCCTCTATCATTCTGCAGAAGAAAATATATCACCTGTCAGTTAAGAAAACGTAAGTGACTTGTCCGTAATGCTTCCGCCTAACGACCTCCTGTCTGCATTTTATAATATCCCCTTCGATCTCCTCTAACCCCTTAAAAACATATTTTTCTACGTACCTTCCGAAATGTTTGCATTAATAGATTATAATGGGACAGCCTGTATATCGATTTCTTTTGAAAGTTTCTTAGAAATATTTAATCTCGCTCGAAAGAAAAGGAAATAATTTTATAAGTTGTTTGAATACAAATGAAACTGGAAATGGAGTCCGTAAGGCAATAGTGTTTCGAGTCATATTATTTAATTTCGTGCGTATTACTTTGAGATGTCATTAATTTATGTATATTTACTATTTATTCATTTCTAGCCACGAACAGTTTATTCAAGTTTCCATGGCCCTTTGCTTGTTCGTAGTGCAATGATACATTTATACGTTTAATAAAATTCAGAATAGATTTCTACAATCTGGGTTGGTTAAATAACAACGAAATAAAAGAGTTAAACTGTACAGTGACATTTTTTTTAGCTCAAACCTCATCCAAACTTGCCGGCACAAATAATACCATAGCTCATAGAGTAGCATAATTAGACGACCCATGTTTCGTTCACATTAAATCTTAAGAATGCAAATTTTTTCCTGCAGAGGAAAAAGTCTCATTGTCAGTCACTATTCTCTGTCTCATGCCGAATCAAAACGGTATTTGTTCCCTCTGTAGGGACTTGTTAGTCTGAAATTCAACGCTTGCTCGCTCGAACGAGTACGATTGACAATCAGTCGTGCAATTCCGTTCAATTCAGCCCACGACGACGAACTTGTCGGATAATTAAGCTCTTTGTTTGCCGAATTACTCTGAATATTTCCTCCATTGCCATTCACGGTGTATCTACGCGACGACGTGTACGGTAACCGTGACAAAACGCAGATATCGACACAGGAAACATTTTGTACAGGTAACGTGTACGCCTAATTGTTGTTGGCTAAGGAGCTGGTGGATCTGAATGCGTCGAGCAACAAGTTCCTTCAGAGGAAAACTTTCGATTTCATTGTAACCGCAGACCTATCGCTGACTAAATAATAATGCTGAAAGAACGTTTTCGAAAACAATGCGCTAAGGAAGGTGGGGTAATTAATGAGCGCCTTTAATCACGGCGTTAGTAACGATTGCAGATGCGTTGGGAGCGAAAAACTAAACTTTGCAGTGAGGAGGGGCCCGCTCCAAATATGTTAGCTTCTGGAAAACTAATAAAAGCAGTGTTAACAAAATATTTTTAGATATATATTCAAAGTGTTTTACCCACTGAAAATCTACATGTTAATATAGCATTTAGTTATTATGCAGAAAAGGTGTTTCAGCTCGGATTTTAAAGACTTTGAAATATGTTGTCAGGATTAACATTCTGAAATTTTTTTTATATAGGTACATATAACCGTCTCTCGGCTTTAGTTTTTGAGATATTCGCAAAAAACTCTGATCGGTAGTTGGTCGGAGTTAGATTGGATTAGCGGCCAGCTTATGAGAGATTCAAGGGGTCTCCCTACCTTGACGGACGAAAAATGATGCGAACTTTGGGAATTTTCTAAAACAAAACCATTGAATATATTTACTTCTAGGTTCGTGGGTTTATTTGTCAATCTTTAGAGAATATGACAAAAAAATTGTATGCATAAATAGTGGTTTTATTCGGAGTTACAGTGCCTCAAATAGAACGCATTACAAAAATCATATGCGCATGGTTAGCATAAAATCAGCGGTTGTAGTTGTCTTAAGTAGAAAATTTAAAAATTCATGTAATCTGTATGAGTGCGGCTATCGTCTGAACTAGATTAAATGAGAAATACTGAAAAGTAAAAAAATGGCAGGGTCTAAAACAGACATCGATTTCTAAAAAAAATTCGCTGGTTTTTTAAGTCCCAAAAGTCTAATTTTGCAAAAACCGACTTAGTTTCAGTAACAACGAGAATGGCACATCTACTGAAGATATATACCAAGTTTGAAGTGAATCGGGTGATTGGTTTTTGAGATATCATTCGAAATTCATCGTTTTGAGAAAAACGCGTTTAAAGTTTTAGGTACCGTTTTTTTAAATTATTTTTTTAAATGTTGCCTAAATATGTACAAATATCGGTATAAAGTTTTCAATTAATATAATTTGAGGGGTTTCTCTTAAAAAAAATCCCAAATATCGCGCTCCTTTTCAGGCCATCAAAGTAGGGAGACCCTTCAAGATAAAAAATATGTTTCAGAAATGGATGGCCATGGGAATTTGAAACAGTGTGGGTGGTGGCTGCAAAAAATCTAGCCTCAACCAACTACCGATCAGAGTGTTTTTTAATATTTAGAAAAATAAAGCCGAGCGGAGGTTTATATGTATGGGAAGAAGTTGCTTAGAATCATGTCCCCGACAACATATTCAAAGATCATTGAAATCGGCGCTGACTCACCTTTTCGCATAATTACCCAGTATTTAGGACTATTACTAATTTTAAGCAAAAATATATTTTCTCTATGCTTATGTATAACTCGTGTTTAGCAAATCATGGAGCAGTTTCCTCTTTGCAGCAAAGTCTTCAATTAGTTTATTTATACACGATGAAGCATGCAAACTATTGTAAATTGTTATAATTCCTGAATTTCTGAAATACTACGAGCTGTAGTAGCAACACTTTTTCACACATTTTGCAGAACAATGGGGTTTTTTCATGAAACATCTGTGGCAGCATTGCTCGATTTTGGTACGTCTGCATATTTTTCGGAAAAATAAATCAATTTCATTTGAACGTCTTTTTGTATTTTATATAGTTACTGAAATCGTGTAGCTTATTCTTTGTTTTAAGAATTTTAGGGTGGAAAAAGTACTTGAAAGTGTATGTATTGTGAGTTAACAATAATTTTAGTAAATCACTGAAACGGTGGACGTGTATATGTAAATATTTATTAATATTATTACTCATGTTACTTAGAATTTAAGATACATTGCTGGTGTAACGCAGTTAGTAGTTGATGCAATAATCGTTGACAATTACAGGTAGAATGTTTTAAAAATTTAGTAAAATTTTTATTTGTCCATTTTGAAGTTGTCCAAAAAAGATTTTTTTTTATTCTTTCACGATTATGCAAATTATATAGTAGAAAAACATTTGAAATAAAGTTGTTTGGGTACGATGCAAGTAGATATTCCATGATGTAATAATTCATATAAGTTCCATTTACAAAATAGGGGGTTCAGAACTCTCATTCTGTAGAAGTAATTCGACAAAGATATCACTGGTGTCACACAGAAAGGATCATTGCCCTATAAATTACGAAAAGAAATTTTATTATTATTTTTAGTAGGTTTTGAGAAAATAATTAATAACACTTTACTTAGCTCATCTTGTATATAATATTCCCGGGTTAAGTTTTCAATCTCCATTATTTCTTAATCAAAGCACAAAATGTTTGTCAAGTTTGCATGTGAAAATATAATATTGGACCTACATTTTTAATAGCATTAGTACCTACTTGTAAAGATTTCAATATCACCCCCATTTGTTTTTAATGTACGTACTCTAATTTCCATTATTCTGTGCATTTAGTCGCACAATTAACAAGGAAAATATAGTGCACTTTTTGTGACCAATTTATCAAACATATCTACGAATACATTCAACTTAATCACGAACAAACTAAACTTGATACTTACGCCGAATATTCATAGCAGCATTTAGTAAATGATTAATCAGAAGTGTGTTGAATTTCCCTTGTTAGAGGCCCTGAGGAAGTGCCAAGTTAGAACACACAATGAGGATAATGATATACAGTTCAAAGAAAAAAGTTCAACATCACATTTCTCCTTTTAAAGCAACTATGTACATTGCTTTCATTCAGATAATTGCATACACACGTTTGAACATATATAATTAAGTGTTTATGTATGAGATGTATCAAGGAGAAATCTACAGAAAAGTATATCTAATCGAGATGCCTGCAAACAAGTGGTAAACATGTTTAATTGATAGTTATAATCCCTGAAAAATAACATATTCTTTTATGCATTCAAAACTGGGAAATTTAACTCACTTAGAAGACCGTCACTAGGTATTTAAATTAGGGCTGACAATGAGACTATTCTAATAATTTAGTATTTCAATCTTCTGTTAGAAATCTCTTAGAATATTGTAATATTATTATAATATTTCAGTATTTGAGTGTCATCACTTGAATGTCGAAGTATCTGTATATTTGCATGTTTCGAATAATGGTAATATATTTGTTATTTGTGTACTGTTATTTGTGTACTGTTTGTGTATTGTTATTTGTACTTATTAAATTAGATCTTTGATTCATGCATCTCAAACGCATGTATCATGCGTTGGATTTGGCAAATTTTTAAAACGATGCACATCATTTAATGTTCATTTGAAGAATATTGAAATACTCAAAACTACCTACAATACATATCAATTAAAAAATGGGAAAAATCGATAATCACTTGTCTCGAACCCATAATATTCTTTATTCTAACAAATCCTACCTATCAAGAAGAGACTACAAGTCGATAGAAATTCAGATACAAATTCATTACAACTTCATTCACGTCGAAACTGCATCGAAAAGACAGGATACCTATTCTTCTCTTCACATTGTTCAAGTTGATTCTCACTAGTCGTCTACCGGCGACTTTAGTAAATTAGGGCAGTAGTAAACTACCGGCAGTTATTCATCTATCTAAATCTTCTTCAACGAGTTTTACATGACCATATTTGTACCCTTCGTCGCCATCCATCGAAGAAACCGGTTGAAGAATATTAGGATAGACTGTTGTTTATAAGTAGTTACGTGGATAGCGACAGTCAATCTTTAATCATTAATTGCCATATCCATCGTATCGTACTCTAACGTATCGAGCCTTGACTCCTGTTTCCATAACTCGATTATATCGTCGTGAAACGAACTCGCGGTGGAATGCACCAAGACTAGTGATGGGACTGTATAACAGTAAGTTCAACGCGAACTCATGAATATCAATCAATTCGATACATAAGACATAAGCTCCATTTCGTCGGAGCCGATATTACTCAGGAACGCAAACGTCTCATTTCATAGATTTGCTAAATAATCGATGTCATTCAAATGCGTTCGAAATCTGCAATGAGTACCTTCTAATTCCGAAAGCACTTGCAAATACCTTGTATCTACATATGTATCTATATATTCGCAAGCATTGAATCTGTGGGAACCGTGCTCGAGACTTGTGGAATGTTTTGGGATATACGTATGTGTGCATAATACGTGTGTATGAATGGGTAAAGACGTGAGAAACAGAGAAGCACCTATACTTATATAAGATTTAAACATGTATTGTCACGGTTCGATTATATTTACAAACACTGCTCTTGTTTTTTAAGCTTGCTTATATGGGGCACTGACACATTCTATCAAATTTCGATAACAATTTTATTGTTCCCATTGCTCATGGTACTCACATAGAATTCGAGCACAGGTATCTCATCCGATCAGTTGGGAATCCACAGATCTATTCAGCATACTTTTTGCACTTTACCGTTTAGTTTAAGGCCTCGAGGTGTGGGTCTTAGAAATAGTGGAGCGCTGTAATGAGTGGTGAAAATCACATTGGACACTGTATACCCTCAAGAATATCGTTCTTCACAAAACTTCAGTGGGCCACAAACTCAACATTATCTCAGCAAACCATGATACACTGTATAGTAGATACAACAGATATAGTGAACTGCTTGTGGTCCACTCGAGTGCTGTATAAAGCGATACCCTTGGCCGTAATCGCTGTCAGATGTCGCCACTCACAACAGGGTCATGCAGACCCAAAATGACTATTCACCTTGGTATGCTCAGAGTTTCAAAGTATTGTGCCTTGAGGAGATATAATCAGGTACTATATAAAGCAATATCCTTGAGGGTAAGTATGTACAGTAGCGGACAAAAAAGCTACCACTTTTTCGATCCACTCTACCTCTATTATTTTTTAACATCAACTCAAAACTGCAGCATGTGCCCTATATACATATTTTGATAGAGAATTTAAAAGTTAAAGTTGAATTTATTTAACTAATGAACAAAATCCCTACACAACATTAAACACGACAACATCTTTTTAAAGCTTTTAAAAATTTACCACTTTTGAAAAGTAATAAAAAATCTGATATTTCGTGAGGGCACCGCCTGCTTTTAGGATGGCCTAAAAGAATAGCAAAAGTGGTAACTCCTTTGTCAGCCCCAACAATGTGTTATCCCGTTTAATGTCATAAAATTTTTTTGTTAGTTACATAAATCCAATTTTAACTGGGTTTTACACAGCTTTCAATTATCCATCAGAATATGTATATTAAACACATACTACAGTTCCAAGTTGATGTTAAAAAATAACAAAAATAAAGCAAATCGAAAAAGCGGTACCTATTGTGTCCGCTACTGTACAAGTCACCAAATGCGTTTCTCGCCATTCGTTACAGGGCTACACTTATTTAGTCACGTGTCTACATATTTCAAGGGCCTTAAAGTTCTAGTGCTCCCGAAATATGCTCCACACATCCCTGGGTTCTTGATTTACCGAAAAACGTTCAAAGGTCGTATCGACTTTGCCCTCTGCTATTTTTACACCACCATTATACGTATGTACCTTTACAAGGCAAAATACTAACCTCTGAAAGCTATTCTAAACATATCCCTGAGTTGTTGGGGCCTCACTCTTGATAACCCCACTATCTTTACCTTTTACTCCTTGTACGAGTTTGCTGTATCTGTTCCACTAACAACACTCGGTCCCATCACTAGCCAGCACTGCGGACACCACAGAAACTTGCAAATTAGATGGAAAACCGATCGCGGGAATAGGAAACTCGGCCGCTGATGAGCGGATTCCCGGATGCAAATGGATTGAGGGTAGGATATTTCATAGATCGCGACAGCAGGGTGTCAGGAAAACGTAGCCGCGTGAGTGGCGATAGAATGCCGTCGCCATGGGTACCCCGTAGTGTGGCCCGCGGGTGTAGTGCGAACGCGTAATCCAGGGGAAGAGAGAGTGTGAGAGAGACAGTTCAGGGAAGAATCAAGAGCTGACGAGGTTACCGTGGGACAAGGGAAGAAAGAGGGAACGAGCGAGAGGGGCAAGAAGAGGAACGAAAGTACTGCGAACGAGTGGACAAGAGTGACCAGCAAGACTTCGAAAGGTTACTCTCTGGTGACGAGGAGTGAAGAGAGACAGAGTCAGGCAGCGCAGAGGAGAGGGAGAATAATGCGGACTCGTTGCTTCCGCTTTGATCAACAAGACGTTCGGGTCTACTCGTAGTAAGTAGCGAAAACTGGATTTCTGTTACAGTGACAGTTTGTTACCATTTGCTATTTGGCCGACATACCTTTTCTAATGTCGATTCCAATAAATTTGTACACTGCTTGGAATAATTAACTCAGTGGCGCCCTCTGCGTAGACGTGGGCTTCTTTATGTGGGTAATTATGAGCGGAGATTATTGTTTCAAATGGTGCTAGGTAAACTGAATTATTGAGATAGTTTTATGGTAAGAATACGTCCCCCATCAAAACGAGATTAAAGAATTTGAGTAGGAAACTGAGCGCCTTGTAATTTTTTAGAGGAAACTGCTACATGTGATACTCTAGTCACCAATATTTAAATATTTCACTTTGCTATCGTAAATTCAATTTAAGTGGATAAAAAACAAGCTGTGTAATAGCTGTAATAAAAGAGATTTCGTAACACAATAGTTATTCTCGATGGAACAGATTATTGTACTGATCAGCGGCATAAATTATGTTGGGTTAGTGAGGCAAGCGATTAGAGATTAAGGGCTTTGGTTAATGTGCTTCACTAATTCTCGGACAGGTAATCAAAAGACTCATCGATCTAGGGTTCTCATGGAGACTATAACTACGGATATTACATATGTTTCTCGATGTCGCTGCAAAGCCACTAGAAGGCAGATGTGGACAAAATATTATTCGCACGACGAATAACGACTAAACTCATAATCGCTGCAAACGGATAAGTTTTTAGTTAAATGAGAATTTCTCCGAATGAATTTTGAATCTCATAAGAATACATTCGAATAATTTTTTAATCGACTAATAATTTATTCAGATTATAAAAATTATTCTTATTTGGATAATTATTTACTCGCTGTATAGATACTGTGGACACAGTTTTACAAAACCAAGAGGAAATCAAAACTATGAAGAGTTATTCGTAGATAGCATTATGCGAATAATTTTGTAACAGAGTTTCGAATAAATAATGATAAATTATTTGATTAAATGGAGAGAATAATATGTTACAAATAACGAATAATTATGATCCGGATGAAATATTCGAGTAAATAGAATTTATTCGGATAGTATTTCATAATTAGATAAAAATTTAACTCTGCTAGACGAACAATGGGCTGTAAAGTTAGCCGCGAGTTAGAGTTGGGCTTTGATACCGCTATCAAGAATTGCAATTAATGATTATTAAATAACGTAGATAGTATAACTACCTGACAAATAACGAGAACAACATTCGCTTTTCGAAATCAATCAGAGCACATGTAATACAATACACTAAATTGTTTTTTTTTTTATAATTTTATCCAGTCTTTAGCGTATTATTTCTTGTTGTGTATTTTAACTACTATTCAATTTCGTCACAAACAAGTTGTAACATATTTTTTAAAAACACTTGACTTTCCGGGACTTATTTATTTTGTGAGTTATTTTTCACATCACCCCGCTAGGATAAAGTAAACAAATTGTAGAAGACTTTTAACAAATAGGTATTTGATTAAATTCTAAAGTGACTGAGCATTTGTATTCAAGATGTTATAAAACAAACGTGTATAATCCAATATGGTAAAAAATATGTTTGTTCCTGTTATTTCTGTGTGTTAAGTGCTACAACTGCTATTGTTCTCCTACATCTATGCAAAATTGGAACCAAATCAATTTCCTTAATCAATTAAAAAAAGAATAGAACTGGCCAATTACTATCCGACTGTGCCGCGAGTATCCTTCGAAGAAAGGAAACTTGGACGGTCGTTAGTATTGCCTCGACCCATTCAAGGATAATTCCAGCAGGGTCTACTCGGTCAATAGAAAGTACAATAGAGGTCGTGACAAGGCTCATAAACCGTTATAATGCGCGAACCGTTCATTGGAGCACCTACTTATGTCTTCCTCGCGATCGATAGCGATTATTAAAACACGCGAGGCGTATTGCGCCATGTCGTTTGGAAACGCGTCGCGTTTCTGCTTCGAAAGATGAGGTTCGTGAGCCTCTCGAGTTCACTAGAGTGATTCATGGAAGTGTCAGTTTAGATTGGAAGTTAATCAATTGATTAGGGTTAACGGTATATACCAGAGGCCAGGGCCCGATCTAGGGGGCGCAAGCAAGGCAGCTGCCCAGAGCGGCAACATTGGTAGAAAGAGAAAATTGAAATCAATAAAAACTTTTTGAAAAAGCGGTAAAAAATATGTAGTACATGTTTGATTTTAGTATCAAGTTTATAAATTGTTTTTAAATCACTCATATAATTACTATTATAGATACTAAATAGGGAAAGGTGAGTACCTATAGGTACATATTAAGGATCTTGGATTTTCCCCCTTTTCTTATATTTATTTTGTTTCATTCATTAAATCCTTTTTTTAGATTTAAAATACAGGTACCTACCTCCTACCTGCTTTCTTATGAATATTAAAATTTTTATACAAAAGGCGTTTGTTATTCAACAAATGCCTACAAACAATTTCCACTCACTGTCAAAAATTATATTTTAAAATAATTATTTATAATTAAATAGAAAGAACGGCGAAAATGATTTTTGCCCAGAGCGGCGGAAGAGCTAGATCAATCAGGCCTCGCCAAAGGCTGACTAGCGACCCTAAACCTGACACTTTCAATTTAATTTTGTGATGATAGAGTAATGCACCTACTAGGCTTTTTGTGAACGAATTTATTCAATGACGAGCAAAAACAGAAATTGTTACAAATAATTTGGGCTTTTTATAAACTTCTCCAATTTAAAACCTCTAATGAGATGAGAAGTGTTTTACGTGTTCGAGTAACAGTGTAACATGGACTCTGCGGTCGGATTACCCTTTGCAGAAGCTATGAATTTATTTCGATAACAATATTTACATTCGTCACTATTTGAAGCTAATCAGTTTTTATTAAATTACTTTGGGACGAAATAAAATCCAATTTCGAGACTTAAAGGACCACGAAAGAGTCTGGAGTAAAAGGTTGAAGAGCATTCCTTATTGAAATACTCCACGAAGGGAGTCGTCAAATTAGCGTAATTGGATTTACCGCTTTATTGATTTAAATGGTGCATTAGAGAGACTTGAAAAACAAGATCTTATCAAAATAGCAATTTTCATTCGCGAAAGTGGACTACCCCAGCTGAATGTTACCTACTACGAAAAAAGAAATAATAGAACCTATTATAGGTACATATGTATGATTTTAATAGCTGATTTTAATATATTGCATTTGTAGCTTGTAGGTACTATAAAAAGTAAAAACACATTTAAAAGTTACTTCACACTAAACCTATCCTGTTTTTGAAATGAATTGTGTCTATGAATAAACAATTAATCACCAACTTATAATCATGAGGATATAACTAACTTTTTAAAAATTCTGAGCACCCAATGTTATAAGCACTGAAAATTAGAAATGTTTAGTAATATAATTTTAAATATAATAACATGTAACATTCTGTATTTCATACGTAATAACTACATACCGCCAAGTTTTATTACCAAACAATTGAGCCGTTTATTTTGAAAGTGGCCTATGTCCATTTGTCAATTTTTTTTTTGTTGATTGTAGTAACGTGTACAACTTGAAGTTAGTATTAAAAATTTATATATAAAAAATTTTTAAATATAAATGGACTTATGTCACTTTCAAAATAAACGGCTTATTTATTGACACATTTCGTTCATTCTTTGTCAGAATTTTTAATATTATTTTAAGAAGTATGGATATACCGGTGGAACAGAAATCGTATTTCCTCTGGTTTCGATTGCATTAATTATTTCCCTTCGCTTTGTTCTCACTGACAAGTAGTACTCACTGTTGTGAGTACTAACACTATTAAAAGCACCATGATTTTCATTGGCCTTCTAATTCTCAAGAAACGAAAGTTCCACGAATCCTTAGAAACTCACTGAAAACTTAGAGTCACAAATCTGCTTATATCATGCTCATCCGACAGCGAATTAGCTTCATCGAGTCAGGGTCACTGCAGAAATAATAAGTCGAAAACCACAATTATTCGAATATTTGTGCAATTACCTGCAGTGTTTCATCCAAATTTATTAAGTATACCTCAACATTAAGCTCGGTAGAAAGAAACCTTGTTTCCCAATACTCAAAATATTGTAAAACGAAATAAGTTAATAAGATTTCATTTTTAATTTTGAGCTACCAGGGTGTTATATAAAATCTAGTACAAACAGTGAGTATTGTCGAACAATCGGGCTCATTTGGGACGAAGGTAGCCGTCTTCGCGTTGAGTTACATGCAAGCGATTGGACACGGATCCACGAGCGTGTAAATGACGTTAGAAAGTTGCGAAAGAACTAGCTGACTCATCCGTGGTGCGCTTTTTTTTCATTGTCGCGGAACAATTCTGTATTGCACGTTAGCGAGGGAATGAGAAAATGGAGAGGATGTTTATCAGGCTAAGTGATTGTTTCGAAAATCTTGGGACAATAAAAAATGTATACACTGCATTGTAATTTTTATTAATAACAACGATATACTGGCTGGGTAAGGACGGATGTTTAAATCACGCAAATGGTGATCCTGTGCGCAAAAATAAATAACAATCTCCGTTTCCGAAAACATCGACTTTAAAAAATCGTCGAGCATATGCACACTTAATTAAAAATTAGCAAAATTTATGATTAAATATGGTACAATAGCAAATGTAATAAATCCTTTTTCCGAAATATGACGAAGCAGTAGAATAACTTTTATTCGAGTTTGAAAATCTATTGGGTACGCATGCTTTAACTAAAGTTCATTTTAAAACGATTTTTTTTTCAAAACAAAGGCTTATTCGAAAACAGTTACTCTACAAGATCGACTTTTTTGCACACGAGGATTCATTTTATTCGTTATTGTACCACATTGAAATACTTACAGGTACATTTTGGTGAGGTGTGCGGTCCTGTGCACGTACTCGAATGAGTTGTCAAAGTCAATTGTTTTGAAAACGGAGGCTTGCATGAAACAATTTGATGCTACTTGTTTTATTTATTTTTGCACAAAGAATCAACCTGTATCCAGTTGTAGCGATTGTTCGCACCCACCCTGTATATTTTTCAATTTGCATGTTTCAATTTTCCTGTAATTTTGAGTATCATTATACGTGCTACTTTCTTGTACGTAGGTATTAATTTTAATGGAAAATAAAGTGATTTTTAAAATTATATTTAACTAGTTTTATAACTAGTTAAATACTGAAAAGATGAGTAAGAAGCACCTTAATGGAAAAGCAAGCAAAATCATAATACCTAACATAAGCCAGATTTAAGTTACCGTAGATTTTCTGACATTCAAATATTTAATAGGTACCTACATTTCTGATACCTATGCGAAACGGGATTCAAGATGTTAGAGAAATTGAAGATTGTCGTAAATAACAAATGTGCAGCAATTGATTACGTAGGTGTTTGAAAGTGATGTTCAATATCCATAAAAATATTTAGCGTACATTTTTCACTTTCGTAATATGTGTTCCTTGTTTAAGTGTTTGTACATAATGGACTTCTATCATAATCAATGCTAAATTCAGCAGCGTGTCGATAAGTTCTAACTTAACTCGTTCTCGAAAATCAACACGACTAAAAAATATAAAACAATGATATTTTTGCAAGATAACGTTGTGAAGACCGAAGAAGGGAACAAATTCTTTGCTATCTGTGGGCTCGAATCTCGAATTCGCTGGGCTCAACACGAGATATTTATCGGCAGAGATTAAAACGGGACTCTCCGTGTGTAACTGCATATATTTAACTTTTCCTCTGGGTCCAGGCACGCACACATATTCGGGTACCGTAAGTTTTCGGTTTGGTCAAGGTACACGAAGAGCAGCGTCTAGCGCGCCAGAAGAACTCAGAAAACGAAACCCTATAATTTACATGTGAAACGTTTTCAAGGAAAGATTGCTGCGTGCCCTTTGGAAAATAAAAAATATTTTAGATTGTTTTTTACAAATTCAAAGGGCGATTTTTAAGAATTAATGGGCTGACTTTTACAAATGTGTAGGAT
The DNA here is from genome assembly GCA_944738655.2 of Andrena hattorfiana. Taxonomy (NCBI): domain Eukaryota; kingdom Metazoa; phylum Arthropoda; class Insecta; order Hymenoptera; family Andrenidae; genus Andrena; species Andrena hattorfiana. The sequence continues at coordinate 26,003,141 of OX122889.2, forward strand.
GAGTTTAAGATTGGTAGACTGACTTTTATACATTTATATTATAAACTTATTATTACAAACTTGTAAGGTAATTATTAGAAAGTTAAGGTTGACTTTTACAAACTTGCATGCTGATTTTTGGAAATAAGGAGGTTACTTTTTACTGTTCGAATGGTAACAATAAGAATTGTATTTATATTTAATACAGCCATGGTCCTTAATTCTACTACACAGTTGAAGTATGACTACTGGTACTACTTTCTAATCGAGGTGATAAAATAATTGAATAGATTTTGGAAAGTATTTGTCGTAATAAAACTGTATGTCTATGGAAAAAATAATATGTGATAAGATAAAGATATGTATGATTTAGTAAAAGAAAAAAGTTATAGTTCTTAACAGAGCTAATAAGAGATGCTACTACTTAAGAAATAATTAATTTTCCAATCAAGTCTTTGTATGGGAATGAATGTTATTTGGAATTTCGAAAATCTATATAGAAAATTTGTGTAGCATAAGATTTGAACTATATTTTCGAATAGCCGGTGTTCAGATGATGAAGGTTCCACCCTAATTTGTATAAACGAACTACATACTTACCTTAATAAGAAATGATAGTGTAAAAGAGAAGCTTGTAATTACAGTACGTAAATAAAGTATAATTTTTAAAGTAGCATATTGAATTTATGTAGTAAGAATTCTTTTACTTAATAAACGATTTGATGAAAAGGCAATTTGCTTTTGAAAGTGATCTAGACGTGGTCGGGTTTACATGACTTACAATCAGAACGGAGTAAACGTTATCAAGTATTGTCTCTTCGGTTTGAAATTATTATCAAAAGTGGTCTGCAGATATAATAGCGAGCATATATGATAAAACGAAAGTGTTTGTCGACGAATAAGGTACATATTCGCAAATGTGTTATTATTCTTTCTGCGAATTAATTAATGTTTGAGCGGATTTTTACTGACATGCACAGTTACTAAACTGTTAAATATTAATTTAATTCGAATTTAAATTAATTTTTAATTAGATTAATACTGCCACGGGGTACACAATAGTAAACAAGTGTAACAATATTTTCAAGATATTGAAAATACAGATTTATAATATACAAATGTAAATATAGAATAAATGACGGTCAGAATAAAACACTAAGTACGTTTTTAATGTTCATCCGAATTTTAAATTGTTTATAATATTTGTATTTGAAATTTGGAAGTATTGCCTACTATGGGCGTCACTTTATGTGTACACTGGTTATTTCAACGATGTGCAACATTTGCACAAGAAATCTTAATCATTTTATATGTTTAACAGGAAAACAGACGATACTTCCATATCACTGATATGGATTTTGTACGTGATAAGAATTAAATGAAGGTTAGCGCAAGGATTCAACGATATCATTAATATCCAAGTACACACGCTTCTGTGAAGAGAAACTTAAAAATTTGTGCGCAAATTTTGAACAAGCCCGTATAAATGTATAGAAACACAAAGAGAGTGAAGTTCATTTTAATTGAACAATTTTACTTTTAAGTGTGTGATTCGTATGCAAAATTTATGAAAAGGCGGGGTGGGGGGGGGTACAAGAATTGTTAGCCAAGTGCTCTATCACTATTTTATAATTCGAGTGCCAGTACATAAAAAATAATCTGTTAAATAATGGAACCAAGCCATATGCATCAACTAACAGCAAATTGTTGAAATTGTGTCAGAATGATATTCGAAAAGCATATAATCACTATAAATAATGGAATATAAACAACTATAGTAATTACAAATGAGTGTAAGTATTTTGTTACTTGTAATAATTTTATTTCAAAATGAAATAAAATTAGACTTTTGGAACTTGCAATACTATTACAAACTGTATGTTACTGTATGATAATATTATTATGTTACCAGTAAACGTAGATCAACATCACCTATTATAAATTGTATTATGTAAATTTATTTTAAGTAAATCCATAGTATCATAGTTGTCAAAATGATTGTTCTCGAAAAATACACGACTAACCAAAAAACTTATTCCACGCATATATGCGCTATATTGCTATACATAATTTATCGAATTACCGGTAAAAATTTCAGGATATTTCTCGCGATTTACCGGAAAACCGGTAAACCGGTATTGCAAACCTTAGCATTAACCCTTCGTTGACACTCTGGGTGTGAGCCACCCATAAGCTGATTTTGACGCTCTGTACTTTCTATATGCAAAATAAATACCTTCTTTCCAAAGCCGACTTACAAGCTATTTTTTCTCTCAAAATATTATATCCGAACATCAACTCTGTAGATTTTTAGCTTCTAATATTGAAATTTGTAAAAGTTACAATTTTTTAAAGATTTTCTTCGTTTCTTCTCGATATGTGGTAACCAAAATTTTTTACAAAAACTGTGATAAAATTTCAATGAAAAAAACTATTGGAATAGGTTCTAGAGACCTCAAAATGGACCCATGATTTTTTTCATAATAATTGGATTCATTAGATGAGAACGGCACTCTTTCAAGAGTTGCTCTGGGCGTGAGCCACCTAGGTATGTCAAAGTTGATCGAAACAGGCATTGTGTCAACGAAGGGTTAACTAAGAACAAATAAATAAAGGTGAATTCAGACTCTACACTTTGGGTGTGCATCGCGGATGATTCATCCACAGTGAATGTGAATTCATCAAAAACAGAGACTGGCTCTACATTGTTCGCTGGCCACTTTGGATGAAATGCAGATGAAAACAATCTACTATACACCTTTCACTGAAGATGAGTCATGCGCGATGCACATCCAAAGTGTTAAGTCTAAATTCGCCCGGAGACTTAGAAAAAGCAGACAGAATGTATAATTAATATCGAACAACACATTCCAAAGAATGAAAATCCACGTCTCTCAACACAGGTTCCCAGTAACAGTTTCCCCCGTGCAGTAATTCAACTTCCTGCGGCGTAGCAACAAATTAGAAAAATTATTGTCTGGCTAGTCGACGCCGTCTTCTTTCTTCCCTAGCACTATTCCCCTCCTGGGATCTTCCCTTCCCTTTCATTATTTTTCCACTATGGCCACCTCGAGGCTGTACGTGTTTCCGTTGTATTTTCTCTCTGGCATACCTTTGCGTACACACGCTCCCACGTCACTCCCGTGACACTCTCAATGACCTACGCAATACACGGGGCTCGGGCTATTATAATTTTTAATCTCTGATCCTATAAGTCATTCAGTTCCCCGTCTTTCTCTCTGAGGCCCCCTTCAATGGCGACGAGACAATCGACAGCCTGGATCGGATGCAAACGAAAACCGTTATGTAGCCCGTTCTACGGAGCGAATGGCAGGCGAATGAGAAATTAAAACTGAACGGCTGAATGGAAATTGGAGCATTTTATGCGAGATGAAATAATTAATTTTGCCCCCTTCAGACAGGCTTCTGCGTTATAAATGAGACGGGTGATGTCTTTGGGATAAAATGTTTTGGGGTTACCATATACGTAATTTCAAGTTTTACTAATTATAGAAGTTAATTTTAATGGAAGTGTCTGATCGTTTTGTGCGTTTCATGATAGATATTTGTAGTGTAGAAATGACAATTAGCTTCGTTATTTTGCGTTTATGTTTTGCTTCGTGACAAGTACCGAGTCTAAAACACCAAGCTAAGTTGTTGCTTCGTGATGATAAAGAATTATCTTACGATTAGCTGTTATTTTCTGTAAGCTGTGATACAGTTTAAGTGTCGCATGCATTGTGGAACGGTGTATCTAATGACACACGAGGTACAATACACTTACTTCCCGCTTAGTTTTGTAAAGTGCTTTCATAAGAAGTGGATAACATTTCGATATCCTATTACTTCAGACTTAAGACTAAGACTTGCTTTTTTTCAACTGCTTTTAATTCCAACTTATACTATTTCCACATTTCTGCTGTCTAGAAAATCACTTTAGTTTTTTCAAAACTCTCGGAAACCACATTTTTACGTTTCAAAGGTAAAGAAAACGCCATCTTCGCAGAGTAAGGCTGAGCTCAGACGGACCACTTTAAAAGCCCACAACAACCACAAAACAGTGATTGGGCTGTCGCTTTTGTCTCGACGACAAAAAACTGTACCGCGAAATTGTCGCTGTTGGTTGACACAATGCACAACTTTTTTTTGTGGTTGCAGTGGGCTTCTAAAGTGGTCCGTCTGAGCTAAACCTAAAAACAATCGAATTTGAAACAAAAAATCACATTTTCAAAAATTAAGTAACTTTTTTTACCCCTCTGGGCCATAAAAGAAAAATAATTTCTTTGACGTCAATGCACTTTTCTTTATACAGTGGCGGACGAAAGAAAGTTTACAACTTTTGAAATCGCATAACTTTTTTAGAATTGGTCCAAACTATGAGTTTTTTTAGAAGGTAGGAGGATTAGTTTGCTAAGTGTTTCGTCGTTTTGAAAAAAATGCAATTGGTCAGAATAGCAAAAAAAGTAAATGTCGTTTTTTAAACTTCTTTTTTGTGAGCCTGTAATGAAAATTCAAAAAACCCTTTGTAGATTGAAGTAAGTTGTATACATGCCTAAAATTTCATCGAAATCGGTTAACGTTGCTCTGAACTATGAACGCTTAAATATCGTAGAATAAGGTGGAAAATCGCGAAATTCCCAAAATCAACGATTTTTAAGCGTTTATAACTCAGAGCAACGTGAACCGATTTTGATAACCGATGTGTCCATAAACTTTTTTTAAAAAAGGAGTTTTAAAAAAAAAATTGTCTCCCTGAATGAGATCTTAACCGGTCTAAACAGGAGAAAAAAGTCAACATATTCTATGTGTATTTTCTTACTCAATTTTGGTGATTAAGGTGTTAATTTCAAAGATCATAATTCTATAAAATCAATCTAAAAGACAACTTTTATTGCTTGTGCTTTGACATACACTCGTCTGCACACATAAATCTCATACGCAAAGTGTGCAAAACACGTACGTAGAGGAAATGCATTTCACTCGAATTCAATTTCTAATCCATCAGAGTTGCCAAGTATATGGGAATTGTATTTCGCTAGAAGCGCAGAAGCACGCTCTGTAGCAAGTCAAATCGAATAATCACGGTTGGAACAGGAAACTCTCGCAACTACGAACGAGCTTCGTTCTCACCTCAGAGTACGAACAATCCTCGAATTTAGATACAGAATGTCAGCTGTCTGATTACATACTATTAAATCTCCATTACTGTCATCGGAATATAATTTTAGAGAATATACGCATTTCTCCCTCATTTCTGATCTGGTGCATCGTCGATGGTCACGCAGCGATGGGCAAAAGAAATGTTACAAGATGAAAGACAATACGAATTCCTTAATTTGACAAAAAGAAACAATATTCGTCACTCTACGTCCTACGCGTCCTGCATATCGAAATTCCCTATACCGCATCAGCGATACCGACGTAACAAGCAAAATTTAGTATTACAGCTACATTATTCATATACATCTTACAATTAAAATCAGTCTTAAGGGCACGCCCCGGTCAAAAAATCGAAATATTTTCCTGCACGTTTTCATTTCACATCTTAAGAGTGACCAAATAAAATTTTAGAACGAAATTTCTAACAGTACAAATTTTAAAAATAGGTGTTTTTTTGAAGATGGATTATAACCCTATAATAGATAGAAATGTAATTCTTCTTTTAACTAATAATACATACACTACTAATAACAATACATTTATTCATCTGGTTAATAAAGGCTATTGTTACCTAATTATTATTATTGTATGTACGTACGCGCATATCTCATCAGCATATTGTGTCAATATATATAAAAAACCATTAAAGAAAAAAACTTTAAAAAAATTTAAACCAACTTCAAAAAAATAAAACTGCACTAAAAAATGAAAAATAATTTTTTCCCTTATTAATGTACAATCTAAAAATTCAAACGGGGTTCTACTTGTAATTACACTGGCTTCCGCGCTACCCTCTATTGCAAATTTTCATACACTCAATTTATTTTTACGAAACATTTTTCTACGAAAGAACCCATGTTTCGGGGAGCCTATCGTTTAAACATTTGGCAATCATAGCCAACTTGTTTCTTAACCCTGCTTGTGGGTAGCGCGACAACCACACATGTGTAATTAAGGAATATCTTTGGTTTTTTGGTTTAGGTGATTCTGTCTGAACTTATCGTGGCGATAGTGCAGACCACTTTTTTCACAACGATGCAGCATGCATTGCATATCAGAGGCAGGGGTGGGCAAAAATGAAATTATACTCTACATTTGTAGCAGACTAAAGTACAAAAAATTTTAGACCCATACATTATATACTTTTTTTCTAGAAAAAATCATAAAAGTCACTTGTTTCCGCGCGATTTGACCGGGGGATGCTCTTAAACGCCCGTTTGCCCCCCGCTGTATATTTCTGGACAAAAAAGTGGATCCAAAATGTCATTTCCCCGTTGAAACTAAAACTTGAACGCTTCCATATCTTTTTGTCATAAAATTGCAATTTTTATTCGACAATAGTGGAATTCTGTAAGATTATTGTTAATACTAGTATAAATTAAAGTTACATACTAATAGTAATATTATTATTCGTCTCTATTATTTTATTGCATTATAGGAAGCAACAATTGCAGTAAAAGGGGTGGCTGCAGTATAAACACTATTAATAAACCTAACCGTTTATAACTAAATCTAAAACTAAACACAATTAAAGTGAGACATGAATTGAATGACGATTGATCTCGACTAGAACATGTTCTGAGACAAGAAAGTATATAATGTCACCAATAAAATTAAACTTTGTAAAAGTGGAATTTGTGATGCATACAATTATAGTATAAACAAATTATTGATTTTGGAAGCACTGTACTATATTTTTTTCTATTCTGAAGTTTCCTGCTTAGTAAGTACAGCATTTAGCAAAAGATAACTGGTCGAATAACCAGCGAACAAATCGAAGTGTTACAAGGTTAAATCGAAAGCTGCCCTTGTTACGAAAAATTACAAAGAACAAACGATGTATCACGCACGTTTAAAGCGTTAGGGCAGTGTCGTTGACTCTTCGTTGCTCCCTTTGCCCTGTCATTTCGATAAGTAGCACAATCCTTGCAGACAAAGAGCAACGAGTACTGCAACTTGTGTAACAGCATTAAATGTCAGGTCAAGAGACTGGCTCTGGCGGCTGGATTACGGTTTCAGTCCTTCTGTGTGCACTTTGCTTCAAACGCTTTGGCGCACCTACATACATCGGTCCCGTTCCCTGCTATTGGATTGCAGTCCCCTGTAGAAACAACGGCGCACCGTTTCTAATTACATTCATTTTTGATAACTCGTGTATTTGAACATTTAACATGAAATTAGTTATTGCATGGTAACCCAAGTGAAATGGTATTTGAGATGACGCACAGCTAGAGATTTTATGGATGAATCGTAGAAAGCGAATTTTTTTTACTTAATTAGTTTTCGCTTACAATTTGTGGAAATGAATTTTTGACAACATTCCAGGTGAATGTAGTTTTTCGAAACGGAATTAAAATATTTCTACTAATTTTATGAAATAATCGTGGAACTGGAATTCTTCACATAGAAGTTGATTTTTATTAAAACGCGAGAAATAACAATGTACGTATAACATTTATATGATCTATGCGAACGTTTAAAATAGAAATATAGGTACTTCTTCTGAAACTCAAAATTTTCTTCCGTCGCCCTTATTGCAGACAAGTGATATTGCAATGGAAATGTCTGCATTAAAAATTATACACACGTTTTATAAATGAACTACTTGCAGTGTGATCATTCTATAAAATGTTTCCTTGTCGATTGTTCCTCTTATTGGGATTATACAGCAGATAGTATTCAGCAGATGGTAGATAGGAAATTTCGTGATTTACCAACGTTTGGGGTGAACAGACTCAAAGGTAAGTACCACGCTCAGTTTACATATAGCTTTGCATTACTACACTCTGTTGCACAACAAACATTTATAAACGGCGCATCCACCTCTGACATTTTGAGTGCAACAGATTCTATGTAATCGTATATACATAATAGCGAAACAAAATAGTAAAGGTCGTTTTATCAACTTTTTTATCCGAGCCCGTAATGAAAATTTAAAAAATGCCCTTTGTAGATTTAAGTAAGCTGTATACATGCTGAAAAATTCATCGTAATCGGAAAACGCTGCTATCAGGCTACAAACAGTTAAAAGTGGTGAAAATTACAGTTTTCGGCCGAAAACTGCCTAAATGTGCTATTCCGACGAATTGCAGTTTTTTTTTCAAAACAACGAAACGCGTCACATAGCAAACTAATTCTTCTAGCTTCTAAAAAATCTCGAATCGTTTGGACCAATTTTAAACAAGTTATTCTGTTTTAAAGGGTGGTCGAATACTTTTGCACGCCACATATATATATATATATATATATATATATATATATATATATATATAAATATGAGAGGTTTCATTTTTCATTTCTTATCTCTTGCTTGCCCATTTTGACCCATCCTAGATATTAAACTACTTATGTCACTTATTAAATATTAGTACCAGCTCTTTAAACAAATAAGAATTTTAAATCTTATTATGCGTTATGTGTGAACGAATTGTTATGGATCAAAATTGAATTTGTACCAGCCCTCGAAGTAACGTTAGGAAATGAATTAACGTTAGTGTATAGATGCTACGGTTTTCTCTGTTGTGTTATAGCACTTTTAAATGTATAATAAATTAACACGAAGTATTTCAGAGCTACTTAAACTAATAAAATATTGGGATCTCAAAAGATTATTTTAAAATAAATGAAATGCAATATAAAGCATTTTCATTCATATTTTTGTTATCTGTATACTAATAGGAATTCACTGTAATATTTCAAAGCTGTTCAATATACCTGTCAGTAGCATAACTTAATCATATTGAAGCATAAAATACAAGTCAGGTTAAAATCCACTAATTTAAATTGTATTCTTCATTTGTAATTCAGAATAATGATAGCCCATAATTCAATAGAATTAAACGACTGAGCATAATATTGTCAGTGAAAAATAAAACGATATGCTAGCGAAAATCTTGGAGAGTATTGTTTAAAACATATTCATGCAAAATTTTTACCTATCAGCAACCCTAACAATTTAGTCTTTCTTACTAGTCTTTTTTTACAATGGTATCAAAATATTAAACATTTCTTTCGCAGTAAGATTAAAGTAGCCAAAAATACTACTTTATCTACTAATGATTTATCGTTAATTTTTTTCAGACCCATTTGAAATAATAAATGAAACGAAAGGAAGTTAGCCTAATTCGCTTTACTGTGTTTAAAAATAAACATACTAACTCAGTGAATTTAAATCTGCTGGCAATGCTGTCTCCCGTTTTGCATACCTACATCACACGAGATATTTATTTTTTTTTCAAACACTCGCATCAAATTTCCCATGAATCTGAATCAACGTAACTGGATATTGCAATCTCCCAGTTTCTGATCGTTTATATTCACCTTTGCAAAAAATGTCGCTGCTGCCAAAGGGAAGAAATTTGTAGCTATCGAAATAAACGGAGCAATTGCATTAAAAATTTGCAGAGCCATCTTTCATACACTTTGCATCCTACAAGTAAATATTCTTAAACAATACCTGTACATTGATGAACTGCAATAATATATCAATCACCTATGTATAAGTGATCATACTAACAAACAACTTTTCTGTCATAAAAAAAGTTCTCATAGATGAACCTAAAATGATCAGCACTTAACGTCAGTAACCATAAACACAGTCAGTATTAACAATCTTAACAATCGTGGTCCCTGGAAACGCAAGCGCGAGCTTCCTTCAACATTTTGAACCGATAGCGGAAGAGAATGGGAAGAAACCGTCACGTTTTTCCTCTCCCTTTTATCATTTCACGTTCCTGCATATTCAGATTAGGAGCAATCAGTGAAATGATTTCCCTCTTGTTGCCTTCATCGACGTAGACCTGGCGCGACCAGGCGTTTCCTCGATAAAGTCCCAGACCTCGATTCGTCGCCGGCTGGAGGTTTACAAGATTTAACAGCAGCCGTGGCGCAAACGTCAGGACAGCCACGATGATAAGATAAGACCAGTTGCGTCGTAAAACGGTTTAAGCTGCGCGCCACCGGTGATTCGATTTTTCATCGATGCGAATTTCGTGTGGAAATAGGAAGCAAATTGGCCGGTTTACGGTGAACGTAATTTTTGCGAGGAGGTTCCCCGCTGATTTTATCACAGCAATATCGTAAGTTTTTATTTACATTTACTTACGTATGTAATAGGGCTGGAACTATTTATCTGCATTATTCTGTTAACAAATATATGTATTTATATTGCCCACTGTAATTACTGTGCCATTCTAATATTAAAGTTGAACCAATTCTTTTACGTTTAGTTTTAATTCAAGCGAGTATTTTCATGGTGTATCTTTTCTGCCTGTCGTGTCATCGTAAAACTGTCTGTAAAGATGCGAATGCTTCAGAATATAAGTAGAGCGCTATTACTTCTAAAAGTGTAATCTGCTTTATGGTTGTTTTCATTCTTATTACATTTGTTGTTGCATATAAATGAAAGAATAATCTTATCAATATTATAGTGTTCATGCATATTAACATTGTTTGTAAGATATTTCCTTTGCTACATAATATTGTACGAATCGTTTAAAATTAGGTTTTATTATAGACTTACGACAGTACCTGTACCCTGTATGTATACTTAAGTACTTATTCGTTTTCGAATCTACCATCTACATAATGAAGACGAATTATACTAACAATAATAATGATACTAACAACAATACTGTTGTATAATAATCTGGAATGCTCAATAATCTAATCGTTGTCCATTAATGATACGTTGGTTTCATCTTTAAACCGATGTCAGGATAATCGAGATTCCGCCTTAATTGCCCACACAGCACATGACGTCTTAAAGATGTCCATTTTACGTTCATTCTTCGCTTGAATTCCTGACGTCCCGATTTGTAACTTGGGAGGTTTTTAAGACGTCTTTTTGTGCTATGTGGGTGATAACACAGGCCTGCGATGGAAAAAGTTTTTCAATTCTTACCGGTTTTAATATATTTTTTAAATGATTTTACTTAGCTTCGCTCCTCTGTATGTTTGGTGTTTGATGTTTGGTGTATCGTTCAAATTTGACAACTCAATTATCACCCACTTGTAGGCGTGTGTGGGTGTGATGACAATACAATTTTTTATAAAAAAAAGCCAACAATAAAAAGGAAAAAATATAAAAAAGAAAAAATCCTCAAATACTAAAAACTATATATAAAATGCCCTAAAAACTAAAAAATAATTCTTTATATATGTATAAAAGAAAAAATCCTCAATATATATATATATAGTTTTTAGTATTTGAGGATTTTTTCTCTTATACATATATAAAGAATTATTTTTTAATTTTTAGTGCATTTTTAGTCAAATAATAAATAAAAAAATAATTATTTTCTTGTACTACAATTTCGATGGTGCATTCTCACTTTAAATAAAATCGTGATGCGGCTTATTTTATAACATTATAAATCAATTTAATACAGCACCACAATTTTTTTCAAAGTAAGAAAACACCATCGAAATTGTAGTCCAAGAAAAGATTTTTTTTTAGTTTTTAGTGCATTTTTAGTAAAATCGTTTAACATAAATTTTTGTATACACTTTTTTGGATGCTGCAATAAAAAGTTTCATATTATAACATAAAAGCGTCAAAGCAAGTTGTGAAAAAACTGCATACATTTTTAAAAATTTATTACGATCCTCAATTTTGCAGGACTATACAATTTGTCTATCAGTTAAGGGATTCCAAATTCTGTCTTGTTAGCTACTAATTCTTCCAGAGGAAGTACCACTTGCTGTGAACGGTCTCTTATCGTGTCAGGGCGTTAGAGACGGATTTGCCAATATAAATCGCGCCGAACGTAAAAGCCTCTCCTACTGAACTTCCGCTTTACGTTTCGGTCAAGTTCTATGGCACATATTACGTGTCGCGTGCGCGCGCGTGTGCTATATGCATGCGCGAAGGAGAAACCGGAAGCGTCTATTTCCAATCGCAACGGCAATCACGTCCGGCAATTCTCTACACTGTTGGCGGTTGATTCGAAAACATCCCATCACGACTGATCGCAAGGGACTGGCCTTTAGTTCGTTTCTTACAAGGAAACGTTCCCAAGCCGAAAGTTCCGATTTTAATGAAATTCGTGTGAATGTAGAGCATATTGGACAATGCAAAGAGACGATTTTTTCCTGCAGAACTTCACTCTGAATAGGTAAAATCAGCCCTAAAAGCTATCGCGTTTTTTTTATATTTTTTCATATACCTACATAACTTTGTTTTTTTTTTTTGTAACGTGATAGAGCATAAACAAAATTGAACAATTCTTATATCTGAAGTTTCCTTCTATGCGCACCGTATACATGGTTATATTAAAAAAGCAAACGACGCCATAACTTTAAGGGCTGATTTTATGCATTCCCACGGTGCCGCACTTGAATAAGGGTTTGGGACAAAAATAAGAGAATAGATACAATGTGGTAATAATTTACATTTTTATATTAAAGGTTGTTCTAACCAAGTTAACTGTGTTTTATTACGTAAATATAGTAATTATAATAAAAAAAAAACAATATTAGTATTATCAAAACACTAAAAAACAGTTTATATACATAAAATATAGATCAGAATTGAATATTGATTATTTTGATTCTTGTCCATTATGTGCCTCACTGTGCTTCGGAGTGAATTTCCGTAGAAAAAAAAAATTGCCCCTTACATACTCCAATGTGCTTCACATTCTTACGAAGTTTTATTAAAGCTAGAATTTTTGGGTTGGGAACCTTTCCTTGTTAGTACTTAATGGTTGTTATCTTAGCTATGTGTTAGCGATAATGCGGCTGAATAATTGTCATCGATCTTATCTGTCCGATTAATCGAGATAATTTCATCGGCTGAAACAAACTGACTCTGACTATTACAGAGAAAATATTATTACAGCAGGTGATATTTTCTGGAAGCGGGACTTCTTTTCATGGATTAATCGTTGACGAAGGAATTCTACAATCGGTTTCTTCGAAAACTAAGCCTCGGATGAAAAAATTTTATTCTACACGTTTGATTTATTTATTTTTGCATAAGGAATCACCTCCTGCCCGTTTGTATCATTCTTTCGGCCGTACCCCGTATACTCGGTGAGGAAATAAATTTAACCGATGTAAAGTGGATACAGGATAGAAATAGGTAGATTTCTTAAGACATGATCAAGCATCATAAAATTCTTTTTTAAGGAGGGATATCTCTTACTTCCAGTCGATATTTTACGAGTAACGGTGTAAACTTTTTTACACCTCCTTTTTCTGAGAAGCAACCTCAATGGAGCGTCGAATTACCCACTTTTCTGCTCGTTTTGTCGGCATCTCGATATCGACAGCCCTGAATGGAAACAAAATCTGTTGACAAGGTGTGATATCGATTGCAAATGTATTAATAACCCACAGGAGAAACATGATCGCGCGAAACGGTTGTTAAATTAGTTTCTGTAAATAAGTCTTCCAGTGCAATTAAGAATTCATATGAGCTTTGGTATTCTGAAATTCTATACAAGAAAAGTAACACAAACAAAATTATATAGATACCTATTGTATTATTAGATGAAATTACGAAAATCTCATTTTTATAAGAGGTAATTGTAAGCCATGCATCCGAAATAGATTTTTTTCTTGTAATGACTTACAAGTACACATGTATATATCTACACACAGAGTATTTACTAAATCATATGATTATATAAATACATACGTGTTCTATATGCGAATGTGACACGGTATCAAAATATTTAATAAAATAAAATTTAATACCCGTCCACTGAATCTTAAGTAAGTGAAATGCAGATTACGTCAAATGGAAATGTCAATGCTGTACTAATGGATTTTGTAGGTAATTCGAGATGAAAAATGTTATATTCATATATTGATATATCTATATCCTCCCAAGGTACGTCAGTAATGAAACCCTTCTCAAATACCTGTAAATCGACTACGTTCAGGAAAGTGTAGAAAATTCGCTATATCTCGCAAACACAGACTGAACAATCGCACGAATTTATTCGCTAACAACTTCGTCAACGACACAACAGAAACCAACGGACTAAAGAGAACGAAGCGTCGGACTTATATCCGCAATATAATTAAGTAATCAATCATAATACTAACAATAAGTCGGTAGGAGCACTATTAATTTGTGTTATTTAAACACATGCTAGAATAAGTGGTGCAAGTCCAGCGTCTTTTAATTGTTAATATAAAGTTCACTATTTATTGAAAGCTAGACTATCCACAAACATTTTCTAACGCAATTTCCATACCACGATTTTTTTTTAATAAACAGTTATCAATAAAATTTGAGTTTCTAACGATGAAATTATCAAATCTAAAAAGTAAGATTTTTTTTCAAGTCTTAGTGCTTTCAGATGAAAACATATTTACACATTTCTTGTAAAAACAATAATAAATATACAAGTTATAATAAATGATTTTTATTAGCGTTGCAAATAAGTTTGAGTTATCTGATATTTATACTACTTTTTCAAACGAATGTAATTGATATAGAATGTACAATCAAATCAAATATGGATCCACTTACTTCTAAGAGGTAGTGAAATACATACACCACTTGGGAACCAAACCATCTATTAAATATTGGACATATGTACATTGATATAACTGTTTCATTCAGAATTCCCTGCGGTACTACTAATACAGTATTGATATTTTGCTCCAGGAGGAGCCTGCATATTGGCTCCCAAAATCTGCATACAAGAACGGGGTTGTATAATATTACCTATTACATACTGCGAGTCTTCAGATTGCTGCCAATCTAGCTCATGTTTCATGGCATGTCTGTATACTATGAAACTTCGCAAATGTTGGGTTTAGGAAGTTGGAAGTAAAATGAACTAACTTGGTTGCTACATCGTACATGTATACTGGATAGCTTACATAAATAGTGTAGATTATGTACGGTCCCTGGTATAAACTGAATATGATATTTTAGGGTGTAATGGTTTGAGTTAGATTTGGTGAAGTTTATTTTAAAAACACTGCAATATTTTATGTAGCATTTAACTTGTGTTTGTTGAAGAAAACTTTATACAGTACCCTATGTGTATTTCTATTGTGCTACATATTTTGTATTGATATGGGGTTCTATATTAATTATTGTAGAAATATTTCGTTATAATTTTACTAAAAATTATCATTATTGTTTCAACTGAAGTCGACTACACCTTGTTAGATTATTCTACAGACAACGTTACTTTCGTATGTGACTTTATACATGCCTTAAGAACAGGACTATATTATGCTTATTAAATGATAATACATCTGTCGTTATTTTCTATAGCTGTGTTCCCTTTTTTGCCGAAAAGGATGCCTACTTTGATTAAAAATGCTGAGCGACCTCTTCTGACAAAGCTCCTGCCGTTCTGAATTCTTTGTTCTTTAAAAATTCATAGTACACTGACGTACTAGGTACTGATAAATTAATCTCTGCGCTTACTAACAATAAGTCTGTAGGATAAGGAAAATGCGATAGCAATGTTATCTTTTCTTACCGTTCCCGCTGCATATCGTATGACAGCGTCATGTTGGAAAAGAACTTTGTTTCAATTTGTTAAAGCTCTCTAATTCCTAATTGTGCATTTCTAGCAACGTCATGCGATTTTATCTTAGAAATTCGAAAGGGATCATTCCTTCTTATGTTACATGAACCGTATACCTACCAACACCTATTTTTTCGTATGCATTTTGAATTTTGAATATCATAATGACATTTCTTCTTCTTTAATCGATGTGTTCGTGGAATTATAAACTCATTCCTGCTTCTCCTAATCTGTTAATTCATTGAATTCAGTTTGCCACTGACAGTTCTTTTGAAATACAAGTACATACCAAGTTGGAATACATTTAGGTTGAACGTACCTAACATCGCCCATGTTCCTAATATCGCCACTCGCTGTATTTCGCAAAGTAAGCACTAAAATTTAGACATGCTGTAATTGCAGCGTCATGTGATCAACAATTACAGAAAGGGAAGTATTTTAGAGAATCTTAATAGTGTAAAAATTTATTGGACTGCCACAGTTTTACATCACATTCGGGGAAAGTAAGCCTAATAATTCTGGGCATAAAAGAATATCTACTAGAAATACCTAATTAATGATGTACTTAAGGAATTAAATCGATTCAAATATGGTATCGTAGGTTTCAACGATTCTAACTTATGCTACATGAAAGACGAATAATTTTTCTTTACTTCGAAACGAATTGCATGCAAAAATATTAATTATTATTCAATTGACAGCGATTTTACTTTTGCTAAGCGATATTATATAGGTACAGTCACCCTATAATTTCTTATCCCCATCTTCCTATAATCCATTCAGTGACGTTAAATAACTCAAATCAACTTTTAACAATAAATGTTTTTTTTAAAGTGTAGGATATTTGGCATAAACAATTTTGGCTCCTCAAGGACACCCGGCTCCCCACCAGAAATTACGCCAGACATGACACCTCTGCCCCAATTTTTACAGTCAAGCTACGTGCCTTGCTTTTTATTGTATTACACCTCATAGAGTTGATGTTGACATGATATTCGACTTTCCTCTTACCGCTATTCGCCTTTCTCTTTCACTTCTTCACAACAGAAGAAATGGGACGAAGCAGGAACTGAATGTTTGAAGTTGTTTCTTGTATAAGGCTGGTCAAAAATATCTAACATTTCTGGAATTTTTCTTTATACTTTTTTTATCGAAAGAAAATTCAATTACAAAGTTTCATAGTTCAAAGCAAGATGACGAATTACGAAGCGCGAAGACGAATTAACTCGTCACTTGAAAATTCTTCCCCATGAGTCAAGATTTTCTGTGACATTGTCGGATACAAAATACGCTTTAATGTCAAATAAATAATGTACATTTTCTGAGAGAGGACATTGTATCCTTCATTAATATTCGCGAGGAATTTATAATTATTGCAAACATTTTCTATTTGTGAGATGATCTTCAAAATATTCGATCACTTATCTACGGACTATCATAAAATGTGAATTGTTTGACTGTCATCGAACACGTTTCTGGCATTGTTTATTGCGCAGAGGTGTTATTCAATTCTCATAATGCTTCACTAATGCATTCATTTGACAATGTTTATGCGAGTACAGCATCGCGGTAACAGTTAATGCGATTCTTTACATCGGGTTAATGTGTGCAGCATTTTTGCATATCGTAACAATTGAATCGCGGCTTCCGCATTTTTGAATGCACAACCGCGGTGCAGCTCCTTATTATTCCCTCTCAGTCCGTTTCGCAAATGTTCGTTATGTAAAGCGTAAATCAGCCATAATTGTAATTGATGTAGCGGACTGACAAATGATGATGAAAATTTACTGAGAGGAAATTTTTATTGAATGACACGTCGTTCGGTGTGTGAATGCGAATAACACAGTTAACTCGATATGCAAAACGTCAGTCGAGACCACTATGTAGGTCGCTGCAATGATCGCTATGGATCCTTAAATACGTTTGCTTGGATTACGAACGGTAACTTGAATGAGAAAATTGAACAAGTTCATTTTTATATTCGTCCATTAAAATTAGAAATTGTCATTGTAGTATTTTCATTATTAATCAAGCTATTGAATATTAAAATGGTATTTGATTTTTGTAACAAGAATACATATGTACTACAATCTATAATATCTATATAGTGTAATAAGAACCTTGTCTTGAGTAAAGTGTTTGCTATCCTTTTCTTCTTGTAAAATGATCTTATTTCGTGTTACTTTTTAAATTCAGTAGAAACTCGTTTGAATTTGTCATTTGATATGTGTTTCAACTGATATCACAAAAGTTAATATAAATAAATACTATAGATAGCACAATACTTTGTCTTCAGTCAAAACGGTTATGTCAAAAGTTATTATAGCCACTGGGGTTTCGCATTTCAAATAGCAACGAACAGTAAAACAACTTTAAGCTAAATTAATTCTATAAAAAATAAGAAGGATGTGTAACGATGTGAGAATATTTTAGTTGTAGCCTTTTAAGGATTCTGCTGATAGCTAAGTTTCTTTAAACAAAAGTCAAACATTATCATAAGATGCTCTAGTGTTACGAGCTTTGCGTAACAACTGCAACAATAATTCTGTATAAATTTGTTACTAATTAGCAGTTAATTACATGCACTTAGTTACATGCCTGGTCGAATGAGTCTAAATACATAGACCTCGAACAAAAAATTTGGATGATGTATTTAGCTAACTATTTAATTGTATTCGTCATTAATCCTAAATTAACCTGTCATACAACTAATTCGCAACTTAATAAACAATAAATGTAACGGGAGTAATCAATTAAATACAGTGCTTACTAAACTATTTAGTCTAGACACCATAAAAATATTAGGTTCGTTAAATTATAATTATATAAACGCGTGTACTCCGCGTGTACTTCATTCAATATAAAGAACGCAGTAAAACAAAATTGAAAGGAATTGCTCCCACCTGATATTAAGGGGAGATTCTCTTGTAACAAGAGTAACTGATATTTATAATTTTTTCAAGAAACTAATGTTAATATTGGATTAAACGCTATTGGGATATAAGGAGACATCTTTAAACATGCAGATTTTTTTATGTCGATTTTGTTAACCTCTTCGACGATTTACGTAACTCCTGTTGGCATGACGTGTGGCACTAGGGTGATATTTCTTTGCTCTCACCCCCTAGAACTGTGTCACTCGATAAAAAAAAATAGTCCCTGAAAAAGTTTATTGCAATCGGACAACAAGAAAGGGTGCCGACCAGTTTAGAATTCATAAATGGTTT
This sequence comes from Andrena hattorfiana, assembly GCA_944738655.2. NCBI lineage: Eukaryota > Metazoa > Arthropoda > Insecta > Hymenoptera > Andrenidae > Andrena > Andrena hattorfiana. The sequence continues at coordinate 26,022,009 of OX122889.2, forward strand.
GAATTTGAAGAATTTCTAAAAAATGGTAAGCCCTATCGAAATTTTGTTCAAATAATATTAAAAGAGCATTCAATTTTCTACAATTATTGTATATATAATTTTTTGTGCTCCCAATCATTTTTTAGATAATAGCGGTTGAATATAGAGAGGTCCGCACTTCACGCGTCCCACCTGTACGGCGTGACGTATTGTCTATACGCGCGTAGTACGGACCTCTCTATATTCAAACGGTATTATGTAAAAAATGGTTGGAAGCACGAAAAAATTATATATACAGTAATTATAGAAAATTGAATGATCTTTTAATATTATTTGAACAAAATTTCGGTAAGGCTTACCATTTTTGAGAAATTCTTCAAATTCAAACCATTGATAAATTCTAAACTTTAAGGCCTAGTCGGGCACCCTTTCTTGTTATCCGATTGCAATGAACTTTTTCAAGGACTATTTTTTTATCAAATGGAACCATATTAGGGGGTGAGAGCAAAATAAATTGCAGGTTAAAAATAATGGCCACCCTAGTGTTTCACCTGTCACAGCCTTCTGATTGCAAGAAAAAGAAACATTTCTAGAAAAAAAGAACCTAACTAATTTAAAGAGAAAAAAAAATTAATGAAACATTTATAGCATTTGAATGAAAACGAAATTTATATCGATGAAAAAGGTGTTATAAATAAAAGCTAAAATTCTTCCAACTTACGTTGCGCCCTTATATCCCAAAAGAGTTTAATCCAATATTAACACTAGTATTATCAAAAATAATTCATAAATATCAGTTACTTTCGGGGTTGTTACACGAGAATCATTCCTTAATTTACACTTCTCCAACGTCAACGGTTGCGGGGGAAATATCCTCACGCGGCCCAACTACGATCAGCAGCCGCGCAGCGGCGATCACGCACAAACAAGGGTGCTTCAATAATTAGTAGCTAAACAGTGGAAACAGTTTCAGCTCTTCGTGTTACGAACCCTGGCGTGCATCCAATGAATGTACTAATTACAAGGACTTGTCAGGCATGATAAATCTCACAGCGATTACAGGCGCAGCGTGATTAATCGGACGGGCTGGTAACCGTGGAAACATTCTCGGGACAATTTCCACGGGTTCACGTTTCGTTACGTTGCCTGGTCCCAGACAACAATAACGATGCAACCTTCTCGCCGTATGAATAATTCCCGTGGCGCGCGGCGCCACCGCGCCGTTTTGCAATTGCTTTCGCGCGACAAAACCGGCGCGTGCTCCCTCAGCACAATGGCGGACTTTGAACGAGATGCTCGTTATTAGCGTTTGCTCGCGCGCGCAGGAAAAGAAGCGAAAGTGATGAAATTATGAATGCGCGGGGAATTCCAGATAAAGGAGGCGTGAATTATCCACACGGAAGGCTTTCAGATTACACCACGTGCTATTAACCTTGAATGCTTCGTATTTAGGTGTACAAATGTATAGGTTAAGTCCGGGGGAGATGGTCATAGTTTCGTTGGGAGTCTCTTATACCCAACTTATTTAAAATAAAACAACGAGAATGACACAGAGAAAATTTTAATCTTTTGTCTACATATCCCTTAAAAACAGTAAACGAAAAATTGTTATTTAATAAAGTTTCATAAATGAAAAAAGGGGCATCTTGTTAGCCTGAAAGGTACATATTACCAACTCTCGCGGCGGAAATAATTGGCCAGCTTTCCCTGAGAGCCTGAGGAAGATGGCCACGACCGTTTCAGTTAGAATGATAAACGTAGAGGAAGGAGTGGAAATATAGCCCCCCAGTTTTATATATCTTCCTATAATCTGATTCATAATTTAAATTGCTTTAAATTTTTGCTTAAAATGTAGGTAAGCTATTAAGGTTATATGTGATAAAAGGCGGAAACAAAAGAAAATCAATTTAATTCAAATTAACATATATTATGAAATAAACAATTTGAAAAAAATTAAATCCGACTTCAAAAAATGAAAAAGCTAAAAAGTAAAAAATAATTTTGTTCCTTATTTAATCTACGACTCTCAATTTTTCATGTCGGCGCCTCATCATTTGCTCTGTGTAAATTTGGCGCCGACTTAAAAAAATTGAGAGTCGTAGATTAAAAAAGGAACAAAATTATTTTTTACTTTTTAGCGCATTTTTATTTTTTTAAATCGGTTTTAATTTTTTAAAATTTTTTATTTTGTACTTCTTAGTTATGCAATAAGTTTCACAAAAATCGGTTCAGTAGTTACGGAGAAATTCGCGAACAAACATAATACGTATAACATACATACAAACACCTCGAACTGAGAACCTCTTTTTTTTAAGTCGGTTAAAAATGTAATTTTCGGCGTTCTTACAAAAGCGAGGGTAATATGGCCCCCTAAAAAAAATCATAATAAATAATTCTTTGGCAACATCAAGGATAAAAAGTAAATGAATAAAGAATATTTGATCAATTATACACAAAAATCACACATATATTCCACTTCTTCGCACGATGTGCACTCGCTATGTGCCCATAATTCGCATATGATGCATCTAATCCATATTTCGCCACGTTGGTCCATGGCATAACGTTCGCCACAAACATGCATATTGCATCGGTGTTATCAGAAGCTTTAGGAGGAATTTCAATGTCTGAAATATCAGAGGATGAATTTTGGGGCTCATTGCCTGGGGGCCATATTACCCTGCATTTTGGGGGGCCAATATACAACCCACATAGTTTTGGAAACTTTAAGATTATATTTGCAGATTCTAAGTAGCTTTTATTAAATATAGCCCGACACATAACACTAAGGTCGGAGCCAGATATATTGGCCGGTGAATTTGTTTTCGCGAACAGCGATCGAGGAGAAATCAGCCACCACCATCTGACGATCGTGGATTTGTCAGTTGGAGTTACGAGGCCCCCGAAGGGTATGGTAGGGTAACGGGAACGCTGCTCGGCTCCGCCTGAACGTAACCGTGTGGCTGTTATTTATTCTTAGCGTAATAGTTGTGTGCGTTACGAAGCTATGCGTAGATGAAGCTATCGAGAGAGAATCAATGTTCTGACCAATAAAACTCCTGAATTTTTTCGGAGCTAACGCACACCTATTCTGATGTGTGTATTTCTACGCTGACAGCTCGGTTTGGCCTACACGCCAGAAGCTTGGCACCATCCCCACCACTTCTGGCTCACTCTTGTTCAGCTAAGGCGAGAGCGAAATGGAACGAGAGCGAGTCAGAAAACGTTGAGAAAAGGAGCACCGAGGCAGGCAAACTGTGTGGTGGGAGAATACCCCTCACGAAACTCACCGGCCAATATATCTGGCCTCGACCTTAGCTTTCTTAACCTACAAGAAATACTTCTTGGGGAAGATGAGAAACTTTCGTTTTGCAGGTTATCCACCTCCACCTAGTGTCATATGTTTTTCTCTGTGTATATAGCTAGTTGGTGCAGTGGATAACGCTATTAGCCGCTAGATATTTTTGTTTATAATATGAAAATCACGTGGGGGCCGAATTATCAGCAGAGGGCCATAATGCCACCTTTTCCTCTAACCTTAAACACTTTGAAAGAATACTGTAAACAATACATTATCCAAAATACATCTTGAGAAATAAAAACATCCAGCATAAATAACACAAACAAAGTGACCATAATGTAGACCAAACATTTTTAAGGACCAGCACTTTAAAGTAGATGTACTTACATGCCTTTAACTACGTTCTATTTCAACGATCTGGACTAACAATGCTGCTTTTGTGTAATACTTTGTACCCACGTGTAGGTAACACAAAAAGATGTTTCTTTCTAAGAAATACTATCATTGACCATCTCCCCTGGACTTACCCTATACACTTGTGAAATTAAGGGATGTACCGTTGTCTAGAGTACGATTGGCGGGGTTCAGAAATGGTAAGTGTGATTTAGACTCTGTGATGAGGGGCCAGAGATATATTAAAGGTGGACTTGCCAGAGGCAAGAATGTAACAGAGTCTCTCAGGCATACGAAAGTTTAAATTTATTATACACATAAATAAACATAGCGAAGTAATTAATGAACATGCCAATTAATTTTAAAATATTATATTGTTATTGTTTGATATCATAATTCCACAAATGCTGATGTTCTAGATATAAGAAACCCGGACAACGCCGGGTAGTTTAAACTAGTAACTTATATAGTTATTAAAAACGGATCAGTAACTTCCAATTATTATTGTCTGAGGCTTCCAAAATGAACAAATTCTAAGCTTTCCTTTTAAAATGAATATATATAGTTTATGTATCCTACCCAACCCAAACGTAACCCAGACTATAATTTATGTATCAATAATCTTAAGGGGTTGTTTGTTGTAGTTTCGGTTTGTCAAAAAACGAAGAAAATTTTCACGGGGCGATAACAGCTAATGACAATGATAACTGTGAGTTTCGCTGGATTCTTGATGCGGAATACAAGCCTAATGGCTTCAACACTAATTAACTGAATATTTGATGAAGTAAACTACCTGATTGACTAAAGCCTAATTACTTCAGTGTTCGCAATTCGGTTCTAAACTGACTACTGTTGGAAGTCTGTATGTAATCTAGGGTTCCTGGCTAACCGGCGATTGTTGCGCCACAGAATAGCGGCTAGATGTTGAGGATTGTTCCTTTGACAATTTCTGGTGTTGTCTGATGATAAATTAATCTTGTACTGCTAGTTACAAGGTGAATCGCTCGATGAAAGTGTACGGAGATAAACTATTCATATCAATTTTGAACAAGGCTTAATGCTTTCCCAACAATAACAAATTAATTTAAAGCGTGACTATATTTCTGAATATGCGCTTGGGCGATTGTTCACTATTATATATTTGAACTTTGAACTTAGGACTTTGGAATCCGACTCACATGAATTTTTTCAACCTTTTAGCATTGTAAGTACCATGTATCGTTATTTCAACCCGTGTTTTTAATTGGTAACTTTATTCCCAATAATTCGAATTTGCGAGGCTAGAAAAGTCTTTTGCATCTGAATAACAATTGGACTACAGTTGATACGAATTTTGGGCTCAAGAATTTTACCAAATTACTTTTTGTTTCTTAACTGCACACTTATTTGAATCGTATGTAAAATTTGGAAAATTGACTAAGAATTCCCCACGAGCTGACAATGCTCCAAGCCTACCTTGAAGCTAGAAATTAGAACGTATTCCTCATGTAAGTACTAGATCAAATATAAAAATCACAATCCTTCGAATCATGAAATTATATACATGTATGCTTTGCGATTAGACTGTCATTTTCATAGTCACAACTATCACATTTGGAATCTGTACATTGTGTTCTTCAAACTGTAAACTGTCTAGATATCGCCAGTTGTACTAAATAGTAATTCCTCACCTTTAGTTTCTCCATAGCTATTAATCAACTGTTCAAACATCCTACATTTTAAAGTTTTACACTTACAACTGCAGTTATACACCAGAATCTGTGAACATTCATATTTAAATAACCGTTACCTTGTTGTCGTTGCGACGTTAATAAATACCGTTGTGTTTGGAAGTAAGGTTCTTACATGCTATTGTGTATACTTCTACAAATTATGGAGAATCAGGAATTAAATATATACACTAATGGCATAAGAAAAGTTTAAACTGTGAACGGTGACAGAAAGAAGATAGTTACATTAGAAAGACTTTATATCTTAAGTTTTAAATCTCATATATTACAGGCACATAAAAATGTCACTTTAATCATTTTTTAAGTCACTGCTGTAGGGACATTTGATGAAACTTGATATGTATGTCTTTCTATCGTGGTGAAATAAAATTATGACAATAATGTAAGGATATCCAGCAAGTCAAAATGTAAGAAAAAAATTACATTTTTTAATAACCATCAGAGAATGTTTGAATGACCAGAAATATGTAGCGAGCATAATAATTCATTTAAAAGAAATCAAAATACTCTGTGGAACAGGATATAAAAAATACGACATAAGCTTAATAAAAAACACAATTTTATGAATATTAAAATATAGTAAGTAGGTTCTAAGTAGGTTCAAATAGACATTAGTGTTTAATTAGATTTATGTATAAAATCTGTAAAGTGTACGAAGTGTATGTAATGTAATTCAGTGTGATGGTCGCTAATGGAGAACAAGCAGATGCGGTATTAAATAAATAAATATATAAACAAAGAACTAAATACTATGGAAAATTCGGTGAGAAATTTCTCGTAGTGTTTTTCGCCAATTAGGTACTTACGGCGCGGGCGGGCGAACAGCCAGGGCGCGACGTCGCGACGTCGTCCAGTGGCAAATAAACTACAAGAGCGTAATGGGGTATCATTGTTGAAAAAAAAAGGTGAGACAAGGCCGTTGTTCGTCATTGGATAATTGGACAGCGGTATTTGCACCCGTAGTGATATTCGTATTCATAGCCACGCTTCTCTGATGCAATGGTCTTCATGGAATAATGGCTGGAAACGATTTCAAGCCCGTGGCTTCACTCTCAACAATAACACGCCACTAAACACAGCCAAGCAGTTTGAAAATGAGTCCGGTTTGTTTGCCGACAGAACCTAGAATATATTTATGAGCGATACAGAACTTGACGCAAATGGGAAAAAACTTTATTACCTTACCCAATGATAATTTTATGGAAACATCGTTTTCGATTAAATGTGGACATTAAATATCGAAGACGATGTTTTGTAGTTTAATTAAGTTCTTTGCAATTACGCGAGTTTCGTTTTTAGTAGCTGGTTATTTAGTTTTCTACCACATTCTCATTAAAATTTTTAGTTTGAATTAGGAATGTAAAAAGCTCTGACTACGAAATTGCAGTTTAGAGTTAAAAGTATGCAAAACCTTCAGTTTAATTGAATTAAAGATACAGAAAATCCTGATTTTTAATTTGAAATTTTAACATTGAATGTAGTATATAAAAATCATTGATTTTTAATTCGAAAAAATTATTGAAATCGAAAAATTTCACTACTCCGTTTCAACGTAAGAATGTGTTATATCTCTATAATAATGTATTTAAAATTGTAAAGGTGAAGGTGTTTTGTGACATGAAAGTATGTGTTAAAAGCTCGGAAAATGCTAAAGACACTGTTCTCAGTGAAATCAACATAGGTAATACATAAAACCTATTGTTAAAGTCATCATGCAGACGTGTAAAAATATAAGCTTTAAGTGTTCTTTGGAGCACGTGTGTATTATAGGTATACAAGTATCATAAATTTGTATGTATTGCACGTTTTGCATAATAAAAGTGAGACAATAATAACAACCGTAATAATAAATGAAAAACTCTATAGTAGAGAAACAAACGAATAGAAAAGCAAGATAAAGAAATTACAAACTAAAACCCATCCAGACACAAAACACGTGACTACATATGTAACCCCAAGTGTTTCAATAACTACTTACTATAATCCACGTCTTCGTAAAAAATGTTGCACTTCGTAACTTCCATTTCCGTAAGTAGAAGCGCGCTAATTTCACACGGTCCGTAACATTAATTACACCCGTTATTATTCGAATAAAATCACGCCAATTTAATAGCAAGTCTCTAGGACCAGCTTTTAAATCATTCACTGTTTTGGAAATGGAAGAATTCCAGCTTCAGTGCTCCTCTGTGGAGTCAGATCCTTTGAGCGATTCGCGCGGGTGGGGGGGGGGGGACTTTCCGAGTTCTTTCTGTTCCAGTCGGTGCCTTTAATTATAATAGTTGGAGGAACGAGTTTTGTGGAATGAAAAAAGGGTAGATTGAAAATGAGGGAAAAGGAATTCGATGTTTCCGGGCAATAAGGCGGCCATTACAGTGTTGTCCAGCAGTGCAACAGCGTCCGCAACGAAGAGCAAACGACCCAGAAAGTAACACGCGACGCTAGAGTGGGTACTGTTTCCAGTGAGGAGAGCCAAGTTAACAGAAAACCGATCGATCTCGTTTGATCGAACGGTCGGCGTGTTTCAAGCTAGGTTTCGAACCATTTCCACGAAGTGGTATCGATTGCAGACGGAAACGGATGTGTCGAGTAAGTGTTCCTCTTCCACCCTGTGAACAAAGCGAGGAATAAATGCAAGTTTTTCAATCAGAGATTGGCTTTGAACTTGCAAAGCGAATGCGTACGTTTGAATCAATCTCTTGTTTCTTTTTTTAATTGGAAGATTGGGTTGCACATATTGGTGTGCATTTTAACTGGCAGTTGCAGAAAGAAGTGTTGATTAGAGCATAGTGCAGCACTACTTGAATTTAGTATCTCGTAATTCATTGAAAAACTGAAATAGGCTATTTGGCCTTTTGTGTTTTTAGATTGGGTAGTGTTGGATAGGCATTGTGAGCTTTTACTAGTATTGACTTCGAAAACAGTCACTAGAAGGATTAGTTTAGTCTGATTATAAGTTCTAATTGTTAGTATAATCATAATAATAACAATAAATAATAAAATAAATAAAAGCATATATTTCACCAAACTTGGGGTTATTTTTATTTGTTAGCGTTTCAGTTAGTACACTTTGAATTTCTATGTCAATGAAATAAAGACCACGTGACCAGTATACATAGAAATTAGGCAGAAGTTTCCTTTAATTTAATGCAATCTGCAATGCAATATTCATATAGACAACAAGTATTACATAAATTCTTAAAGTTTCACTTATTCCACGAATTGGTCAATTCTGTTACCACCGTTTTGTTTTTAGCATAAATTGAGTTCAAAACTCATACTCTCGATATCTTAAAATTCTGAATCGTATTTTATATCAGCTAACGTAGATATTTATACGTGAAAGTTGAAATATTCCCTTTCTAGTTTTTTATTAAATTATTGCGCAACAACTTTTTAAGGAAGGAAATCGATGTCGAAGCGACGTATAATCGTTTCTCCATCAGGATGACGCGAACAATTACATCACAACGAACTCGTGCAACGACAGCACCAGACCACTCGTGCTTATCTCCTGTTTCGGGGTTATTTCGATGCTTTGTGAATCCTGCTCTTGCACTAACATGGACGATCGATTACACGTGACTTCGCTGCTAATCGATTAAATCTTTCTTTAGCTAATCGTGCAATTGTTCGTTGTATAAGCTGTTTTTCCACAACTATCCTTCCACTATATTATCTCCTTTTGGACACTAACAACCGAAAAAGGGGAATACCGGGCAAATGTATTCGAACAAACAGTTTTCTCGGTTTGTTTACTATTACTGTGACCAAATGCCTACTTTTATCACTCACAGTTTGTTTATTATTTCAAAATATATATTTTGTGTTGAAATCTGTAAAATTTATTAATGTAATTTATTTATCACTCTGTCCTATAAACTATTCAATTAATTTAATGTTAATACATTAAATCATTTAAGTATACAGGGTGTCCGCGGGAAGACTGGACAGCTGGACAGATGGATATGGAAGTGTCGCCGATGGATTCCTTGGGGTTTTCCGATGAAAATCATGCCAAATGTCGTGTAAATCAGACAACTTTTACATAAGGAATACAAATAACTTGTGTCAAAGTAGTCCGATATTTGGTATGATTTTCATAAGAGAAACATAAGGAATCCATTGGCGTCACTGCCCTTTCGACACGCCGAAGAAAAGAATTTCTTAATACGCTGTAATGAATATTGACCCTCGACTGCGGGGGGTCGACCTCAGTTCGCTACGTTCGGCCCAGGATTCATACCTTTCTCCGGAAAAAGCCTTAAAATTCGGTGAGGCACTGCGGGGTGGGGGCTTGTCCTCGCCACGGGGTATCAGGCCGCATCCTTCGACGGGCGTAGCTCCAGAATCACCCTGTATCATTTGTGCAGTGTGTGACCCGACTACCCTCAGTGTAATCGGTCTGCGCGAAGTAGGGTGCAAGTTCGATCATTATCAGTACTCCTTTCCGCGAGGAATACGATTTACTTTAATTATAGTACATGTGTGTTTTGTAATAAAGTGTCTCTATCGTCTTCTGAATTCAATAACTGGCATCCAGACATCTACGCTCCTACAATCCACCGTCAATACGCCTCGTGGAGAGACACAGGAAGAAAAGGGGTAGCCCGCTGTCGACGCGAGGTCCTCCTTAAAAATTCGCACAGATCCCTTATCTCTCGAGTATAAACACGAGCTACACGTGCGAGAGAAGGTGCGCATTGGGGAGGAGGTATTGCTGTGAAGAAGGTCTCTTCAAGAGAGCAGCCGTTTGCGAGGGATGCAAATCCGATTGGTCCTAATACAATCTGCTCCCTGTGGCTGAAATTTGGTCTAGGTACTTTCACACCTCCTAACTCTAACCAATCGAACTTGCATCCCTCCCAAAAGAACCGGCTATCCGAGCGTAGAAGCAAGTGTAAAATAAAAGACTAGGTATTTAAGTTAAAAATTGAGTCATATTTTCGTACATCTCCTTGCCCACAAACTCTAAGTCAATTTTATGACGTTTTGAAACATTAACGGTGCGCTTCTCGATACCGCAGATGCACCTACCTAAGTAGCATTTCAGACGGAAAAGAATTGTCCAGTCTTTGGGTCTGCCATTTCTGGCGTAGACCTTTGGTAGGTAGGTATCTGTTTCAACAAGCAATGCCACCCGTGGCGCCAGCAAGACCGCCCCCGGTGCTTGCTATTCCGGCGGGTTTTTCTCCAGGGAAAATCAGTAAATTTGCAAGCGCAATATGTCAAAAACCAGTTGGAAATAAAGTGTATACATTTCAGGTTATTGAATTTGTCTTGGAATGAATACGTCCGGTACTGTACGTGTCCGCCGTCGATGTTATTCTCCTTAAAATATGATGTTAAGTACAAAAATCTAAGAGACATATATTTTTTTATTTGTGCCCAATCTCAACTTTAAAGGTGGAGTTTCACGGCGCGTGGCTCAACGAGTCGGCTTGGCTCGCCCAAGCCCGCCCAGGTTCGGCTAGTCGGCTTGGCGAGCGCGAGTCGGCGCGTCTCGCGCCAAGCTCGCCGAGTCACGCGCCGTGGAACTTCACCTTAAGGCATGATACAGCCTCTCAATGTTCGGCATTTCTCCAGTGAAGTGTTCTGCCACTATAAACGCCATATATCCAACAAATTACATGTATTTAGAAGAAATACGTGTTATAATGTAATCTAACAATTGCAGAAATGTCCCAACATTATTTTTTTGTATTTCTGGTGTTTAACTTAGGAAATTTATTTTTATGTACTTTGATAGACATATCCAGTATTATTTGTAAATATATCATCAATAAGTATATCTAATGTTTTAAAGTAATTTTTTTAGCGTCCCAATCTTGCCGTGCCCTCCCCTACTCACCATTACTGTCCACTCCAAAGGGTCAAATTAATGCAAACCTCCACTGTCTCGCATAGTAACTAAGGTCATCGTCTTCTCATCACAGCCTTCTGTCTATACAGGGAGATACAGAAACAGTAAGACAAAATTTACAGGTGTATCCTACACTTCAGAACGAAGAAAAAGCCTTCAATATTTCCCATGCCAAATTCTGCAAGAGATATCACCGACTATTCGAGCTAGCAAAATCTCAGAACTCACAATTAGACGGCTAAGTACGAATACATTTTTTGTGTCTCTTAAAAATGATTTGCCTCAAATATACCTTATTTCAAGACGAACCAAGTTCCATCCTTATCAAAGCTCTCTGTTATCATACACAAATATTGTGCTCACTGAAGTACCGATGAACTTGAGCGCGTCGAAGATTCGTAATGGCGTTTCAGCCGAGCCAGGTTAACTTTTGTTTGATTCGTGCCACATTTGCCAAAAACAGGCGGGAAGCACAAGCCGAGCCGCGCAAACCCGAACTCATAATTCCCACGACGTGACGTGTGGCTCGGGGAGTACGGCGCGAAACTCGTCGAGCCATGCACCGTTGGATCGCACCTTAAGATTCATAAGCAACTGCTCGTTTCCCCTACTTTCACTTCGTAGAATTATTCTTTAATATTTAATTATTCTTATAAAGGAAGAAACGGTGGAAGATTTTGAACAAAATGCCTGACTGAAAATTGCGAGTGTAATCAGGAGATCCTGAAAAGTTTTATTTAAATAAAATTTCGAATAATGAATAAAAGTTAAAAAAAATTATTCGTCATGTGCCGAATAAAGTTGAACCGAGTTAACTTTATTCGACGAATGAAAAATGAACTTTATTCGTCGAATAAAGTGAGGCATTGAGAGCAAAAAAGGACTAACCCACATTGAAAAAAAAATAATTTTTCCTAGTTTATATGATTAGTAGAGCTTATTGGAATACCTTATTACATTATTATCAATTTCGCAACAAATGTGGGCTAGACAGTTTTTGTTCTCAATGCCCCAATTCTCGTGGAATAAAAACATTAACCTTATTCGTCAAATAATCTAAAGTTAAAGTAACTTTTATTTAATTCGTTATTTAAATAATTTTTTATTTAGTTAATGCCCAACTCTGGTTGTAATGAAAGTGAAGTTCACGACTATCGTCATAATAGTTTCCAGAAATGCGGAAGTTAAAACCGTTGATGTGTGCGTGTGTATGTGTGTGCGCCCGATTGCCTTCGTTTTAGCGGTCAAACAATGGTTTCCCGGAATTTCAGTTATTCGGCTTCCTCGTGGTTCGGCCACAATATCGTATTGTACCTGCAATCAATTCGGGCTCTCGCGCAATTTTTAAAGGGAGACCATTGTTAAGTTTTGCTATCTCGCCGAGCACAAACCGTAGGGTATATAAATATTTCAGATTTTCTATGGCATTGTTCTGCGTTGTAATAATTGTATCATTGGAATTCGCAATTTCTAGTATTGTGTCTATCTTGAGATATTACTTTTTTGTTTTTTTAGTAATATTATAGAATTTTCAGTAGTATTATAGTATTGTAATAGGATACCATGAATGTTCTGATGAAAAGATTCCTCTTCTCGGATAATCAAACATTCACTTTTCTCACATTCATTAGGTATACTATTTTTTATTTTTCTTGTTGCTATCACTTTATTATGCAGCACTGAAATTTGTTTAATAGGTACCTACATAGTTTTTACACAGAGATCATTTAATAAAATTTAAAATGTTCATGTTGACACTAATTTCTGTACATAAACCAAGTATATAGGTACAGTCATATTATGACGTCATATATTACATGGTTTTGAAATTAAGTATAACTTTACAATTAGGTATCATTCACGTTACAAAACTAAATATTAAAAATTTGGATTTCGGTGGAATTATGTAGGATTTACTAAAACCACTTCTTCGTTAATGCTTTGTTTCTTAAAGAAGAAATTGCAGATATATTTAGCGATATATTATTCGATTATAAAATTTGTCTCAATATTATTTAAATTTATATAGTAATGTGAGCTCAAGTTAACATTCAATAGGATCCACTATACTGACTTACGATGTGATTATTATGTTCTTAATTTTTACATAAGAAATTTTAGTAATCAATGATTTATAGGCCTCAGAAAATTCTGACGATATCCGTAAATGTACGGACATAATTTTCAAGTTTCCTTACTTTGCAAAAAGCTGAATTTCCGAAACGCATAATTACTGCAACTCTGCGTCTCGATTGCTTGCTTATGATTCATTTAATTTCGTATTCTCGTTTCCCATTGAAGCATAGCTATTCTTCGGTGAAAGGAAATCCTGATACGCGCAAGTTTAATTTGAAATGCTTCTGTCGGAGCTCGACGCACCTACGTTATATAAACTATCAATAATTATATTCAGAGCAACAAAATATGCCCACTTCATTATTGTGACGTAGATATAACAAATATAATGTTTTCAAGAATTCTGTTTGAAATTTACACATTTAATGAGCCCCCCCCCTGCAATTTTATTCAATTTATTTTAAAATTTTATAATGGGATTATTGTATAAAGAATTCTTTTAACGTAATATTTCTGCAGTTGAAAGTACCTGCCTACACGAAAATTACGCAGCAACTCTTAATGGTATCTACCGTTACTTTTATCAACATTTTCATAAAAAATAGTAACGTCTAATTAAAGTTTAAAACTATTCGTGACATTTATTTTTAAACTGTTGCAATTAGATCAATTTTATCATACACATGCAAATTAATTTTAAATATGTATATATAATATTTAAAATATTTTAATAATCATAATGACCGAGTTTTTATTACGCTAAAAGGAAGATCCAATACATGCAACGAACATAAATCCAATTAGTGTAAATGGCGAGGCGCAGCAGAAGCGCCATATTAAACCATAAATATCTTCGTCGTGATATAAATAAATCACCTTCTCTGATTTCTCCTTGTTATTTAAAATCCCACCCCGACCAACGTCGGTTTCCCGCAAGCCTGCGGCCGTCTTGCTGATAAAAGACGTTGGGGAAAGTTAGTGGAGCATGTAGCCGCATCCCGTATCCGGCGAATCACCATGCCATGAACAACTGCGGCTTCTGCCATGCCATCAACAACAATGGAACACCATCGTGGAACAGGTGATCACGAGCCGTCGATCTCGAGACAGCCGACTTCAGTAACGGGGATACGGTTGTCCAAGGTGTCTCGAATTTACCACCTACATAATATAGAATTTTCGTCGTTCCACGCGTTCCATCAGACAGGTTAAAGGCTGGTTTTCACTGTCCATATGGCTGGTGGCATGAACTATATTTTGAATATACAGGGTGTTTTCTAATAGGTGATACAACTGAAAGAGTGGTGATTTTATATTAAAATAATATAAGTAGGAAATGTGGAATGAAATTCACTCGAAGGGGATCTTTTAGTGAGAAAATTGATTTTTGAAAATCGTCCAATAGGCCAGACTGGGGCTGGTAGGCTAGTTTTTCAGTGTTTGATTTTTAATAAATTATGTGGACGAAATATCATTAAACCGGTTATAAGGTATATTTGATAGGGCATACATTTGGATATCTGATTAGATTATTAAGGGGGGAGTGCTATTTGGGACGCTAGGAATAAGGTGATTCTTGGGAATTTTTTTCTAAGAAACTGTTAAGCGGGTCTGTAGCGAATCTACTCATATAGTGTATAAAAAAATATGAAATTTAATTTCGGACCTCCTGTTCCATAGTTACACATTCGACTAGCGCGCGTGAGGGGTTTAGAAGATTAATTAATATATTAAAATTTATGCACGTTTTTTTCTACTCATTTTTTTTTATAGTCTCTTAAGGCATTGCACTGAAGGTAGGCAGTAACAATTTTATATGAAAACTGTAAATTATTTCTGAAAAAATTCTTGAAAATGGCTTACTTTTCCTTATTACTTTTATTACTTTTACTTATAAACAATCATATTGTATGATTAAATATTATTAGAAGATTCGTAATGGCGTTTCAGCCGAGCTAGATTAACTTTTATTTGATTAACATTCGTGACATATTTGCCAAAAACAGACGGGAAGCACAAGTCGAGCCGCGCAAACCCGAACATAGATTAAATATATGTGTATCATTAAATATTAAATATTTAATCGTCGCACTAATGTAGTCACAGACTCATCTATTACCAGGGCCACTATTAAAAAATTTTGGAAGTAATTTTTCGTAGCACTGAACATCTCACTTTAGCTGCTACAAATTTTCCAAATTTGTATTGGGCAGTTTCAAAGACTAACTAACGTTTAGTCTGCCGAACCAACTACGATAGTATGTGGTGAGGTTAAGCATTATATAATGAAGTAGCTTTAAGGAACGTGAATCGTCAAAGTTTATTGGAAACTTTTTCGAAGATACTAAGTAGATCCTTGTTATTAAACTTCAAAAATCCTAGACATAAATTTATTGATCATTAGGGTACACAAAAACATCATTTAAGAAGAAAAATGACATTTTTGGGCCTGACAGTATTTCAACTTCAACAACATCTCTAACAACATCAACCATGCAAAAACACCAAATTATACAGGAAAAAAGTATTACATTGCGCGATAAAATAAAAATACTTGTGTCTGTTTCGAATAATCATACATTTCCCTTAAAAAAAAAAATATCTGAACTAAATCTAAATTACATTTAAACTGTATGTGAAATGAATCTTTAACACAGGAAATTGATTCTTAATTAAGTCTCAAGTGAATCTGAATTTCGACTAAATTCTACGGCAAGCAATTTTTAATGATTATATATATTTGTTACTAAGGTAATTAATAAGAAAGGAACGATGATTAACCCTTAATTACTAAACCAATAGATATATACAAATGTAGTCATTGAAATGGAAAACAAGCATAATATGGTCTGGAAATAATTTATTGCTAGGCAAAATATATAGTCAAGAGAGGACTACGAAAATTTTAATTATCCAACAAGAGATCATTATATCTAGTACAAGTTATTGAATTTAAATACCAAAAATTTAGATAGCACAAGTCAGGAAAAATCCAGCGTGTGTCTTCTAGACGGTTTAAGGGGAGGTTCCGGTCTAAAAGTCGATTTTTTTATTTCATTTTTCGAATGTTCAACCTTTTAGGAATACCTGTTTAAAAGGATTGTTGAAATTCGTAAAATTCCCGAAGTTATAGGCAGTTGAGTAGCGGCAAATGCATGGGCAACAACCTGCCACTCGGCGCTCACGTAAAACCTTAAACGCGTTTCTCTCGAAACAGTGTTCTCAAAACGGTGGGACCTGTATATTCAAAAGTTATTATCCGATTCGACTGAAACTTTTTTTATTCTGAAGAATATACTTCTGGCTAGGGGGGAAACCAGAAAAAATTACAAAAAATTGAAAATTTATAATTTCCAAAAAGTGATTTCAAACTTCAAGTGTCGTTATTTTCTAAAAAAAAAGGTCATTTTTGTAATTTTTCCTGGTTTCCCCCTAGCCAGAAGTATATTCTTCAAAATAAAAAAGTTTCAGTCGAATCGGATAATAACTTTTGGAGATACAAGTCCCACCGATTTGGATGAATTTTTTGACGCCTTGACTTTAACGACTCCCCAGTGCCGTCTACAATGATTAATTATAAAACAAAAAATATATTTCTATAACTTAAGACATCCTTAATACAATGCAAAAAGTCC
This sequence comes from Andrena hattorfiana, assembly GCA_944738655.2. NCBI lineage: Eukaryota > Metazoa > Arthropoda > Insecta > Hymenoptera > Andrenidae > Andrena > Andrena hattorfiana. The sequence goes on from OX122889.2 coordinate 26,038,983, forward strand.
CATTAAGTTATATATAGTAGTTTTCCTTTAATTAATTCCTAAATATCACCTATTTTTTGGGGCTCTAGACCGGAACCTCCCCTTAAAAGCGAAGGATCATGGCGAAAAGAGAGATATGATTGTGCGGTGGTGGTTGAAAGTACTCCAAACCCGAATAGTTAATGAACCGCGTGCTAGAACGATTGATTTTCGGTGCCTGTTTGACTAATCGTAAAATATTTACGAGCACTCCCTTCGCCCTCGTCGACGTGAAGCCGAGCGAAAGTGTGTCTGGCGGAATGCAGGAAAATTTACACGCTCGAGTTGCGCGAGCTCGCTCTTCCATGTGCAACAATGGGCCTTTAATTATTCGCGATTCGCCCGCGCCTCTATTAGCATGCAAATTACGGAAGTCGAGTAACGCGATTCTACGGCTGCCGGACGAGCATCGACGGTGAAGCGCGAGGAGGCGCAGGGGGAGCGAAGAAGGGCTAACGAGGACGTCAGGATACAGGGCAGACGAAGAAGGAAAACGGAGAAGTGTGGAATCGGTGAAGAAGAAAGGGGGATTGAAGTGGAATAACGAGGTAGATTAGACGAGAACGTTGAGAAAAAAAGGGTGGAAATGAATGGGACGAGGGCAAGTGATGAGGTTTCTACGGACGTATAGAATGTGAAGGTAGAAGCGGAGGAAAATAGATGGAATGATAGAAAGGTAGGTGTAACTGAGGTATGAGGTGTAACGTAAAGATTGGGAATCAAAGAGGATTAAAGTGTGGGAAGGAAGGGGAAAGAAAACTGTATTGGACTATTAGTACCTACACAGCGTAAAGAAAGGGATGGAGAGGAAAAAGACAAGAGGAATTTGGAAAATTGTGTAGTAAGTAGTTAGGTATGTCAAGAGATATAAGATGCCAATGAGTAGAAGATGGCAGGGCAAAAAGCGAAGAGATGGAAGGTAGGAGATGAAGTTAGTAAAGCTATAATAAGGAAATGGGAAATAGAAGGAAAAGAGGTAAAATAAAAAGATGAATATTCACAAACTTGAAAGTTAAAAAAGCTGGAAAATTAAAGAAGTAAACACTTCTTGGAATTCACAAAATTCTACAAAGGGATCGGAAACCATTTATTTATAGGGAGTTTTGTTATAGAATAAAGCATAAAAGTTAGGATGCTGAAGACAAATTAGGTGGAGCAACCATGATATTCAAAAGAAGTTTTAAATAATGAAGACGATGAGTGACAGATCCATAGAAAAGAGGAGCAAGAGAAAAATAGGTTTTAATAGAAGACCTGAAAGAATGAAAAAGCAACAGTAAAACAAAAACAGTGAACCGGAGGGTAGAGAACGAAGCGAGACGAAGTAAATACAAGCAATCCAAATGGAAAATACAAAATAACGGGATAGTATCAAGGAGAAGTTCACAATAATTTGTAATTGTCAACATCAACGCGTAACACTAACAATAAAAGAGGCACAAAAAGTGAGTAATAACTGTACATAAAAGCCAAGACTCCCACGAGGAATACCAGCAAAAGGAAGGTAGCGTTAGGTGAAAACGAAGAAAAAAAGACGTGATAAGTAGAACGAGGAAAAGACGAAGGAAAAGTAGCATTGCAAAAGGAAAAGCGTAAACAGAACGGAAAGAACGGTGCAAGGACGGAGATATATGAAAACTGAATGAAAAAGAGGAAGAGTGCGGGGCATTTCGTGTTACTTGGAGGAACGATGGATCGACATGTCGTGCATATCGACACGCCAGCATCCGCTATGAATGCTGCTTTTTCTGGTGCATCGTGGATGCGATTTAGAGAGAGTGCTACATTTCTCTCGCCTTGGAATACAATTTGAAAATGCATTCGCTTCAGCTACATATTTCTCGAAATATGAATAAGGGATTCATAGTTTTAAGGGTTTCCTGGAGATTCTGTACATAGTCATCTTGTAAAAGTCAACGTACACACATTGTCATCAGAATTTGTTGTATAAATGATCGTCGATTTCTTAAGATATAAGAGAAGCTTTTTCTATGGCATAAAACACTTAATACTTATAAAATGTACAGTGGTGATCAAAAGAAAGTTTCAAACTCATATTTTCATACGTCTGTGTTACAAGTTTACCTAATACCAGGCTACACGTATTATGTCAGTATCCCTGTTCTGTTTTGGGAAACCCCCGAATCAGTGAGATATTTTTTAGATATAATTCTTTCCGATGGAAGTATCTTATTTGTGTTACCATTCACAGTGCAAACTCTCTTTTTTTACCACTACTGTATCTCTTCTTGATGTTGTTCAGGAAATATATAGGAAATTAGTAAACAAAAATGTAGTTCACGTCTGTATGATGTGCTTAAAAAGTTTGTTCCCTTCCCATATTTAATGTGGGAATCGAAGTTGTGCAGCAACGTGTCTCAAAACAGAGTGTATGTAGATACACTTTTGTGACTGACTGTATGTATACATATACAGGGTGTAACAGAAATAGGTGGCCAAACTTTGGTGTCGTATTCTCCTCTTCCTAAGTATGAAGAAAGTAGGGCTGGGACTGTTTGTCGAATTTTTCGGTATTCGAATATTCGAATACTTCAGTTGCTCAATTATTTGGCGAATATAATTCGAATATCCAAGTATTCGAATATTATTCGAATATCCAAGTATTCGAATACTATTCGAATATCCAAGTATTCGAATATTATTCGAATATCCAAGTATTCGAATACTATTCGAATATTTAAGTATTCGAATACTATTCGAATAGTATGGTGTGAATTATAAATTAAGTTCTTTAGGTTCATTTGTCAAGGTGAAATACTACATCAGTTTTTGAATAATAACATTCGAATACTGAAATATTCGAAGTTTATTCGTAGTATTCGAATAGTTGTAAAATATACGAATATTAAATTATTCGAATAGTCCCAGCCCTAGAAGAAAGGTCATATACACGTACATAAGTCCGGAAACAAGTTCCTTTCGAAATAGTAACACTTTTTGTTTATGACGGAGTATTGCAAAGGTGCAAATCCACGATGAGACAAAAATATCGTGTCTCATGAGACATAATAATCTCATGAGACAATTATTACATCATTTTTTAATTATTTTGTCATTAATTTCATGAAACTAAATTCTCATGAGACAAGTTTCATGATATATTTTCAAAAATCTCATCTCTTGCGACTGTTTCCATTATTTACACTTAGTTGTTGCTGAGATTTGTGCCTCATGATAGAAAAGTCTCATGTAAAATCTCATCGTGAATTCGCACTTTAAGAATGCTTATAACCTACTTAAAGAAATTGCTAAAAATGATTTTCTTCTGCATCAGTACTCACAAAGACTTAGGTACTGATAACAGAAAAAAAAATTATGATAGCGCTGATACAGCTATTCATGTAAAGGTCAATGTAATTTTTGCCTGCGTTTGCCACGTAGACCCACAACAAGCCAATGATTCACGAATGGGGACATAAAACTTATTGTTAGATGGATCATTGAAGCAAGCTAACACGGCCCTGGAATGAAGGCGAGACGCATTTGGCGCTCCAACCTGCTATAGTATTACTTACACTTCTCGGTTTTTTCTCAAGTGTCCACCCGAGGTTCTTCGGACAAGATGGGATTTTGCTATCGGTTTCTTTTGTTCAAAACCGCAAAATCTCGAACTTTGAGACCATTTTTCGAGGTGATCCCAGTTGATTTCGAAGTTGAAACCCGCATCAATTGATTCTTATTCGCGAGATCTTTCGAATGATGTATACTTGTATAAAAATCGCTGGATACTCATAGGTGAGTAACCACGGTACAGACTTAACATTGTCATTTCAATGTACATATACAAAATGTGTTTATATCTCGGGAAGAAAGGGTTTCCAGATGTAGGTTTATAGGTATGACCTTGTTTCCACCTATCTCGGTTTCATCCTGTATATTGGTAGGTAACAACAGTTTTAAACAGCTCGAACAAATTCATTTTGGTAGCTATGCTATGAACTATTCACAAAATCGACAGGGTGTCATGTAACAGCTGGTGTAAGCAGAAAGAGGGTGATTCTACATGGTAAAATGAATCGAAAATAAAGAATAACATTTTTTGATACCAGGCTGTTTTTTTTTTTTTTTTAAGAAAAATATTTTGAGATATTTGCAGAGTACATGTATCCTTGATTGTGTATCGACTCGATAAATTTCAAAATTCGATTTTGGTTTGTGGAGTCACGACAAATCTATATGCAGCAAAATGGACAAAATTTTCAACAATTTTGAATCTTTTCAAATAAGCTAATGAAATAAGCTGTTTAAAATGTAAGGGACCTGCTTCTTGTGTATCCTCGAGTACCGAATAAAATGAATACGAACAAAAATACAAGTAATGAAAATTGCAGAGAAATTCGTCGAGCCAAGACACAATCAAGTTATAAATCCGTACCTACTCGATGAATATTTATTTAAAGGTACCTACCTTTCTCGAAAACAATGCCTCGTATGAAAAAGTTTTATTCTTTATTTTCGATTCATTTTCTTATATAGAAATGAATTTTCCTCTTGTACCACCAGTTACATGATATCCCGTATAACAAAGTACGTCATCATTTTTTTAAAATTATCTGTTAAAATAAAATAGAAAATAACAGATATCCAAATGTTGGATATTGCTGTTACGTTTATGCTTCACCTGGAGAGAGAGTACTGCTCCATTCCAAGCAAATTAAAGTAAACCGGTTTATTAGAACAGGGAACTTTCTGCGGAAAAGTGTGCTTATGAAAAACAAGAGATCACGGTCGTTAGAGCATTGTACACACAGAAAACACGCCATAATTTTGGTTCGACTTTGTAGCAAAGCTTGTGTGTGCTTCTATGTTTTGTTCGTTATTCATGTTCGTTATACTTAAAAGCCTTCCGAATATTTCACCAACACGTGAACATTATGTGTGAAAAATATTTTTTACAAATAACTTAGTATCGAGGGAAACATGCCGATTATTAACTTTAAAAGCTCCTATAAATGCAAATGACATGTTATAGGTTTTAGTAACGTTGAACTCAAAGTGTTGATTGTTTTGAATTTTTTCCTATCTTGATATAAATAAGAATTCCATATTCAAAGTATGTTTAACGATGCTTTCTACTTTGACGTGCTCAAGGAATCGAATTTTTCCTATTTTAGCTTATAGTTTATAATCTTAGACATAACATAAGTAGTACAGTTGTAGGTTGAAATTTGAGAAAGTGGCCAAGATATGAGTGTTTAAAATAAAACAGCACACAGGTGGACATCGAAAATAGCGATACGCCAAATTTAATATGTACATATGTATATTTAGAATAATAATGTTTCCGTTTACGAAACAGGCGAGCAAGAAGATGAGTTCCCGCGGAAGATAGGCTGGAAAACATACAATGGTTTAATCAGTATTATCTTGTATCGCAGGAATAATGATGGCGCATAATTGGGAAGAATTAAAGTGAAAATAAGATGTCGCGATGGTAACACCCCATGATGACGTGAGCGTTACTGTACTGATGCAATGTTTGTCTTCAGTCGTTTGTTAATGAGATAATTTAGGAAAATATAATGCCATTATTTAACCTTCCGTGGCCATACGGGGTGTATCGCACTCCAGGGTATGTCTTTGCCAATATTTCTGTAAGTTTGAATTTTTAGACATTAATAATAAAATATAGAAATTTGGTGAATTTTAACAAATAAAAAAATCGACTTTATCCACAACTATTTTTAACCAACTTCAAAAAGAAAGAGATTCTCAGTTCGTTGTGTATGTATGTTAGTATGGGTTTCTGGTGAAATAAATGGCCCTGTGGCCCAATTCGTTGGGAAAAATAGGTAGATATTTAGTACGTAATAGCGTTTTCTATCGCTGTAGGAGAAGCATTCCAATCAACGAGCACAAAGAGCGCGAAAGTGAAAGGGCAATGGCGGAAAATACCGTTTTTAATGCGCAGCTATAACAATCAATCGAGAGTTCTCGCACGCACACCGATTCAACTGTTATCCGATAGAATAACTGCTACTGTTGCACAACTGATCCGCGTGAAATGAAAAGCGAGCGAGAGGTAAATGAAATCATGGACAGAAGTTCAACAGTACGGTGTGTTTCAGAGCTGCAGATGAAATTTTAACTGGTTAACGTTATTCGCGCAGAGAAAGACACAAAATTATAATAAAAGTAGGCGTGCTAACTAATTTCCTTCGAGATATTCAGTTCTTTTAATCGTAATTTATCCTAAGCATTGTATGTAGCGTTGAAAGATTAATATCTCGAGAACTCAGCAATTAATGGATAATCTAACAATCAATGCTTAAGGTTTTGACTGGCATTAGCGTGTTACCATGCCGAAGTGCCGAAGAAAGTATTGTTCTACATGTTTCATGTAAATTAGTGGTCCAAAGAAGGTGCAAAATGTAAGCAGTATCAAATATAAGACAGTTTTAGTAGAGAAAATTGTATCTTAAAATTTATATCATATAGATTAGGAGTTTACAATAGGCCAGCGACACTGATATGTTATGTAAAGTTTAGTATTGGAATTACTTACACAGGCATGTAAAAATATGAGTTTTAATCTTTTCTTGTATCACCTCTGTACGTGGATATATAGCATCCATAAGAGCAAAAGAATCTTATTTCCGTAAAATATTTGAAATTTTCAGTTTATCCCAAACAGAAATATAAGAAATGAAAATAAGTGTGTATTCCAATAATATAGGTACCTATCTAAAAAATGCTCAATTCTGTTGTACACCACGCCTTATAATAAATATCTAAGTAAATAGTGCATACATGCAAATAATGAAAAAAAAATTAAAACCGACTTCACAAAAAATAAAAATGCACTAAATAGTCAAAAATATATTTCTTTCCTTATTTAATTTATGAGATTTACACACTGCAAATGATGAGGCGCCGACATAAAAAAAATTGAGAAACGTAGATTAAATAAGGAAAAAAAATTGTTTACTTTTTAGTGTATTTTTATTTTTTTTTAAGTCGGTTTTAATTCTTTTTATATTTCACTTTTTAGTTATTTAAGTTTTATAACTGAATTTATTTTAAAAAAAATATGGGTAGGCCTACAAAAAGCGCTGCTCGCAAAAAAGAACCGTTTGCTAGAAAGGGAAGATTCGGAAAATAAGCTACTTGAAAAAGTGAGAATAAAGATGTGTCAAATTCGTTATATGGGGTCTACAACTCAACAGACGGAAATACTTTCTAAAATGCGAGAATACATGAAATACAAATTATGTAAGGAGGCGAAGTTTGAATCAACCAGTAGTGGCTACGTAGTAAGTATCGAACCAATATTGATGCAATGTATAATGAGACCTTTGGGGTATCGCCCTCTTTCGAATAAAAAAACATCATGAAAATCGGTCCATACGCTGAGGAGTTGTGCGCGGACAAACTTAAAGTATACATACGAGTCAAATCTATAACCTCCTCCTTTTTGAAGTCGGTTAAAAAGTGGTTTTGTTTGTCGGATCAAGAAGGCAAATAAATCTCTGTGCACGAGAATGCCTTGTAAAACGGGAGTTCGTTCTCGAGGCGGACTAATTTGTATTAATTTAATTGACAAACCTTAAGGTCGACCTCCTTTGAACGACTGTCCAACTAAATGATGCCTGCGAAGCATATGAAGGATATGTCGTGTGTCATATATGTTCACGTATATGCATCTGAATCATTCTACACCAAGTACCATGCTGGATGTATGATAATTTTTTAAATTCACTTGGAATTTAAAATATATTTATCGATAGCTATTCTGGTGAAACTTTTTTATAAGATTTCAGTATGCTGGTAGGCATAGTACTTGAAACGTTATTTAGGTTCTTACCTATTTGTTTATTCATTAACATCAGCTGGACACGAGTCTTTAGAATACATACTATAGATAATAGGGTGGTTGAAAGTTTTGATATATCGTGGGCGTAGAGGAAAAATTCTCTAAGTCTGTAAAACTAGATTTTGACAATAATCGATATTTATTTTTAAATGTAGTGGTGGTAAAATAATTAATTTTAGCAAACATGGACTTAGTGAATTTTTCTTGTACGCCCACGACGCGTAGACGACATACGTATGTAAATCAGTAAACGTCGTACTACTATTTACTTATTGTTAGTACCATTTCGTAATATTGAAATTGAAACACCTCTTAAACTAACGACATTTCGGCATAAATAGTTTAATATCTTTTTATAGGGACTGATGAGCTGCATCGAACAATAAATTAAAATATATATGGTTCCATTCGAGAAATTAAATTTGACCTTCATATGTCCTCTATGCATCCACGTACAATAAAAATACTGACATCAGATTATGCCCCTTTCGAAGCCATTTAACTTCTTTTTGAAACATTTGCCGATATCATAAACAGTTTCGGAGATACTCTGTATAGAAAATTGGAGCGTAAATAATTTGAGATAAGTAAAATCCAAACCAACTTGAATTATGAGGAATTCGAATTAAGCGAAACACGCACCCTTCGATGCCGAAGAGAATTAGAAGGTAGTGATTACACCTTAAACAACAAAATCCTAGATATTGGACTAAACAGCTTTCTACTTTTATCCCTTTAATGAGGACTTTGGCAGTTGAAAAAAAAATACATGTTCAATATTTCTGTAACAACTGCTTCATACAAAATTTTCATCAAAACCTGGAATTGTCACTTAGAGACAATGCCTAGTAAGTAGAGCATGGATTAAGCGAAACTCTGGTTATCGAGGAACCTGTAATATGTATATGTACGTTGTATATACATAGCTAGTTTATTGCTAGTGTTTTATGTAAATTAGACTTAAATAACGTTAATCAACTAGAGCAACACCCGCCCAATTATTATAAAAATAAAAAGTAAAAGTAATAATAATATTAATTATAGTATTCTTCTGATGTGTCTAGGTATCTATATATATATATTTGTACCTATGTACAAACAAGTTTTATCCATAATATAATAAAACCATATATAAAGTGTTTCACCTAACTTTACTAGTCGAAACATTTCTATTACATACATGTAAAATTTAGCTGGTAACAAGTGACGAACATGAACAACGATATGTTGATAAACAAGTGAAGCGCTCTGAAAAGTTGAAGATTGAACAGAACGTTATTTCGCAGTGGCACTGAAAATTAAACAAAAAATTTATCTAACGTTGTAGATGGTTAAATTTATCTTTAAAATGGCTATCGGGTACTTACCGAGAAACAAAATATAGCACTCCATTTAAAAAACAAAGTTGACCTTCGTATCTGATTAACCCCTCCTAACAAAACAAAACTATTGTGGCTTCAAGTGACAAAGTTAGATGAAACACCCAGTATATGTAATTTTAAATAGGGGCATAAGGTCAAGTGTATACTCATCTACGCGGCGCAGGGGTCATTAAGTTTAGCTCTCTCAAAATTAGATCATAATCATCAGATCAGTACGATACATAGAGCGGCCCGTTTTATATGCTGCCGCCCCTCAAATAGTTATGTTGCACTCTCTTTAACAGCAATTTGTGGTTGGAAGAGGATGAAACCTAAATGACATATCTGTATTATGATTCTGGTACGAATTCTTACACCGCTTAATAAGTTAGCTTTTCTTCGTAATTATTATTTATTAAATTTTTCGAGTGACCCACGATAAACCTGTTCCATGAATTTTTGCGTCCTTGACGATTATTTTGCAAATTTTTGTCGCGAGAAACTAGACAGATTACAAAAATTAGTTGAGAGATATAAAATTGCATGCAAAGTACAAAGGATAATTCATCAGTTAATTTTATCCTTTTGTGTATTGCATTTGGTAAATTTTTAAACAGATGAAAAATGCAAAAACTTATAGAATAACCTAATACGACTGCCCTGCAGCCTAGTTTATGATTTTGAAAACAATAAAATATTTCCTGAGGTGTAAGAATGGCATGGGAACGACGAGAAAGCTAAATTTTTTGTTTTCGTTATAAAATGTTATTTTTGTTGCATAGTAATAAAGTTAACAATTCAGCAGGTACAATGCTCAAGGGGTTAGATTACTGTAAAACGGTCGAAAAATCGTAACTTTTTTTTTGCTTAAATATTCGTTTGAAATCTCTAGAATGACATGCAAAAGGTTTGAAATATCAATATAGTTTAGTTTTGGAGATACAGAGCCGAATGCACACTCGAATGGTCAAATGTCTGCGCGCCGAACGATACTTTTCAAAACGGTGTATCTACATGATTTCTCAATCTGAATTGATGCAATTGTGACCAACTTTGGCAAACATCTTTGTTGCTACATTCTCTAAGCATTGGGGGACCTTTTTTTGAAAATTCCTTTTTTATGGGAGTTTCAGACGAATCGTTGCGAAAATCGGCATCCTTTTCTTCAACACTCTGTTATTCAACGAATTTTAAAAATATTAAAAAACAGGTCCGTTAATGCTTAGGAATAACATAATACTTAATAAACAACTTTCTTCATTTTATTTTAAAGAATCCAAACATTTGAGTTAGGATGTACACCGTTTAAGAATGACCATCAGTTCGGAGCCACCTCGTGACATAGATATATATATTTTCTTAATTTTTATAATGGTTTTTAATGCTCTACAATATATCGAAATCAAGTGCTAAACCACAATTTAATCGGCTGATTAGTTTCTCTACAATTTGCATCAGAAGATTACCTACTTTTTCGGGCCGTCACAGTAGTCTACCCTATTAAGTAGGCGCAGTGGCAAAATCACACAGCGGGCGCTTGGGGTCAGCCGTGACCACTTCTTTTTTATGTTTATTGTAAATCAAAAGGTATTGAATAGTAAAAACAAGTATATTTATTAATCAACATTTATTACTTTTACAAAAAACACAAAACTGTACGTTCTGTACTTACTGTTTTAGCGATCAAAGTAGCCTCGACCTAAGCATTCGAAACGAAAGAAGTACCAAATATGTGACCCAAATTCTTTCAGCTATTGTGTCATATGACATAAATGAGACAAATTTTCAAGTATAATCTTACGTGATACCTATATGGTTGCACGAGCATCTGTCACATTATCCGTAAATGTGCTCTAATTAACCGATGTGCTCGATTTTCACCTACACGAAAGAAATCCTACACACATAAACGAGCATATACCAATCAGACAGCTTTTCAGAAATTCAATTATGCTATCTGTGTCACAATAAAAGAACTGTGGATTCGAAAGAAGAATGTGAAGTTGTACTTAAGTAATGATGCGTGAGCGTGGTTCAGGACAAGAATTCTACTTTAAATTCGATATTGCATTCGTAATGAATGAACAAAACAGTAAAAATTAATTCCATCATGCATGTGTAGTAAGATGGTTCTTAGTTACACTTTTCGAAAAACAATTTTGAGATTTTTGGCGAGAAACCCCCTAGAATTGTGACATTGAAAGAAAAAATAATGTGTGCAAAATTTGAAATCGATCTGGGAACGGGAAACCGTGCCGCATCGAATTTGAAATGTTTTTATTTTTGTAACTCATTTTTCTTCATTGTAGTATATACTTTTTAAGCTCTGTAACAATATAGAATCAAAATATAAAATCACTCAAAAGAAACTCATGACCTTGAAATCTCAAAAATTAAACTTTAGAAAAAAGTTTTTCGTTGGTATCATATTTACCCCGTCAAACAGTACAACACTCGTCTAAGAAATGTTTTCATATATTTATAGGTACATAACAGATTTCAAAATTGTAACGAAATTGATACTTTCATCAAGATTACACTGTTCCAGCAGATTTTATAAATAAGGATCCTCTAGAATGGGAAAATTTCAAATTCGATGCGGCATAGTTTTCCATTGTCCGATCGACTTCAAATTTTTGCACAGAGTATTTTTTCGCCCTGTGACAGAATTATAGGCGGTGCCCCGAAAAAAATTTTGAAAGTCGAAAAATAAGGACGAGCCTAATGTGTACAAACAACTTTAATACAACCGTTTGATTATTATGTTATATAGTATTACTGGTCTATTGTAGGAGATTCCTATGCATGTATGTCGCACAGAGTGTGGAATACAGTTCCTTTTTATCGAATTAAGAGTGTTATCCTATTGTGTGGACTAAAAACAGAGCCAAATTTGGGATTTTTTTAAGAAACCAGCGATTCGATTCATCTGAAATTTGGACGATGTTTTGATACGTCTTTGAAGAAGCTGCAGGTCTTTTTTTATTAATTTTTAACCATAAATATATTAGTTACCCATGATCGACCATCACGCTGCGTTTGGAGTCACATTCGTGTGCATGATATTTATCTAATAGGTACCAGGTAATCTGAAACTGATAAATGAAACGGCGTTTTATTTTATACATATGTAGCTTGAAATTCATGAACTAGCAAAAAACAAACAAAATTATTGAGCAGTGTGGAGAGTTTTCAAACTGAAAGATCTGAAGCTTTAATTTTTACAATTCAATTTTATGCCAATTTTCTTATGTAACAAAAGAAGTATAGAATTTAGAGGTATTATGGTTCATCAAATTGAAGCTACATATGTACAAGGTAAAACGCCATTTCATTTTTCTGTTTCAGATTACTTGGAAGGTAAATATCATGCACACAAGCGTACGACGAGTTTTGCGTTGTGTGTTGCATAACACCTATATTTATTATTGAAAATAAATAAAAAAAAACTGGAACTTCTTCAAGGATGCATAAAAACATGGTCCAAATTTCGGATGAATCGAAATGCTAGTTTCTTAAAAAAAGAATCCTAAATTTTGCTATTTCTTGAGCCCATAAAATAGGATTCCCCCTTAAGGTAGATTCACACTATCCGTCTAGCCGGCGCGCGCAGAGGCAGGCTAGACGGCTAGTGTGATTCTACCTTTATGGTATTCTTGTTATCATCCACCTATTAAACTTTCTCTTGACCACCACTGTATGTATATCTGGATAACGCAGAAGAGTGAACTATCTGGTAACGAAATTGTAGGTCATTGAATTTCTCTTCGCATCAGTTATAGGGGTATACATATGAAAAAATACGTTATGTTGAAATTTAAAAAACCCAGACTCGCTTTAAATCCTCAAAGCAGCTTATAGAAATCTGCTACCAAGTCTTGAGTGTGCTTTATTAAACAGAGTATAATTTATAATGTTAAAACTGAAAGTTGCTTACGATGCCAATTAGAATAACTTATTCTATATATGTACCTATTAATATAATGGCCAAAATGAACTTGATGATTTCTTTAAAGACATTATACTTTAAAAACGACCTTGACCTCACATAAAGATTTAATTTAGTAATCAAAATAAAAGTTCTGTCTTAACCTAGATTTGATTTAGAATCGAGCGCCAAAATTTTGTGGAATCACAAATCTGTAAATATAATCATAAAAGTGTAGTTACATACCTTTTTAACATACAACTACTATGATTAGTATTATATTAGAAACCATAATTCAATATATCACTTTGTAAAGTAACGTTATGCATAATTTTGTTCACTAAGAACAATAGGGAATAGTCATCGTTACAATAATATTCGAAAGTGAACGAACAAGGAAACAGTTGGCAAGAATGTCGTGTTACCTCGAACGAGTCTCAATGTACAGTTACTCACGAAAGTATCCACTTACCCCATACATACATATAACATACATATCTTACTTACTTAATCCGTTCGACCCGACTTTTCTCTATTTGGATGTTATTACATTTTCTTGCAGAAATCGATCGTACTTGGCTGCGGATAGGTACAGATCAAATTTGAAAGTTGTACGTCAATTTTAAAAATCGGGACATGACACATGTGTCCCAGCAGTGTTTTTGAGTGGGGCACATGGGTTTCGGAAAAGTTAAACAGGGTTAAACACTTTTCCGATCGTCTGTCGGTATTTTGTACATGTATTTTTATAATATTCCTCCCAGTGAATATCAAATGGACCTAATTATGCAGAAAGCAAGCAACCAACAATGTGTAATTGGGTCCAATTCTACATATTTCAGAGAGGCGGAGAAGAAGCGTTGTTTTGGCGGAGTGTAACTAGGAAAAAATATTGTCACCGTATTCAGGAATAAAAATGAAAATACCTAATGGGACATATATGTCCCCAAAACGCATAGGCACTTCTCTATGCTCACTGAAATAAATAAAAACAATAATTTAAAAACATTTTAAGCAAAGCAATTACCTTTATACTATACATTGAAAGGCTACGATAAATAATTTCAGAGAATGTTCAATTACGCGTGTAAAACACGAAATTTCTATCATTGCGACTCTTCAGCCAGACACCTTAGCAAAATAAAACTTACCCAGCACGTTGCTACGTTGCTTGTTCTCATGATTGGCAATCAAAGATAGTACTATATAGCAAGATTAATTAAAAAATATTGAAACATTGCACATATGTGGCACGTATTGTTTCACGGATCATCACAAAAATTCGCTGGGACATACGTGTGCCAACAGAGCCGAAAGGTTTAAATGAGTGATGTTAAATTCAGAGTTACTCATTAGGTATAATTTACATTAATATAGATCTTGATTAATATGTTTTTAGTTAGAAACAAGGTAGGCCCGAATTACACAGAAAATTAGTTGAATCTAAATATGCATAGGTACTAGATTGAAGCTTATAATAAAATCGCAGGAATATTAGAAGAATATTGACTTAGGTATTGTGATTACGTTTGTATAAATTAAATATTGAATTGTGGCGAATATTCTTTTGCATGTTCTTTGCTACTTCTACAGATAATAATAACTTTTCTATATAAACTATGTACAATTTCTCAATTGAATGCACCCAAAACAAAAATATATTAATCAAAATTTATATTAATGTGAATTAGAATTGGGAATTCTTACTTTGCAGTCGATTTAATATGTAAAATATGTTACATATACGGTGGGTGGATACTTTTTTAAGTAACTGTATATAAATGCCCGTGAATCATCTTGAACCTTGTACTTTAACATTTCACCTCACCTTGAATATAAATCAGACAATTAATTTACATGAAAGTTCATCGTGCCAAATATGGAACAATAAACAGATTCACTGGTTACATGCCCTGGTAACTCGAGGAATTATGTCAAGCGAAGCTTGTTTCAGTGCAAGTCTCGCTTGTTAGTCACTCTTTTTCTAACGTTTTACCTTGGAAGGTATAACACTTTAGGAGTTACACTTTAGAACGCTGGATGGAGAGATCGTGCTCGCGACGTACATACGTTCTTTTTTAATCACTCCTCTTAAGAGTGAAACTGCCTTAGAACAGCGATTGATATTGTAGGCGAAAATGTTTCAATAAAACGTATACCTTTGTTTCTAGGATCATCTTAAAAATAACTGTAGGTGGAAGATAAAAAGTTGTGCTCACAGTTTCGAAGCAGACAAATACCGAATCATTCCACATCAAATTGCACAAGATTTGCCACATATCCAGTCACCGATTTTTTTTTTCAAATTCGGCCCACTTATTGCTACTCTCGAGAAAACAGTTGGTGGTGAAATTTTAGCCTCCTAGCTCAAACGGGTTTCAAGGTTTTTACCGTTAAATTTTTGCAAAATCGTGCGAGACGGCCTTAATGCGGCGCCAGCCTCAGCTACGCCATTGAAGTCTCAGACATTTAACGTCAAGAAGCAAATGCGATTTTTGTTGTTAAATATCTCGTACAATATTAGGTATTTGCACTTACGGTTAAACAGGGATCAAATATTTTTCAATTCTTTCATCAAAATCGGTGCGTTACACCTCATGTGGTTCCCTTCTAAAAGTTTTTACTAGGAGGATTATTTTTAATAAGACTTTGCATTTTGCTCAAAATAGTTAACAGTCCATGATTCTTTTGTTGCTTTAATTATTTGAAATCGTTCTACAGTTCGGTTGAAAAAAATATCGACTGTCCCAAACACTTTGAATCAGTTATTACAAGCTTCTTAAATAATTAATTTATATATAATTGATTATTAATACGAAGAAAACTTCGATTTTCTGTTTAATAAAGAAAAGTAAAGCATAAGTTTTTGAATTACGTAAAAGGACACAGTGCTTGAAGGAACAAGATTGAATTAAATATTTTAAATAATTTAAGTGCAGCATAAGTTTTTGAATTACGTAAAAGGACACACTGCTCGAAGGAGCAAGATTGAATTAAATATTTTAAGTAATTTATCATTTATGTATTTCATGAATAATATAAACATTCTTTCAACTTTTTATGACTAAAAGACAATATTATATCTCAATAATAAATAATGTTAATGAGAATAACACGCGAAAATGATGTGGAATGGAGAATAATGAATAATATGAAGTTTTTTATTTCAATAATTATTATATGAAACTCCACCTGGTATTGAAGTCAAGTTCTGTGTTCATACATAAATTGCAAACCATTTAGTAAGTAAAAATCATTTTACTAGAATCGTATAAATAATAATACTTGCGATACACTCAATGTCATCATTACTTTCACCAAGTAATGTTTAATTTTAAGCAGCTAAGCCATCAATCAGGAAAATGAGATGGGGAGGAACTCTCCTCGGCGATGTAATCGATGGAGAACAAATCAATTCTTCCTTTAGCTAGACTACACCTCTTTGATAATAGCACATACTGTAGAATTATCCTTCCCCCTTTAAAGTGTCACAGAATTCGCCTTGGCATTGAAAATCGTGACCATCGTTCCGGTTAAACCAGTTATTTTAAACAACATTTATAATTTATTATATTAACTTCCTGTTTACTGTTGCAATACTAATCGAAGTTTACTGGCATCTGGTTTTATACCAAGATACGGTAAGAAATCTTAAAATCATTTTTTAATCTACAATATTAGACTATAACACTAGAGTTTTCTTATCATGTTAGTATCACTGCTCTATCCAAAACTATGTTCACATTCTGTGTCAAATAGTGTGCGGACTATAGTTCCTTTTGGTCAAGTTATAACACATTTGTTATCGTTCATATTTTAAACTTTGTAGTATACCACGTCGAAAAACTCTGAAAAATATTTTTCTCTGAATGGGTACTATAAATATTTAACAGCCCACCAAGGGAAAGGAAAATCGTGAATTCTCTTTCAGGTGTCTCACACCAGAATCCACAATCATGAAAGTGTGCACAATATTCGTGCAATAACCTATCCACTTATAATCTGACAGAAAAAAGTTATACATAGAATTAATTAGTTTTTTAGCCGCCAATAAATTACAATAATCGGGATTTTCAAAATATATTTTTCATTTTAAAAAAGCAAGACGATCGCCAGATTTTTTAATAGAACCATATCATTTATTTCTCTTTGTATTTTCACATAAAGAAATTAAGGTGACCTCGCCTATAATAAAAAAACATTTTTTTGGGAAGCTTAATTAATGTAATTTATTGACAGCTGAAAAATCTATATATATATAAATCTATATTAAATCTATATGTAACTTTTTCTTTTTTTTGTACAAATTACTCTAAGTCAAAATACCGTTATGATGGACACCCTGTATATATTTTTTCTAATTTTGACTTCTTTCTGTGATTTGTTACTTAAATGAGATTTTAATAAATTTAATAATTCCGGTCGAAATTAAATTTGTTAAATAACTTTTTAAAATGAATGGCGAAACACCTGCATCTACTATTAAGGAAAGTTTCTTTTCGTTTATAACAAGATCGTATGGACCTGAAGCCTTAAGAATGCTCAAAGATTTATCTAGCAGTAGATCCAACCTAGTCAAGATAAGTAATAGAAAACTATTTTTACTTAAATGCAGAACTAATGGTATCATTCCTAATTTTATTTCAAACAACTTTATGAATAATTCTAAAATGTCTACAGTCTCTGCTTCAGCAACTGGTAAATTGTTGAATTTAAAAAATAGATTCATGAGAAAATTGCTCAACATTGCTATTAAGGATACACATAATATACAAAATTCAATTTTAAATAGAATTTGGCATCTGAATGAGAAAATTCAATTCATCGTATTAATAATTCCGGTCGAAATTAAATTTGTTAAATAACTTTTTAAATGAGATCCACTTTTACATTAGATCCATTTACGGAATTTGAAGTGGACAAAACTTTGAGCTCGATTTGGTCGCGAAATTTTAATTTGTGTTCCTTATCCATGAAATGTGAAGATAATAGGTAAGTTCAATATTCGCAGGTCACTCTGCTCTGTGAAGTATCGTTCGATACAAAGTTTATTATACTTTTGCTCGAAACCACAAATTACCTGCACGGCAAACCACGAAGCTCTGAACTTCGTTATGTCCGTTAAATAACTATAAAACTGTTATTGGAAGTCCTTTTAACGGAATACGAAAGTTATGGCTGACTTAGATTACAGAATTTCATCAACAAATTAATGTTTCAGTGAAGTTTTATAATTGTAGAAAATATATTTTTTGCGGTTGCTTACTTACTATTTGGTGAACAAATTGAAAAAATGAATTTCAGAAAGTCTGATAATATGAGTCCGGTCCTACATTAGCAATAATAAATTCACAATTCCTCGTTACTTTTATCGTTAGAATTGTTGTTATTAACACCACAGTGTACATATTATTAATTGTAGGGCTGAATTTGTATTGCAGATAAAAAATACATTAATTTACACACTGAGAAATTGCAGGCAGAGCAGTGATAGCTTTTTGAATCAAAAAGATTTACATATTAATACGCTTTTAACAACTAATGTTGGCGCAATAATGTATATATTCCACGAGATCAGTTATTAAGAAAATATGTATCATACAATATATTTAGCGATATTATTTACGTATTTTGATTCCGGTTGAAAATTTCAGTATAATATACAGTGTACTAATTACAATTCTTATCAATATTCTATTAAATTATTACTATATCGACGTAACCACAGCCAATTGTGTAAAATATTCATTAAAATTTCTCTACTTAATAAACTCGATTAGGGAAAAAGTTATACAACTGGAAGTGGTGGAATATTACTGCTATATTTTTTAGATTTGAGTGACAAAATTTCTAATAGGTCTCTACACATTTAGAAAAAATTTTAATGTTCCACAAATTAAACGCTACACACTAAACGAAAAATTACTATCGCCAACGTTAGAAGCCATTTGTTCTGCTCGAAACGTCAATAACATTCTTGCTGCGGTGAGTAGAGAATGGCTGTTAAGCGCAGCCCAGGAACTTTGGCTACAGCAAGAAATTTTGGGACACAAAGCATGTATGGAAATTGAAGGAGTATACTTAGAAAACCTGTCCTAGACAGTATTCATTTGTTTACACGTTACGTACAATAAACAGGAGGAAACAAATGGCTTGCATCAGCAACTTCAAGAATTATTTTCAGCTGTGACAACGTTTCTGTTTTGTGTTACTTAACCATTTATTAATCACTTTAGCTAATATTATCTTCCCTGTATAATCTGAACCCCGTTTTCGACACTCTTCAGTCTTGGTGTATTTTTTAAATCGCTTAGAAACATCAGTTTGTATAGTTACTTGAATTCTAAATAGGTGGTATATTCAGAAAATCATATGTTGGTGCTATTAATTAATGGTTAGTTATCTATACTTATATAATCTTTTTGTCACTGATTCATCACCGGCCAGCTCAAACCACCGACCCTAGAAACGTGAAATTCGGAGGGTATATATTCCTTTCGCGACATGGGTGTTCGAGAAGAAGGGATTTTTGGAAATTCCAACCCTAAGGGGGTAAAAAGGGGTGAAATATGTTTTCTCGGACTCCTTATTATTTCTTAGGCCCGATTAGATATCAACTTGGTTTTTACTTACAAAGGTTACCCACACAAATGCCTAAAAACCAGATTCAGCATTTTGCCCTAATCTACCCCTAAGAGAGTGAAAAGGGGTAAAATGTGTTTCCACGGATTTCTTAAATTTTTTTCGGCTCGATTAGATACCAACTTGGTTTTTACTTCAAAAGGTTACC
This sequence comes from Andrena hattorfiana, assembly GCA_944738655.2. NCBI lineage: Eukaryota > Metazoa > Arthropoda > Insecta > Hymenoptera > Andrenidae > Andrena > Andrena hattorfiana. The sequence continues at coordinate 26,058,914 of OX122889.2, forward strand.
CACATAAATGCCTAACAACTAATTTCAAGATTTTGCCCCAATCAGCCCCTAGGGAGTGGTTAAAAGCAATGAGATGTGTTTTCATGGAGACCTTAATATCTCTTAGGCCCGAAGCGAAGTGGAGGGGGGGGGGGGGGGTAGTTTGCTAGTTAGAAATAGAAATAATATTCTTGCAAGGATGTGTAAAGAAAAACATAATTTTCATTGCAGATTTCGCGAGGAGATCTAACGAACGCTGAGATGACTCGAAGACGAAGAGCACCTCTCGCGTTAGGAGTGTGCATCGGTAAGAATATGTTAAAAAACCAGTATTTATCGATCGATTTGCATAATCCATTAAGTCGCACATGCATTATGTAGGTACATCCGCAGAGCAAATTGAAGGTTGAGGTTACTGGTAATTCCGATGTCGAAACAGTGTATCTACATCAATCGCTTCGTTTCTTTAAACTGTCAAGTGTGAGCTGTGTTCTGAAAAAATGAATAACAAAATATACTTAGTTACAAAAGAATAAAGCAGAGCATTTCTTATATACATAAAATCAATTACATCTGGTAAATGAAGTATTTAATTAACAAAGCTTGAAAATTGTTAAGTTTGTAGCTAATTAATCCTGGATAAAATTTCATTGCACTTGCAATATATAAAATTTACGCCAATATTAATCAGACCATTTAATGTTACCCATCAATAATTATTTGATTGCACTATTATAGTTGCACTAATTGTAGTTAAACTAATATACGAAGCTGGTCTCCTAAATCTCAATAATTTCTATTAACGAATTCGGTAAAAGATGCAGCATGTGGCAGCATGTGTTCAATAAATTTATATCAACTGAAATTCCATACAAGTGTATTCATTTACATCGGACTTCAAATTTGGGACATTTTAAATTTTGTTATTAACATTTGAATAAATCTGACTACATATCCAGAACCAAGTATCAAAGAATAAGATGACAAAGGAATCGTTAACATCTTCATTAAATAGCAATATTATCCAAGTTATTGGCATACGGAACAGAAAATTATTGTTCATGATTTCTGTGATAGTTAAAATATTCCTAACTTCGCGCTTTCTACATATAGTCGTGATTGCATCGCGGCACAAATATATCCGTCAAAGAGCAGATTACTTGGTGGAAGAATTTCATCATAACTTTCGCGCGCACGTAACTGTATGATACGCGTTTCCTTTGCTCAGAGTTCTCTTCGTGGCATCCTGTTGCATCGCGAGACAGTGATGCAAAAGGTTTTCAATAGAGACGGCTGCACCAACTGTGCAGGCACCAAGTACTGTTAGGATTACCGCGCCATGCTAGGCTGCAACTTAACTGTAACACTTGCCTTGACAATATAAATTTACAGTCCCCACGAACGAGCTCCGCGTCGATCGATACCATCAATTCTCCTCTTATACCTGCAATTCGACAGTACAGCAAGTGAGTTCATAATTTAACCCACTTGCATAGCAAGTATACCCCTCAGGCACACCTAAGTTTAGATTAATGTTACGTACTGATATCATTAAGCTCGGGGAAAGTGGAAGCCTTCAGAATTCGTAGAATTCAATGAATTAAGTATTAATTCTTTGTATTCCAAAGTTCTGTATTTAATAAGTGCAATATTGAGCACAAGACCTCGCGTTTATTGTTGGGACAATACATTGGAGTGCAAAGGGTTTATAATAGTACCTAATAATGATGACTTGGCCATTCCTGAAATAGTATAACATAGATATTGAGTATTAGCGCATGATAAAAGAGACATAAAGATAACTATAAATAAGTAGTGTACAGAGGTGGGACACAGCAATACGCTGCTACAAAACTCTAGAAAATCTAGAAACAATAAATTTATAAGGGAGACTTGAGAATAATAGCTTTAACAATATTTAATATTCGAATATTTCATAATTTATTTGTAATATTTCATGTTACGGATTTTTTTTAATAACGTAGTATTAAAATATTATTAGGTAGGTAGCTGAATATGAAGTTTATGCTTATTTGAATTATTTAAATAATATAGAGATTTGCGATATATGTACATAAATAGTGTAACATATTATACCTCGTTCTATAGTAACGAATGTTAGACTCTGGCGTTTGAGTGAACCAAAATGTTGCAAATGACCGAAAGATACATTTCCTAATCTTTAAATATTTCTACTGCTTAAAAGAAATAGTATTATCTAAATCTTTTTATCCATATTTTCAATTACTGTTGTTCAAAACATTCTTATTGAAAATGGAGAAACCCACGCTATCAATAACGACATTGCACAGATGCATTTGTTTTACAATTCTTTCTCATTTCCTTTCTAATAAGAGTTTCAAGTTGCCCGAAGAGTTATAAATCGTAAATTGTTCGCGTCGGGACGGATCAACGTGAGAAACGATAGTACGGAGAACGAAAGTTTCCGGTATCCGTTCATTCTCTCCGGATCGAAATGGAAAGTTTCTTTAAAACTGGGCTTTCCAGCCGAATCGGTGTTATTGGCGGATGATTCGTTCCGAACTGGTGATTTTGCAAAGAATGCAAAGCGAGAATCGAATCGATTAAGGAATTAGAAAGCTGAATTCGGTTTCTGTAAGCGTTGTATGTTTTTGTTTCGATTGTTTCTGATAGAATGACGTTTAAACTGTTTCGAAATTTACGTAGTATGTATGTGGGGAAAAGGTGGAATAGTTGATCACAGTTTTGCTTCTTTATTAAAATAATAATAATGGTTTGCTTTGTTTGTATTTAATTATTTAAGTTGTGATTCTTAGAGTATTCTAAAATTACGTGTACAGATTCGAGAGTTGAAAACTAATTTTAATGACTGAATTTAAACATGTTCTGGCAGTGACGTTATGCACAAGTATCCCCCACTGAGGGGGAGACTTGACAGTGAACTTTAAGAGTAAATAACACATTAACTTTCTAAAAAATATTTATTATCATAGTCAGTAACATGAAATGAAGGGATTATCATAAAAAAAGTCAACTATAACTAACTTGAAAGAATTACTAAAATAATAAAACGGAAGAACTAAACTCTATGACATAAAACAACATAAATGCATTCTTAAAAGACATTTCACTTAAAATTAGATATCATCTGATTCAGATGATGATGAAGGAAAGATTTTCCTTCTCACTTTCTTTACCGTATTTTTCTGCTTCATTAGCCGTTCTATGGTTCATTTTGGTTCATTTTCACCGGTTGAAGTATCCCACCTCACACACTGATTAAGTATCCCTCCATGCACTTGATTTGAAAAAGATGAAAAATTAAACTTACCTTAAATATTTAGATGAATCAATAAATAACATTAATAGACCAGAAATTGCTGTTTTTACTAAATATATTTCAAATCGTTGAAAATGCAACATTCACTCGTAAACGAGGAAGAACAAGGTGACTGAAATATTTACTTTTTGGCGGCAAATAAAATAGATGCTTCCAACCACAGTATTCTATGCTCCCGAAAGAAAACTGCAACGTGAAGTGTTGCGATAATGCAAACATTACCACGATAACGTGACAGTAGGCACAAATTGCCAATATATTAATTAAAAAACTGATGTGATTATGTATTCCCGCTGATCAATTATCCGACTTTTCCCTATGTATGAAATATTTTTCCTGTAAGCAGGAGCAGGGTTGTAAATTCTATTAAGGCAGGCAATACCTACTCGAACTTTGACCGGGGTATCTGCTTTACAGATGTCTGCGGCTCAGGGTTAGGTCCGAATTTTCTCCGACGATAGGGGAGACCGGGGCAGATTGTAACAAAAAAGTTTTCACAGTTTTTTCTCGAAAGTGTTTTCCTCAATCAGGAAATAATTTGCGTGATTTACTACTTACATATGTGGTGAACTGATTGCGTGAAAGTACGTGACAAAATCTTGGACACTTAGACATATAACTTCATCTTAAACAAATCTGAACCTTTGTTACAATGTGCCCCAGTCCGGGGGTAAATTGTAACACATCTGTTTTACTTATTTAAATACAAATATGAACTCAAATAAACATTTCTAAAAAATATAAATAAAAACACAAATCATTATTAAACATTTGATATACACGAGTTAAACAATCATTACTTATTCATCTGATTCTATCAAAATCTTCTTCTTCGCTTTTTTTACTTCTTCCTTTATACTTTTTTCTACTTTTTGGATTCTCGATTGTTCTGTTGTTCCTCTAGAGTCTAGAGCATCTTTTTCCGGTGTGTCAGCAAATAGTTTGCTTTATACCATTTAGAGTGGAGTAAGTAGTAACATGTTACAATTTACCCCGTGCTTGAATTTTTGCGTTTTATCTCAGCAAACGAGAAACTAAACATCAAATTACTAAAATGCGTACACATTATAATAAACCAATGTGTACTGATTCGTTTGCGACAAAGAAGCAAAATTTCAAACGGTTTCTAATGTCGGTTAATTGAAATAAAAGTGCTAAGACAAAATTTACTTACGTGCTCTAAATACTAAAATTCTGGGCTATAACCACAAAATGAATACATAACGCTCGTTTGTGTCACTAAAACCGACGGTGCTAATATCGTCAAGCAGCTCTCGCATGCTGTGGGTTACCAGATTTGTCGTTCAAAAGATTTTACTTATGTTACAATTTATCCCGTGTTACAACCTGCCCCGGTCTCCCCTACCTACTCGACCTTGAGTTTCATCAGACGCACGTTGTGGAAAAACCTGTGTTTACTTGCCACCGACATTTTTCCCACCACTATCTCATTTTGCGCGCCGGTTTCAGTCAACCAATGGAAATAGTGGTATTTTCACCCCGTTTTTTCGTTAATAGCCAATGGCATGCCTTCACAGGTTTCTTTTGGAAAGGGTGTAGACCTCACCGTCACATTTGAACCACTTGAATAAGCTCTCGTTGAATAAACACAACACGTTTTCGAATTGATCGAATCGTTGTAGTCGGCACACCGCGAGCAAACATCAACAAGATCTGAACGATCAATCACGGTTAAAAACAGCACGGGTGAATTTACAACTTGCATTTTTATTTCAGTGTCCCTTTATAACATTTAAGCTTCTGTTCGATTCGTGGACGAACGCTTATTCGAACTTATAAGTGAATTACAGTTCAGGTACTTAGGAAAATAGTAATTATCACTTTGACGACAGCTATCAAGCATGCCTGGTCTTACAATTTTGATCTACTATTTTTCGTGGACCTAAGAAATCAATTTTGTTTCATATTTATCATCGAGAAAACGAGAAGAACGTTTGAAAAAGATCGACAGTGAGCGTGTTTGCCTCAGAAGGTGCGACTGTCGGAGTATTAATATAATACTCATAATATACAGTACTGGAAATATTTATTGCATAACCCTCAAATCCACATCCTATGAAACTATCTTCATAGCTACATGATTGATAAAATAGTTAATATCCAACTTATTTTAACTAAGAAATCGGCCACTGTGTGCCTACTCAACAATTGCGCAAAAGGACATTCCGAATACTAACACTAAATGAAGCGGATGTGAATACAGGTTAAACATTCGAGTGATGCAAAATATATTTCCAGCATTGTAGATAGAATAAGTCCGCGTTAATATTGCAATATTCGAAGAATAATCATAACAGTTAAGTACTTATGAGTATTCGACGAATCTCAACTCTGGCATACATCCATGTCTTGCATCTCACGCAATCTATCCGCAAGTTCCCCATGCTCCAGCATAAATCGAAGACAGTATATCCATAAAACTGAAAGATAAGCAACGCATTCGTCCTGCTCCTAAATTGTCCTACAGTCGAAGGTCTTGAAGCTACAGACAAGCAGTAATATTTATTAAATACTTAACACGAATGAAACCTAAAAGAAAAGCACTAGGACAGTTGCAACTGAAGACAGAAGTAAATGCAATCACATGTATGCGCGTTTTTACGTAACCTGACCGCACCGGCGGAGATCAGGTGCGCACACTTAAATCCTGCGCGTAATCCCGAGGTCTGCTTAACATTCAGAGGCAAGCAAGCGTGCACGCTGTTGAATATGTATTTCTGCGCTCGCTGCAGCGCAGAAAGCGCGGCGAACTGTATCATAGAGTCTCATGAATCAGTTCGAAGCTGGCTGAGTAATTCTTCGCCAACCGGTTTTTAGATCCATTAAAAGCTTCATCTACGCTCCGTTCATTTTTATCGCGTCTCGCTGTGGGAACCAGTCGTCGTTGCCGATCTCTGGCTCTCATTCACGCGCGCACGTGTCCGCTGGTGATACCACGACGACGTTTAGCGGCAGCCTAGTAGCTTGGGAATCTTATTCCTACCCTATTAGATTGTGTCATAAATAATGCAGATAAATAATCGTGTTTCTGTAGTCTTTCGATCTACGAATTGTGTCAGTTTAGAAGGCATTCGCAAATATTTTCTGTGACACCTTGGCATCTTTTTGGGAACGTGTTGGCTTCATTTTTGTAAAAAGCTTCATGATGATGATAAAATGTATTTTCAAGCATTGAATGGGTACAACGGGCTCATTCGATTCTGGCCGCATGCCTTCGATTAGTAGTGAAGTTTCACACGGTTGCCCGTTTTCTTCGGGAACATGTTTACAGTGTTTCATGAACATGGGTTCCCGTCTAGAATATTTCTATTTTTATGATCTTTTTACATTGGATAATTCAAGTTCGTCATTTGCGATTCATCACTTTCATTTTTGAAAAAGGAGTGTTTTGAAACATACGGTAGAACGACTTTTTTTCATTAGCAAAATGAATGAAATACGTTACTAGGCTTTGGTCGCTTATTTATAGGTCAGTCTGTATTAATCTCTATCTCTCCTGTTGCCTTACTTTTATTTATTGCTCCGATCTAGTTTGTGCAACACGTGAACGTGTATGCTACCTACTCGATACAAGTACCTATACAGAGTATTTCATAAGCTCTGTCGAAGAAATTTTTCTCGAATATATTCACGATGTTGAATGATATTTCATTGCATGAAGGTTTGCAATTGTGTATAAAGTAAAAAACCAAAGATTTTCAAAATCACAATATTAAAAACAAAAAATTAATTATTTGTAGTATACAGTTTGCAATTAGAACCTCAGAGACTATACGTTACATATGTATAGTAGGGCGGAGCATAAATTTTTTTTCGAAATGGCATATCCCTGGGTGTTTAAAAGTTGCCTATTTATGTCAAAATAAACCCCAACCAAAGTCAGTCCTGTGCGATGATATCTTCAGGTTCCTTTATGAAGGTGAAACTTTGAAATTTTAACACAATACTCTTGTATTTTAATACAAAAGTAAAAAAGGGCAATTTTCTCCAGCGTCAACTTAGGTTCATAAAAACTGGTATTTATAAATTTTTTAGGTTTTTTTATATTAAATAATATTTAATATTTGAATTGCACAACCAACCGACGGTCGATCCAACGGCCGCTCAGAAGAAAAGTTACATTGTGCGATCTGTAACACGCCGCGTATGAAACGCCCGAGTTTCTGAGGCCTTAACCTTAAAGTATTTAAATTTTCAAAAATGCCACGAACCCGGGTAAATTGTGAAATATTTGGAACACCAAGTGAACTTCCTGGCAATGTACTTCCAACATATTCTGACGTTATGAAATTGTTCTTGTGGTATCGTGGATTGTCGAAGGCTGAAAGCCACAAAGACCCTAGTGCGTTTGATATTTCAAAACAAGTTATTGTTGATATTAAATGTATTTGGCGAAAAGCTTCCCTTCCTACCATTTCGGACCAAAGAATAATTCAGAAAATAAGAGATTACAATGAGAAATATAAGGTTACGAAGAAAAACAAGCACATTGGAAAAATTGAAGTATTTAAAACAGATAGTTTAAAACTATTCGACATTTGTTCGTGTAAATGTGTCACTTTTGATTCATGTGACTGTAAAATCAAGGTACCAAAAATAGAACGAACATTTCTACAAGACCAGAGAGGCCAACGAAAGATGATAATCGGCAGCATTGATGTTAAAACTACGAAAAAAATCGCGAAGTCATTACAAAGAAAGGAATTAATAAAAAAGAGGTTTGAAAATAATATTAAAGGTACAACTTCAAATAATACTACATTTCAAAGTAAAGGGGAAGAAAAAGAAACAGTAAGCAAAACAAAACAAGACAACTGTAACGAAATTAATAACAACAATATTACTGATTATATGGAGGTTGATATCTCACAACCTTCAACATCAAAATCTTTAAGAATGCCTCACACGAGAGGACTGGTTTTATCTAATGTGGCTGAAGCCTGTGATAGAAGTGGAATTTCCGACAGAAATGCGTCTCTCCTTGTAAATGCTGGGATCAAAGATTTAGGTATATTGAGTAACGAGGTTCCGTCTGTAATTATTGATAGAAGTAAAATTAGAAGAGAAAGAAAAAGACAGAGGGAAAATCTAATTGATATAGAAATAAAACAAAAACAGGATGTTGTTTCTGGAATTTACTTTGACGGAAGGAAAGATAAGACACTCGCTGTTGAAAAAATAGGATCCAGTTATCACACTAAACAAATTACTGAAGAACATATAGTTATTGTTGCGGAACCAGGTTCAATTTACCTAGGGCATGTGGCACCTATGTCCGGAAGCGCTAATGACATTAAGACTAGTCTTTGTAACTTCCTTCAAAATTCTTTGCGTGGAAATTTAAACAAAATTGATGTTGTGGGCTGTGACGGAACTGTAGTTAAAAAACGGTTCAGTGGTTTATATGCCTGTTGCATACAAATGAACTACCTCTTCGTCATTTAATACAAAATGTAGATAGAAGAACCAATGATCCAAAGGGTTTTTCCGGTCCTATAGGAAAGCAACTTAATACATGTGAAAAGATGCCTGTTATGCAATTTCTAAAAATAACAGCTGATGTTGAGTTTCCTCCAATAAATGTCAGCGATCTGAGTGACGATCAAAAGTATTTGTACGAAATTTGCCTAGCAATAGGAAATGGCAACGTATCTCCACAACTGGCGGCTAAACAACCTGGAAAAATGTCGCATGCAAGATGGTTAAGAACAGCGAATAGAATATTAAGATTATACGTCGCTACAGAAGGACCATCGTTCGAATTAAAATTATTAACGGAGTATGTAATTAAAGTGTATGCTAGCACCTGGTTTCTTATTAAGTACAAATCAGCTTGCAAGTATGGACCCCAACATTTATTTCATTTAATTCAATCTTCTCGTTATTTACCGACCAAATTTAAGAACATCATAGATAAAGTTATTCAAAGAAATGCTTATTTCGCTCATCCCGAAAATGTTTTGATCGGAATGCTTGCTGATGACAGAAAACATATTCGAGAGATGGCTTTGCGACGAATATTGAATTGTCGAACGTTGAAATGTGAAGTTCGCGATTTTTACGTGCCAAAAGTAAATTTTGATGCTAGCGATTACACTGAGCTAATTAATTGGCAAACTGTTAAAGTAACAGAACCACCACTGACGAAAAGTATCACCGAAGCAGAGCTTAGAGAAATGATTATAAATATTTCAAATAATATCGAAGTTTTAAGTTTTCCATGTCATACTCAGGCTGTAGAACGTCACATAAAGATGGTAACCGAAGCATCTTCGTCAGTATGTGGTAACAACGCCAGGGACGGATTGATTCGGGCAAAAATTGCTTGCAGAAAAGCAATTCCAGAAATGGAGACAAAAAAAGATTTTATTAAATAAGTTTTTATCTTGTTACACTATATAAAAAAATAAAAAAAATAAAATGCATCGAAAAATTAACACGTGAATCTTATTTTTTACATTTTTAAGAGAAAAAGGAACCTGCAGACATGAATATTTTTCCAAAATTTTTTTATAGTTGTGTTTGGTTAATCAAAAGAGAACTATCCCGCACCCAGGCCAACTGAAAATTCAAATTTAAATTTTCGCCTATATAGTTTCGCTCCGCCCTAAATGTATAGTATACCTACCTCCCATATATTTAGTTTAGTGCATTAATGTAAAAATTGTTCCTGAAAAATAAAAACTTTAGAAGTGTGCACTTTAGTAGGCATTCTTTAGGTTCCTTGGATTGAACCTTCTGCCAGGAGCAGCGTAAAGTTTCCTCCTCGAGTAATATAAAACGCCTCTTCATATTGTGAAAAATGAGAGAATTATATCAACGTCTAATTTAATACTATACTGAATAACTCTTTGTGATAGAATTAGTAAAACACCTAGTATACGTACCTGTGTATAAGCACAGATTTACGCAGTACCCTCTGATATCAGGGATACAAAAAACGACCTGTCGCTAACACGTTGACAATGAAATATTCTGGTTTACGTATCTGGTAGCTACGTGATAAAGCCAGTAACAAAGTACCTACTGGTACAATTCTGTTGCAGATTAAATGACACCATTTATCAAGGTGAGATTTTCAAATGTATTTCTCGGTTCAGTGATTTTTGCTGCCTTCATAGCTTTGGATATCTCAAGCCGGGAATCCACCGGGAAGCTAAGCTAAACCATGCTATGCGATGCTATGTTTTAACATAGCTTTTGATGGAAACGGTTTCATAAGAATGTATTGAAGCTAATTTTTTTAAAACGTAGTATGGCATAGCATAGCATCGCATAGCATAGTTTAGCTTCCCGGTGTATTCCCGGCTTCATGCAGGTTGGAGAAACGATATTCGTAGGGAAATTTTACGTTACAGATTTTTATGTAGTATGCATAATGTGTTTTGGGGAATATCTTTGCCACATTATGAGGGAGAATGTTTCATTTACAAGAGTAAAAGTAATATTCATATATCGAAAGCAACTATACTACTATGTAATGAATTGTTCTCTATTCTACATTGCTTTAAAACAATTTATTTTCCATAGATTCTATTTTTCCTTTTTTTTTTCATTCGAACAATTATATTGGTCAAATTATATTGGATCACTTCGTCGTAGGGGAGAGTAGTCGTGCAGCATCGACCGCTCTAAATTTTTGTTTATATCGTGGGCTAGAGTCGATAAAAAACAGAAATTCAAAAACGTGTTTGTAGTATAGATAGAACTTAATAAGAGGAGGGAAATTAGTTTTGTGAAATTTAATAACAAGAATTGATAATTCGCAAAAGTAAAAAAGTTATCATATCTAGGAAACGAAAGATTGTCGTCCAGTACAGACAACTATTAAATTAGTAGATTTTTAGGTCTAAATTATTAACAGTGTTAATAAAAAGACTTTTAATTGGTACAATAGAAGATTTTTCAAATTTTATTTATACAAACATCGCAAGTAAAATCTTAATATATAAAGCAGAAAGTGTTTGTCTGTTGGTCTGTCGCCTAAAAACTTTCGAACGATAAACACTGGTCCCGAAATGTATCCCAGCTCATTATGCCTAGCTAATCCAGATGACTGTGACTATTTTCACAAAGAAAAATAAAGAAAAAATTTTTTTTTATAAAATCAGAATCTAAATTTCGGGCGAAACCGAGTAGTAAAGCTAGTAATTAATATTCTCCTGATCAGTGCATTAGACGTGTGCCCAACCTTCACATTCGATACACTGCACCCAATCTTCATCAAATGATTTTTTGCAAATAACACACTGGATAACTTCTTCATTAAATTCTAGCTTCCTATTTGTTGGGTTATCATACCCATCCTTATTTACTGTATTTTTTCTGCGGCAAAGGTGAAAGGAAGGCTAAATCAACATCTTATAAATTAATCTGAGTTGCTAACAAATTAAACTAACAAATAAGAAAAATTTAGTCTCTACTGATTGACAGTCTGTTGGTCGGTACTGCACGACAGTTGGATGGTCGGTACGGTACGACAAACACGCGGAAATATTTTAAATCATGTTATATTATGTACAAAAAAATATTGCAAATCTAGGGCGTTTTATTAAACTTAATAGACTAGAGACAGTATACATAATAGAACAAAATCATTTACTTACCAGAGAAGCGAAAGATCAGCTTTAAAAAGTAACTTTTAACCCAATGATTATCAACGTATGCGTTTAATGCCTCAGAACATCGAGAGCAATAATAGATTAAACAATGTGGCCCCGAAATAGGGTATAGAGAATTGTGATTTTGATTTGTTAATTCAAATAAAGTGCCAATATCTGGTCGAAGAAGCGAGAACTAGCTTTGGTCGGTACTGTACGCTGGTCGGTACTGCATGACTCTTCCGTATATGTATGTTATCATACAGCCATTCAGTGCTATAGACAGAAAACGAAATGCATAGAACAGTAATGTTCGATAGTTAGATTAATGTTTGCAAATTTCGTGGTCCAGAGAAAATTAAATTTTCTTGAGTTATGAAGGGTCGGGTGAGACAGGTAGATAATCTTCTATAAACTCATTTAAAGTTGTCAGAGCTTAATAGCAAGTAAAATATGTGTAATAAAAATAAAATCTTAATATTACGCAAATTAAATTAAAAATATACACAATCACGTTATATTGGGATTGTAAATCACTAAAAAAAAACAATACATGATTTTATTTGGCAATTACTACTCCAAATAATATAATAATGTATGCAATTTCCTAACAAATAAATCAATAATAATACTACTATTTACAATACTATTTTATTCTACATTTACATAATCATACCTATATATCATACATACAAGACAAACAGCAAGAGAAATATAAAAAATTTATGTACGCAGTGTAAAATATAAGATTCAACGGTTGTAAAAATAAAATACAGTCGTGATAAATAGTAGAACAATTTATTGTATCAGTCAAATATTTAACATATTATCGGTTACATCTTACTTTTGTGCGTTAACTTATTCACTACTCGATTAACCATACACACTTTGTGTCCGCTCCTGGATTTGTTTCATGCAGGACTTCAAAATGTGAAATAATATAGAAAAGTGACTGCACATAGGTATAGCAATTTACTCGATTCCACCAATTATGAATTCATCCATTTTTACGAGTTTTAAATAATATCATTATGCAACGTTAATTTAAACTTCAGCGTGCCTGATTGTGAGAAGCATGTTCGGAGTGCAACGGTTTGATTAGTATGGGGAAAATACTATTGCGTGATTGTTGATTAAATATTCAGTGGTCAATATCTTTACCAAAATAAGTTTGATACCAACTACTTTAACAATCACGCAACTATGAAAATTCTACACACTATGTGGATTTCAGGGCGAATACAACAAATATTTTCAGTGGTTGTATCTGCAGTGGTGGTCAAAAGATAGTTTAAAATTCATATCTTTACGTGTCTGCGTAACAAATTGAATACTAGACTTTATGTAATATATTCGTATTATTGGTCGATTCTGGGCAATCCCTCAGTGTATGGGATATAAATATTAACTTACAATTCTTTCCAATGGAACTGTCTTATTTCTGTTACCGTTCGAAGTTTGAACTTTCCTTTGACGACTACTGTACTTGTTAAGATTAACCTTTTGCATTTGAGCTGTGCTTCAGGACCACCATGATTCATATGTGACTTAAGTGGTGTTCTTTTCATTTCGTGCGGTAAACACTTGACATTAAATTTCTAAACGTTGTTTTGTTTACTAATATCATCTTGCATTATTCTCAACCGGTTATACCTATATATCTTCCAGTTGTTGAGTATTTTAGCTGTACGTAAATGGCCTCGAGTGCAAATAATTAACCACAACTGCAATATTAATTGCATTCCAGGTGTGTTCCTGCTGCTCTTCAGCACCGTCGCTGCAGGCACAACGAAAGGTCCACCCACAATTCCAGAAGAACTATTCGCGCCTAACGCGTCGATAGTTCAACCGAACAAAGCGATTCCGATCAAAGTACTCCCTGGAAATGATACAGAAATCACTCTGTCAAGAAACAGCAAAGAATCCGTCGATTCGTCCAATTCAACTAAAATAGATCTCAATACTAAGTCCGCTAAACCAGAGGGCGAGGAGAAAGTGGCAACGCCTATCAACAAAGACGCTGTGGCAGAGGGAATAAGGTCGAGCAATGAAGTCGACAGGTTATCGAACTCCGATTCGACTAACGGAGACTCGAAGTTCGACGAGATACTCTATGGGGTATCTGGGAAGAGTTCTAGCCCGAAGACATTGTCTAGGCTGTCGAGGACCAACGATTTGACCAGTGTAACTACAAAACCAGCGCTGGAGGAGTCCAAGTTTGACGAAAAAACAAATAAAACAAATCCTATTCAACAACTAGGGAACGTCACGAGCGACCACAATACGAGCAAAAATATAAAATCTCTAGAAAATGGAGTGGAGTTCAAAGGGGAACAGGAGAGTGATACAAACGCGACCTCTGGAGGATCCTCGAAGGAGTTGGCCGAAATGTCTAACTTGAAATTGGAAACGGCGAACTTTGAAAATGATTCAACAGTCGAGAACGCGCCTTCGCTGGGGCCGCTTCAGCAGAGGGTGAAAAAGGCGGAAGATTTGAGCCCGATGAAGAACTTGGAAGTGCTGGATCTGAAGGAGGCAGACGAGGATAAAGGGACCGATGAGCCTATCTCGTTGATCAACGACACGTATGTCAACTATTACAAAACATCAACGGAGAAGAACCTTGAGACTGGTTTAGGGAACCAGTCGGGGGCTTCTGAGAATCCCACGAATTTCATTTCTGAAGAGAGCACGGTGACTCGCGTGCCTGGAGACCCGAAGGAGGAAGTGGAGGTCGTCGGGAACATGACTCACCCAACGATCGAGAAAGTAGTGGAACAGCAATCTGAAGATTCAACGTTGAAGAACGCAGGGCACTTGGACGTGTCGAGTCAAAAATCCATTTACAATTCTACGAAAGCAGTTGAACCCAGCCATGCTCCTGAAGCACAGCAACTGAGCAGTGAGAAGCACCAGCAAAAACTGGTGGATCTTACGACGCAAAGGCCAAATCCTGATGAAACTTTGACGCTGCAGGCTGTCTCTAGCCCCGTCCCCAGGGGCAGGACTATCGCCTTCTCAGGGATGAACGAATACCCAAGCCTGGAACCGAAGACCACAGTCGCCTCGAAGATCGACGTTTCATTCACGAAGAAGAACATCAGCTTGGATAAGTTGCTGGACCAGAAGCCCTATCCTTACGCGAGATCGTCCGTGAAAGAGCAAATCCACAACTCCAGCAATCAAGTGGACGTGACGACTGAGGAACCTTCAGCATTGGAGAACACGATTGGCAGAGGTCGAGCAGAGGAGAAGTTCGTCGTCACAGAGGCGTCTGACGTTTTAGAAAACAGCATCCAGCAATTCAAATCAACCTATTACGAGAAGACAGCCAACGAATCGTCGACTGTCTCCACCACGGAGCTCCGTTCCTCCATCCCCATGACGACTGTATCCTTTGCGACGGTGGAGGAAGCTGCACCAACGAATCAGTCGACGAACGATAAATCCAACGATCTGAAGGCAATCGTCGCTCCCGAAGAAAAATCGACAAGCACGGGAAACGATGTTCCTCGGTGGATCGAAGGTCGGGAGACGATTACTGGCAAGGGGAACTTTGACGTGACTGGGAACGGGATAACGGAAGTTAGCATGAAGCCAGAAAACGACAACAAACGAACTTACGAGCTTCCTTTCCAAGAGATTGCCAGTAGAACGACGCTGGCCCCTTCTACGACGGAGTCCGTGGGGAAACCGCAGACAGAGGTTGGAATGCCTTCGAGCGTCGACGTTCAAACTAACGTAGGGAGTTCTTTGTTGATTCGGTCGACTCTCAACGCCACGGAGCTTTTCACCGAATACCCGTTGGTCAAAGGAAATTTTTCAGAGGGAGTAATGTCGACGATCCCAATCGCTTCCCCCTTAGACGCCACCACTGTGAGAGTAACTGAGAGCGCCATGATGCTGTCTGCGACCACCACCGAAGAAATTCCAGTGGGAAATGCCACCGAGCCTCCTGTCCCATCAGACACAAATGGGACGAACGAAATCCCTACCAATGGGAGCGGCACTCTTAGCCCAGACGATGCCTTCGTGCAGACTACAACTAGCATCGCGTACGAGTTTGTGGGGCTGTCCGAAACGACCACCTTTCTCAGTCAGAACATTACTGAAGATGCTTCAGAAGGTCATGGACCGTTGAGTGGGGCTTTCACAACTGTGCCCACAGTTCGGGATTCGTTGGCGAAGAATTCATCCAACGAAACCTCGACGATCAGTGTCCCAACGATGACGGATAGTTTTCTATCTATTAGTGAAGCGAAAACGGTTGATGTCGAAGATAGATCATCGAGTATCGCTGTAACCGAACAAACGATTGTCCCAACGACGCAATTTAGGGATGATTTTACAACTGTACTGAGTGTAGTCGAAGGAGAAACTACTGAAAGTTCCATGCTAGAGGATGTCCAGAATAGTAGTGTGATTGATGTTTGGACTACCACTAGTGACGAGGGCATTGTTATGACAGTTAAAATGGGGCAATCGCCTTCACCAGGTTCCAAAGATTCTCATTTCATATCGAACGCCACTGACACATCTACGGAATTCTCGTTGACGTCGAATATTGGCACAATAGATGATAGATGGATGGTGACTTCCAGCAATCTACGACCAAGGGTGGCAGAATTGAGTACCACGAATAGTCCAAGTGCTTCAGATATGCCGAAGGAGACGACGGGTGACACGATGGTGCTTCCATCCCCTGAAGAGATCACATCGCTGGTTCGTATAGTCATGGAGGGCAGCTTGCAAGAGGTGTGTCCAAAAATGGATAAATTGAAGTTGACGCTTGCGGAGATTTTAACATCCGGCATGAATAGGTGAGTTTAAGTATGATGTAGCTGTGATGGGATGTCACGCTAACCCATTTTTGATATTTGAAGTGTTTCTTTCCTGAGACAATTGGTAAGCTTTTAAATTTGAATGGCAAGTGTACTACCGTTATGATATAAAAGAGTCGTAAGTGTTTAATGACGCTTATGGATTAGGCGTTAATTGTTTTTTAATTGATGTGATACCATAAATGGGGTTAGTCCACTATTTGTTCATATATTGATTAAATTTTTGTGCTTTAAGTATGTTTAATTTTTTTTTATTCAAGGTTTTTCATAAACCTCAAAATTTTTACTTATCTTCGTGTAACTGTCTTCAAGAATTTTAAAAGCTAGAAATAGTGATGCATAAATCAATCAAACATAAGTTTAAGATGTCTATAGGTTTTACTTCTGATTTATATTTGTATCTTCAATATTTTTCCTTACGTAAGCTTTCTCTTTGTGAATAAACCACAAATCTATTAAATATCTTTATTTAAAAATCTATTAAATATCTCAAAGATACTTATTTATGTAGCAAGTAATTGTCTTCACTGTGTAAAAGTATCTCATTCTGTCATAGCATAATTTTTAGGACTTTTGTTCGAACAGGTATAATAAATCTGCGACCTTATTAAAAAAAAATCAACACACACAAATGCTGTGAAAGGAAGTAATATCATTCACACCTCTTTGCGTGTAAAATTTATTTTTTACATTTTGTATTCGATAATAAATATTCGCCTTCCGATATCTATAGCTTTGTTTTATAACAAAATCAAAACAAATTGTATAAAATATAATGGAAGAGACAGGGAAAGTAACTTCTTCCTTTAAACTATAATAGAACTTAAAAAAGATGTTGTATTCTTCTTTTTCTAGGATTTATTTTCCCATGCAGTTTCATCGAAATATTTATAATGTAGTCTGCAATGCTGTAACGACTTGAGGATACTTTTTTTCCTCTTTGACATGTTTATTACAAAAATATTTTTTCTTATTTTATCGGTTTCATTACTATATGATTATTATCTATTTGGAACTCATTTCAATGAAAAAATTGCCGGGTAAAGAGATGTAATTAAATTTATAGTACAGTCGAATTCGCGAGATCTGCGAATCCAATCACATCCAAACAAGAACTTCTTCTGTCACATAAATAATTAATCCATATCTACAATGAATTATTAGCAACATCTGCATTCAAACACAGGATAACGCATATGACAGCATTAAATTTTGTGACCATACTAATTAATTAGCACCTTCTTCTGTAGATATTCTATGGTGTAGAACCTCTGAAGCTCTGACGTAGTTTATTATAATGAAGTAAATTGCAGCGTGAAGCAATTTTGTTCGCAATGTGCACTACACCCATAATCCTATATTATCTTACGAAAATCAGATTCCTGTACCTAAAGGAGTTTCCATAACCGTAGAGTGCTTCGATGTTAATACACATGTATGTTCCCCTTGATGTCATAGGAGGATGCTCAATAGACAATGACATGTCGCTGTGTCTCCCATTACAGGTCGGTTTCTGATAAGCAAATTATATTCCACCAAGATCCATGCCGAGAATCTCCGAGTTCGACTCCAACGCCATCCGAAATGCCGTTGACATCGATACTGGTATACGTCGTCGACGAGAATTCGAGATTCGATAGCTCTATGACAAACAGCTTGCCCAATCTGTACAAGGAATCTCAGGATCGCGTGAAATTCCCAGTGACAGTAAGTTAATACGAGTACCAAGAGAAGGTGAACGATATGGTTGTTCTTTGCTGAAATAATTTATTAATAGGCATATTCATTTCTTTGATTTAAATAGTGCAGGAACTATTCGGCGAATTTTTTTCTATTATAATATTCAAACAGTTCGAGTATTTGAATATTCATTTAATAAAATTCAAATAGGTACTATAGTATTAGAATTGCAAAATTTGAATTTATAACTTGAACATATTCAACGTTAAAGTTTCAAATCGATTACTTTCCCTACAAACGAAACTTGAATATTAAAAAAACAAGTTAAACATTCTCTGTTGACAATTTGGAAGTTGATCAAATTCTTAAGGGATTATACCTAGGCAGCCGGCCGAAAAGAGGCTTTTTTTTGTAAAGCAGAAGCATACATTGTTATAGAACTTTTTCCACTTAGACGAATAACGTTTAAAGAACATTTGGTAATTTTTTCGTTGAAAAATATTTACGATTATAATAAAATAACAACCCACATTCAAAAAGACTTTTTAAAAATATGGTTTTGCGGTGAGCACTGCCATTCCGAACCAGATTATCTAAAATCAAAAAACCAAAAAGATTTCGTTAGTATATTAATGTATCCTCTGATTAAAGGAAGGAATTTCCGAAATATTAATTTAAAACAAAATGGCGGCTATTTAAAGTTGAAATCATGCGAAAAAATCAGGACTCCAGTTTAAATAGCCGTCATTTTTTTTAAATGACTATTTGGGAAATTCCCTCCGTTAATCAGAGGATACATTAATATACTAACAACATCTTTTTTGTTTTTTGATTTTAGATAATCTGTTTCCGAATGGCAGTGCTCATCGCAAAACCAAATTTTTAAAAAGTCTTCTTGGATGTGGCTTGTTACTTTATTATAAACGTAAATATTTTTCTACGAAAAAATTACCAAATGTTCTTTAAATCTTGCTCTTTTAAGTCGAAAAAGTTCTGTAAAAATATATGCTTCCGCTTTTCCAAAAAAAATTCGCAAACATTCGCCTCTTTTCGGCCGCCTGACTAGGTATAACCTCTTAAGTCAATTTTCCATTTCTCTAAAATTACTTTCGCATAATTTTTATGTTCCCCTTTAACTTTTACTCTTACTTATACTGTTTTTATGTACGAAATTATTAGTTATTGAAAAACGCACCCAGAAAAATCTGTTAGCGTTAGCATATACAATAAACAAATGAACATATTTTATTCGTAGTTAGATATAAATTTTAAACAAGAGTAATTGATTCATTTAATATAGTTAACATATTCCGCCGCTTCACCCACTCTTTTCAGATACACAGCTTTCTTCTGGTACAGGAAACGATTCCGGATTCCGGAAACGCGATAGCAGTCCTCGTGGTCTCCTCCGTTGCTTTCATCTGTCTGGTTCTTCTGACTGGTCTCCTGGTAAGAGGACTTTTTCACGATCACATTTCTCATTCGATCAAAAAACCCATGAAATGTATTCAGCTTGTGCTTCATTCATTGAATATTCAATAGAGTTTGAACGGCGCGAAGAGATCACATTTCTAAAACGTATTAAAAATCAAATAAACTTAATTTCACCTTCTATTATTATAACAAGGAGAGTATACAAGGTTCTAGTCATAGTGCACATAGTTATTGTACTATAAGTACCTATAACAATATATTAAATGAATAGAGTGCGCTACTGAAAATTTCGAGAAAATGTTCAAATCATTGAATAAGCAAAAGGTTCAAAGCGTTGTCTCTTCACAATTCGTGAACATGAAACCGTAAATAACAATAAATTGCAGTGGCAGCTCGATTGCAATCTACATTGTAATTCTAGGCATATGTTTGGATTTTTACTAATATTAGGTTGTTGTATAGGAACGTTTTGTTCGCTAGAGTACGTCTTCTACAAATCTTATTTTTGAATTCTCAAAATAGCTTATATTTACTTCAAACCATGTATTATCCATCATTATTTATGATAATTTCCCATTTATGTGGAAGTTCCATTATGCCTCTTTTATAAAACTCTTCGTATTTATCCATAAAAAAAAAGAACTTGTTAAACTTTTTGTAGCCTCGAAATTATTGAAGTTTTCCCGTCTAAACTATTTTGTAGTGATCAAAGAAGGTGAAAGTCTGTTTGTGCCGGATCCGGGGAGTATGGTGGATGAGAAATAAGTTCCCATTGCAGTTCTGATATTTTTTGCGTTGCTATCGCCACGCGTGGTCACGCGTTGTCGCAGAGGTGCAGGACACCTTTTCGATTCACAAGGGATGGTCTTATAATTTGCAATTCTTGCTGCACTTCTTGCTGACAATATAAATCAGCATTGACAGTTGTATTAGGATTGAGTAATTCATAATATAAACAAAGTTGCGCAGAGAACTTATGCAGCAACCTAATATTTAATCATTCCTATAATTTGTTATTTATATCACTGTCGTTCTTGCATATATATCTATACACAAGATTTGTGAGACACAGCAATGTGAACTGTATTTTGCGACAGAGTTTTAAGTAGTACACTTTATGCATTTAAAGCATTAATATAAATGGCATGGAGTAATTATTATACGCAAAACTTTAATCAAATGAGTGATCCGAACGTCGTACATTCTCCTTATAAGTGATACAAAAATCGACCATCTTGTCAAATATTTATATCATATAAATTTGCATGTTTATCTTTGTTAACTGAACATTTCTATGGACATTATTTTTGCAAGTAATATGGATATTAGGTACTCCACTGTTCAGTGATTTTCGTTATCTCAGTTTGTATGCTCACCTTTGCCAAATTCACGATTTCATCTACCTGCAGCCAGTCGCGGAAACATTTCAGTGTTTACTGCCAAGAAAAGATTATATTTTTTCATGATTACTATCTCTCCACAGTTTTTCTAAAATTTTTCAAAATGTCTCAACTGGAAGCTTTTGTAAACTTATCATTTTCACGGGTCACCGTTACGTTTAAAGTGTTAACGCCCGTTATAAGCTTACCTACCAGCCCTGTACACATCTTACAAAATCAAAATTATTCAAGGAAGGAACTAATGAAGGAAGATTTAGTTACGCAGGTCCGCAAAAATCTATGTTCTCTGAAAGGCCTCGCCGTACTTGCATTAAGCTCATTTCGCGTGGTGTTACGTATTCGGTGTTACGACATCCATCCACACTTGTGATTTACTCCCAGTGTACGTAACAATGAATGACAAATAAATGTGTGTGTGTGTGTGTCTGTGTTGTCTCGCTTCTGCTGGGTAGAATTTTCGGGATTTTCCAATATGATTGCGAACGTTAGGAAGTATGAAATTTCGAAAAAAATATTCTCAATGAAAGGAGAGTTTCTCTAATTGAAGAATTATAATATGTTTGAATATAATTTTGTTTTATGTAATGTTATTACTATCCATCAGGATAATTATATTTCTTTACTTATGTACATTTTGCGTATCCGTAAGTCGCATTATCAGTTATAAGTTGCAGACCATTTCTTTCAGTCTTCCACTTTAGAATACAACGAATAAATGAGAATAATTACGGCGACATTTACAAATAAGATTAATTAAGAATAATTACCTTTAATTACTAGTTAAATTGGTAGTATTATCAATTATGGTATGATATCTAAGATTCTCATCAGCATTATACACTAGAGTGGCCCTTATTTATACGTGCCGATTTTTTTTTTCTAATTTCTTTGCTTTCACCCGCTAATATGGTTCCATTTCATAAAAAAATATCCCCTGAAAAAGATTATTGCAATCGGACAACAGGAAAGGGTGTCGACCAGGCGTTAAAGTTCAGAATTCATCAATAGTTTGAATTTAAAGAATTTTTAAAAAATGGTAAGCCCTATCGAACTTTTATTCAAATAATACTAAAAGAGTATTCAGTTTTCTACTTATATTTTTCTTTGTGCTTCCAACCACTTTTTAAATAATAGCGTTTGAATATAGAGAGGTCCACGCTTTGCGCGTAACACCTGTTCAGCTTGACGTATTGCCTATACGTGCGTAGTGCGGATTTTTGTTTATTCAAACGCCATTATCTAAAAAAATGGTTGGAAGCACGAAAAAATTGTATATACAATAATTGTAGAAAATTGAATGCTCTTTTAGTATTGTTTGAACAAAATTTCGATACGGCTTATCATTTTTAAGAAATTCTTTACATCCAAACCATTGATGAATTCTAAACTTTAAGCCCTGGTCGGTACCCTTTCCTGTTGTCCGATTGCAATAATCTTCTTCAGGGATTATTTTTTTATGAAATAGAACCATATTAAGGGGTGAGCGCGAAAGGAATCGCATGTTGAAAATAAGGGCCACCCTATTATACACTCCTGTAGAAGCAAATACTTGAACATTTTAAAAAACGGAATAACCTGTCGACTCTTGTAATTAACTATTTAATCGAGAATAGTATACAACAGATGCAGTAGGAACACAATTATACTGAATGAAATAGTGCATTATACTGTATTCCCTTCCTATACGCACGATAATTGGGTCCACTGACGTGCCTATAAAGAGGGTAGGCAGCCTCTTTGGCACGAAATTATTTCGCACCTAGCGGGATACTCGATTGGACGAAAACAATGAATACTTCCCTTCCTAAATACACTATAGAATCTTAAAAGTTTGAAAAGATAGAAAATCTGACATATCAATTATTATAGAATTTCCATAAATTAGTCTGCAATTTCGATTTACTAATCCTAAGTCATTAAGGAATGGTTTTCAGCTTATATTCGATAGTGCATGTATATTTTTCTTTCTTTTTGCTTTCCGTATCTGCACGTGCATACTATTTTCATCGCATATTACATACGTTGTCTTTGCAGACTATATACGTACATCCTGTGATTTCTGATCATTTTTAAAACCGAATATTAATTTTCATCTACTAGTTTATCCCTTCCTATTAAAGTTCAGAATTTCTACAGAAAATGTATTGTAGCATTTGCATAGAACTCATTGATTTGAAGAATGTTATTCGTTGTTATCATTACTGCACTGCTCACTGCAACAGATCATTATTTAGAAATACTAAATCTTTAGGTAGTACGAGACTTTGTATCACATTTCTCAGTTTCTTCTAACTTTGAACGTAGCACAACAATTTACGGACGGGCAAGATGCTAAAAGAAAGCAAAACGAGTTACAGACAATTTAGAAAATTGTGGAGTCAGGCAAGACCCAAGAATTCTTCCTAGGAATAAAATATCATCTATCCTATTCGTACTGCGATCTGCGAATACATAATAGGCGTGTTGGTTACTAGAAGGAGAAAGGAAAACATAAATATGCATTCCTGCTCGAGAACGTGACGAAATGAAATGTCCTTTCATTGAGCGTGGAATTCTTCAGAAGACTGCGTTCGTTCACGGTTTCATGGCTGACCAGAAGAAACGCGATGCACTTTGATACTTGTCGTGAATAAAAAGGTACAAGTGTCGTCCTTGAATCGACGATTAGATCAAGCAACAATCACTTTTTCATTGGCTTTTGCCTCGCGTATTTATTCCATGCGCGCGAGCCTCGTTGTCGACCCTGCCTGTCGAGACGTGTCTCGACAAGAGAACTATGGCTTGTTACATGATCTGTCGTTTCGGTAGTGCTCGTCTTTGATGCGGAGACAAACAGCTCGAATTCAGCACCGTCGTTTAGTTCGATGATGGTGCAACTTCAAACGCCCATTGCTGAAGTTCAAATTACTGTTTGCGATCGTTAACACTTTGAGTAGTGCAACGTTTTGAAAAATGCCACTTTAAGCCGATCTAGCCTTTCCGAGCGATTTCCTCTACCGGAAAAGTTTTGCACAGAGCGCGGAAGGCGAACTCCTTGTGTGCTTTGTTTTCAAAGTAAACATTGGAGGAATTTTGGATAATACTTTCAATTCTATTTTCAATTGTTCTTGAATATTTCTAGATACTGTTTACATTTTAATTCTTCGCGTTATTGATAACCATCGGTTAGATCTCAGCAGAAAAGTATTTCTTAAAATATTTTATACCGTTCGAAATATTTCACCTACTCAACATAAGCGGACTGCTCGAACCACATTCGAGGCTCTCGGATTTTCCGAACCACCCGAAAAAATTCGAGCTGCCAGATTTTACTGATACCCGCTCTGTTTGAAAACCGAGTCCCGGCTCGGTCCGATTATTCAAGCTACTCGAATGTTCAAGTACCTAAACAGCTCTACTATATAGGTGTTGGATTCATATAATATGCCCATTATTAACCCACATTTTTTACGAAAGTAAGTTAGTAACAGTCATGTATTCCAACAGGCTTTACTAATTGTATAAAATAGGAAAAATGATTTTTTTTCCATGTGGGTTAGTCGATTATTGCTCTGAACGCTTCATATATATGTAGGGTTCCCTGGAATAAAATCGATATTTGGATAATCTAGAATCTAGACATGGAACTACAAATGATTAACTACTTAGGATGTTTTATGGGTCTCTTTATAGGCTTTACTGAAATGATATTGATACATGTTTCTGTCCTTTTTTTAGTACAAAATCAGATTTTTGATACAATATTTCCTTGTACACTATTCATTCTGATGTCAAAAGCATTCAATTTTCATTCTATTAGTCTCTGTCAAAAACACGGAATTCCCTCACATTCATTTGTCCAGAATTGTTCATTACAGGTTTTTGAGTGTGAAACTTCGTAAAATTGAATAAAACGTTCAAAACCATAGCTTGTGAGCACTGTTAACCTCGCTGAATTTTGTTGCATTCATCTTTTTGTTCACTGATGCTTACAGCTCAATCATCTGCACAGTCAGTTGCATTGTCATTGCTCATTAACTAACAATCACTCCACATTCTGGTAAACAATTTGTTATAATTCAAATGCGTTATGCTGGCGATGGAGTCTTCCCACAAATTCCTCAGAAGTTTGTAGAACGTCTAGAATATTTTGCATTAAGCATGACAGTAGACAGGGGATGTAGGGTCAGTTTCGGCCCATAATAATATAATTTTCTATTTACAATTCGTAAAACACACTGTTAATATCAGATTTGAATCTAGTTGTGAGTTAAGATTCTTATTTTCTTGATGCAGTAAGAAACATAATGTATTGTATATAGCTTAGAATGGGTTCGACCCTGCATCCACCAGACGAGAGTGAAGTTATCCAGAAAGTGAACCTCCCTAACCGTTCATGAAATTATTTGCAGTTTATAATGAGGAAAAGGCAAACGAGGTTCAATTACGGTGAACGATGTCGCCCAGTATCCTTGGATGCGTACAGTCTCGACAGTGTCTCCGCCTACAACAGTGTCAGGCGGAAGGGTGCAGCCAGATCATCAAAAAGGAGCTATGGGAATCCCACGTTCGAAGATTCGGTAAGTGTCAATCAAGTTTCTTAATTTCAGCATTGGATAAACATTGAGCATAGAATTTACTGCCGTGTGACGATCAAATGAGTAACTCTTTAATTAAAGTGAATTAGAACTAAAGTGAAATTAAGATAAAGGTGGTTTTTGTAACTTTTGATGGTGGTTTTGTAGCGTTTAAAAATGATTCTTGGATTTACTGAAATCCATGTGAAATTCGATCTTATTACATTCGAATTAAACGGATTTCCGGTCTTTGTGACACTTTCGAAAGGGTCTTTGTACAATACATATCAGAAATTTGTATAAAATTGAAATATGATACAGTCCATGTGCAGTTAGGGAAGTTGAAGTCATCGTTTCGCTGACTTGAAATTAGTTGAAAAATTTGAAATACGTTCGTAATTGTTGGAAATTGCAAATTTCCATCTAGCATTTATCAAATTGAATGCTAACTTTTGTCAGGGTATAACTAATGTGATAAATATTGTCCAATTCTTCGCACAAAGTCTTAAATAATGAAAACAGACCAGTCTTTTTGTCACCTATTTTTCGTGTCTGATGTGTAATGAGATGCTAACTAAATATCTCTAAATTTTCATACAATATGTTGCAATTCCTTTAATATTCTTAATGAGTTTATAAAATAGCTTATAATTATAACTTCATTTCTTAATATTTATTTTCATGTAGATATACATGTAATATATATAAACAGATTCTGAAAAGTAATGTGTTACCCTGGGTCCACTCTGAGCCGAACACCAACTAATACACTACGTTAAAACGTTCCCTAGGGTGTTCGCGTCGGTATGAACACAGCGGATATAACCTCGTAAACGCAACAGGGGCTCGGGTTCTTAACACCTCCGAGTATTTCAGTGATAAGTGAAACGCCCAGGGACATTTTCAGCGTACTTTTTGGGTATTAGTTATTTGAGGTCAGTACAAGAACGCATCTGTAACCAACTAAACACAGCCCTGTAACAAGTAGCAAAGGACACATTTGGCGGCTCGTAGCCTCAAAGGTATCCATTGCACACCACTTGAGTGGGTCTCCTCTTAAGGGGGTACAGGACTATTGGACACGTAAAATTGATGTTTAAGTTCCTTTTATGTTGGATTGCTTAGGTACCAAGTTATCATTATACCCGTAATTTTCACAGTTTATTGTGGACGTGTTTCCGAGTAATTACTAAAAAAAAGAAATTTTCAGAATGTTCAAATTTGTTGACATTTTTAAGCGCGGAAGATGGTCCAGCGTAGTGCACATATGTAATCGGTGTACGTAGTATCGGGTGAACCAATCATCTGAAAGCAAAATGCTTTCGGGTGAGTAATTTCTACACCACAATCTACAACATGGAATTTGACTGGCGAATTCAAACAAAAATTGTGAAAGTTACACGCGAATCAATTTTTTTCCCATACGTTTGCGGAAGAAATTCGTCTTTAATCGTTTATACAATTTTTTACAAACATCCAATGTTGATGCGGAAATTCGATGTTACAGAGATATGAATTCTACAGCTTCAGTTAAAATTTCAAGTGAAAATATTCATTCGTTCAAAAGTTATGATGTACACGGTGATGTACGGTGTTTAAAAATGTAGTTTCGAGATGAACGTCTTCAAAGTTAAGTCCCCTATGCCAATTACCGCTCTGCGACGCCGTTACTCGATGATGCACTCAGTTACGTTTAGAGCTATAATTTCCGTAATTATTCGAATTTCCTCATGAAACTTTGTTGTAGATGTTCACAAAGAATGACACTTTCAGAATTAATAGTAATAAAAAAATCGATTGTTCGAGATTTCAATAGTCTTGTACCCCCTTAATCGCTATAAAGGTGAAATCAGACGGCACGTGGATCGACGAACCAGCTCGGCTCGCCCAGGATCGCCCAGGCTCGCGAATCGGCGAGCCATGAGCGTTCTCACGGCGCGTGGACTCGGCGAGTCTCGCGCCAAGCTCGCCGATCCACGTGCCGTCTGATTTCACCTTAAAGTGTACATATCTCGGGGAGGCATTACATATAACACAGGTTCAAGTTCTTGCTGCAGTTTTCCGGTGTTATTCTGTTGATCCGCCTCGCCTCCATTTCTGGGAGTGTTCGTAAACAGGCGACCTTTCACGACTACCCGCTGACAGGCACTCCAAGGGGGTAATACGCGTGACGGAAGCTAGTATTCACCTTTTAGTAATTCCACATTTTTGTATATTTTTTATTCTATCTTGACCAAAATGTTTCTAACATATTAGCAAGATTTTCCTGATTGGTATGGCACCAAACATGGCGCAATTCAGACAATTCTGTGTTTCGTTTATAATATTAACACTTTTTTATACCATATAGTCAATAACAGATTTTCTTTAACACGAAAGCTAATAAAATTCTTGTTAGGGGATGATTCGTGTTTTTATGGGTTATTGGTAGAAAATAATTAGGAACTTTTAACAGGTGATATATATGTATTTTATATATAAATGCACGCATGTCCCACAGACAGTCACATCCTTCAAATTCTCCGATTAATTTAAGTACTTTTTCTCGAGACTATTCCGTTTTGCAAAACATCTCTGTTCGACACGCTGTTTCAAAATTAATTGATTTTGGCAACAGGGTAGGCCGCCTTTTGTAGACGCTATCTAATTTGAAAAGAAGGGCACTAAATGTCTCCCGACACCCTGACCGCAGCAATGAATGAGGAACCACTCAATGACCGAATGTTAAATAAATATATACAGGCTACATCTAAAAATGTACTTAGTGCTTTTAAAAAACTTATCCCGTTACATAATAAATTTGTAAGAAATGACGGGTGAGTAAGCGCACAAGAAACCAGCACTCTTCTAATTTCAATATTGCCGCTCTGCTTTGGGATACCATTTTATGTTTATAGTTGTTTCAAATCTGACTAAATGTTCTTTTCATAGATGCACAAAACAATTTGTCAATTTTTAATATCAAATAGCAATATTCGAAGTTATACTTTTAATTCTCAGTTTGGCGCTGCTCCCAGCCTTTGACTGATTTAAAAAAAAAATAGCAACAGATTCATTGAAGTCCTTTCAATAAAGCAAGCGTTCCAAAAAGATGAAGAGATTTCAGGAATATTATTTTAGAAAAACTACAGTGTGAGCTACGAATGAGTGTAACACCTCAGTGTCTATAAAAGAAATCTTGCAAATACGTTGGAAATCTTCTCATTAAGTTAAAACAAAAAATAAAAAAATTTACTGTTTGTCACGCATACTGCAATTTGACTCTCCCGCGACACTAGTCAAAGGAAATACCGTCCGGCATCCCGTGGCGAAAACAACACTCAGTGAGGCATCGCGGTGTGTTTTTTTCGCCACGGAGCGGGATACCGGCGGCACTTTCTTTCACTGCCATCGCAGGAGGATCACCCTGCATTTCTTTGGAGTACTTGCTAGCGGGTGGTCGTAGGGGGTCGCCTGTTTACACTTAGTCCCTCAATTGAAGGGGATAGCAAGGCCCAAGTTCCCTAATTTCGAAAAGGGACAAGACCGAGGAAACGCACGATGCTCTTTCCAAATGTTCCACTCTCGGTGGATCTCTAGGATTTTGTTCGCGAACACAACCCTCTCCACACCTACCGTGACTATCCGAACGATTACACATCTATTAGACATATAGTAGAATCATGTGTTAGCGAACAGGATTATTTCATGTCCACACCGCGGAAAACAGCGTGTAAGCTGACATTTTCGCGTAAAATGTTCGTTAGCATTACTCGCCTCGGTATGGGCCCTGGGTAACTCGTTGAGAAATATTTGTACCCTCTGCATTACGCGTTTAAAACAAACTGGTTTGTTTTCATGTATTGCATCTGTCTCTTAAGGCGGAAGCACACATTCGACGTTCGATAAACTGTTCGCCAAAGTATTCGCGTATATCTCCACACAATGCGGTTATTTGACAAATGGTGGTCGTTTCAAACATTTGGTCATCGACGAATAGCAAACATTTGTCTACATCAAGTAGATCCACACATGTGTGTAATTGGTCACCGAATACCGATTGTGTGGTTCCGCCATCAGGTAAATCTGCCAGAATAAAGACAAAGCCATGTTCACGTTGTAATACGAATTATTCAGTGTGTTTCATAATGGGTGGTCCAATTGAAAGGTTAGTGATTTTACATGAAAAAGAAATAAGAAAATATAAAAGAATTATTTCACACGACATTGCACTTTCAAGTAAATCGATTTCGAAAATTTGTTACGTAAGCGCATACCTGAACGGAAATTGGCAGAATGCAAATAACAAATGAGGCTATCAGCGCAATAGTAAATCCAAAACTTTTGTTTTGAGATAACGGCTAATGAAATTATAGACGTTTTAAAGTCGTTGCTTAAAATTTATATTTTTAAGTACATGGGTATGATTTTTTAGAAAATATAATTGCTAAGATGTATATTATTAGTATATAAAATTATAACCAATGCTGCACAGGCCAGTATTGCGCGACGTAAATCAACAAAATGCTCAGTGCAAAAACACGTTTTTGTGCTGCCCTTTTGTGTATGTTTTTGTGGGATTGCTCAGGACACTATAGAATTAAAATTTTGCTGTATAAGCAGTTGTTTAGGCTGAAATATCAATTCACCGAAAATTGTGGGTTACGCCACTATTGCGCTGTTGGAATCAAATATAGTACAATGGTGGATGAAATAAATCCTTATGCAAAAATAAGTAGAATTTGAAGAATAATTTTTTCTCTGTTGAGACTTTATTTTCGAGAAAATCAGTTTCGGAGATGGAATCGATTCTTATTGTTAGTCAGACGCATATATGTATACTTCACAGATTTTCAAACCCGAGTTTCTAGAAAACGCAACCTCGTATGAAAAAATGATATTACATGTTTGTTACTTAGTTTTTCATGTAGAATCATTAATTTTACATTTTTCTAGCATTTATTATAAAACACCCTGTTGAACAAAGGACGACAGATCAAATGCATTTCCATTTTTCGCTCCCTTTTGTAGAAGCAACTTGCATAAAGTCACCCAATTTAATTTTAAATATAATATTGTGACTAAGTATTCTCTTAGCAAAATTGTTTAGTTCTGCTATTATAAAATAATTTTTAACTTATTAAGAGCAAGAGGAGAATTTAATGGTCCTTTAAGGAAAAATGATCTTTGTTCAGTTTTGTCACTTAATCACAAGAATGTCGTTCTTGTTATGTATGTAGATAAAGTCTTATTTCTGGGATTTACTTGTGAAATAATAATCTTAAGTTAAGAAATGAAAATAAATTACAAATAAAAAGATAAATATGTATTAATATTGCAATTTTCTCGATTGGAAATCTACATTAGAAAATGATGCCATGTTTATTTTATCTGTAGATTCATTTCTACTTATACACTTTCATGAATAGTAATACATATTTTGCTTCTGAATTGTACTTTATGTTTATAGTTAGCAGACGTTTTCTTCTGTTTATAGCATGCATATAACACGTACTTGTAAATATAACTTAACCGCCCAGGTAAATTACACAAAATTGTATTTTCGTAATATTTGTACCCCAGTATTGCGTAATAGTAATAGTATAAACGTAATATTTTTTACGGACTACCTATTATAAACAAACGCCACTTTCGCAGCTGAAAATAAGTAACATTTATTACATAATTATATAAAGTGGGTCACGTAATTCAATGGCTTTATGGTACTCGTAAGTTGTTCATTATGTAAAAATATGTTTTAAAGTAATTGACTGTATTTCAAATAAAATAATGGACGAATATTCCAGTATTTATTCACTTTAGATATCACATATTTGTCCTTTTTCAATCAGCGCATAACCTTTCGAAATCCGGGGAGAAATAATTGTTCCATTTAAAAGAAGAAAGTCAAAGCAAACCTCTGAATATTAATAAAAATAAAAAAAAATAGAAAAAACTATGTTACCGTAAATGCCATCTGTAATATTATTCAATATTTTTTCAACATATTTTTTACAAAGCGATCAGTTTACGTATACCTTAAAGTCATCTATTTAAATAAATGACTCACCTTTTATAATATATATTTTATTATTTGATCGTAAGTAATACAATGGTTCTTCTTTTGAATCCCTCCAAAAATGATATTAAATACCAAATTACAATTTTTAGTCGGACTTTTTTAAATAAGAAAATGTGTCTATAGAGGTTTCAAAGTAAACGGTTTGGAAGTTGAATAGAATCTCTGTTATTATGTATAATTGATATACAAATACTGGGAAGTATTATCAAATTGAATCCTCTAAATGACATTTATATCATTGATTCTTAATATTATATTTATCCGTTTCATACGATGATATCACACGAATAAGAAACTCATTAGAATTTAATAAGTGAGGTACCTATCCTTTGAAAGATATTATATTTTTCATTTCTGAAAATAAAAATCAAGAAGTAACGTGACAGTTAAGAGGGTAGTGACAGATTGCAGGTTTGACAGGCGATTTAGTATCGAAGCATTGCAATTAGTAGCTAACAAAATTAAAGACCTCTCAGAGACTCCATCGTTCCCCACTCGCTTCCCTTAATTCCTCCTACAATCCTCATTATTACTCGGTACATACACCTATAACTATCAGTTTCTTAATTTTTAAAAATCTAGCAAAACAAAAAAAATATCGTCTAATACCAAAATTGAATCATAACTTAATATCAAGATTTAATTAAAAAACGTGGCACACCGTTTACAAAAGAATTGTACAGTCAGTCATTATTATAAAACTTCATTTCGCACCGAACAAAAAGGTAATTGTTAAATTATCTTGACAAGAAGAGTATGGTAAAAAATTAAGAACCACTGGTATTAAATTACATCACACCACTTCCATTAGCATTATACATGTAAAGTAACCTAACAACTTCGAAACCGTCCATGAAAATCGTGTCCATAAATGAATGACAGTCAAACGCCCAGCGGAACTCTCTGTATTAATTCTGTTAACGTCATGATAAAAGCTTCGAAAATCATGTTTCTACGAAAGGCGTGTCCTCGTTGCAGACCGCTATACCGTCCCATCCACTGAATTTTGCCGTGCTTTCATCTTTCTGTAACGACGTTAATGCAATCAACGAGGAGTTCTCCGGTATTCCGCAAGTTTCGGCGAAAATAGACGAGCTGCCGGCCGGCGCGGAATTGAAAAATAGATACGCCAACGTGATACCACTGCCAGAGACGAGGGTGCCCCTTCAAAAAATAAACAACGACCCCCTCTCGGAGTATATCAACGCCAGTTACGTCAGGGTAAGTAACGACATTACGAATTCTATACTGTTTTTAATTATTTCGAAATTTCTCATTCTAATGTGAAAATTCAAGAAGTTGATATTAAATTGGAGCCATACATATAGGACACATAGGATGTTTCAGAAATGAGAGACTACAAGGAGCGTATTGTACTCGCCTTAAGATTGGGAAATTAGTAAAAGAAATGCTTCCTTTCCGTCATATAAAGTATTTGTTTACAACGGAATATTCGTAAAAAATAAAAACAGTTAATTAAATAAATTACTGAAAATGATCTCCTTTCGCTGCTATTGATTCATTGCATCGACGACGTTTCGGGCGTCATTCAAGATGCTCACTGCTTCCTGTAGTATTTAGAATTTTGTTACACGTATCAACAATACAGTTTCGGAGTACATATTTGATCAGTAGGAAATTATTCGGCCATCAAATCTTTGACCATGCGCCCTGGAAAACTCCCTATTGCCCAGTCTACTTATAATCGCTACTATTTAAGAATTTCCGTCGTCAACAGACAATATTTATATCTCGAAAGGAAACCGTTTCAGACTTGAGTATTACTTGAAAAAGATATTTTACAAATGATTATTCAAATAAGATGTTATTTTATTTGGCTAAAAGTTCTTTTTAAATACTCATAAGTTGGTTTATTTAAACAAGCAAATGATCTTCTTCTGAATTATTTCGTTATTTGATACATGATTATAATAAAATAATTTTTATTTTATTATATATTTGAATAAGTGCCTCCTGAAATAATTTTACAAATTAGTATAGTCAATATATACATATTGAAGGGTAAAAAAATATTTTTCAATCAAATTCATAAATCCGTTTCCGGTATACTCTTCGTCAAAATGTGCGCTGTGGCAAAATTGTTCCTGTCGCGTTGACACTGCCTTAGCCATATGGTTAATCTGAATTAAAAATAACAAAAATATTTGGAAATTAGGAGCCTACGTCTATTACATGACGATAAAAAAGTCAATATCGCAAAAGAAAACAAAATGGCGAACCGCTGGAAAGTAGGAGGCTGTTAATTTAAAAAAACTGATCGTCACGTAATAGAGACGTCAATTCAATGTATAGTTTTCTCTGTATACTGTCAATGCGGTTGAGAAATGTGATTCTGAGAAAAACGCGTTCAAAGATCCGCTCGGTTCAGTCGCGCGCTTGACACCGCTTCACGAAAAATACTATATCTCCGTCAATTTTTCGAATTTCTTCATATAATTTGGAGATAACATTCTTGAAACGTACCTATGTTTTTTCAGAAAATGTGAAACAGAAAAATCGATTATTCTGATTTTTTACAGTGGTCTGCGCCCTAAAAGCAAGTGGAATATTTTCCAAAATTTTCTTTGA
Source organism: Andrena hattorfiana (assembly GCA_944738655.2). Lineage (NCBI taxonomy): Eukaryota > Metazoa > Arthropoda > Insecta > Hymenoptera > Andrenidae > Andrena > Andrena hattorfiana. The sequence goes on from OX122889.2 coordinate 26,093,397, forward strand.
TTTCTAGAAGAAGACTAATTTTTAAAAAGATCTACCTAATACTCACGTCCAATCCATCGATTTGAAAATCTGTTATTAAATCTGACAGTAATTAATGCATATTCAAATGATAAAATGTATCATATATCTTATACTTCCCGTAACATGGTTTCATCTGGAAACGTTTAAAAATCTGCCGATACGATTCGCTTGTATTCAGATGGAGGAAGCACACTGTACTCGTTTCTAAGGTACTTGTTTCTTTATCTTGGAAACGAATGTAAACAATTTTTCTCATACTTTTACGAGTGTCCTTAACAAAGCGCTCGAATGTGTTACGAGTGATCGAAGAACACGTGAATGAGGGTTCACACAGCGTTTTGTCTGCGTGAGAAAAGGATGTTGCATAATGCATTACGAAGAATATGAATGCCTATCCTATTGCATAAGCTCCAAGCGCAGCAATATGTATGCGGAAGCGGGGAACGGACGTTAACACCTGCTTCCACGGAATGATTAGAAAATTTAAACAACGCGTAGTAGTAACAGATACGAAGATTGATTGCCCTTTAAACGATTACTTATTATCAACATACCATACTCCAAGCCGCATTGGAACATAATTAAACCAATAAATACCTATTTGAGTAAAAATGTGGATATAGTGGATAATTAATTTGAAATTAAGACTTAATTCTGTAAAATTTAGGGGAACACGGAAAATGTATTTTTCTTACAATTAACGGTTTAAACTGTGAAGACGGGGCGAACGTTTTTATTGGGTTGATTTTAATAAATGCAACAAGTCATAGAGCGTTAACTTAAGATTGTCTATAAATTTCGTTTTTCATGTAAGGAATTCTTGGTATGCTTTGATTATGAAGAACTATAAAATCAGTATTTGAGATGTTATAACCCAGAACCGAATATTTTTCGTAATGCAGTAAAATCAGAACACTTGATTAAAGTTTATTTCAAAAAGAACTTGTACATAGACTATGACAAGTATTTGAACTATGATGGACAAAAAGGGCGAATCAATTACTAGGTCGAATAAAATTCAATTAATTCTATTTCATCAAATCCATTAGTAACTTAAAACCTAGTAATAATTAAAATCTACACTACTGAATTATAAATAATTTTCATATTACTTCATATCTGAAAAATTTTAATGCACGTGTTCACAGTTTTCTACGTGTTTCGTAATTTAATTTTAATACATTTACTAAATGCAACTATGGCTTTTAAACCGCGGGCTGCAGCGCGACTACATGCAAACATAATTACATAGCACAGTGTGTTTTATGAATACACGAACCCGAGTTAAGTTGAATTGCACTCCGAGCTTGACGAGCTAAAAGATTTTAGTAAAATTTCATTTTATTTTAATATATGTATAAAGCCAACGAAGTAAACTAGAAAAGAATGATAATAAATTCCTACACATTATGTTTATGGGAATTATTTCCTATTCTATCATTTCAGGAGTATATCAACATTTACCATTAATTCTTTAGACAGAATTTTTCAGGCCATACAAAATATTGAAAATCTTGTAGAGTACTAAATACGAATTAATAATTGTAGGTACCTAATAGGTACTTGAAATAAAGTAAGTTCTATTTGGTGTTAATATATTTATGAGACACTATTGGAACGGTATCTCTACAGTCAAATTTAGTATTTTAGCTTTATGTTTCCCTACAAAATAAAATTGCATTAAAATTTTACATTAGAAATTCATATCCTTCAATTTTGATGGGATTGGTATATTTGTGCAACGCGCTTTACAAGCATATGCTTTTCATTATACACCAAAATGATTACAAAAACCGATATACATGTTTTGCTAGTCATTTAAAGAATGTTCGCTGATATTCGAGGAATAACAAGCCGCTCATTAGAATTACTTTGGACATAATGGAATTGGTATTGCCAATGTTTCCTCTGTATGCGTGTTGCAATTAGTCAGCGCGCAGGCATTTAATGCACCTAGTGGAACGCGTTCCGACTTGCAATTAACACGTACAGCTTTTTGCTGATCGATAGTATCGGCTGATATCGTGCACCCGGACGTAACGACATTAGTACGCGTATTAATTGATTCAGACTTGAATCGCTTCCTCTTCGAAATATGCCAATTCTGTTCGTCCTCTGATTTCAAATTGCCGATTATTGTGTTTAGTTAATTAATCCCGACTTACGGTCTGATATAAAATGGTTTTGTGGTTTGAAATTGATTTGTGCAAGTTAGGGATTTTCTTTAATGTTTTCATAACTAAATTAATTCTTTACGATGGAAAAATGTAATTTTTGTTAAAAAATATTGATATTAATGTTAAATCGAATTGAATTTTAACCCTTCCGTTACGGGCGCCGACTTCAGTCTGCGTCACGGAACGTGCTGCCGATCCTAGCGTCGACTTTAGTCAGCATCTCCTGTAGTTTAAAAAAAAAATTTCGAAAAAAGCACTATCGCGGAAATGTACGCCGTAACGAAAGGGTTAAAAAATGGACGAGTAATACGCGCCTAGATGAATACTAAATTTCCATGACGATTCCCAGACTGTACACGACGTCTTTAGAACGTCCATTTTACGTCTGTTCTTGGTCTGAACGTCCTACGATCTTATCAAGACGTTTTTAAGACGTCTGTCTTAAGACTATATTCAAGGCATTCTTTTATAATGAAATGTAACTTTCTACGTAAAATCTTTATTACCAACTGAAAGTACATATATTTAACTAAAATAGTATGCTCCTAGATTTAATTTTTTTGGGTAGTATGGCCACAGCATACGACAATATTAAGATCTGCAAAAAAATTTACAAAACTGGCGGTCGCGTAACTTTCCAAAGTTTGCTCTGAATTGAAGAATTCAAATGTTTCCTTAAAGTATATTACAATATTTCAGTTAAGCATACAGATTAAAAAAAAATATTAATTTTTTAAGAAATGGCGGTAATTATTTATTTTATATATAGAAATTTATATATGTTGTAAAACTCCACATTTTGAACAACTTTTTCCCATACGTGTTACCGCTGCTCGGCTTTAATTTTCGAGATATTCGCAAAAAACTTCTGTTGACTTATTCCGACACAACGTACTTCACTTTCCAACTTGTCCTGGTTATTAGTATTGGTTGGGGTCTGTTTAGAGCGGGGAGCGCGTAAGGCATGGTAGTGCGAAACCGATGTGAGTCTGGGTGTTTTCGGGAACCCCCAAGCACCCAACAGGTGCTCTCGAAAACAACCTCTTCCTAGCAAAAAATTATGTTTTAGAACCAGTGTCATTCTAATATCCGGTGACGTCGGCGCCGCCGAACAGAGTCGGGGTGTTGACGAGCATCCACGAGTTTCTGGTTCAAATCTGCAATCTCACATCGGTTCGCCGCCACGCTTTATTCGAGGCTTTACATGCCCGCGCGGTCACGAATGGGCGCCCCTCGCACTAATCTACCCGCAACCAATACCAATACCCGGGACAAGTTGGAAAGTGTAATGCGTTGTGTCGGAATAAATCAACAGAAGTTTTCCACAAATATCTCGGAATCGAAGGTCGAACGACGATAACATGTATAGGAAAAAGTTGTTCAGAATGTTGAATTGTGCAACATATTTAAATTTCATCAAAATCGGCGAGGAAGGCCAACTTCTAAATAATCATCAAATATTTTTATGAATATTTTGAATAATAAAGCCGTGCGGCGGTAACATCTATAGGAAAAAGTTATTCAGAATCATGCCCCCAACAATCTAAATTTCATCCAAATCGGTGGTCAAACCCTAAAGTAAATAATTACCGAAATGGCGGACTTTGGAAGAAAAGGTATCAAAAATCAACATATTTTTTCAATATTATGATTAGATGAATTATTCGGTGAAAACATTTGTACGCTTAACTGAAGATATTTTATTACGAATATTCCCCAAAAATTTCAAGTGAATCCGACAAAACTTGACTGAGTTATTAATCCGCCCAGTTTGAAAAATGAAAAGTTTCGACAGGAGTTATTTTCTGCAACTCAAAGATCACAGATGTATACGGTCTCGTCGTGGCCAGTGATTTTCTACCTAGTTCTAAACAATATAATAAGCTCGTAATACCTTTTATTAGATATATTTGGATTCTTGGACATTGTTGTTAATAAACTCATTTGTATTTGAAATTTAACTGTCACGATCTCTTCCAGGGACCAAAGAACGCAATGAGATACTACATCGCTTGCCAGGCACCAATGGAGGCGACTGTCACCGACTTTTGGAGGATGATCTGGGAGCAGCAGTGCAAAGTGATCATTATGTTGACTGATCTCGTTGAGAATGGAGTGGAAAAGTGCATCGAGTACATTCCACCCTCGGAGATAACTGATTGCCACCGGCTGTACGGTGATTTCCAAGTTACTCTGAAGAAGAGAGAAACCAAAGAGAAATATGCCATTTCTACCCTTCATTTAAAAGTAAGGGATAAACATATAGACTGTCTTTGGACACGTTAAGCGTCATCATGGTCCTGATCCTGCCATAAACACTTCAAAAGCGAGAACACGTTTGGCTATCTGCCTTCAATACATTTTCAAAACACCTGATCGCTAACATTCAATCTATAAATAATATTGTCATAAGGATCTAATAGAAACTGTAAAAATGTTAATTTTCATTAGCGTGTTATTAGTGTAAAAGGGGTAGCGTTTGAAAATGCTTGGCCGATTTTGAACAGTATTTTCCCAAATCCAAAGTGTTATATTGTTCAAACAGCTCAGGCCCAGCTTGAAACAGATGACTGATAGATGAATTACTTCTTTTTCAGAATTTGGAGAACAATACGTTCCGAGAAGTGTACCATATTTGGTATTTGTGGCCTGTCAACGGCGCACAATCGGACGGGGCGGGGTTAATAGCCGTGCTCCTTGAGGCGAGGGCACTCCAGAGGGGTGGCCCAGGACCCATTGTGGTTCACTGTAGTCCCGGCACTGGACGCACAGGAACGTTAATAGCTCTTGACTTAGGAATTAGACAATACGAGATTACAAGGACTGTGGACGTGCCAAGGGTCGTCTACACTATCAGACGAGACCGTGCTGGGGCTGTCCAGACGAAGGAACAATATGCTTTCATTTACAAGGTGACTGGTTTCTTAAATTTTCTGCCTCGTGGCTATGCTTCTTTTCTTCTACCTTTAAATGAGATAATGTATACTTGCACATGAGGAGGAGTTAGAAACAGGGCTAAGAAAGGTTACTTATTTTGAAGAGGGACCTGTGAGAATATAAAAGTCAGTTTTCGCAGGATAATACTTTCCAAGTTTTTGGAATAGGTGGTATCTTTTTATATGGAACAATGTGTATTTTTAATGTTATTCTTGGGGAGAAATTAAAAATAGTTTAGTGGGTCAGAATGTTCCTCCGCTACTTATTCGTTTGTGGAGCTATTTGGTGTGAGGGCTCGCCTAATATATGTAACAACTTTAGTATTACTTCTATAATAACCTATATATGTAAAAAACGAGGAAAGCACTGACTTTTTCTAAATCGCACTGAGAAATATACAGCGTATACCGAGTGTTAGCGAAATTTCGTTTATGGAAGGTGTATGTACATGATGTACAGTACATCCGAATGTTGGATTCTGTTCTGTAAGGTGGAATATGAAAAAGCTACAATTAGAAAAAAAGCATTTACCAACCTATGTTTGTATAAGTTTTTTTTATCAATACGATTAGTAGAATACATTGGCAAAATTAGATTACACATTAAAAGTGTTCTCTGTGCAGATGCTGCCCTTCAAATATCCACTTTTCTTTATTTCTTATCATATATCTCTGCATACGTGTAAATGATGTACCGTGAAATTAGGCATAAACAGAACATATGGTTCCTTAAAAAATAATAATAATCTCGAAAACTTCGAAAAGAGGAGCTCGAGAAAGAAAGATTGTTCCATATATACTTTTCACTTCTAAACTAAGTAACATTTATTTTTGTCCCTGTTTCATAATTTTATCTATTAGCCATTGAAACATTATTATGTTGATTTCCTATTTTGAATTAAATTAACACAAATAATGTGTTATACTGTCCAATTTCATATAATAGTAGGTAATAATAAGACTCGTGAAAACGGTATCAAATTAAAGGAATTCTACGTAAGGTGTATGAAACAATATTAATTATACCTTATATCCTTTTATTTGCGTAAAAACTGTAATTTTACATGCCGCTGAAATAATTTGATTCATGATTCCAGCTCATTGTCCTAATAACTAAATTATGTAGGTACTATTAAACTTCCAGCTGGCCCAGAAAATTCGTGAAACAACTTTTTCATTCTACTAAATCATGCATTCAGTTCTTCATTAACTTATCTCGAGGAAGCAGCAACCTTTTATTTAATTAAAAAAGAGTGTTCTCTAAGATAATTGAATTGCTGTTGCATGCCTTGTTAAAAAAAGAACTGAGTCGAAATTTCACAATACCTTCAATAAAACATATTTTCATGGCAAAATTTTCTTAGAAACATTGAAAAATGGAAACAACAATATCATGGCAATTAAATTTTCAACAATTCATGAAATTCTTTATACGCGTGCAAAATGGTTTATTAAAAATTGAATAGTAGAACCTGATCACGATGATCCCCCGAAACGTATGCCATAAATGTAATTTTTTCCTTTAAGCAGTTTTTTTTAAAGAAATATAGAATTTTTATTTTGTTATATAATAGTACTATATTTTTGTCTCGTGTATGCTGTAACTAATGTTCAAACATATTTAGAAGTATTATTACAATCTAAATGTGAAATGAGTCTGAATTTCGTAATTTGAAATTAGAAAGGGGAAAGCTTAAAATTGTAAATTCGCATTACTGAAAAACTATTCCTCAGCAATACAGGTAATGCGATGTTTAAAACGTACCACAGCAGATTGTAAATCATCCTATATTATTTTACTATAGCACTGCATTATTTTACTCGAAATATAACATCATGAAAGTAAAAAAAAACGTTCTATTCTTCAAAAGTATTCTCAGTCAAACAGTTATGTGACGTAACTTATGTCTCTCTATTACTTCAGATAAGGGAGTTTCCACAGCAATTATATTATACGCGAAAAAAGTGGTACTCAAACTGGCTGACACCTGTTCCATGTTTTAGGCGTTAAACTTGTACGCGACCAAACTTGCTGGCGGTGTGTTGGACTCAACGTGAATCGCACCAGATAATTTCGAAGGTGTTTTCTGCCTTGAAGAAAATCTAAGTCACAGCAGAGGGCTGCTGTATCAATAAACGATAACGAAACATCACCGAAGGCGACAGGGACCGCGAGATTGTAGGACATTCGAGATTGCAGCATTACCAGAAAAGAAATACATACGTACATTATATTAATTTCTAACCGAAAGAAGATGACTTGTAATACGTGGACCATTTCGATGATAGTATTCCGCTATAGAACTTTACTTGACCCCCTCGAGCTTGACGAACCCAGAAAGAAAATTAAGAAACGCCAAGTTTTCTTTGCTTGTCGGTGTCCTTGGGTCGATATTTGAATATTTTTTATAATATTGGTGTACAAGAAAATAGCCGTCCACATATTTCGAATGAATACTGAAGGCTGATTTATTGATCGCTGTTTGATTTATTAATCATTACCAATACATCGATCCCAATGATGTGATATTTAAAAGTTATATAACATAAACTTTGGAAGATACTTAACACTTATGAGATAGATATAGTAAGTTCCAAATTCGTTACACTTAAAGTTGTATAACAATTTTAATGGCTTTCTTTAAATCTAAAGCAAGTATTGAACTTCGAAAAAGTAATCCTTCAATTTAGAAGTGAACGTTTTTGTAGGTGTAGAAAATTATTCCAAAAAAATTCACATTTTTCTAGAACTCTCTATGTTCAATTTCCATGGATTCGTTAAATGGAGAGACCAATTTGGAACTGATGTCTATTTTTCAAAGAATATTACGACCAAAAGGGAAAGACAAGTCGGGGGAGTACGTTATACCAGCCAAAATGAAAACAAAGAACTGAAAGGCAGAGATGGATTTGTGATAACCGAACGAACCATCTGTCGACGATATTCAACTTCGTAATTCTTAGGCCTATTCAATTTCGTAAAGCTGTTCTTACTGTAGATTTCGTCTCCTTTGTCAATTCCTTACTATAAGTATACATACATACACATATTTATAAATAAACGTAATTTAGTGTAGGTAAATATTTAATGTTGATAATATGATACGTTCGTAGTCGGTAGCGTTATTTCGAAAAGGCTGTTCTGGCGAACGATTTCTTTTTTACAAGTGTCACGTGACAGAGCATTGCACGACCAAACGAAATACTCGAAGAATACAAAATGCCCCTCAACCCCCTCGAACTTTCTTCGAGAACATTAGATACATATATATTCATGTTGTTTAAAGGTGTAAAAAAAAATTAACTGTACGTTAATTACTTTTTTGTATTACAGTTGTCTAAGAGTCAATGGAATTCGTGAAAGTCCAGAGAGATTGAAAAATCGATTCCTTCTTCTTTTCCTTTCTTTCGAAGCGTCTTAGGTATTACCCTATTATTGTTGTTATTGTTATTGTTATTGTTATAATATGTACAGATATTTCGATTCGTAGCACGTTGCTCTCTATAATTGTACATAGAAACGAAGCCAGAGGTACGATGATTAATTGTATATCGTTAGATTTCGGTCGAATCTATTGCCCGTTTCAAGAAATACGGCAGGCGTGTTCATCGTCAGTTGCCATTTTCGTAGGATTTCGGTCACGTGTGCAGATTACGCTGAATTGTGTATATCCTACAAAATTTTGTCGGTCTCGTTAGACCCATTGTGTTGCTTCTGTGAACCGTCAGCATTGCTTTATCGTCTCAAAACAATCAGATTATGTAATAAACGTAAACGAGCATTCCGATGATTCATAATCGTGTCAACGATTATTTTTACTGCTTTGGAATTTCAAATCTTGTAGCTAAGAAACGCATGAAATAATCGATTTTCGTGTGAGTTCAAGATCCCTATTTGATCTAAAAGAGAGGAGTCAGCTTCCTGTTTCTCCATCTGATTTTTAAATAAATAATTTTATCTTATTATTTATTAATCACTGTATTTTTATCTTGGTTGGTACTATTTGCCTTTTTAGTTGATTCTGTCGCAATAAATTCATTTGTGAAGAAAGTAAGCTTGTTTCAAGAAACGAACATTTTTCCAGATTTCTGATGCCCAAGTAGTACATATTGGAATTACGAACTTATTTTACTTTCATAAGCTTCTCTTTTTCTATATTTATGTATACATATTTCTGAAGTTAGAAATGTACAAAAATGATGCAAAATGGTCTTTAAATTATCAGCTTGAATCATTAAAAAATTGAAAAGTCCAAGAAATTTAGATGTATGCACATAGATAACTTTAGATTTAAAGAGCTAGTAAAAATAATCTCGCAGACGTGAAACATTCTGAAAGTAGAATCTGAAGAATAACTTAATCATATCGCTGTTCATGTTATTAAAAGAAGCATTGTATCCGAGTAAAGTCTTTCGTAAAATTAAAAGGAGACCCGAACCAATAGTTAAGAACGAATTATTTATTTCTTCCATGTGAAAAAAGCCACGTGAAAAAAGAGTGTTGAGACAAGAGAGAAGCTTTATAACTATCTGTTCAGATTGCGTTTACCGAAGCATAGCAAAATGAACACAAAATAAGGAACACAGGGTTAATTTGTAGCTAATATCAAGCCTGCTATTTATAAACATATAGTGGATCAATTGAAAGATTTTCTACTATAGCAATGTAATTTGATAAATGAATTATAATCGAACTGACAGAATGTAAAACAATTGAAGTAATTGACAAGAGTATTGTGGTATTACATTATACAAGAAACATTCGACATCTTTCAAATTGCCAGTTTAAATAGTAAAATAAAGGTTAAATACTTGAATCGCAATAATGACTTCGAACATTCACAATTATTACAAGATCAAATAACAGTGATGATGTATGTGTGTGTAAGAACACAAAATTCTTTCGTCGATATAATATTTCATATATCAATAATGCGTATTGCCATGAAACAAAAGTTATAGCTTTTAGAAATCTAGAAGTTAAAATTTAACTCTTCCAAAGGAGAAATAGCGGTATAAGCATAATGATCTCATTTGCTAAAACTTGAAGTTGAAATCAATCGAGACTTCAACATTAGTAGTGAACACTTTATTGCTAATTGAGGCATTTGATGGAAAAAGGGCACATATGCCTATGTGCCCTTTTTCCTTGAATCGTTTAAATCGGCTCAGGTATATGTTAAATATATAATATATCAAGGACATTACTTCTCTCGCGTTCAGATTAGCTAAAGGCTGCAGTCACGCTACCGTGCTGTCGTGCAATAAGTACTTTTGTTTCATAGAAGATTTTCTGTAAGCGAGAAAATATGGAAAGTGAGGCGAGTATCTAATCCGCAAGGAAAGAAGCTAATTTAGGAAAGAAAAAATTGATTTGTAAGACAGCTTGCTGCAAAAATCGAAGAAATTAATACTTACTTAAAACAACATTTTTTCTTTATTTTTGCGCTTCATTTTGTATTTTTTATTTAAGCGATGTATAAAAAATGGGCAACGAAATAAGTAAACAAAATTATATGTAAATAACTAAACAAAGAAGCAATTTTGTTACGAATTTACCATATTTACGGAAAAAGGGCACATAAACCACTTGCTTAAAAATTATAAATAAAGACGCATATCATTTTCAAATCATGACTTCTGTTTTTAGAACGTTTGCAGGACACGGTAACTACATCCTTAAAAAAAATTGGTTTTAATTGCATTACACTGTATTATGTTATACTATAATGAAAACTTTGAAATCGATTTTCTTGAAATGGCATTTTGGCATATGTGCCCTTTTTCCACCAAATGCCTCAATTACCAAGATACTTTGCTGTTAATTAAAAATGTAAAACTTAACAGTACTGGTTCCCATAGGTGAGATTTGTATAACCGACACAAAAAAACTGATGTACCAACCGTTAGAAGTATGTAATAGTAAAATATTTTTTACTATTTACGAAATAGTATTATAAAGTAACAAAGTGTCGTGTAATCGTATATATGTACGTGTATACATTAGCATTTTTGTCTTACTTAACATTATTATAACCCTTTATAGTCATTATGAACGTATAAAACATCTATGTGTGATATATTAAATATGGAAATTGATAAGAATGTCTATCTTAAATTGCAAAGAATTTTCAGTTTATTTAAACCAGTGTTGATGCGCCAAATAAGTATTATTTAAATATTGTGTATCAATCATTAGGAGAAGAGGGTTTAAAAAAAAACAAGGTTGTTCTTTAAGAGAGGCCCACTTTCTACAATACTTCATATATTAAATAAAAGATTTACTGAAATTTCCTCGCTGTAAAATTGTTTTCAAAGTTTACTAAATCTATAAAAAAATGTATTGGGAAAGGTTAACAGAAAACTAACAATCGCCCGGGATCTATGAATTGTGTGAAATTTTTTTTATTTAATATTTATTTTTCAGTAGGAAACGAATAATTTAAATTTCTTGCTTCAAATATTTGCAAAAGCGATAACTATACAGTGTATTTCATGCATCAAAGTAATTTATTCTAAAATATCGATGAGATTTGAACGTTTGTAACATTAATAATTCTGTATTTATTGAAAACGTATATCCAACTAGAGAACGCCTATTTAGATCAGAATCGAAGTACATTCAAAGGAATTTTGGCTCATTGAAAAATTAATCTATAAATGAAATAATGTGGCGGTGATTTGACGAAATTTTCGCCTACATATCTATATGCGTATAAAATGGATGTAATTTAAAGGGCAACCTGTTACCAGAAAACAACGTAACACAAATGGAAATAAAAATTTAATTATACAGAATGTCTCAGATGTTTGTTGACGAAATGGCATCAGTGTGTTCTACGATTAAAAATAGGAAGAAATTTTACATAAACGTGAGCCATAAAATGCTTTGTTAATAAGTTGTAAGAGACATACGAAATAATAGGAATATAGTAACAAACACAATAAATACAATTTATAAGAATAGCGGGTAAAAATATAATCATACTCAATTTCTCGCATTAATATGGCAGCCCACTTTATGGCTGTACCTGCCGATTTTGATTAATTTCTGCAAATGCAATATTAATTCCTCCAACTAGTTTATTGCATGTATGGACTCTCGAACTGTGAACTTTCTTTTTACACTATATTCGCAAAGAAAAATAGAATGAGGTCATAAATGCTTTTTATAGTTGTGTAAAGTAGTATATGTATATCTATTATCATTCTTCAAAGAGTGAATTACGATATCTCTAATCAAAGCTTTTACTAACAGTATTATGAAATAAATTAAAAATGTCTTATCGACTAATTTTTACGTGTTATATTTTCTCACATATTCGTTACTATTAACCTCCACACTTTATAATTCTATTGTAACTTTCTGATAGAGTATTTTTAGGCCAACGCCTATAGGCTTCTTTCTTCTTATTGTTGCTTAAAGAGTACATTGATACGTTTCGATTAATAAAATCTGGGACACCCTATAAAGCTTTTTAATGCTGGTGCATATTAACCAGCATTAATAAACATTTGACGACTATATGTTTAGGGAAAGGTAGGGAAAGATGTCCTTGCGTACCGAACCCTTTGAGAATGAGGAATGAACGTGTACTTTTGTCAGCAAGGCAAGGTGGAACGAATGTGCATGTGTGTATGCCTATCCACATACGATGTAAAATTATATGTATGTGTAACTATAAGATAGAGATTGAAAACTGACGAACAAATCGTGATAACTGTATTCTGTCGCATGGTTGTCGCGACAGCTATGTCAATCGCGCCTAGCATAGCTGGACCAATGAAATAAATGTAATTGTTCGATACACAGGAACCGTTTTTTTTTTTTGAGAACCTTTCACATTTTTTCTTTATAATGTTCGAAATTATTTCTTATGTCAATGATTATCAGGAAAATATTAAAATCGTTTAATAATTAAAGCATTGTTCAAAGTAAGTAGTTTATGGGCCATCTACTTTTAAATGGAGTATGTAATATTTTGAAAAATACTTGTGGTACACAATGTATTTTGCAAAAGTGTTAAACGTTTCTGATATTTCATTCATTCTGTAGGCTAGAAATTCCATTATTATTCTGAAAATAAAACAAGTTTGCAGGATCTATCATATTATCTACAATTATTCATACATCATGCAGTATAGTAGTGATTAAAGGATTCAAAATTATTGCCGTGCAATATTACGTACACATTGCTGTGCAATATTGCAGTGGCAACGTTCCTGCAATATTGCGCACACGTTACAGTGCAATATTCCAGTGGCAACGATCTTACAATATTCCTGCAATATTACGCGCACATGGACGCACAATGTTCCAGTGGCAACGCCCTAGCAAAATTGCACCCACATCGCTGTGCAATATTCCTGTAATATTGCAGTGGCAACGCTTCTGCACTATAGCGCGCGTATCGGCCTGCAATGTTCCAATGGCAACGATCCTATAATATTCCTGCAATATTACGCGCACATCGACGTGCAATGTTCCAATGGTAACTGACTGGTGACTGACTAATGGTGACTGACGCAGGCGCAGTTCATGCACGCATTACCACCGCTCCTGTAGATGTTTCCCCCTCCATTCACTGCGATTAATCGCTGTAAACCTGCGGACTACCCAAAGGCCCGTATGTCTCGGGCCCCCAGCTGAACCCGTCCGACTTTATCCGACCCGACCCGACCCGAGCCCGAAAAGTCGGATATCCGCACACCCCTACTCGACATGCGAATTTGCCGGGGACCAGGAGAAGAAAGTTGGTTTCAGCATTCACCAAAATCTTGTACCCCCTTTCGAGGAGCAATTATCGGCGGAGGTAAGATAGAGATGTTAAGGGGTTACACTACTGTAAAACGGTCGAAAGTCGTAATTTTGTTTTCGCTTAAATATTAGTTTGAGATTTCTAGAATGGCATACAAAAGGTTTGAAATATAAATATAGCTTAGTTTTCAAGATACACAGCCGAACGAAAGATACCTTTCAAAATGGTGCACATGATTTCTCAATCGGTATTGATCCAATTGTGACCAAAATTTGCAGACATCTTTGTTGCTACATTCTCTAAGCATTAACAGACGATTTTTTTAAAATTCCTTTTTCTACGAGAGTTACAGATAGGGCTGCCATCTGTCCGGGTTTCCCCGGATTTGTCCTCTTCTTGTAGGGCGTCCGAGAACGTCCGGGGGGATTTTCTGTAGTGATCGGGGTTTTTCGATGCCGCTCGCTCAAAAAGTCATAAATATTTTATCTTTATTTCTTGATTGCAGTTACAGTCTATAATTTACAGAAATTTTTGTCCTGGGATATCGTACTTAATATGAGGCAGGGAGAGCGACAACGGAACAACCCACGTAACAATTTTTTTTTCCTATTTTATATGATTAGAAGAGGCTATTAGAATACGTTATTGCTACTAACTCTATTTCGAAAAAAATGTGGGTTAGTCCGCTATTGCTCTCACTGTCTCATATAAGAAATAGTTCAAAGTGTCCGGGTTTCAAGTGGAAATGTCCGGAGTTTTAATGCTCTCTGTCCTAGATTAATGATTTCGCGAAAATCGGCATCCTTTATTCAACACGCTGTTATTTACTGACTTTTCAAAATATTAAAAAACGGGTCCGTTAATGCTTAGGCATAACATTACACTTCATAGACAACTTTTGTCTTTTTGTTTTAGGCAATCTAAACTTGAGTTAGGAGGTACACTGTTTAAGAAAGACTATCAGTTCGGAGTCACCTCGTCACATATATATATTTTCTACATTTTTATAGTGGTTTTTAATGCTTTACAATATGCCAAAATCAAGTACTAAACCGCAATTTAATCGGCTGATTAGTTTCTACACAATTTGCATCAGAAGATGGCCTATTTTTTCACGCCGTCATAGTAGTCTACCCCCTTAACCCGGGAGTAGGCGCGCCAAATAACTTACGTTAGCAGGCGCGCTATGGTCGAAAAGACCGACGCGTACCAATGTATGTTTTAAAACCTACACGAGTGCATTAACGATAAGTGTCGCTCCACAACATAAACAAGTCGAGACTTCCTTCAAATGAGAATCGCTTTACGAAAAAAGTAAACTCGGCGAGGGCACTGTCGTGCCCCCAGAACAGTCGAACGCAATGGATCATGTTTCAAAACATACGGAATCATCGGTCGAAAAGACCAACATGCGCCTACTCCCGGGTTAAAGCAGCTTGTACTATTTTCTTTCATTGCTTTTCCTTCCCGATACTCTGTGCAAGTTTTGTAGCAAGACGTTTCGTTTTCTGTAATAGACTTTGCGATAAATGCTACTCTCTTAGCAAAGGTAAACTAATCATATTCGCTACTGGTCACCGCCAGTATTTTACATTCTAAATGTGTTTTTAATTTTGAAACCTTGTTGAATGAAGTTTCGTCACATAAGTTCTATGTACATGGTGTGCTATTCAAGCAGGTGATCATTTGCCTTTGTAATAAAGTAATGGCTAGATGAGTAACTAATTTATGAAGAAATGTAACACTTTTGAATAAAGTATTTATTGATGGAGACATCCACACAATTTTAATCCTATTAAGAGCGTGCTTAATTTCTGCGTTATTATTATCACTGTCGTATTATGTATTCACCCACATCCTATATTATTATTGTTATTACGTCTTTATTACACATAGTACATAAATAATATAATAATACATATCAGATCAGCCAAGGTGAAAGTAGATAACTAGAGTAAAGGCGAGGCTGCAGTAGCAACACTGTTGATAAGACTAAGCACTTAATGGTTATTATTATCTAATAACAATTATCAAATTGAATTATCTTCGTAGAACCATAAATTATTACGATTATCGTATCAATTATACTGTGCTGGATATCAGACATCATTAACTGGAGTGCACCGTTTTAAAATCAATCATTATCTAAGAGGGAGCATGAACAACTTAACTACACAGTTACTAATAAATTACTTTACGTTCTTTATTCAATTGGAGTGAACAATTTCAAAGTTCTGTTGCTCAGTACAGCAGGAAGCGAAGTCTGCGAAGGGAATACGACTTTTCCACGTAACATTACACTCCTTCCACTTAGAAATTGTGACACAGTGTTTAATCCAAATGCTTGGCCGTTCGAAGAAGTTTAGAAAACACACAAAATCTGAATCTAAAGTATGGAAACTATTACGTATCCAAGATTTCAAGTCATTAATACAGATTTATATCTCCACCATTTCTATCGTGGGATTCTACTTTTACAAGATTGAGTCGTCGAAATTCGTATTCTCGAGAGGACGCTTCATTTGGTCCAGATTTTTGTTGATTATTTACATCTGTTGCTCACTCTTTGCCTCTTATCAGATGATTCTTCTTGCGGAAGGCGAACATGTAGCCGGATTATTGCGAACAAGCATTAGCATGTTTTGGGGCACTATGATAATCTTAGGAAGTGGATTCACAAGTCGATCGAAACTTCAGGCGTTCCAAAGACTATCAGATGTGTCGCGAATATTGTCGCCCAAAGTTTTTTGTAAAATGGCCAGCGGAATCCACAGAAAAGACTTCATATCACTCATGATGCTAAGTTGTTACCTAATATTCGCTTTCACAAGCAATTTGCTTATTCATTACGCTGATTGGTTCACATTATTCGTCATGTTGTTGATCTACATGATGTACGTGAACAGTGTACGCGTGCTGGAAGCGTGTTTAGAGAAGATAAACGAGTCTCTAATGAAATTTAGGAGAACACTAATTACCGACGAGCCACATTTACTCAGACGAGTGTATCACATGAAGAAGAATACTCTACTGATCAGGCAGCTGAAAAGCCTCAGGGAACAATACTTGGAGATCGGCGAAATTGTGAGTCTTCTTAACGACTCGTTCGGCTTCGAAATCATCGGTATAGTGGGATTAACGATAGTTAACGTCACGTTCGCCGTCCACCATTTTGCGTACATGCTTCTCAATAACGCCCTCTATAGTATATGGTTGTATCTCTGTATTATATTTATGACTTACTTTATTCGAAACTTGATCTACATGACCTGTGCTTGCGAAGCCACCAGGGACCAGGCAAAGAAAGTTGCTTCCAGCATTCACCAAAATCTTGTAACCACTTTCGACGAGCGATTATCAGCGGAGGTAAGGTGGAACTGTTAAAGTGAGATAATTAAAGCTTGGCCTATCTTCCATCTTTGTTTTATTCCCGATACGTAGCTAGAGTCATTCTCTATGCAAGTTTTGCAACAGGACTGTTCATTCTGCGCAATGGGTCTGACGATAGATGCAGGTCTCTTGACGAAGGTAAGCCAATCACGCTTGCTCCAGACCACTGCCAGAATTTAGAATTCTAAATGTGTTTTCAGGTAACGAGCAGTATTACAACTTATTTGCTGATATTGATACAATTTTTACGTGTAAAATCTTGTTGAACACAGGTTTGTCACATTTAAGCTTCACGCACAATAAACTTATTGTAAACTTAACTTTATGCTTTGCTATTGTAATAAAACAAGTGTTAGATAAACGGCTAATCCGCGATGTATGTAGCTTCTTTGAATAAAGATAAATGAACAGCTCTATTTATTTTCAATCGCATTAGAGTGTACTCTTATTGTATCCTTCAGAACCATATAATAACACGCAATAACATTATTACAATTTGGTAATGGGGTATATGAAAGCATGTCTTTTCCATTGCACACCGTTTAAATTATGCTAGACTGATGTTCAACTTCCATTAAGCTAAGTATTTCAATTTAGAAAATGACTACTGTCTATGGAAAGAAAGACTTGGACGATTTATCTACATTATTACCAACGAGTCATTTTGCGTTGTGCATTCATTGAAACTTCAGTCACGATCAGTCGAAACGAAGTCTACCTTCGAAACACACACACTTTCTATTCGTGATGGTGAATTTCGTTCGTTTTAAATGACAAATTATTGAGCAATGTCTGGGAAGCTATTGAAAATCGAGAATTTAAAAGGCAGTAAATCATGGAGGCCATTGCGTGCTACGGATTTCGAGTCCCTGATGTATCCCAATTTCTTAATCAGTTTGGTGTTCGGTTGTTTCCCTTACAAACGTGAATCGTCGGCATACGTATTCTCGAGGGCACGTTTCATTTACTCTAGGCTTGTCATTGTCGTTTATGTAGCTTTACTGGCCAGCACCGTTTACGAAGTAAATTTCTCCACATTATACGATAATCATATACCAAAAATAATTCATTCGAACTTGTTCTTCGCCTTGGATGGAAGTATCGTCGTGTTGATGCACCTTACAAGTCGTTCAAGATTACGCGTACTGCAGGATTTATACCAAACGTCTCAGATATTATCACCAGAAGACTTCAACTATTTCGCGAAGATCTTGCACACGAAGGATATCCTTGCTTTCTTGTTCCTGGTCGTTCACACGCCGCGCTTCTTCCAACAGGACATCCATTTTACTATCCGTCATATTACCACCTTCTACATAATAATGGTGGCCTTTTCATTAGATATGTTTTACGTCAACTGCGTATGTATCCTGAAAGCTTGCTTTAAGAAGATCAACGAGAATCTGCTAGAATTGAAGCAGCCAGTCGTCAACGACAAGCTTGAGCTGGAGACACAATTGACGAAGAAGTTTCTGTACCGCGGAGAGAGGAACCCCTTGTTGTTGATGAAGCTGAAACATTTCGAAGAGAGGCACCTGCATATCAGCGACGTCGTTCAGTCGTTGAATAAAACGTTCCTCGTGCGCATCATCCTTCTGTCCGTGTCGACGTTCACCGTCGTCACTTTCAACCTGTACTTTTACATCTTGTGGGCAAATGGTGGGAGACCGAACTCTCTGCAAAGTCAGTTTTGGTACTGGCCTTATCTTTCGCCTGCCATCTATTTCATGATTAAGTTCTCGCTGATGATTTGGGCATGCGAAACTGCGACGAATCAAGCGCTGGAGATTGGCACCACGCTTCACGATGTCCTCAGTTGTGCGACAGACAAGTTGGTGAAACGTGAGGTAGTAATTTAACGGCAATGGCTACGAACACCGAGACGCGTAACTTGAAATAAAATGACCGCGGAGGGCTACTTATTCCACTCTAAACCACTGCCTTATTAGTCGCTTTCATTGTACATTGGTGATCTATAACTTGTAGTTGAAAAAGAGGCATAACCGTCAGTGACGTTCTTTATTTTTTCAATTCATACGAGTACCGAACATGTCGACCTAACTCAGACTAGTTGCTCTATTTGCACTTATTTAATCTTTTACATTACAGTTGAAGCTCTTCTCCCTGCAAGTGCTGCACCGGGACAACACCTTCTCCGCAAAAGCGGTGACGATGAATGCGTCACTCCTCGCGAAGGTAAAAATCGCACTGTCCAGGAGACATTTACTACGAGGAAGATTCATCGTAACTACAGTACGAATAATAAACGGAGCATTTGATTGCAGATGATAGGAGGTATTACGATGTACCTCCTAATACTATTCCAATTTTTGCTGAACTCTATAATCTGCTCTGGTAGGTAAGCCCTAAAACAATTCTGATCTCACCGATTCTTCGACAGCCTAACAACCGGCAGCACGGCTCCCCTGTAATAGTCCTCGGGCATATTTCCACAATTTATAAACAATCGTATTCACCTGTATCTGTAAGCGTTGACAATAAACGCCCAAATTTAAACGACACGAACGTTTGTCTTAAATTAACCACAGCACCCACTTTGAAACCGCATATAGCCGTCACAAATCTGTCATCTTGACCCGATCGAACGGGTCTTATGGATGTAGAACCGCTACTTAATCGCCCAGAAGACGATAAAACGTTTTAGGCGCGTATTAAAGTGTCAAAGATACGAGATGAAGCGTTTGGCGATTAACGTGCTTCGCGTTCATCATTTAACGGTGCAACTTCGAACAACGGTGCGCCGTTTTAACGGCGGCGTCTACGGTCTTCCCGACTAGCAAAGATTTAGCCGCGATGCTCGTTATCACCGTAATTGGCATGTAGTAGGGGCAGCACCGTGTTTGCGATACACGATCACATGAGCACCTAGAAACGACGATGTGTTCCATATTCCATTGACACAGGCGTTAACTTACACCGCGATATATTTTGTTTTCGCGGCCAAGGTTCACGCGCTCTCTTGGGCGGATGAATTGAATGTCACTGGAAGGTATCGTTCGCTAGACAGGCTGATGACGGCGATCTTCGAAGGGGAAATGTCATTTTCATTCGGGATGTGATACGTGTGCACGGGGTAGAGTCGATTCCACTCTCTTCAACCTTAATGTCAGGACCTCAGCAGTGCCCAGGCACTGTGGCGGGTGGGGCGTTATCGGCAAATGCCATCCTGCCGGGATCGAGCTTGCGCGGCGGCTCTACCTCCTCGTGGTCCCCACTGGACAACGTTCCGCGTCGCCCCGCGGCGTGTAACGCTGACTAAACGAGCCGCCGCCCTCCGGGGTAGATCCAGCTTGTCCAGTGATTCGTAGCGGATGAGGACAGGGTTTTTCCAAGTTCCATTTCGACAAAACATCTACGCCGAATTTCCCTTGGCAGCGGCACGCGATGATCGTTTAACTTCGCAAACACCATCATGCCAGCCAAATGCTCGTATAGGCGAAAGCCAGAGGTAGAGCGCGCCCCTTTTGGGCCAAAACGGCTATGCTAGATGTCAGCACCTCAGATACATAACGCACGGTGGTGGTGCTACTTTCAGCTCACCACTGCCACGCAACGGCAATAGCGATGCTATCAAATATGCGAATGGCACGTTCTTTGCTACCGGTCTATAAATTTGTTTATTAGAAACAGAAGATCTGATGATGTAGTTTTGTTGAAATTACAAATTATAGGACGGAAATTATTTATTAAATTTATGTTTAAACAAAACAGTCTACTAAGCTATAAGAAAAAGGAAACAAAAAAGTCGGGATGGGTTAGAAGCTAATTTTTAAATTCTCGAAACTCGAATCCGACAGTTTGTAAGGTTCCGAAACTCTCGAAACATTCGAAACTCTGGAAACCTGAAGTGCTAATGTTGTTTTCTAAGTGGAATATATTGCTTTAAAAACTGATGCCAGCAAAATACAAACACTAATGTAGCAATATACAAATTCTTTCGAATTCTGGATACTCAAAAGTTTCTTGGGCATCGAGATTTCGACGCTTCGAGAAACCTACCCTGTTTCGGAAATCATCGCGTTACAATATGATATTCTTGTCTCACTATACTATTCAACTCATTCTCTTTATTTTATTTGTACAGACTCATAATATTTACGTAATAAATAGGAGCGCTCGCGCGGCGGGAACGAGCCGCACCGGCGCACAGTGGTCCAACTCGCCGAAAAGGTGATAAAAATTCCTTCGTTCACATTTCACCATTACAACGCAAAATAATTTTAGGTGTAGCCATTGCATTATTACGGTAGGAAAAAAGAAAAAGAAAAAAAAGGAGGGGCCATCGGGAATCGAACCGAAGACCTCCAAGACCCGTAGCCGAACACCTTAAAGCCGGGAATCTACCGGGAAGCTAAGCTATACTATGCGATACTATGTTTTAACGTAACTTTGGGGGTAAACGGTTCCATAAGAATGTATCGATGCTATTTTTTTTTTTAAACATAGCATGGCATAGCATAGCATCGCGTAACATAGCTTAGCTTCCCGATGGATTCCCGGCTTAAAGTCGGTATCAGATATATTGGCCGGTGAATTCATTTTCGGGAACAGCGATCGAGGAGAAATCAGCCACCACCATCTGACGATCGTGGATTTGTCAGTTGCAGTTGCGAGGCCCCCAAAGGGTATGGTGGGGTAACGGGAACGCTGCTTGGCACCGCCTGAACGTAGCCGTGTAGCTGTTATTTATTCTTAGCGTAATAGTTGTGTGCGTTACAAAGCTATGCGTTGTTGCGTGGTCCTGCAGCCCGGCGATGGTCCTAGGGCTGGGTAGGCGCCCGTGGAGCGCAGAACATATGATCAGTGTTCCTTGTAGTTTTAACTGTTTAATTATTATTCACAAAACTTAATGATGGAAATATAAATTGTAACCGAGCTCAGAAATAAACGTCCTATCGCTAATACAGACAGGATTGAAATGGCGATTCTTTAGAGCTGTTACTTTGCGTTTCTACGATGAAAGTGACGAAAGCTAGTACATCGAGCAGCTTCCATACGGGTCATTCCACGCGAAGTCGGACACTTTTCGGAGTAACATTTCGGATTTTGGTGCAACTTGGATATGTTGTAGTCTTTAGGGGTATATATACATATCTCAAAGGATTTTTCGAAATGTCAAAAATTGTGGATGTTACAGCTCTTTGAAATATAGTGTTTACTATTTTTCCAAAAATTATAACTCTGGAACTAATAAACTGATAAAAATGACCTTTCGGGTGCTTACAGTGGAGATATAAGAGTACCTAATAAAAATTATTTCACTTAATAAAAACGAATATTTGACCATTTATTTAGCAATTGTTCTTAACAAATGCAATTTTATAGTTGAAGGCACCTTTTTAAAAATTTGGAAAAAATAGGAAGATAAAGCCCAGTTTTTCCTCTTTACGGACACGTTTCGAAAGGCGTGGACGTTTTAAAATTGGCCAAATGAAAATTAATTGAATGTAACGCTGCGTCAAATCACACCGGCTCGACTGCTCGCTCGGGCCGTGCGGTACTCGCAGCGGCCAAGCGGCTATACCTGCTACTTTTATATAGGGTATTAATGAGGACCGCTGCAAGGTTTAATACCGTTAATAGTTACTGGAAACTCACTCTCTGTCGATGGCACTTATTGTTTGAAACATTTAAGTTGCCATTGTTCAATGGAAACCACGAGAAGGTGGTGAGTATTCTTCCATCGGGAGAGGATGGGATGTGATGGGATTATGTTAAAGGATAATAATTATTTTTTCGTATTTTTGAGCGTCTTTTGTTGTTTTAGACTTTAGCTTTTAAATAAGACACTGTATCCGTAATAAAATTGCATTTGTTAAGAACAATTGCTAAATAAATGGTCAAATATTCGTTTTTATTAAGTGAAATAATTTTTATTAGGTACTCTTATATCTCCACTGTAAGCACCCGAAAGGTCATTTTTATCAGTTTATTAGTTCCAGAGTTATAATTTTTGGAAAAATAGTAAACACTATATTTCAAAGAGCTGTAACATCCACAATTTTTGACATTTCGAAAAATCCTTTGAGATATGTATATATACCCCTAAAGACTACAACATATCCAAGTTGCACCAAAATCCGAAATGTTACTCCGAAAAGTGTCCGACTTCGCGTGGAATGACCCATACATGCTATGCAAAAGTCGAAGTTCAAACATGTTGCTGGCTTCGCTATGCTTAAATATACGATGTGTACAAGAATTATAAATAACAATATAATAACCTAACGCATCTTAATAAACATGAACTGAACATAATTATAATGTCTTCACATATACAATTTGCATTCTTATTAGAAAAAGAGTCGAATTTACACTTTGGCTAATTATCATGGCAGACAACCTCCTAGCAGAAGTCCCAAGTCTTTCTTATAGTGGAAAACGCATTATTACCAACTTCAGGTTGCGCGGTACGCAACAGCGTAGACCAGGCTTGGGAATTAAGTGAACGTAGCGGCCGATTTTCAGAGGCGACGCCTCCTTTTTGCCGTATCTCACAGAGATTGCAGCAAGTCGCCGGATACATGTCGCTGAAGACAAGTCGGTTATCCCACCGACTCGCCAGGCGAATCGCTGGAGTCGCTGGTGACAAGTTGCCGGCAATTCTTGCCCGCTCTATACGCGCCTTTAATATATGTTATGACCGCGCAACCGTGCGCACCGTATACTTGCCATCGTGTAACTACATAAGCCAATGATGCATTATACAATCCATACAACATGGTTCAAATCATAAAAAAAACTCTCCTACATTTTTAGTTATTATGAAAATGTAAAAAATGCTAAAAATAACGTGATATAAAATTTTGTTTCTAAGAAAAAAAATCCTTTTCAAAAATTTTGTTAACGCAAGTTTGTAGCGCTTATTTCACCATTAAACTTTTGTTTGAAACATTTTTTTCTGTCTGTTGTACTTTGGAAGTTATATGCGAAAAAGCGGAAGTGCCTATTTGACTTTGAGGTTAGTGTTCACCCCTTTAAGGGGTGATCGGTCCCAAATGAAACACACCGTTGTTGTTGGCTTGAGTCACTCTATACACACACAAAGTTGCGTTTCAATCGGTGAGTGCGGGTTCGCGGTGTTCCCTTGTTAGTTAATTTTTATCGGATTCACTTGAAATTTTCAGAGAATATTCGTAATAAAATTGTCTTTAGTTAAGCGTACAGGTACTTTGATTGAATAATTCATCTAATTGTAACGTTGAAAAGACATGTTGATTTTTTATACCTTTTCTTCCAATGTCCGCCACTTTTTCAAAAATTAATATTTTTTAATTTTGTACGCTTAACTGAAGCTATTATAATATATATTAAGATATATATTCGAATTTTTCAAATCAGAACACACGTTGAAAAGATACACGACCGCTCGTTTTGTAAATTCTTTTGCAGAGCATAACGTCATTGTAGAGTCATTGTAAAACTTTTTCAATCTAGTAGCATAAAATATTAGTTAAATATATGTATTTTCGGATGGTGTTAAAAATTTTTCGTAGAAAGTTACATTTCATTAGAAAAGAATGCCTTGAACACAATGGCTTCTCCCCTCAAGACAAATTTCGTACACACATTTTCTATTCTTTAATAGAATTCATTACCTAAGACAATATATTTTTATAGGCACACTCTTATCTTCTATTTACTGATCCATTATTCTTTAAAATATCGATGATATAAAAACTAATATTTGAATACCTAACAATTATTACAATCGCGATGACCTGCCTTTTTATTTATATCTCAAGAAATTCTTTAAACTATCATAAAAGAATGCGTCTCTTAAACCTTTGATAGCAACCTCTATAAAAACTCATTAAACAGTTATGGTAATCAGGTGAAATCGTAAAGTGTATTTATTTTTCATTGGTTGAGGATTAATGATGGTATTAAGATTCCAGCTTGGTTATCTTTAAATACAATCCTTTTGTAGGAGTGAGTATAAAGGAAACTGGGTTCAGTTCGTATGGAATTGGTGTTTTCTCACAAACGCTGACTTTATAATTCAAAAGAATCTTTATCAGACCGATTTTTGATTGATATACCGCAAAACGGGCACCTTTAACAAAAAAAGGAACAGAAAAAATTAGTATTGTTTCAAGTTTCGATATCACTGACGGGCAATCAGTGACAGCATAGTACATGTATATGTACAAATACTGTGCACACTCGTTATAAGCCCGGCGTACGAGGCTGGCAGTGGGCATATAACGTGTTGTCGGCACTATTCCGCGCGGCCAATGGCGCGAATGAAAACATCCAAGAGCGAGCGAGAGGAAACAAAAAAGCCTTTGGCTCGTTCTCAGGTTCTCTCAATCTCGTCCGAAAGATTCCAAGAAATGGTGGGGATAGTCGCCGGGCGTACAACGGATGGTAGAAACGGATTTATAACGAGTGCCTACTGTAGCGCCGTTTCAGCAGAAAAAGTATTACAAAGAATTTAAAAGTATAATGCAGGTAAAAAGATAAGGAAAATCGTGCAGTAAAGTATCATTAATGTAGTTACGATTAGCAACCACATCGTCTTTACTGATTAATAAAATTGTTTTTATTTTTGGTATGGAGTCGGCAGTTAGCCAATTGCAATTCCTTGCCACTATATGGCCCGCCACGCGTGAAAGTATTGGTAAAAAACACATTTGTTTGAAGAGGAAATATCTTTTTTCTTGTCACATATTTCAATTGAACCACCCATAGTCTTTAGTATTTTTAAAATGATCGATTATGTTAATTATATTTTAAGCGGAAGAATATCTCTTATTATGATGTTCCCTAGCATACAGTAGTTGAGCTTGAAATGTAGTTTTGTTATGATGACAATAAAAAGATTGTTATATGGCGTGTTTAATTTATCAAAATACTATCAACAAACGGTTATCGAATAAATTAGATAAAAAGAAATTCGTCTTGAACTTCATACCTAATAGAATTTATCGTTTTGTACGTACCAATACAATTTCGTGGTCCATCGCCGAAGGGAAGGTGATGCATCGGATGTCTTGTTTTTGCCACCTCTTCGTCAAATCTTTCAGGATCAAACTTCTCCGGGTTCGGGTAAACATTTGGATCCCAATGAATGGCATACATTGGTATCCATAATTTCGTCTTCTTGGGAATAGACACTTTTGTGCCGTTGAACGTGTAGTCATCGGTCGCGTCTCTGGTTAATATTGCCAGTGGTGGATATTTCCTCAGCGTTTCTGTAAACAAAATGCAAAATTCAGTAAGAAATTTAGTAGAACGAAGCAGATTACTATATATACAGAGTGTTGAAAAAATTTATCAGGAAATAATAGAAAAACTACGTATAGATACATATATATCTAATAATGTTTTGCTTTTTAGTTGTAGGCTATTTTCGCATTATTCTATTCAGTTAGCAATAATTCCATAAATCTTAAAATTATTACTACATAACTCTGGTGATATTATTATTCAGAACAGCAACATTTCAATGTGGAATAAAATGAAAGAAGAAACGGGTAAATGTTAAATAAAATGAAATGGAAATACGTAATATCATAAATGAAATAATTTTTACTTTAATAATTTGTGATTTTTATAACATATTTATCCTGTCATAATAATCATGTTTCAATTTAAAATGAATGAAACTGAATTTTCCTAATCTATGCAATTTTCGAAAATACATAAGACAATTGCGTTTTTTATATAATATGAATACTATAATACAAATGCTAATAAGAAAGCTGATATGAGTAATTTTCATTAGTGCCTACCTTTAAATACCTTGTCCAAGAATATCATATCTTTTATGGTTTCGTATCTCCAATCTCCACTGTTCTTCGTGCTGAACTCCTTAATTTCTTCCCGTAATTTATCTTGTATATCCTGATTCAAAGCTAATTCGTAGAGAGCATTGCTGATCGTAGTCGATGATGTCTCAAATCCAGCCGCAAAGAAAACAAATGCTTGTGCGGTGAGCAAATCTTCCGTTAATTCTGAAAAATAATAGTAAATATCGTATAAGGTATTAATATACAGTAATTATTAACTTACGCATATATAGTTAAGCGTTAAAATTTCAAAACAGACAAACAATACATACTTATTAAATTATAATTATTAAAAAGCAAAAAATGATAATCAGTACGAAACCTATTAAATAAGAATATGAATTGTAATTGAAAAAAATTTAATGACGTTTTACACAGCAGGAGTATATGTATACCAAGCAATAGTGAGGTTTGCAAAAGTAAATAACCCAATTCGACAAAATTTTCATTTTTTTCGGACATCTAACATTCAATAGCCGCCTCTTACAGGTTTTCGTGCGCTGAAACCGAATCCGCAAAATGTTTGTCGCCATCACCCTCAATTTTTGAGAAATTCGATTTTGAAAAAAAAGGCAAATTTTCAACTGTGAACATCTTTTATGTCGAAGCTGTAATAGTTATTCGGTTGCTTGTTGCGTCAAATTATCCTATGAACCCTCCCAAATACAGCGTTATAAGTTATTAGTGCATTATAAACATTTAAATATGTTTAAACAATGATCAAAGGGAAAAAGACACAAGAAATGCACCCATTTTTGAAGATATCTTTCAATTTATTTCCGAAACTAAGGGTCTAGGAGAAAATCTGACTACTCCACTCGATGCAGCAGACATTTTCCGTTCGGAAGCATCAACAGAAGTGGTAAGTTACGTTTTGTTTTCAATACAGAAGTGAAACAGTTTGGCAAAACGCGCGGTGCCGACAATGGTAGTCAACGACGACGGCGTGATCCACTGCCGCTCAGCGTAACACAATCGCTTAACGCGCGTGACTACCACTGTCGGCGCCGCACGTTTTACCAAACTATTTCCCTACTGTATTGAAAACAAAACGTGACTTACCACTTCTGTTAATGCTTTCCGAAGGAAAAATGTCTAATGCATCGTGTGGTCTAGTCAGATATTCTCTTAGACCCTTAGTTTTGGAAATTAATTGAAAGATATTTGCAAAAATGGGTGAACTTTGGGTGTTCTTATCCCTTTGATCGTTGTTTAAACATATTTAAATGTTCATAATGCACTAATAACTTATATTGTTGTATTCGGGAGGGTTCATAAATAAATTTACGGAACAAACAACCGAATAACTATTACTGTTTGGACACAAAAGATGTTGAAAATTTGCAGCTTTTTTTCAAAATCGAATTTCTCCAAAACTGAGGGTGATGGCGACAATGGCACAAAAACTTATAAGAAACGGGTATTGAATGTTACAAATCCAGATGGCTGTCGAACTGTGTAAAAGGAAACGTGATTTATTCCTAAACTCTAATGCAGATACTTCATCGCTATTCCCACAGAAGTACATACATATGTGTTATGGTGGAAAAGGTATTACTTGATAAACTTGAAGGTATACTTGATTTTCCTCTGCCTGAGCGTACGCATTGGGCATCTCATTATTACTCAGTATACCCATATGCATGTGTGTTTGTAATTGCAGAAGAAATCTCGAATAAACTTTAATACTGTAATGATTTCACGCTCGCGAAATATTTTTTGGTCCAAAATAAGTCCATAAATTTAACCCTATGGGGTCACACGAGGTGTATCGCACCACAAGAGCAATTCGAGTTCAAATGTCGCGCCTTTACGACCTCAAAAAATAAAAAAAATAAATAAAAAATATATCGCTTTTTCCACATCCGTGGAAAATCGCTCTTCTTGAACTACAAACTTCATCGTATCAAAATTTACATTTCTAGAAAAAGACTATTAGAGCATGATTGTACGAGTATTGCGAATGTACAATTATCACTCAAAAGTTAAGAGATTAAAAAAAAAAGAAAATGGTAACTTAAAATGACGCTGTGGTGCAGTGAACCCCATGTGACCAATTTGTGATTATAAGAAGGTGTAGCCACGCAGGGTTAACACTGCGATTTTGAACCGCGACTATAAGTAAATAAAATCTCTAGTCAACCTTATAAGTTAAGGAAGAAATTATGCAGGCAGACATACCAACATCGCCAAGTTTTTCTGGATGCTTTTCGAGTTCCAAAAGTGTATTTATAAAATCTGGCCTGACAATGTTATGCTTCTTCCTGTACTCCATAGTTTCAGAGACAAGTTTCGTGAAGAATGGATACAGCTTGTCGTACGGCAGTATGTATCCGAGTAAATTGTACAGCCACCCACAGCACTCCTTCATTCTAAATTTCATTACCGATACGAAATCTGTAGCAAAGATTTCTCGGCCCATTCGACGGAATTCGCTCTCTTTATCCGACAGCGAGTTCATCTCGATTCCAAACGCACAGCTACCGATTACATCGGTCGTAAATTGAGCAGCCAGTTCTCTGCACTCGATTGGCTCCCCTCTCGCTACTAATGTGTCCAAATATTTTATAAGGTGTTCAGCGCAGTCGAGGATAAGGGAAAAGGTGCCCCTGAGTTTACCCGACGTAAATACTGGTGAAAGTTGAGTTCTCAGCGGACGCCATCTTTTAGTTTCCAGGCCGAAGAGATGCTGAGACAGTGGCTCCGCCTGTGTTTATTAAACAGTAGATTTGTGTGATATTTTTCAATATTTAAATTCTAAAAATTCATATATTTTAGATCTTTGAAACTTAAGCAAGCATGAGAAAGAGAAATTCGAATTCTTCTCGTGTGTGTAGGTACTTACTATTTCATGCCTCATGAATCCTCGATCCGCGAATTTAGAAAAGTCCTTAATGAGAACATCTTTAATAATATCTGGGTCTTGAACAATAAGAAGAGGCGTCCTCCTAATAAATATTCCAACTAGTGGCTCGTCCTTGTATTCAGTGTACAACCTCTGCTGCAAATGGGGTATCGCTAATTTTCCCATCATAGGGGCTAGAAAATTGCCAAATACTGGTATAGGTTTTGGCCCTGGTACACCACGGCTTGTCCAAAAATCAAAATGCACCGTGAAATAATAATACACCGCGATAAGTACTGCGGCTATGCCGCTGAAAATCTCCCAATAGGTAGCCATTTTGGTTCAACGTTCGGTGAGCATTCAGCCACTAGCAGTTACAGTGGGCGATGTGCTGCAAAATATGAATGATAATTCGAAATTATCTAGTCTGTGACATTGTTCGCAAGAAAATGGGGTTTGACAATAGTTTATAAAATTATTTAAATAATAATTTGTAAATCCTTGAAATGAATTTTACTTTTCGATCTTGTACTCTGGTATACTCGTAATACTTTGTCAGACAATGCTGCGATTTAATACTAATTAATGACAGAAGTTCTGTCGCAGAACAGTAATAACTGATAATCCTGAGTTTATAATAATTGATATTACATTAATATCATTGTTACAATTTAATGTTATTTTCTGTCCCACGGTTTTGGGGTTCATGAGCCATATTACCATTTCCGTGTCACATCCAACGTTAACGACTATCTAAAGATAAGATAAGAGTGCAGCGCTAGATACGGTAAGGATGAAAGTTATAATAGCAGAGAGAATTTACATACAGGGTGCCCCGATGCCAAATTAATACAGCATGTTTAAGAGGTCAAATAATTGAAAAAACTCCATATGAAAATTAAAATTTCTTCATTTTTTTATTAATCAGCAATTCTACAGACCCATACAACGGGGAAGCATTGTACAACTTTGCTTAAGATGCGAAGAATCTGTGCTATCTTATAATCCTTAATAAATTATTTGCGAACATGGGTTTATATGAACCCTTTTTCCATCTTTGTTTCTTAGAGAATGCAGCTTCATTCTATCCAAGCCTCTTTGGGATATTTACAACTCCTCGTTTGCTAGTAGCATTTTTACTATATCGTGGAGGACAAGTTTCATAACCCCCGCATTCAAAGTAGGTAATCATTCTGACGTTAGAAACTATCGTGCCACTTATATTCGAAGAAATCGTCACCGAGAAATTATCGCCTCTCTTTACTAACATTTTCTTTTTTAATTTAGTTATTTTAAGTTGCATCAACCTCTAAGTTAATTAGTGACCCGATCTATAGTAATGATATTCATAACTCTTAAAGAAGATTGGTATATTTGAGCAATCTCAGCAGCAGTTTTATCTTCTTTTGGTGGGTCAGATTTTTTCGTATACATGAGTCAATCTCACAGTTCTTCCTTTCGGCTGAGAATTTGTTGCAGGAGAGAATAAGATGATCGATGGTTAATGTGGGGTTACGCGTGCCACAATTTGGGGAGCCTTGCTCATTATGTGCGAATGGGATATTTGGGTGTGGCCAATTCTGATGCGTGATACTGCTACTCGGTTTGGTCTTGCAAGATTATGGACAGAGGTGTTTTCAAAGAAGTTGTTTTTTAGTAGTAGCTGCGGGGAGTGGGGTGCGTTTAGTTTCCATTCCTTGTCCCAGTATTTATTGATTGCCGTTTTAGCGGCAATTAATTTGTGGGCCATAAACTGAGGCAATTTGATAGGTTCTGCCGGGGAGTCTGCAGGTTCTTTGGCTACTTTGTTCGCCATTTCATTATTTTCAATTCCCACGTGTGATGGAACCACACCAAAGTATTGTTGCGGGCACCCTATGGATAGAATCCATGGCCCCCTGGTGCCCGCGACGAAGACAAGAGTACAGCGAGAAGAAGGTGATCGGACCGATCACCTGTCAAGCTGTCATTCGAGAGTCAGCCGCCATTACAAGCAGACGTATCGATACTTACATTTCCCTGCACTAGAGATTACTGTCTATTATTATTACTCCTTCGTATTCTGTTACTGCTGTTGTATAATAAACTTCCGTTATGTCGAACACGAAACGTAACAGTTTAATTACTTTGTTCCTTTTTCTTAGCGATGAGGTGTTCGTTTCTCGGGACTTAATAAGTAGGTCATCGTCAGTTGAAGTATTTGTAATTGCCTGGATTGCGCTTTTTGAGTCGCAGCAAATGGTGTACTTATTTTCTCCAGTTAGTAGTGTTTCTATAGCTTGTTGAAGTGCAATTCGTTCGCATACTGTGGTATCATTAGATAATTTGGATTTGGTAATTGATTGTCCGTGGATTACTGTAAGTACTTCCAGAGCCTCGATCCGTCTTGCATCCATCTGGGTAAATGTGCACAAGGTCTGATAGCACTGTCCGACAAGGTTATTTAAGCTGAATGAAATATATCGTTTCCAATGAATTTTTGCTCCTTGAAAACGAATTTGGCCGTTAAAATGGCGTAGCACGTTAGGATTTTGAGAAAATTGACGTTAAACATGCCAAAAAATGTCCTAGCCAAAGTTCGACTAAATACTCGAATTCAGCAAGAAAAAACGTACAAAATACATATATTACTTTAAGAGTTACAATAAATTCTATGCAAGCACCCGCGTATAGAAATTGTAGGAGACTCAAATCTGTGGTTTACGAGATAGGCTATATGGCTTACAAGAAACTGGGTAAATGCAAGAAAAAGTTGTATATATTGTTAATGATTTTTTAGGTTGCTGATTCCGAATCCGACATAGGATTTGTAAAATTAATTTGTTGAAACAATTTGGAGGGTAGACCGCTATTGACTGTGACTAGAAAAAAGGTTACGCTTAGCGCTGGTCCCTCAGGTACACCATTTTCCATTATTTTGGCAGAAGACAGGATATTGTTCGCCCTTACGTATGCTCCCTGCTGGAGCTGACCATCACATAATTGACCCGCAAAAATCAGCTGCTACTTCTTGCAACTTTAGCTGATATTAATGTTTAAAGTGTGAAAACGCACGAAATTTCAGGAGTACAGCAGAACTCCCGAATAGGTTCACGGCTCTTCCAAACCAACACAGTGTTTTGCAAATATCTCGAAAACGAAAACCGAGCGGCGGTAACATGTATAGGAAAATGTTGTTCTAAATGTTAACTTTGACCACATATTTCAAGGTCGTCGAAATCGGTGAGGACTATCCTTTTGTAAATAATTACCACAAGTAATTGCAACTGTAATTCGGCAAAGAATAAATCTTAAATTTGAAAAATTTGTACTTTATCCCATCTTTGGAATATGCTTGTTTTTTTTAGGCACTAAATTTCTCGTTCTTAAATTCTTTTAGTGGTACCATATGGAAATATATATACATAACACCATACTAAATATGAAATGGTAGTAAGTAGATAATACAAAAATAGTGTCAACACAAGTGTGAAGTATTCTTAGAAAATGTAAAATCTTTGACAATTTGTCGTGGAAGCTATTTTAATGAAAAACCCCATACACATTTGAATGTATAGAAATAATTTTGGAACAGTCAGTTATGTATTTGGCTGACAGAGAAAAAAAATTCTAGACATAACTATTATATAAACAGTGAACTATTTTTAAACTCGACTGTAGTACTGAATGTGGTTTGCCTCGTGAATTACGTGTTGTTGACGCAGTATGTAAATACAAGAAAAGGTTTTATTGAAACGAGAAATATTATCAAGGTAAAAAATGTAAATTACGTTGAAATACTTAACTACTAATAGTACTAATGCACACAAGCTAAAAGAACGTATTTGGTATAACGGAACGCGGTATAACGATATTTGCTTAGCGCCGTATACATCAAGAAGAGATAAAACACGCGACCCACGGTTATCGCATAACAACAACCAACGTAGGCCTATAAACAGGATACAGAGGCTAGCTCCGTGACGCCATCGCGCAATTAATCTCCGGACTAATCCTCAGACGCCAATTATAACCTGTCTACATCTACCTATTATATAATTAATATTTCATACATTATTACACAAGAGCGTTTTAAAAACTTTGTCTAGACATTTTAGAATTATTTAAATCCTACGAACTATTTCTCCGGCCCTGTGTCATTCTTGTAATCAAATATTGTACTAAAAAGTTCTTCTCCACTAAATAAAATAAAAATAAAAGATGAAGCTAAACATGAGAATTCGAAAGAAATTTGTATTCGACAGAAGAAATTAGGAAGGTGGGTTGGTAGTTTTTCGTAATTAGTATTATACAGTCCAAGTAACGAGTTCATTTTAAAAGTCAGACTTGTTTTACACATGTTAATCTCGATCCATAATAGCATAAAACGTATATCTATTTATCAATATGGGGTGTAGCGGAAAAGATAGAATGTACACAGTACATATACACGAGTAATAACAATGTTGACAAAGCGTGATTCCCCTGTTTAAATAAAAAATACTTTAGTAATTTGTATGTAGCATTTGCTGCCATTAAAATGAGTTAATTTTGTGGTTAATCACTTCCTAATATCGTACAATGTATATAATAAGACGCTTGAGGTATCTGCTAGTTTGTTAGCAAAATCTATCCAGATGCCTTTTTTCGTACTTCTATTTCATAAAGATATTAGAGTGTATTATCAATAATTTTCATAACACATAAGCAAATATATATCTCTTTTATCTCAAATATGCTATAATCCACTGACGCTCCTGATAATCACAATATTTACAGTCTACTCTTTCACTGCCTTTCACACTGCTTCTGGCTCATTCTTACTCGATGAGAATAAGAATGCGTCTGCGCTATCACAACCAATCCCCAATGCGGTACCAGAGTACCACGTGACCATGGTTCCCCGCAACCCCTAAACTGCTTCGCGCCCCATACCATTGCTACGTCCCTATATTCCTATGTCCATACTCGCGAGCCATCAGTTAGTTAACCCTGGTAAAGACCGACCGAAGCAGTTATGGATTTACCATCACTCTTGAACTGACCAAAATCGTGGGCAGATGTAAAAAGATACATATACTGAATCTCATATTGTACAAACTTATAGTTGTTGTGAATATTGTATTGTGTTGAACTTGAATTCGTGTTATTGTAAATAAATAATAATGGCTAATGAGGAGACACTTCTCAACAATACTATTGCCTGATTACATAATTGTCACGGGTAACACGTCAAAGAGTATAATAGAATAGTCCATGGTTAACGCGTACCACGTAAAATTGAAACGTTCCACTTGTTTTGACAAGACTATTTATATTGATATAATTGATTAAACATTTTGCATTTACTTCAATGAATATCGTACATCGTGTAAGTTGAATCCTTTTTAAAACTACTACAGTTACAAGTTTGGGGAAGTATCCTACAGAAAAGTAACTATGGAACGAAGGGATCAGGGATTGCGCTTCATGCGCAATCAAGAAGTGTATTTAAATATTGTTGGAAATTCATTGATAGCTGTTATATGTATGTCTATAAAATCTACAGGATAACACTTTCATTTACGAATAGTTTTTTATGTTCCAAACATGGTATTTTGATTTCATATCAGTAATCCAGAAGGATCTTATCTTTCGATGATATCTGTTAGATAAACACAGTGAAGAATATGATAATTGTATAGGTACCAATAGTGAAAGCTAACATGATTAATTGGTGAATTAAGATTTATCAATTCGAGTAGCTGGGTACCCGACGGGTAAGATATTAAGAACTCTAATTTCAATGAAATGCACTCACGTTGAACCGCCTCCAAGTTTCCAATGAGTTGCAGCGGGCACACCATCTGACACGATCTCATGCGTACTACCAATCTAGCTCCTACTACACGTATTATAAACTACTATATTGAAAAGTCTGTCAGAACCTGCAGAGTCACAGTGACTCGTGATAAGAGGCTCGGAAACTTTATTCTACTTTAAACATTCATCTATCTTATCTCGTAATTTTCTGATGACATTAACCTAATGATTCATAAATTCTTATATCTTAAAATACTATTAAAAGAAAGTAAATTTTTAATACTATCCACGATTTTTAATGAATTTGCCAAATTGTTATGTAAAATAATGCTAGAAATATATTTAAATTTTCGGTGCATTTCTTTAAGTACTTATCATTTGATGAATATTTATGAGATTAATTTGATTTTTATAAGTTATATTTAGTATTGTAATATTTTTTAAACTGATAAATACTTTTTTTGATATGTTAACAGATCGTCCCATTTTTTTATTTCAAACATTTATCAACTTTGAAATGAGTTTTAAAAGAGTACCTCCGTGATTTTTGGTATATTAATTTAGGACACATTAAACTTTATAAAAACGTCGAATTTAAGTGCACAAATCTGCACAAATTGAAAAAATAGTTGAAATCATTATTAACGCGTTCAGCGCCCACGACTTTAGCGTAGTAATTAAGTCCCGATTCCTGCTCTCGCGAAGCGATAAGGCATGTTACTCTGAACATTCGATCCCTTATTTCCAATTGGGTTCCGATATCTAACATGACTTTTCCATCCCAAATGTTGCTTTCAGTTTTAGAAGAGGAGGCAAACGCGTTACACGTGATAAAAATAATTTGATAAAAAATGTATCGAACAAAAGTTAGTTAGTATTCAGTTGACAACAAATTCAAAGAGTGAATATTGATAAAAAAAAATCTTATTAAAAGAAAAATCCAGATTACCACAATTTTTTTTAATGAAGAGATATTCGAGATTTTTCCTTCGGAAAGGATCAATAGAAGTGATAAGTCACGTTTTGTTTTTAATACAGAAGCGAAAGAGTTTGGCAAAACGTGTGTGCCGACAGTGGTAGTCACGAGCGTTACGAGATTCTGTGACACTGACATGAGTGACAGTGGATCCCGCGCCACCGTTGACTACTACAGTCGACGTTTTTACTGTCGTGTTTTACCACTTCTGTTGATGTTTTCGAGAAGAAAAATGTCTGCTGCTTCGCGTGAAGTAGTCAGATTTTGCCCTTGACTTAGGTTTTGAATATATAGAAAGGTATCTGCCAAAATTGGATCATTTCGGGTGTCCTTTTCCCTTTGATCGTTGTTTAATCATATTTAAATGATCCTAATTCACTAATAACTTATATCGGTGTATTCGCTAGGGTTCATAGAATAATTCGACGGAACAAGCAACCGAATAACTATTACTGTTTGAACTCAAAAGGTGTTCAAAGTTGAAAATTTGCATTTTTTTTGCAAAATCCAATTTCTTGAAAACTGAGGATTCGTTCTCAGCCCATAAAAATCTATAAGAAAGAAACAGCCACTGAATGTTCCAAATAAAAAGGGCTGTTGAACAGTGTTATTTATTTAATTCCTATATCACGCTTTAATAAATAAATCAATATGTTTGAATTTAATTTAACTGTGGTTCATTTGGTTTATTACGCACGTCTCACATGGCGTGCTTATATACTTATAAAAGTAAAAATGCGTTCGTATTTATTGCTTTACTTCATTATTTCTGCATTCAATGGCCAGCCATTTGAAGTGTACCGATAATAGCTTCGAACTTACAGGGTGTTTGACTACTGCTAGGAAAACATTTAACGGGTGATTCTAGACACCAGAATAAGACGAGAATTCAAGCATAACGATATTGTGGTTGAGGCTCGGTTTGTTAATTATAAGCGTTTAAAGATATGCTTAATAACAGGCAATCCGTTGCACGCGAGAAAAGTCAAGCGAGTGGTCGAGCAGTGGTAGTCAAAGCCAGTGCCGCACGGGATCACTTACCTCAGAGAAGCTGCGACGAAATTTACGACAACCGGCATGGCTACACGATTCTGCGACACTTCGTCCAAAATCGAAGGGTATCGTTCACTTACAGTATACCTGCCAAACCCTTGAAAGACATTGTTTCCATTATATTCCGTGTTGTAGTCCAAAAAGCTCGGGGTCCCGAGCCTCGGGACGAGTAGGAAAATTTCGGACGGGGTCCCAATACTTTCGTAATGCTCGAGATACCGAAGGTTTAGGGAGACCGAGACGGAAAAAATTGTATCATTCATATCAATACCAGTGATAAGTTTTTACCTTTCTGTCACCTGTTGATTCATAATTTTTATCGTATTATTGATTTACATATATATTTTCATTGCTACCAAATAGTCTGCGAATA
Source organism: Andrena hattorfiana (assembly GCA_944738655.2). Classification (NCBI taxonomy): domain Eukaryota; kingdom Metazoa; phylum Arthropoda; class Insecta; order Hymenoptera; family Andrenidae; genus Andrena; species Andrena hattorfiana. Next base: position 26,131,523 of record OX122889.2, read on the forward strand.
CTGAATATGTCCATATACGTACTTAAATAAATACCATATTCAAAACTTGGTAGGAAGATTATTTTTACATCGACAATATTTTAAAATGTTATTAAAATATACTGCATACTGAGTACTTTATGTAAAGGGAATATATAGGGTATTGTTTTTCGGGATAGGTTCCGATTTAAAATAAAAAACGTACAAATAACTATAAACATACAGAAAGGAATATTTGGCGAATATTTTATTATTTTAAGTTAATATGTAAGAAACATAATTGTGCTACGTTCTCAGGTAACAATTTTGTTCAGTTACTGATATTTTGGTCAATTATAATGCAACAGGAGACGGAAAGGCAAAAACTTATCACTGGTATTGATATAAATGATATACATAATTCTTCCCGTGTCAGTCTCCTTTTAAGGGAGTAGACTATTGTGACGGCCCGAAAAAATAGGTAATCTTCTGATGCAAATTGAAGAGAAATTAATCAACTGATTAAATGCGGATATAAAATTTTTGAATATATATATGTCACGAGGTGGCTCCGAACTGATGGTCTTTCTAAAACGGTGTACTTCCTAATTCTAATTTTGATTGTCTAAAATAAAAAAAACAAAAGTTTCCTATTAAGTATAATGTTATTTTTAAACATTAATTGACCCGGCTTTTAATATTTTGTAAATTCGCTGAATAACAGCGTGTAGAAGAAAAGGATGCTGATTTTCGCGACGATTCGCCTGTAACTCCTGTAAAAAAGGAATTTTCAAAAAATGGTCCGTTAATGCTTAGAGAATGTAGCAACAAAGATGTCTGCAAAATTTGGTCATAATTGCATCAATACAGATTGAGAAATCATGTACAGGGTCACCCGTTAAAACTGCAACCTACGCGCGCGCGAATAGACGCGTTCCACCGCACTATTCACCGGCCCGGCGTTCGGAGGGTTGCCAGCGGACACGGGGCAGCAGAGCTTCGAAAATTTTAGGATGGTCTCTTTCAAATTAACGTCGCAAAGAGCTGTGCGAAATTTCCCGGCCCGGGTTGAAGAAGTTGGAGCCTTTTTTGTGATGACCCTCCCTTAATGATGGATAATTTAAAATATTTTACGTTTACTTAATTTTTTTTCGCTTACATTTTCTCGTATTACTTGAAGTAACAAATATTTGAGGTGCAGAGAGTTAGGGCCACCCCGAAAAACATAGAGGAAGTTCGAAAACTGTATCAAGAGACCGGTATTTCAGAACGTGAGACACTAAAGTCTATAACGTGACAGCTCTATTCTATACATCGATGGTGATAATAAGAATAACAATAAGAAGAAGAAGAAGAAAAAGGAGAAGAAGAAGAAGAAAAAGAAGAAGAATAACAGATATAGAAACACAAATATTATATAACAGAAATATATTGTAATTTGATTGTAAATACATATATAGGGTCGTAAAAATGTATTCGTGGCGAAAAATCAGTCGTTTAAAGAACATACCATGTCAGATGTCGCGTGTATTAGGAGATAAGTTCAAGCTTATGATGCTAGATGTCAGACGTAGGTACTTGCTACTGAAAATGAGTAGCACTTCGCATTATTGAAATTCAAATATTTCCTAAACGAATGGCTTTCCGGTAGTAATAATTTAATACTTTTTCACCGGAAATGAGGATCTGGATCGATTGGTGTATTGAAAGCTATATCATTCTACACTGCTGATAAAAATTAAAGGAACACTATAATTTTCCGAAAATTTTGGTCATTTTCAAAAATCTGTATCTCCGCGAAAAATGGTCGCAAAAACTATTTGAAAAAGTGTTTTAACACTTAAAGCTTCTAGTTTTTGAATCAAGAACAGCTGACAGCGCCATATATGTAGTGAGTCGATACTTGGATATTCTTGAGGGGGATGCCTACGGCTATCATGAAATGACTCTAAAGAAAAATACAATCTTTTCCTCCTTCCTGGCAACACCTTAAGCGATTTATACATTTTTACCTGAAAATTGAAGAATAAAATACACTTCTTCGTTAATCTAAGGAAGACAATGTTGCCATTAACAATTGTTTATTTCATACAGTTATAAATTAGAGTGCGCCAAAATTTGGAGATAATTGAAAATTTGTAAATTTCTAATGCGAAAAAATTACAAGTCTTCCAATCGCCTTGCGATCTGAACTTTCCTTTTCAAATATATAAGTGGCTTAAGTTTACGACAGCAATTTTCAGCTAGCATAAATATTAAAGAACCAGGCAAAATCAAATGTACAATTGAATCGCGTATTAAAGTATTAATAATATTCATATTATATTATATTATGTTATGTATATTACCGATATATGTAGTAACAAATTACTATACGCAAGTGAGAGAATTTTTTTAGTAGAGTAAGGGTCAGATGTCGCTCTGTCCGTTCTTCTGTTTGTGAGTGGTTTCTGCTATTAACAAAACCATGTGACATACAATGCGAATTCAAACAATCTCTAAGTGAAAAAAATATATAAAAAAAATTTTATGTGAAACGATTTTACTAAAATGCACTAAAAACTAAAGAATGATTCTTTTCTTGTACTACAATTTCGATGATGATATGTGACTTTAAATAAAATCGTACAAACTCTGTGATTATCCTGTAGAATTGTTCAAATCAATTGTAAAGAAAAAGGATAATCACAATTTGTATGATTTTATTTAAAGTCACATATCACCATCGAAATTGTAGTACAAGAAAATAATTATTTTTTAGTTTTCAGTGCATTCTTAGTAAAATCGGTTAACATAACACTATTTTTATATATTTTTTATTTTCTAGTTTTAAGTTTCTAGTTTAGTGTTCGTAGATTTTTTAATTTTTTTTCTAGTTTTTAGTGTCTGTGGATTTTTATAAATTGGTTTATATTTTTTTCTACATTCTACTGCTTGTGGACTTTTTATACATTTCTTTTTTGTATTTTTGACTTTTTTAGAAAAAATTGTATTGTCATCCAAAGTATACACACCTGCAAAGTTTCGAGACAATTGGATTTGTGGAAGTGGGTGAAAATTGAGTTACCAGATTTGAATCATGCAGTAAACATACAGAGCATCGAAGCTAAGTAAAATCATTTAAGAAGAGGGAATATTAAGACATAGAAGTACTTATTAGCACAGGAAACGCTGTGACACACACGTACTTGGTTAATTATAAATCTTACATAGAAGTTCTGAGAATCAGACTTGGGCATTATTATAAAAATGGTTCAAGTATATATTTACCTGAAACAATTAACCAAATGAATTCCCTATAGCCAAATAATAATTCGTTATTCGTGATAATCATGTAATTGTATCATTTATGCACATAATTTTACAAAATTTATTCGATTAATGATGCTGTTGCCAATTTCCACTGTCTGCTAGTTGATAACTGTTTTTGAAAATAATAAATGCGCAGTATGGTATTTAGTAAATAATAAAATACGCAAATAACAAATATTTGTACAAACAACGAATACATAATTAACAGAATAAACTTTATACTATTCTAATAAATTGTTATTATTATTTGTTTGTGACGAAATAAGAACTTATTTGTTATTCTACATCCGAATCAAATTGTCCTCACTCTGCGAAGTACGTACCTGATTGACCAAGTCCCCACCATTCTTCGCTACTCACCCTACATTTTTTATATATTCTTAATTTCCAGGCAGGTACTGATATACCTGTAAAGTCGTACACGGCATGGAGCATTCAGTATTATTTCGGCGGCGATAGTGAGAAGAGCTGTCTGCAGAAGTACTCTGCTCGAAATAATTAGAGGATTATCTAGGCAATTGTGGTAGTTTAAATTTTGAAAACCACTGATACTACATAAATTTCAACGTCAGTAATAGTACTACGATATTATATGTACAGTATTTCCATCATATTTTAAAATTGATTTACTCTTCAGATCCACATATTTGATTCGTTCGTCAAAAAAGGGGTCCTCTAAGTATTTCGCTGCAACTCATTGTTAGTGTGTCCAAGTCAAAGCTTGGGTGACGTTATAGGAGTGAAATTCACAACTTAGTGTTTGCACAATTTAAACAAACTATCATTGAACATGCATCTACTAGTGTTTCGAGTAGGTAAGTGTGCGTATGTGCTGTTGATATTTAAATAACGTGCGACAGAATTTGGAGTTCCAAATTACTGGAGCAGAGGTTCAGATTGCGAAATGGCAGGAAACTTCGATCTCCTCCGGAAAATGTAAGTTACATGCTTCAGCTTCAATTAAGAATTTTTGACAGTCTACGTATTTTGTTGCAATTAATACGTAGAAAATAATGAAAAATGAAGATAATATTAGTAGTTTTGTTACATACATTTTTTGTAAAGGTCTAATAGTGAGGACAGTAAAAATATTAATATATTAATGATGTAAATATTGTTGTATTTATAATATTTTAATAGCTTTCTTGCGTTAAATTCTAAACTGTGAGTCTGCTTTCGAGGTTGCTGTTACTGTGACATAATTTTCAACCAATTGCACAATATGCAAAATTCCATTAGGCAAGAAGCAATTTACATGTGATTGCATATAAAAATAAACCACTACCATTAAATTATTCCGGATTTTTTAGTTTTTTCTTTTTTGACAGAAATAGAGATTTGATGATGAACTTCAAGAATAGTGTGGTATTATCATAAACAATGAGATATTTAAAATTGTGTATACGTTACTTTGTTTGTTAATATTATGAAATTATTATTTATGGTTCAATTGAGAAACAAATTCTGAATATACTTCTTGAAAAACATTATTCACGCATTTTTATCACTCTTATCGCGAATAAGAGCGATATTAAGATTGGATCAGATAAGGCTCACTGAATATTCGAAATTTGAATTGAATAAAACTCGTTTTATCGATCCCAGTCACGTGCCTGAAATATTCGAATACTAGAAATTCATTGAACAACTTTAAAAAGTTAATTAGTTAATCAAAACAAATTGAATTTTTTATGCCAATCGAAAGGCTGAAACAAACTGAATTTTTTTAAGTACTCGGGTAATAAGGTTATTTAAGTTACTTGAACAAATTGAATTCTATGAGGCTACTTAAATAATCGAAATATATGAATATCCTGTTTGATTTAAATATTTTAAACGAGTTTATTTGCTTTTTCCTTCCATGAATTTGAAGAACTTCACCAGGACCCTTTATATGGCATTTAAACAGTGCAACGTATAATTTTTGTACGTTATTTACTTATTCATTTATTTCATGACTAGCGTTAACTCTTCTGCTACATGTAAAAGAAAATAATACACGAAAGTCAATCACGAATAATTTAAAACTTTGTATCTACAGCTTTAGCTTTGCATAATATCAATTGAAAAAAATGAATATATAATGAAACAAATTTAATTTATTATAAAAAAAGTTTCCTTATTTACATGACCTGGTTGTGAAGTTCGTATCGTTAAATCCAGGAGTAAATATTCTGGGTTTAACAACTGCTGAGATTTAATACAACTTTTACGTAATTCAGCTATTAAATATTTTAAAAAGATATACTAATTTACAGTGAAATAATAAATGTTAAAGACACTTCTTTACAAATTTCGTGAAACTTAAAATCATTCCTGTAATAGACTTTTTCAATTGGATAATAGTTGCAAAGATGAAACAGAAAATAGTTCTCGTAGAGAAGGCGCACAAGTACCCTTGGTAGATGCTACCTATGACCAACGCTCTGTGATTCTAAAATTCTACTAACAACATGTCTATTAAACGATTGTTTATTTTTAAGTATATATTCCGTGACCTTTACTGTGAAAATTCTATAAAATGTTTGGTAACATTTCCCGTGGAATATTGTATAGGTTAACAAAATATGATAGCCGTGTGGAATACCTTACCCATAAAAATCTTCAAAAAAGTAAAAAAATTGCGCCAAGTACATGAAAAAATCAAGGACGTAAAAGAGTATTATAAAATAAATCATAAACAAATAGAAGATAATGACAATTTGAATATAAAAAAAGATGTGAAATCAAAATGAGCTGCAAGTACATAAAGGTGTTTTGTAATAATCACGGACATTTTAATAATGTGAAAATAAAATTTAACATCTAGACATTTGCCTAGATGTCCGCGGCCTGGAAGTTAAATACTTGGCGTGGCCAATATTGTTTGCCATCATTTTGAGCGCTTGCAAAATTGATGCACCATATCCTTCCCGTTGACGTGCCACCACTCTCTGCATTTTATTCCACTGGTTCGTTTTCATCATGGTGTTGTTCTACCTCCATTATAATGAAGATCTCGTCATTCGTCAGTGACGAGTCCATCGAAGTTTTACCGTGGTAGAGCCGTCTTATCCAGGTGGTCTACAAGATCGTTTGGTGGATCGGACTAGCTTGAACTGGATTGGGGCTATTGGATCTCGAGATGTCCGGGTTGGTTTACTCGATCGTAGAAGGAAACATACTCGCAAATTGATTCACGCATATTCGCGGAATAAGTGTGTACGAAGAAGCCGCTGTCCGGGCATAATATTTCTTAAATTCCTCTTGTCCATTAAATCTACAACTTTGGAAAGGCTATTTCACATTTTAACACTTACATAAGCAGTGAACGTAGTGACTGTATGGTATTCCGCGTAGTTACGAAGATAGACTTCTTTTGAGTTCGACATATACCTATACAGTATGAGCTTGATTTAGTTTAGCAAATACTTATGCGGTGATGTAAAGGTATTTGTTAGTGAAATAAACCGCAATTTAATGGGCTGATTAGTTTCTCTACAATTTGCATCAGAAGATTGCCTATTTTTCGCCCCCCCCCCCCCCCCCCACAGTAGTCTACCACCTTAAAGCGGCTTGTACTATTTTCTTTCATTGCTTTTCCTTTCGATACGTAGATGGAGTCGTTCTCTGTGTAAGTTTTGTAGCAAGACGTTTCGTTTTCTGTAATAGATTTTGCGATAAATGCTACTCTCTTACCACAGGTAAACTAATCATATTCGCTACTGGCCACCGCCAGTATTTTACATTCTAAATGTGTTTTTAATTTTGAAACCTTGTTGAATGAAGTTTCGTCACATAAGTTTTATGTACATGGTGTGCTATTCAAGCAGGTGATCATTTGCCTTTGTAATAAAGTAATGGCTAGATGAGTAACTAATTTATGAAGAAATGTAACACATTTGAATAAAGTATTTATTGATGGAGACATCCACGCAATTTTAATCCTATTAAGAGCGCGCTTAATTTCTGCGTTAAAGTTTCACCATCACTTTGCTCAGTATCATAGGAGATCACGTGGTTTAGTTTCGATAACAAAATGGCCCACTGTCGTATTATGTATTCACTAACATCCTATATTATTGTTGTTATTACGTCATTATTACTCATAGTACATAAATAATATAATAATACATATGAGATCAGCGAAGGTGAAAGTAGATAACTAGAGTAAAGGCGAGGCTGCAGTAGCAACACTGTTGATAAGACTAAGCACTTAATGGTTATTATTATCGAATAACAATTATCAAATTGAACTATCTTCGTAGAACCATAAATCATTACGATTATCGTATCAATTATACTGTGCTCGACATCAGACATCATTAACTGGAGTGCTCAGTTTTAAAATCAATCATTATCTAAGAGGAAGCATGAACAACTTAACTACACAGTTACTAATAAATTACTTTGCGTTCTTTATTCAATTTCCACATTGGAATGAACAGTTTCAAAGTTCTGTTGCTCAGTACAGCATGAAGCGAAGTCTACGAAGGGAATACGACTTTTCCACGTAACATTACACTCCTTCCACTTAGAAATTGTGACACAGTGTTTAATCCAAATGCTTGGCCGGTCGAAGAAGTTTAGAAAACACACAAAATCTGAATCTAAAGTATGAAAACTATAACGTATCCAAGATTTCAAGTCATTAATACAACTTTATATCTCCACCATTTCCATCGTGGGATTCTTCTTTTACAAGATTGAGTCGTCGATATTCGTATTCTCAAGAGGACGCTTCATTTGGTCCAGATTTTTGTTGATTATTTACATCTGTTGCTCATTATTTGCCTCTTATCAGATGATTTTTCTTGCGGAAGATCAACATGTAGCCGGATTATTGCGAACAAGCATTAGCACGTTTTGGGGCACTATGATAATCTTAGGAAGTGGGTTCACAAGTCGATCGAAACTTCAAGTGTTCCAAAGACTATCAGATGTGTCGCGAATATTGTTACCCATAATTTTTTGCAAAATGGCCAGCGGAATCCACAGAAAAGACTTCATATCACTCATGATGATAAATTGTTACCTAATATTCGCTTTCAAACGAAATTTGCTTATTCATTACGCTGACTGGTTCACATTATTCGTCATATTGTTGATCTACATGATGCATGTGAACAGTGTGTGCGTGTTGAAAGCGTGTTTAGACAAGATAAACGAGTCTCTAATGAGATTTAGGAGAACACTAATTATCGACGAGCCACATCTACTCAGACGAGTGTATCACATGAAGAAGAATACTCTACTGATCAGGCATCTGAAAAGCCTCAGAGAACAATACTTGGAGATCGGCGAAATTGTGAGTCTTCTTAACGACTCGTTTCGGCTCGTGCTGCTATGAAATATGCGAATAATACGTTCTTTGCTACGGGTCTATAAATTTGTTTATTAGAAACAGAAGATCTGATGATGTTGTTTTGTTGAAATTACAAATTATAGGACGGAAATTATTTATTCAATTTATGTTTAAACAAAACAGTGTACTAAGCTATAAGAAAAAGGAAACAAAAAAGTCGGGATGGGTTAGAAGCTAATTTTTAAATTCTCGAAACTCGACTCCGACTGTTTGTAAGGTTACGAAACTCTCGAAACAGTCGAAACTCTGGAAACCTGAAGTGCTATTGTTGTTTTCTAAGTGGAATATATTGCTTTAAAAGGCGAGGCGCACCGACGCACAGTGGTCCGAGTCGCCCAAAACGTGATAAAAAATCCTTACGTTCACATTTCTCCATTTTTCATTATAAAGATGATCATTCCGGGGGGGTTTGGAGTCGTAGAATCAGATTCCGATGTCAAAATTTTATTAGATTAAAACTAAGCCCTGTAGGGGGTGGAAATGTCGATATAATAATATTATGTTTTGTTTAACAATACTGTCTGATTTGATTACATTATTTGAAGTTAATTACGGCATCAAATTTGCAAAAATTAACAGAGATAGCGTTTTTATGATAGCGAAAGTTATTGAGCTAGAAGGTCAATAATTTGTATAAATTCACACTTCAGATATTGAAAACGCTTTCATTTATCCATAAGATGAAATTGTGCATTCATTCGATATTATTGAAATATATAAAAAGTTATAAATAGCTGAAATATAAGAAATTATGTGATGGTCATATTTAATCGCATGCTACATTTTTTGGAATCGACGGGCATCTTTGAAACTTATATTATTTTATAGTCTATAGTATAAGGAATGTATGTGCAAAAGGTGAAGTTGCACTTTTTTGCGACTTCCGAATAATAACCAATTATGTTGGCAGCAACCACGCGGCTTGCGCTGTACAAGTAAGTGTTTGCGACCCGCCAACATGCTTCTACATATATTCGACCTGGTATACGACTATCCCTACGGTCAGGTATGACCGGAGCTCTAACTGTTGTTAAAGTGTATTCGACAGTCTGCAGCCTCGACGTCTTCAGCATATTTTTGAAATATATAAAATCACTCGCACTTATAGACGTAGTAAATTTAATACATCATCGATAATAATAATAATAATATTGTTGCAATGATATTATTAGTAATTTACGGTTTTATTATATTTATATTATATCTACACTTGTATTATACTTGTAATTTGTAATTACAAATTGTGTACAGTATTATTACAATAATATATACTCTTAACATCATTATTGGAGCAAAATAAAACATTTTCACGTAGCCATTACAACGCAAAATAATTTTAGGTGTAGCCATTGCATTACTACGGTAAGAAAAAGAAAAAGAAAAAAAGACGGGGCGCCATCGGGAATCGAACCGAAGACCTCCAAACACCCGTATAGCCGGACACCTTAGTTTTGCAGCTACACGACCGTTGCTTGGTGACAATGATTGCGCAACTGAACTACTAGTATCGCACAAAACATTGAACTCAAATTTCTCGAAAACGAAGGCCTATTTTGACAAAACCCTTTACGGTTTTATAACACTATGTGTGTACTACAATGTCCACCCAGTCCCATTCCAAAACCGATTGCAGAAGATGTGCCTTCTCCTTGTTAGACGTTGGGATGTTAGGAGTAGGACAAAACGGATATATATATATATAAAAGAGTGAGTGAAGGAAAACTTGCCAGAGAGCGGAGTGGTCGTGACCCTCTGGTGCCGGCGACGGAAAAAAACAAAAATCGATTTTTCGAAAGTTGAGACAGTATGCAACCTCTTAAGGCCTCCAGCAAACAGAACGAGACTTATTATGCATCTTAAGGCGCGTATGGACCGGGCAACAATCGCCGGCAACTTGTCTCCAGCGACTTGTACCGGGCGGCTAGTATCCGGGGACTTGTGTCCGGCAACTCAGCAACTTGTGTCCCGCACCTTATGACTAAGGCCGTTCGGCAGACCTGCCATTAGAGTTTGTGGGGCCCGGAGCAAAAGTCGATATTATTGAAAACATATATTTGAAAACGAATAACCTTACGTCTCGACTTCGTGCGTGCGCGCGTGGGTGTGTGTGTGTGTTCGGAACGGGAAACCTGGTTACAGGCAACATCCTTTCATGTTCCGCCACTAGATACTCCGGCGATGTTGCTCACCGCCCACTTGAATACAGTTTTCCGGGAACATGTAGCCAACAGTCATTTCTAGAAGGCCGTTTGAGGCAAGGGGCGAGTTGCTGTATCTCTCAAAGATTGCAACAAGTCGCCGGATACATGTCGCTGGAGACAAGTCGCTTATTCCACCGACTCGCCAGGCGACTCGCTGGAGTCGCTGGCGACAAGTTGCGGCAATTCTTGCCCGCTCTATACGCGCCTTTACTATGTGTTGTGACCGCGCAACCGTGCGCACTGTGTACTTGCCATCGTGTAACTGCATAAGCCAATGGTGCATTATACAATCCATATACATGGTTTAATTCATAAAAAAAACTCTCCTATATTTTTAGTTATTATGAAAATGTAAAAAATGCTAAAAATAACGTGAGGTAAAATTTTATTTTCAAGAAAAAACCTTTTCAAAAATTTTGTTAACGGCGGTTTGTAGCGCTTATTGCACAATTAAACTTTTGTTTGAAACATTTTTTTCTGTCTGTTGTACTTTGGGAGTTATATGCGAAAAAGCGGAAGTGCCTATTTGACTTTGAGGTTAGTGTTCACCCCCTTAAGGGGTGATCGGTCCAAAATAAAACACACCGTTGTTGTTGGCTTGAGTCACTCTATACACCCACAAAGTTGCGTTTCAATCGGTGAGTGCGGGTTCGCGGTGTTTCCTTGTTAGTTAATTTTTATCGGATTCACTTGAACTTTTCAGAGAATATTCGTAATAAAATTGTCTATAGTTAAGCGTACAGGTGTTTTGATTGAATAATTCATCTAATTGTAATGTTGAAAAGTCATGTTGATTTTTTATACCTTTTCATCCAAAGACAGACATTTCTTCAAAATTAATATTTTTTAATTCTGTACGCTTACCTGAAGCTATTGGAATATACTTTAAGAAAACGTTCGAATTTTTCAAATCAGAGCACACGTTGAAAAGTTACACGACCGCTCGTTTTGTAAATTCTTTTGCAGAGCACAATGTCATCGTATGCTGTGGCCATACTACTGAAAACTTTTTCAATCTAGGGGCATAAAATATTAGTTAAATATATGTATTTTCGGATGGTGTTAAAAATTTTTCGTAGAAAGTTACATTTCATTAGAAAAGAATGCCTTGAAAGTAGCTTTTATTTTCAACCATCACAATGGCTTTCCCCCTCAAGACAAATTTCGTACACACATTTTCTATTCTTTAATAGAATTCATTACCCAAGACAATATATTTTTATAGGCACACTCTTATCTTCTATTTACTGATCCATTATTCTTTAAAATATCGGTGATATTAAAACTAATATTTTAATACCTAACAACTATTACAATCATGATGAACTGCCTTTTTATTTATATCTCAAGAAATTCTTTAAACTATCATAAAAGAATACGTCTCTTAGACCTTTGATAGCAACCTCTATAAAAACCATTAAACAGTTATGGTAATCAGGTGAAATCGTAAAGTGTATTTACTTTTCATTGGTTGAGGATCAATGATGGTATTAAGATTCCACCTTGGTTATCTTTAAATACAATCCTTTTGTAGCAGTGAGTATAATAGAAACTGGGTTCAGTTCGTATGGAATTGGTGTTTTCTCACAAACGCTGACTTTATAATTCAAAAGAATCTTTATCAGTCCGATTTTTGTTTGATATACCGCAAAACGGGCACCTTTAACAAAAAAAGGAACAGAAAAAATTAGTATTGATTCAAGTTTCGATATCACCGACGGGCAATCAGTGACGGCATAGTACATGTATATGTACAAATACAGTGCACACTCGTTATAAGCCCGGCGTACGAGGCTGGCAGTGGGCATATAACGTGTTGTCGGCACTATTCCGCGCGGCCAATGGCGCGAATGAAAACATCCAAGAGCGAGCGAGAGGAAACGAAAGAGCCTTTCGCTCGTTCTCGGGTTCTCTCACTCTCGTCCGAAAGATTCCAAGAAATGGTAGGGATAGTCGCCGGGCGTACAACGGATGGTAGAAACGGATTTATAACGAGTGCCTACTGTAGCGCCGTTTCAGCAGAAAAAGTATTACAAAGAATTTAAAAGTATAATGCAGGTAAAAAGATAACGAAAATCGTGCAGTAAAGTATCATTAATGTAGTTACGATTAGCAACCACATCGTCTTTACTAATTAATAAAATTGTTTTTATTTTTGGTATGGAGTCGGCAGTCAGCCAATTGCAATTCCTTGCTACTGTGTGGCCCGCCACGCGTGAAAGTATTGATACAAAAACACAATTATTTGAAGAGGAAATATCTTTTTTCTTGTCATATATTTCAATTGAACCACCCATAGTCTTTAGTCTTTTTAAAATGATCGATTATGTTAATTATATTTTAAGCGGAAGAATATCTCTTATTATGATGTTCCCTAGCATACAGTAGTTGAGCTTGAAATGTAGTTTTGTTATGATGACAATAAAAAGATTGTTATATGGCGTGTTTAATTTATCAAAATACTATCAACAAACTGTTATCGAATAAATTAGATAAAAAGAAATTCGTCTTAAACTTCATTCCCAATAGAATTTATCGTTTTGTACGTACCAATACAATTTCGTGGTCCATCACCGAAGGGAAGGTGATGCATCGGATGTCTTGTTTTTGCCACCTCCTCGTCAAATCTTTCAGGATCAAACTTCTCCGGGTTCGGGTAAACATTTGGATCCCAATGAATGGCATGTATTGGTATCCATAACTTCGTCTTCTTGGGAATAGACACTTTTGTGCCGTTGAACGTGTAGTCATCGGTCGCACATCTATGTAATGTTGACACTGGTGGATATTTCCTCAGCGTTTCTGTAAACAAAATCCAAAATTCAGTAGGAAATTTAGTAGAACAAAGCAGATTAATATATATACAAAGTGTTGAAAAAATTTATCAGGAAATAATAGAAAAACCACATATAGGTACATATATATCTAATAATATTTTGCTTTTTAGTTGTAGGCTATTTTCGCATTATTCTATTTTGTTAGCCATAATTCCATAAATCTTCAAATTATTGCTACATAACTCTGGTGATATTATTATTCAGAACAGCAACATTGCAATGTGGAATAAAATGAAAGAAGAACAGGGTAAATGTTGAATAAAATGAAATGGAAATACGTAATATCATAAATGAAATAATTTTTACTTTAATAATTTGTGATTTTTATAACATATTTATCTTGTCATAATAATCATGTTTCAATTTAAAATGAATGAAACTGAATTTTCCTAATCTATGCAATTTTCGAAAATACATAAAACAATTGCGTTTTTTATGTAATATGAAAACTATAATACAAATGCTAATAAGAAAGCTGATATCTGTAATTTTCGTTAGTGCCTACCTTTAAATACCTTGTCCAAGAATATCATATCTTTTATGGTTTCGTATCTCCAATATCCACTGTTCTTCATGCTGTACTCCTTAATTTCTTCCCGTAATTTATCTTGTATATCCTGATTCAAAGCTAATTCGTAGAGAGCATTGCTGATCGTAGTCGACGATGTCTCAAATCCAGCCGCAAAGAAAATAAATGCTTGTGCGGTGAGCAAATCTTCCGTTAATTCTGAAAAATAATAGTAAATATCGTATATGGTATTAATACACAGTAATTATTAACTTACGCATGTATAGTTAAGCGTTAAAATTTCAAAACAGACAAACAAGACATACTTATTAAATTATAATTATTAAAAAGCAAAAAATGATAATCAGTACGAAACCTTTTAAACAAGAATATGAATTGTAATTGTAAAAAAATTAATGACGTTTTACACTGCAGGAGTATATGTATACTAAACAATAGTGAGGTTTGCAAAAGTAAATAACCCAATTCGACGAAATTTTTAATTTTTTTTGGACTTCTAACATTCAATAGCCGTCTCTTATAGGTTTTCGTACGCTGGAAACGAATCCGCAAACCGTTTGTCGCCATCACCTTCAGTTTTTAAGAAATTCGATTTTGAAAAAATATGCAAATTTTTAAGTTTGAACATCTTTTATGTCGAAGCTGTAATAGTTAGTCGGTTGCTAGTTGGGTCAAATTATTCTATTAACCCTCCCGAATATAACGGTATAAGTTATTAGTGCATTATAAACATTTAACTGTCGGCGCCGCACGTTTTGCCAAACTATTTCGCTTCTGTATTGAAAACAAAAGGAGACTTACCATTTCTATTAATGCTTTCCGAAGGAAAAATGTCTGCTGCATCGCGTGGTCTAGTCAGATTTTTTCTTAGACCCTTAGTTTTGGAAATAAATTGAAAGATACCTGCAATAAATTAAAATAAAAAAAAATTAAAAACTGTCTTTTATAAAAATGTACTAAAAAAGAAAAATAATTTTGTTACCGGCCTAAATGACTGCCTTAAACGAATTCCCTCATATGACCAAAAATAAAAGTGTGGGGCGTAAATATTGAAATGCCCTTTGCATATAAATAGTATTGTCTTTAGATTCATATTCTATTGATGAATTAGACTGATCTCTAGCGGAATGCGAAAATTAATGTATTAAACTATGTAAAGAATTATAAATATTTTATATAAAAAGGGCAATTCAATATTTACGCCCCACGCTTTTATTTTTGGTCATGTGAGGGAATTCGTTTAAGGCAGTCATTTAGGCCGGTAACAAAATTATTTTTCTTTTTTAGTACATTTTAATAAAAGCTTGTTTTTAATTTGTTTTATTTTAATTTATTTTTATTTTTTATTTTAATTTATTTTATGCTTTTTAGTGTTCCAGAATTTTGATTACACAAGCATTTTGTATTCCTTATGTAAAAGTAGTCCGGTCTGCATGACATTTGTTATGATTTTAATCGGGAGCACACCAGGAATCCATTGGTGTCATTTCCATATCGACACGATGAAGAATGAGGAATAACGAAACTCTTAATACGCTGAAATGAATATTTCACCCTCGACCGCGGGGAGCCGACCTCAAATCGCTGCGGTCGACCGAAAATTCATACCTGTTTCAGAAGTAAAATAATTCTTTATACTTTACCGTATCGATATAAAAGTAACGCCGATGGATTCCTTAGGTTTTTCCGATGAAAATCATATAAAATGTCATGTAAATCTAATTATTTTTAACGAAGTTATGAAAATCAATTTATTATGAAGATTTCTTAATTACGATCCGATCTGTGTCGTTTTTCGACCATTTTCATTGGGAAAACATAAGGAATCGGTTCACACCACTTTCTCCAAGATCCGATGAGAAATGTGGAATTTTCGATTTGTCACTTCTTAGGGGGCAACATTGTACGGTCCCCCGTGGCCTTGAGAGTAGAAGTCCTCGAAACCCCTCGAAGCACGGCTTATCGGCGGCGTTGCCTTTGAAGACTCTAGCGAGAGGATAACCCGTTATCTGCTTTCCTGATTCCATAATCACGTTGCAGACAGGAAAATATTGTATTGTCATCGAAATTACGTATGTGTGCAAGATTTCAAGTCGATCGGATATGCGAAAGTGGGTCAAAATTAGCTTACAAGATTTCATCCTTACACACTAACTAACGAACAAACGAACAAACTCACAAGTGAAGCTAAATAAAAGCTTGTAAAAATGGGTGAATTTCCGGGTATTTTTTTCTCTTTGATCGTTATTTAAACATATGTAAATGTTCATAATGCACTAATAACTTATATTGTTGTATTCGGGAGGGTTCATACAATAAATAAATTGACGGAACAAGCAAACGAATAACTATTACTGTTTGGACACAAAAGATGTTGAAAATTTGCAGCTTTTTTTCAAAATCGAATTTCCCAAAAACTGAGGGCGATGGCGACAAACGGTTTGCGGATTCGCTTTCAGCGCACAAAAACCTATAAGAAACGGGTATTGAATGTTACAAGTCCAGATGGCTGTCGAACTGTGTAAGAGGAAACGTGTTTTATTTCTAAACTCTAATCCAGATACTTCAACGCCATTCCCACAGAAGTACATACATATGTGTTATGGAAGAGACGGTATTCCACTTGATTTTCTTCTGCCTGAGCATACGCATTAGGCACCTCGTTATTGCTCAGTATACCCATACGCGTGTGTGCTTGTAATTGCAGAAGGAGAATCTCAAACAAACTTTAATAATGTGATCATTTCAAAATTAGTCTATAAATTTAACCCTATAGGGTCACACGGGGTGTATCGAACCACAAGAGCAATTCGAGTTCAAATGCCCGCGCCTTTACGACCTCAAAAAATAAAAAAATATATCGCTTTTTCCACATCCGTGGAAAATCGCTCTTCTTGAACTACAAATTTCATCGTATCAAAATTTACATTTCTAGAAAAAGACTATTAGAGCATGATTGTACCTATGAGTATTACGAATGTACAATTACATATCACGCAAAAGTTAAGAGATTAACAAAAAAAAAAGAAAATGGTAACTCAAAAATGATGCTGTGGTGCAGTGAACCCCATGTGACCAATTTGTGATTATAAGAAGGTATAGCCACGCAGGGTTAACACTGCGATTTTGAACCGCGACTATAAGTAAATAAAATCTCTAGTCAACCTTATAAGTTAAGGAAGAAATTATGCAGGCAGACATACCAACGTCGCCAAGTTTTTCTGGATGCTTTTCGAGTTCCAAAAGTGTATTTATAAAATCTGGCCTGACAATGTTATGCTTCTTCCTGTACTCCATAGTTTCAGAGACAAGTTTCGTGAAGAATGGATACAGCTTGTCGTACGGCAGTATGTATCCGAGTGAATCGTACAGCCACCCACAGCACTCCTGCATTCTAATTCTCAATATCGAGACCAAATCTGTAGCAAAGATTTCTCGGCCCATTCGACGGAATTCGCTCTCTTTATCCGACATCGAGTTCATTTCGATTCCAAACGCACAGCTACCAATTACATCGGTCGTAAATTGAGCAGCCAGTTCTCTGCATTCGATTGGCTCCCCTCTCGCTACTAATGTGTCTAAATGTTTTATAAGGTGTTCACTGCAGTCGTGGATAAGGGAATAGGTGCCCCTGAGTTTACCCGCCGAAAATACTGGTGAAAGTAGAGTTCTCAACGGTCGCCATCTTTTACTTTCCAGGCATACGAGATTCTGAGACAGTGGGTCCGCCTGTGTTTATTAAACAGTAGAATTGTATGATATTTTTTAATTTTTGAATTCTAAAAATTCGTATATTTTAGATCTTTGAAGTGCATCAATCGAAGATTTATAAACTTAAGCAAGCATAAGAAAGAGAAATTCGAATTCTTGTTCGTGCGTGTAAGTACTTACTATTTCATGCATCACGAATCCTCGATCCGCGAATTTAGAAAAGTCCTTAATGAGAACATCTTTAATAATATCTGGGTCTTGAACAATAAGAACAGGCGTCCTCCTAATAAATATTCCAACTAGTGGCTCGTCCTTGTATTCAGTGTACAACCTCTGCTGGAAATGAGGTATCGCTAATTTTCCCATCATAGGAGCCAGAAAATTGCCAAATACTGGTATAGGTTTTGGCCCTGGTACACCACGGCTTATCCAAAAATCAAAATGCGCCGTGAAATAATAATACACCGCAATAAGTACTGCGGCTATGCCGCTGAAAATCTCCCAATAGGTAGCCATTTTGGTTCAACGTTCGGTGAGCATTCAGCCACTAGCAGTTACAGTGGGCGATGTGCTGCAAAATATGAATAATAATTCGAAATTATCTAGTCTGTGACATTGTTCGCAAGAAAATGGGGTTTGACAATAGTTTATAAAATTATTTAAATAATAATTTGTAAATCCTTGAAACGAATTTCACTTGTCGAACTTGTACTCCGGTATACTTAAATTCTTTATCAGACAATGCTGCGATTTAATACTAATTAATGACAGAAGTTCTGTCGCAGAACAGTAATAACTGATAATCCTAAATTTATAATAATTGATATTACATTAATATCACTGTTACAATTTAATGTTATTTTCTGTCCCACGGTTTTGACGTTCATGAGCCCTATTACCATTTCTGTGTCACATCCAACGTTAACGACTATCTAAGTATAAGATAAGAGTGCAGCGCTAGATACGGTAAGAATGAAAGTTATAATAGCAGAGAGGATTTACATACAGGGTGCCCCGATGCCAAATTAATACAGCATGTTTAAGAAGTCAAATAATTGAAAAAATTCCATATGAAAATTAAAATTTCTTCATTTGTTTATTAATCAGCAATTCTACAGACCCATACAACGGGGAAGCATTGTACAACTTTACTTAAGATGCAAAGAATCTGTGCTATCTTATAATTTCTTAACAAATTATTTGCGAACATGGGTTTGTATGAACCCTTTTAATATTTTTCCACCTTTGTTTCTTAGAGAATGCAGCTTCATTCTATCCAAGCCTCTTTGGCATATTTATAACTCCTCGTTTGCTAGTAGCATTTTTACTATCTCATGGAGGACAAGTTTCATAACCCCCGCATTCAAAGTAGGTGATCATTCCGACGTTAGAAACTATCGTGCTACTTATAAGATTTCATCTCTGCTCAAGATATTCGAAGAAATCGTCACCGAGAAATTATCGCCTCTCATTACTAACATTTTCTTTTTTAATTTAGTTATTTTTAGTAGCATCAACCTCTAAGTTGGGTTATTAGTGACTCGATCTATAGCAGCGTTGGCCACATCGGGCCATTTGGGGGTACGGTCTCCATGATGTTTACCATAGCCGCGCAGAAGGGAAGCTCGAAAGCCAATGGTAACGTGGGCGCGCCACGGATAGGGAAAACTGTAGTAGCGTGCGGTGCAACCTCATGCCCGTACGATAGGCTTGAATGACTGGGAATCTTGGGGGCCCCAATGATTGCTGCCACTTGGGCTCCTAAGAGGTCCAGTTATTTCAGCCTAGGGGTACAAGCCTGCACCGCACGCTACTACTTACCCTCTTACAGTTTTCCCTATCCGTGGCGCGCTCACATCACTATTGGCTTCCAGCTCCCCTTCCGCGCGGCTATGGTAAACATCATGGAGACCGTACTCCCAAATGGCCCGATGTGGCCAACGCTAATCTATAGCAGGGGTGCACACTTACAAGTAAGTAAGTCTGCCCTAGGGCAGTCGGTGCGCCCTCGAGCTCGACCGTGGTATGCTCATCCCCCACTCCTCGGTATAAGGTCTCGTGGTGAGAACTCCTGTGACTGCAAGGCCTCGTTTTGTTTTCTCCAAGGAAAATATGGTATTGTCTCAAGCTTCCTATTGTTGCCCCAACACGATCACCGGAAAGGTCCAGTTTATGCTTTTATGACACCCCCGACAGCTAAATGATCGTTTGGTTGCGACAGACATACACAGCTCCGTCACTGTGTGCGTTAGCGATCTCAAGCGGTGGGTTAAAATTTACTCAGGCATAGGATATGGAGGGTTAATTGAGATTTGAAAAATGTTTAAATTTTTGTATGGAATAATTTTGTTCAAAGTTATAATGATAGCAGTAAGACGGGTTTAAAAAAGTTTGTTGCTGCGAAGATGATTCTGGCTGTCGTAGTCATCGGAAACAAAAAGCGAAAAAATTTTCTTAATCTATGAGTGTGGTTATCGTTTGAACTAGAATGAAGTAATTATTTGCAAAAATTCAATTTTGCAACACAAAAAACTAACAATTGCTTTTCCAAAAAATTAATGTTTTCATTTGAAATACAACCATTTTTGCGCTTTTCAACATGAACTAAAGTTCATACGATAACCACACTCATATAGATTAAGAAAAATTGTACGTTTTTTGTTTCAGATGATTACGACAGCCAAAATCATGCGCGTCAGCAACAAACTCTTGTTTCAAACCCCTCTTACTACTACCATTATAACTTTGAACCAAATTACTATTATTGCATACAAAAATTTGAACACATTTTTCAAATTTCATTTAATAAAAGTACAGAGATTGGAATTATAATATTCAATACTTTTTTTTTAAAAATTCCCCAAAATGTGCCTTATTTTCAGAGCGTCAAACTCTGGAAACCCCTGCGGTAGCCTGCGACGCTCCGTTCCCACTACTTCAGCTGCTCCCCACTCCGTTGGCGAACTCGCTTGTCCTTGAACGAGCTCGGAGCTCGAGCTCGAGCTCAGCTTGAGCTCGAATATGCGCTCGCGCCCGGAATTGGGGGTCCTGTGCATGCCTGATCTATAGTAACGATATTCATAACTCTTAAAGAAGATTGGTATGTTTGAGCAATCTCAGCAGCTGTTTTATCTTCTTTTGGTGGGTTAGATTTTTTCGTATACAGGAGTCAATTTCTCAGTTCTTCCTTTCGGCTGAGAATTTGTTGCAGGTAAGAATAAGATGATCGATGGTTAATGTGAGGTTACACGTGCCACAATTTGGGGTGTCTGCCTTGCTCATTATGTGCGAATGGGATATTTGGGTGTGGCCAATTCGTGCAAGATTACGGACAAAGGTGTTTTCAAAGAAGTTGTTTTTTAGTAGTAGCTGTGTGTGTGGGGGGGGGGGGGGGGGAGGGGGTGCGTTTAGTTTCCATTCCCTGTCCTAGTATTTATTGATTGCCGTTTTAGCGGCAATTAGTTTGTGGGCCATAAACTGAGGCAGTTTGATAGGTTCTGCCGGGGAGTTTGCAGCTTCTTTGGCTAGTTTGTCCGCCATTTCATTATTTTCAATTCTCACATGTGATGGACTCCACACTATCATTACTTTGTTCCCTTTTATTAGCGATGAGGTGTACGATTCTCTGCACTTGATAACTGGGTCATGGTCAGTTAAGGTATTTATAATTGCCTGGATTGCGTTTTTTGAGTCGCAGCAAATGGTACACTTATTTTCTCCAGTTGGTGCTATTTCTATGGCTTGTTGAAGTGCAGCTAGGTCGCATAGGATTACTGTAGCATCATTAGATAATTTGGTTTTGGTAATTGATTGTCCGTGGATTACTGCACATCCAGAGCCTCGATCGGTTTTGGATTCTGGGTAAATGTGCACAAAGTCTGAAAGCACTGTCTGACAAGGTTTTTTCACCTGAATGAAATATATCGTTTCCGATGAATTTTTGCTCCTTGAAAACGAATTTTGCCGCAAAAGTGGCGTAGCACATTAGGATTTTAAGAAAATTGAGGTTAAACATGCCAAAAAAGCCTATTTTGGCCATATTCAAGCCAGTATATAAAAAGAACGGTACGTCCTAGCCAAAGTTCGACTAAATACTCGAATTCAGCAAGAAAAAATGTACAAAATACATATATTACTTTAAGAGTTACAATAAATTCTATGCAAGCACCTGCGTATAGAAATTGTAGGAGACTGAAATCTGTGGTTTACGAGATAGGCTATATGGCTTACAAGAAACTGGATAAATGCAAGAAAAAGTTGTATATATTGTTAATGATTTTTAAAGTTGCTGATTCCGAATCCGAAATAAGATTTGTAAAATTAATTTGTTTAAACAATTTGGAGGATAGAATGCCATTGATTGCGACTAAAAACAAGGTTACGCTTAGCACTGGTCCCTCAGGTACACCATTTTCCATTATTTTGGCAGAAGACAGGATATTGTTCGCTCTTACGTATGCTATTGGTATTTTAAGAAAATTACTGATGAAGTTAATTATATTACGTTGTAGTCTGTAGTTTTTAAGATTGTTTATAATACGTGCAGTAACAATAACTTTTGAAATTAACATCCTTTTTTCCAAGGACATCAAATTCAGTTTAATAAGAAAAAGACCGTATTAGTTGCACAAATCTGCACAAATTAAAAAAATAGTTGAAATCGTTATTAACGCGTTCAGCGTCCAGGCCTTTAGCGTAGTTTATTAAGTCCCCATTCCTGCTCTAGCGAAGCGATAAGACGTGTTACTCTAAACATTCGATCCCTTATTTTCAATTCGGTTCCGACATCTAGCATGACTTTTCCATCCCAAATGTTGCTTTCAGTATTAGAAGAGGAGGCAAACGCGTTACACGTAATGAAAATAATTTGATAAAAAAATATATCGAACAAAAGTTAGTCAGTATTCAGTTGACAACAAATTACAAGAGTGAATATTGATAAAGAAAATCAACATTGAGTGACAGTGGATCCCGCGGTGCCGTTGACTACCACTGTCGACGCCGCACGTTTTGTCAAACTGTTTCGCTTCTGTATTGAAAACAAAAGGTGTTTTACCACTTCTGTTGATGTCTTGCGGAGGAAAAATGCCTGCTGCATCGCGTGAAGTAATCAGATTTTTTTCTAGACTTAGTTTTTGAATATATAGAAAAATATCTGCCAAAATTAGCGCATTTCGGGTGTCCTTACTTACTTACCGAAGGTTTCGGGAGACCGAGACGGAAAAAATTGTATCATTTATATCAATACCAGTGAAAAGTTTTTACCTTTCTGTCTCCTGTTGAATCGTAATTTGTATCTTATTATTGATTTACAAATATATTTTCATTGCTACCAAATAGTCTGCGAGTACTGAATATGTCCATATACGTACTTAAATAAATACCATATACAAAACTTGGTAGGAAGATTATTTTTACATCGACAATATTTTTAAATGTTATTAAAATATACTGCAAACTGAATACTTTATGCAAAGGGAATACTGATATTTTGGTCAATTATAATTCAACAGGAGACGGAAAGGCAAAAACTTATCACTGGTATTGATATAAATGATATACATAATTCTTCCTGTGTCAGTCTCCTTTTAAGGGAGTAGACTTTTGTGACGGCCCGAAAAAATAGGTAATCTTCTGATGCAAATTGAAGAGAAATTAATCAGCTGATTAAATGCGGTTATAAAATTTTTGAATATATATATGTCACGAGGTGGCTCCGAACTGATGATCTTTCTAAAACGGTGTACTTCCTAACTCTAATTTTGATTGTCTAAAACATTAATTGACCCGGTTTTTAATATTTTGTAAATTCGCTGAATAACAGCGTGTAGAAGAAAAGGATGCTGATTTTCGCGACGATTCGCCTGTAACTCCTGTAAAAAAGGAATTTTCAAAAAATGGTCCGTTAATGCTTAGAGAATGTAGCAACAAAGATGTCTGCAAAATTTGGTCATAATTACATCAATACAGATTGAGAAATCATGTACAGGGTCACCCGTTAAAACTGCAACCTACGCGCGCGCGAATAGACGCGTTCCACCACACTATTCACCGGCCCGGCGTTCGGAGGGTTGCCAGCGAACACGAGGCAGCAGAGCTTCGAAAATTTTAGGATGGTCTCTTTCAAATTAACGTCGCAAAGAGTTGTGCGAAATTTCCCGGCCCGGGTTGAAGAATTTGGGGCCTTTTTTGTACTATAAAAGATATCGGAATACAATTTATGCCGAAAAATGAGGAAAAATTATTCTCTCTTAACGATGGAGAATTTAAAATATTTTACGTTTACTTAATTTTTTTCTCTTACATTTTCTCGTATTACTTGAAGTAACAAATATTTGAGGTGGAGAGAGTTAGGACCACCCCGAAAAACATAGAGGAAGTTCGAAAACTGTATCAGGAGAATGGTATTTCAGAACGTGAGACACTAAAGTCTATAACGTGACAGCTCTATTCTATACCTCGATGGTGATAATAAGAATAATAATAAGAAGAAGAAGAAGAAAAAGGAGAAGAAGAAGAAGAAGAAGAAGAAGAATAACAGATATATAAATACAAATATTATATAACAGAAATTTATTGTAATTTGATTGTAAATAAATATATAGGGTCGTAAAAATGTATTCGTGGCGAAAAATCAATCGTTTAAAGAACATACCATGTCAGATGTCGCGTGTATTAGGAGATAAGTTCAAGCATATGATGCTAGATGTCAGACGTAGGTACTTGCTACTGAAAATGAGTAGCACTTCGCATTATTGAAATTCAAATATTTCCTAAACGAATGGCTTTCCGGTAGTAATAATTTAATACTTTTTCACCGGAAATGACGAGCTGGATCGATTGGTGTATTGAAAGCTATATCATTCTACACTGCTGATAAAAATTAAAGGAACACTATAATTTTCCGAAAATTTTGGTCATTTTCAAACAGCTGCATGCCCGCGAAAAATGGTCGCAAAAACTATTTGAAAAAGCGTTTTAACACTTAAAGCTTCTAGTTTTTGAATCAAGAACAGCTGACAGCGCCATATATGTAGTGAGTCGATACTTGGATATTCTTGAGGGGGGTGCCTACGGCTATCATGAAATGACTCTAAAGAAAAATACAATCTTTTCCTCCTTCTTGGCAACACCTTAAGCGATTTATACATTTTTACCTGAAAATTGAAGAATAAAATACACTTCTTCGTTAATCTAAGGAAGACAATGTTGACATTAACAATTGTTTATTTCGTACAGTTATAAACTAGAGTGCGCCAAAATTTGGAGATAATTGAACATCTGTAAATCTCTAATGCTAAAAAATTACAAGTCTTCCAATCGTCTTGCGATCTGAACTTTCCTTTTTAAATATATAAGTGGCTTAAGTTTACGACTGCAACTTTCAGCTAGCATAAATATTAAAGAACCAGGCGAAATCAAATGTACAATTGAATCGCGTATTGAAGTATTAATAATATTCATATTATATTATATTATGTTATGTATATTACCGATATATGAAGTAACAAATTACTATACGCAAGTGAGAGAATTTTTTTAGTAGAGTAAGGGTCAGATATCGCTCTGTCCGTTCTTCTGTTTGTGAATGGTTTCTGCTATTATCAAAACCATGTGATATACAATGCGAATTCAAACAATCTCTAAGAAGAAAGTGAAAAAAATATATAAAAAAAATTTTATGTTAAACGATTTTACTAAAATGCACTAAAAACTAAAGAATGATTCTTTTCTCGTACTACAATTTCGATGGTGATATGTGACTTTAAATAAAATCATACAAACTCTGTGATTATCCTCTTGAATTGTTCAAATCAATTGTAAAAAAAGAAGGATAATCATAGTTTGCATAATTTTATTTAAAGTCACATATCACCATCGAAATTGGAGTACAAGAAAAGAATTAGTTTTTAGTTTTTAGTGCATTTTTAGTAAAATCGGTTAACATAACATTATTTTTATATATTTTTTTTCTAGTTTTTAGTGTTCGTAGATTTTTTATTTTTTTTTCTAGTTTTTAGTGTCTGTGGATTTTTATAAATTGTTTTATATTTTATTCTACATTCTACTGCTTGTGGACTTTTTATACATTTCTTTTTATATTTTTGACTTTTTTTAAAAAAAATTGTATTGTCATCCAAAGTACACACACCTGCAAAGTTTCGAAAAAATTGGATTAGTGGAAGTGGGTGAAAATTGAGTTACCAGATTTGAATCATAAAGTAAACCATACAGAGCATCGAAGCTAATTAAAATCATTTAAGAAGAGGGAATATTACGATATAGATGTACTTATTAGCACAGGAAACGCTGTGCCACTTACGTACTTGGTTAATTATAAATCTTACGTAGAAGTTCTGAGTATCAAACTTTGGCGTTATTATAAAAATGGTTCAAGTACATATTTACCTGAAACAATTATCCAAATGAATTCCCTATAGTCAAATAATAATTCGTTATTCGTGATAGATTATTCTATTATATTACTGGAATAATTGATAATCATGTAATTGAATCATTTATTCACATAACTTTAGAAAAATTATTCGATTAATGATGCTGTTGACAATTTTCACTGTCTGCTGGTTGATGACTGTTTTTGAAAATAATAAATGCGCAGTATGGTATTTAGTAAATAATAAAAGATGCAAATAACAAATAATACAAACAACGAATACATAATTAACAGAATAAACTTTATACTATTCGAATAAATTGTTATTATTATTTGTTTGTGACGAAATAAGAACTTATTTGTTATTCTACATCCGAATCAAATTGTCCCCACTCTGCGAAGTACGTACCTGGTTGACCAAGTCCCCACCATTCTTCGCTACTCACCCTACATTTTTTGTAGATTCTTAATTTCCAGGCAGGTACTGATACACCTGTAAGGTCGTACACGGCATGGAGCATTCAGTATTATTTCGGCGGCGATAGTGAGAAGAGCTGTCTGCAGAAGTACTCTGCTCGAAATAATTAGAGGATTATCTAGGCAATTGTGGTAGTTTAAATTTTGAAAACCACTGATACTACACAAATTTTAACGTCAGTAATAGTACTACGATATTATATGTACAGTATTTCCCTCATTTTTTAAAATTGATTTACTCTTCAGATCCACATATTTGATTCATCCGTCAAAAAAGGGGTCCTCTAAGTATTTCGCAGCAACTCATTGTTAGTGTGTCCAAGTCAAAGCTTGGGTGACGTTATAGGAGTGATATTTACAACTTAGTGTTTGCACAATTTAAACAAACTATCATTGAACATACATCTACTAGTGTTTCGAGTAAGTGTGCGCATGTGCTGTTGATATTTAAATAACGCGCGCCAGAATTTGGGGTCCCAAATTAGTGGAGCAGAGGTTCAGATTGCGAAATGGCAGGAAACTTCGATCTCCTCCGGAAAATGTAAGTTACATGCTTCAGCTTCAATTAAGAATTTTTGACAGTCTATGTATTTTGTTGCAATTAATACGTAGAAAATAATGAAAAATGAAGATAATATTAGTAGTTTTGTTAAATACATTTTTTTGTAAAGGTCTAATAGTGAGGACAGCAAAAATATTAATATATTAATGATGTAAATATTGTTGTATTTATAATATTTTAATAGCTTTCTTGCGTTAAATTCTAAACTGTGCGTCAGCTTTCGAGGTTGCTGTTAATGTGACGTAATTTTCAACCAATTGCACAATATGCAAAATTCCATTAGGCAAGAAGCAATTTACATGTGATTGCATATAAAAATGAACTACTACCATTAAATTATTCCGGATTTTTTAGTTTTTTCTTTTGACAGAATTGAAATTTGATGATGAACTTCTACGTTACTTATACGACAAGTATACGTTACTTTGTTTGTTAATATTATGAAATTATTATTTATGGTTCAATTGAGAAACAAAGTCTGAATATACTTCTTGAAAAACATTATTCACACATTTTTATCACTCTTATCGCGAACAAATGATATTAAGATTGGATCAGATAAGGCTCACTGAATATTCGAAATTTGAATTCAATAAAACTCGTTGTATCGAACCCAGTCACGTGCCTGAAATATTCGAATACTAGAAATTCATTGAGCAACTTTAAAAAGTTAATTAGTTAATCAAAACAAATTGAATTTTTTATGCCAATCGAAAGGCTGAAACAAACTGAATTTTTTTAAGTACTCGGATAATAAGGTTATTTAAGTTACTTGAACAAATTGAATTCTATGAGGCTACTTAAATAATCGAAATATATGAATATCCTGTTTGATTTATATATTTGGAACGAGTTTATTTGCTTTTTCCTTCCATGACTTTGAAGAACTTCACCAGGACCCTTTATATGGCATTTAAACAGTGCAACGTATAATTTTTGTACGTTATTTACTTATCCATTTATTTCATGACTAGCGTTAACTCTTCTGCTGCATATAAAAGAAAATAATACACGAAAGTCAATCACGAATAATTTAAAACTTTGTATCTACAGCTATAGCTTGGCATAATATCAATTGAAAGAAAATGAATATATAATCAACGAAGTTTAATTTATTATAGCAAAAGTTTCCTTATTTACATGACCTGGTTGTGAAATTCGTATCGTTAAATCCAGAAGTAAATATTCTGGGCTTAACAACTGGTGGGGTTTAATAAAACTTTTACGTAATTCAGATATTAAATATTGTAAAAAGATATATTAATTTACAATGAAATAATAAATGTTAAAGACACTTCTTTACAAATTTCGTGAAACTTAAAATCATTCCTGTAATAAACTTTTTCAATTGGATAATAGTTGCAAAGATGAAACAGAAAATAGTTCTGGTAGAGAAGGCGCACAAGTACCCTTGGTGGGTGCTACCTATGACCAACGCTCTGTGATTCTAAAATTCTACTAACAACATGTCTATTAAACGATTGTTTATTTTTAAGTATATATTCCGTGACCTTTATTGTGAAAATTCTATAACATGTTTGGTAACATTTCACGTGGAATATTGTATAACAAAATATGATAGCCGTGTGGAATATCTTATAAAATTTCTTATCAAAAGTAATTCAAGAACTGTTTTCGTTTATCAAAATTGTTACGCCAATGAGTTTTGAGCGATAACTATTCAAACAATTAGTGACGAAATCACCGTATCATACAAACAAAATCCAAAACTAAAATAACGGGCGTAAAATGCAAGGGAGAAATCGTAAAAATTTTTTAAGACGAATGCGACGACTTAAATTATTTTATAAAACCTAAAACAGATTTTGAACTAAAACAATGATTTTAATTATTTTTAATAGTAAGCTGTTGTTCTTTCGTATTATACGACAGTAAATGGCAGAATTAGAGAAGATAAACTCTATCAACAGTTTTAATTATTTACACAATAATAATACGAATTATGAATGATACGGTAATAATCGAAGTTCTTCAAAATATGATAATATAAAAGTAATAAAAAAACTGTAACTGTAACGATTGTAATATTTTAAAAATCGTAGCAGAGATGCTGAAAATAATGCCTAACGCTTATAGATTATAAACAGTAGAAAACAGTGGCATAAATCATCCAAAATATTTCTTCCAGTTCTAAACTTGTATGTCCTTGAACATTATCCAATAGAGGGAATTACATACCTTATATTCTTTTATTAATGAAAAATCTAGGTCCTCGTCCGAATTAAAAGTTGTATGTATAGTATGTAAATATTGTACAGGGAAAATTGACCGAAGCTTTCGTCTTATATATAAAAAATAACGATACTTTTTCCTGCCCCACTGTCTACCAACATCAATCACTCACAAGGAAAATCCCAATCTAATCTAAATAAGTACACATACAAGGAAAATCCAAGCCTAACCTGAATAAATTAATCACCTGAAAGGAATGTGTTTGGAGAACAATTTTCAACAAAATTAATCTTCTCGAATTCGTAAAAAAAAACAACCAACCATCCTCCAATCATTAACTTTTTTTATCATTCTTGTTGCCATCAAATCAAAAGATTTTGTTAACATCATTTTTGATGCACCATATCCTTCCCGTTGACGTGCCACCACTCTCTGCATTTTATTCCACTGGTTCCTTTTCGTTATGGTGTTGTTCTACCTCAACTATAATGAAGATCTCGTCGTTCGTCAAAGACGAGTCCATCGAAGTTTTACCGTGGTAGAGTCGTCTTATCCAGGTGGTCTACAAGATCGTTTGCTGGATCGGACTGGCTTGAACTGGATTGGGGCTGTTGGATCTCGAGATGTCCGGGTTGGTTTACTCGATCGTAGAAGGAAACATACTCGCAAATTGATTCACGCATATTCGCGGAATAAGTGTGTACGAAGAAGCCGCTGTCTGGGCGTAATATTTCTTAAATTCCTCTTGTCCATTAAATCTACAAGTTTTGAAAGGCTATTTCACATTTTAACACTTACATAAGCAGTGAACGTAGTGACTGTATGGTATTCCGCGTAGTTATGAAGATAGACTTCTTTTGAGTTCGACATATAC
This sequence comes from Andrena hattorfiana, assembly GCA_944738655.2. NCBI lineage: Eukaryota > Metazoa > Arthropoda > Insecta > Hymenoptera > Andrenidae > Andrena > Andrena hattorfiana. Next base: position 26,161,916 of record OX122889.2, read on the forward strand.
CTACTCAGTATGAGTTTGATTTAGTTTAGCAAATTCTTATACGGTGATGTAAAGGTATTTGTTAATGAAATAAATTTTTGTGACAAGCTGTATGCTTTGTGGAATCTAGGCGAATTAAATTTTTCATCCAATTTTAATTCCTTAGCGAAATTGTTACTCTTCTTTTAGGGGAAATGTTTTATTTCTGCAGAAAATAAATGTACAACGTTAAGTGTCGATGTTCGCTGTAAACAATAATAATAACTTCCAAAACCTTTTACTGTATAGAATATTAGCAGTTTTAGAATAGAATAGAAATGAATTTATGCCGTAACGACCGTCATGACAGTCTCAGGATGCTTTTATAATGCCGACCTAGACATGGTGTGAATTAGTTCTAGATTAAATAGGTTCATGCTAGTTTCATGCTATGCTTGTGATGGATCTGTGAGTTAAAATACTTGAAACGCGTGCCATTGCATTATCTCATGTTTAACAAACTATTACTTAAACTGATTGAACAGTGACTCAGAGGGCAATTGTGTTCTTCAATTAATTCGCTCGTCATGTTATCATCTAAATTTCTGTTTACAAGCACTTGCCTTAAATAAACCTCGGGTTTGAGCCAGTATAAATATCCCAAGTTTTCCTCCCACGAAAATGTTTGCAACAATTCTAAAATAAATTTCAAATAGTTTTAATCTCAGATATCAGATAATCGATATTGTTGTTTCTTGACATTTATTTAGCCAATTGTGAGAATATAAACCACAAATGGTGTAAAAAATTGCCTATTTTAAATATGGCGGAACTTCAAACAAGTAGGTATGATTTTCGCCAAAAATTCGCGTTTTATTTGTTTAAAAATAGTGGTTAAAATGAATAATTTGGTTAAACCTTGGCGTTCACATTCTGAGGAACATTATAAACTAAATGTGTGCAAAATTTGAAGTTGATTGGTCAAAATGGTTTTTGAGTTATCCCCGACGCCAATTTTGAAAACGTGGTTTCGAGAAGAATTCGTTTAAAATGCATTTTAGGTACGCTCGGCGCTCGGAGGCGCGCAGACTCACCAGGCTATATCAATACGGAGTTGAATTTTGACTTACAACTTTGAGAATATATTTTTGAAATGTTTTAGTAGCGATTTATGGAAAAATTTTTGTTTCTACCTTTCGTTCGATTTATACGGTCTTCTCCCTTTAAGTTTGTCATACAGATATATAGAAATATGAGTTTGAACTTTCTTTTCACCCCCACTGTTTCTCGCCTTTCGCATCGCGTTACATTTTATTTTATTTCTTACTACTACTAAAGACGTATTATTATAATTAGATCGGTGCAAAATTCGGTTGCTTTATTAAACCAAAGTCTTTATTAAAAGTAAAAATATAACACATGTTTTCTTAATCAAAGTATTTTCCTCTGGTATTTATGTCCTTTTGCCACTTGTCTGATAAAAGTACATGTAGGTGTAGTAAAAAGACATTTCCACCTAATATTTTAAATTTTGGCTGAAGCGAAATTCAAATTGAACAGCTGAAATTCCATAAAAATTACTTTCTGACCCCAAACTGTGCCCATACATTACTAGTTCGCTAAAAAGTTCAATAATAAGAGGCCTTACTGTTTTACGAGTTTAAAGAAAGACACGCGAGCACATTGCCGATAGGCACTCGATTTGCTTGTAACATTCTCGAAGGCAGAGTAAGGTTTTCCCCCAATGCAATGAACCTCTAACGGCGATGAAGTAATTCCTTGCATGCATCAAGGCATGCTCGGACACACGCGGAACGCGACGAGTCCGTCTTTTATGAAGGGACAGGCCAGCTCGGTATACGAATTCCCGTTGCTTTATTTAGAATCCCCTCGAAAACGCATAAAACGCATATATCGCGTGGCCATGTGTACGTAGAAATTTTAAACGCGTAACCGAGCATAAAGCTGAAGAGGCTTAAACATTTATCTGCACTTCCTGTCCCCGTTGCAATCGTACGTGAACCAAACCCCCGTGAGGTTGTTCATAAAGGTGCGTTTAGACCAAACGAACGAATGCTCGTACGCCCCCCACTTCGACAAAATCCAAGTGATGAAGAGCAGTTGCAAGTAAAAATTGCCGTTTGTACAGCACGAATTCAGTTCGCTGCGAATTACAACTTTTTTATTGCAGCTAATTATTAATATTTATGATAAAATTTAATAAAAACGATTTATCCCCTTTTATTAAGCACAATTTGCACTACAAATTACTTCTTTGAGATTTGATTTTTATAAACAGTAGCCCAAGTTACAGTATAAAAACTGAAAGTGGCTGGTACTGTATGACTCTCCCCTATGTATGCAGGTAGTTTTACTGTTGTATTAGCTGGCCACACACGGGGAGGTTCCTCGCGGTCTTCATCCGTCATGGACAAACGAACAAACTGCGATCAAAGTCTGAGGCGGATCAAAACTGCAAATACCCACTAACATACGACGAAAGTTCACAGACAAATCACGTTGGAAAAATCGGTCACAGATAAAACTGCGTGTTAATGGATGAAAATCGCTGGTTTATCCACGGATTTGCTCGAAACTGTGGACTTTCGTTTTGCTGAAAGTTTTCTCAGTTGTCATGCAGACTTGAACTTAGTTGCACAAAATGAAATATGTTTAAGCGTATAATTGCCCAAAAAAATACTCCTGTAAATCGTAAAACGTGGGTAAAAAAGTATTTAATTGAAAAGGGGTGTCTGAGTCATATTCAATTATTGAATGAATTGTGGGATAATGAACCTGATGATTTCAAAAATTATGAGAATGGAGACGAAAACGTATGATGAACTATTCACTTTAATAAAAAATAATCTGACAAAGCAGAACACAATAATGAGAGGCGGGTTTTTCAGTTTTTTCAATTTCAACCTGTCGGTTTTTATCTGCAGACAGAAACTGCACGTTAATGTTAAACAACTGTTTTTCACGCGGTTGAAGTTTGTCACGAGAACCGTGACGGTATAAATCGATCATAGACATGCACCACTAACATGCAGTTAAGGGGAGGTTCTGGTTTAGAGCCCAAAAAAATAGGTGATATTTAGGAATTAATTAAAGGAAAACTACTATATATAATTTAATGGGACTTTCTGCATTGTATTAAGGATGTCTTAAATTATAGAAATATATTTTTTGTTTTATAATTAATCATTGCAGACAGCCCTGGGGAGTCGTTAAAGTCAAGGCGTCAAAAAATTGATCCAAATCGGTGGGACCTGTATCTCCAAAAGTTATTATCCGATTCGACTGAAACCTTTTTTATTTTGAAGATTATTCTTTTGGCTAGCGGGGGGGGGTGGGCGACTAAAAAAATTACAAAAATGACATTTTTTTTTAGAAAATAACGACACTTCCAGTTTGAAATCACTTCCCTGTATTTTTCGTCCTTTCATCGCCTTTGAAAATTATAAATTTTCAACTTTTTGTAATTTTTTTTGTCCCCCCCCCCCTAGCCAGAAGTATATTCTTCAAAATAAAAAAAGTTTCAGTCGAATCGGATAATAATTTTTGGAGATACAGGTCCCACCGATTTTGAGAACACTGTTTCGGGAAAAACGCGTTTAAAGTTTTACGTGAGCGCCGAGTGACCGGTTGTAACCCATGCATTTGCCGCTACTCAAATGCCTATAACTTCGGGAATTTTACGAATTTCAACAAATCCTTTTAAACACGTTTTCCTAAAAGGTTGAACATTCGAAAAATGAAATAAAAAAAAATCGACATTTAGACCAGAACCATCCCTTAAGTTCGCAGACTTGAATCGCGACGGATGAAGACCGCGGAGAAACCTCCCCGTGTGTGGCCAGCTATTGCCAACTGTATACCCCTACCCTTAAGTTGGTCAGGCCTTTCTGTGCGACCGCTTCTACTGTGAATGTTTTGTAGAAAGCGAACTTCGGGCTTGATTTGTTTTCAAAGTAAATATTTGGGGACACTGGGACAATAGGTACTTCCGATACTTTTCAGAAAATATCGACGTGAAAATGAGCATGCAAATTCATCGACGTGGGAACACGGCGATGCCACTCAAAGTGTTAACTAGAAAGAATTGTCTTAAAATCTGTGCAATGTAGAAAGTGGGATTGCCTCGAATCAAGCAATGATACCAACGTGATAAGTAAAGTCTAGTATTCAAGTCATACAACACCGGTTCTCGTCAGATTACCGAAGTTAAGCATCACGGGGCGGGTACTGGGAAAAGATGGGAGACGACCACCTTTCTCCCGGTGCGCCGCTGCTGCTGGGACCCGAAGGAGAGGAGAGAAAAAGATGAGACTATAGTTCATTGGGCAATATAAGCGGATAAAGCTTGAAACGCCATTCCTGTTTAATAGGAAAAACAATAAATACATACATACATGTCGAAATGCCAATTTTTAAATTTCTCGTGGTGACCACCGTAAGTTTTTGTGAACATAAGTCTGATTCCATTTTGTTTTTGTTGTATTTGAAGACCTTCACAAGAAGTGCTCGAAATGTTTACTTTTGCCAACATGTAATACTTTTATCAAGACAACGAACTGAACTGATTCATAAAATATTATCATACCGTTATTTTTAAACTGTCAAATCGAATTATGTATGTAGTTCGTATTCCTTAGGAGAGGATACTGGAACGCGAAGCTCGTTGCAACTTGGGAATAAAATAAATCGAATCCATCTTTCCATTAAATTGTATTAAGACTATTCCACGCCAAATCGATCACTGTACCTACTGAATGTTAGGAGTTATGATGACATTGAGAAATAATGGCATCCACATGAAATTAGGTGGAGTTTAAGTGATCATTTTGTTGGTTTCGAATTTGTTTAAAAATTACAGGTTGTAAAACTTTAAAATTTTATATGATTTTCACAAAATGGCGCTCTATCAATGACCTTTTCTTTCTAAAACTATCAATCACACGAAATTAGTTGAGGCAGTGAGAGCAACAACGGACTAACCCACATTTTTTCGATTTCGAAATCGAGTTAGTAGCAATAACGTATTCCAATAGGCTCTACTAATCATATAAAATGGGGCAAATTTTTTTTTAATGTTGGTTGGACCGTTGTCGCTCTCACTGCCTCAGTTCTTCGTTCAGTTTAAGGGTGTACATGGGTATTAAATAGCTAAAAGCAACAGTTGCTTCTGGGCTTGATTGTAGATCCAGTAATAACTTAAACCATGTGCTCTTTCAACGATTCTTTCTTAGGGATATAAGACGTACTGTCAAATAAAAATGTTTACAAAATATTAAAAATTGATTAATATGCAAGACGTCAAAGTGAAGGCCTGCGTAATTCGCGCCTCCATGTGGTGAACGCGGTTCCGATTGACCGGCTCACTAAAAGTAAAATTGCTCTATATGAGTATCCTTTAACTCAAAATCTACAGTGTGGAACTCGGTTGAAAAATTTTAATAAAAATTCACGGAGTTATACCACAAATATAAACTTTCAAGGATATTGCTGAAGTAATTCTGTGATAAATGTTGTCTTAAATATTGTTAAAGTTATGCGATCTTAGTGAGCGAGTTCCACATTGTGGAGCAAAGTGTGTTGTAGGTTCTGTTAAAATTTCAAAAAATTTTGATCCGTTCTCGAGTTACGATATTCACCGTCTTGAGAAACTCAGTTTTGAGAAAAACGGCTTTAAAGTCCGCCGCGGCGCGTTTACTTGCATTGGCCCGCCTGTTACTTTTTACGCTGTAACTCTCGCAATTTTTCGAATTTGTCCATGAAATCTTTTTTAAAATACTTGTAAGACTTGTGGCTACCATAAACAATCGAAAAACAATCGACTTTTTTATCCCGAAATACCCAGGTACCCCTTTAATCAAGAATGATTGCCTTATCTGTATAAATTTGTTTTTTTGAACAAAAAGTTTTTTCGTGCTAAATTTATCCCGGGGGTGACTTTGATGTTTAATTTACATGGATAGAATCAGTTTCAATCGAAATCTTCGTATTCATTTCCAAGACTGTCGATGGATGTTTTATTGAGGCTATCTCAGCAGTATGGACAAAAAGTATCCTTTCTGTAGAAAAGTGAGGTCGCCTTGGATCAAAGTTGGAACTAAATGGAATATAGAACTTGCTTGTAATTATACTGTGATTAAAATGTTTGACAGTAATTAATTCTCATGACATTTACGATAAATTTTTCATTAGTAGACCGCAAGGAGATTTTTCGTACTCGTGTAGTACATACTCTTATAAATGACCGATTGGGCCACGCAATCTTTTCTCTTTAAAGATAAACATACATATATGTATAAAACAGCCAATATATTTGTAGCTCCTTGAAAACATATTAATTCACTTTTTGCACTCCACAAATAATGAAGCGAAATCAATACTATGCTGAGGCAGTGAGTAACCTTTCTTTCAGAAATCAATCCTTTCTTCTTATGTTTCTCACTTAAGCCATTATAGCATCTGTTAACAGCACCAGAAAAACAAAGGTCGAAACTACGAAATTGCAAGTGATTACTTTAGTACGCGGTTCTCGTGCAAACATGAAAGCAAAAACAGTGTTCACATACCCTTTTCCTCTTGGTGAAACAAATTAACTACTAGAATTATGAGAAATGTTATTACGTGTTCAAAATTATTAAAGAAAGCGGAAAAATTTTCTTCTTACTCGTCGTTCACTTACCCAAGGAGGACAGAATTTACAAGTTATTAAATATAAGACTTTAAGGGAATCCTCTGGTCAAATCGCGCGAAAACATAGGTGACTATGATTATGATTTTTTCTAGAAAAAAGTATACAATGTATATGTCTACAACTTTTTGTACTTTATTCTGCTACAAATGTAGAGTATAAAGCAATTTTTTTATTTCATTTTTACCCACCCCTGCCTCTGATATGCATTGCGTGCTGCATCGTTGCAAAAAACTGGCCTGCACTATCGCCACGATAACTTTAGACAGGATCATCGAAAATCAAAAGACCAAAGATATTCCTTAATTACACGTGTGTGGTTATCACGCTACCCTTAGGCAGTGTCTTTTTCAATGTTGTGTACTTTAGTCAGGAACGGCTTAATGTGATAGCTGTTTTTTTCGCGGATTTAATAACAATTCGATAATAATGTAATGTATGTTTCGTTACTGAATGTAAAAATTTGACGTTATATTCAACCACTGAATGTGAGTTGAATGTTTGGGATCATATGATCCCTCTCTAGTAGGGTAAAATGATCTCAGGGATCCCAGGAATCCCAGGGGATGCGCAAAAAAATTTGAGTGTGTGAAGCTGGTCTCATTTTCTTGTTTGTTAGTTGATTTTAAGTATTTCTACTCACTGATTATGTACCAAAAATTATCTAAGATTTGATTTTTTTAACAAATTGATTTAATTTATTATAGTCGCATACTTTGTGACTCACTTCAATTTCTGATTTTATTTAAATAAAGCAATGCATTTTAATATTCGTCTTATTCATTATCAGTAGATATAAAATGATCCTAGGAGCTATTTTCCTAAGGACCCCTCGTAGGGATCATTTTATACACACAGGTATACAAAATGATCCTTTACTATGCCTTCGCAAAAATGCGAATAAAAAATGTAATTGATCTGGTAGCTAAATTTGATCTAAGCCAATAATAAGGTAGATAAACTAACTTACAAAAACTATTTTACTTTTATTTACATAATGTGCATTTGTATTTTTTATATAAATTACGCCTTGAGGAGATCGTTTTAGACACATTTCCCCTAATAGTTTTTGCGTAATCGTATTCAAAGTGTTACTACCGCCCCCGGTCTACCTTACACCCAATCAAAATGATATACTTAACAAATAATTATTTCTCAAAACACTCCATCAAAACGAATTCTTGTCGTTCTATCAAACACTATAGGACAATGTTGCCGGAGCGTAAAATTTTTGGCAGATTAACCTTGCGTAACGTTGGTGAGTCAATCGCGGGCCTGATAGTTGACAAACACCGGATTCCCCGGATTTAGGTACTATTTTAAGCTGATCTATTTTAATAAGTACTCGCTAGTCACCACAGTTCCTTCACCGAGTAATTCCATTTATTGGCAACGCATCAGAACTTCCGCATTTCCGGGCTTCATCGGAACTCAATTTTTGGCGCGTCTCGCATTTCCCGTATATTACGAGTCGGACTAATCGAACGCATATTTTTGGCACTTCCGAATTTCCGTCGTTTATATCATACGCAGCGGATTCCCAAAATGCAATTTCGATTGAGTGGCGTCATAGATAACTTTGTCTCATCCAGATTATTCCATCAAACATGATTCAATCGCAGACATGAGATCATTCCATAAGTAGGAACATACATAGTTGGAATTTGTTTGCACATATGGCGGGTAAGGATAGGTGATACAGTCGGGCATAGAATGATTTCTTGTGCAAAAATAAATTAAAAATGAACAATAAATCTTTTTGCAATGAGCCTACGTTTATGAGAAAGTCGACTTTGAAAACTCGCTGGTACGCAGAAATTTGACAAAAAAATCAGTAAAATTTATTAATAAATATAGGTAGTACTTGCAACTGCGATCGAAGTAAGTACATCCTCGCCTATAAATAAGTCAAAATTGTTGAAAGTGGAATTGATTTTTAATGAAATGCACGCGTGCTCGACGAATTTTCAAAGTTGATCTTTTTGAAGACGAAGGTTCATACAAAATAGTTTTATTCTCTTTCGATTTACTTTTGCACTGGAAATCATCCTATGCACAGTTTCACCACACGTTTTCACCCACCCTGTAGGTAGAATATATAGTGAAAGGAACACAGGTAAAATGATTAATCATTTTGTATATTCCTTCACACTTTACATTTTCCTGCTTATTCATTAAACCTTCAAATTTATTTTTGCAAAAACCCGTTTCACTTAATTGGAATAAACTATGGAGTGTAAATATGGGTTGTTAGTATTATTTATTATTCCCTTGAATTGTTCCGATAATAGAGACATACCTATAAAAAATGAGTAATTGTGTCGTCATGAAACACTAATTACTGTTTCAGCACGTAACAGTTTCTTAGTGTTAGAAGCGAGAACAAATGTATGTTCTTTCTACTAATACTAGGGTGGACTGAATTCTTATAATTAACCATATTGCTCCGGCTTATTATAACATAGGTACAATCTTGTTGGAAGCAGCAAGATTTTATCAGTTGATCCTAACACTGATCTACCACGGGCTAATTCAACTCTTTCATTATATTTCCACTCATCGCGTCACGTGTAGAATGCGAAATGACGTGTCGTTATATAAAAAAAATATATATAGAAAAAATATAATATATAGAAAAAATATATAGAAAAAATATATAGAAAAATATCAACTTTTTTCAGCACGGCCATGAGCTCGTGAAGAAGTCAACTGAGAAGATTCCGTCCTCCATGGTCGTATTTATTTTGAAACGTCTCGAGATCACCCGTGATACGGTACAGAACTTGTTGTGAAAACGCTGTAATTTTATTCTTTTGACATTTCTTTTGATCTCGTTGAATTAGCCTCGCTTATTATCGCGCACACGTGTTCTTTAAGAATCAAACAAACGCTATGTGGACACTTTCGAGTCGAAGCGTTAGGTTAGGTTACAGTGTACCCTTGGGATGTGGCTATAAACATAATGTTAATTTCTTGTTTTGCAATACAGTAATTGTAGTGCCTAGGGAAATTTGATGAGAGTTTGTGTCACGATTCTGAAAATTTATTGGGAGGGAACACATAGCATCAATGAATTACAGCGAACGAGGATTTAATAAGGTCTCTGAATGACACTCATGACTTTTTCACACGAGACACTTTTGCAATACGCGACTGATATTTTACGTACTATATTCGCACATTTACTCTCTTTCTTGAACCAGCAGCCTTATTACCAATTGAGACTGTTTGTAATATTCTAAAGTCATACAGTAAGTAATGCAGTATTTCGGTATATACTATACATACATACGTACATGTAGGTGTGAATATACAGGCTGTTTTATCTACCTTTATCACCTGAAAAATTTCTGCTATATTTAAAATTTTTTAAAAATGTTTCCTACAAAAGTTGTATAGTTTTGTGGGAGCCAGAGTATAGTAGTAACAGTTTTATTCTGTTGGAAGGGACTAATGAGATGAAACTTTGTTTCTTTAAAGTTTATTATAGGGCCTTTAGTCCTTCAAGGACTTTTGTTGTAGGTTGTTAAATTCATGTTTAAACCGGCCATCGGGGACCGATAAATAAAATATAGCACTCCATTTAAGAAAACAAATTTGACAATCGTATCTTAGTAACGTCTCCCAACAGAATAAAACAATAGTTATTATAAGCCAGCCCCCACAAAACTATGCAACTTCCGTAGGAAACATTTTCATGAAATTTTAAAAACAGAAGAAATGTTTCAGGTTATATAGTTAGATGAAACACCCTGTATACCTCCCTGTTGATGATCAATCAATGACATATGTTTCTCATTTTCCCTCATTCTCTACGATTCTCACCATTATTCTCTAAGTGACATCAACAACACATCTTGCATGTAAAAATATTATTAAAATTTTTAACACATTGTTATTAAGTTATTAAAATATTAATAGTGTTGAATTATTGTGTGTAGGGGAGACCGGGGTAGGTTGTAACACGGGGTAAATTGTAACATAAGTAAAATCTTTTGAACGACGTTTTAGTGACACAAACGAGCGTTACGTATTCATTTTGTAGTTATAGCCCAGAATTTTATGTATTTAGAGCACGTAAGTAAATTTTGTCCTAGCACTTTAATTTCAATTAGAAATCGTTTGAATTTTTTCTTCTTTGTCGCAAACGAATTAGTACACATTGGTTTATTATAACGTGTACGCATTTTAGTAATTTGATGTTTAGTTTCTTGTTTGCTGAGATAAAACGCAAAAATTCGAGCTTGGGGTAAATTGTAACATGTTACTACTTACTTCACTCTAAATGGTGACAAAGCAAACATGCTATTTGCTGGCACACCGGAAAAAGATGCTGTAGACGAACGACAAAACAATCGAGAATCCTTTCATGATTGCATTAATTACACCCAAACACGTGTTGAGGATGAATTACGCGTAATTGCAATGGCAAATATGTTTAATAAGCGCGAATCACGTTGGAAATCTCGACAAGAAACGCGATGCATATCGTTCGTAAGAAAAAAAATGACTGAAAAACGAAGTGAAGTTATTATTATTATTATTATTATTATTATTATTATTATTATTATTATTATTATTATTTAATCAATGGGTAAAGACCCTTTAATTTACAATAAAGAAATCATAAAGTTAACAAGGAAACAGTGTGAAAGAAAAGAATACTGGTGACTTCGAGCCGATAGCGGACTAGTCCGTTTCAGTTTTATCCGGTAAAATAATCAAGCATGGCTCCCGACGTCTCTCAATGCCCAGTAATATATTCGCGGCGACCAATGAAGCCAGCAATTGCCTTTTAATTGGTGACGTGTGTCGCGACAATTGAACTCAAGAAGTTAGAAATAAGTCCGTCCCTTAACGAGGACAATAATTTGTGATTCGTAATTTAACACTGTCTCAGCTGCTGGCACGTATTGTTAGTACGTTTAAATTGAGGGACATTATGCGAAATCCTTTGGTTGAAGTGTATGCAGAAGTGGCATTTGGAATTTGGGGAAGGTTGCAATGGATCTTGATGTTATTGTGAATACGCAGTATCACGAGTATGATTGGGTAATCACTATTGCCATTTGCAAAACGCACGATGTATGTACCTATTCATATGTTTGTCTGTTGTCATGTAATTGGAATTGAAAACGACAAGCTTGTAGGTATAACAGGGTTCGCAGTGATTAATTGCAGTGAATGGAGGGGGAAACACCTACAGGAGTGGTGGTAAGCGCAGGCGCAGTTCATGCACACATAATCACCGTTCCTGTAGGTGTTTCCCCCTCCATTCACTGCAATTAATCGCTACGAACCCTGAGGTATACCATTGTTCTTTGGCAAAAGAAAATGATTTACTACTTTGTAAAATAAAAAGATGGAAGTCTTCTAATCGCAACGGTCGAATTTTTTAATATCTAGCAGTAGTTATAGTACGGGCGCACAGTGGTCCGAGTCGCCGAAAACGTGATAAAAAATCCTTACGTTCACATTTCACCATTTATCATTATGGAGATGATCATTCCGGGGGGTTTTGGGGTCACAGAATCTGATTCTGAAGTCAAAATTTTATTAGATTAAAACTAAGCCCTAGAGGTGGCAGGAAATGTCGATAAAATAATGTTATGATTTGTTTAACAGTATTCCTTTTTATATCAGTATTCATCAAATTTAGAAAAATTAACAGAGATAGAGTTTTTATGATAGCAAAAGCTATTGAGCGCGCGGAAACTAGGTCAATAATGTAGGAGAGTTACGGGACGAAAGGAGACCATTAGGAATTAAAAGAATCTTTAATAGGATATTTCGATGGTAACTTATTCGTCAGGGCAATAATTACGCACGTCTACACCGTACGGGATCCGCGAGAAGAAGGAAGACCTCGCCGGGCCCGCACACTCGTCAAGTCGCCCGTTATTATCGTCGCTACGCGACGATCGGCAATTGTTACCGGCCACGGTTGCAAAATCTCCTACAATAATTTGTATAAATTCACACTTCAGATATTGAAAATGCTTTCATTTATCCATAAGATGAAATTGTGCATTCATTCGATTTATTGAAATATATGAAAAGTTATAAATAACTGAAATATAAGAAATTATGTGATGGTCGTATTTGGCATCTTTGAAACTTATATTATTTGATAGTCTATAGTGTAAGGAATGTATGTGCAAAAGGTGAAGTTGCACTTTTTTGCGACTTCCGAATAATAACCAATTATGTTGAGAGCAATCACGCAGCTTGCGGTGAACAAGTGGGTGTCTGCGACCCGCCAACATGCTTCTAAACTGGAGACTGAACAGCAGTGGGAAGAAGTAGAGGCGACAGCGGTCCGAGGGAAATAGAAGATAATGGGTGAGCCTATCCTTCTTCCTATTATCCCTATCACTCAGTACTATTTGTGTTATGTACGTATGTGGGGCGCAGGTAACTTCACTCACGTATACTATACATCCATAGCCTGTTTTAAGACAGAGATAGGTTCGCCCGTTATCTTCCCTCTTTCTCGGACCGGCCGCCACCGTCTGTTCACGGTAGTGCTCTGTTCACTCTCCAGTTAGTATAGCGTTCAATGGTAAAATATACAACAATGGTGAATTCATGACAGAAGAGTAACAAGAATGTTCATATAGACATACGCCAGGTGTAATCTTATTTCCGAGTTGCATCTTCCGTTAGCTTCCAACACTTAATTGCGCGAGCAAAGATAACATAGTTACATATGAGTTTTCTAAGTATTTGTAAGATTTGCAGAACTTGTAAACTGTGCAGTTCTTATCTCGTGTTCAGTCAAGCATATGCATTTCAATCGTAACTCGGTGCTACTACACTCCTCACATTAATTAAAGGACCACCTTTAAGAACCTGAAAAATAGGGGTAAGTTCACGTGGTCATAATTCCGGCAAAAATAGTCCCTACTTTCAGCTGCTTTTTCAGATTTTAGCTGCATTGCTTTTCGGCAAAGTTATAACGATATAAAGAACACTTGTGCAATTTTAAAAAAATCTCTTCAAGTTGCGAAAGTTCCACGGGAAGTATGAAATTTTTTACACAAATTCAATTTACACCAGTCGAAAGCGGCTACTTTCTTGTGTAAAAAGAGAGTAACAAATTCCTTGTGCTATTTTTTTTGGCCGAGTCATGCAACTTTGAAGAAAAAACCGTTTTTTTTTTTACTTTAGTTGCTTCAAGCAAGCGAAGGAATCATTGTAGAACGTTCGTGAAAAAACAATAGAAAGATCAGTCTTTCCTCTTTAAGACGCATCTTCGACTTTTTCGATTCGGTCTTTGATGTCTTTTCTAAAATATGCTTAAAAATTCCACAATTCTATTTTCTCTTCAAGTCGCTGTATCTCCCCGAGGGACAACCGGAACATCATTTTCTTAAGCTTTTCAAAATTTTAAAAATTGCTGTTCTTATAGCTCTTTGAAATATAGTCTCAACCTTTTTTCAATAAATTATAACTGGTGAACTAAGAAACAGATAAAAATGAGTTTTTGGGTGCTTAATGTGGAGACATAAGAGTATGTAATAAAAATGATTTCAGTTAAAAAAAAACAATTTTTTGACCATTTCTTTTGTAATTGCTCTTAGCAAATGCAATTTTATAATAGCAGGGCACTATTGAAAACCTTGAAAAAAATGAAGATATACATACATATTAGGGTGCCACTTACTTTTCTATTTTTGATTTTGAAACGAGACCCCCCCCCCCCCCCTAGTTTTGTTCCTTTTGATCTAAAATTACGTTACACAAAATTTCGGCTCATTCGGATAATATTATCCCGTGGCGACAACATGTGGAAATTAACCCTCATGTCAATAACTGGGTACCCATCTGGGCATGTTTTATGAAATTTTGTTATGTTCCCGTAAAAATTTCGTAATGACCGCTTGGATCTTCGTTATTTGAACATTTTGAAAGCGAAATATATTTTCAGACTTCTTTTATTGGTCTTAGATTCGGAAAATTATCCCGTCAAAGTTTACATAGTGATTCTCAATAACTAAGGTACCCGGGTACTAGGGTGTAGCAAGAAACACTTTTTTCGTCAGACCACACCGTAATAGTGCGGAAAACTTGCTCACCCGTGACAGTAATACATGTGTAAAATTTCAACTCAATCGGTTAATATCAAAAGGTGTTTTACCAGTTCTGCTAATTGTTTCCAGAGGGAAAATGTCCGTGCATCGCATGGAGTAGTCAGATTTTTTCCTAGACCAGGGCTGCACAAGGAGCTGTTTTCGGCGCTTAGCGGCGAGCAACCCGCCTGCCACGTTGCTAAGGTTAGAATCGTTGAGGAGAACTGCAGTAGTGTATGTGCGTGCTCGTAGGCTCGTAGCGTAAGTATGTATATATGGCTGGGTTTAAGTCATACCAAATGCACGTACACTAATGCAGTTCTCCTCACCGATTCTAACCTTAGCAACGGGACAGGCGGGTTGCTCGCCGCTAGGCGCCGAAAACAGCTCCTTGTGCAGCCGTGTCCTAGACCCTTAGTTTTTGAAATATTTGGAAAAATATCTGCAAAAGTTACATGTTCTGCGTTTGTCAATATTTTGGTATTTTTCGCTACAATTGCGAAAATTCAAGGCGAGGTTCAGAACAGAAAATATTAATAATCGATCAAGCTGAAATTTTACATATATATTACTGTCACGGGTGAACAAGTTTTCCGCACTATTACGATATGGGCCGACGAAAAAAGTGTTTTTCGGTACATCCTAGTGGGTACCCTGGTTATTGAACAACGTAGAGACTTTTGGTCATTGACATAAAGGTTAACAAAAAATTACATTTTCAAATACTTATTGAAGGATTTATCTTATTTCAAATGTCCCAACTGTCTTTTAAATCCTACATACTTATATTCTAATTTATCGAATTAAAAAAATTAATCACAATTCCGTAACATATTAAAATCAAGTATACAGTTTTACTGTTTTATTATGCTGCGTTTATAACTGATTTGATACCCGTTGATTTACATAACCGTTACAGATAACGACAATTCTACGAAACAATAAAATTAAAATGGAATAGCGGAGGTTGCTATTGTATTCCTCAATTTTCGTTGATTTCTTTGTAATTTTTTAAAGTTAAAGTTCAAATCGTCACGGTTTAATGTTATTCAATTAAGCTGAACTTTTTCACATCACTATATTAGATCAAATGAAACAAAATTAGGGGGGTCCCACGGAAAATTTGATTTTTTTTTACTTAGTAAATAAGTCGTACTCTAAAACATGTGTAGTCCTATTTGTTCTCTTTATGGACAAGTTTTCAGAAATACAGACACTTTAAAATTGGCCACATGAAAATTAATTGAATGTAACTTTGCGTTGAAGCATCACCGGCTCGACTGGCTGAGCGTGCAGTACTAGTACCGGCCAAGCGGCTATACCTGCCATTCTTATACAGAATTCTCATAAATGGTAAGTATTTGAAAAAAAATGAAAGAATGTGTTAATTTTTCTAAATTTGATGTCATAATTAACTTCAAATAACGTAAACAAATCAGACACTACTGTTAAAAAGAACATAACATTACTTTATCAACATTTCCTCCCCCCTACAGGGCTTAGTTTTAATCTAATAAAAATTTTGACCTCGGAATCAGATTCTTCGATCCCAAAAAACCCCGGTACGACCATCTTCATAATGATAAATGGTGAAATGTGAACCTAAGGATTTTTTATCACGTTTTCGGCAACTCGGACCACTGTGCGACGTCCACACTTGCATGCTCTTGCAATTGGCCTCGGCTTGTCTCGTTCGGGTCCGTGCTCCAGTTTGTACGCAGCCTTCCAATATCGATATTAATTTAAAAATCTCCTATAATCTAATCGCATGTACAGAGCTCGTTTCTATAAATGAAATAAAATAGTACCAACTATAATTTCCACCAAGGTGTCGTACAAGGAACTAAGAATGTATAAACCAAAATAATAGTTGAAGATTTGAAATACATATTCAATGTGATAGATATAATACCGAATATTTTCAATTTAATATTCGCGTCAACATAAAAAGTGTTGTTCTTTGAATCCCGAAACTAATTCAATATCAGTAGAAAAAATATAATCATCCTTGAAAAAGGGCGAATCAGAAAAAATTTCTCGTGTTAAAAACTATGTATACATATAGGTACTCCAAAAAAAATTTTCTGAGTAAGAATTACAGAGTTGCTCTCTGAGAATTGCTTCGTTTGAGTCTTGGCTCTTCCTCTTAGAATCAGTTAATTTTCGGGTACCTCGGACGGTATTCATTGTTAAAATGTTATTAAGTGTTTGTGCGACCTTCTGTACTTATATTTGCAGTTTCCGATCACAAGCCGAAGCGCTCACAAGCCGAATAAACGCATAGTGTGGAGCGAATACGTTAGCGAACAGTTTGTCGAATGCGGAAAGTGTGTATCCGCCTTTACATCTTTATAGGTACCATGCTTCCTACTAATCTTATATCTACCTTTCTATTTACAGGTGCACACTCATTCCTTGTTTCCCATTGTTGCTGATCTCCACCTACATTTTAATATTTCACTCATATAATCACTTTTTACCGCTTTTCATGTGTATTACTCTAAGTTACTTGTAAATCTTACTCTAGCCTTTTGTTTGTCCGCTCTTCTACTCTCTCTGCCATGTTTAGTTGTAACCTGTTACTGGACTATTTCACAATAAATCGATTATTTTTTGCCTTGGCCGTCAAGGATTTTGATGAAATTCAGATATAATGCAGTCCCCGTGAAATTAGGAGGAGGTTAAGTCACCATTTTGCTGGTTTCGAAATTGTTTAAAAAATGCAGGCGGCCAAAGTTTATAACTTTTGGCCATTTTCACGAAAACGCCCTCTATGAATGAAATTTTCTTTCTAAAACTATCAATCACGCGAAAATGAAGTCTCTCCCTTTATTATAATCCAGAAGGAGTGGCTTTTCTGAATATCTGTAGACCGAAAATATTGTTTTTACGTGTTGAATTCATCCCTGGAGTGAGTGTGGTGTTAATTTAATTTATATGGAAACAATTGTTATCATATATAACAAAAACTAATTTTGAACCTGGATCATCCATTGTACACGATGCAGTAAAGTCATCACTACTACTATTATTACACTATCTTCTGTATACACCATATATACTAGATATACTAAATATACTACAGTATATTATCTTTTCTAGTATCGATGAGGTAAAGCATCAGGCATTCTGTAACTGAAAATACCGTCCATTCTCCACCCTGATACAACAAAATGGCGGTATAACTGGATACCCTTATTCTGAAACAATTCATGTGCCCGAAACATATGACACATTCATTTTTTCTTAATTTCTCATCTAAAATTAATAATACCTCATCTAAAATTAATAATAATATCTCATCTAAAACTAATAACCACCCTTTCACTCGATTCCGCATTTAGCATAAAACAACTCATTTGCCTAAACAAAAGTCTTTCGCCCAAATAATCGGACGTACTCGTGCTGAAACAATGGGCATGCGCCAAACATGTACATATGTACATACATATATAACACATTCCTTTACTCTTACACATTTTCTGATCTAAATTGTACTACAAATCACCCCATAGTCGTCCCCCATTCAAATTTCTCTTCACCCAAACAACACCCCACGCTTTCAATACCAATTCCTGCAGTCTCAAACCGTAACAACACCCTCGACAAGAAATCCTCTTCAAAAACACTCGACCCCCAAACTCCTCGCCTCAAATCCCACTTCAGCCTCGTTGCGAATGCGACCTTCGTCCTCCCTTCATGCCCCCTAGTCATTCCCACTCTGGCGGAATCTTTAGGACCTGGCGTCGATTCCCCGTAAATTGATAAATCGATCCACGGGGTCTTGGGTCTTTGACACGCGCCAGTAAACACGCCTATCCGCCGCGATATTCTTTCGCGTTACGTTTAGCCAACGGACGAAAGCGGGCGCGTGTACGCGGAGATGACGTACGCGGGGCCGCACGAGCGCCTGCGCCACCCGGGTGTGTACTTAAGTGGGTGTGCACGCGTGTGTTTGAAAGAGTTTTACAGAGAAAGGGAAGCACGACGCATGCTTCCTTCCTTAATCTCGGGCAGCCTAAAGGAGCCGAGTGGTGCACGGTGTTCAGTGGCTCGTGTTAGATTCGTGGTGATCGTTCTGACCGGCTCGTGGATCGTTTGCGATCTGTGAATCACGGGTGGACCGCGTACCGAAGTTGTCCCAACTGCCAACCACGGCACCCCGTGTGAGTGACGACTCTGTTTTGAACCGCGCTGTTTATGGCATAGTGAAATCTCGCCCCTTTTTCCAAGACCGTTTTCTTTTTTACTTCTTTTTCTTGGTCCTTTGATACTAGTTCTTTTTAACCGCGTAGAGAACGTTTCGTGAGTACAACTTTTATGCACGGTGTTTTTGCACGTTTGAATAAGGAATTGGGCGTGTAATGAGGGATGACTGAGGTGCCCACTGTTGATCGTTTGAAACGGTTGTGCTTTGAACGGAAAACGAATAGAGGAATTTTTTATTCTTCTTGCGTGTTGAAATTTTGAATCTGGCATATGATGTTGGTCGATGCTGATACGTGATCTTCGATGGTTGTTGAGATCGCTGCATGCTGATTATACGCGTCTGACTGAGGGGGTGAGGAAGGAGACTGCTTCGTTAAGTTTGTTTCTATGTTTTGGTATTCAAGCCCAGACTTCGGCTTTTCATTGAATACTTGTTACTTTACGATGGGATTTTGTGCATGGTGTCACTGCATGTTGAATGGTAACTTCATGTAAGTCGTTTGACAAATTGTCACTATATTGACTACCTTTAAGGAAACCGTTCTGAACAGAAAACAAAGTGGTTCTTTGTAAAAAATGACATTATGAAATTTAGTTTATAATATTCGTGCGTTTCTGCTGTTAAGTTTTTTGCATTCTGGCTAAAAGTTGGTACGAATAAAGAAATAACGATTTAATCGTGTGTATGGACTTCCTGCTTTTGTTATTCAATTTGCTTTTAAAATGAGTTTTGAGAGTACATTAAATAAGAAGAACATAATTTATGAGCGATAAATTTTGGAACTATAAATTTGAAAAAAAAAATATGTTGTCTTTAAGTTTGAACTCTTTGGAATTATCTGCAATGATATTGCAACTATTTTTTCAGAATGCACCGTAAAACATTATAGTACGACGAAAGAAATTTATTAAATAGTTACTGTGTTTTCGTTAAAGTGACATTTTATCACATTATGCTAATGTTTATTTTAATTGAAGTTGAAGAATAAGATAACGAATGTGTTGTAAATAACAATCAACTTGTTATAAACGTAAAGACATATACTACATAAAGTATAAAAAACATCAGTTCTAGAATGCCTCTTTAAATATTTTTGAATATGTTTCATGGTGCATTACAAACATGATTTTACTCCCTGCATATTATTACCAAAAGCGAATATCTCTTCGCAATTTATATTCAATGAAAACTTCGATGTATATTAAAATTATTAAATAATTATTACAATTATAATTAATGTTTTTCTCTCCTTTTGAGCGATATTGGATTAACATGGAAAACAAAGATATAGTAAACGTTTATATTTAACTTTGAATTTCAAAATGAGTAAAAATGTGGTAGGTATAAAAATGATCAGTCAATATATTTCAAGAATAATTATAAATCTGGATCAAACACCTCTCTTAAATTTGTACATTGCGCATTTAAAAACATAAGTCAACGTTGCCAATTTGAAGCACCCTTCTTTTGCCATTCAATAACTGTAGTGTTCTCGTTAATTCTTCTAAGTCGAAACTATATGGTTTCATATTTTTTAAATCGTATCATTAAACTTAATTTTGCAATTGTTCATCCATAAACTTTTCGTGAACAAAGCACTTCTACATACAGAAATTTTACATTTCACAAAATCCAAAAGATCAGACATATGTAGATCACATCATAGAAATGAGAGAAAAGTTTGGGGTTCATTGGAAATGAATTAATTTGCAGAAATCTTATCTTTTGACTAATTAATATAATTTGATTAATTATTTGATAAACGATATCATTCAGTTTTATTTGAATAACAAGGTCTTGTTACAAGGTCTTTTTACACACTATTGGTTTCTCGTACGTTTCAAAGTATACGTACAACCACGTACTGCAGCCAAAAATAAAAAGATTCTTCTGAGAAAAATGAATCGACATGGTACAATTAGGATTTATCCTATAACACTTGGTTTCTGCTACCGCAATTTCGAAATTCATTTGTAGGCGTGCGTCATTATTGTGCTTGACATGTTTTTTGTAAACTAGTGAAAGGAGAAAAAACAGGGAAAGAAAAGCTGCACTATTTTCTAATTTTTATTTTTTTAAAGATTTCACGTGATTTCTTTCGTGATTGACTTTTTCGAAGTTTGTAACAAATTTGAAGATATAAATGTGGACGTAATTTTTTTTTAAACGAAAGGATATATTTTTGAATATCTAGCATGAAAGCACCTATCCGTGTGCTTATGTCGGAGGACAATAGCAAATTCAGTCTTTTTGTAAAATCATCATGGCCTATATATTATTAATACTTCTTATTGTCGAATGTTTCCATTATGTAAATGCAAAGTAGGAGGTCTCTAGTGGTGTTATGAAAGAGCTACGATTCCTCAGCCTAATTGAGATAAAAGTATTGTAAAGAGGATAGGCTTTTTACAAAAAGGCTCATTTTACGTGACACTATAACGTTCAAGGTCATTGGAGGTTAGAAACGGAAGACAATAAAGGGAACCTGCTAGATACTAAAACAGGGTTCCAACAGAGCATTGAGGCCTTATCAGTTGTTTAACTTCGTATCTAATATGTACAAGGTGTTCATTAAGTCTTTCCCTTCTAACCTCATCTTCGCCATTGCACGTACGTGATCACATAAATTCATATACTTTGAAACAGCGTGTAGTAATTAATAATGTTTTTAGCGTAAAACAATGTGAATGGTGTTAGGTGAAAAGGTTGTTCACAAACTTTTGCAAACTTGTAGAAATTTATCGTTAAATCTCCATATTTCATAGGAAAAATCATGAATTTCATTGTCAGATCACCATTATCCAACTTTTAATCGCTTAAACAATTTCTGTTACTGCCAGTTGAAAAGATTTTTGGTACTTATAGCTGGGAAAGTAGCAGCTTCGATTCTAAATCATTGTTTTTATAATCGTACACTAATTATGTACTGTACTGATCTTCAAATGTAATTTTCTAAAAAATGATGCTCTGGGCAAAAAGGAAATTTGTATGAGTTTATTTTAATTTCGTATATATTTTGTGAGTTCACCACAATTTTTGGACCACCCTGTATAGGTTGATTCATCCTAGCACCATCAGCTTCATCCACCAGAATCAACTACATACATACAGTCCATTTGTTCCTGATCGATACTCCTTTCAGTCTTCCTATTTGTACTTCAGCTGAAGCCTGACACTCAGGATGTGCAAACATTGATATTCATAGTGGCAATCCAGTTTATATGAATAATTATATAAAACGTTCTACTACAAGAACTTCGTTTTTTTAATAGAACAAAGTTCTGCTACAAGAAATGAGAACCTGCACTAGGATCATGAAACTTTAACAATCATAATATAATATTTTATAAAAATGGAAATTAGAACAGTTGAAAAATTAGATAATTGTGCTGATATAAGATTTTGCAAAAGACTTTGTGTTTTTAAGATTTGTCAAAGATGTAAGTTACAACATCCATAATTTCATGGATTATAATTTATTCAGCAATTATTCAAAATTCTTCATTAGTTGCTTAATAATATTTATCCAATGAACATAGAATATAGCCGACGGCAACTTCGTGTCGACTCTTTCGTTTCCTCTCACTCGTTCTCGGGTTCTCTCACTCGCGACCGAATGATTCCAAGAAATAGTGGGGATAGTCGCCGGGCGTACAACGCATGGTAGAAACGGGGCTATAACGAGAGCGTACTGTACCCAATTCTGCCGCGCAGTCGAAGAAAATTAATTGATTCTCGGTATTTCGATGGCTTAAAGACGAAGGGGAGAACGGGAGGACACAGGAAACCATAGACAAAGATAACTAAAAGCGTGGAAAGTAACATTATTCTTAAACACATAAGGGCCTAGTTGCCTAATGCGACAGCGACAAAAATAATGAAAAGCAATCGGAGACGAACACCTGAAAACCTTATATCCTTGAGGAGTGGTTTCACCCCTAAATATGAAAACGGGCCGCTATAAAAAAACACGTATATCTTAGTTTTCGGTGCTATAAAACATATCCAAAAAGCAAAGCCATCGGAGGCGGACACCTGGGAAACTCTTTGTGAGTACACGGGTGCTCGCCGGCAGGATACGCGGTACACTTTCGTTTTCATTCAATTAGAGACACTTCCACACTGAATTTTAACCTGACAAGTACGTAGCATGATGCAAAAATGTCCGCTGAAGGAATCCTTAACTGGACGTGGATCCAGTTTGAACACTACGTATGGTACAATACGAAATGTAAAATTTCCGGTTAACTGCCGCGGGCGCGCCCACCGAAGGGTTAAACAGAAATCACGCACCTGGGTGACACGCGTTAGAGCAATTGTGGTTTGTATTTAGGCTTGGTAATTGCATTAATATAAAAAGCCACATGTAATATTTCCACGAAATATGTCTAGCCATATGGTCGTACAAGACCTATACGAAAGTACGCCTTGTAAACACTATAAGAAATCCCGGCGTCCGCGAACCGAGATCAGCTGTTGCAGTAGCCTGGTATGATTTCTATTCCAGTAACCGAAGGAACAAAACAATAATTTGAAGCGTTATTTAGAATCAGAACGTTTATTTATTTTAAAGCACGAAAATATGTCATGCACTGTTACCACGTTGACTGCCGTGTCACCCGCATTCGGGTGACGGCAAAAATCTTGATTAGGCCGCGTCACCCGAATGCGCTTACGATAATAATAATTATAATAATAATCTTAAGAAGCTTGCCGATATTGTAGCGTTCGAACTTCAGTCTTAAGTGCACGCGGTATAGCATCGCGCGTCGCCTGACGGAGATTTTCTTACAAACTCGCGTGGCAGTCAACGTGTTAAGGTAGTTCCTGAATAATCTACTAAATTCAAGAATTCTTTCAAATTTCGTTCAAAACTAATTTCGAATATAATAAACCCTTTTATAAAGTTTAAAATCGATTTACCACATAGTTATCGAGAAATTGTTAATTAAAATTGATGCATTTTTACCCAGTCGCATATGGCAGAGTCGAAAAAAAGAGGATTATAGTTTCAGTTTTTCTTCTGAAACAGGAAAACTATATTTAAGAAGTACCAAATTTGGCACAAAAGTACATCGAAATGTCACGAAATGAATTTATTAATTTCTGCAAAACTGACCATGACATGGTTTCTTTGTAAATGCCCATAAAAAATAGGTTTACGTGCAATTTTTTTTTGAACTAGATAGAGCAGTCAACGTGACAACGTCGCACAATCGATATGTTTAGATATTTAAATAGCGAACGACGATTCAAAATCATATGAACATTTTTTCTGACATTTTGGTTATAAAAGACGCTCCGAATGAATTCGACGTTGTCAGATCTGCTGCTAACCAATTTAATATTCTATTTTCGTATTACAATTATTTATATTAACATTGAACTTTTTAAAATATATATACATGATGTTAAAAATTATTATTATTTATATAGTATCATACTACTTTGTATTTATTTTTTATGACCAAACTCTAATTTGACTAACATATTTGGTTAGGAACTACCTTAATGCGATAGCGGTTAGTAAATATAATAATGCGTTGGACATTAAGCATTAGCACATAATATATGTATGAGCATAAGATACATGAGTATTGGCACTGGAGAATAACATGGAATGTGATAAGCAATTAGCAATGATAACAATATATGATAACAATTTGACATTAGGTAGAATATAAAGCACTAAGCACTAGCAAAGATAATAATATAAATCAATAAGTATTAATTTGAAATATGAAAAGCGAAAGCAATACGAAATAATATAAAGGGAGATGATATGCAATCGAACAATAATTAATTGTAATCGCTTACAGTAGATGTTGCTGACTAGTAATCCGTTGAACACTGACTTTATATTTAAGTAGCACGGTATGGTTTCGGAATCTATGTAACCGTTTCTTTCGCCGAAGTGTTTCCGTAGAAGATGGTTCCGGCCTCTGGGGCCCTTGTATTTATATGATTCGCCGGAATGTCAGGTATGCGGAGTATGCGCGGTATGCACCATGACTCGTGTACAAAATGTGCGTTATGTAATTGGAATGTACTGATAACTTATGCGCGAAATATACGTCGCAATAGAATATTAGGGGTTCTTATTTGGGGCTTCCGAAAAGGGGTACTCAATCCATTGGATGGATTTGGGGTGTTTTGATTGGAAAGGGGTGAGTGTGGCTTTGATTTGGTGGGTCTTAAAGAAGGGGTAAGACATGGTCTCGAGTTTAAAGGGTTTTTGGGACGAGGGACTTGTTTAAATTTAAATTGCGAGGGAGGAGATTGTGCCTCGTAGGGCGAAGAGGGGAAGAGGATTTCTTAATTGACCATCTCGAGATGGAGACCGCTAAGGTACATCGTCTAAATCAGTGTTGGCCACATCGGGCCATTTAGGAGCACGGTCTCCATGATGTTTACGATAGTTGCGCGAAAGGGCAGCTTGAAAGCCAGTGGTAACGTGGGCGCGCCATGGGTAGAGAGAACTGTAGTAGTGTGCGGTGCAACCTCATGCCCGTACGATAGGCTTGAATAACTGGGATTCTTGGGGGCCCCAGCGACCCTCCAGTGGACGATGTACAAGGGACCCCGTTGTAACTAAAAAACTGCTATAGTCTGATTTTCGAGAGTTGACACCTGAGACGGGTTCCTGGACAGAGCGTGGCTTAAGGAGGAACCAATGGTACGCTACGGATTGCGTGCGGCGTTGCAATCCATAGCGTACCATTGGTTCCTCCTTAAGCCACGCTCTGTCCAGGAATCCGCCTCAGGTGTCAACTCCCGAAAATCAGACTATAGCCAAAATAACTCTGGCAGCGAACACTGGAGCCCCCCAAAGAACCCAGTCATTCAAGCCTATCCTACGGGTACGAACCTGCACGTTACCATTGGCTTTCGAGCTCCCCTTCCGCGCGGCTATGGTAAACATCATGGAGACCATGCTCCCAAATGGCCCGATGTGGCCAACGCTGTTTTAGATGACCCAATTGGTTGGGGAAAGGGGGTAAGAGTTGAGTTTTTAGGGATTTCGGCGAAGTTGTAGAGTGATTATGAGGAGGAGTCTAATTAGGAGCGTGCGAAAAATAGTGGGACGTCACACAAGTAACCACAATGTATTGTACAAGATGTAAAAAATTGTTTCTCGCAATTTTCACAAGGGATTCCACCCACTAAGATCAATGGTGATTTCTTAGTAACATGTACTATAAAATTGTCCTTGTTCTCGAAATTCAAGGTCAATTTTTCTATTTTGACGTGCTTTATGTATGAAAGGGATAACAAATGTCAATGGTACCATTCTTTTTATTCCCTATTTAGAACATTCTTCCTTTGACACTATTTACCCTCTCAATAGATAAAACACGTTGGAATAAAAATACTATGACCTTGAATTGCGGAGTCGAAACCAGTTTTGCAGTATATTTTTTTATCTGAATGTGTACAGTCATCTGCGAAAATCATTGCAAATAATTTTTTTACGCGTGGTAGAGCTCAAAAACTAAATTACATTTATCCAACAATCTCTTTTTAATGAATCCCAAACGAAGGCCTCCATTTTTCAGAAAGATTGGTGTTTGAGATTCAGCAAAGGTTTTCCTCTCATTTTTAATTTGCTACACAGTTGCTTTCGAGCGAACTATTTTTATCCGCCGTGCGTGCAGCCGATCTGATCTTGACGGTGGTAATAATCACCGTATAGTTTACGACTGAAAACTCCAGTCAGAAAGTTTGCGCAATGTCAATTGTGCTATCTTATCTCTGAATCGATAGCCCAGATAATGGATTATCTGATGACAATTGCTCCTGCAATTAAGAGGCCTTCCCACGACTGAGCTTATTTTATTTACGAGCTAAATGTTCGCTGCACTGAATTTCTGTGCACGGTTTGTTGGATTTTATACAAGATAACGCATTTTAGAGATTCTTCGACCAAACATAGAGCAAGTGGAATTAAAATTCTATGAAACTTATATGAAATGTGATAAAAATGAGGTTGTTTAGGCTATTAAATGATTTAACGAACGAGAAAAGTAAAAGGATGAAAAGAGTAGATGTAGTTTTTATGACATGTCCATGTGTTATGAAACACCATGTATAGTATTGTGATCAGGATTCGACCAGTCGAAATGTCTTAAATTGTGCTGTGAATGAAGGTAGTCAGATCGATAGAAAAGAAACTTACACAAACAGAATTTCACAGAGTTCTATACGTAAGGTGGATTGTCAACAAATTGATTTAATCAAGGAAGAAGATCGCAATGCTATGACTGATTGTCTACCACTTACTCTTTTAGATAAGCGCATTTCATTGAAGATCAACGATACAGTGAATTATATTACAAACACGTATTATCAAAGGAAGTATCAAGATATTTTGTGGGAGATGAATAAAAATCTTCTTAAATAAGTCTAAATAAATCTCTAGTCTAAATAAAAGTCTAGATAAATCTAATCTCGTTAGATAATGATAGTCACTGGTCTATTTCTTGAAATTTCTTCATTCATCTACGACTGCTTCCATTCTGACATTTATAAACAAACTTCAATTACGACTGCTACTTTAGAATTCTGCTAACATTGTTTAAACAACATTATATACGATTTTTACTATTTAAATGAGAATAACATAGAGTTGATTTGTTAAAGGAATATTTGAAATCGAAGTAGATTTTGGTTTCTTTCTCTTTTTTTAAAAAAAGTAGTACCTACATGTTGAGAATAATAAAGCATAATTAATATATCGTTTGAGCTATGCTTTATTAGCTAATACAAATTACAACTTTTAAAGTCTTCTTTCTCGATGATACCTACGTATTTAAAAAAGTTGCACACATACTCTGCTTTAACTATTTATAAAATACTATCAAAATTGTTGGAGCGTAATTGTTTTCAAAATGTAGACCCACAAAAATTCATGATATACACAGATACTGGCTTACTTAGTTCCTTATCAAAAAAATACGTAGAAACTGATTACTTATAAACATTCTACAAAAATATTCCAATTTTTTCGTTATTTCGTTATTGCAACTAAATTCTAAATTGGCTACACTTATACCAGACCTGCATTTCAAATTTAAATTCAAATTCAAATCCAAATTCAAATTTAAATTCATCGTCAGATTCAGATTCGGAAATTATTGTCATCTCTCCAGAGATTCGTGAGATAAATTCACGAAAAAGCGCATGGATTTGACACTAACAGATCTTCGACCATTTATCAGTTAAGTCTGAATCTACATATTTAACAATTCACTTATAACCAAGTAACGATTGATTTATTTTCCAATTCGTCCGTTTAATTCGTTCGGAATTGCATTGGTGACCGCTGACTCTAAAGTGACAATGGCCCGCTACCTCAGAATAACAAACAATGATCACAAATAATCACAATAGTGAAAGATAAAATACCAAAAATTTTTACAAAGGCAGTAGTATTTAAAATTTACACATCCAACCAGAAATCAGTTCCAAAAACCCGTGCTTTTTGTCACAAATGTTATTGTTACACGTGTATTATTAGTCTTGCAGAAATCTGGTTGAATTTGCATGGCACCGAAGAACAAGCAAATGCAAGTACTAACCTTTAAGAAATTGTATGAAATTTACGTACGATGCAAAGGCTGCAGAAAAGATATCTGAAAAATTTAATTGATACAAACCCATGATTTAAAAAAGACTTGATTATAAGGATGACATAGTCAATTAATTTGGTTTTAAATCTTACAAAGGCAATGATAGTTAAAATACTTTGAAAACTCAAATTAATTAATTTGACAAGTAGTGGAGCCATCGGTTTAACCTTCACTCTGTGTAGGTACAAATAGTTTAACATTAGCCGTGTACGGGAGTGTAATTACAACCTATGCATTTTCAATGGGAAATGTATAGAAAGTATTCGTGAAATTTTATTGATTTTTAAGAAGATAGGTGTAAAAGCAATTAAAACGTTTAACTCAAAATGCAAAAATTAAAAAATTGTGTAGAAAAAAGAAAAATCAGTTTTTTTATCAAATTGTTTAGGAAACATATCACAGATAGCTTTCCTGAACCTTGCAAAGTTTCCTTTGGAAAATTTGGCAACTTTTTATTTACGTTTTTATTAGCTTGGGGTCTGTTTGCACACCTGTACACAGAGTGAAAATTAAATTCTGAAAAATTACTGCAAAGTGTTTAGATTTACATTCATTTTCACGACCATCGACGAGGAGAACTCATTAGCAAAACTGACAAGAAAAATGTCTCGAAAATTTATTTGCTTTGGCGTTAAACGTTGAAACTCGTTATACATTCCAAGGTAAGCATGAACGATACCCAGTGATAGTGTGAATTGCACTTGCTGAAGTATTAAAATCTATTAACAGGATTATCGAAAACTCTAAATTGCAACTGATGAAATGTCTGTCTGCAATAACTTAAACGTATTATGGATTATTAATGACATAAAATGGACGGATCTGCCAAGTCTTCAACTGCCAAGATGTTTAAACTTCTTTTCCTAAAACGTAAATGACTATCACAACATAGAGAAAAATATATGTAATCATTTATGATGTAAATGCATAACATGTTTCTTTTATAGTAATCCCTATGATATCTACGTTGCATTTAAGGGTTTGAAAAAATGTAATAGGAAGAATTAATGTGTTTCGAGGGCACAAATATTATGATTAATAACTTGAAAAACAATTAAACCATCTTTTCCCAGATTATAAAATAAATGTAGATTTTCTTTAAAAAGCACTCGAGTGACCTTGAAATGTGATGGGTGTTTACAGACTGGAACTATGTACATAGATATTTTGCATATGAACATTTTTGTCATTAATATATCCTGAACTTAATTGAATTTAATAATATTACATGTTTCATAAAAAATCCTGCGCACGAACGAAAATTTTAAATTTTTGTTAGCTTAAATCTTTTATTACCATAATATAAATGAATCGTCATTACAATCTATTCATATAGACAAAGGATACCGTGCACCTTGTCATTTCGTATTTCATTAATTCGCCAATCGTTGCGAACTGAAATAGAACAAAACTGCCAGTAAACTGACGTAAAGAAAAGCGCAACAAAATGGAGATAATGTATCATCGAATAACGAAAAGGCCACATCGCTTGGCGTTTCAAGTACGAATGTATACTTTTAAACATAATTAGCCAGGAGTTGGAAGCTTTGTATTCCTTTGAACAATTTACAATTTTCTAACAATTTAATAGCAAGATTCTACACTATGTTCGATTTTTATTTATGGTTTTCTATTTAGAAGATAAAATTTGTTTTCTAGTAATTATTTATTATATTTTTGTTGACCAAGTAAAAGAACAAGCAGTTCACATTAAATATAATGAATTTTTAAATTTTTTAAATGCATACACGAGGAAGAGCTGTCATGGTTTTTAACAATGTTGCGTTAAGCTTTTGTGTGCTCAACGATTATGTGTATAGAAACTTCATGATATATTTTTTGTCAGTAAAATGAAGCCTAGGAACTTTTCATTTGTTTCACTTCAAAATTTGTATTCTTAGTTTAATTCTCAAATGTTAAATATATAAAACACTTTTATCTTCAAAATATTCGTGCAAAAACAACAAATGTGCAATTTATCAGAATTAGTGTTAGCAAATTTTAAAAAGTACAAAGTTGGACAGTTACAAACTAAAAAAGGCTGCAGAGTGTATTTTTTATTTTGTGGGAAATAGTTTTATATGTATACAGTTTCTCGCGAAGCAATCCGATCACGCCTATGTTATATATACAGGTATCCGTACTTATACATTAATATCATCTTTGCAATGATAAATCAGTGTTAAAACTTTGTCTGCGGGTCACGAAATATGTTTACATTTTTCCATTTATAACACACTTAGATTATGTACTGACATTGCTTAATAACACATTGTCGTTGATATTGTTGAATTTGTATTTTAATTTTAATTTATTATCGACTCGATCAGAGATATCAATGCGCGTGAATGGAATAATAGGGATCAGGAGGATTCCGCAGTTCGGTTAGAGAACACGTGGTTTGAGAAACTATTAAACGAGTATATGTATATACTCGTTTAATAGTTTATATATATATATATATATATATATATATATATATATATTTTAACACTGAGAATGAATGTGTGTATTGATGAGTTAACACATGTAAAGTAACTGCGTGTGCAATCTTTGTTTTGATTGGATAGCACACTTAACAAGGTTTTAATCAAGTCTTTGATTCTCTTTATCTAAATCGCTATCTGTTTTAACTATCTACGATGAGCTCACCTTGTCGCTGCCAGAAAGAAGGAAGCAGCCTCGGAAGACGTTCGCGTTTCCTATCGTAAATCCTACTTAGTATGCATGTTGCGAATTATATTAGAGCGCGCAATTTAAACATATCTGTGACACTGTACGGTTGTAAGACTGACCAATATTAGAGCTCGGGATTCTTTTCTCAACAGATACAATATTAAAGAAATTCGTTAACAAATGCTTAAGGAATCTAGATTTAACGCTCGCATATAAAGTGTTAAGTAAGAATTGTTAGTAATTTAAGCTTGACCGGTGTCAATCCTAATTAGGCTTCAAGTATTGTTCCCACTGCAACAGAAAGAACCAAACTACCCATTCCGCCAAACATTACATAGGGGAGAAGAAACTTCGGATAAAATGGATACGGTGTTAAATCGTAGGGTTCAGTTCCCCACCAAATGGAGAAACTTGAGTTCACCCTGACGTTTATTCGAGCTGACAAAGCTCCGAAGGCAATTTCTTGGAAACGCAGCCCACCAGTAGTGTCAATATTCTCGTGGGCGATGTACATGTCCGCAACGGCAATGAATGAGACCAAAGTTTGGCCAGCTGTCAAGCGTAACGAGTTCTGGGACCAGGGCCAAGTAGTTTCAGGGGAATTTCGCGCGTACCACAAGTGGGCGCCACGAGCGTACGCGCGCGCGCCCGCATGGCTCTACGTTCTGCGACTTCGACGTGATCTTTGAGGGGTGCAAGACCTCAGACATGTTCTTTGCCAGTGTTCATTAACAGAATTCCAGAGAAATAGTGGTCGAAAAAATTTATGCCAGCTTAGTTGATAACTTCCCTTATTTAAGTATTTTCTCCTTGTTTAATCTTATGTTTCTGAATTGAAAATAGCCAAGAAACTTTTACTGTTTTACAATGTTTCTATTTAAGGAGTGCAAAGATTGACATTTTGTAGGTTTAAATGTACAGGCATTCAAAACTGCTCACAGCATACGGATAACATACTTTACATATTTAATCAATGTTAAGAATAATAGGATATCTCATTCCACTTTGTGTTATATAAACCTTGATTAATATACCTACTTTTAGTTAGTCTAATAGAAGAAGGAAGCAAGATAAGCGCAAATGTCACAAAAGACTATGTAGTTCCATCTATGCATAATTGATTTATACTTACATATAACAATCTCGCATATATGTATGTCTGAAAAATATCATATACTTAAGGTTGAATAAATTAAATATGGAGTTTTTGCGGGATACCTTTACGCACGTCATTTGCTACTTCTACGGATAACAATACTTTTTTAAGTAAACTGTTAATAATTTTTTAATTTAATCAAGGTTCATATTAATGTGAATTAGAATTGATAATTCTAACTTTAATATTGATTAAATATGTAACATATACATATAACATATGTATCTTCCATTCTAATTAGAAGAGATGATTTCGGCGCACTGGTTTGGTCAATTGAATGAATTTGATAAAAATTTGATAAAAATTCTCAAAATTGCAAAATAGCTTTCATTAATCATTCAATTGACCGTACGCCGAAATCATCTCTTCTAATTAGAACAATTTTTACGCTCGAAATTCAATTCATATTATATATATTCTATGTATATAAAAGAAGAAGTCCTGACTGACTGACTGACTCATCAACGCCCAGCTCAAACAGTTTAACCTAGGAACGTGAAATTTGGAAGGTACATTGTTTTCCGTCCGTATTTTCTCGGATTCCTTAATATCTCTTAGGCCGGATTAGATATCAACTTGATTCTTACTCACAAAGACTGCCCACAGAAATGCCTAAAAACCAATTTCAGGATTTTCCCCTAATCAACACGTAAGGGGGTGAAAGGGGGTAAAATGTGTTTTCACGGGCTTCTCAATATCTTAGGCCCAATTAGATATCAACTTGGTTTTTACGTACAAAGGTTTCCCCACACAAATCCCTAAAAATCTGATTCAGGATTTTGCCCTAATCAACCCCTAAGGAGGTGAAAAGGGGTAAACTGTGTTTTTATGGAGTCCTTAATATCTCTTAGTCCCGAAGCGTAGCGCAAGGTATTTTGCTAGTATTGCATATGGGGTGGGCAGATACTTTTGTGAGTAACTGTTATGTTTTATAGTATGTGCTATATGACCTTAATCTTAAAATACTCTGTACTTGTAATGTTATGAGTGTATTGTCAATACACATATGAGTGAATTCTGAGAATTGGATTCAAATTCTTATCGTATGATCATGTGTTCCATTCTTTTTAATAAATCTATTTCTACAGAATATGAAGGCAGGGAAATTCGGTGGCAATGGCTGCTTCCCTCGAAGTTCACGGCAACGAATCGGCCTTTCTTCGAAAATCTATTTTTCCGTCAGTCATTCCGCGCACGCGCCTCGACTTTTCTCCTCTTACTGGATCGTCAAAAATACGCGAAGGTTAAAAACGCGAAATTATAAACAATCGTGTGTATTTTGACGGAATGTGTGTACAATGGAACGCATTTCTTATTCTTTTGTCGTTTGCCTTGAAGGACAGTGCAATATCTTCGGATCACCGATTTGGTTCAAATTTTGAATATATTAGGTCGATGCAACAGTTTGTTCGCTGTAGTGAACAAAGCCTTTGTTAAAAGTAAAAATATATTACATGCTTTTTAATCAATGTATTTTTCTTGGCTATCTATGATCTGTCGCCACTTTTCCGGTAAAAGTACAAGTAGGTGTATATAAGTAGTAAGAACAGACATTTCCGTACATATAA
This sequence comes from Andrena hattorfiana, assembly GCA_944738655.2. Classification (NCBI taxonomy): domain Eukaryota; kingdom Metazoa; phylum Arthropoda; class Insecta; order Hymenoptera; family Andrenidae; genus Andrena; species Andrena hattorfiana. Next base: position 26,195,891 of record OX122889.2, read on the forward strand.
CATGACCTGCCAGTGAGTGAACGAATGTTTACACCGACCTAATAATTAATGCACAGCACGTATAAGTTTGTATTAAGGGTACTTACCGCGCAAATCACGTGAAAACATAGGTGATTTTTTCTAGAAGAGAGTATGCAATATATGGTTGTAAAAGTTCGAGTACTTTATTCGAGCACAAATTTAGAGTGTAATTTTATTTTTTAATTTCATTTTCGTCCCTCTCCTGCCTTTGATATGCATCGCATGCTGCATCGTTGTTTGGATGTATACCAAGAATTTTAACTGAACGCATCATGTTCAAGTGACGGAAATGCCATTACTCACGGAATTCGGGCAATTTGGCAAACTGTCATGAGAAATCGTTGGAACAGTGAATAGTTGGAAACAAATTGATATTCTTGGAATGAAAAAAATAGTGCCGATGAGATGTTCCCATAAGAACATATCACGAGTAGAAGATAACATGAAAAATAAATCTCAGAAACTATGTCTAAGGCCGGTATTCATAGTCGCTACTTATTCTTAAGCAAATGCTTAAGCATGCGGCATCCTCTACTAACCTAGTAGCTAGTAAAGGATGCCGAATGCTTCAGCATTTGCTTAAGAATAAGTAGCGACTATGAATACCGGCCTAAATAAGTAAATAACATCAGCTAAATAAAGGAACTACTAAATTAAATAATAATGTAACTAGTAAATAAAGATAATAAAATAAAGATTAAAAAGAAAGGAATAAAATGAAATTAACTACTGAAAAAATAAGTAACCAACAAATTAAGACCATAAATTATGCTTGTTACCACAATTATTTCAAATTATAACTATTTACGAAATATTTCAATAAAATGGAAATTGCATAATTAGGAAACTGTTTAAATGCTATTCCATTTATGAATATACATAATGTTGCAGAGTAAGTTTTCAAACCTTCAAGATAATTAAACCGAACAGTACTCCCGAGATTCAGCAAAACTATGCTTATAGGGAAACACAAAATAGTTTCTTTACGTAACAGTAAGCAATCCTAACGAATGTAAAATATTCTTTTAAGTGTGAATTACATAACACTTCACATGTAGGAACTTCCTACTTTGCATCCACTGTCCAATCATCGTAAAAATGTACCCACTCCTCACATCTATGAAAATTTCTGAAACTTTATTCTTATAACTTTTTTAAAAACTAACTGGTTTTTAAATTGGTTTGATTTACACAGGTGATCAACCAAGTAAGAGAATGTAAAAGAATGTCGTGTAACCATTGTGTCGAAAAAGTATAGGTAGTAGAATAAATACAGCGTGGCTAATTCTAAATTGTTTAGCGTTATAATGCTAGCATGTTTAAAATTTATACAAATTTATAAAGTGAAGTACACGTTATTGGCACCATGTTTATAAAGAACTTTTTAACTTCATTTCGCATTCTCAATCACCACCCTTAAGAAACCCACCTGTTTTTAAGACATTTTGTGTAGGTATCGTAGGCACTGCGTTTCTGTGAAGAACACACATAAGAGACTATCTAAATGACTTTGAAATTAATTCCAAATAATTACAATTTAAGTGTTCTGTTTATTCTTACAGATTCAATAAGACGCGGTTAACCGTAGCTAAAGCTATGGATGATGAGGTAATTGCTGGAAACCAAAACAATAAAAGGACAATGACACTAAACGTCAGTGGATTGTGGGATGTTGTCCCACGATTGGATCATTACAGGTACGTATATCATTACGTTACGAAATATTACTCATGTAACTGATCATACAAACGGAAGTTGGTGATTCTACACGACAAAATGAATCGAAAGAAAAAGTAAACTGAAATTGAAGAATTTACAAATATTGGAATTGATCAATTTTGTTTTGGAAAAGCTCAATACAATACAATTTTTTACATTTTGCTTTTTGACAAGATATAAAAACCATTGTCGGTGTTTTATGAGATTTCTAAAATGTTTCTATTGAAGTCGAAAGAGTATTGAACATTAACTAAGGAAGGGTGTAAGGCATGTGGGGTCAAAAGTGAATAGTTATTAACAATGAGTTAGGTATGTGTGTAAACAATATGTGTTACGCAAAAAAATTCCAAAATGCTAAAACGTCAGTGAATGTTGTTCTACGGCAAGATTATCTTGAATCATCAATAATTCAAACGATTACGATAGGTGATTTACTAATAAAATTATATGATGTGTTTATTAGAGCACTTGGGCTGTTCTTTAAATAAAAATAAAAATTTTCATTTGTGAGAAAATTATATAACTAGGCATATTTATACAAACTGTACAATTTCGGATGAGTTACGGTAGAGTAGATTATATCACCTTTTTCTAAAAATATTAGAAGTTTAAAAATTTATTTAGCCATGTTCGCCATGTATTCAACTATCTTATTATATTTCAATGATTTTACTGATTTTAAACGTTTTAAATGTTTAAGAATACTATTAAGTTAAACTGATAGAAGATTCAGAAGATATTAGAAAAGTTTAAATGACATTTTGCAAAAGACTTTCATTTACAAAAAATGGAGTCTCCGAGAATTAAAAGACGGAATTCAATTGAATTTGACAAAGAAACTTTGTACTACTAAACTTTGTTCTACTAAAACCTTCAAAAAGTATACGAAGAACATTATATAAATATATAACCTCTTTAATTAATCCCTAATTACCAATGCTGTAAAAAATTATGTGGATTTATTTAATTTGCGTTCATTATCGCATTTGAGACGTTAAACTGATTCTAATAAATGCATTAAATCAACTGAAAATTACAATCACTTTCTACTCTACATTTTTCAAATGTTAAATAATTAATGACAGATTAATGAGTCATACGGCAACTTGGAAATGAACCATGTAATGTTTGCATATAATTAGCCATTAAAACTCGTAAGTTAGAAAGTTTGAGCAGCACTCGATTAACTCGGTATTTCGACACCGAGGACATTAACCACCTCTCCCATCTCATTCATCAATTTCTCCTAATTTAATTAACTCTATTTCCCTCACCAATACTATTACACTAAGTCACACGAACGTCTCTGTTTGTAGATTGAGTCGCCGTGCAAAGAGGCCATCGTTGAGCACCCTGCACGAAGGAAATCTTATAAAGGTAAGATTGCCACACCCTGTGGACATTCGTTGTACCACTCTTGCCCCACCTAATATCATCGAATGCATTGAAGAGCACCGTTTAATAGCCATGGCCCGTGTTTACGGCTTAAAATAACTTTTCATCGGCTTAGTAGTTCAATGCAAGCGTAAAGATATTCGAATCTTATGCCGTCATTACAGTCAAGGACTTAGGCTATCGTATTACCCAAAATTGCTTTTTGAAAGTGATTTGCATTCATGCATTATAACAAAAATTGATTTAAGTAGTACGTGGAAAAGTTCTTGTATAGAATTGTTAATCAATGTTTGAATGATTAATTCAAAATCTTGACCTTGGAAGATTTCTAAATGATACAATGAGAGAGATTGTTAATGTATTACAATATTTGGTTATAAGCTGCGGTAGATGCGATTTAACGGGAAAAAAAACACATTCTACGTGCAGGAATAGGTACTAAGGTTGGTATCAGATATATTGGCCGGTGAGTTTCGTGAGGGTATTCTCCCATCACACCGTTTGCCTGCCTCGATGCTCCTTTTCTCAACGTTTCCTGACTCGCTCTCGTTCCATCTCGCTCTCGCCTTCGCAGAACAAGAGTAAGTCAGAAGTGGTGGGGATAGTGCCAAGATTCTGGTGTGTATGCCAAACTGAGCTGTCAGCGTAGAAACACACGCCAGAATAGGTGTGCGTTAGCAACGAAAAAATTCAGGAGCTTTATTGGTTCTTACATTGATTATTTCTCGATAGCTTCATCTCGTATTGGTCTACGCATAGCTTCGTAATGCACACAACTATTACGTTAAGAATAAATAACAGCCAAACGGCTAGGTTCAGGCGGAGCCGAGCAGCGTTACCGTTACCCCACCATACCCTGCGAGTGCCATGCAACTCCAACTGATAAATCCACGATCGTCAGATGGTGGTGGCTGATTTCTCCTCGATCGCTGTTCCCGAAAACGAATTCACCGGCCAATATATATGATGCCGACCTTAAGTAATACTACATAACAAAGGAAGTTCTCCACGTGGTCCACCAATATTTAACGAGCTTTAAATGAGATTTTCCAGAATTATAGAGCTTGAGGTGCTGAAGCTATTGCTGTACCTATAATTTTGGATGCAGACGATTAATAATTTACGAGATATTTAATGTTAAAGTTTGACGTGGCCTTATATAGTGTAGTATAAGGACTCTCTTTAATGATGGCTCGGTACGTTGTGTAAATTATCAGTTTAATGTTTAGAAATAACGTGAAAGCGTTTAGCAAAATACATAAGTGTGAGTGCCTTCTGTACCGCGTCTGCGCTCACGCGGACCACACACTTTCCGCACTATGTCACTGACAATGAGACATCGTTCGTGAGAATCCTTATACTAAACTGTAGTAGGTATACCAACTATATAAAGATGCAGATTTCACGTGTACGACATGTACACGTGTAGTTAATACATCCATGTTCTAACCCGTGTTCTTCTTATAGTCTGATTTTCGAGAGTTGACACCTGAGGCGGGTTCCTCCTTAAGCCACAGGTGTCAACTCTCGAAAATCAGACTGTAATACACGGGTACACGTGTATTGAAATATACAGTTCCACGTATATTAACATATATCCATACTTTATTGGTGCCATTATTTATACATATAACTAAATACCCAGATGTTTAGGTTTTACCCAAATAATTTGCGATAGATAGATTGCAGGTGAAAATAAAAAACGTCATGATTTTGGTTAGTTAAGTTTAATCTGTTAATCGTTTGGTTTGATGTAAGAAGGCTAAGTTGTTAACAGTTTCAAGGAATAAACAGTTTATTTTTTTTGTTATAAAATTTCCAGCACATGGAAAACATCGTTCCGACATCGCCGAGGTTACTGGAATCGTTAAATATTTTTTTGGCAACTTTGGAAATCGCCGGGTATTTATTTGTCCTAGCCTTCCACCAGTCAAATTGATCTAGAAATAAGTTTTCTTCATTCCATATTGTCCATAACGGAACTCTGCCTTTCAATATTTTCTACAGCAGTGTACGAGATTCGCTTTATAGCATCCACTGTTTAATTAACCGACTTCAAAAAGGAGGAGGTTATAGATTCGACTCACGGAGATACTTACGCGTATGTATTTTTTTTATGTTTGTCACCGTATAACTCCTCAGCATATGGACTGATTCTGATAATTTTTTTTTATTCGAAAGTGGGTGGTCCCATCCTACACTGCATCAATATTGGCCGAATATTTTGCCAGTTCTGGTTAATAATAAGGACTATTCTCACCTAATTATTATTATTTTATGTATGTACACGCATATCTCCTCAGCCTGTTGTCTCAATATATGTATAAATCTAAAAATAAAAAATAAAAAAATTGAAAAGAAAAATTAAAGCCGACTTCAAAAAAATAAAAATGCACTAAAAAGTAAAAAATAATTTTTTCCCTTATTTAATCTAAGACTCATATTTTTTAAGTCGACACCTCATCATTTGCACTGTGTAAATCTGGTGCCGACTTAACAAAATATAAGAGTCTTAAATTAAATAAGGCAAGAAATTAGTTCTTTCTTTTTAGTGCATTTTTATTTTTTTGAAATCGGTTCTTATTTTCTAGCATTCGAATATTTTCATCACCTTAGACAATAAAGGCAAAGCACCCCCCTCCGTGGGGTAGGTACATACATACTACCGAAGCACCGAAGAACAGGGTCATAAACCCGCACCGTCGGCAGGCGCTCGCGAATTCGACGCAGCCAAGTTAACCCTTGACCTCGTATATTTATTACTATCACGTGCACGCGTCACACCACTAAGGAGTGTCTGATATTGAAATGAAATTGATTACCATTTGAAAACATGGTTATGTACAACTATAGTTTTTACCGTATTGCTGTAACCCGCGTTAACCAAGTTATTCGGGTTATACATAGATCTCTTGTATTACTCGGTTAGGCGGGTTATTCTACGATACTGAATACCGAACCGGGTACTGGATAGGGTTCGTATCTCTGATTTATATTATGAAAAACACACTGTATGTACGCATCGTGGTAGCATCAGGAGTTTAGTTTAGACCTTCCCATCACTCTGGGACACAAAGTTTGTAATAGACACATACGGGTGTCCCATTTGAAGTTTCGCACGCAATTATCTCCTACATAAACTATTCATTATTGAAAAAAATATTTCAAGTAAAACTTACTTTGTTTTGAGGGGGGACATCTTGTGATAGTCACAAATCTTATCTAAATAGGTGGACGTGCCTTCGTGATTTCTAGGTGACCTTTGTGTTTTTAATGGAATTGTATGTTTCTAGTTAGATGGGCGTGTATCCCGCTTCGTGACGAATTCATCGACCTATTATATGTTGATGTTCCAAGGTCATTTATTGTCTTTTAAAACTTACCTTCGTTGAACGTCCAGAAAATGTTCCTTATCTTCGGTATTCGAAATGATGATAAGAAGAGAAAGCAGGATCCCAACAAAAACATGCCTACAAAACTTTTTGTAGGTTATTAAATTTATTCAGAAGTAATTAAATTTCAAGACAGCCAGATTAGTCAAATCAAATATAATCAACTTAGAAAATATCCAAATTGATAGCAAATACAATCTGATTACTAGTATACAAGGTAATAATCACCATACAAGAGGAAAACCGAAAAGTTTAGATAATAAAAAGCACGTCGCATTGCACTCCTACTTATAAGTGCTTTTACTTTGAACGTAGATGTTGAATGCACGAATATATATGGTGTATCTGAACTTTAATAATAATAAAAACATTATCCCCGACTTTAGTGGTTGAAATAGAGAAAATGTTAGTTTTCAGATTTTTTTCTTTGTTTGTGTCGCTAACCCTACACCATACAAAATTTCAGCATTCTAGGACAACTAGAAGTGCTTTAGAATTTTGATGATCAGTGAGCGAGTCTGTGACAAAATTAGTGTTTTTTGGAATCGTACAAATTAAAAAGTACAAGAGATAGAGCGTGTAATTGTGAGGTCAGTTTTAGCTTGCAAACATCTAACTCAGAGAATAAATTGAGCCATCTAGCTTTTACCAGTGAAAAGTTATGGGGGTATCAAAAGTACACTGACAAGGAGAGTATTTTAGGTGTCCGCCTCCGATCATTTTGATTTTTGGATATGTTATAGAGGACCGAAAAATAAGAAATACGTGTTTTTTTATTTTTCCCCGTTTTCATATTTGGGGGGTGAAAACTGCGTTCAAAGTTAGGGTTGAAAAATCATTTTTGTGGAATATCTCGAGAACTATTAGAGATAGGGGAAAATCTGGTGAGTCAGTCATATTTCGCATTCAAAGACACAAAATTCGTCTATTGACACTATTCCCTTATCTCTAATAGTTCTCGAGATATTCCACAAAAATGATTTTTCAACCCTAACTTTGAACGCAGTTTTCACCCCCCAAATATGAAAACGGGGAAAAATAAAAAAACACGTATTTCTTATTTTTCGGTCCTCTATAACATATCTAAAAATCAAAATGATCGGAGGCGGACACCTAAAATACTCTCCTTGTGAGTTGGTTCCAGTAAAGGGTGTACGGCAGTTAGCTTGGCTCGAACTTGACAGAACCACTGCCGTGGCCCCAGATATCCATCCCACCTAGATCTCCGGATTTGAAATCTGTAGACTTTTTCTTCCAGGGTATCATAAAAGATCAAGTTTATATGATAATATGACAATATGACCCCTGACAATGTGAAAAATCGTACTAGGGATGCCTGCCAACAAATTACTTTTGCAACATTGGAGAGAGTGCAACTAGCTTTTAAGGATAGAGTCAATCCGAATACCGAAAATAAGGAACAATTTCTGTAGGTTCAACGAAGGTAAGTTTTGAACAGCAATAAATGGCCTTGAATAATCTTGGAACACCATCATATTATAGGTCGACGAATTCGTCACGAAAGGGGCTACGCGCCTATTTGAATAAAAACATACAATTCTATTAAAGAAAAACGAAGGTCACCTTGAATCCTCCACGGCACTTGCATCTATATAAGATTTGTGACCATCGCAAGATGCCCCCCCCCCTCTCCTAAACATAGTAAGTTTACTTGAAAAATTTTTTTCAATAATGGAAATAATCCAGGAAATAATTGCGTGCGAAACTAAAAGTTCATTATGATTAAACTGCGATACTATCTTTCTTACTCATATTTAAAAAATTTTTTTAGCTATAACTGTAAACAATGTCGCGTTGGCTACTAGAAAAGTAGATTTCAGTTATCTAAATTGGACGATTAAAGTCATATTTGTACATCATAAAAAGCCATGTTTATTTCAAAATTGTTCAAATTGAATTTAAACATCATTTTTGTAAACTAGCATAATTAAAATATTAAAAATATCAAATTTACGTGGCAAACAATAATTTATGTTGAAATCAGTTCCGAGGTGTGTCCAACTTTTCAATTTAATGGATCTTGACAGATTGAAAAATTGCATTTTTACTAAATACATTTATAATTGATTAAATACATTTAAAATTCAAATTATTTCTTTTGAGGAACACACACACGCAGACAACAAACAAAGAAAGAAACATGTTCCCGTGAAAATAATTATATGTATATTTATTTCGCATAATATAACAATATATTTCTTTTATAATAAATTATAAAAAAAAACTTATGTTATATACAGGAAAGATATAAAATAGTGAAGTTAACTTCATATTTTTGTAGCGTTTGAAGAACTGAAATTTTCACGTACACAAACTGTTAACAAGCGTGCAGAATATGAGTCAGTTATTCTACTTATACATGCACTACTTAAGGTAGTTCCTGAATAATCTACTAAATTTAAGAATTCTTTCAAATTTCGTTCAAAACTAATTTCGAATACAAGAAACCCTTGTATAAAGTTTAAAATCGATTTACCATATAGTTATCGAGAAATTTTTAATTAAAGTTGATGCATTTTAACCCAGTCGCATATGGCAAAGTCGAAAAAAGGGGGTTATAGTTCCAGTTTTTCTTCTGAAACAGGAAAACTATATTTAAGAAGTGTACCAAAATTGGCACAAAAGTACATCGAAATGTCACGAAATGAATTTATTAATTTCTGCAAAACTGACCACACGGTTTCTTCGCAAATGCCCATCAAAAATAGATTTACGTGCAATTTTTTTAGAAACTACGTAGAGCAGTCAACGTGACAACGTCGCACAATCGATATGTTTAGACATTTAAATAGCGAACGACGATTCAAAATCATATGAACATTTTTTCTGACATTTTGGTTATAAAAGACGCTCCGAATGAATGGGACGTTGTCAGATCTGCTGCTTCAATTCACTACGCTAACCAATTTAATATTCTTTTTTCGTATTACAATTATTTATATTAACATTGAACTTTTTAAAATATATATACATGATGTTAAAAATTATCATTATTATTTATACAGTATCATACTACTTTATATTTATTGTTTATGACCAAACTCTAATTTGACTAACATAGTTGGTTAGGAACTACCTTCAATATGCAGCCGAAGATAGATTAGAAATACAAATACGCAACATCAAGTATATGTCGATATATGAATGTGTGTAATTTGTACATAGATCACTGAGGTGTTTCCTACTTCTAACTTAAATAACTAAAATAATTGCCATTTTCTAAAAAAAATCGTAAGCTTCGCTATATAATATCTTATTCTGCTGCTTCAACATACTTCTTTAATTTTTCATTGCAATTTTATGACCACCTTTAACTATATAACTGCTTTTTCAAGTTTTACTAGGTTTCATTTTTCTGTAAAAAGAGAAACTGGAATAACGAATGTCAATTGACATGATAGTATCCTAGCAGAATTGAGGAAAGAAAACAGATCATTTCAAGGACGACTGGTAACGTAACTAACGTTTAAACTGTTTTTGTCTGACGTAATTGCCGATCCTTACGTGGAAATGTTCGCGTCAATATTCGTATCACTATGCCAATACAGGGTGTTTCAGAACCGTAAGAAGAAACTTAACTTCCTATAGTGCTTAAGAAATAGAATGAACGATTTCTAACAAACAGATTTAAAAACTTTTTCAACCTTTTTAGATAAATCATTCATTTGTAGCAACGACTCAAGGTCGATACTGAAAGTAACATAACGTTTAAAGTTAAATTGACAAAATTGTTCTAATGTAAGTATTTGCTAATACTTCTCAATGCTTAATTCCATCTTTATTTTTTCCAGTACTATCACTTATTTTATTTTCAGAAGATTTCATTATTAACCATTTTATTTTAATTCGCATTAACAGAAAAAGCTACCACATTTATTTAAGAATTTATCAGAACATGAATTTTTGATTGCATTTTTATTTCTAAAATTAGAACAGGCAAATTCTGAAACGGTAAAAATGTCCTTTTCGAAAATAAATAAAGCTAACAATGGTAAAATAATAATGAATCTTATTTGATAAAAGAGCAACGATAACCCAAATTATTGATAAGTTTATTAGAAATAAAAAGATGTGCCTACATCACTATTTCGTAAAGTGGTCGCGTATTTAGATTTTAACTTCGTCAAACATAGTCCGAAATTTATTTCTTAACAATCTACGTACGCAAGCAACTTAATTTATTTAACTCCCAAAAGGAAAACAAAAAATCCTCTTACAATTAGATATTTCATTCAAGATTTGTGAAAACTTAAAAACCGAAGCTTACGCAAAATGTGTGCATTGAAGCTAACAAGGCAATTAGCTAACAAAGTTCGTAACTTGACAGTGTCGAATAAAACTTCAAGCAGCTTTCACCCTCGACAAGGACGATCGAACTCAAAACGAGAACCGTGAGGGAGACAGTATCTATATTAAGTTTGCACAGCAGTAAATACCAGCTGCGAGGGGAATTAAAAAAAAAGTATTAATCTCTAAACGTCCCCCCTTCTCCAAGATTACTACAATAAGTTAATATACAATAAGTTAATACATGTAAGCCACGAAATAAAATATTCTTATAAAATTATCAACTTGAAATTGTAATGGAATTAATGAGATGTTCCATTTTTTTCACTTTTGAATACAATCATCAGAAAAAAGAACAATTTACTATTTTCTGAAGCTAATGAATGTATATATGGAGACTCATAAATTTCTTCACGAAAGATCATTACTTCCATTTATCTGGATCATATAGCAACGTGCGTTACGAAAAGAAGCACATTCTATTTCTGTTAATGAGCGGTTAAATAATTATTTAAATGTTCAACGGCCCAAGGGCACCTTTTCCCGTCATCCGATTGAGCTCAAACTTTGCACAGATTTTTTGTTATTATTTGGAACTATTCTGGGGGGTGTCGCGAAGAAAATGTTGAAAAAAATTTCACCATGAGTAAATAAGAGCCACCCTAATGAATATATTCTCTCGGTATAAGACCTGTAGACATCATTGCCGACAAGGCATCTTCTTTTTTTTTTAATGATAACTGCATTTTAGTATCATCGGCATTTTACAACGTATATGTAACATACAGGGTGTTTATAATAGTTGGGCCATTTTTTTCAGGATCAGTTCTACTCACCAAAAGAATAAAAAAAAATTATAAGCATTCTTATGTTCCGTAAAACACCGGACCAGACTGCCTTAAGAAGGCATACCCGTTTGAACCCTCGGAAAATGTGTACATTTTGTGGATTTTTTTACAAGTCAACGGCTTGATGAAGATTTCCCGTTTTTACTATGTTTACATAGTATTATGAACTACGTATAAAAAAAGTTTCAGTTAAAAAACTATTGTTTTTCGGAAGTTATGGATACACATCCGAAAGTCTCTCGATTTTAGACGGCTAAACGATGGGCGTAAAAACAGCTGTATGTCGTGTCTGAATTAAAAAACAATAAAATATTCTTATAAAGTATGTCAATAGCTATCGTTCATCAGGGTCGATTTTGAAAATTTTTAAAAATAAAGAAATGGTGAGAGATCAAAGGTAAAGTTACATTTTTCTAAGAGAAAATGTCACCTTTTTTTCTTTATAAATTATAAACGGGGAATCAGAATAAAAAAAGTCCTCGATGGACGATGTGGAATCTTATTACGATCCTGCATGGAAAATTGGAAGTGAATTGGTTGAACGTAGCCCGAGCTTTTAAGCCCACCGCAAAGAAAACTATAGTTCCGCTGCGATCGGTCGAGCCGCCACACCGCGCCGCCCCGTGCTACCTGGGATGTTTCACCCAAATGCCTATAACTTTGTCAATTTTCCGAATTTTTATATCAGATTTGTTTTATACTATTTCTAAAATATCAATCTATGAAAATATGTAAAATAGGCCACCGTAATGAAAAATGTAGTTCCGCTGCGATTGGTCAAATCGCCGCGCCTCGCCGCCCCGTGCTACCTGGGTGGTTCCACTCAAATGCCTATAACTTTGTCAGCCTTCCGAATTTTTACATCGGACTTGATTTATAATATTCCTAAAACATCAATCTATAAAAATATGTAAAAAGAAAAAATCCGATTTGTGACACTTTCAAATGGTTATACCCCCTTAACAGGCAACCGGCTGCCAGGCGCGTTCATCAGTTCGTCTATATAATATACTACCTATATTTTCATTCATATCCTTTGCTTCTCGCCTTCAAAAAAACAATGGCGAAATGATAATCAATCTATCGACTCGCAGAAACACACCTGGGCTTCTTTAAGTGCCATTTTAATCCGTATTCCGGACCCGTGTTTTATAATTTTAGAAATGTTTATAACTGCAAAACTAAGCCTTATTGGGCATCCGTGTTTACCAACTTTTTTTATCATGTTGGTGAGTAGAACCGATCCTGATAAAATGTCCCACATTTTTATAAACATTCACTCCTTATAGTTCTACTAAAAATCTAGATTTCCACCGTGATGCGAAACATGTTAAACTTTATATTCACCATTACTACGTATAAAAACTTAAGCTGACGCAAATAGAAACACAGGCGCAGCATACAGGTTTCACAATTAATTATTCGTTAGCATTTATGAGAACAAACTTATAAACGACTGGACATTTAGTTAACGATATGAACCCTGTAATTTCAGGACCCCAATGTAGAGGCTGGTCAAGTAGCGATGTCACAGCAAAAACACACAGGGATAAAACTAGGATGGATCCAGGGTGTCTTGATACCATGCCTCTTGAATATATGGGGTGTGATGCTCTTCTTACGATTGTCCTGGGTGGTTGCACAGGCCGGTATATTGCAGAGCGTCATCATTATCGGAATATCAGCGGCAGTCTGCGTCATCACGACGCTTAGTCTCAGCGCAATTAGTACTAATGGAGAAGTAAAGGGAGGTGTGTTGCGGGATTCCCATTTTCTCATTTCCCTTTTTTTTCTCGAAGGAGTGGCACATAACGTACTCTATCATTATTACGCGGCATAAGTACACATTCAGAATTGTTTTTCCAAGAAAACGAGTGTTGAGTTTACAAGTTAAGGAAATGAAACGCCAATTCCAGATTCTTTTTTTGACAATATTTTCGTAGACGCACGAGGGGAGGAAAGGAATTTTGTTTCCTCTCGTAACGAGTATAAATCTGAACGAAATTTTGAATTTCAAGAATGTAAAAAGTACTCTTATTATCGAAATTCCGTGTACGTGTAGTGGTATGAAATTTGCACTACTGCTGAAAAGTTTTCGATCATGCGTTACTTCGTATTTTTAACTCTAATTATTAGATGAAGAAAGTTTGCTAATGGGAGAATTCCGGGCCCGTGTTTTACGGAATATAAAAATGCTTATAACTGCAAAACTAAGTATTATCGGACACGCGTATAGTAACTTTTTTATTATTTTGGTGAGTGGCCCGATCCTGAAAAATGCCCCACATTTTTATAAACACCCCGTATAAAGTTTCACTCAATGTAACAATCCAAGCTTTTCAATGTTAGTGAAAATTCGCTAATGAAAAACGGAGTAACTTTAATAATCCGAAATGAAACAGGACTCATTCAGATTTCAGACCGACGCGAGCGATCCAGAACTTGGATTAACCGAAACACACACTCGCTGATGGAATGAAATCCATACGAATGGGGCACATTTAAAAAATCGGAAATCTATTGACAAAAAGTATATAGGCATTTGGTTCTTGAAAAAGCAATTTTGAATTAAGAGAATTATATACTTATTATATATATTATTGAAAGATAGAAGTCTTACATTCTACTCTGTATGGCATTTATACGTATATTTGATATGAATGTACATAAATATTTTTTATATATGTACCTCTTACATTTTCACTATGTAAAATCCAAATAAAAAATTCGTTTAGAGATCTTAATATTTATAACTTAGAACATTATTCTATTTTATTTCCGAGCACAATATTGTTATAAAAATCATATAAATATACATATCTAAGTGGAAACAAGATGCTAACCCAGAGCTGCACAAAGAGCCGTTCGGAGCCGGAGACCTATTTGCCATTCTGGAACCCGGATAACACGTGCGCTTAACTATTACGTTGCTAACCACAGCATGGGTTGTGGGAGAACCGCAGTAGTGTGCGCGATACGACCCTGCACGCACATACAGTCTTGCAGTTACCTCACCCTTTGCTGTGGTAGCAACGTAATAGCTCCACGCGCGGCTCTGATCTGGGGAGCGCGGGCGCCCAGAATTGCAAAGAGGTCTCCGGCTCTGGAGCGGCTCTTAGTGCATCCCTGGTCTAACCTAAGGTAAAAAAATAAAAAGCTGCGTGGATTTTGTTATTATCATATATTGCACGACTGTAATTTCAGAGTCGAAATGAAATTAGAATGTTACGCTTTCAAAAAAATGTACAAGTTCAATGATGTATGTATATGTTAAAATTCCTTATAGGTGGTATATACTTCATCATATCACGAACTCTGGGAGCAGAATTCGGAGCCTCTGTGGGAATTGTTTTCGCATTTGCTAATGCAGTATCGGCTTCGATGAACACTATTGGTTTCTGCGACTCCATGAACGATTTACTACGAGAGTATAACCTGAAGATCATTGATAATGGAGTGAACGATGTACGAATCGTGGGTGTGATCGCGTTGATCGTTATGATCTTGATTTGTGCGATCGGGATGGAATGGGAATCCAAGGTAAGAATTCTATTTATTTTGGTAGAATATAGACTAAGAGTTAAGGTTAAATTGTTAAGAAAATACATGTTACACATCATTCGTTTATGCTAGTCCCAACCAATACTAATACTCTATCAATAATAATTGAAAATAATAATGCGAATTCGCATTAATGCGTTTAATACGAAGTGCACTTATATTTATTTATACTAAACCAAACCCAACACTACCCCAAATTATAACACCAAAGCAAGAAATTTAAAAAATATTTTTGCGAATATCTCGGGAACTACGACCAAGCGATGGTAACATGTATATGAAAAAGTTGTTCAGAATCGTGTCCCCGAGAACATATCCAAATTTCATCAAAATCGGTGAGGAATCGCTAAAGTAAATAATTACAGTACTGTCTCCCGATGGGCTCGGTTTGGCGCACACGATGTGGGCTTTTCGCTATCCCCACCACTTCTATCTCACTCTTGACCGGCGCAGGCGAGAGCGAGATGGAACGAAAGCGAGCGAGACACGGTCGCGCACGCCCGCCGCGCACGCAAAGCGTTCCATCTCGCTCATCCCTTCGGCCTGAAAGAAGGGAGAAACGAACACTCGGAATTCGGGCTCTGCTCACGATACAGGCTCAACGCCGGTCCCGACCAGCGAGCCCTCAGGGAGACAATATTGTACCCTTTCTCGATAGCTTCATCTCGTATTGGTCTACGCATAATTTTGTAACGCACACAACTACCTAATACGCTAAGAATAAATAACAGCCACACGGCTACGTTCAGGCGGAGCCGAGCAGTATTCCCGTTACACCACCATACCCTTCGGAGGCCACGTAACTCCAACTGACAAATCCACGATCGTCAGATAGTGGTGACTGATTTCTCCTCGATTGCTGTTCGCGAAAACGAATTCAGCGGCCAATATATCTGGCCCCGACCTGAAACTGATTCTTAGTGCACTGTTTTAAATTATAATTTTTTAGCGTGTACGGAGAAAAAGCTGAACAAATATTCTAATTAAAACTTTATTGTTTAAAATTTATTTGCATTTCTAATTTAAGGAATTTCATGTTTTCCAGGCACAAAATATCCTCATAGCCATCATTGTGGCAGCCATTTTTGACTTTATAATTGGCACTATTATAGGACCCTCAGATACAAGCCAGAAGGCACACGGATTTCTTGGATTCTCAAGTAGGTGAACCACAATTCTTTCATCTAGGATATATTGGAAAATAAAAATAAGAAAATATTAAACAATAAATAATTGAGAAACTGAACAGTAGTTAGGTATATGTAATCTATGAATCATTTAGTGATGATGGTTCATTCAAAATATTAAATAATAGCAGTTCCAGATATTATTAAACAAGCACTTAATTTAAAATATTGAAAAACGCTAACTCTTTTATAGCGTTTCATATAACACGTTATTTTTAATTCGTTAGAAAAGCTCAGCTTATATAATGTAGATATTTTGGCAAGTAATAACGTATAAATGATTTCTGTGATAGTAATTCAAATATCTCATTGTCAATACAAATAGTGCTAAAAAGAGAATTATCTGGAATCTTATTAATCTTTCTAAACTACCTACTTATTAATTTAAATATCACAATACGGCATTAACGTCTTTATTCTTGTCTGGCTTTATAACCAAAAAGGCCCCTTTTCGATTCTATTATAATGACAGTATAAATCTGCATTAAATAGGTTGTATTAACTTCTCAAGCTTATAGTTTAACTAGTAATATTAAAATAAACTTCAAGACTATTTTTTATAATTAACTTCACTTTTTATATTTTCTCTAACCACAATTATCTTCTTGAACCCATAGGTGAGGTTTTCATGAACAACTTGGGACCCAATTATCGATTCTCCGAAAACAGCAACCAAACCTTCTTCTCCGTGTTCGCCATTTTTTTTCCGTCGGTGACCGGAATCCAAGCGGGAGCCAATATTTCTGGTGATTTGAAGGATCCAGCCAGCAGCATACCAATTGGAACACTGCTCGCTCTGCTAATTTCAATGCTGAGTTACGTAACTTTTGTCTTCTTTGCTGGTGGTGCGGCCATAAGAGATGCCAGCGGCCTCGTCAGTGCTAATAACACTATTATAGATTGCATTCCGCAAGTGGATTGCCCGTATGGATTACACAACAGTTATACGGTATGCGACTAACAATAAGTAATTAACTAACTCCTATAAAATCGAAAGATTACGGAAATATAAAAAATTGTAGGAGAAACTAAAAGTAGGTAGTACAGTATTGTCTTCCGATGGGCTCGGTTTGGTATTGTATTGTATTCTTTATTTACCACGATTTTACATTTCGTTGGATGGCGTTGGAGGAGCTCTGCTCCTATTTGCCCAAAGAACAATGGTCTATTTAACCCATATCCCATTCACTCACACATTCCGCACATACATACCATCTTCTCTCACACCCCACACTTTTGGCTCGGTTTGGTGCACACGATGTGGGCTTTTCGCTATCCCCACCATTTCTATCTCACTCTTGTCCGGCGAAGGCGAGAGCGAAATGGAACGAAAGCGAGGGCGACACGCCCGCCACGCACGCAAAGCGTTCCATCTCGCTCCCCCCTTCGGCCAGAAAGAAGGGAGAAATGAACACTCGGAATTAGGGCTCTGCTCACGATACAGGCTCAACGCCGGTCCCGACCAGCGAGCCCTTAGGGACACAATACTGTATTTCTTTTTAAAAGAGTTTATCAATTTAAGAAGAGTTTCTGGTTTAAATGACAGAAAAATTAGTGTTTTTTTCTGTGAATTCTTTGAAGAAAGGAAAAGGAGGAATATCAATATCAGTTTTGTTTATATTATATTTAGAAACATTTATGATATCAGATTATATTTTTGTTTATAGAAAACCATTTAATTTTCGTCATCTGAGTGAATTCTATAATTTGCCTGGTTTCATAGTACACCTCTCCAATGGATGAAATAAATATCTCTCGAAGAAGTAAATCGATGGACTTGAACCTTGAATTTTTTATAAATAGATAATTTTCGATACTGGTCTTCTAAGAAATAAATAAAAGACGGTGAAAAAGTCTATATAGATTTGAAGTGGCACCATTTTTTGTCAATTTTCAACTTTTTATATTACAAGTGTGAATCGGTAGGTGACGTAATTCGTCATGACGTGAGTCGTCATCACCACGGGGGTGCCGGGAATCGATCTCCCGAGCTGTCCGCGTACTGATCAGCAGCGTTGGCCACCACGGCTACGCCGACTCTCCGTGATCCCTTAGTCCGGGCCCCCCTTATGGCATAGAGGTTCCTAATCCCATATTAGTAACCACATATTGATATGTCTTTGCGCTTCTTAAAAAGAATAAGTCACGAAAAACACTCATTTTTCGGTCGTTTGAGCCACAACCTTTTCCTAAACCTGTTCGTTGGCTCTTAGAAGGATTTCCCATGTATGTAATCCTGCTTTATTTGATGAATAATGGAACTATTTATTTATTCAAACTAAATTATTGTTTGAATATAAAAACTTGCGAAAGTTCAAAATTGGACACTGTCGACTGTTATGCTTAAATAATCAAATATATTCCATTTTGAAAGAACAAAATGAAACCTTTAGAATTTATCCTATCAATCAGAGGTAGATATTTTAGAATTTACAATGAATTATGTCTTATAACTCTTTAAAAACTCCCATTACATTAACTTGCTGGAATCCTCTAATTTTTGTTTCAAGGTGATGCAGCTTATGTCTGTTTGGGGTCCATTCATCTACGCCGGTTGTTTCGCAGCAACCCTCTCGACAGCTTTGACAAACTTGCTGTCGGTGCCACGATTAATACAGGCGTTAGGGCGGGATCGAATCTATCCTGGTCTGATTTATTTCAGCAAAGGATACGGCAAACACGGCGAACCTTATCGTGGCTATGTTCTCACGTTCGTCGTCGCAGCGTTATTTCTTTTAATAGGTACCAGTAAAACTAAATTTCTATTTAGATCTCAAATAATCTACAGTCGTACAATTAGACTATTTAGTACTTATATATTTTATACTGTCTATTATTTAACTTCCTGCAGCTGTTGCCCAGTTTTTTAATCAATTCAATAATTGTCTGTCTCATAAATTTGATTGTTTTTTAATCATTTTTCAATCAATACATGTTTTTACGCATAGTGGTTGTGAAAACGAAGTTTGAATTTTTTTTTTAATGAACATCCATGAAGAATTTTAATACTAAGTAGCTGTCAAGTGTGATGTTGGCAGCACTGGTCAACTTTAGAGAATCCCCTCATTCTGCATAATTTGTAGGATACTACAGTACCTACGTATTAACATTTTGCGTGGCGCAAGGATTTGATAAATTTCCCTTATTAGTCAATCAAGTTTTTCCAAGCGATCGCTTCTGCCGGGAAAGTTTTGTACAAATTAAATTCCGAGCTCATTGTTAGTTTGTTTTACTCGGGTAATACTTTCGATGTTTTCCAAAAATTATCGACGTGAAAATATGCCAAAACCATGCACAGGATGCAAATCCCTCGGCGTGTTTCCACGCCGACGCCACTCACAGCATCAAAAAACAATGTTTCTTCTACAGTTCATACCTTACATTTTCTTTATACTGTCGCTGTATGTGTCCAAATCAGAGTTTCATTTTTTATAATTATTAATTCCATTTTACAAAGTACCCAGTTTCTTATAATATAGACCATAGGGGTATATAGGGTTTTGCATATCAACGCGCACAACTAAACTCATTTCGTACTGACTCAAGTCTCAATAACTTGAACACTATATAATTACGAAATTTATTTTTTAATGTACAATATCACAGTTCCATTGAAAGATAAATTGGAATAACTTACAATTAGTATTTTACTTTCCAAAAATTACAGTAAATACAAATAATTGTAGTAGCGACCAATAATAATTTAAACAATAATAGTTAAATATATTTTTCTATATTTTCTGTTTTCAGCAAACTTGAACGTAGTAGCACCCCTGATATCAAACTTTTACCTCGCGTCCTACGCCTTAATTAATTTCTGCACTTTTCACGCGGCATTGATTCGACCACTTGGATGGCGTCCTACATTCAGAGTAAGGAATTAATATAACAAAAAAAATTACGAACAGCTTGCAAATGAAATGCAGGTGTATTATTCAACAATGAATGGACGCTTAAGAATATTCGATATTTCTGTGCAGTACTATAACACCTGGCTGTCGCTGTTCGGCTTTATAACTTGCGTCTCCATAATGTTCCTAATTGACTGGGTGACCTCGCTCGTCACGTTTGTCATTATCTTCGCGCTGTATTTGATAGTTGTTTATCGAAATCCGGATGTGAATTGGGGCAGTAGTACGCAAGCTCAAACATACAAGACTGCACTTTCTATCGTATATCGGTAAGATTGTTGAACAGGTTTAATATTTCTTACAATCATTCATGATCATTTTAATTTCCTTCACTTCATATGACATAACACATATACGTTCAGAGGATTTCTACGGTCATGACTGACTCCGCGAATTCTTCTACACATATTTGTGGCTTACTTTGCTTTGTTCAATTACTAATCATCTTGGTAGAAGGTACTTTGTTGTATCGCGTTAAAAATTATCCGAAATTTTATTCATTCAATTTAATAATTTCATGTTGCCGTTTCATATAAATATAATCATTTAAAATTACTAATAATATACAAATATATTATTGTGCAGGTTTTGGTTATGTAATACTGTTTTTATTGTAACTCGACCGTATGTTTTATACATATGGAATTGAATCGAATGTTGCAGACTGAATTCAATGGACGAGCACGTCAAGAATTACGCTCCCCAAATATTGGCACTGACCGGAGCCCCTGGCGCCAGGCCAGCGTTGCTGCATCTGGCAAATCTCATTACGAAAAACCATTCACTGTTGATTTGCGGGGAAGTATATCCGGTATGTAGTATAACCAAACAATCCTACTTCTCCTGTGAACTTTGTGTCTTATTCTTCGTGCCATTTTAGTAAGTTTATCGTAAAATGCTATCACATTTTTCTGCCGAAAATGATCAATTATCCTTTATTACTTAGTTCCTTGTGAAGTACACTATTATTTCCTTTCTACTTTTTAACTTTCTCCAGGAGATTTAATTTTAATAATATACAATTGAATTTTTATCTGAAAATTCGAAAATATTTTCAAATCAACCTACTATATTTCGGTATAGATTGATAAAGACATCAACATTTAGTTCATATACATATGTACAAGACTCCAATTATACTTTTAGTATTTTGTCTTTTTGACTTTGTTGAGAAAATTCAAAACACAATTCAGTTATTATACTAACAATAACAGCAAACGTGTCTTAGAAGTGATAGTTTCACAGATATGAAGCCTAGTTTTAAGATTGCATTCACGACGCTTTGTTTGCCTGCAATGGCGGCCTAACTATCAAAATCGATATTTCTACTATTCTTATTAAAAGGAATTAGCGTAAATTTGATATTTATTCTCTTTTCCTTTCCATATGTCCACTTGATAACTAAAGCCATTGTGGAGCTAAGGAAGCATCGCATAGTAGTATTCCGGAATCGTAGGAAAGGTGAACATCATATCATTGTTATTTATACGTTATTCCTTATAAATGGAACAGTTTTAGGGTTTTTTTTTGAACCGGAGAATCTGATTCTGATATTATTTTTGTCTAGGATAACGAACGACCCTTATAAAGAACTTTTATACTCCCGTTCGAATTTCCAGTATGAAAATTTACATGGCCATGACTATTTAACTTTTTACACTTATTTTTTTAATATTTCTGCAGCATAAATGTTTGCAGCGGGTTGCATAGCAAAATGCTAAAGTGAATTTTTATGTGATAATAAATCGCGTTATAACTTGCGCTGATGCAACTTGCAGCAGGAGATTCTGATGCAGCCATTTTAAGTAGGTTCTAACAAATACTCTCATGCAAAATTCATCGCGACTGCGAATGAATAACGTTTTGTAAACGTAACTAAAGCGGAAAAACGGAATAACAATAGAGATTCACAAATGGGTGTTTTCCAAAGGGTTGTAATATGTATATTACTTCTCATATTACATGTACTTATGGGTGAAAAGACACTCTATCACGCTACATAGTCACATTAAAGTAAACTCTTATCCATAGAAAAGTATGGTGAAGCAAAGCACGCCAATTTCGGAGAAAATGTGATCGTTCTGAAACAGGCATTTTCCCCATCTTCAAACTTTTTCCCACCTCCAATGGACTTGACCTTGACATAAGTTGTCAAGGTCAACATCATCAGTAACCTTCAAAAGGTTGTAGCGATAGCTCGTTGTTTGTTAAACAGTTATTAACGATTCGTGTGTATCGGTACTGTATGCACTCGTTACAAGCCCGATGAACGGGACTGGCAGCGGGCGTACATACGATGCATTATGCGCGGCCAATGACGCGAGTGAGAAAACCCAAGAGCGAGCAAGAGGAAACGAAAGAGCCTCTCGCTCGTTTTCGGGTTCTGTCACTCTCGTCCGAAGGATTCTAAGAAATTGTGGGTATACTCGCCGGGCGTACAACGCATGGTAGAAACGGGCTTATAACGAGTGCGTGGGGTAGTTGGTTGAAGCTAGATTTGCTTAGCGCCCTCCCCCCCCCCCCACCCCATAAGTGATTTGAAAGATTAAAGATAAAAAAGTGTGTTTCAGAAACATACTCTCCCTGCAGAATAATATCCCGACAAGCAACATACTCCTCCAGCAACGGTAAATAGGTAGGCAGCACACCGGAAAATTGCAGATGCGCACCATCCACAAGTTGCTAGTTCAAATCCCCACGACCCACCATTTCCAAAACACCGTTCTTTTTTGTATTAAATCTCTCAAAAGTTGACTACATATGTCAAGGTCCAGGTCATTCGAGGTGGGTCCCCAAAACAGCATGTTTACCGTTTCATGTATACATAAGTCCAATTCATCCAGAACTTCGTGTCAGTGTAAGCCTAATAATATACAATCCTGCGTCATGTTTTCAGACTAGACTGTCATATCGTTTACGATCGGTGCGATTAAGAAACGGTTACGCATGGCTACATCAACAACGCATAAAGTCGTTTTACCACGTGGTGGAGGACTTGTGTTTCGAACGGGGCGCGTCAGCTTTGATGCAAGCTGCAGGTGTTGGGAAGTTAGCGCCAAATGTAGTTTTAATGGGCTACAAAACGCACTGGTCGACTTGCAACCACAAGGATCTTCAGGAATACTTCAACGTCCTTCAGTAAGACGGTTAAAGTTATTGCTACTACTATATGTATATAAACCAGTCGCCTTTTCAATGGGATGACAGTATCTAAAATGCATCACGAAAGCATACGAACGTTTGTAGTCATCAAAATATGATACACAGAATATGAAAACAATATTATGATATTCCAAGTATTTTTATGTCCATAAAAAGACACGACTGTTGCATGGAAAAAAGTTGATGAAAAACATTTATTGCTAACATAAGCAGTATGAGTGTATTCGAGAAGAAAATCTTGATTACATTATTAGAGATTAATAGTTAGCTGATTCCTTTTTTTATAACCTTTGTGTAGCTCATGTTTGCAATAAATAATTTTTCATTACTGCATACGTAAGAATAAGATGAAAGCACAGTTCTGTGTAAAAGCACCCTGTGATTTACAAACCCTCTAAGCTACCATAAGGTATTTCTGGAAGACTATCAAGCTCATAATCTGTACCCCTCGGGTATCCATTTCCGTGAAAATCGGTGTTCCAGAATTTATTGCCACCCTTTTTTCGTAGGCCAGTAGGTCGTACAAGATACATATACTCCCGTAACTTTCTCGCAGAAGCGACATTTACTAAACATGTGACGAAGACAACGACACAATCGAAGTTTATGCGACGTCGTCCTTGTCACTGTTTATGGCACCTCAATCACCCTCGTAGCCTCAGGCTGTGACATATAAGATGTTCTTCCCCCTAATATGTATTTTGCTGCTCTTTCACATCATAATTCTCAGAAACAAGCAGACTTACTGAAAACTATAGTAACATAGTAGACCATTATTTCTCCTATGAAATGATAAATTTCAAAACGTAGCAACAAATAGAGATTCCCTCTTTTGTAAAACTTCGATACGGTTAGGTGTGCTTTTTAACGCAGTAATTTCGTAATATTGTCAGTTGAGTTGTGTATTGCACCAGCTACCCCATGTTATACATATAGGGTGTATACTCAGGGACGTAACTGGGGCGGGGGGGAGCAGCGGGTGTTTCTGCCCCGGGCGCCGACTTGGGGGGGGGGGGGGGGCGCCAAATGAGAAATCTTTATAGAGAAAAGACATAGTTTTGGAAAAGCTACATCAATGGCTTCATTCAAATTTATATATTACGTTATTCCATTAGGAATAAAGGAGAATCACATTTTATGGAAAAGTAATTAAAATTTATTTATCTGTTATCAAACAACAAACAAATTAAGGTACCTGCAATATGTTTGAAATCAGTTAATAAACACGTTTATTATGTCTTTTATATGTAAAGTGTGGACTCAACCTCCTAAGGTGGGCAATAGGAGGTGGTAAAATGTTGAGGGGGAGAGGGGGGGGGGGCGCCAAACAGAATCCTTGCTCCGGGGCGCTTACAACCTAGTTTCGTCCCTGTGTATACTATTACTATAGTCCTAATAGTTGCCTCTCATAGAGTGGATTTTACTTGTAATTAAAGAAATAACTTGAAATTAGAAAAGAACGGTTTTATTTTGTGTAAAAAAATTATGCTTTGAAAACATATTTGTTTGTAGAAGATCCGTAGATTCAAACAATATTCGTTACGAGTATTATGTAGAACATTAATTGAATAGAAAATATTGATGCAGTTTCTGTTTTACATATAATAAAACATTGTGCTCATTACAGCAATGCATTCGACCAAAAATTAGCCGTGGCAATGCTGCGAATTGCGGAAGGTCTGGACTGCTCCGAAGTTGTAATTGCAAATGGTGACGAAGAACACGGCGCTCTGGCACAAAGCAACTATGATTTACCGGGGAGCACTTTAATGCATGTCGATAGCAATTTGTCCATGTCCAGTCAGATTCCAAGAGTTCAAAGTGTACCGACAATGGGTAAAATAAATTTATTTATTGTACAAATCTTCAAAATATTCGATGTCACTTAAAGACTTTAAGGGGCTTGCAGACGCTAATACATGTTGTAGTGAAATGTTGATACATGTATCAACTACCAGGTTTCATGATACATGTTACTAAGTCTGTAGATCAGTTTCCGTGTTTCAAGATCGGAAGCGGAACCGGCATCTTGCTCACCAGCTATGCGCGTGAGCAACATGCATGTTTCGCTGCAACATGTATCAGCGTCTGGAGGCCCCTTAAAGGAAGAACTAAATTATTTCCAGTGGTATCTTTGTAGAAAGTACATTAAAAAATCATTGTTGTATTGGAAAAAATCTCCAACTCCATTCAAAGATTCCATTCATTTAAAAATTATAAGAATATTCTTTCTTAGTATGTCTACATATAATAAAATTGCTTAATTCATTAAGTGTTCTTTCTTTCTTCATTGTCTTTCACAAAAATTATTGACAGATTGAAGTTTTTAATATGATACGTGTTCTAGGAACTCAATTCGTGCCCGTCGATGGACCACAAATAATTAGAGATTCGCCGACTCACGGAAGTGCACGAGAACACCTCAAACACAAAAAGAAACACGCAATTGAGAAATTAATGTAAGAGTTATAATTACCTATATTTTATCATTTACGCATCTTCTATTCCCGAGTATTGTACACTTTTCAAATCAATCACGTGAATAGCACACACAATAGTCAATACATCCGTTTCTCAAGAAACACGCAATCAAAAAGCAATTATCATTGTCATTAACTATATGTACGTCGATACCTTCGATTAGTCTTCGAAAGATTTTCGAATTTAAAGCGGAAAACACAAGTCGTGTGACCTCTTGCCGTTTGCAATTGAAAATATTTTTTGCAATACAGTAAATATTCTACCGAGTATTATAAAATTGTTAAATTATGCGTATGCAACTGCAAAAATATAATTCAATTATCTTTTCATGATTAATAAACAACGGGGATTGCGTAGTCTTGATTTCTATAATAAAATCACAAGTTCTATGTAATTTGATTTCAACAAGTTTTACTCATATTCACACATGCTCGTCAAAATATTCTGCATAATTTCATTTTTACTGATCAGTAATATTTAAATGGGATAAAAGAATAATTATAACATCATTAACCTATCAATAGTATATTATACAATTTTGTATATTATAAACATTCAGGGAGAAGAAGCACGCGCTGGCAACCGTGCCTGAACACTTGGCAATTTTCCACAGAAAACATAAGAAGGGGACAATCGATGTGTGGTGGTTGTACGATGATGGAGGTAATTCATAAAATATTTACACGTGTTTGCAAACGATTGAGGTGTTTATAGTTTATACTTATTGGCATTAGGCTGATGCACATGAAATACTTGATTTTTTAATAAAGCATTCCATGCACTTATTTTCAACAACTAAATAAGAAATCAAGGAATCTGTTTTTGTCTTCAGGCTAGATTAGCCTCTTTAATTGAAGGGTCGGATGCAATAAGGGGACTGGCGCTCGAAAATGGAAAAAATTATATTATACATTAGCAAATGTGTTCCGAAAAATTAAAGGTCAATTAAGTGATTGTAACATAATAACAATAAAGATAATATCAGCTAACGTTTAGAAATAATATACTGTTTGATTTCTTGTTGTTTTATTTTAAAATAATAACTCATGACTTCTCAATCGTTTGCAAGGCATTCATAAAAGAATGTAGGCTCATTTGTAAGTGGCAGAGGTTCTTATTCGGCAGGTCTGACGATCCTTTTGCCATACATAATTAGCACCCGCTCGAATTGGGAACACTGTAAAATGCGAATTTTTGCATTGGCCAACCACAAGCAGGACATTGTGGCTCAAGAAAAAGAGTAAGTTAGAAATGATCCAGTAATATTAGTGGTGTAATAAAAAAAACATCTAGCATACTTTTAAGCAGGGAATCGAGACCGAAGCAGTGACCGGAATTCATTACCGGTTACATTTCTCTTAATAACCTCTGACCATAATGAGAAATAAGACAAATTCTGATCGTAACACGTAGTGCAGAAATCTGAAAGGTAACCGAAATGCTTGACGGATTTCATTTCGGTTAGGAATCTCTGCCCGTATTGTGAGATGAAAGAAATTCAATTGAGAGAAATTCTAAGAGATATTTTGACCGTAATTCCGACTGAAATAAACGAAACGTTGACCGTGATTCGGACAATGAGAGAAACGGTCGGGTCTTGGATTCGACCCAGCTGAATATGTAATTAATAATCAAAATAATCAACCAATTTCAGTTACGAGTTACGATTTGCGAGTCGCAATCGTGATCGTAACAAATTCTCTTACAAATTTGAGTCGACCATGTTCCTATCTCTCATGAATTCTGGTTGATCGATTTCTATCTCCGAAAAATTTCGGTTAACCATATTTCTATCTCTCAAGAATTTCGGTAGACCGTAATTCTAAGATAAATTCTCTCACCATTTACGGTTGAGAGGAAACTCCTAAGCGATTTTCGCTCGGCAATTTCGATTGAGGCAACTATGAGAATGCCATTTCAGTCGTCCCACTGACCGTGACCGTAACCGAAATTATATCGGTCTTGACTCCTTACTTATAGGTATTTCTTCCATGTAGCGAACCCGGTAGCGAACCCGAGCATCGGTTCTATACGAAGGAAATACGGAGGCAAACATTGTTCATGACACTGATTTTTTACATGCTTATTTATAGATATCTAAATAACGCTACTTTGAGCAACCACGAATAGGAATAGATTTTACAGTATCGTTAGACTAAAAATCGCATAAATCAATTGCAGAAAATTAAATACTTCTATCACTGATTATAATTTGTATAAACTTTAGAATGGCTGAAATCATGGCGAAGTTCAGGATAAGATATACGAGTCTGAAAATGGTGGACGACATTAGTATCCAACCGAAACAGGAAACTCAAGATTTCTTTGATAAACTCATATCTGATTTCCGAAAAAACGATTCAGCCGATTCTGGTAAGAAAATTTAATTAACTGACAACAATTATCACCGTCCATCATCCAAATTGACTTGATTTTTTTACACCGATTTATATTTATAATTTGATTACAGAATGCTGCGTGACAGATCTGGAACTTCAGTCTCTAAAAGATAAGACCTACAGACAATTGAGACTTCGAGAATTATTATTGGAGAATTCCAGTCAATCCACATTGGTCGTAATGTACGTATTTGTAAAATGTATATAAACAATAAGAAATATTTTATCACGTTCTGATCTCGCTTTTGAAGATTTAAAAAAGTAGTTGCACAGATTTTTATAAATATCCACGCATGAAATGTATGTGGTAATTACAACGAAATATACTTGCAAATTCCTATTTTCGGGGTCCTTAGTACATGTAATAGTAATCCTTAAAAAAATTTATATTTTTTTATATCACTTTTATATCGACGCGCGTTACGAAGAGTAGCAAGTTTCATTTTTTTCTTACGGACAACTGCATGTAGAAAAAATGAAACGTGCTACTTTTCGTAACGCGCGTCGATATATTAAACTACCCGTAATTCGGGCTCATTTTTTATCTATATGGTTAGATTTTTGATATTATGGTTGAATCAATATTTCAATCACACCATTTAATTCTATATTCATCCCCCCGTTTCAGAAATTCTACCCATACTTTAGGTAAAGACATTATGCCGTCAGTGTAAACCCGGTAGCCCATGCTGGACTTTCCATTCAAGCGAAACATAGCGTGGGCCATCGGTAAAAATAGCACGGTATACAGAACGTGTTAAAACATTCTTAAATGCTGTTTCTCATGGTGTCGACATTTTCCAATTTTTTACGCAGTAAAAAATATTTCAATCCACGAAATAAGTGGTAACCAAAGTGTACAATCCACTTTTCATCTTCAATTACCAGATACTACAGTACCTAATGGTTTATTTCTGCACTATGCCACGAAAGATGTGCACATTATTACCATGCAATCAAGATGATTCCATTCTGTGGGTGCTGTTCCGTAGTTCTAGCTACGAGACCATCCTCGTTTTTCCGTGTATAAATTGTCGGTTTTAGAATATTTAACATTTCAGACTTCTTCTGAATCAACAAATTTCACATTTCTTCCACTAACATAGGAGTTCTACTTTTGTCTACATATATACCTGAGAAAGATGCTTAAAACTTTGTTGATTTCACGATGTTTCATTATGCAGAGATCACTATGCTCACTTTTCAAAACCATATAAGTACCTACTCTCCAGTGTCTTCACTAAACTTTTCTCAAACAGCGAAAATAAGTTGCATTGGTCTCGTATTCCTTCGTATTTGGAAAATCTATTATGAAAGGCATGAACACATCGTGACACAAGCTTGTGAGACGATCTATCACCTCATCAAACGAATCAGTGGATTCAATCAACTAGTACGGATTGGATTTAATTTAATCCTTAGTCGGTCTTAGTAAAGTTGAAACAGACCAAAAAAAATTTTTACTGCTAACTTCTGTCACATAAATAACAGATTCTTTGAATTGTAGGTCACTACCAATGCCACGGAAAGGCGCAGTATCAGCCCCGCTTTATATGGCATGGTTAGAGGCTTTAACAAAGGATATGCCACCGACACTTTTAATACGTGGCAACCACACATCGGTACTGACATTCTACTCGTAGTTTACCGACACTAACGTAAACAATAAAATAATTTTAGTCGCTAGAATGATTTGCGTTGAACAGCGTCATGAAAAGGTCCTCGCGGACGGTGAAGACATTTTCTGATGCAGACAGACAGTATTCGGTATATTCATGCCAAAAGTTATGTAGGTACTTACTTATCGTCTGTTTTTGATTTCTATACAGTATTTGTCCCAACGTTTAACCCTATGGTACTTAATGACGAGATTATTATAGCGTAGAAGCGAAAGACAACAGTATAAGGATTTCAATAAGTGCTATTATACAGTTACTTACGAAAGTATCCACCAAATTTACACGTAATGTATTTTATATATTAAATTAATTTTAAAGTAAACATTACCAATTCTAATTCACATTATTATAATCTAAGGTTCATATACTTTAACTTACAGTGCATTCAATTGAAAAATTATATATAGTTATTATAGAAGTTATCCGTGGAAGTAGCAAAGATCGTGCATAAAAATATTCGCCGAAATTCAGTATGATTATTCTATATTATTATCTGACTTACGATAAATTAATATTTTTAACTATATTCCTGTAATCTTATTATAAATTCTAATCTATCATGTAGGATAGAACTCATACTCTGTTGTGAAATTCTCAGTTATTTTGTCCCCTTCTTTATCAAAATTTGTTTCGGCATTTCTTTTGTAGATTGTACTGAAGCATATTAATCAAAGTTTATATTGACGTAGATTAGAATTTGTACGTTCCACTTCAAAATTAATTACACATATAAAATAAATTATACGTATGCAATGGTAGGATTCTTTTCTGAGCACCCGTACCTTTGACACTTATTTCGAGGACACGCTAATAGAGAGATACACAACGATAGCTTTTCAAAGATACGTTGTACTTTTACACGAAGAACTATCTTGTTTATTAAGATAATGATAAATGACTGTTATATTATGCGTGAATATTAGACATAATTTCTTTTAGCACCTTATTTACAAAATAAAATGCACGTTCAAGTGCAAACTTTAGTTTCTCATTCAATTTCATACATGGATAATTTATCTCGAGCATGTGTTAAGCTTAATCCATGAATTTAGTTATATTGTAATACAGTTGATATTAAAATGTCTGTAACTGTATAGTATTGAATTGAAACAGCAGGTAAAACGGAATATTTTTTATTTTCCTTCGGTAATATATTCTTCGTTATTCATACTTGTGAAGATATATTTGCCATGATTTACCACAACTGTTAATTGTTCCAAGCAATAAATCGTTTCTTGTCCAAATACGACTCAATTGATTGTTGCAAATTGTAGCATTTTTGATTTTGAGAAACGGAGGTACTTAATAATAAAGTATTTATTTCTAAGCTAACAGAAAATATATTACTGATACTGAATAAGAAATATTTTTTAGACAAACATACGTTGTTCATCGATTGAATAGGAAATTAAAAGAGAAACAGTGATTTTTAAATCTTTCGCAATTACAAAAATCAAAATGGAAGACGAATAAATTCCTGCAAAGAAAGCCTAACCGTGAATTATTTGCAGTTAAGTTTATCTACTGGAAAGCTGGCTCCATTATTTCACTGTAGTATATAAATAATTTGTATCAGTAAAATAATGTAGATAATCTCTCTATTATTTACAAAATGATATTATACCTTTATCTTTATACGTTCAACTCATTTTATAAATAGAACTTAACAATCTTAACATCTATGTATAACGATGTAACGTTCATACTCTTTGCAGACAAAACATCACTGCAAATGCATCACTTGTAAATATAAAAATAATGCAAGGAAGATTAGTAAAATTATATCTACACACGGTTATAAAACGTGTTATTTATTTTGTAATTGTATTTGACGTTATTAAGAATGCAAAATTATTATAATAAATTTATTGCAATTAATCATGTTGCTAAATTCCTGAATTTATGATCCCTGAGTTTCATATGATAACCTTACTGTGATTAAAAATTGAAATGAAAATCCATGTTTTCATACTTATTTTGAAAGTGAATAATATAAGAATGAGCACAATTCAGGAATCAGTGCTTCGTGTTCGACTTCTCCCATTGAATGAAGAGGTTCTATAATCAACATTTATATAATTATTATTTAATTTTAATTATTACTAAACTCTACTTGATATACAAATAAAAAGTCTTGTGCATAAAACCTTTATAAAAAAAACATTGTATATCAACACCAAATATGTAGTCATCGTGACCAAATAGCTCACTTGTTACAATGAGTTTCAAAGATTCTTGCAAACACAGGCTGTATCTGTTCCAACATATCACTCGTCAACATTCCTCTTTGTTTCATCTTATACGCAGATGCGTTGCATTCTCTTACTAATCTTGACGCCGCGTAACTCGCAGCCACTGGAGCTGACAAAGCACTTTCGCTACTTCCTGCACAAATAGCCCACCACCAAAATACAGCCACTGCACCAACTAATAGATCCCCCTGCCCGCCGCATCTTCGCCCAGAGCCTGCTAATCCACATGACACAGCTTCGGTGCCTTTATGTCCGTCAGCAATTACATCTTTTGCTCCTTTATGTAAAATCACTACATTCCTTCCAAGCGCTTCTGCCAAATGCTTAATATCGGTAGGTTTAACCATAGGCGTAGGCTGAATAGCCTTGTCAAGTACTCCTTTCACCAGACGGCTGAATTCCATTGCATTAGGAGTTAAGATAATACCAGGATATTCTTTT
Organism: Andrena hattorfiana; assembly: GCA_944738655.2. Lineage (NCBI taxonomy): Eukaryota > Metazoa > Arthropoda > Insecta > Hymenoptera > Andrenidae > Andrena > Andrena hattorfiana. The sequence goes on from OX122889.2 coordinate 26,228,647, forward strand.
ATAATATCAGGTTTTTGGCTAACTAAGAATAATCCATCAGCATCAATTACTAACGGCTTTTTTATTTCACGGCAAATCGAAATCAATTCAACGATCGTCTTGAAAATCTTATCATCCCTACCAAGGCCTGGGCCAATAATAATTACATGCAAGCGATCAAGCCATGGTCTTATTTGTCTAATTGCATCATATTGATCTAGTACTGGGTGGACAATAGGCTCTGGGCTAAATGATTTTATAGGGACGCTTGCTTCCTTTACACAAAATACGTGTACCACGTCACATCCAGTGCGGAGTGCACTCATAGCTGCAAAGAATGGTGCACCAGTATATTCGGTACTACCACCGAATATACCAATTCTGCCGTCTTGACCTTTGTATTTAGTATTATTCAAATTGGGGATTATTCTTCTTATTCCCTTTAACATGCGTTCATCAACTGACACTGATGTAGACATGGTGGAAGTAAACAAAAGCTTGATTGAATTCCTGTGGGCAAAACGTAAAATAGCAACAGCCATTTCCTAACTTAATGAATGATCTGTCTTAACGTAATAACTGTATTTCTTTCAATATTCCAATGCGATGTATGATACAAATCAACACTTTCTCTATTACATATATTCACTTACTTCCTATTACAAATTATGGTGTTAATTGTATGAAAATCAAATGGAATGAATAAAAATAGTTTTTAAAGTACCAAATTACCTGAAAGTGCAGAATAACTATATTGATGGTTTATAAAATCGTTGTTTTTCGTTACCAAACAGTGAGAAGAGTAGAAATCGAACAAGAGCACCGAAATACAATACAATCAAAAAACCTGATAACCTATAACTTATTTTACGTGTGCGTAGTTGTAACAACTTTTTCCATTTTACGCGCGATATAAACAAATACTAAGTCATTCAAACACTCTCTAAAACTGTTTAGTTACTTAAAATGGAAATAGTGTGTTGGAAACGGCAAATTTTTCAGTGTAATAACGGGGAGAACGTAAACAAGTGTACAAATGAAAACTTAAAAATGGTTGGCACATCGATATCAGTGATCAATTTTTTTAACATATTACGGAGAAGTTCATATGTTTATATCATACTTATTTCGATATAAATAAAGCTGATGAGTAGCGGCAAATATAAGGCCGCGTGCAGACTTGAGCATGAACGCGAACGAAGCAAGTCGAGGTCGAAGAGCATGCAAGTTGATGCAAGTTGTAGGACTCACAGTGGGGTCACTTATTCGATCAAAAAATAAAGATAGACTGGATAATTGATAACGCTTACTTAAACTCAACAAGTTCGTGTATTTGATCTCGCGTCCGTACAACATAAGAGTTGGCAAGGCAAGCAAGATCGCTTCTTTGGTTCTCGTCTCTAACCGAGACGACATCCCCACTCTCTACACGCTGGGGAGGTGGGGGAAGAAAGAGAGAGAGGCAGATACTGCGCTCCCTACAGCACTCCCCCCCCCCCCAAACTGTGGTCGATAATGAGTGCCGACTAGGGTGGCTCTTATTTTCGACTTTCGAATTTTCTTTGGGGCACCCTCCAAAATAGTTCCAAATAATTAAATAAAAAATCTGTGTAAAGTTTAAGCTCGATAGGATAACGGGAAAAGGTGCCCCTGGGCCCTTGAACATTTAAATAATTATTTAAGATCATCCGCCGATCAAAAAATCGAAAAAAATTTGTTTGCATATTTTCATTCAACAACATCTCAAAAGAGTTCAGTTAAAATTTTGGATCGAAATTCCTAACGGTTCAGATTTTATAGGCAATTCAGGGGGATCACCAGTGTGACCTTATGGCCTTTAAATAGCTGTTTTTTGAAGATGGATTGTGAAGCAGGTATAATAGCCAGAAATGTGATTCTTTTTTTAATTAATAATATATTTATTGATCTAAAAAAAGAATCAATTTTTTTAATCGAATAAACGCATGGAAAATAAGGCGTTCACAGGCAAGTCTCCGTCACTATAGACGAACCCGCTCTGCGTCAAACTTTAAGTATGTTTCTTTTTGAAACAATTTTTCACGCATTGTCGCCATGATAAAAAATGCAATTCTTAACCGAATCTAAAAATTCAAACCGGATTCTAATCGTAATTATGACTTCAACATTTGGCGAAACTGGCGAAACATTTTTGTGCGAAAAGACCCATGTTTTAGGGACCCTATCGTTTAAACATTTGGCAATCATCGCCCAATTGTTTCGTTATATTTGACCGGCGGTTGCCATTAACAGCTCAAAAAGTCGATTTTATATATTATCCTCCAAGTTATTGATTACATAAAAAAATATGCCAAACAAAAGTTGTAGATCCGGACAAGGAGCATCTTTTATGTTGTAGTACTTCTTCTCGTGCGCACAAACGGTTTTAGAAAAAAGTCCGAAAAACTGAAAACAAATCTTTTTTTCCCTCCAGTTTTGAAAGTTTAAATGCTTCTCGAACACTTTTTATTTATGAAGACAAACAAAAAAATGGAATTTTTATTTTTGAGGATTATTTTTAAATATTTAAAGGGGGGGGGGGCATAAAAAAATTCCCTTATTTTCCGTCTTTGATATGTCATGAATGTTTCCTGAAAATTTGGGATAGAAATTTACAAAAATATCGAAGATATACATATATTTCCTTGAAATATGACTCACAACCTTTCGATTGATGTATTATGTTACGTGCCAAACACTTTTTCAAATTCATCTTACAATATATGTATTGCGTTTGCGCTGTAGTAGATTTAAAGACATTGACAACCTCCGTAAGTGGAAAGCTTATATTGTCTACATCTTTGCATAAACCCATGTAAATTCCCCATTTTGCACCACTTTTTGAATTTCCTCTTTGTTTTTTTATAGTACATGATAATTTTTATATAAATCCGTCTCATTTTGTTTCGAACCAGTCTCTCCTAAGTGCCACACACTGATTGGAAGATCTGTATAGATTTAGACAAAAGCCATACCCCAAAATCAATCCTGATCTTTGCTTCGTAACTCTGGTTACGACAAAATTTCAATAATCATTTTTCATATTCGTTAAGAGTTGCGTAAGAAAATTAGACTCAACCGCTCCGTCGTTTAAAAATGATCGCCCTCGCGTAACAATAATAAAATCTCCGTACCTTTCTTTTAGAAAAAACTACGATTAAAAGAAACAAAACGGAACTTTCAGGACACGGACGTCCTTTTTTCAAAATATATTGAGTATCAAAATATTTTTGACCAAACTATTTATATATTCCATTTCTTTATCGTCTGGCGAATTGATTAAAAAAAAATTGTTTAAATCGGTGCAACAAATTCTGATATATAGAGGAAAGAAAATTCTGGGTCACGTGGACCCATTGTGGTGGAAGCGTTAGGAAAATATAGTGTGGTGTTTGAGGGATAACAAAGGAAGATATCGAAGACGGAAATTCAAAAAATTAGAAAACTTTGTGAATAGATAAGGGATATCCTTCTAAATAAAACGCAATTTTGTTTGTTGCCGAAATTCACTCCAAGAGGGTGCAATTGACCCCTGAAAATTGTTCGACTTTGTATTATTACTCGCGAACTGTAGGAGACAGGAAAGATGTTTTCAGGAAAAAGTTATTTCTTTTAATTAGGACTATCGTTCGGTAACTTATAGTCCCTACACACAGTGGTCCGAGTCGCCGAAAACGTGATAAAAAATCCTTACGTTCCAGCGTAAGGATTTTATCCCGATACAGTGAATTTGGGCAGCAAAAAAATGGAGTAATATACACCTATATATTCTCTACATATCCCTAAATATTTAAGTTTAAATTTATTCACTGTAAGGGGTTGAAACTGGCCCCTAATACTCCGGCTATTTTCCGATTTTGTGTTATAACTTGCGAACTGTAAGAACTGTGAGAACTATAACTTACCACATGATAGTCCTAATTAAAAGAAGTAACTTTTTCCGGGAAACTTTTTTCTACCTCCTACAGTTCGCGAGTAATAACACAAAATCGAAAAATTGTCAGGGGTCAATTACACCCGCTTGAAGTGAATTTGGGCAGCAAACAAAATTGCGTTTTATTCAGAAGGACGTTCCCTACGTATTTACAAAGTTTCATCATTTTTTGAATTTCCGGGTTCGGGATCTTACCATCTTAAAAGTATGAGGGTTGAAGGTTTGTAAGCCGTCATACATGAAAATGGTTACTCCTACGACAAAACCTGATATAACCTTCTTTTTACAGAATTTCCTAAGCTATAAATTTTATAATAACTATATTTGTCATAAAACTGTTAGATACCAAGATATTCGCGAAAAACAGTTTCTTTTTACCTTCAACCCTCTGTAAAATTTCTGGCGGATGTCGGATCGATGAGGACTCTTGACATATTGTTTATACTTGTTAATAGAAAACAAATTGTATCTTAATACAGAATTGTAAATTGTTATTTATAAAACATAATGTTCGCATTACAATATAAAATATTAATGACCCAATTCGCAACGGAATGAAGTGAAAGAAGTAGGATGAAGAAGAAAAGGATAGAATCGCGCAGCATCAGAACCGCGCAGGCTTCGCATTCTCGCTGTATCATCGAAGACAATCTTCATACCAGTACCGAAAATTCTCACAGTGAACGAAGAAGCTGGGAAATACGAAAGTGCCACATTATTGTGATTAGTTTATGTAGAAAGTGTTCTCCCCTCTTCTCTGCTGTATTGTTTTAGTGCTACGTTTCTATCATTGCATTTGTATGAGTGCATACATATGTACATCATGTTATACAAGGCACTTTAATTTTTTTGCTACTCCAAACAGGATACGGTTTAAAACATTTTTTTGCTATTCGTTTTCTTAATCCAGCAGAACCGTCTGAAAATCGATTGTCTTCCTCGATGGCAGATCACGATAACATTTACGACGACGAGGTAATTAATTAATCCGTTTTATTGCCTAATGAAATTTGTATTTTCTTTTCTAAAGAAGCATCAAGCATATGAATCATTTCAATGTGAATACACTATGACAAACGAAAAAAACTTAAAAATATAACAGGGGTTTGAGAAATAATTATTCAGTGGCAGGAAAAGATTTGCTTCATTTGTGTAGTAAACAATTTTTTTAACGCTACAAAATGACAACACGTAAATCCTGTTATAATATAATACTTTAGACGTTCGTTAATTATATCTTTTCAATAGACAGAGGTTACTTTAATTACTTGAAACGCTAAAAATAAAATGTATACGTTATCTGAATGAAGGTTACATCTGAGTAACAACATAACAGAAATTAGTGTTAAAAGTCATGTATCATGGTTTTGAAATTAATTTTACTTTCATAGAAAACAGAAAGTATAATATGTACACATATTGTACCAAAATATTCTTTGCCATATATTTTTTACTATTGATTTGTAGTTATTATATATTGTACATATAAATTTAAGAGAATATAGATATGATTTAGTTCCAATTTATACAATTTTTTATATAAAACATTTTAACAAAAACAAATGAGTACTTTAATAATATAGATAATATATACATCTAGAAAAGATGTATGTAATAGTTTCGAATTTGACTAAAACAAGTAATTGAATGATGTCTGATCAAGTAATAAATGGAAGTAACAACGAAAGAAACGCCAAGAAAAAATTGCGTTGTTATTAGTTCTGACTATATATTGTGATTAATATTTTTATTAAAACACAATGTATAAGAAAATTGTTTACGTACCTTAAAAGGAAATGAAAGTAAGAACTGCATGTTGTTTTGAACAGTTTCTTGAATAAATTGTGCTGCTCTAAACAATGGCGAAAGGAAAATCAGTAAAAATCATAAATGGGAAAATATACATGCGTTATCAATTTTTGTGTCAGTTAATTCAAATTTTCATAGAATAATCATATGATATATAATTTATCGTACCCCACTAATTTATATATTTAACAGTTTATTTGTTAACTACTGAATAAAATGAACTATTAAACTCTGATACCTCTATAACTGTTACCTCTTCCTTTGCGTTTCTGTATAATTTAGTTCAATAAATGACCACAGGTGTGATTTTATTTGTATCAATTATAATGTTTACATTTAATTTAGTTAATTTAGTTTGTTTAAGATATTGTAAAAATTTGATTTTTCGGTGATAACATATACATTAATTTATATCTGCCAAAATACGTAATAACGAAAACATGTATAATTATATACACCTAACAGCACTTTATTATACATAGGTATTTGGTAATTATATATGTTATCTTTTGAAAATATATTTATAATTATTTTATATTATCCAATGGAACGATTTCCAATTGTCAAAATATGTTACATATTCTGCTATATGCCATTAATGTGTTCAACAAAAGTAATGTTCAGATGGCTAATTAATAATACAAATATTAAGAAGTAATTTTCAGAATACTTTTTTGTAAATTATCTGGTGTTAAATCATGTTAAGCTGGAGGCTAATAAACTGTAATGAACAAGTTTCTAAAATGCATATGCAATTTTATAAAACATTTACTGATTTACATAATGAGATATAAGAAATATAAATAACAAATATAAGCATTTACTAGAAAATATTTTATTAATCTTGAACACACGTGCATATAGAAAAATATTTAATTTTTAACAGCTTTTTAATTTAATTTTATTCGTACGTGACGTGTTATAATATCTAGGGTGCTAAACAAAAGCATTGGAACAACAGCATTTTTAGAATATAAATACCTATAACTATGAAAAAAATATCTGTATTTTATTTACTCTAGTTTATTATATAATAAAAAGTATTAACATAAATAAAGTGTATACAAAACACTAACAAAAATATGTTCTACAAATTTTTTTGTAAGGACAAATGTATTAGTACGCTCAAATAATGACATCTTTATACCATTAAAAATAAGTTTAATATTTTGTTGCTATTTCCTTCCTCTTAAGATCCCCCTTCAATCTTTTGAGCATTAAATAGATTAGCTTTTTAGTAAATTTGTGTTTAATTATTCCTTTCTTCCAGGAAAACTTTTCTCAACTCGATTTTATCTGTTATATGATTTTTTTTATTCTTTTTCCTATTTCATTCCACATATGCTCTTATCAGATTCATATTCAGACTTTGTGTTAGTGATTTCGACTTATGGGCAGCATTAGGTATATACAACAGATTAGCGTACGATATACAATGTATGTTTAGGATTGCTACCCCATTGAAAATAAAAATTCCTTGGGAGAATTTAATTTTTGTGCACTTTTGTTTAATTTTTGTATCCATAATATGTTCCACGAACATAACTGCCAATTACATGCATCGGTTTCGGTGTTAGGTTTTCTCCAAACCAGCATTGTACCATCAGATGTAAATTTGCTTTCATCACAAAACCCAGAGCTTCTCCCAAAATTCGGAGTACGTTATTATAAATTAATGGGCGAATTCTTTTATTTTGATTTATCTCTTTTATGTATGGCGTCTTAGATGCCACACAAGCAAAGTATCTAGCATTCTTCAACACTCTTCATAAAGTTTTTGAACTGCCTTCTTTCTTACTTCATCGTTTAGCATAATTATGATATACAATGAGTTTAATTTTACATTTTTTTCACTATATGTACAATGGTTTGTTTCTTTCTAACTGATAACTTGGGAGGGCGACCACTTTGTCATGATACTTTTTATCTAAAGGGTGCCATACACGTTGAGATCTGTATCGATACATGTTGCAAGTATCAGTATCGTGATACAAATCTTAACATGTATTTGACTCCTTAAATGGCTCCATACACGTTGAGATCTGTATCCATACATGTTGCGAGTATCAGTATCGCAATACAAAAATCAACGTGTATTTGACTGTCTCAGTATCAAAATATTTATACATGCATCTTGCATCTTGCTCACCCTCCTGGCTGATTAGCAAGATGCCAGTTTCATGAAATCTGTATCGATACATATCTCAACGTGTATGGGGCCCTCGACTTATTTCTTTTACTTTCCCACACATTGCTAGCTCATTTCACTTGTACGCTTGCTAATTCAGTGAAATCTGCTACGTAACTGTTCAGTAGCATGAAAAGTGACTATTAGGAGGTCATCTACCTATATTTCAATATGACAATTGAGTATTTCTTGCAGGAAGGATGATACATTAAGTTCTGTGGCAATGATTTTGTCCCTCTACGAAATGATTAGAAAATGTATTTTTATTCTTATTTTGTGTATCACTTTATTTGTACTACTGCTTTTTGTTACATAATAAACTAGAATATATAAATACAGATACATTGAAAAATAATTAGAAATGATTAGAAAATGTATTTTTATTCTTATTTTGTGTATCACTTTATTTGTACTACTGCTTTTTATTACATACTAAACTAGAATATATAAATACAGATACATTGAAAAATAACCTCTTTAGTTCAATTTTTTTAATAGCTATAACCATCTGTGCCTTAACAATTCTTCTGTACTATTACTTTTGCCCAGCACTGTAGATGTATTGCCCCATTTTCTTAATTCTCGGATATTAAGGACTTTTCATTCGCCATCACCGATTTAAAGTATATGCATAAATTTACTAATTATAAATGTCAACATATGTATTATGTACACTTGGACTTGGTATCAGAATCGGCTTCCCTTCGGAAATGTGGCAACGTCGCATGTCGGGTCCCCTTATGTCGAGGAACCAATGGGTGCGTTTAGCAGTCTCAACTGTTGAGTGATCTCACTAGATTTTACTCTGAACTTGCACGTTCATTGGTTGACGCGACTAAAATCTAGTGAGATCACTCTACAATTGAGTCTGCTGAACTCGCGCCAGTTCGCTGCACGAAAATGACGGAGAGAATGCGGCAGACTGGGATGGTGATAAACAAGGACTGGGCTTTATGTGCAAGTGAGAGGCTCTTATGCCGAAGGCGGCTACACGGAAAAAGGTCTACACCGTTGGGAACGGTGCTCGAAAAGTGCACGGAAAAAGGTCTGCATCGTTGGGAATAGGAATAGCGATTTAAAATCGATCTTTCGTGCCACGATTTTCGATTTTTTAAATCGATTCTCAAAACAGGGATCGAATCGAAGATCGTATCGCAACCAAAGAGATCGTATATTGATTTTCACATGCGGTGATATAGAGACACTAGGAATTTATGTTATTATTAGTAATTCTCCGATTGGCTACTAGTATCTAAGGACATTTTGTAATTAACAAAATATGTAAAACCGATGGGCTTTGTAAAACGTGTTGTAAAGCGTATCTTGTGAATTTCTAACTTGTATCAAATCCAAATTCAGGTTTTGTTTAGTAATATTAAAGGCATCAACCTGCGCTCAAATTTCTCACGAGGAAGTCAGAATCTCCCGGAACTACCTTTTATACTTTTTTATTATAATGAATCGATCTCGATGGAATCGATTTTTTAGGTCCGACCTTTTTTACGAATCAATTCTGCACAACGATCTAAATTGAATCGAAAAATCGATTCTATGGGAAAGATCGGCATCCCTAGTTGGGAACGGTGCTCGAAAAGTGGGCACCGTCGCCGACGGTGCTCAGCACCATAAGGAACGATGAAAGGCCAGCACCGTAAATATCGGGGCTGAGCACCATTCACAACGGTCTCCAGCACCGGAAATATTGATGCACCGTTCACAACGGTGTTCTTGATGAACGCGCGAAATGTTAATATTTCTATAAATGTAAAAAAATCACTATCAATAATGTTGAGTCAAGTATTTAATTCGATTGAAGCACAAAAGTAGTTCAAATTTGTAGGAGTATTATTATAGAATACAATAATTGATTATAATAATTTATTTCACAATATCAATTTTTCGAAAGCTAAATACATTTTAGATAAACTAATATTTATGTAACAAGTAGATCAAATTAAAATATCTATGTTATTAAAGCTTATCACTCAAATTAAATATCATTAAATATCTATATTACTAAAATGGTAACTTTTCATGACTAATAAAGATTAATAAATATACTTAGATACGCATTATGGTATACTGAGTATTCAAGAAAGTGTATGCGTGCATATGTGTATATAGATAGACTTTATAAATTATTATAACATTAAAACTTTAAATAAAATGATATGAATATAGGTTAGATTTGCATTCGAAATTCATATTTGTTAAAAGCATATTCGGAACTGTTTTTTAGGCAGATTATAATGTGGCTTATTCTTAGCTTATTATTGAACTATTAAGTAATAAGCCAACCAGATAGTTGCATTTTCTATCACGAACTCAACGGTGCACATCTTTTTCCGTGTACCATGCGCGCATCGAAAACAACAACGAACGGCGAGCAGTGCGAGCACCGAAAAATCGAAAATACCGAGGATGGAAAACATAGATGCGCATTCATCAAGAACACCGTTGTGAACGGTGCTCAGTACCGACATTTCCGGTGCTGGGCATCGCTCTGAATTGTGTTCAGCACCGATATTTACGGTGGCACCGATATTTACTGGCCTTTCATCGTTCCTCAGGGTGATAAGCACCGTCGGCGATGGTGCCCACTTTTCGAGCACCGTTAACAACGGTGCAGACCTTTTTCCGTGTGGGTACCGTAAATATCAGTGCTGGGCTCATTCACAACGCTGCCCACTGATATTTACGGTGCTGGCAGGTTCGGAGCGATTAAGCGCAGTGAATGGAGGGGGAAACATCTACAGGAGTGGTGGTAATGTGTGCATGACTGACGCAGGCGCAGTTCATGCACACAATACCAGCGCTCGTGTAGGTGTTTCCCCATCCATTCACTGCGCTTAATCGCTCCAAACCCTGGCACCGTCGGCGACGATGCTCGAAAAGTGAGCCCCAGCGGGTGAGTTCCCAACGGTGCAGACCTTTTTCCGTGTACCTCGGGGTCGCAGCGAGCAAAAGGCCTTCCCTTGCCTTCCCGTGTTGCGAACACCGATATGGGGAATTGGTGTGTTAACCTAGACTTCGGCCTTGGCAGTCTAAAAACTTTATACCTACGATATATGCTACTTGTTTTCCAAATAGATGAGGAATCGAGCTCATCATCCTGTTACGTGTAATGTTTTATCAAGCAAAATTCATTTCAGCAAAGTAAATAATAATTTGTCAAATTTGTCACAATTGTCACTAGGCAGAACTCAGGGGTTCCTCGATATAGGGGGCCTACTGTGCTCCGATGAAAAGAAGTCGGTTGAGAAACTCTAGGGTCCGAATAGTATATATCTATTGGCTGGCGCGACACGTCGACGAATACAAAGTAAGCAAACGGGACACGGGCGGCGGGAGCCAATGCGAGCGAAGAACCCCAACCGACTTCTTTTCATCGGGGTTTACATGCAAATTGGTGTGCGATCGCATGTTTTTCGAAACGAATTAAAAGAACGCCGACAGTCAGATTCTCTCACACGCACTGTCTACTCAGTGGCCGCTCGGAGGCAAAGTTATAGTGCGCGGTCCGTAGCTATGTAGCTATGGATTACTTTAAATTTAATTCGAGAACTTTGGACGTTGGTCGAAGCACGCTTCCTAACTACATCGGTTATTTCGTCCTTAGGATCGGGGACCGACTTGTAACGAAATTTTATAGCTTTATTGGTTCCTGGATTTTCTGAACCTGAGTTTCTCTATTTTTCTTGAACAGCGGCAATTATTGAAAGCGAAGACCTTATGAGTTTTTATGAGTTTTTAGTACGGGGATTTTATTATTGTTACGTGAGGGCGTTAATTTTTGAAAGACCGAGCGGTTGAGTCTAATTTTCTTACGCAACTCTTAACGAATATGAAAAATGATTATTGAAATTTTGTCGTAACTAGAATTACGAAGCAAAGATAAGGATTGATTTTGAGGTACGGCTTTTCTCTAAACCTATACAGGTCTTCCAATCAGTGTGTGGCACTTAGGAGAGACTGGTTCGAAACAAAATGAGACGGATTTATATAAAAATTACCATGTATTACAAAAAAGCAAAGAGGAAATTCAAAAGGTGGTACAAAATGGGGAATATACATGGGTTTATACAAAGAGGTAGACAATTTTTCATTTGCGGAGGTTCGAATTTAACAACATTCGCTTTCGGTTCCGAATGTTACTATTTTCCACGCTAATGGCGTGGGCGTAACACACTATGGCGCGGGCGGTAGACGATGGACAATAGACGATGATCGATAATTGATCGAGGGAAATCCCATAACACGCAATGGTTGGATCAATTGTCAATGTGTTTAAATTTCCTATAGCGCAAACGCAATACAAATATTGCAAGATGAATTTGAAAAAGTGGTCGGCACGTAACATTATACATTAATCGAAAGGGGTTGAGTCATACTTCAAGGAAATATATATGTCATTATGATTGATTCCAAAAAATATAAATATTTCGAGAGGTGATTGTCGAGTGATTTTTTACTTCCAAAGGAATGTTCTCTGTAAAATTATACAATAAAATGGTTGGAGTAATAATTTATTTTATAAAGACAGTATAAATCACTATGAAATCATTCATTTACACTAACAAGGGGAGGGCAGCATGTCATAGACATCGATTTTGATAAGCCTTGGCACGATGGATCTACGTCGAAAATAAGTAAATAGGTGCCCGAGCGTTTCAGCCAATGGGCCTTAATAATAGAGATATTTACATGTAAATTATTAAACATTTCATAGTGCCCGTATAAAACATAAAAGCTAACTTCAGTTTAAGAATATGCCGTAGATGTTGCGGTCGTGAGTTTCCATACTCTATGAACAGTGAGAAAAAAGGTAACGGTAGTAACGCTCATTATTAATTTTTTTAAATATATAAATACAATTAAAGTTTTTTTTTAACGTGGGGAAATCTTCAAAAGACCCCGACATCTCCAGCGGGCAATCCCCCGGGATCGCCAGGGTAGTGTGGAATTTTTACCCACTAAAACCCCATGGCTAACCCCGGGAGGTCGACTTACGGGAAATAACGGGAGGGCAATCTTCTAGTGAGGATCAGGGGCGCAGCTCTGTGGAGGTGCCGTCCGCGTTGGCGGATGGGGCCTCTGACCCATCAGCTGGCGTTCGCTGGGGCCTTCTTGTGCATGCGGTCGGCTAGCTGGTGTACGGCTGGCTGGCCGCTACCTTCTCGCTGCCTACTCTCCTGTTCGCTGTTGCCGTCCGTGAATTCTCGGTTCGATCTCTTCTAATCGTAGGTTTCAGTTGTAGTGCCTTATCGGTTATACGTTACATGTGTTTACTTATGAGGTGTTTATAATACCTGTAGAGTACGAAACAGTAAATGTAAATGATTTAAAAGTTTAATTAGCATCTGGCTATAAAATCATAAGTGATGATTTCGTTATAATTAATTAATTTTTGTCACGTTTTCTGTAACGCTTTAAATGTGTCACGTTTTTTGTAACGCTTTAAAATGGACATATTATAAATCATACAGATATGTGTTTGGTGTCCTTCTTTTCTACATTTATCCAGGTTTAATGGAATACTGTTCGAATTTTAATTTCATGTTGCGTTTTAAAATTACAAATTAAAACATCACGGAAGTCATAGCTTTCAATCAATTATGTCAATAATAAATATATGTGTTTGGTATCCTTCTCTTGAACATATTTCACTTCATAATGAGTATTCCGGGCCCTTCGAGGGTCGAATGCCATATCGCACGGTGAGGCATTGCGGGGTATTCTTTTCGCTACGGACTGCCGGGCAGCATCTTTTTGAGTCCAGTCGCGGGAGGATTACCCTGTACATACTTTGGTGCACGCGTATTTAGCTGAAATTCAAAGTCAATTTTATCGAAAACGAAGTGCGATATTAAAAATTGTATTCTATATTTTCCGGTTATTTCGGCCTGCATAATCGTCCCCTAGAGTATTGACCATCTGTAGTGAAACACCCTGTACATTCTACAACGGTAATGTGCTAGCTAGACTTGTCCTATTTTTCAAATCGTTAAAACTCTATATCTAAAAATTGAGGTGGAAACTAATATTGTGTAAGAAATAATTTTTCAATATCATTATGAAATTATTGTAAATTTAAATATTACGAATAATGTATTCGATACAAGATAAGATATTGAGATATGATGTGCAATATAAATATTTCTATTCTGTATCAAAGTTATTTTTTATCTGGCGGCTGCTTGTGCGCTACTATGAGTCCTATGGCAGCTATCGTGCACTTTTGCGAAAGAACTGTATTTTAGGGGAATTGCCCAAAGCGCAGTCTACGCATTTCCATCTTTCGTCACAGGATTTTTATAAAATTGACTTATACTTTACGAGCGTGGTTATAGATACAGCGTGGTTTCGACTCTTGTAAAAATATTTACCACTCGATTCGGGGACTGATTCTGAATAAAAAAAATTCATGTAATCATACAGTCGCAATTCATTAATTAAGGATATATTGTTGATCAAAGTTACTAATTTTGGCCGAGTTTGACATCTTTGGTCTCTAAGGAATATTTTTCTTTGGAGCTCCTACTCGTATTGGCATGATTTTCTTTTAGTTTGGCGCATGAAGATTAATTTTTTCTTAAAAATCCTTTTGTTAATAATTGGAGTCATTTCTGATATGAAAAAATGAAAGAAAATACAAATTTTATAGTTTTCAATGCCACATTCTATATTTTACAATCTGAAAAGTGTTATCCAATTCTTTGAAGATTTCTTGATAGCATATGATTTCCTGCGTATGCATTACAGCATATGAATTTTTTTTCTTAAAGTTGCCGTCACAATGAGTCATCAAAGATCGTTGTTCATCCTAGCGTGATATATTTCTGGTTCAGAATCTTAACTAGAATATCTATAATTCAGTATTATTTTACATTGGCGTTAGTGAGAACCTTTGTGATAGGAGCTTGTATCGGCGAATCCAAATCAGAGGAATTGGCGTGGCATTTTGATAGCTCTTCTCGTGATTGTTGCGGTCCTAGCTTTGATTGTGACATCGGTGGCCCTATTGACACCACCGGATGAGGGCCCTAGAGTACGAGGCACCAGACTACGACTTTCTGAGGTATGTAGAAATATTTCCTGATATAAACCGTGGTCGATAAATCGTGGTATAACTGATATGGTGGAGATTCTATGGCTCAAAATAAATCGAAATGATACAATAACAGTTTGTGATACTTTCTTTTGTGGTTCGTTTTCCAAAAAAAAAAATGATTTTGAAAATAAATTCAATATGTGTGCAGCTGGCTGATACTTAACAGTCTTCACTATACATAGACCGCTACTATCACTTTTTCTTTACACGATAAAGTGTCAGGGCTTGTTTACTATGAGCATTAGTGTACGTACTATGTGTATTAACTATCAGTTTGAGGAGTACAGTATTCCCTCGCTGAGGGCTCGCTGGTCGGGATCGGCGTTGAGCCGTCATCGTGAACGGATCCCTAATTCCGAGCGATCATTTCTCGCTTCTTTCTGGCCGAAGGGGGGAGCCAGATGGAACGCTTTGCGTGCGCGGTGGACGTGCGCGACGGGCGCGAGTGCTCAGATGAAATCGTGACTGCTCGACGCATACGCGCCACGGTCATATAGCCAGGCACGGCACGAGCCTTTTTTGCGCCCTAGGCGAACTTGTCCAATTACGCCCTTTATTATAATACATTTATTTGAGATTATTGATAACCTTACTCTGAATCTTTATTCGTTGTTTAAAACAGTTGCAGTAAAATTTATAGTATTTCATTTAAAAGTTTATTTTCAAGAATGCCAACAATGAAAAGACCATTTTGCACCCCTTGTCAACCTTACGCCTTAGGCAGTTGCCTAATTTTTCAGAGTAAAGTCATAAATAATTTCAAATAAATATATTATAATAAAGGGCACAATTTGACAAGTTCGACCAATGACTAAGACTCTGAGACAGACTCGAGAAATGACAGAATGAGGCTTCAAGGATTCTCCGTCACCGGCGTTGATGGTATATTCGCGCCATGAGAACATCAGAACCGGTGGAAGTCCAAGCTAGCCGATAAATGTAGGAAGGACATAATTGCCGATACATATGGAGAGTCGTATCGCGCTGTTGTCGCATTTCCCATACTACTATTTTATCGTCAGCGAGGCTTGAATGAATCACGGCGAAGCGGCTGGAGAACAGAGACGGGCAAAGATAATATCTGGATAAACTCAAATAAAAAATACTTTATGTTTATCCGTTATTCGAAGCTTCGAATAACACGAGTTATCTTTATTCCAAACACCACGGATACATAAATTTATTTGAAGTGAATTTATTCAACGGCGAAAGATAATTTTTTTACGAAGAATGTTTATTCGAATCGCCGAATAAGGTTCTCATCTTTATCCGTAGTTTATTCGGATTTTATTCGAAAGCTTCGAAATTTCAAATAACTTTCGGTAGTGTGTCTATCCGAACCGGCGCGATCTCTCTTCGTGCTGAGGACTTGAGCTGTTCGGCAGCGGCTTCTGATCTCGGTTCGAAAGGCATACAGTGTTGCTTGCGATGGATTATATATTAATAAAATGTAAAACGTAACGTTTTCAGTAACATACTGCTGAGATTTTCCAGATTAAAATCACATCAAGCACGGTATAAATCGGATTATTTCTAGAACATTATTAGATAATTAAATATAAATGTAACATTTCTAATCTAATAATGCTAAAAATAATCCGATTAATACCGTGTTTAAATTCATTTTCATCTGGAAAATCTCAGCATCTTTTAATCTAATAAAATTTTAACCACGGAATCAGATTCTGCGACCCCAAAATCCCTGGAATGACCATCTTCATAATAATAAATGGTGAAATGTGAACGTAAGGATTTTTTATCACGTTTTCGGCGACTCGGATCACTGTGCGACTGTGCCATTACCAGCCTGTTTCCGAAATAGACCAAGAGCAATCTTGCGACTTTGTCTAGACCCGAGTGACCACTCTGCGACCTTAGACCAGAGACCATATTGCAACGGGCACCTGATTGTAACCCTCTGCTGGACGCACCAAGCTTAACCGACCAAGGGTGGCCATCATCTGATTCCGCTCCTTGATCTTATAAACAGAACCGAAGCCGCTGCCGCCGCCGCGACTCGTCGCGCCACCACCGAACGCGCTACGACGAGCATTCGTAGCTCCGTCACCGAACCACGAAACGGACGTGCACCGACTTTGTACAATAAGAAAGAAATAAACGTTGTTATAATTTAAACTCGCTCTCGTTCATTCGACGGACCCTGACACCCGACTGAGTCGGAACATCTCCCTTCTCCGTCCCACCGACGACGACCTCGCACCGGAGATGGTCACAACGTTATAGAGGGAACTCATTAATCTCAAATTTTCGTACCTGTTATTTAGCAGAAGCGTTGTTTAATAGTGTTTTAAACGAATTCTTTATTCTTATTTTCTATTTCAATTTCTTTGTATATTTCGCGAATGTGTTGTTATTTAATAAGCTTTCATACACTGCTTGGACTGCAAAATACAAGTAGGGTAATGTAGCCGAATATGAGACCCATTTCTTAAAAACATCATAACTCTTAATTGAGAACACGTTTATTAAAATTCGATACACGTTTTAAAAGTAGAATATGTATTCTATAGCAACCTACTGGATAGTACTATAACAATGATTCGATTTCTACATAATAAAATAAAAACAAATGTCATTCAAATACGCAGATAAAAAAATGGGTTCCTAATATGAGACCCTGTTTGTTTTTTCCTGAGATGTACTTTTTCTTTGCTTTTTTTATAAATTCGGCATGTGAAATATATTTCTTCACTACTGCAGTCTTCGTGGGTCCACCACTGAAGTCTTCATGGGCCTACCACGCCCATCATAACACTTTATACGTACACTTAACCCATTGTCCACCTGGCACATCTGAAGAATAAAGACCTGTGGAAAACAAGCATTCTGTATCATAACTTTCTTTCTTAATCGCTTTCATCGTTCAGAACAATATCTTCTTCACTATCATCAGTTAAACTTTCACGGGTCTCATATTCGGAAACAATAACAGGATAACTATTAAGTAACTTCGAAGTTAAATCTTCATCATTTAATGATATGTACAGGGTTTTCCATTTAGGACTGGCAGCGGTCGCGCCAGTACAAATGAGAACGGCAACAGCGTCACACACATACTTACTACTCGTATAGATGACCTGCACGAACCTATATTTTTAGCAACAGCCCATGGTGGATGTATCGACATATGATTGTAATAGTAAGGATGCGTGTGACGCTGTTGCCGTTCTCATTTGTACTCGCGCGACAGCCGCCAGTTAAGTGGATAACCCTGTATAACAGTATTTGTGAAAATCGTTATACACTTACCATTTTAGAGGTATTTCTAATTTATTCGAACCACATAAAAAATTATCTACAACGAAAACGTAGATTTGTGCGGACCAAACAACAAATATACGGTTACTTAGTAAAGAAATAGCATTGCTATGACATTCAAGAGTTCTGTAGCGGAGATAAGCTGGGGTCTCATATTAGGAGAGGTCGTCATATTCGGCTACTTTACCCTATATCTCTACAAATGTTAGTGGCTAGGATATTTTAACATAAAATGAATAAATTTTCAGGTGCTTTCTGGAGAATTAACCCCTCTTCTTTTCAACGGATCATGGGCAAGCGAACAGCACATTTGCTATCGAGATGTTTGGGGTGGAATTTCGCTATTGCTTATTTCGCAAGGAAATTTTACTTCCCGGAGTTTAATGTCTAACGAAACTTTTGTAAGTTTATGCTAATTATTCGTACATTTTAATATTATAATTGACAATAAATAAAAGAACGTGAAACAAGTTCTTCAACAGAGATGTGCATGATTTTAATATGTACGTTTACAAAAATTATAATTATTAGCAAGCATTTGTGTATTTATACTTAAGTTTTTTAGTATAACACAACATTAAGAAATTTTTTGCATACAGAGGAGACTGAATCCTGCCAAGTTCTCGTTGTCACCGGATCGTAAATATTTGCTTCTTGTACATAATGTGAAGAAACTGTTCCGATACTCGTATTTAGCGCAGTATACAATTTACGACGTAAACACACGGTTAGTAAACATACTTTACAATGTAAATTTAATTCAGTATACTTAACATAAAAGATGCTCAAAAGTACAGTAGAGTTCCGATAACGCGCAATTATAAATAACCGAATCTCTTAAAACAACTGAAATTTCCAAACCAAGTCATTACGACATAAATACAATTCCCTCGCTTCAGGCTGAATTTTTAATTTCACTATATGCCTGAGAGACGTGTAGAATCAAACAATATTTGACGCATATTTTATAACACTTCAAAAACATAGGAAATAGCGTAGTAGCCTAGTGATGCGGTAACAGCTTTGTAACGTTATGGGTTCAGGTAAAATCCCGTTGACCTACACTTTTTTTTAGTAAACTTGTCGAAAAGCAACCTCCTCCCCGATTTCAATGACCTTCACACATGTTGTCAAGGTCGTCATTCTGAAAAACATTTCCCTATATACTTTTTGGCGATCGGCCTTAGTTTCGAAGATATTAATAAAAAACTTTCGGCATAATATATTGAAAGCTACCTCCTCACCAATTACAATGATCTTGACATACGTTGTCAAAAACAGATGAAAATCTTTCGGCATAATAAATTAAAATCTGTTTCACAGCCGACGGTATTAGTATTGGTTGGGGCTAGATTAGTGCGGAGAGCGCGTGCGCGTAAAGCATGGTAGCGAACCGATGTGAGTATGTGTTAAATTCAGTAATTCTAGTGTTAAGTAAAGTGTTTTGCGAATATCTCGTAAACCAAATCTGACCGCCAAAAAGTTTAAAGGGAAATGTTGTTCAGAATGATGACTTTGCTTTACGACAAGTTTACCGTCCACGAATTTCTCCGCAACTACAGAATTGATTTTGGTGAAACTTGTTGCATTTAGTTTGGCTTCAATCAACTTAGGCCATGGGGAAAGAATTATCAAAATCGGTCAAGTAGTTTTGAAGTTACACAAAAAAATAAGAAATCTGTTTCATTATAATACATTGTATGCACGGGCAGGCAAAGGACGCAGCGTTTCTCGCTCGCTTTCAGTCCCTCTGATTCGCTCTCCTTCCATCTCGCTCTCGCCATTGACAAGAAAGGAGCGAAAACGATCGCTAGGAATCGTGTCCCCTCTACGTTATAATATGCGGACACATACTCGAGAAACGGAGTAGAATATTGGGGGGTTAATGCGCACCCTGGCAAGCCGGGCATCTAAAGCCATTTAGTGCGGTCCTTGCAGCCGGGTGGCAACTCCCACCTCCTATAATAGGGAGGCCCTCCAACCCCGTGGCAGTGCAGGGGAAAGAGGTGCGCTTGTGCTGGACGGCGCGATCAGCCCTGGGGGAACCACCGTTCTCCAATGGTATGCAAGCTCGCAGGCCGAATGGGACTCGTGGCATTGGCCAAGACTCCCCCCGATGCCAAGTCGCTACTAATTCGACTAATTCGACTACGTTATAATATTATATTATAATATATATTATATATTAGGGAAGCACGTGACATGTGGGAGAGTATAACGCGAGTAGACAGGCGAAAGAAATAGATGAAAAGTGTAGCTAAAGTGCACAGAAAATTACGGGGTTGGGTAGAAAGCGAGGGGATTATACAAGGTTCCTGTGGACAGTATAAATGACAGTTAATAAAGGTTCGAACAGTGAAAAAAGAAGTGAAGAAGAGAAGGTGTGAAACAAGTGCACGAAGTAAGATACGTGGTAAGAATAAGTGGCATCTAGGGGAGCGGAAGAATTAAGAAGACAAAGCGAAAACAGCAGTAGGTAAAGAAGAACGGCAACTTTAATGAGCAAAACAGGCGAAGATGGGGAAAGGCCAAAGGAAATGAGAAGAAGGGAAAGACCATTGTTGGCAGAACAGCTACGAGAAGAGCAAAGAAGAGCGGAAAGCGACGGCTCGATACTGGACTCATTCAAGAGGAAAAGAGGGGTCGAGGAGGAGCAGGACAGGTTAAGGGCCGAAAAGAAAATAGAAGAATTCCTAAAACCGAGGAAAGTAAAGACGTCGCTTCCGCTGAAGAAAACAGAAGTAGCTCTAGGAGCTGCGGAAACGTCAGTCTGCCAGGATACAGAACAGGAAAGAGAAATAGATAATTTAGATAAACTGATGGAAGCTGTGTTAACAGTTAAGAGGGACATGGTAGAGCTGAGAAAAGATAATCGAGATCTGAGGCACGGAATGAAGGATCTGAAGGACGAGTGGAAGAGGAGGGATGAGAAATGGGAAAAGGAAAGGAAGGAAATGAGAGGAAGGATAGAAGTACTGGAGGCCAAGAAGGATCAGGCAGAGAGGCTGATAGGAAGACTGGAGGGGCTAGAAAGGTAGGAAGAGGCTAGAGAAAAAAGTGGGAGAAGAAATAATATTACCCTAAGGGGAGAAGATTTACCGTGTAAAGAGACACCGAAGGATACGGTGGAGTACGTGTTGAGGCACGAGTTGCAGGTAGAAGCAAAAATCGAGAAAGCATACTGGGTAGGAAGGGGAGAGAAAAGGAGGCTACTGATAGCGAAGTTAAGGAGCTGGCAACAGAAAAGAGCAGTAATGCTAAAGAAGAATACACTGAAAGATAAGAGGTTGTTTATTAACAATGACATGACGAAAAAGGAAAGGGAGATACAAAGAAATATCAAAGATATTGCCAAGGCGGAAAGGGATCAAGGGGCAAAGATGAAAGTAGGTTACAGGAAAGTTATTGGGAAGGAGGATGGTGGGTTGAATGAGGTAAACTTTTGGAGCCAGCAAAGTTCTGTGAACCGCTAAATTATTGGAGGATCGCAGAGCTTACAAGAACAATGAATCTTTAATATTTAGGTAGCAGACAAAATTTTGGTCAACTACCTAAATTAACGATTACAGAAAATAATGTGTAATCAATTACACAATTACATATTAATCGTAATTTGTAATTTGAAATTCGATTAAATTTTGCCCAACTCTAGCTGGGCCCTACTGACGAGTCCAGGAGCAGATCTAGGATGCAATACTTTGATGACACTTGTACTCGTAATTTACATAATAGCTATAATAACTTATTTTCAGTCTTATAACTGCTTTTCTTCTGTACAATGGAGCGTTTTAATGAGAATTAAATGAGAATCTCGTAACAGCTAAGTATAAAAATCGAAATAATCTTGAAACAGATACGAGTAAAAAAGGTTCTAGCCAATATCGATTTCGGTTCCAGTTCCACAGAACATATATTATATTGGTTCTATACCGATTATATAACGGTTATACAGTAAACTCTCGGTACCGATACATACATTACTATTATAAAACCGATGTATAACTGTTACGGAACCGATATAATATCCGTTCTGTAGAACCGTAACAGAAATCCATGAAGTCAGAAATTTCGGTTCTTTATAACAGTTATTCAGAATATCGGTTCTTCATTACTGTTTCAGTCAGAATCGATGTATAACAGTTTGAAACAGTTATTTTCGGAACCGTTCAACCCCTGCGAAAATGTTTAATATCTCCATCGTTTATGGATAAATGAAAAAACTTTTCCGGCAAAAGTTGTAATATATAAAGAGGCGAATATAATGGTGGGAAAAATTATTTTTTTTCAACGTTACTCTTTTGAGTTTTTAAGGTCACGGATATTTTTTTCTTAACAATCGTATATGCTGTGTACGTATTCTTAAACAGAAATAAAATACAAATTCAACGATATATCATAATGTATACTTATGTAAATTTTCAAAAAAATCAAAATTTTCAAATTTGATGCGCTTCGTTTTCCCGTGGTCCAATCGGCCTGAAATTTTTTCCAGATCATTTTCCCAACAAGTGTCACAATTCTGGGGGGTGAGACAAAAAATCTCGCAAAATAATTTTCGTCAAGAGTAGCTAAGGTCCACCCTAGTATTCATACATCGCCACAGCCAGCCAATACTACTACTACATATTCCTCGCGAATATTGTGTGCGGACAGAGCGGTTGGAAGGGGAAGGAGGCGCGTTAGGGGCCCCACCGTTGGACAGCGCTGTTGCATAGGTTTGTAACTAGATTATATCGTGACTATAATGAATATTTTTAACTGTAACAAATTTTACAAATGTGTGTGATTTAATTAAAGCTTATGTATAGGATTAATACCTAGCCTGAGGAAAAATTATTTAAAAAACATACCTAGTAATTTGTGTAGTAGATATGACGCGTGAATTAAATAAGTATAATTGGATGCATTATGAGTAAATGTATTGAAAAATCGAGATTTGGAACTCTACTGTAAATAGGTATACAGTAAATCCTCGTTATAGCTCCGTTTTTACCATGCGTAGTACGCCCGGTGACTATTCCCACCATTTCTTGGAATCCTTCGGTCGAGAGTGAGTGAACCCGAGAACGAGCGAGATGGAACGAAAGAGTCGGCGGCAACTTCGTGTCAACCGTTTCGTTCCCTCTCGCTCGCTCTTGGGTTTTCTCACTCGTGGCATTGGCCGGACGGAATAGTGTCTGCAACGCGTTGTACGCCCATCGCTAGCCCTGTTTGTCGAGTTTAATACGAGTGTTTACTGTACTTATAACATATTTACGTGAACGTAGTCACTGATATTAAAGATTGTATAAAGATTGTATACTTTGTTATTATAGAGAAACTGTACCACTTACTCCACATCCAGAAAAAGAAGGTCATCCATATCTTTTGTTGGCAAAATGGACTCCTCGTGGTCATGGATTAGTTATGGTGCAAGATTACGATATTTATTATTTAACGGGTCCTTTAAGTAACACAGGATATCGAGTTACTAACACAGGAATCCCTGGCATTTTATCAAATGGATTACCAGATTGGCTCTACGAAGGTACAGTATACTTACCATTCTGTATTAGCAGGGAAACCAAGACTAACTTTGCAATAAGACTAAATAGTACAGGGTGTTTCGCTACAGGTGGTAAGCCTTTTAGGGGCTAATTTTACAGGCCAAAACAATACGAAAACATAGAATATGGTTTTTTAATATAGCGCTTTGTTTTGGTCAAAATTTACCTTGGATCTTAACCAGGTATGTACGTGTATACCGAAGTACAATTTTAGGCGCATAAAGCTACGGGTACAGATCGTGCAATATAACTTTGCCTCCGAGCAGCCACTAAGTAGGCCATGCGTGCGTGCGAGAGAGTCTAACCGTCGACGTTCTTTTAATACGTTTCGAAAAACATGTGATCGCACACGGACGAGTATCATACAAAGTAACAGGTTAGCGTGACACTCATGCGTTTGCGATCGTATGTTTTTCGAATCGAATTAAAAGAACTTCGACGGTCGGACTCTCCCGCATGCGCGGCTGACTCACAGTCTACTCAGTGGCCACTCGGAGGTAAAATTTATATTGCGCGATCTGTAAACCGAAATACAGGGTCATTCTCTAGTTAGAACCGTCAAAGGCCGTGCCGCCAGCAATCACGCGCTTCGCTGAGTTTCGGGGCTTTTCACGCTCGAGACCAGCGCGGCCATACAATGTTGCGGCACTAAGCAGTGACGAATTTTGAGTTCTGCATTTCTCATCAGATCTTTGTGAAAGTGGCGTCGTCAATAGATTCCTTACGTTTTCTCCGAAAATGACATAATTCGGACCATAATTAAGGAAATCACATGAAAAAATGATTTGCATAATGTAAAATTAGCTTCGTTAGAAATAGTCCAATTCATATGACATTTGGTATAATTTTCATCGAAAAAATATAAGGAATCCATGGGTGCCACTGCCATATCGATTTGATGAACAATAAAGAATTCAATTTTTCGCATAAGCTGTGAATCATCGCCTGAGCTACTCGGCAAAGATGAAACGACTCCATGCGGTCGGTAAACTCTAAAATCATAAAGACAAAGACAGCAGTAGGCCATTCAGTTATGAAAATGCCAATTACTATATTTCGTATTAGATCTTCGTAGAAGTATCACCAATGGATTGCTAGTATTTTTTTTATGAAAATAACACTCCAACATGATATAATTCTGATCCTTCTTAATGGTTATAATGAGTCAGAGCAGGTCTGTTGTAGAATGCGAAATACATACCTCTGAATAGTCGTCAGTAACATCAGTGAACACGGTACGGACTTGGAATTAACACGGGCCTGCTACGGAACTAATGTGTGCCCAAACCTTAAGAGTGAGGCAAGAAGCTATGGTATAGTATCTGCAAAGATGTAGCGAGGTCGTAAAAGTGGTAGCGCGTGTATGTTTACATATTCCGGGAATCGGAACGAGCGAATTGACAGATATATGGGCAGATAAGGGATTCGAGCTTCATTCAGGGCCGGCTTCAGGGCTCAAGGCATGTGGCCTGAGACTGAATTCCTACTGATATTCCTACAACAGTATACCGCGCACGGCCCTGGGTGCCGGGGCAACAAAGACCGCCGCTGCTCGAGTGTTTAATTTAAGACCTCGCTATATCTTTGCGGGTACTATATTGTACGACATACGTAGAGATAGCGAAGGATTCTAAGAATCGGCTACCATTAAACGTTAACGGTCGATTTGTTTGATTCTACTCCACAATTTCTAAAATTATATTAATAATGAAATAACAACAATTACATAACTGAGAGTGAAATTATATATATGTACAAGTTCAATAAAAATAAACTACCCTCAACCAAATAATGAAAAAGGAAAGAAGAAAACGTAAAAATATGTTTTTTGTATTATTTGTATTTATTTAATATATTGGCTTTCAGTACAACTCGTTGTTCAAATAACTCATCCAACAACCTGTTAAATTTGGGGCAATTTGACATAGTTGCAAATGAAAGTAAGCGTTCGACCTGTACAGAGGACAGAAGTGCTGTATTATATTGTAAAAATATTGTGTCAATAAGGGTGTTTTAAACATACAGGGTGTCTCAAATTTGAGAAACAATCCGGAATATGTAATATCCTGATGCAAAAAGACATCGTAAAGTCTTTTACCATTTCGGGATCCGAGGTTTCGTTCTCGACATATTAACAGTTGAAGCACCACTAACCCATTTTCATGGTTTGAACTAGTGCGGTCCGATTCTACTGCGTGCTGGGGGTCACCAAACCAATGTTTGGCAGACGGTAATAATAAAGTCGTTTTGTAAATTTTCAACATCAGTATCAGTATCAGTATCACCGTTTTTCGTCGTTTTTGTGAATTTTCGCCTCGTGCCGCGATTCGGTAAATCATCGACCGTTTTTGTTTGTTCATACCGCTGTATTCACTTTGTAATAAATGCTCTTGATTTCCCCATATACCAAGCAGTGGATGTTTGGGACATTTTCAGCCCCTTAGGTTGTTTACAAAGAAACACAGCTTCAAAACACGACGCATATGCAGCACTGATGATACCTTCCAAACTGACGGTTACATTTCTCGGCCAGAAGTTCGACATAAACTGCGCGTTTCTTTGTAATTCATTGAGGCAAGAGCTATTGTATATCGGTTCGCATAAGAAATAAGAGTGAAGCTATTAACAATTTTGAATTAAGCCGAACACGCTATTCTCGGACAAACCTCCGACTGTATCTTAGACTGTACCTCCCGTCTATCCTTCTTTGCCGAATTTGTTGTAATCGAGGGATTGCTTGACAGTTGCCTAGCTTCTGTATCTAAATTGAAAAAATCGATGGAACGTTGTTCCTATCCATCTTGTTGGTTTAGTAGGTTAAGCAAGTAGGGTTTTCGTTTTGTTATCCTTTTTGTCTTCCGTTGGACGGAATCCGTTCATAAGACGATCTTTAAATTATTATTCTAACAGAAACATTTGTAAATTAAATTATATTAGGGTTTCGAATGACTCAATTTTACCAATGTTAAATTGAAGTTCTTACCTTGCGTAACGTTACAAATGTGTTTCGAGACTTGCCCGGTATTATTGCGTGTAACACTAAAATACTATGGGAGTCCTAAGATCCCTACAAACCCGGGCCAGAAAAGGGAATCCCGAGCACTGGATGTTTGGTCTATTCTATACCTTGTCTGTGATGGTACCGTAGGTCATAGTTTTGGTTATGTGGGTATGTATGCGTTCTACATAGTAAAGGCGGGAACATACTATTGACACGCCACGCCACCCGACTCGTCCACACACGATGCAAACTGTGTACATATGTAACGCACATTACCCACGCATATGGGTATATGTGCATATGTGCACAGTTCGTGTGTGGACGCGTCGGGTAGCGTGGCGTGTCAATAGTCTGTTCCCGCCTTTAATCTGTTGTGCGTCTGTCGTCATTGCACGTACCCTGGCTAGCCTACCTAACGTGTGCCGCTGAATGCAGAAATGCTATGATTCAGGCGTTTCAGAGCCGAACTAATAAACGAAGCCTTTACTGCAATTTTGTCACTTTTGTCTTGATTTCCCTCTTATCTTGAGCTGTAGAATCACCCACTAAAATTATGCCCATCAGTAGTCGGACACCCTGTATATATGTATGTACACTCAGCGTCAAAATATATGCACGTCGGGGGAGGTACCCCTTTATAGGAGCAGGTTGGCTGGAGGCAATGCTTTGTCTGGATGCGTATGAAGTTATTATGTCCTCCGCTGCTCGATATGACGGATGACCACAGAATATAAGCTATATTATATATCACAACAAATTGCGATCATCCGTCACATCGAGCAACGGACAACATAATGGCATACGTATCCAGCCTGCGCATCGACTCCAGCCTACTGCCGCCTGCAAAGGGATACCTTCCCTGATGTGCATTTGTGGCAATTCGAACGATATTTTTGAGCCTGTATATCTTTGAAGTATATTTTTTTAATATCGTAGAAGAGATATTGCATCGTGCGGAAGCAATTTGGATGTCACCAGATGGTCATATGATGCTGTATGCCTCTTTTAATGATTCACTTGTTGAGGAAATGCATATATCCTGGTTTGGAGAAGGAAATAAAGCCCTTTATCCTGATATACGGTCGTTACGTTATCCTAAGGTACGTATTGTGCTTCCGCACATTATATAAATTTTTTATGATAAATCATTACTATTGAAAGTTTACCCATACTTAGAAAAATTAATATTGATAATTCTTTGCGCCATTTGTAGGTATTTATAAAACTATACACTTTTGAATCATTCACTAGTATTTACATTATTTCAAAAAGACTGGTTCCAAAATTTTATTCTCAGTCAATATGTTACAGAATATAAACAAATAATAATTATATGGGATGTCGTAAAGTAACGAGATACAGTATTTCCTCGCTGAACGCTCGCGGCACGCGACCGGCGTTGAACATTTATCGTTAAGGGGGCGCTAATTCCGAGCATTCGTTTCTTACTTCTTTCTTGCCGTAGAGGGGAGCAAGACGGTGGAATGAGAGCGAGTCTAAACGCTCATATCCATCGCGCACGCTCGTCGCGCACGTGAAGGACGCAGTATCAGATGCCCAAAAAACAGAGCGAGACAAAGTATCAACGTTTCGTCTAATCGTGTCGTTCGTCACTCCCTTTCAGACTGTCTCACTCGCTCTCGTTCCATCTCTCTCTCTCGTTTTCGAAGGAGAAGAGTGAAGCAGAACTAGTGGGCATAGCAAAAATATTCATCGTGTAGGATAAACTGAGGTCTCAGCGAGGAAGTACTGTCAACCGAAACATACAAATACAGGGTGTCCCAAAATAATGGTACAATCCGAAAGAAATCAAAAAGTCCTTCGGCGTTTTGGGATTAGGCACTTCGTTCTCGAGATATTAACAGTTGAATATTAGCGATGGCACCTCCTGGCCGCGGAGTTTAAAGCCAAATCACCTGAGCGCGCGGTAGAGTACGCTCGCTCGCACGCACACGCAGGAGGCGTGAGTAGACATAGGTTCGTAAACTCCGTAGAACCGACAGCGTTATCCCATTTTCACAGTTTGACCCAGCGCGATCGGCTCTACTGTGTGTGGAGGTCTGTACCTACGCGTGTCTCCTGCGTGGGTGTGCTAACGGTCACAAACATCTGAAAGACGTCAATTGTACGTCCGTTTTAGGTCTGGACAGCTTTAGAACAGCTTTTGGGCGTCTTTAGACGTCTGTGTGCTATCTGGGTAGCTATGGATTACTTTAAATTTAATTTCGAGACTTTTGGACTTTGGTCGAAGCACGCTTGCTAACTACATCGGTTACTTCGTTCTTAGGAGCGAGGACCGACTCCTAACGAAATTTTATAGCTTTATTCCTGGATTTTCTGAACCCGTGTTTTTCTATTCTTCTCGAACAGCAGCAATTATTGAAAGCGGAGACCATATTTTATGAGTTTTACAGGACAAACTACTGCTTACTCAGCGAAATTTGGTAAGCAGATGTGTAAAGGAAAATTAAGTTAAGTATTATCCGCGCCCGGGTAAATTGCAGTTTTGAAGGCTATTGAATACATTCGCAGGCTTTCGTACATCTTCTAGATTAGAGTATAGCTGTAAAATTAGTATTATAAGAACACGTTCGAAAAATTTAGGAGTAAAAGCCTTTAAGAAATAACAATACGCGGCACGCATTTACTTTCTTTCTCATTTTCCGTTTCGACTGTGCCTAAAACTTTCCAGATATGTGTTCGCTTCAAGATTGGGTCCGTTGTGTTGGTTGCGATTCATACAGTAAGTGCATAGACTGCATAACCTGATTCGTAGAATTTCCTAGAATCCTGCAACTTTTAGCGCATGATGCGTGCAGCAATTACTACAAATTGGACTAGAGGCAGCCAATGCACATAATGCGGGCATACATATTTGTCACTTTACGTGCGCTTCTGTATTTCGAATTCAAATACTGCAAATATCTGTACGTATCTGCGTAGTACACATACGATGGCTAGTTTCTCCACATATACCATATATATACCATTTTTCTACGTGTTATATATACACATTAATTATATATATATATATATATATATATATATATATATATATATATATATATATACATTAATTATAAACGAAACACGTAGAAAAATGGTATATGTGGAAAAATTAGCCATCGTCGAGAAGAAGTTAGTCCTAGAAGAAGGCCTGATTGACTGATGCCTGCCTGACTCATCCACGCCCAGCTCTAACCGTTTAACCTAGAAAAGTGAAATTTGGAAGGTACATTGTTTTTATGACGCAGGCACCCACTAACAAAGGATTTTTGGAAATTCCGTCCCTGGCGGGGTGAAAGGGGGTAAAATGTGTTTCCTCGGACTTCTTAAAATCTTCTAGGCTCGATTAGATATCAATTTGGCTTTTATTTTCAAAGGTTACCCACACAAATGCCTAAAAACAAATTTGAGGATTTAGCTCTAATCAACCCCTAAGGGGGTGGAAAGGGGTAAAATGTACTTTCTCAGAGTCCTTAATATCTTCTAGGCCCGAAGCGAAGCGCGGGGGTATTTTCCTAGTATTGTATATAATATTTCCAATTTAAAATTTTTCATATGCACGCCACGTTCAAAAGTGTGGCGTGCGAGAAGTGGCGAAAATAAGCATCATAATTGATGGTGGATAATACTTTTTAATTGGTATATTGGTGGCATCTTTCTCACGTGCGTCAGGACAAAAGCGGGTTCACAGCCAGGCGAAAATTCATTCGTTCTTTACGAATCACACATAAGTCGTTATTTGTTGCCTTTGTAGTTGAATTGTAGAATAACGTCAGTAAGGCTCGATATGTATTACTCGAATGATTCGAATGCTCTAAGTTCGAATGTAGCACGCGGGTACGTATTTCAAAGCGTATATAAAGAGACAAATACGCATGCGCGTAGTAACTGCACGCTTAATGCGCTAAAAGTGGAAGAATTCCAGGCACAGAGGAGATATAATAAGAGGCGTGACTCGACAAGGACAGAAATGAACTAGGGAAATTAGAGACAACCAATTTAAATGCCCATTCGGCAATAATCGGTAAACTTCGGCAATAATCAGCCAACTGCGGTATGGTACATTTAGTCGATTTGAATATCCCGCTCGAATAGATAACCAATTTAAATGCCAAGGTCAAGTAAGGACTTCAAAGGTTCCGGCCGGAGTGACCCCTCTTATTATATCTCCTCTTTGTTCCAGGGACTCCTATGTGCCACCAATGCATGTACTGAAAAGGAACGGGTTTCTCTGCAGTCTATGCACTCAATGCGCGAAACGGAACGCACCCTAAAGGTCTGCGCATACATATCAGTTCCGTGTCAGTTCCGTACCCGTATGGTGTCCGTTCCGTGTCCCTAATTTCATTGACAACTGTGTAGGAGGCGTCCTCTGGCCCGGTCAGTCCCAATTCAACCGTTTCTGCAAGCCTGTTGTACAGTTCTTTCAGTCAGTAGGAGACAAAAGTATTCGGACACCATTTAAAACAGAATAACATTTTTAAAATTGGTCCAAACGACGTGAGTTTTTTTTTAGAAGCTAGAAGTATTAGTTTACTAAGTAGATGGCGTGTTTCGTCGTTTTGAAAAAAATCGCAATTGGTCGGAATAGCGAAGAAAATAATGAAGGACACTTTTCCCACTTTTTTCTGTGCCTGTAATGAAAAATTAAAAACCCCAAGTAGGTAGATTTAAGTAAGTTTTACTCCAATGCTCGTACATAGTAAAACATCTGGTTTCCTGTAAATGCTTTCCTCGACTTCAGCAATCCACTGTTAATTATTAGTGTAAAAGAACATTTTAATCTATGCAACCTCATCCACATGCTGTTGTATTAAAAAATTACACGCGATTACTCGGGACGAGGGCCAATACACTTCGCGTAGGGACCCGGGAACGTCTTGTTGAAACGCACATCCAGCTCCATTTCCCTAACACCCAGCATTCATGCATCCGATCATACCCTATACCTATACCGCGCAAAATTCAAATACAAAACTCTTTTCATTACAATCATTAAAAATGATCAGAATTATATCATGTTTGGTATCATTTTCATTGCAAAAACTCCAGCAATCCATTGGTGGTACTTGTATGGCGATCTAATATTAATTATAAAAATTCCCATTTTCATTACTGAGCGGCCTATTGCTGTTTTTGTTTTTATGACTCTAGGGTCTAGGACCCTCGAAACGCGTGGTTCGACTCGAGAACCTTTCACGGTCATAAAAAAGGTCGTTCCTTCAATGATTTCAGGACTCCGCCTCAGTCCAAATGCCCAAATACCGTTGGCAACCAAATTTTAGTTTCACTGAACGGATCCGGGTTCCACACTGACATCTGTTGACATCCCTGATGCGGACAAGTGTGTGCTGCTCCATTGTAAAGCACGCAAACGATATTTTTTAACACTGATCCTGACGATTCGGAACTGACGTGTACGGAGAGACCGTCGAATTTCACAGAACTGACAGGTGTGCGCTGCTCCATTCCAAAACAAACAACCGATACCTTTTACGACCACGGGACTGACACTGAACGGATATGTGTGCGCAGACCTTAAATCTCAGTCAGCTGAGCCCGCGGCCACACGCGAGAAGGACGCGTCAGCGAACGTCCGCCGCGTGTAGCGCTATCGCTACTGCTCCGCATGTACCTCCGTGGAATTCAACGTACGTTTATACTGATTCAAACAATTGAGGGGCCCAGTGGAAAACAGGCACATGCCACATATGCATAAATTTGCGTTTTTTTACCATTAATTAGTTTCTGCAATGCAGCGCAATTGTATCTCCTCCTAATATAATAGTATGTACGTTTCTCCGAGCAACATCATAATAAATTTTCATCGCGCTGAGAAGAAACGAATGTGTGGTAGAAGAGGGGCCCATGTCACACAGATCTTACATTTTTTTCAAAATGGATATAACCGATAGGGAGTTTAACTATTTATAGCATTATTTTTTTAGTTATTTACTAAATACACAGAACATATTTAGCAATATCATTTTCCAATTTGTTAAAAAATATTCAAATTATAGGAGCTAATAACCAATAATTTATTCGAAGTAAAATGTACTAAAAACTAACCTAATAAAAGTAATTTTTCGGCAAAAATTTTATAATTGTCGTCATTTACCATCTTGTTCAAGTACCTATTAAAATAATTACAATATCGTACCGCATTTCTTATGAAAATAATTTTTCCTTCAACTTCCTTTTCTCTAAAATCCGTAAACAGTGGTATGTGCTTGTTTTTCACTGCGCCCCTCAATTCATCGAACATTTGTGAGATGACGTAGTTCCGCCCAAGTCCACGCTGAGCGCCCATGCTTCCCGGCATTTTCACTCTCGTTTCATACTTCCATGTGTCGAGCACGCTGGTTCAGGTGTAGCGAGCATTGTATAGCAAGAGTCATACAGATATATTGTTATAGTTACTAAGTTTATGCTATGGAAGCACTACTTGTGTGTTTCTACTTTCGTTTACTTAATTACTCGACCCTGCCCGGTTTTACAGTTTGTTATAAACAGTAACTGTGTGGTTGTGGTGTGTGTAGAATTGTTTGAATCAGTGTAAACTTATGTTGAATTCCACGGACGTGCATGCGCAGCAGTAGCGATAGTGCTGACTAGAATTTAAACAGCGCGCCCGGGAAGTTGGACCCCTGAATATCAAGTGCTTCTATCTCGAAAACGAAGCTCCAGATTACAAAATTATAAAGGACTTTGCGATTTCTTTTTGCATGAAAAATTTGCATGTTACGGATTTCCCCATTAGTTTGGACACCCTGTATATTGTGTATTACAATTATACAATATTTAGAAACAAGTATATGTATAGCAGTGGTATAATTATTACTATTTGTAAATACTGCTGTAACAGTAATTGCTTTGTCCAACAAAATTTAACTTTTTTTCTGATTTGTAACATTCAATAGCCGTTTCTTATAGATTTTTCTGCGCTGAATACGAATCCACAAACCATTTGTCGCCATCACCCTCAGCTTTCGAAAAATTCGATTTTGAAAAAAAAATGCAAATTTTCAACTTTGAACATCTTTTGTGTTCAAACAATAATAGTTATTCGGTTGCTTGGTCCGTCAAATTATTCTCTGAACCCTCGCGAACACAACGATATAAGTTATTATTGAATTATAAACATTTAAATATTCTTAAACAATGATCAAAGGGAAAATGACACCTGAAATCCACCAATTTTTGCAGATATCTTTTTATATATTTAAAAAATTAAGGGTCTAGGAGAAAATCTGACAACTCCACGCGATGCAGCAGACATTTTTTCTCCGGAAAACATCAACAGAAGTGGTAAAACACCTTTTGTTTTCAATACAGAAACGAAAGAGTTTGGCAAGATGTGCGGCGCCGGCGGTGGTAGTCAATAGCGACAAACAGTTGGCGGATTCATTTCAAGCGTGTAAGAATCTAGAAGAAATGGCTATTGAATGTTACAGATCGAAATGGTTGTTGGACAGTGTTATCACGTTATGATTTGCGTTAATATATAAATCAACAATTATAGACAATAAATACACGTATGCAAGTGGTATGTAGAAGTAAACAGTATATTTGCGTTGAAAAATATATTTTCTTCAGTCTTTCCGGATGCGTGTCTGCATTTGCGTGGGCGGGATGACATTCAAATCTGAGCATAGCGTGCCCATAAGCGT
The DNA here is from genome assembly GCA_944738655.2 of Andrena hattorfiana. Taxonomy (NCBI): domain Eukaryota; kingdom Metazoa; phylum Arthropoda; class Insecta; order Hymenoptera; family Andrenidae; genus Andrena; species Andrena hattorfiana. The sequence goes on from OX122889.2 coordinate 26,263,188, forward strand.
TTTGTATTTGCCCATAATCTCGTAAAAATGATCCGTGCGCCGCGCGCAGTTGTACTAATGGAACCTTACCTTGAAATTTGTGAAAGTATATCATATATGTATCATACGAAGAATTCTATAGCGGCAATACAACTTGAAATTTACATTGAATTTAACATTCTAAATGATGTTATACTTTAGAAACGAGATCATCTAGTACAATTGATCCAGCAACTCGATACTCAGTTGATTTTAAGTTTATATCATTTGAATTTGTAAAATGGTAATAAGTTACATACCGTTAAGCGCCGAATACGTGCGCTGCTGACACGACGTAAGATCACGCCAACGTTATAAACGGACTGTAACATAATAAAGTTGAGACGTAACATTTATAAATGCTAATTGAGCTATTGGTTGCATTGTATTTTATTACTTTTAAATACAAATTTGAAATTATTAAACAAAATTTTATGTTCTATGAATGCGTATATAAAGATATAATTTTCATTATAGCCAGGAACACCGAATCCTGTGGCACGGCTCTACGTAGCAGATTTGGCAGATCCAAAAAATATTCACACGAAGGTAGTGAAACCACCACCTGCCATCGAGCTTGCGTGAGTTTACTTATAACATTAACGAGTACACGTAGGAACTTACTTTTGCGCAATGAAACTTGCAATGTCTAGTAACATCAATGAGAATCTAATATGTATCTTTAAGGGGTAATGCCACTCTGGCGCCCGGGAAAATAGTCTAATTTTGAGAATTTTTTATGCGAGTATAGAGAATAGAAGACAAAATCAGTTTCAAGGCCTTTATTGTACATATTTTGAAGTATGATCACACTTTTTTTTAAATTTTTTTAATACAAAACGACGGCGTCACAGGTCAACAAAGGAAGCTTTTGTATTTCCGCGGGTGGAAAGATTTTCTCCTCCAATTTTCGAGTTGAAACAAAAAGCAAAAATTTTGCAGTTCTATATAAGATCAGCACGATAAGTACATACGGAAATTAAAAAATACCGTTTTTTGTAAGAATGGTGTGTGCGTACGTACTTCCCGAGCTGATCTTATATAGAACTAAAAAATTTTTGCTTTTTGTTCCAGGTAAAAAATTCCAGGAAAAATCTCTCCGGCCACGGAAGAGAAGAAACTTCCTTGATCTTTGTTGAGCTGTGGTGCCGCCGTTTTGTACTAAAAAAGTTAAACTAACTGTGATTATACTTAAAGGTATGTACATACAATAAAGGCCTTGAAACAGATTTTGTATTCCATTCACGATACTAGCATAAAAAATTCTCAAGATCAGGCTATTTCTCGGAGCGCTAGATTGGTATCACCCCTTAAATAGTCGTTCCTGTCTGAAACTTCCCAAGGTAGTAAATGTTACATTTTAAATAATTAATATTGAATAGCTTGATAGTTTAAATAATTATATCGGTAATTACAAAGTTTAAAATCATAACTAAAATGTATGTGATATTAAAATGTTTCATGTTTTCCATTCACTCATTCATTCACATTTACTTAAATGGTATATACGGTCATAAGAATATTGTATAGTTCAATGGTGCACTTAATAATCTACTTTATTCCTAGAGATAGGAATGTTATTCTGAAACTCGCGGTGCCTGCCGAATTTGTCTTTTTGTCCGCTAAACGATTGACGAAAAATATTATACGGTTCCATTTAAAAAACTAAAGGTGACCTTGAAAAGTTTGAAAAAATGCCCTACAAAAAATATACTACAGCCAGTCTGTAGACTAGGGTGGAGCTTAAAAATTAAAAAAATATATATTTTTATAAGTCTTACCACCCTTGTATAGAAACATGCTGGCAGGTCGCAGGCACTTACTTGTTTGGCGCAAGCCGCGTGATTGCTGCCAACATAATTGGTTATTACTCAGAAGTCCTAAAAAAATGCAACTTCACCTTTCGCACATACATTCCTTATACTATACACTATCAAATAATATAAGTTTCAAAAATGCCCATCGATTCCAAAAAATGTAACATGCGATTAAATACGACCATCACATAATTTCTTATATTTCAGTTATTTATAACTTTTTATATATTTCAATAACATCAAATGAATGTACAATTTCATTTTATGGATAAATGAAAGCATTTTCAATATCTGCAGTATGAATTTATACATATTATTGACCTTCTAGTTTCCACTTATTCAATAGCTTTTGCTATCATAAAAACGCTATCTCTATTAATTTTTCTCAATTTGATGCCATGATTAACTTCAAATAACGTAATCAAATCAGACAGTACTGTTAAACAAAACATAACATTATTGTATCGACATTTCTTCCCCCTAGAAGGCTTAGTTTTAAGCTAATGAAAATTTTGACCTCAGAATTAGATTCTGCAACCCCAAAAACCCCTGGAATGACCATCTTCATAATTATAAATGGTGAAATGTGAACATAAGAAATTTTTATCACTAAATTAAAAATAGTTTGCTGGTATAAAAGTATCTGACAATTTAAATGCAATTTATTGCAATATATTATTTTGTTCATGCATGGTATTTCCAGAAACTTATGCAAAAGAAGATGATTGTCTGTCGAACCTTCTCCGGACAACTTCCAAGTCTGTGCGCCCCCTTCATTTCTACAAACTTTCTTCAAAACAAAAAATTTTGGCGACTTACCTTGTTAATTGAGACAATAATTCAGTGTCCTATGTCGTGTAAAAACTAGTGATATTTCAAACTATTTTGACAACTTTCCTTATTTGACACTTTGCAGGTTATGATTGATTCACACTTAGCAGGTTATAATTCAATGGTGTGGGTGTATATATACATATATATGTGTGTGTAGGAAATAGGTGGAGAATAATATACCCTAACACTTGATCGCAAAGCATGATTTTATTACGATCTGCTATGAGAGTACAAAAAGCGTGGCGTTCACGTTAAGTATCTCGAGAACCAGTCCCCGTTCTTCTGCTTCGCATGCCCTGGTCCCCAGGCGGCGCCGGCCGAGGCACGCCGAAGTGGGGGTTTAGCTCGCCTTCTGTTGCTAGGCGCGTGCCCGCGCCTATTTGAATGTGGCTACCAACACATATACAGGGTCAGCATTTTATCCTGCAACCCGCGCTCGCGTGAACAGGTAAAAGGGCAACAGCGCCACACGGACGTATTCCACTGCAACCATGCACCGGCCCGGCGCACAGTGGTTCGAGTATACTACATGCTAGCTGGACAAAATTATTCTTTCACTGTATTGGGTTTATATAAAGTTCAAATTGTTAGAAAACAAACATGATTCATATCACAGTTTATTATGTCACTAGAAATATTAATAGAATGTAAATATAACTAATTCAATAAAGGAAAAGAAACCAAAATGACAGTATTATAGTTTAACTATAACTATAAGTGTGCCTTATAAATATTAATTTCTTGTTAATTACAATACACGCTGATCTTATTCACTACTTGAATCATCCGAAGAACATTCAGTAAAATGTGATGATATCTCATCTTCATCAAGCGGAATGGTTCTGGCGACTTCTCTTTGCCGAGCAGTTTCAGTGGAATTATTTGTTAACAACTCAATTATTCTGGGGTTAGTGAGCTGAGATATTTTTGGGGCATTTACGTATAGAGTCTGAAATATAACAACTGTGCTATCTCTGCTGCCGAGTGTTGCACTCGATAACAATTCACAAAACATAGTTTTGCAAATTTTTGCAGATCAATCATTTGATTAAAAAAAAACTAGAATGTCTCTACTTTCCGTACATTCAACCCTCGTTGCGTGGAATGCCGTCGAACATATAGTAAAACACTGTTTTAATAGTGATGCAGAGAAAGCTGATTTCAAAAACCAGGTTCTAAACTTAAAAACTTCGAAATTACAGGAATATACATACTGTTATAACTGATAATTATAGTTAAAGTACAATACTGTCGCTTTGTTCTTTTTCCTTTATTGAATTAGTCATATTTTTATTTTATTGATATTTTTAGTGAAATAATACACTGTGATACGAATCAGATTTGTTTTCTAACAATTTGAACCCCATATAAATCCAAACCCGCGAAAAAAATATTTTTGTCCGGCTAGCATGTAGTATACTCGAACCACTGTGCGGCGTCCTGGACAGCAATGGTGCCCGAGCTTCGAAAATTTTAGGATGTTTTCTTTCAAATTAACGTTCCAAAGAGCTATTCAGAATTTCCCGGCCCGGGTTGACGAATTTGGGGCCTTTTTCGTATAACTTTTGAACTATAAAAGATATCGGAATACAATTTGTGCCGAAAAATGAGGAAAAATTATTCTCTCTTAATTATGGATAATTTAACATACTTTACATTTACTTAATTTTTCTTTTATCAATTTTTTAACCATAATTGTTGTGAAAAGCTTTTGCAAACTGTTTATTTAATAGTGTATTTAATGCCCTTTTTAAAATTCATGGTATTGATAAATAATAGGCTCGTTGTTTCTGTATCATTACTTTCACAAATTGAGAAATTAAATTTTTATTCAAATATGTGTCAATTTTGCAGACCCCGGAATCTATTGTTCTGGTTTTCTTTATTTATAATTTTATCTTTAACGCCTCGCCTATACCGACTTTCGTTAATGTAATTCTCTGGAACGATGCGCCATTATTGTGGCTTTTACACGCAGGTGGCGAAAAATCTTTCCGTACAGGGGTATAACGCCGCTGTAAACCCTGTCATAGCTAAAATTTTTGAAATTGAGACGGGTCTGAGACCAGTCGACATTATTTTCAAACCTGATTACAGTAATCTGGAGTGCGAGTGGTAAACCGATCATAAAAGTGGAGCGCGCGGCTCAATTAACTGGGCCGAGAAATTCCCAATAGCTCTTTGCGACGTTAATTTCAAAGAGACCATCCTAAAATTTTCGAAGCTCGGCCATCACTGCTGCCCAGCGGTCGCTGGCAGCTCTCCGAACGCCGGGCCGGTGCATGGTTGAAGTGGAATACGTCCGTGAGGCGCTGTTGCCATTTTACCTGTTCGCGCGAGCGCGGGTTGCAAGATAAAATGCTGACCCTGTATAGGGACGGAGGAATAGTTGCGGGAGGTGATATCCTTGCAGGAGGGGCGACGAGGTAACATACGCCTTATTTCTATTGCCTGCTGCTTCGCACAAGCGCAGTGATGTGTAATGATGAATGTTTGTCGCGTCGCAAGCAGGAATAGTGGCAGCCATATTCGAAGCGTTTCTCGTAGTGTGGTATGCAGTGTGTATTCATCTCATACATTTTAATAATTATAGATGCATATTTCTCTTCAATTTTCATTGTTTTTACAATTTACATTCGTGAATAATCACATCGTTAGTATATACTTACAATTAGACGTCTGTATGTACTAATCTGAAGCAAACACTTTTTCATAATTAGCGGTACGGAGCATGCGTAGAATGTAATCAATCAAATGCAGGCAGATGTAGGTGCTCCCCCCTCCCCCCCAAATACGATCACTCCCCTCGCCTAAAGTCGCAACTATTTCTCCGTCCCTATATTACTGTGTACATGATGTGTGCGTGTGCGTGTGCGTGCGCGCGTGTGTGTGTGTGTTACGGTAAAAGTACAAATCGGTAAATATGTACATTTACCTGTTTCATAGCCAGTAAATGTGCACATTCACCAGCCTATGTATTTTTACCGTAACATATATATGTATGTATAATGACGGACCCTGCCGAATGATCCCGAAAGTCGACGAACGGAACATGTGTTAGTTTCTTTCGGCTGAAGGTGTGCGTACAACTAGTATTCGTATTATGTCGATAAAATTTGGTTGAAGAAGAAGAAGAAGAAGAAAAATCTTAACATTTTCGTATGATACATGACATGATATTATGATATCTCTGTCATACGTGGACCAATTTTATTGAATTTGGTCTTATTTGAAAGCTTATATGCGATTTACATAAGAAAAATGCCTTTAAATTTAGAAAATATTGCAGTCGTGATGAGATATTAATGAAATAAGTTTCAGGTAAGGTTGGATTAAACGATTTACGAGTAAAAGATACGCGGCAGTTGACATATACAGGGTATCGAAACACGTACTTGGCGTCGAGACGCTATCGCGTCTCTAGATTTCCCTACCACTCGTTAAAAAATTGTTTAAACAAATTATTGGTAAATAATTCACCCTTTTTTTAACAACTATTCCTTAGTATAGCATTCTATACAGTATAATGCAACTTTCTAAACTTATAAAATATAAAGTTATAGCTTTAGGACTTCAAGAAACAACGTTCTTTGTTCGTATGATCCCTATTCTACTAGTTTTAGTAGAGTTTGGGCGACTATATTTGATCCACCATCGTCTTTTTTACAAATCGTTCAACGGATTTGTAATCAGCGATACCTACTTCATACCCCAGTATACCAGGTTTCGTTGATTTTAGTTTCGATTTGGCGTGGGAATCGATTTTTGATCACGACTATGTCATTTTCTCCCACTGTGCGGTGATGCGCCATGAACGCATTAGGAACATCGTCGTACGGTTTTTTCTCTCTTGCATAATTCTTAAAAAAATATGCAAAACACATAAATTATGCAAAATATATAGTGAATACTTGAAACCCACTAAAGACAAAACAAATTTGCAATCTATTAAGTCTCTTTCTCAAGAATATCATTTTCAAGATTTCAAGGTCCCTTGTGTGTTTATATATGAATTTATATATGTTTTATATATATAAATATAAAGTTATATATATTTTATATATATTTTACATTAAGTAATTTAAACGTAATCAAATGTAATGAATTGTTAACTATAAACATTTGTATTTGTGTCCGTCAATAGAGAACATTACTTCACAACGGCTTCCTGGATATCTTTAACAGAAGTGTGCATAACATGGTTAACACGGGCTCAAAATCTGTCTGTTGTGACTATTTGTAAAAGTCCAATGTGGCACTGTCAGGTAAACTTTAATCACTAAACTGGCCGTATGTTCACAAAGTAATACATTTGTTTTTATTTGGTTTATCATTTCATACAGGAAATTCAGAGGATAGAAGCAGAAGATCGTGGCTGGGTAGACAGCCCCCCTGAAGCACCAACTTTCTCAACAAACGGTAGCAGTTACATTGCTATAAGTCCAGTTAAGGATGGTGCAGCTGGTTATTATAAGCACATCATTTGGGTGCATGTTGGTCGAAAATTGGTCGTTCCACTTACACATGGCAAATTCGAAGTCACCCGAATAGTGGCATGGGATCAAACAAACAGTACCATGTAAGTTTTGATAAAATTCTATTCATAAATTTAATAAATATTATTTAACCATCCGTGTACTCGCGCCTATTTGGGTCTCACGGACACTCGTGTCGTGCACTGAGTGCACGATGATGTTCCATTAAAAAATTTGGTGACATTAAGGCGATAATGACAAAATACATATGCTGGATAATGAATCTATGTATATTTAAGTAATAAATCTAAATAAATGCGTATTAGCATGATATATTAAAAAAATTAACTACAACTCGAAGACGTTTCTTCTTCCGTATCATCCATATATGTAAATTAGGGTGGGCCGAAAAACCCAAATTTTCGAAACTCGAAATGGCGTAGTGCGGAAAAGTTGCCGTTGGGAAGACAAATCGAGGCCAAAAAAAATGTTGAAATCGGTCAATATTTGACCCTTGCGCATCGCCGTCAAACTTTTAATTTTTTACCAAATTTGACGACTTCCGTATATTTTCATAAAATTGTCAATATTTCACTGTTGAGCATCAGAAAATATTATTTCAGCACATAAATACGTAAAATAGTGTTTTATATATGTATTGTCGCGACTAGGCGCAAGGCGAACGCGAACCAGAATCCTGTAATACTCTATGAAAGCAACATTACAATTATATTAAACTAAATTTTCAACATTTAAATTGCTAACGCACATAGTTCAACATAATCAGTTACGCACAAAGTTAATTCGGCGTGCGATGGCGTACCTAAGTACGTGACATAAATTACGCCATATTGTAGAATTCTTTAGGCATAAACAAACACGGTTGCCATGAAAATCCTGCACCTAATGGAGAGGGAACACGCTACACATGCGCGTGATGACTCCGTGACGTCAAAGCAATCGACGCCAAGGTAGGTGTTCCCCCTCCACTACGTGTAGGAGTTTTCTGGCAACTCTGGGCACAAAGCTCTTGGCTTGGCTTAATAGACTCGCTCCTCTCCCTTCGTCTATCATCGCGGTAGAATCAGCAACGCGGCGTCAGTAAAGCTTCTTTGTTTCGTTACTTTCGACCACTTGTGCTCTTTTATAACAGAAATTGTCTACATTTGTATTTACAGCATTTATCTTATCATTTTGTATTGACTTCTTCCTACATGTTGTGATCTTGAAGCTCTTCCATCAATAAAAGATGGAAACTCCAAAGAAATACATTAGCCGGAAAATATTTTTCTGAACGATTTTTGGTAATCCAAAGGATTTATCAACTTCTCAACTTCTTACATACGAGGAACTTTTGAAATCTTGTTTCGAAGAATGATTTAAGCTTCCTTCAGGTGCCAACTATAACAGTGTCTGTTGTTCTACCTTAGCTAACAAGGAGAAGGCACAGCTTCTGCAATCGGTTTTGGAATGAGACTGGGTGGACATTGTAGTACACACGTGGTGTTACAAAACCGTAAAGGGTTTTGTCAAAATGGGCCTACGTTTTCGAGAAATTTGAGTTCAAAGTTTTGCGCGATATTAGTAGTTCAGTTACGCAAGAATTGTCACCAAGCAACGGTCGGTGCTGCGATACTAAGGTGTTCGGCTACGGTGCAGCCATCTTCCCCTGGTGAGTTTTGAGTCACGTTAGGTATTCAACTCGAGCCAAGAGCTTCATAGCTAAAGAATTGTATGTATTTATGTGGTGAAATAATGTTTTCTGATGATCAACGGTGAAATATAGAGAATTTTAGGAAAATATACGGAAGTCGCCAAACTTGGTAAAAAATTAAAAATTTTGACGGCGATGCGCGAGGGTCAAATATTGATCTATTTCAAGCTATCGAGAAAGAATCAATCTTCTGACCAATAAAACTCCACGAATTTTTTCGGAGCTAACGCACACCTATTTTGATGTGTGTATTTCTACGCTGACAGCTCGGTTTGGCCTACACGCCAGAAGCTTGACACCATCTCCACCACTTCTGGCTCACTCTTGTTCTGCGAAGGCGAGAGCGAGATGGAACGAGAGCGAGCCAGAAAACGTTGAGAAAAAGAGCACCGAAGCAGGCAAACTGTGTGGTGGGAGAATACCCCTCACGAAACTCACAGGCTAATATATCTAGCCCCGACCTTACTGTGCAATATGTGAACAATTGAGATAAAAAAGGACCTAAATGCAACTGGCAAGGGAACATCCTGAACACGGAAGTTCAAAAAGTTCTGAAACTTTGTGAATATGTAGGGAATTTCCTCCTGATTACAACGCAATTTTTGTTTGCTGCCCAAATTCATTCTAAGGGGGTGTAATTGACTCCTGAAAATCAGATTATTTCCCGATTTTGTGTTATAATTCGTGAACTGTAAAATAATTTTTTCATCAAATGATAGATCTAATTAAAAGAAGTAACTTTTGTCTTGAAACTTTCTTTCTATCTCTTACAGTTCGCGAGGTATAACGGAGAATCAGAAAATAGCTGAATTTTCAGAAGTTAATTTCACCCCCATCGAGTGAATTTGGGCAGCAAACAAAAATTGCGTTGTAATCAGGAGGAAATCCCTTACATATTCACAAAGTTTCAGAATTTTTTGAATTGTCGGGTTCGGGATCTTCCCTTGTGGGTAAAAACTATTTGTTGCATCAGTGGATCTATGAAGATTGCGTAGAGATTGGAGATTGTTTAGTTAGCAAGAAATAGCTATTGTTTCAAATATATTTTACGTTTCATTGAGTTCAAATATTTGTTATTAATTACTAATAGCTTAAATAGCTTAAAATATTGTCGATTCTCCAAAATTTGAGTGATTAGTTCGCACTTCGTTGCTTGAATACTTTTGTATTTGTACATGTCTTATTCAATTATAAAAGTTACATATCTCTACTTATTGAATAATACACAGAATTAGTTACATTTTCATATGGTTTTATCTTTTTCCCTGTACTTACTTATACCTCCGAGATATCGCGTTTCAAAGTTAAGTGTGGCATATTCCCTCGAATGACCCTATAGTGGATACCGAATGATTTTTACAAACAAATGTGGTACATTTTCCACACTTTAAAGTTGTGTTACTATTCTTGCATAGTCTAAATAGCCCTGTTTGGTACCGGTTTGTGTTGCTTCATTTACATTTCCTTGTGGGTGGTAGGGTTTTAGGTAGGCGAATAAATCGGTCGGTAGTGGATAAATGGTCGAGCATGATATCATGTGTTCTTTGCTGCCACGCTGAACGGCCCCCTTCCATACCGACCAGCTCTGACGATCGCAGTCGATTCCTGCTTCTTTCCTTCTCTTTTCGACTGCGATCGTCAGAGTCCGGTAGGTATGGAGGGGACCGTTCAGCGTGGCAGCAAGGCGGAGGGTCCCCTTGTCAGGGGCACCAGTTAAGTCAACCCTGTATTAGACTCATTGGCAGATTTTTGACAAATATTCGGAAGCGCACTTGGGCGGTATTTGCAGTCGGTTCTTAGTGTCAAGACTATCTCAAGCATTTGCTCAAGATGCCGCCTAGATTCATAGTTGCGTCGTGAGGTCGTGTCTTAAGCATTTGCTTGAGAAAAATCTTGTTCAAATAAGTAAATCCTTGTATGACATCATATGTGTCAAAATAGACAACATTTTAGATGTGTTGAGACCACGACACCGTGGTTGAGACGGTCTTGAGACCAACCCATACGTCATTATTTGCGTAAAGGAAACGAGAGTGACGTGAATGAAAATGGATTTTGAAGAAGACATCGATATTAATATTGATATTAGCGATATTGATGATGATAATATAGCGGACAATAGAGTTATTAGAAGATATATTCGTGACGTGCAAAATCATGTGAGATTCCACGAGATTAACCTGCTTAACCTGCAAGCAGGTTTTCATTCATGTTTTTGTTTCAAAATTGAAATATTATTATGGTTAATCGATTATGTGATTGAATACCACTCCATTTTATATCTCACAGCTTTTAAGTAAAAAAGTTATTCTGACAGAAATAACAAGAAAACTTGGAATTTATTTACAATCATTAGGATGATACTTATTATGAAACCAGGCTGTACTTCCGAAAGGAATCGGTGGCCGATCGAGATGAAACTTGGCGGGTATTGCGAGGGCTGTGGAAACACACCAAATATAAAATTTTAGCTTCGGAAGTTAATGCGTTCAAAAGATACATAATTGTACATAGAAGGGTACACCTTTTTTAATTATCATCTTTGTTGCAGGCTGTCGTTGCTCCAAGGGTAGTGCACATGACAGCTGTATATTACAAAACTCGACATCGCCTATTAAATTCATCATCATAATATTCAAAAGTACTTTGCATCTCACGAATATATCCTCCAATAACACTATTGTCCGCTACATTATTAGCATCATCAATGTCGTTAATATTAATATTAATATCGATGTATATCAAATATATCAATTATGTAGGTGTTTTTATTTTTATATTACATCAGTTTAGTGGTTGGCTTTATATATTAATTTATTATATAAATCAATTTTTCATCTAATTTCCTTCATTATGCTCCGAGTTACGTTGTTTTTGAAGTCATTCTGAGACACCGCAGGACGGTATCCTCGCCATTCCGGAGACTCTGCGGTAAATTGCGTCCCTGCGGGTCGCAGGCACTTGTTCGGCGCAAGCTGCGTGATTGCTGCCAACATAATTGGTCATTACTCGGAAGTCGCAAAAAAGTGCAACTTCACCTTTCGCACATACATTCCTTATACTATACACTATCAAATAATATAAGTTTCAAAGATCCCCATCGATTCCAAAAAATGTAACATGCGATTAAATACGACCATCACATAATTTCTTATATTTCAGTTATTTATGACTTTTTATATATTTCAATAACATCGAATGAATGTACAATTTCATCTTATGGATAAATGAAAGCATTTTCAATATCTGCAGTGTGAATTTATACAAATTATTGACCTTCTAGTTTCCACGTGCTCAATAGCTTTTGCTATCATAAAAACGCTATCTCTGTTAATTTTTCTAAATTTGATGCCATAATTAACTTCAAATAACGTAATCAAATCAGACAGTACTGTTAAACAAAACATAACATTATTTTATCGACATTTCCTCCCCCCTACAGGGCTTAGTTTTAATCTAATAAAAATTTTGACCTCGGAATCAGATTCTGTGACCCCAAAACCCCCCGGAATGATCATCTTCATTATGATAAATGGTGAAATGTGAACGTAAGGATTTTTTATCACGTTTTCGGCGACTCGGACCACTGTGCGCAGTGGCGTACATACGCTTACATCTGTCGGACTAGCAAGCATTACAGTTCGCCGCTAAAAGTAACGCCAAAGTCCTATGGGCTAAAATCAGGAATTCTTACGTACGAGCAGCAGAGGACCAGAAGATAGACACCAGCAACGACTTGAGATTCCTACGCATGGAAAGCAAAGAAACGGTGAGCGATTATATAGCTCGAGCACGTGGCCTAAGGACAAAGTGCGCGTCGCTTGGTTTGGATGTGACGCCGCGTGAACTTGCTTATTACGCAGTGCGAGGATTAAGTGACCAATTCAAAGACATTCGAGAAATACTCAAGACGCAACGAGATAAATCGCTGGATGAAATTCAAAAAATTCTCAAAGAACGTGAAAAGGAATTTCAACGGCGAGGAAGCAACAACACGGAAGCGGAAGGCGCCTATGCAGTACAAAATAAAGGGCGACAAGCGATGTTATTCGTGTGGTAAACTTGACCACATTGCGAAGATGAGTTGGCATCGCAACAGTGGCAGAGACGACTTCAAGGTTAGCAGCCACAACAAAGGGTACAAAACAAAGGGCGCTGCTACCATGAGAGGGAAGAACGTCGAGAAGAAGAAAGCTGCGAATAGTGTCGTAAAAACTGTAGATAATATTGGTAATATGTATGCCTTCAATATTGGTAATTCATTACATGAAGGTATTATCGAAGAAATTTGGTTATTCAATAGCGAAGCGACCAATCATATGGTCAATAATCTAAAATGGTTTGTCGATATTAATTTACAGAAGGGAGAGCTTTGTCAGGCAGGAGCGAGCTCAAAGTTGCGTTACGAAAGCGTCGGTACAGTTAATTGTAAGATCAAAGTTCAAAACGAAAATAACGAGGAAATCACCATCGTGATGGATGATGTCTTGTATGTACCGGAGCTAAGCGAAAACTTGTTATTTGACAACAACTCTTATGTTGAAGGGTTACAAAATTACACAAGATAAAACGGGTAACGCAATCGTGACTGGCAAGCTTATTGGTAGACAATTAGAATTTATGGCTAGGCCTCGCGTTGATGAATATTGCGAACATTCTTACAACGTTGAAAAGACTAGTAGTACCGAACGTGAACTTTGGCATAAGAAGTTAGTGCACATAAATGATCAATATTTGTCCAGAATGCGTAACGATAGGCTTGTGGATGACATTAGCGCAGTGATCGGTGATGACTTTGTATGTGAAAGTTGCAATCTTAGGAAAATAACAAGAAAGTCGCATAACACAATTATCAGAGATCAAAGTAAGAAACCGCTTGAATTAATTCATGGCGATGTATGTGGCCCTATGCCATTAGAATCTCTGAAAAGCTCTGGACACATGCTAATGTTGGTAGATGATTATTCTGGGATGTATTTCACATATTTCATGAAGTACAAAAGTGAAGTTTTTGAAAAATTCATGTCATTTAAAGAGAAATACGAAAATTTGCTTAATACTAAAATCAAAAGATTAAGTACATCGTAGCATTACTTATGACCGATTGTAAACCTGTTAAAACGGCAATCATTTCGGGAGAGAAAGATATATTTGATACAACTCTCTACCAACAGTTAATAGAAGAATTATTGTATCTTACGAATCGAAAAAGGCCGGATATTGCGTTTGTGACGTCATATCTTTCTCAATTTAATCATCGACCACAGAAGCGCCATCTAATATTAGCGAAAAGAGTATTAAGATACCTCCAAGGTAAAAAGAGGAAAAAGCTCCTTTTTAGTCAAAATCGCGACACGTTAATGGCATACGCGGATGCCAGTTGGAGAAATGCAGAAGGAGGAAAGTCCTTCTCAGGGGGAGTAGCCCCAGTAGCATTTCTGATTGGCCCACGGTATCCCCAAGTTGGGAATTAGTTGGCCATCAAAATGCCAACAATAAATGCTACTAGGGAGTCATGTTAGGAGATTCTCTCATACTATGGAACAGTAACAAGCAAAAATGTGTTGGACTGTCGACACGCGTCGTAGAATTGTTTGCTTGTTCAGAAATTATGAACGATGTTACTTGGGTATCAAATACCTATTGTATTATTTTCCGATAACACAGCGGCCATAGAATGGATGAAAAATGTACACTCTTCTAGCAAACCAAGGCATGTAAATATGAAATTCCATTTTGTGCGTGATGAGGTAGAAAACGGAGAAATTTATGTTCGTTATATCGACACTAAGCATATTATTCATGAGAAATTGCTGTGGTCATTAAAGGAAATTAATCTAGTAGATATGTAAATCAAAGTATGTATGTTGGAATCGAGAATGCGACGACATCGCTCGTAGGGGGAGAGTGTTCGTAATAATTATGGTTGACCCGAGCAGCGCCGTCTCTATGTGGGCTATCATGGACAGGGACCTGGTCCCTCCCGCTATAGCCGTTCCGCACCGTTGCGTACGGTAGCAAGAGCAGAGCGTCTCGAACATTCGTATCGAACACATCATTTATTGTCTATATTAATAAAGGCCATTGTTATAAAATCATTTAACCTACAGCCACCATTTCTTGGAATCCTTCGGTGGAGCGTGAGAGAGCCTGAGTGCAAGCGAGAGGAGACACTTTCGTCTTCCCGGAAACGTTCATACTCAGTAATCTTGTATTATATACACCAAAGGTTTCAAAAGCATTCGCACAACTGGCCAGAAAGGGATATGGCAACATACCGATCATTATGATGGGCGATTTCAATTTAAACATCAAGAACAGAGCCAATTACGAGAGATTGAAAGAGTTTATGTCCTGAGATCTCGGCATGGATGTTGTAACCGAACCCATGCAGAGCACCCTGTTGAGTACTTCGTGTATCGATTTGCGTTGTGTCCGGAATGTATCCAACATTATTTGTAAAAATTATGTAAGCTATATTTCTTATCATAGACCTATGTTGATTATAATAAATTAAGAAAAAGCGCTTTGAAACCATACTCGACTAGCTGATTTCAACTCTCCGATTTGCAAGTTGTAGTCCTACGCTCAAAACTGACGGCTCAATTTTGATTGAGCCTATCAAATTTTTTAAGGTCGTGTATTTTTTGAAGGTAGAGTTTTGTGCAATGGACTATATACTACTGGTCACAACAAAACTCCTTCTTCGTAGCTTTTAGAGGAAGAAATGAAAAAATGCTTTCCGAAAATCAGTCGAGACTTTCGTTTTTTCCCCCCCAGCGCACAGTGGTCTGTCCAATAACAATCTACCGGGACAACAGTCGCAGGTCGTACATAAATCATCAGATAGGTGAAAATGTTTATTTGTTTTAAAAACACTATCCACATAACAATGTGTATGTTCAAAACATTGAATCACCCTGAAAACTTTCACTTCAGCCTCCAAGGGTTTTTTAAAACCAAAATTCGTATTCTGGGGTTTCTTAGAATGTAGAAAGCGAGTATGAACTGTATTTTGTAGAAAAAAATTGTTTACAACCACGTTATTTAGAATGAATTACAAATTTTAGCTCCTAACATCACCATTTTTAAAGATAGAATTATTTTAATTATGTGTAAAAATTATGTAGAGTTGCAAATATTTGCAGCTATAATTTTTGAATATGTACTCTATAAAACAAATAGAACAAAACAGCACAACAATTTTCAGGTTCCATGAGGTTCCTGGATATCTAGAGTTTTTCTAACGACACCTATTGGAAAATTCCATCATTTTTATGATTATTATATTTTAATTCTGTTCGCTGGAAATTAAAATACTCATGGCTGAAGCTTGATTTACTACTTACTTGTCCCTCTGCAATCCATTATTCAAAACAATTTAAATCGCGATACAATTGAGCACTTTTGATACATAACTGATACTGACGCATTTTAACAATAGATTACTAAGCGGCCGCCTCGCGTACGTTTCGCCGATCGTTACTGTTATGAAGTACGTATAAAGTTGCATACCATATCATTCCGATATCTCTGGTTCAGTAGCTTGTGGTATGACCAAGATTCATTCATTTTGTATGGTCATGATTTTGGACTCTGGTTCCGCTAAACCTTCAACAGACCGACCACTGTGCGGCGTGAATCTCGTGATGTGGCCATCTGGCTATAAAGTAATTAAGAAAGCATCCGGCAAATAACTTGTAAAGCTCGAAGAAAGTTTTTCGGCTTAAGCATTAATTGCTACAAGCTAATTTCTCTACGTTCGGAAGGCAATAAACCGTGTTCTGCTACACCCTCAATGCTAGGCATTATCGGGTCATACCATAGCCTGATTTACAAAATTTTCTTATTCAGTAATAACTTATTTAATTATCCTAAATTCTGCTCTAAAGCATTTAGTATGTATAATACCAGTACTGATCCATAAAACTAATCTACTTCTTTTATATAGATATTTTATAGGTATACCATCCACGCACCCAGGTCAGAGACATCTTTATTACGTGAGTTCTCTCTTACCACATGTCGGCTCGTCTTTGCATCCTGCTGTTTGCATTACTTGCACAGAAACATCAGAAAATAATCGAAATGATCAACGATTCTCTCTTTCTCGTCATCATAGTGTTTGGTCTGACAGTAATTATGTACATAATCAGTATGAGACACAAACGGAGAATACGCCGGATATGGATCACGGTCAGCCCAAAGAGAAAGTTACAAAGAAAGAAAAATCAAAAGCAAATGTTTCGCCAAGTAAGTATAAAATAATAAATTCAAATTAAACAGCTAATTACGGTTTTGTTGCACTTTTGATGAAGACTTAATAGGTCAATTTTTCTGCACTAATTAATTGCTGCCTTTCGTACTATTACAATAGCCGCTTGAAATTGTTGTCCTGGGTTGAAAAAGGTTTTGGGAAGCAGTAAGGTAGAAACCAATAAAA
Organism: Andrena hattorfiana; assembly: GCA_944738655.2. NCBI lineage: Eukaryota > Metazoa > Arthropoda > Insecta > Hymenoptera > Andrenidae > Andrena > Andrena hattorfiana. Next base: position 26,280,489 of record OX122889.2, read on the forward strand.
AGCAGAAATACATTTTAAGAAATAAAATACTAGTAACCTATTATTAATAACTAATTCAGTACTGACCGGTTAGTAGCTCGCTTCCTGTCCTGTTATGGGCTCGTGAATCATTCACGCCACGTTTTTCGTTTTCACAAGCCAGTGACGTGCAAAATCTACCACCTTACATTCAAAATCTCCACGCCCGAGAACCGACAGCAATAAGTTATTTATTTATCGTTGCATCTTCATAAAAGTGGTACGAATGGATACTTCAGACTTGCGTAATCAAAATGAGTCCAAACATGAGGTTATTTGGACTATTTTTAATGAGCCTCGAGTAGAATGCTTTTTACATTCTGTAAACTAATTTTTCATTCAGCCGCATTAAAAATAGTCCGAATAGCGGAAGAATCAAACATCAATTGGTACCACCTTCAATTTGTATTCATCTCCTAGCAATTAATTTGCAAAAAAGTACCTACTTGATTTCCGAGTGATTCAACTGCTTAGTCCCCTTAAACAATGCGCAAAATGTCCTAGATAGTCAAACATGCGATATGGCCTGAAAAATTGAAGAATCTCCTGTCTTACGTTACGTATTCCCTCGAAACACTTTTTTGTTCTTGTAACTTTTTAACAATTGTTGCGTATTTATTTTATTAGTTTAGCGTCACTTTAGTAAAAAGAAAGGATTTCAAAAATTTAGAAAAAACATTTTTATCCAATCTACACTAATGCAGTTCTCCTCACCGATTCTAACCTTAGCAACGGGACAGGCAGGTTGCTCGCAGCTAGGCGCTAAAAACGGCTCCCTGTGCACCTCTGACCTAGCTGCATTAGGAGGGAAAACAATCCAGAACAACTATATATGTTTTAAACAAATTTTGTCAACCAGTTTCGCATATTATGTAGAAAAATATTTAAATTATCAATGATAATCTTGGTATAATCTTTGGGACAGTTAGTCTCGCATTATCACGTTATGCCTGAAGTTTCAGAGCATTTTTATATTCCAGGCACTAATTTTGTTGTAATAAATGTGAATTTATACTAAGAATGGTACTGTACCAATGATTCTCGAATTATGCGCTATCTTTTCATTTTCAGAATCTACTGAACAACCATGTCAATACCACAATGCTATTTTTCCACCAATTGGTACAACTTATTTCATTTTAGAATGCTATGGACCTAGTATACCAACTGTTGCTTTGTACAAGACTGAACTACCAATGCCACGGCTCATGTATATTTTGCAGAATAATACTCTATTACGTGTAAGTACTATTTCTGTTTCTTTTGAAAAATATTTTTGACACATTACACAATTTTCAGGTGCGTAAAATTTTATGTATATACGGTGTTCGGCAAACAACTAGGAGTAAATTTACAGAATGATTTGATATAATATAATAAGTTGAAAATCAAGAATAACTAAGCTACGGTTAAGTCTTTCTTTATTCGTACTAATATATAAAAGTGAAACGTTGTCTGTTTTTTTGTTCTTCTTTCACACCTAAAGGGCTGAACGGATTTCAAAGAAATTTTGAATATACATTACATACGTTCTAGATTAGACTATATATACGTTATTTATAAATAAGAAATAAATAAATAATTATTATTATTTAGTTTATCATAAATAATTCCTCGGGTGAAACCGGGTAACGTGTCAGCTAGTTAGTTATAAGCATTGAAAGTTCGTGAGAAAAGAGCTCGAGATATGCCCATCCGCCAATTCCCGACGAGTTTACGGCAGACCATGATATAAGGCAGGGATGCACAGGGAGCCTTTTTCAGTGCTTAGCGGAGAGCAACCAGCCGTACGCCGAGCTGTTCCGTTGCTAAGGGTAGAATCAGTGACTTACTTATACTTACCACTTACTTACACTACTGCAGTTATCCTCACTGATTCTACCCTTAGCAACGGGACAGCTCAACGCACGGCAGGTTGCTCGTCGCTAGGCGCTGAAAAAGGCTCCCTGTGCAGCCCTGATGTAATGATATAAGGTGTGCTTTTGCGCATTCTTCCACATTAGATTGGATTGTCAACCAATAGTATAGAATGTATGAGAGTGCCAATTTACAAATATTTCTGCACTTTCCATAGCATGTATATTTGTCAATTTCTTTTTTAGTTTTATTGGAATTGTAGACACTATTTTTTTAACATTTTTTTTTATGAACTTTCTTAATAATATTCGGCATTATCAGTGAGAAAAATGGTTTTTATGAGGCTACGTCATCCTTCCAGTGAGTCCCAAGTATTATTCTACATCCTGGATGTTTCTGTTTTAGGAAAAAATTGCCAAACTTGCACTTCCACAAGTGAAAACGTTTCCTGTTCAAATAAGTGGAGGTTATAACGCACAAGTAAGATTGCATTTACCACCTGGATTAAGGGAAGATGAAATTACACGTTATCCATTAATTGTACAAGTGTAAGTGTATATTTAACCGTAACATTAACATGTTGAAAACATTTTTAATTACGTTTTCAATGGAATACTTGTTTACTTAATACTCTAGTCTATTGTATGTTTTCATAGGTACGGTGCACCTGGTTCGCAACTGGTAACGGAAATGTTTAAAATAGATTGGAATACGTATTTGGCTAGTCGAAAAAATGTGATAGTTGCACAAATTGATGGAAGGGGTAGTGGAGGGCAGGGTTACAAGTTTCTTCACGAAGTTTACTATAGGCTTGGTTCTGTAGAAGTCTCTGACCAACTTGAAGTGGCTGAGTAAGTATAAATTTACATGCTTAGATTTTTCAATAAAAGTACAATTTTCTGTTTTATGAAATGAAATGTTGGATATATGGGTGGATGATAGGTGAATAGGCAGGATTCTCTAAACTAACACTCGTAGATTGGTTAAATTATAAGCATTTATTATAAACGCTCTTAATACTCTGTAAGAGTATTAAGAAAAGAAAAGTGGATTTAACATGAAAGAAAAAACTATTCGTTGGAATGCTCACGCTCGCGACCATAGACATATATAGACGGAGCGTGTCTGAGGGAGGTTGCAAGATTCACGGTAAGGGGAGCGATACAGGCAAATCGGGTAACGCAGTGGTTATGCATACCGAATGGTTCCGAAGCTAACCGACGTGCCTGTATGATAGGCTGTATCTGAACCTCTGCCTTTTCCCCTCCAAGCTTACCTTCGCCTCGCCGATAGTCCCAGCTTCTACTTCGTCTATATATGTCTATGCTCGCGACTAATTCTTACTTGCCCATCGGCTTGCCAGAAAGGAAGTGAACGAAACGCCAATCGGCGATCGATCAGCTCGTCGATCGCGCGGAGCGCCCTCGCGGTCAGAAACTGCGGCACGAAATACGAACGGGGCACGCCGAATTAACCTGTTATTTTCAACAACTTTTTGTTTATGATTTTAAAACACAATATGAATTTAAAATTGGAACAGTATTCCATTAAACCTGTATAAATGTAGAAAAGAAGGACACCAAACACATATCTGTATTATTTATAATATCCCCACGTTAAAGCGTTACAAAAAACGAAATTCCGGTTATTTTTCGATTTTGTGTTATAACTCGTGAACTGTAAAATAATTTTTTTTATCAAATGATAGATCTAATTAAAAGAAATAGCTTTTGCCTTGAAACTTTTTTTTATCTCTTACAGTTCGCAAAGTATAACACAAAATCGGAAGATAGCCGAATTTTCGGTGGTTAATTTCACCCCCTTCGAATGAATTTGGGCAGCAAACAAAAATTGCGTTGCAGTCAGGAGGAAATCCTCTATATATTTACAAAGTTTCAGAATTTTTTGAATCTTCGGGTTCGGGATCTTACCTTGTACCAATATTATTAGGTATAAACTGAAATGTTTACATTACATTTATTTTATTAATCGCAGCTAGTAGCAGATAATTATTCTACTTTTTAAAACCTTAGCAATAAAGGATTAAATTCAGGTATTTTAGACCTTGGGCGACTTTGAGCAAAACTTTAAATCACTAGTTGAATTATTATAGTATTGAGTGCAACGCATTTTTACCCGACTGCGGCACGCAAAGGAGGGTATTGTGTTTATCAGGCTATGTATGTATGTCCATGTTACGCTCTAGAGCCTGTACGGATACACCGATTTGGACAAATGAGGTGTCTTTAGAATTGTCTTGACGTTCCGAATGTTATAGGATATATAATTTTCAAAAAAGTAAAAAATAAAAAATTAAAAAATTAAAAAACCCGACTGCTTAAAAAGCGAACTAAAATGAGAAAAATAATAACAAGATGACAATTTAAATTAATTCAATTGCCTGCAGTCGGAGGTCTTAAATCTTTTGATGCGAATGATTTAATGTAATTATAATTACATCAAATTATATTTATAATTACAATGATTATAATTATAATTACAATGATTATAATTATAATTACATCAAATCATTTGCATCAAAAGATTTAAGGCCTCCGACTGCAGGCAATTGAGTTAATTTAAATTGTCATCTTGTTATTATTTTTCACATTTTATTACTTTATACAGTTGTTTCGTGATGAAATACAAGTTAATTCGGAATGTTTTTTGTACAAAATCATTAATAATAAGGCACTCAGTAATATGTAAAAATTGAAAACTTATGAAGTAATAGGATTTAGGCAATAATTATTTAAAGTGGTACAACTGAAGGACGAAAAGATTGAAATTTTCATACAGGTCAGATTAATGTGAATATAAAGTTTATTTCTTTGTGTTTTCTAATGCTACGAACACTTAATAAAGATTTAATGAAGCTATAGAACAGAATTTTGACACTTCAAATTTTGGCCGATGTCCAAATAAATAAGGCATTCTCGTCCCACTGTGCGCCGCGCACGCAAAGCGTTCCATCTCGCTCCCCCCCTTCGGCCAGAAAGAAGGCAGAAACGAACACTCGGAATTAGGGGTCTGCTCACGATACGGGCTCAACGCCGGTCCCGACCAGCGAGCCCTCAGGGAGACAATACTGTATAATGCAAATTATATATTTCTAATTTTCTAAATTGAATGACATGCGCATATGACGATATATTACAGCACTCTCAGCGGCCATAGTCTTACAATTCTTCACAGCGTATTTGAATTCTTGTAGAACCTTTTCCAGAACAAGAAGTTTTATCATAGAACGTATATGAACTCGATCCTCATTTATAAACTTTGTAGGATGAGCACCGTTTTACTTTCACAAATAACGGATCCGAGGATATATGTAATTAAAATGGGACTATAATGTTTGCAGATATTTACGGGACTCATTGCACTTTGTGGACAAACATCGTGTCGCTGTTTGGGGTTGGAGTTACGGAGGATTCGTGGCCGCTCTTACGTTGGCACATCCTGACCAAGAGATATTTCAATGTGGTATAAGTGTGGCACCGATCGTTTCGTGGAAACTATATGGTATACTACAATCGATTCTAAGTTTCTTTGAATTTTTAATTTTCCATCCACTACAAAGTGAGGTGAACTATATAAATTCTATTGAGCTGTTATTGTTATATTTGGACAGATTCAGCATATGCCGAAAGATACATGGGCTTCCCAAATGTTGCATCAAATTACAAAGGTTACGCCGAGTCGGATGTGTATGAGAAGGTGGAATATCTACGAAACAAAATGTTCTACCTAGTGCATGGTACTGCAGACGATAACGTCCAGTTTCAACAATCAATGGCACTTGCCCGACATCTTGCTAAGAAAGGCATACTCTTTCGGCAACAGGTATTCTTGTTCATTATTGTCACTTTTTTTATACTATACCGCTGAACAACATACAATACTTGACCAACACACTCTTGCCTCCCAAGACACGTTAGGAAAAAACGGCATTCCCATCTATGACACCAGGTTCCGTGGCGCGGACCAAACCGCCGCGCTTACGTAGCCATTCTGTCAATAAACGACTCGTTTGAATTTTCGACTTCTCATCTAACAAAATTTCTTCGATTTTTACAATGATGCTAATACAAAAAGGATATTAATGCGAATATAAACATTGCCACTATATCTATTGTTCATTTGCAGGTATATCCAGACGTAAGCCATACCTTAGCAGGTGTTAAAGGACACCTTTATCTATCCATGGCTCAATTTCTGGAAGACTGTTTCCAGAAGCAAACATCTATCGATACGAAAGCTGGTCTCATTAACGGCGGATGTAGTCTCTAATTACATGTACATAATGTGATTCAGAAAACAAACTAATATATGTGAAGGAATTCCATGTACAAAGATTACATCTTGATATCTCTGAATTGTGTTCCATTTCTTAATATCTTTAGAAGAAAAATATTTTATCATTATTTTGTACACTGGCTCGATATTGTAATAGAAGGGTACACAAGTAAGATTATTTACAAATGATACAAATTATACTTTAAGTCAGAAACCAAATTTAAATGAATAAAATATACAATTTTAACCTTATAGAGCAAATAATATTTTGAAATCTTAATGAAATTTGCGTACAAATCAGGCAATTGTTGATTAAAAATAAGTTAAATAATTTAAGTACAGTTATGAACAAACGCAATGAATGTTTATTTATATCTATATATATATATATATATTAGGATGGTCCCTATTTTTCGATCTCCGAATTTTTCCTGTCGCAACCCCTAGAATGGTTCCATTCCAAAAGAATTAATTTGTGTAAAAGATGGGATCGATCGGAAACCGTGGCTTCGCCGCTACTGAAAGTCCTCTAGCAAAATCGTTCAGCAACCTAGCTGTTCTCCCTTTTCTTGCATTTATTGGTGTTTAGTGTATCTTTCAAGGTACCAACTGCGTCACTTCCGTACGTTAATACTCTGCTTCACACTTGAATGGAATAAAATAATATTTTACATTTAATTTCCACTTCTTTAGTCTTCAATAACAGCAGTCATTTTAAACAGTTTGAAGCTAAATTCCTTTTTTACAATTCGCCTTACCGATTTTTTAAAAATATTTCCATTGTTACCAGTCCCTCAGTCCTATATCTCGCGTTGCTGATATAGATATTTGATTAGATTAAATATTTGTTATTGCAAAAACAAAGTCATATTTTTAAAGGCTTGGTATAGTTACCAATTTTTAATCACGGATCCGGTAACCCAGTTCTAAAATAAGAACTCGAATAAAGAATTACAAATTCATAAGTTAATTGAACATAATAATACGGCCAAAAAGGCAGTCGAATTAACAGGAGCTTATAATACATTAATAACGAAAGCTGAGTTGTTTATCGTAGTTGCCCTCGTAACTGTAAAAAGGATACATTCTTCCAAACAATGCAAGATATGAATAAAGATCAGTTTCATCAATTTCGTATTAGCTAGTATCCTACTTCTAAAAATAATGATATATTTTAAACAACGGGAGGCATTTTGTTTCACTCCATTTAAACCTGAATCAGAGTAAACGCACAACGAACGCGGTCCAATAGTCTCCAAAATAATAGCTGCAAGGATTATTGTTGTCGAACGCGATTTTTGGCAGTAAGAGTACTGAAAGATGCACTAAACACTAATATATACAAGAATAAAGACCAGCTAGATAACTGGACATCTTTGATAAAAGACTTCCAGTAGCATTTATGGGATTTTACATGCAACACTTCAGGGTTCTTAAACGTACAATGTATTATTCTTTTACGAATTGAATATATTCCAGAGGTTGGGACTAAAAAAAGTTCGATAAAATATTTTTTATCATGTACAGTGTTCCTCGGATTACAGAGAAAGATTCGGGACTGGAAAACTCTCGATAACCCGAGCTAGGGAAGTTGATAGCACCTACTAAATTCACTCTTATCAGATTCCTCGCTCAAATCGTCTAACAAGGAGAAAGAGATAAACCGGGAGTGCCCCCGGCGAGATACCCCCGCCCAACTTTGCCAAAAAAACCACCTCATATGACGTAGTACGGAGTAGTAGAAGGGAACAGCTATTGGTAAGTAGAAATTCGGTGACGTAGTAGGGAGTAGTAAAGTTGGATCCTCGCATGTATAGAGTTATACAGAGTGTTCTGCAACACGCGGGAATAAATTTAAGGGGCGATTCTAGATACTATGAATAGGACGACAATCAAGAATAACGATATTGTGGTTGAGGTTTCGTTTCTTAGTTGTATGTGTTTAAAGAGATGCCTAAAAGCAGGCAATCCGCGTGTAGCGCTGCACGGGTGGCAACGCAGGCGAGGGGTCGAGCAGTGGTATTCAAAGACATTGCTTCACCTCAGAGAAGCTGCGACGAAATTTATCTCTTTATCTTTATCACGTCATCCAAACTTGAAGCATACCTACCTAATCGCTAAAATCCATTGTTTCTATTATATACACTGTAGTCCACTGTGCTATGGAGACATACACGAGTATAAATCACACAAAAGTCAGAATCACACCACCCCAAAAGAAAATAAAAAAATATCGGTGGTTCTATGTTTTGTGTGATAGTTTATATAATGAAAAAAAATGGATTTTGCCGAATTAGAACGGACTCTTTAATTTTGGATTATGTGTGGCAGAATCGTGTGATCATACCGATTATCGTAAATTTCGTTGCAACTTTTTTAAAATGAGTGACTCCATGCCATAGTGGCTTTGACGACCACTGCTCGACCTTTCGCCTGACTTGTTCTGCGTACACCGTTGGCACGCGGATTGCCTGCTTTTAGGCGTATACTTATTTAAACGTGACTGAGTTCCAATTTCCAATAGCTGCTCCCTCTCTACTACACTCTATTACATCCTATGAGGTGGTTTTCTGGCAACCCTTCCCCCCGGCGGCAGCGAAGCAGGCAAATGCGTCTGTGACTTGAGTCATCTATTGTATATTAAATTGCATATTAAAATGTTCATACTTCTCATTATACCCTGATGGATTGGTGAGATTATGTCGATGAAAATGGCTCCAAACACGAAGCAATTAGGTCTATTTTGGATTATAAATAAACGTTTCTTCTGACGGACACACTACATTCATTAAAAATTGACCGAATTGCTTTGTGTTTAGACTCATTTGATCGGGAACTTCTCAAGAATCCATTGGTAATACTGTCGCGAACATTTATAAAAAAAACATAAGCATTTTAGTATTCTGTAATGCGTATCTTATGGGCACATTACCCGGGCCCCATTGTCCTCGCTCACAGCGAGGAAGCCAAACAGTGGGTTGGGTAGGTCTTTCTCGATAATCCGGGATTAGAGTCTTTTCGTTAATCCCAGGAACACTATAGCTAATATACACTCTATAGATTATATACATATGTATATCTGGACAACTTCTACTTGATGTAAAGAAAGAGGGTCTAATAGATTGGGCGGAACAAAGAAGGGTGTCAAAGTATTAGTTCCGGGTCCCCTAAACCCCGCCCAACTATTTGGGTTCTCATTCACTAATGTTTATAATTATTTAGAAAATACGATAAAATATTATTGATTTCTGTTAGAGGTAGTATTTCTTTATTAATTATTCATAATAATATTTTAACCGAAATTTTGTAATTAATTTTACGGCAGTCGTTCACATCTATTGCGCTGTAAGCGCCCGTGATCGTGAGAATCCCTGCTGATCATAATACTTCTAAATACGAGTGACGAGAACTGATTGTCCACTTGTTCTCCTATCTTCCGCTTGCGCATCCGCGACATCACATCAAGTTGGAATTGTTGACCTGATATATATATGTTATTTAAGTTTGTCACTTACATTTCAAATATTTCATTAAAATAAGTGTATTAGTATAGTGCCAGTTTATTTGTAATAACAGTTTTTTAATTACATATTTCTGATTGTTAAAGCTAGACAATGAAGTCCACTTAATCTAGGATTTACATTGCTCCGTTTATCAGGTTACTATGTCACAAAGCTTCCAAATAAATTATTCAATATGGCAATTAGGTTTCTAAATCTATTGTATAAACTGTTTTTCACTCATGCAATATTAAAAATACAGTAGTGCCACCCTCACCCCTTCCCGTGCATGCAGCCTGTATCTCTCGACACACACCACTTTAGCTCATCGACAAACATTTCACCGACAATGTTTCCACCGACACAGTGGTGTCAATGGCTGAATAAAAATAACAACCATTATACGCACTAGAAGTTGACATCGCTAAGTAAACATTGTGAAATGACTGTCGGTGATCTAAACGTGTCGGTGAGTAAATACTGTCGACAAAATTCGGTTGTCGATGAAATCGTGTCGGTGAAATGATTGTCGATGAAATAATTTTTGGTGAGGTAAAAGTAATCCCCGCACTGCTCACTGAATTGTGGGAAGCACCAGTTTGATAGCTACCTGGAGGACGTGGAGGTAGTCATCAGGGACCACACCACTCCAGGAGGTGGGGTTATCTGAGCCGGGGATCTTAATGCCAAGTCCTTTGCATGGGGTGGCTCCAAGACGGACCGGAGAGGGGAGGCGGCCATGGGGCTATTCGCCAGATTTGCCTTGGTCTCCATTCGGTTGAGAGGGGGATAAACATTCTCCCGAAACGGGCTGACACCGAGCATCGACGTGATGTCCACGAATAGGATCACCGCACCCACACATATTTACAATAATAATTCTATATTAATCAATATTTACAATGCAGTGTGTTCTTTTCACCGAGAATATGTAATATGGTACAGAATTAAAAATTTCAGGTTTCAATACTACAGAGGATTTTACGTTCCGCGAATATTTGTCACACTCGGCTGTCGGGAAACGAATTACAATATGTATTATAAATACGGAAAGCGCCGATACATTATAGGGGCCCGCACGCGGGTCGAGCTCGAGCTCGACCAGCTCTCATTCGTACCCGACGGCAACATCGTGTCGACTCTTTCGTTTCCTCTCACTCGTTGTCGGGTTCTCTCATCCGCAGGCTTCCAAGACATGGTGGGGATAGTCGCCGGGCTGTCAACGGGAGGTAAAAACGGGCTTATAACGGGGATTTACCGTATTGGTTTTCCAGCGCGAGCATGCGAGCGTGTAGCCGCGCGGCCGTGAGTGAGCGAGAGGCCATGCGCCCAGGCGACCGCGACCGAACTGTGCCGAGCCGGGCCGAACCACGCTGGCTCGCGTCGCGTCAAAACAGCAGTCGCTCATTCCCCGTCACGCCGCTAGATCGCGTCGAGTTCTCGATTGGAGGTGGGCACCTGGAAACTTGTGAGTACACGGTCGCACTCGCCAGCAGGATACGCGGCATACTTTCATTTTCATTCAATCAGAGACACTTCCAAACTGAATTTGAACCTAACAAGTACGTAGCAAGATGCAAAAATGTCCGCTGGAAGAATACATGGGGATGCTGGGTATAATACATCACGGTAAAACAGTTTTTCAGCTAAAACAGACCCCAGAAAAAGGTCAGCACCGACATTTTCCCCCATTCACAACGGTGTTTTTCGGTGCTGAACAGCGCCATGAATGGGGCCCAGCACCGGTTTTTGCGGTGCTAACCCTTTTCCGTGTACACGACGCGACGGCTCATGTAAAACTTTTGGACGCGCCCACCGGCGGGTTAAAAGTAGTCCGATTTAAATTATTTTCTGTCCATTTAATCGGGAGAATGCAAGGAATCCATTGGTGTCACTTTCATATTGATACGATGAAAAATAAAGAAATTGACTATTCGTATAATGCAAGGCTGCACAAGGAGTTGTTTTCGGCGCCTAGCGGCGAGCAACCCGCCTGTCCCGTAGCTAAGGTTAGAATCAGTGAGGAGAACTGCAGTAGTGTATGTGCGTGCTCGTAGGCTCGTAGCGTAAGCATATATGGCTGGGTTCAAGTCATTCCAAATGCACGTACACTACTGCAGTTGTCGTCACCGATTCTATCGGTAGCAACGGGACAGGCGGGTTGCTCGCCGCTAGGCGCCGAAAACAGCTCCTTGTGCACTATAATGGATGACACATCGCCGAGCAACTCCACGCGCTAGTTTAGACGGGTGAACGATACAACGTCGCTCGGCTCGGGCTTCACGCGGCTTCGATCAAAGGATCTCGAGAGTCTCGAGGCTCGCCAACGTTAGTCGAGCTTCAATCGACTAAAAGTATGCATGTGTCATAGCCGACGATTGAAATCCCATGATTGAAGTAATTCAATCACGGCCGACGAATGCAGCCACATGATTGAATTATTTCAATCATGGCGTTTCGAATAAAAATTGACTCGGGTTATTCTTATTCATGATGAATAAAACTAAAATCTCCTTTATTTGATACGCCATTTAAATAATTTGTTATTTAAATAATGCCCATCTTTGGTCTCGGGGTGTCTTTTGAAGATTTCCCCACCTTAAAAAAATAATAAGTTATAAATATAAATAACATTTTTTTAACGTGGGAAATTTTCAAAAGACATCCCGACACCTCTAGATGGGAATCCCCGGGTGTGGGGGGGGGGGGGGTGGTTGTGTGGGATCTTTCCCACTAAAACCCCACGGCCACCATGAAATATTTAATAATTTATATGTAAATATTTTTATTATTAAAGCCTATTGGCTTAAACGCTCAGACACCTATTTACTTATTTTCGACATGGATCCATCGATGATATCGGGGAATGTTGTTTATATTTATTCAGCTGATACAGAAAATTTGTACCGCTTATAAATAGAATAATCTATGGATTTAAAAATGAATAATAGAAATGATTAAATTAAATTTAACGTAAAAAATAAACAATATTAAAGTAACTACAAAAAACTGAGCGATGTTATGAGTGATATTGATATTATTACTTACCATTTACCGAACATTTATACTAAAATGCTTTTGCTTGGCCTCTCAACGATTAATTTATTATTTATTTACAGTAGTTGTAAAAGCTGAAACATTGCGGTGTAACGTTTTTAAGACGAGTCGTGCCATTTTCCAGATAACGCAATACTAAGTAGTCGGTTCTGTAATTGCATATCCGAGTAATATCACTGTCCGTGAGCGACGAAATTAATGAACTGTTCTTCAGTTTGTTCCCGGAACGTCATTCGAGAAAATAAGCACGTGTATGATTCCTCTTTGGTAGCGTGTTCAATAAAGTTAACAGAGAAGGTGAACAGAAATATATTTCGCGAAAGAAGTCGTACTAACATCACAGCAGATTGCTTTTAGTTATTCTTCGAATACTAACTGGTATCGATTGCCAACTGCACTTTTCCAATGAAACTTAAAAACGTCAGAACTTCATATAATAGTACAGTAGGTACTATATACACTATACAGTATCGGGCAAACACTTTTCTCGGTTCGTTTACTATTACTGTGACCGAATACATTTATCACTCACACCTTTATTTATTATTTCAAAATATATATATATATATATATATATATATATATATATATTTTGTGTTAATAATTTGTTAAATGTGTTAATGTAATTTATTTATCACCCTGCCCTCTATAAAGTATTCAATTAACTTAATGTTGATACATTTAATTAGGTATATTGAGAAAAATCTTTTGTCCGAATACATGCATATATATGTACCTATGTCCGGTACTAGTTATAGGTATTTAGGTATTTATCATTTAGGTTAGAAGCGGTGGGGTTTTTATTACTATTTTATTCACTTTATTCGTTCACGTAGTTACCATTAGATTCCACTTTTGTAGAAATTTGTGCCCATTGATCCTTTGATTAATATATTATCATTTATGCAATAATATAGTATCACACTAAGGAGTGTGGTTATAGAGAAGATATTTCCAAATAGAAATAGTTCAAGTTCGTTGATGTGTTGATAATGTGTGCATATACAATATATTCGGTTTAAGTGAATATACGTTATTATTTCTTTAACTACTGGAAATGCGAAAAAAAATTTAATATAAAAGTTGTTTGCCAGTAAATGAACGGCCGTGAGAACAACTGTTGAATAAACGGAATTAATGCCGTATAAGTTATAAGTAAAAAGAAAAACGCTTTTTATTAAATTTAAATTTTGGTGTAAGTTTCAACGTGAAGTGAGCGCGCTAGGCGTTAATTTTTCGTATTATACAATGAGAAACGTTCATTCACTGGACAGGTCACAGAGCCGTCGAAGTTTGTAATTTTTGCCTAATTTGGTGAAACCGAGCTGTACTTATGAATTTTTATCTCGAAAAATATTTATCATATTGAGTTCATCCTTCTTTCATTTTAATCTAGATAGTTTAGCCTATTTGAATAATATTTTTTTCAAATTAAAAAATCATTTTTGTAACATGAAAAATTATAAACAAACTTTTATTTTGCAAATTTCTCTTCGAAGGTCCACATTCCTTCAAATTCGACCTACAAAATACCCTCATTTTTAAGATAGCGTCTTTAAAATTAACGTCGCAATGAGCTGTTAAAGACAGCGGTGCGCCTCGTTTCAAAGTAAGCGGGTCGCGCGCTCCGCTATTACAGTCGGCTGATGGTACGATTCGCAGCACATATTACTTGAAAGAAGCTACGTTATATTTCAGTTTGAACAAAATCCCTGACTGTGTTGGCGTGGAATGATGGATATTGGATTTGCTTCGATAGGCCAAGGTCGCGAAAGATTACGATTCTAAAACAGTCAACAGGAACAGCAAACTATGCCGGCTAGTTAGATTACTTTTGGACGTTCCCGATTTGTATGAATCACACGAATTAATGATCTCACTCTTTTGCTTAAGATCTCCCATCAATAATCGCTTCGAACGAATCGAGTCATCGCCACAGGACCACAGGTATGTACGTAGAACAGTTCCCGTGGTATTTCTAATTACATACATCTGTTTGTGCATCATGAACACAAATTGCATCGGCAGTTTAAGTCGGTATTCATCATATGGAGAAAAAATCTTGAATGTCTTCATAGCGATAAAAACATATGCAACAGTTACTCATGCACAACATAACGTTTCGATTAGTATCATTTATTTCCTCGAATGATATCATCTTATACTAACATGTAAAAATTTTTGAGGAACTGTCTACTGTTGATTTTTACAAATCCAACCTACTAAATGACAAACGTCTGGATTTCGCTTTTTTTAAAGAAATGTTAGATGTCATTATTAATTATACATACACGCATATACTTAAGTTTTTAATAGGTACTGTGTATAGCTTAATAAGGCTTTTGTTACAAACACCGAATTGTAAGGAATACAGTAATTAATTAACAACGATTTTAGGTCCAATCATTACCCGCGAAAAATGTATAATTTCAATGAAATTGAATTATATGCCTTGTATCGTTCAATTTCTGAAGAATAATTGAGCATACTTACTTTTCTTGATTAAAGAAGAAACCCTAAAAAATATGTGATAAAAAATATATAATGTGTGAATGTATTTTATATAAATGATTTGTTTTAAAGAAACGATCTTGAAATAAAGTGTTTGTCAATTGATTTATGGCCATTATGAGCCGTATCAAATAGATTTGAACCTTTACGGTCGCGTGGCGAATTTATGAATATTGAATAGAACATCAGAAACACATAATCACTTTGTTTTGCCACACCTCGTTATTCAATCTTACCCAACTAGAAAATAATTTACTTGAGTGATTCAATGATGAGTATTACGGATAAGAAATAAAATAACTAAAACTTATCGTGTAATCGAGTTATGCCTTTATTTTTAATCTGAACCCTTTAAGATTAAATTCGTCGAAGGAAAAGTAAGAAATACTGTTTTTTGTTTATAATGGAAATAAAAAAATAAAGTTAATTAAATGTCCAGATTAGTTAGTATTTCATAAATTAATGTTCATTGATTGAATATTTAAAAGTTTATAGAATTCAGTTAATTGTGAAAATAGAAATTATATTCGGGTAAATTAATTAAAAGCTATTCTTTCATCTATAGTTTCAGTTATATCTTATCATTTATATCTTTCAGTTGCAACGCCTCACCCCATTATCATTTCTGCTGTTCTCATTGACATATTTGCATTTGATTTTCAAAAACAAACTGAAAATTTGAAATAAATAATACATATGCATATGTCCGTATGTTGAATTCTTTTATACATAAAATCGATTTTAATCAATTAATATGTTTCTAATAAAGGCAATACAGTATTGCACATAAAAGAATGAGTGACTCGAATCCAGTACCTACATAAAGTATTGCAATACATACATTCAAACTCACGATTGCCAATCTTTTCGTAATTATTGTGACAGTAATGTTAAAAGTAGTTAAGTTAAATAGTTACAAATAGTATATTTCATAATTATTACAATACGCTTCTATCATTTGGTAGCGTAACAATCTTCACCTTAACTTTGAATAACAACAAAATGGGAAAGAGATTTACATGGAAGAAATGATTACCAATAATTGAGGAAAACAAGCTAGTTTATACATAGATATATGTACAAGGCACACCGTAACCCGTAACTACTGTTACAATCGGCAAAGTGTTGATGCTACGTGAAGGGAGAAGTAAAAAATGTGGAATTACATTCTTTCATTTAGGGCTTCGTTTTCAAACAAAAAAAAAACAAAAAAAATTCGTTGATAACTGAATCCTTGTACAAACATGACACGAATCTGCAGGCTAACTTTCTTTCACGCAGGACTTTATTTATGAAAAAGCAATTCTGAAAATGCATCAAGTAGCTACGTGTAGATTTGATCAGGTATCGGTTCCAGTTTCAACGCCAATGTTCTCGAAAACAAGGCCGCGTTCGAAAATAGTTGCTGTACAATTTCAACTCACAATCAGGTATAGTATGCTATACCTACTGCTGGATTCTGCGAATTCTTGATAACATATTTTTGACTTATTTGTTTGTGTAGAATTACCACATTACCACATTTTGTGATATCAGTTATAGGACATCTAGTATATCTCTATGCATTTAAGTATATACAAAATACATGCAACCATACATACATTGCAATTTCATATTTTTTCTTAGACGGCATTATGTGAATTTCAATAATATAGCGAATGCAATTGACAGTTTGTGAGGTTCCTCTCTAACAACGCTTTAATAACCCTTTATAAAAATGATTGCAGCATTCATCAATATAATTAGAAGAAAACATAAAAACCACAAAATCATATGCTTACAGTTAAAAAATTAGGAAGAGAATATTTAACAAATAAATTTTCAACGATGTAAACAATACATTGGTTACCCTTCCCTTTAAATATTTTATTTCCATTGTACAGCAATATGTTATTCTTTAATATTTTCAATCTTCCAATCACGACGTTTATATAACAGTATTATCTATATACTGAATGCAGACACAAATTTTGCGCATTATTATATGCAGATGTTATTCTACGTGTTCGAAGAACTGATAGTTAATTTTTTAATTTCACGTATAATAATCAGACGGAACGAACAAAAAAAAAACATAGTTCACATAGTTATCAACATAGTTCACGCGTACGTAAACGCACATAGACTTAATGATTGAGAATCTAACATGTTCTTACTGACATAGGCTACTGCAGCACTCAACACTAAATAATTGCGTTTCCTACGAATTTTATAGAATGCACAATTTGCGTTAAATATCGCAACAGTTTCAAACGTATGTATGTAGGTATAAATCGCGTCAATTGGTGTACAATAATATTATAGTGCGCATGGTCGGACGCCACTGGGATTCCCGCGGAAAAACCAAAAAAGCGAGGATGCAATGGTAGTGAGCAAACACAACAACGGAATACAGAGGAGGAGTAGGCTCGCGTTACTCGCGATATGTTACGTAATTATCTTAGAATCGTGCGTGTGTGAAGATCGATGGCTATAAAAACAGTGAGATGAAAGGATCGGAGCACAGTGCGATAGGAGACTCCTAAGCACTTCACAATGGCGAGCGGAACATCCTGGAGCCTTAGGGCTTTGTTCCTGTTTTTATTTATCACGGCCCTATCGGCAGTACCGACTCCAAGTAAGGAAAATATTTTTCATGAAAGTAAATACACAGATTCAATGGCATCTGATTGTTTTATTGTCGTTTTCCTATTTCATTGTTTTCTTTCAGTTATTGTATAAATAAAAAAGAATTTAGGCCATGCTGTTAGAAAGTTCCCGATTCTTCGTTAATTCTATTTTAAATTTACCAAAATGAGTTACTTAATAATACTAAAATATGCATCACTGCAATCTATTGCTGTTCAGTTTTCTTTTTCATCTAAAAATCAGCATATTAGTAAAACACTATGTAAATATATTTTTGTTAGCTTTAGCATTTATTTGATAAATGAATTACATAATGCTCTACTAATAACAACCACCATATGGTTTTTAGAATTGACCACGGACGTTACAACTGATGTAGAAGATGCTATTTTATCGACCGAACTGCAGCCACCTCCACCACCGGAAAAGGAAGGGCACCAACAGATGCTTTTCGTTATAAGCCTTTACGGACTGAAAAATTCCAGCGGTGAGACGTCGAGCGAGATGTTTGAAAACGAAGTGATCAAAAATGTTCCAGAACTGTCAGGTATCCTACCGTTAGCTTTTATTTACCTTAGTGAACATGAATGGATACAAAGAAAAAAGGCAGACCCTATTTAAATACTGTGAAACGCTAATTATTTTTTTACAACGGCATTAATAAGAAAAAATAGCGAATTACTTTTCTCATTTAGAACCTACATAGCTACTAATTCTAAACTACGTGCTTTGTAACTTTTAATTCGTGATAGTGAAATACAATCATGAAGGAAATTCAGAGAAAATTGTGTTTTCTAGAGATGTGTCTCTGCGTGATAAAAATAATGGCGAAAAACAAACTACCTACGTTCAGAAATCTAAATCGTAACGCTGTTTCCTGAGTAAAACGGGTACATAGTGATTTACTTAAACTGATTGTTTTAATAGAACCGTTGGCCACTGTGTTCCTGATTGTCGAGGTCGATGAAGAAGATGAAGAAACCAACGTGCCTGTGGACCTCGACGAAGTCGCTGACGATTTAGAGAAGGGTGAGGGTTTCGTAGTTGATCGAATTGATCACGGCGGCGAAACCAGAGTGTTGAGATTGAAGCTCGACAAAAGTGAAGCGGGAAACTTGTTGTCATCCGAGTCGAAGTTAGAAAAGATCAAGAAAGTTCGTAATAAGAGGACACCTTGTTTGAGCTGTAAATCTGGAGGACTGGGTGGTTTAGGAGGCGGTTTAGGAGGTGGTGGTGGATTTGGAGGCGGTGGTGGATTTGGAGGTGGCGGCGGCGGCGGATTCGGCGGTGGGGGTGGATTTGGAGGAAACAAGGGTGGATGCGGAGGAGGAGGATGTGGAGGTGGAGGATACCCTGGTGGCGGATACCCAACTGGAGGAGGTTACTACCCTGGTGGAGGACACTCTGGTGGCGGGTATCCGGGTGGAGGAGGATATCATCATAAAGGAGGAGGTAACGTAGAATATAACTTTTTTGACCTTTTTTCAGTTTAGCTGTAGTTTTAAAAATTCTGTTTTCATATATTACGACTTTTCGTGGCCCAGGCCAGGGGTATTCAAACCAATTGTAAGTTCAGAGGTTTATGTACCTTTCCCCACTCTGCATTTGCTGCCATGTATGTATATTGGCGCTAGTTTATGAGCGCCAGTAGAAACAAAATATCTACATGTAGTGGGGTAGGTATAAAGCCCCTTAGGGGAACCTCCTGCGGATATTGCTGGTCTGGATGAATGAAAGTCGTAATTAATCCTTTTGGTACGATGAGCAGTTCCTGAAACACGCTGGCAATCGTCGTGTTTGACGAGTTGTGATAGTCTGTCAGTGAAATATCACAAAGATTTTACATTATGTTATCTGTTAGGTCCTGATAATATTTCGTGGTATTAACAAGAATATAATTTACATGACACAAGACAAAGTTAAATGATGATAATGTCATGCATCAAGCACAACGTACATATGTCCTATGGCTTCAAAACTATTGTGAAAACATACAACATATGTAAAAATGAATATGTAGCTGTACCGCGTCGCTTCCGCTTATAAGTATCGCTTAAATGATTTTTATAGGTGGCCACATAATTGGTGTTCAACCTATTGTTATTTTACCTGTTGCAGGTGGATATCCAGGCTACCAGACCTATCCGTCCGGTGGAGGTTGCAGCACCTGGTAATTTCCCAAATTCTATGAGATTCGAAATTTTCGTTTTAGAGTATACTAAAGTTTAACAGTCCAGGTATTCCGACCGTTACTTATCGTTTACAAATAATAACGTTATTTTAAAATATAATAGCGATCACTGTCAATACTGTTCTGATTAAAAGAAATCTTCTAAAAGACAGCTGTATCAGAAATTGTATGCTTGATTACTTCAGGAGACATTTATTCAAGTACAAAAGAAAAGAAAAATTATTTGGTTATTTACCAAGTTGTATACTTATTCGTATAAAGTGGCAGATGAATATTTGAAAATACTTTCTACATAGTAAAACAACATAATGTGTGTACTTTTGAATAATTATTTGCAAAGCTTTTTATAATTCTTATATTGTTCGGAAATGTACTACTAGAGTTTGAAATGCTGTGCGTTCCTTAACTACCACAATGCATTACAATTGCAGTAAAATTTGTGTAGAAATTTTGCACCAGTGCTCCCCAAGTAGATGAGATAATATCTTTGGATTTTTTTGTTACTCCAGCGGTGGTGGCCAGGGCGGCTACGGAGGTTCGTCCGCTTCAGCGTCAGCGCAATCTTCCAGTTGGTACGTAAAAAAGTTCCCTTATTTCATTAATGAACGTTTGGCAGCTCATTCTTTTGCCATTTATTATAAGACGAACAATATTTTCCTTTCAGGGGAAAGTAATGCAAAAAGAGCGCAAAGAATGGAGGAAGCTACCAACTTCATGCTGCCTAAAATCGTATAAACGTTTGCAATGACTACCTATAACAAACTTTAAGACATAAACGCATGATCACATTAATTTGCCACAGTGTAACGTTCATCATCCTGATCGCTCATTTGTACAACATGTACCGAGGTTCGAATAAACAAGATAGCAGTAGACAGGCTTGGTTTTAATAAAAGCTCGGGATTCATCGCATTATTCGGGCTCAGGCGGTTTCTAGGAAATAATTGCAGAGTTCCAGCCGTGATTGATGCCCATCGTTAGAAGGGAAGAAGCAACGGGTTAACGAGCATCATTTAACATGCTAAGTGCATCGCGCGCCAGCTTTAATGGTCTATTCATTTCTACGATCCACCGTGTAATACCTCTGTTGATTATGAGTATACGAGATTTTTTAATTCGTACCTGCGTCGACCTTGAAGTGCCCCCAACACCCTTGAAGTACATCTAATCAATCGGTGCACGAGGCAGAATTATTTTTGCCCGCGTACTATCGATTTCCTGTTGATTAAACTGTAGTTTACCTAATGTCTTACAATTAGTCAAACCATACGATTATACGATTAGTTTTCCACGATTTCTTATAGACTAAACAATTTAGTCGAGTAGTAAACGAAAGCGCTACGCATACTATCGACCAAGAGTCGATTGGCATCTCACGTTCCAAGAATGTATTTTATAATTATGTAGAACTAACGTGACTAGAAAATGAAAAGTAAATAAAGAAAGTGGTATAACGTATTTATATTCATCCTCTATTCCAGACTCGGGAAGTAAGTGTTCTTTACGGCCGATTTTCAGAAGCAACGCACTCTTTCTTCCGCCGCCCGTCTTGGCTTCCGCGACGGCCGTAATGCTCGGAGCTCCTCAGGCCCGTACACGTGAACCACGCGTGGCGCATTAGGGCGACATTGTATCAATAGGTTTCCACATCGTCCCAGAGAGCACGAATGTCGATGTGTTTTTGTTTTGTCAACGCGCTACGCGCGGTTCACGTAGTACGCACCTGAGGTGGCTCGAGCTTCATGGCTGTTAGGCACTTGCGATAAGTTGCCGGCAACTTGGTCGACAAGGGACCCGAAACCTTTGTTGTTCGCCGCGACCAAGTGTGTACGAACTCATATATCCCCGTGTATCTCGTGATCGTCGGCGACCTGGTCGCCGGAATTTGTCGCAAGTGCGTAACGGGGCTTAATTCCCAAGCTTGCTCTATACACTGAAAAATTGTCCAACGGAAAGTTAATTACACTCTGACTTCATGAATTATTCGAAGATGTTTTTTAAGCAACTGACAGCTATCGATCAGTCGATGATTCACCGTTCAGTCTATAGTACCGATGCGCATACCGACAACGAGCTGTCCACCGTTAATAATTGAATTGTTCGATTTTTTTATCAAAAAGAAGTCAAATTCATATTCGACTGCATTTTGTGAGCTCCCATACAAACCCATACCATTTTACAAAATCAACTAAACAAACCATTTATCGACAGAAAGTCAGTAGTACGAGTGAGTAGGTCATACTCCTTTTCTCGTGAAACGACAGATATCATACCAAAGTAAGTTCCCCAACAACGATTGAATAACGAATGTTTAACTAGTGCTTCGAGCAAGACACTCGACCACATATTTTTATTAGTTCATTATAAAGCGGAAGACCGGTTAACTTACTCTTTCGACACGAGCGACGCGATGCGACGTCGAGTTTCTTCATTGAATCTGACTAGCCTGAAGGAGCGTAGTTACCCGTGAAGCCACATTTACGCGCGGAATATTTCTCTTTTTCTATAGAGCCTGTAACATGTTCGACTTCTTCCTTGGAAAAAGCTGTATTAAAAAAGAAAAAAAGGAAACAAGCCGCGATGGCTATGGATAGACAGCGAAAGTTCCAAGATATATGTACATGTGTATCTATAACATGATTACCCTTTTAACTGTGAATACGATTTCTTATGATTTAAAATTCTGTCACTATGAAAATCAACAAAATTGATACTTTTCGAGATTTTCTAGAACTAACTAAAACAAATATAAACTGCAACAACATTACGTTCTCTATTTTGGGTGCGTTCCACTTACGCCCAAATCGCCTGCAACGCCCGTGATTTCCATTAAATATCGCGACCGTGTGAGCGACTTGGGCGTAAGTGGAACGCACCCTTTATATACCAACCCAAAATGTATCTGCACTCTTTTCAAATGTTTGTAACTTGCCTTTTTGTATCGACAATTCGAATAGGCTCCATATCAATACTACACAGTACGATATTACACATGCAATTTAACACACATCAAAATAGGACGCAGAATTTAGAACACATGCAGTTTAATGCAAATTTTTTTAGTGCACATCAGGATAGCGCACAGCAAGATTTCACGCACAAGATAGTACGTTAAACTTGCCGATGAACTGGGCCCTCGCTCTTCTCGTCGCCGTCGACTGTTTCACAGCCGATGGTATTAGTATTGGTTGTGGCTAGATTAGGGCGGGGGACGCGCGCCCGCTCGCGGGCGCGTAAAGGTGGGTCTCCACCAGCGAAATGTTCGCGAACACTGTTTGCAAACAATGCTCGCAAGTTGTTCGCAAACTTTTTATAACCATTGCTCGTGTAAAGATGCGTCCTCACTAGCAAACAGTTCGCGGACAGACGATTCCTAGGAAATTCAATTCCCATGCTGTTCGTGAACAGTTTGCGAACGCTGGTGGAGATCCACCTTAAAGCATTATAGCGAACCGATGTAAGTTTGGGGATGTCAAAATGAGACTGCGATTACAAGTATTGCGCGATGAGGTTAATACCGCTATTGTTGTCAAGGTCATCATTCTGAACATTTCCCTTTAACCCTCGGTTGTCACACCTACTTTTTCGAACGTCGTTGTCACACTGAGTCAATTTGACCCTGTCAATTTTCAATCAGTTGTTATTTAAAAACTATTTGTTAAATTAAGTCTTAAAAATTCTGAGATAATGTTGGAACATTGTAGAATATATGCCCATCGTTGAAAGTTGACATTTAAAGTGTCATCATGCTTAAAAAAAAAGTTTGAAGCAATAAGAGTTTCGACAAAAAGGTTTTTGGCTTAAAAAAACGCAGGGTCAATTTGACCCAGTGTGACAACCGAGGGTTAAACTTTTTGGCGGTCGGCTTTGGTTTGCCAGATATTCGCAAAAAACTTTTCTTAACATTAGAATTACCAAGTTTAACACATATTCACATCGGTTCGTTACCATGCTTTACGCGCCCCCCGCCCCATCTAGCCCCAACCAATACTAATACCGTCGGCTGTGAAACAGATTTCAATATATTATGCCGAAAGTTTTTCATATGTTTTTAACAACATATGTATCTCAAGGTCATTGAATTCGGTGAGGAGGTAGTTTTCAATATATTATGCCGAAAGTTTTTATTAATATCTCCGAAACTAAGGCGGACCGCCAAAAAGTTTAAAGGGAATGACGACCTTGATAACATATGTGAAGGTGATCAAAATCGGCAAGGGCCCAATTAGTCGGCAAGTTTATCGTGCTATCCTGTTGTAGGGTAAAGGATCCAATTACTGTCACCTACCCAATTACTGTCACCCTAAGCTGTTTTACGTAAAATAACGAATAAATCTTATAAAATTATGCATAAAAAAAATTTAGCATACAATTCAAACTGTTAATTATACGATACAAACAACAGTACTTCATTTTTTCTTCGTTAATTTGAATAAAACGATAAAAAATTTTAAGCGAATGTTAGGAGAATGGAAACGAGGACTTCGTTACTAGCAAAAGAGAAAACAAGGCGTTAAAGAAAATGCTGTAATTGTAATATTTAAGCTATTATCATAACAAAATATAATGTTTTAAATAATATAAACATCATAGAAAGTAATAAAGATCCGAATTCAACGATTCATTAAGTCTTTTTACTTATTAATTGGGTGACAGTGATTGGTACAAGCGTTTCAAGCATTTTGGTATTACAGTCATAGCAGTAGTTGCTCATGTACATGACACGAAGTAACCTTAAAATGACATAAACAGTATTAGGTTAGTTGGCAGTAATTGGGGTGCCAGTAATTCAGTCAAACACATTTGAAGGGTGAGAGTAATTGATCCCCAAATATATTTTTGAAATTGATGAATTTATACATAAAAATCGAAGTTTTAAGATCCACCAAATTTTTTTCATCAAGTAAACATATTAAACAATAATAAATAACAAGAACAACATATACCTTTAGTCTGTAAGTACATAACTATAAAATAATGTCAGTGTCAATGCTTAATGTGTCAGTAATTGGGTCCTTTACCCTACACTAAATAAAATGTGTATTAAGCTGTGTACTGCCCTCCTTGGTTAAACTGTCCTATCTAGCATTTTTTCATTTTTTGAGATATGTTGAAATATTTGAAGTTCCACGTGTCTTTTACCTTTTAAGTAAAGTCAGAAAACTCTACGTGCTTCGTATAGATTTATAAACACTCTAATGTATTTAACCTAACTTCTTTCCAAATGGTTCAAATATCCAATCTAAAACAATTAATTAATTGGTACGTTAATAATGCATTACCTACCGGTATACCTATTACAAAAAATATATTAGGCTGTTACAAAATAATAACAACATGTTTTAATTTGAATGAAGGGAATTAAGGACGGTACAAAGTAAATGATAAAACTTCAGTTTTCTCGGTTGTTTCAAAATGCTAGATAGGACATTTTAACTAAAGTGGGCAGTGTAATATCGTACGGTTTAGTATTGATATGGAGCTTTCGAATATAGCTTTTGTTGACAAGTACGTATATAGCTAACAAGTGAAAATGGAATGCAATGAAATCTAAGGGAATGAAAACGTAGGCTAGACGGCTACCTACTCATTA
Organism: Andrena hattorfiana; assembly: GCA_944738655.2. Taxonomy (NCBI): domain Eukaryota; kingdom Metazoa; phylum Arthropoda; class Insecta; order Hymenoptera; family Andrenidae; genus Andrena; species Andrena hattorfiana. The sequence continues at coordinate 26,306,140 of OX122889.2, forward strand.
CTAAATATTCATGTTATGATGACCAGAATCGCAGGGAACATAAATTAGATAAGAATAATTATACGTATCGAGCATCAATAAATATCCTAACTGGACATTATACATAATATATAATACCCGTGGAAACAAATCTGTAGCCCCTACACTCTACAGCATGGTTTATATGAAGCTACACATACCTACATGTACGTAGTTGGCTATATATATATACACATCTCGCAAGTAGGAATTCCATGATGTAATTATGGCGCGAGTTGGGTGAACGTAACGGTAAAGTTTCGATTCTTTTCTCTATTTTTCCAAGCTCGCCCAGAAGAGAATTAGTACGCCCGCGCGTGCGGAACAAATTCCGCAACGAAACGGAATTAAAGCTCCGAGACTGCGTGACAGTTTTCGAGTTCCAGCGAATACACCGCCCGGCCCGTTTCTATAGCTCCTTACTGTCCGCAGGCTATTTACTTTTTTGTTTCGTTCGTGTCCGCCATTAAAAACGAACAAATACCGCAAGGGTTCGCTGAACTTGAACAACAAGAACAAACCCTAAGGTCACTGGTATTCTTGCGTCACTTGCAGCTAACAGTTACAGTCTGGATATTTATCATTGTCGATATCTAAAGTTCAGAGTTTATAAAAATGATGTTACAAAGTAGTTTCTGACAATTACTTTAACATTTGTAAAATTTAATGTGGTTGTCGATGATCATAATTAGCCCCATTACGCACTTGCAACAAGTTGCCGGCGACCAGGTCGCCGATAACCACGAACACCGAAGGTTTCTGGTCGCTAGTCGACCAAGTTGCCGGCTACTTGTCGCAAGTGCGTAACGGGGCTTATGTGAAAGGTGAAGATACGTGTGTAAGTAGTAATGTTTTTCAATACCATGATCTTGTAAGTAGCAGTGGCAATAACTTTATTGTTAGCTTATCAATCACAATGATTTCCTTCATTTATAAATTCGCACCGTTTATCTTTACATTCTAAACAGAAATCTAAAAATAATTCTATTTTATCTATGTCTGTTCCTACGTTTACCCTTTCCTCTAACTACTACCTACATATGTACCTACGTATAATGTGAAAGTAATTTATTAAAATATCTGAATGTGACAGTTTTAAAGTTATATGGATATTAATTACAATAATATTGCAAAGAATGAAAGAAGTCTCGATAAAAGTAAAGTTAAAATGTGGGTCTGCAGGCCGACGAATACAGTAGTGACTCTCACCGAAGTGGATCCTTAATCATGGATAGTACACTCTCAATCCTCTTCTTCGGCATCTTCTTTTTCACAATTTGCGAGTATTTTCCGGTCGTTGACCGTCGCTGTCGGCAAACGGCCCTCGAGGCCTTCTGGACAAGCAGTGGAATGGTGGAAAAACTGGGCGAACCAGGGGCGAATCGTAAAAACTTACTCCGACTAGGGAAGTAATAATCGGACCTTGGTTTCTCCTTCCATCCCTCGCAGATGAAATCCATGTGTGTAAAATTCTTTTGGTATCTTATCACAGACATCGAAACTTTGTTATATACTTTCTCTTGTATTTTTTTTTACGTATCAAAATCATTTCATTCATCCCTTACAAATTAAGTGCGATAAAATGAATTATCATGTATCATGGAGCTTCGACGAAACCTAAATTCAGTGCAATTATCTTGAGTTAGATTTAATAAAAGCATATTTGTCTCTGATGAATCGCGCTCTTTATGTCATTATCTTTGATGTTATGGTAAAAAATCATTTGTTTTCTTTCTTTACAATCTTGTTTTAGTTTTATTTATATCCATTGCATTTTTATGTGGAGTAGTAAGTCCATGTTATTGTTACTAACCAACATGTTCCTCAAAGAAACGCGCTCAAGTATACGATACGTAGTAGATAATATGACTTGGGTTATTGTCGAAAAAGAAAATAGCCCGTATGTTTATGAATTTCTAAAATAAACATTTTAAGGCTCTATACTCAATATGTAACAACTTTTTCCAGTATAATCATTTGGATAAAAATAATTACCTCAAGCTTACTGTTTGAAAGTACCTAACTGTAATTACATATATAGAAATCTATACGCAAAAGGTAATAGGTGCATATACCAGGCATAAATTTGTATCTACTATAAGATTAATAAAATGATTAATACCGAAATGAAAGTTAAAGGAACTGCAATCTCGAAATATAAATATAGAATGCAACAATTAAAGTTACCTCTGCACTGTTATATTATTAACAAAGCAAATTATATTAGAAACATTTATGTATTCATTACGTTGCTTCTTACTGAATATTACAAAAGTTTGTTTCGTCAATGAAACTGTCAATTTCTCATCGAGTTTCATAGGTACATCTACCGTGTTAAAATCGTTGTTAGTAGTACAAATTGCATTATCCATGTTTATACAGAGCTTTTCAGTTTGAGTATGTAGGTAGGTACCTAGGTACATATATTGCGACAAATTCCATCCCTTCTTCCTGATGGATAGTCATTCAAACGAAAGCGAGATGTTAATAAAAATTAACGATTAAGTGTTGTTCTGCGGAATCCATATCTCCTAACTGTCAATGTCAAGTCCAATGCCAATGATTGTGTATCAATCGAATATAGCTACATTTGAAATATCGAGACCAGTACACTTTTTATTCGTGTATTTATCAAGTAGACAATAAAAATGCATTTGAAATATAGATCGACTTTTCTCGGCCAGGCAAGCGAATGATTGATCGCTTTCCATGAAGTCGTATATGTACCTCGCATTTTCACTGCTACGTATGTATTATCAACGAGTGCCCGCGTGACTAATTGATCCAGGGCCCAGGTAATAAGGCAAGCTTCGGAACGACTGTGTTGGATTCGCTCTGGTTCTCATTCATTGCAGTATTGAGTCGATAAATCCGATCGTTTGAGAGATTAATTGCTTTTCGTTGGGTCAATGTCTCATGCAGGTACTATGTATGTGTAAGTAGATGTGGTTGTGGATACTGCTGACCTACTTAGTTCGAAGTCCGTTATTTCGAATAGATCTTTTTGCGGCCACTAATAAAGTGGATGAGCAGATTGAGGGAAAAGCAGTGCAAGTATATCGAATTACAATTTGAAAATTTGATACATTCGATCACTATTACAAAAAAGGTTATGATATGTAGTAAGAAAGAAATTGTAAAAATATATTCATTTTACATGTTAAATAACTTCTTTTAGAACAACACATTCTTCGGAAGCCTTCGAAAATGAACTCAATCCCCAGACAAATGTACGCGTACCCGACTAATGTTGAAAGTCAAATTTTTTCAAATATGAAGCCTCGTAGGGAAAAATGTTATTCTACGTTTTCACACATGGTGTACATGCTAAGTAGGTACTAAAATGAATGCAGGAAGATAATGAATTTGTATGTGTGCAGATGAATATGTACCTATGTACATAAACATTATAGGGTTAAAATCTCTATTGTTATGCAAATTGTCTGCCACTTTTATTGAAAATATATTCGTACCTCACATTAATCACTCATTGTTTACATGTATGCGTGTAAATATTCTGCTGTGTTTTTTCATTTATACCACTACCACATCAGAATACCACTACACAATTTTCATAAATTTCGTTATCAGTAACACACGCGCGTTTAAGCATCTTGCAGTCACGGTCCATTATACCTAAAAGGTGAGACAAGCCACCTGAATAACTTTCCCCAGTTTTTGAGATAAGAAGAAATGTTTGAGACAAAAGTTGTTTGGTGCGCAGGAGCTGGCCCATTGCGCGGTGAGCAGAACTTTTTCCAAGGTGGGCGTGCTTAGGAGATTTAAGGATCAACTTAATATTTTAAAAATGAAACCATGTATTTTTTAACACCTACGATTATAATCCCTCTCAGGGGCTTTTCAATGGCTATAGTCATTTAACACCATTTAGCTGTATTAATGATTTATACATATAAGTGCTAAGCTGACACTAATTCATCATGACTCGTTTAAAAACCAAAATATGCACAATAACCGCGCACTAGATAAGGTGCAATGAAGGTGGTAAGTGAAATATTATCAGGTCGGTGAAACACATTTTCCTAAAATTGCTCTTACGCGTAAGTTGTTTTAGGATGACTTAAGTTCGATGGTTACAGAACGACAATGCTTTACTTTAATCCTCTGTACTTTAAGTGTCGTAATGAAAACTGGTTACATCCAGTAGCAATACCTACATATAATATGTATATGTATCTCTAGATACGATGTTCTCTAGAACGGTTCTACAGTCTACACGATTCTCATGAAGATGAAGACTCCTTTCGCGAAAAAAATCACGAGAAATCATTTCTGAATCACAAGCAGCCACGAAAAAAGGTACGAAAAATAGTCAAACAACCATCTCGCCAAACTGACTTCTAATTTGTAAAAGATTGATCATGGAAAGATTTAACAACAATTTAGCGTGATTCGTGATGCAACAAGAGCACCACGTTTGATAATCATTCTAACCGATCCAATTACGCCACATTTCACGATGCACGTTTGGTTTTAAATTTAACGGGCAGCACACACGGAGTACCTACGTTTCACCTAATCTGAAAACACGTGCGAAATCGTTTTACTCGAACACCTAATTTTCCAATGCTCCTCTTAAATGAATCTTACTTCCCATTCCAAATGCCAATATTTTGTAAGGAAAGAAAACAAGCGGAAATGAAAACAAGTTTCCTTATGTGTGTGATACACATAAGATAAGAAAAGTACCTATTATAAATTTCCGAGGCGCAAGTTTTCACGATGAAAACTAAATAATTTAATAATGAATTTATGATAAACGTCTTATAAATAATGGTTAGGTACTGAGTAGATATTATGTATACAGTAATGCGATAAGCAATATTTGTAACAGAACCCGTCTTCCATAGGAATATTCCTCGTGGTTGGCTTAACACTAAACGTACCGGTACTTTACACATACCTATTCTTACCATAAGGGGTCATTTGAATAAAGGTTGATTTTTAGAAAGAAATTCTTAATTTATTAAAGGAAATAATTCGCAACATAACTTCTGATTTCTCATAACATAATCAAACATGTTTTGATTTTTATAAATAAAATAATCAATTAATTACACTTTTTACATATGACTGGTTTCTCCTTCATGCATTTTCCGCAGACAAATTTTTTGCAAATTATGCAAATTTGAGTGGTTTTATTACCCGTACACAATCTTATTTGGCATTTTCTTCGTGATTGGGAATTATTGCTTGGGCTGTTTGATGTTCCTTCTTGTAGGTTTTCCTTTTGTTCTTCAAGAAATTCGTGATACTCTGTGACGAATTCATCTGCTAATTGTAACAGGAAACGCTGTCTTGGTATCTTTATTCCAGTTGTTGCCTGATAGGGTATCCATGCATTGATTCCAGCGAAATCCAGGATATTGAAAAATACATGTATAGGCCATCTCCTGCATTTTGATTTGACGCTATATTTTCGCGCCATTTGGTCAACTACATCGACGCCAAATTTAGTGCTATTATAATAACTAATTGTTTCCGATGTTCGCTTTTTATTGTTTTTGGTTTTGACGCATTTATGTTTCGAACTTATTATCGTTCAATATTCAGATAAATGAAACTATAACTTGAGAAGTGTATCTGAGTCCAGAACTAAGGTTCCAGTTGGAGAACTGCAGAAAAATACGTAAATTTCGTAAGGGGTCAAATGACCCCTCGTGGTACATAAGGTATGCAAAGAATTTTTCTCGGTAAAAAATAAGCTAAGAGAAAAGCCGAAAACGAGAAATTGAATAATCAGATAATATAAGAATTTACAGAAAGTCAGATAAACGAAAGGAATAACAATGAATGTACGATTTTAAAGTTAATTTTGAAAGGGGTCATTTGACCCCGCTTGGTACGTTTAGTGTTAAAACGAAGCGAATGATTCTCGTTAGAAGGATGTAAGTAATTTTATACGTCATAAAAGTGGTGTGTTTTTTCACAAAAATAAAAATGCACGCCAATGGCCTACTAAACCTGTATCGTAACTGTGTCAATAGGTGAAATTATGTATGCACATCCGGCAATAAAGTATCTAGCAGCTGGTCACTTACATCCTTCTTTCACACGTATAAGCGGAAAAGGGGACGTCCAGTGATGATACGTTGCTAATCAGGCAACGTAATAGAGCTAACCGGTACAAGCAACGTAAAATGGAAAGTAACGTAATTTTGAATTGTCATACTTCCTAATAAATCTCTTACGCTTAAGAATAATATCGATAAATTGAAACTATTGAAATATAACAAAAATTTCATTTCTGCCTTTAATTGCGCTAATAATTGCAAAATTTCTAGGGTCAGCCATTTTCAAAAATATTTATTACCGTGTCTAAAAATTGTATGAAACCTTTCTTCCATTATATCTAGCAAAACGCAAATTTTTCAGTTGCGTGCTTCCTAATTTTAACACGGTACGAAACTAATTGTAAGATTACTTATTACGAGAATTAAATGGAATATCGAAAATATTTCCCTTTTTGTCACGGACCTGCGACGCAAAACTGGTGGTGCTGAAGGTAACACGTGATTAATCAGCAAAGACATTGTAAGATTAGAAAATGACGCAACTTTTTAGTCTCGGAAGACTCATTGCCAGCGAGACGTCAGCTGTCTCTGTAGGTATTGGCGTGGCATTGCAATGGAAACACATTCTTTCAGATGAACAAGCGAATCTGTAAGTACATACATACGTTGTATGGTGATCCTGACCTTTCGTCCAGGATACATTATTGTCCCCGAGGCTTTTTCATTACGATAAAATAGCATTGAAATTAAACGACAGCCCATTCTTCCTACCATATCGTATGGAAGCGTGAACAGACTAAACATTTAAAGAAAAAAAATTAGCATGTCGCCTTCGACAATAAAATTCGTTTCTGAGTGATAATTACCCTATTTCTCAATTTAGACCATTTTGTGAATTGTATAATTTTAATCGTCTAGTAGGTAAGCTTCCCTTATATCTACGCAATTAATAAAATGCAGGTACTTTATAAAAAAAAGAATGTTTTATAGGTTGTAATACATACATATGAAAAATAAGGCACTTCTCATTGACAGTAATAAATGAATAGATTATAACACTTTTAAATGGCAGTTATATTGGAAAGTATAAATGGACACAATCGCATAAGCATATGAAAAAAGTCTAAGTAGTCTCATTTTCGATAGTAGGTACCTACGTAATTTTTTACGGGATTCGCCCCCATAAAAAGCGAACTATACCTACTATATAAAATGTATATAAAATTCCTCCTAAAAATGTGTAATCTAAAGTGTCAATCCCCGCGAAAGTTAGAACGTGTAGGTAGGTACTCTTACGTAGAATAAATTGAGACTGACTTATAATTAATGTTAGGAAATCATAGATAATATTTAAAGTTAACTTGTTGCAGCGCTCCACGTTTATTTGAATTACGATTCTCGGGATAATATATTTTTAGAGGTGCAATTACAAACCTGTTTCGCTGTTTGCCACCTCAGATATATATAATAAATATAATAAATATATATTATACTAGCTTTACTACTCGGCTTCGCCCGAAATTCTGATTTCATAAAAAAAAATTTATTTTTTAGTTTTTTCTTGTTGTGAAAATAGTCAGATTCATCTGGATTAGTCAGGCATAATGAGTTGTTGAGGCACATTTTGTGATCCCAGAGTTTATCGTTCGAAAATTTTTAGGCGACAGACAAACACAGAAACATATAGAAACTTTCTGCTTTATACATTAAGATATATATAAGATAAATAATATCTAATTCGTTCGTATTTATTAAGCATCCTTCGAATACGGTAGAACAGAATAAACAGTTTCAATAGAAATATCAATACATATATCAAATACTATAATCATTTGATCAGTTAACAAGAAATTGAAAAAAGCGAGTACATATGTCTTAAGAATATCTATCTCATAACAAATTAATGAAATCCAATATTAGTATTGAACGACGTAGGACCGAAAATAATCAAGCTGAAAAGACGAGACGGTTAACGGTAGCTGCGAGTCATTACAGCTGCAAAGTACACTTTAATATCTTGAATCCTACCAAAACCAGCAAGCATATTCAATAAATACTTAACATCGATCGTACCTGACATCACTTATTACTCATCTACGTTTCTTATTATTAGAAAGACATTAATGACCTACTGCGATGAAGAGATTCTTAAAATTATATCTTATTTATATTTCTTAGGTATAACCGTATACTTATTACTTACGTGTCCATTTTTTTACCAAAATTTACGTCTCTATCATCAAACAGTTTTGTGGGAGAATTTCTAATCGTGCCGTTTCAGGTACTATCAGATTTCTAGATACGATTGAGACACACGGAATGTTTATGAATTTTACAAACGCATTTAATCCAATGGATCAACTATTACAATTTATCAATCTTTATCGTACGTCGATCACCGTGACCTTCGATTCAGTAGATTTACGCACAGATGATCCTCGGATCAAATTCGCCTAGACGGTCAGGAAAAAGGTGGTCCAAGGTCGACGATCGCTAGCAATCTCGTAGGATATGATCACCTATGTGAACAGATCGAATCTGATCTTAACAGTGGCACACAGGTAACGAGCAAGAGAACACAGTAAACTTTCTTCACTTCCTTGTTATGTGACATCTTACGCCTATTCTTTCAGCGTAAGTGACTTAAAAAAAAACATTGAAGATTCAATATTATTACAGACAATATCAGTGAATAGTTATAAAAGCTTACGATCATCCTACAATACTGCATTCTTTCGTCAAGTGTTTACAATTCCACAACACGTATTTGCACAAAACGGAGTATTAACATAACTCGCAATCTTCAACGTTATCGCTGCACGTTCATTTTCTTACCTTGATGCCCTGTTGCGGTTAACTCTTCCTGTATTTCTGGATTACAGCATTTTTGCGATGTTGGGTCATCCCACAAGTAGCGAAGTCTTTCTGAGAATTGGCTTCACAAATTACAAATAGGTATACCTATAGCTTGAAACAAGCGTAGTTTCTCCGTTTCGTTTAAATACTAGTTCACGCAAGAATCTTCTGATAATATCATATTAAAAGATGAGGAGCGTACATCGAATATTTCCGTCATTACAAACGTTTAAGCTGGGCAGCACGACGACAGAGCATATTCGACATGCTACCCTAGTAGCATTTATTGTTGGAATTTTAATGGCCAACTAAGTCCCAACTTGGGGATACCGTGGACCAACAAGAAATGCTACTAAGGTAAGTACTTTATACAAGTTGAACAAAGAAAAGAACGCTAGGTACCTACTGCAGTAATGAAAAATATTTGTCACATGCTGTATAAAAAGAGATTATAAGTGTAAATTATTTCAAACAAAATCGAAGAAATTTCGTAGAAGGGGAAATGGGAATACAAAACATAGTGGAACCATGTGAAGGGATTGTAAGATATTGAGGAATATAAAATATGTGTCTTTGATGGATCATTAACAGGAAGTTGTTTATTCTAACTTAGCATAGGTAGGTACATATAAAAAAAAACATTACGGATGACCTAATATTAAAGTGACCAGACGTCCCGCATTGGGCGAGACAGTCCCGCATTTTAGCCCTTTGTTCCGCATTGAAAGGTGTCCCGCAAAGTGTCCCGCATTGGACATGTAACCTTTTACATTTTCGCAGTGGCATAAAGTTACTGTTTCCTTACTTCATACTAGAATCTATATAAAAAAAATAAATATTTTTAATTTACTTTCAATGTACTTATGTATTAAATATGCTTTAATAAACTACGGAAACGATCTCCCCACGGATCTCTTAACCTTGTTTTTTTGCTTACTGGCTTACTTCCTTGCTTGTCCTGCATTGGAACAGAAAATATCTGGTCTCTTTACCTAATATGAACATCTCATTCGACGGATCTCTTTATCAATGACAGAGAGGCGTATATGTACTTAGCAAGTTGAAAATGGTCGCGGCTAAATTACGGTTCCCGCCCTATGCCGATTGGTTTCGTAGAAAACTGCAATAGGGTATCCTAATACCGATCGTCGGATCGTCTCGATGGCCGAAACTAACGGAAGATTAAACTTTTTGCCACGATATTAACGGAATGGCGCACAGTCGGACTGAAGAGGAAAAACGTCTTAAAATGAAAGTTGTATTTTTGTGTATCCATCACTGTATCCTGATAGCCAATGAACCAACGTATCTAACGTATATGACAGATATGTAATATTCATGTTAATTGCAAAGAAAAATTGATCTGAAGTTGACCTTCTGTATTCTAACGGGAATCGTGTCAATATTCGTACCAGATTGTCGATTTTTTTCAAAATTTTTCTATATAGGAATTTTTATTTTTGTACATCATGTATTTCGAATATGTATAGTCCATTAAGCTCTTTGTTTAGAGCTTTGTTTCAGCTTATTCAGAGCAATAGAATCTCAGCTTATTTGTGACATAAATACTTTTCGAAAAGTCTTCACCGTAATCCCACTATACAACTTCAAATGGAGCTACTAAGTATTTCAAGTTTTCATTAACTACTTTAGGTTTATAAAAAGAAGCTCCGCCTTCCTCGGCGCTTTAGATAGTAGATGGTATCTGCTTTCAAATAGTACTAATAGCGCTCCAAAATTTGGCTGCGTTTATTTGCAACTTTGGCTGTTATTAATACATAATCACAAGAGTGCGCTGTGCCTGCGATTTCGCAGAAACTCATCACATCGGCATTTCTCGCTATTTTTGCATAGTTTCTATTTTATACTACATTTTGATAGTTTTAGTTTGTATGGACAGTAATATTCATTATTTTATTATGTAATTTTAATAGTTTAATGTAATATGTTATTACTCTATTGTATTATTTTCTTTCTCTAATATGTTTTATAATGTTTGATGCTAATCGATTCGTTTTTTATGTAATATTACATACTTATTAGTAACATAATTATCGTATATGGTTTTTTTGTACCGAATGTTTACATGGTTCATTCTTATTTTATTTGTGACAGATGCTTTCATTTTATTAATGTTCGTGTCCATATAACCGTGGGCTATTAAAAAGTAATATAAAAAAAGTATTAAAAAATATTGAGAGACATCAAAGGTGTGAGATTTTTTCCGCGAATCCTATGTTACGTGCCTCACTGTGCGGCGTTAACCCCGAGGGGCCTCACCGCGACAGAGACCGAAGGGGTAAGGGGACCGTAGATATAAAGGAGAGATCCCCGTCCTGCGGGGGCTCAGTACCGTTCAAAGATGCAGACTGCCGAGATGCTGCGTGGTACCAGGCCGGTCTACCATCTTGTGTTCCTAATATGCCTCTCTATTGGTTATGTCCGTGAGTAAAAGGCATATTTAAAGCTCCCGCGTGAACGAGCGTGTATTCGAATTTACACGGTGTGTTTATTAAATCGGCGCAAGAGCAAGTGTGACGGTGTGAAAACGATATTTCCCTTAAGTTGTTCGTGTGTTTTGGATGTACTGGCGTAATTCATTTCAAATCGATAAAGCGTGTTTATTGATGGAAATGTCGATTAGATGGAAAACGTGTGTAGAGTCGAGATAATTAATAACAACGAAAAGTGTGTAGAATGTTTATTTAAATATAAATTCACGGTCCGTAAAATACAGCGTGAGCTGGTGTTTTCGAATGGCAAAGTGACAGTCGAGTCGAAGTGATGTTAAGTAAAATGTCTGACTAAAGTACAAATGAAAATTACACGCGCAATATGGTATTAACTAACGTGTGGGGATTATGGTGTTCGTAATTATTCACTGGAATTATAAATCGACTCATAACCACTAAGAATATGAATTACCACCTTCCAAAATATGAATTACCACGTTTCCAAAGTAGCCGTCTTTGGCAAACATTATTAACTCAATCTTAATTTCTTGTAGATCCATTCCCGCTCCAAGTATTACCTAGCATACCGGGTTATATCCCTGTTTATATAAGGCATGGGGATCAGCCATTGGAGGATATAAATCCTGCGATAGCGGAGGCGTTTCACGAACAATCGAGCTCATCTAAGGTGACATACTTCATCTTGATGATTTTTAAAGTATTTCCGATCTCTCGAAAATGTGTCTAACGTCGTCAATACTTCGTAAGCTGAGAAATTACTGGAAAATATATCCAATATATACCCGTACGGCACGGGTTGCGGTGCAAGATTTGCAATATTGCGAGAAATATTGTAGAGATGTTGCAGCAATATATTAATGTCTGCCCTTGTGCAATATTGCAGGACTTATTCATGCAATATGTTCGCAATATTGCTGATATAGGTATTACGAAAAAGGTCTTGCAAGATTACAGCAATGATTCGGCAACATTTTCGGCAGTATTACTGTAATAATAGGGTAAATCCGGGATAGTTTGACCACTCTTTGGAAAACATATCGTGGCATTGTTGTTTTTCAGAGTTTTGTTGCTTTGGGCAAATTAATGCAATGTCCAAGTAATTTAGAGTATACATAAATTGTACTTTGCGATAAATTAAAATATTTGTTTTCATTTTCATACAAAAACATTGGCATTGCAACTGGCCGGTCTCACCCGCATATCCGGGTTAGAGCGTCTACCCACTATGGGTGAGGCCGACCTTGAAAAATACCAAAAAGTGTAGCTTACGAAAAGTATAATAAATGAGGAAATTAATTGCTACGTTTAATAAAATTGCATTCGTTTTCGTCCTACTGTTCTAACGACATATCACTTTCTTGTAAAACTAGACTTTCGCTCCCTGAATCTGCAGATTACTCTAACTGTTTTTTGTATTCCTCCACATTTTTTTTCTGAATTGAAAAGTTCGTTTGTTTCTTGTTGTTGCTTTGTCCTTCTGTGCCCTAATGTGCGCTAAACTACTTATAATGGTTAATAATGTGGTCAAACTATACCAGAATCACGGGAATGATTTACTACATTCTCAACATAAAGTACAAACGAATACCTACATGCGTATTCTTGAGGTTATACTGTAGTTTTATGCATATTATATCCCTCAATATCGGAATAGTGTAAATAAACTCATCTGTCTTCCAAGACAGTAAAGGGTGCGTCTACCATGCCACAGGTCTCTTCAGCTCGAATGTCCCCGTGCCCAGGATTGTCGGAAGAATGTACATATGTAGGTAGGTATATAACTCTATGTGTACATCACCTTACCTTGTCCCTGCAGTAGGGAATTCTTCCGACAATCCTGGGCACAGGGAGATTTGAGCCGAAGAGACCTGTAGCATCATAAATGAACACTTTACAACCGCCTATTGATAACATCGCTTACGTATTCAAACAACTCCCACCGTGCAAAACTTCAAACTCACATTTTTGAAAAACGAAGGTTTATTGTGGCAAACCCCATTAGGATATAATGATAGGTCAGACATCATACAAACAAATAATAGGTTTAACAGAAGTTTACTAAGTATATTTAATTGAAAATATACGAAATTAAATCTCCACGACATACTTTGGTTACTCCGTGATAGCCCTGGTAACTCCGTGGCAGTTCTCGCTGGCCCCATATATGTTCACCAGATACTTGTTTATATTACTTTATATTATTTTTTGCTATTTTACATTATTTTAAATTATTTTTTGCTATTTTACATTATTTTAAATTATTTTTTGCTATTTTACATTATTTTAAATTATTTTTTGCTATTTTACATTATTTTAAATTATTGTTTGCTATTTAACATTATTTTAAATTATTTTTTGCTATTTTACATTATTTTAAATTATTTTTTGCTATTTTACATTATTTTAAATTATTTTTGCTATTTTACATTATTTTAAATTATTTTACATTATTTTACATTATTTTATATTATTGTTATTTTGTGTATAATCAATCTTTTCAATATCGTTAGATGTCTGAGATGTAAGGGAACATTGTTTCTGCTATTGACCATCAGAATTTCTCAAACAACGCAATCAGAAACCCAGTCTCAGGCACACGAAAAATAAGAATTTAATTATTTTCATAAGGAAAAATAGCAATATTTATCTTCTAAAACACATATAATACATAAACAAGCGACCGTCCACAATTAACACGAAGAATTTCGCAAATAGTGCACTGCAGGAACAAAAACGCTCTCAATCTATTATACTAACTTCAATTGCCTGATTCTTTTACCGCATCATAGATTAGAAGATCAACGCTGTATATTAGTTTTTTTTTTAACTACATTGGGTCTGACAACTTCAAATTACAGACGAATGAAAAAGTATCACGGAGTAATCACTATCACGAACTAAGCCTTGTTTACCTTACCTAAAAATATATATTGTAGTACTTACTCTGTTTAAAAAAATTAAATTAATCTTCAAATCTCGTCTACAATTCCATGTACAAACACTCTCGCAATAATAAGTTGTTTCATATCTACTTACAACGGCCTACGAGGTATTCTAGCGTCACCAGTTAAAAGAAACACACTGTAGAACCCACTCGACATGATGTATGTACATTGTACTTCGACAAATTTTGTCAAAATTGCATGACAATATATGCGCAATTTTGCAGAAATATTGCACAAATGTTGTCACTGCAAAATTGCACGACAATATGTGCATAATATTGCAGAAATATTGCGCGGCAACGTTTGCACAATATTGCAGATATATTGCAATGATAACAACATTTCTACAACAAAATGTGCTGTATGGGTAAATATTTGGTATTTTCAAAAATTATATATAAAATACTGGACACTGTAGTTCGATAAATAAATCGTTTATTTGTTCGAAAAAGAATTCACAAACCGTTAGTAATAAAAAAAGGAAAAATCTCGTAAGCATGCACGTATTCTACATATATCGGTTACAATTTTTCACTTTTTTCGGGAATGAAAATATGAACTACGTGTATTAAATTCAATAAATAAACCTATAAAATTAGAAGTCATGTGTTCAATGGCCGATTATATTATTTACCATTACGTTGCAGAATATCAGCTTAGATAATGTTTCTGGTTCTATGGATCTCAATCTTGAGAAAGAGGGAGAGAACACGTACAGTGTCGAAGTTGTGCGCATTAGACAGGTAGATAACACATTTTCTGATACAGACGAGAAGAGGAAGCAAGCAACGGAAAAGAGTATAAGCACATCGGAGCTTCTCACAGGAGACATTAACAAAGGAAGTCGTCATGAAAAATTTAAGCGAAAAACAGTCCAGAAGCCAGTGATTAAAGTATAAATTCCATTTAATAATTAACTATTCACTGATACTAGCTTTAGAAACACCTACACACACGACTATATTATTCAATGAACGAGAAAATCTGGAAAGAATCTAAACTATGTACTAAAACAGGTAAAAAATGTTATCTGCTCCATAGATCGTATGTATATGCTGCGATTTCTGAGTTATGTAGAATTAAAGAAAACGTAAATGGTGATTTGAAAAGCGAACTGAAGAATATAATATAATCACAAGATAGACAGTGAGAAAATGTGTGCAGATAATGTAGACTCACCAATTAACTACAAAGGAGATACAAAAAAAAGATGAGGGACAGTGATTTCGTTCAGTTTTTTGTCAATACTAATGTAAGATATCCGTTGCCTGGAACTACGTATAATAAGAAAAATTCTTGACTTGATCTACAACCATCATTGTAATCTCTTAAACCATTGATTCTGAACGATTAAATTAAATTGATTATGTATTTTAATTGAAATCAAAAGATCGAAGCAATCGATACACATTAAATTAATTGTAAAAAAATTATATTAAACTGAATTCGATTGAAAAAAATTAAATTATTGGTAGGATAAGTAAGTGTAGCTCACCATAAATGAGTCAAGTGATAAAGTAAATTGCGTTTGCCTTGTATAAAGGATTTTTATGAGTCTTACGTGTCTAAGTTTTCAAGCACTCTTTTTAATCACCCGGCTTCTATACACTTTTACATTCTACTTTGATTAGTAAAAATGGATATTACATCATTATTGAGCATTATAACATGGCAGGTATGCAATTGACGACGGATCATCTGACAGTTACAAGAATTACCACCGTCGGTTTATGTATACATCATGTTATGTTCATGTTTCTACATACACACATATGTACACTTTTTCAATTGACAGTCACGTATAATAGCTAATCTAAGGAAGAAATCGATGAGTTATTAAATTCTGTCTTTTCATCTCGACGTCGTAACGTATTAATAACAGTAAAGTTGCACTTTCGACCGACATTTTGCATAGATTTAAGATAAAATCGAACACCTGAGTAGTTTGATAAACAGAAAGAAGACATTTTTTTTGTTATTTAACTGTTTCATCGAGTATGATGAGTGTACTTACAATTGTACACTAGGGTGAACCTTAGGTACTCTTAGTGAAAATTTTTTTGCGAGATTTTTTTCACGCCGCCCCCTAAAATTGTTCCAATGGGTGAAAAAAAAAAAATTCCTATAAAAGATGAAGTTGATCGGATAAGAGGAAGACATGGCACATCGAACTTGAAAGTTTTTATTTTTGTAACTCGTTTTTCTCCATTGCAGTATATCGTTAATATACATGTTTATATATCGTTGAATTTGTCTTTTTACGTTCTGTAACAATATACAATTAGGAGTAGGTAGCGGCGGTCTTTGAGGCCCCCGCATCTAGGCCCGTGCGCGGTATACTATTGTAGAAATGTCAATAGGAATTGAGCTCGTTCCGAGTCCCGAAACATGTAAGCAGACACGCGCTACCATTTTTACGAGCTCCCTCTATCTTTGCGGGTACTATATGTATGTAGTCTGGGTGCTGTACCATTCATTCTAGCCCTACTGGAAAGCCCATTGTTCCCTAAAATATGAGAAAAGAATTTTGCCGCTATAGGCACCTACTTACTAAAAAATATGTACCTCGTAACGTTTGACGTGTTCACCCTGGGCATACACCACAGTCCAGAAGTTTGGAAGCACCTTGTGAATTGACGAGGTCGTCAATTATGCCAGGTCGAAAAGTAAGATCGACTTTAAAAACAATTTTTTCGATGAGTAAAAACGCATTACAAAATACACTCCTCACATTACTTAAAGGATCACCTTTAGGAACCCGAAAAATAGGGGCAAGTTCACATGGTCATAACTGCGGCAAAAATAGTCGTAACGATATTTTGAAAATATGGGTTGAAAGCGTGGAATACCTACTTCCACTTGTTTTTTTTCTTTAGATTTTAGCTGTATTGCTTTTCGGCAAAAGTTATAACGATATAAAGTGCAATTTTAAAAAAATGTCTTCAAGTTGCGAAAGTTCCACGAGGAGTATGAAAAATTTTACACAAATGTCATTTGCATCAGTCGAAAGCGGCTACTTTCCTGTGTAAAAAGAGAGCAACAAATTTCTTGTTCGAGTTTCTTTTTGCCGAGTTATTCAACTTTGAAGCAAAAACCGTTTTTTCTACTTTAGTTGCTTCTAGCAAGCGAAGGAAGCATCGTAGAACGTTCATGAAAAAAGCAATAGAAAGATCAATCTTTCCTCTTTAGACGCAGCTTTGACTTTTTTGATTCAGTTAAAATTTTGGTCTACAATGTCCTTTCGAAAATATGCTTGAAAATTGCACAAATTCCATTTTTTCTTCGACTCGCTATATCTCCCCGAGGGATGACTGGAACATCAATGTCTTAAGCTCATTTTAAAGTGGAGAGTCCGCCGATTATTTTGAGTTCCACCGGAACCCGCTACGATAATTTTTTACCTGTGGCTTTTATGTTTGAAGTTATTGTTCCGGAAAGAGTTCCGCGGTGGCTTCAGCGGTACGGGCGCGTGACTGCCGTACCGTCGGCATTGGCACCACCGATGACATATCGTGTGGAGGTGGGTCATATGCGTGTGCACACACAGGAACATTCGGTAGCGTCGGCGTAACTCGGCTTGCTTTCGGCTACTATCGTCACTTATGTCGGCGGGTGGGGATACGAACAAGAGCGCTCGCTTTCGTGAGAACGACCGACAGTACGACACATTTTGTACCCTTACTTTTCCGAAACCGTAACTTCAAACATAAAGGCCACAGGTAAACAATTATCGCAGCGGGTTCCGGTGGAACTCAAAAGAATCGGCACACTCTCCCCTTCAAAATGAGTTTAAGACATTGATGTTCTGGTCATCCCTCATGGAGATACAGCAAGTTGAAGAAAAAATGGAATTTGTGCAATTTTTAAGTATATTTTCGAAAGGACATTATAGACCTTAAAGATAGAGCTGCCATCCGTCCGGGTTTTCCCGGATTTGTCCTCTTTTTTAGGGCGTCCGGAGACGACCGGGGGGATTTTCTGTAGTGATCCGGGTTTTTCGATGCTGCTCGCTCAAGAAGTCATAAATATTTTATCTATACATCTTGATTGCGGCTACAGTCTATAAGTTACAGAATTTTTTGTCCTGGGATATCGTACCTAACATAAGAAATAGTTAAAAGTGTCTGGGTTTCAAGTGGAAATGCCTGGGGTTTTAATGCTCTCAGTCCTAGATTAATGATTTTACGGATGGCAGCCCTAAATGTGAGGAGTGTATTAATGTAACGCAAAATTATTCGTCATTCAAATTGATCCGTAGGTAAAAAAGTTGTTTTGTGGTTGTCAAGGATACTCGCAGTCTAATGTACACATTGACTTCAAATTTCCACAACACATTCTATTGTCTACCGGTTCTGACCTTTCTTACTTTCTCATTTGTTCTTATTTTTGTCATTGTGTTATAAAGAGTTTGGAAACTCTCATACCACACATGAAACTTTCTATCTTAAATAGCATTTTGATATAAATCATTGTTTCGCTAAATCCACGATCGTATGATACGCAGTATATACATATACAGTCACTCACAGCCATAATCGTACACTCTTTAAAATCGCATAACATTTTTAAAATTGGTCCAAACGTCTTGAGTTTTTTTGAGAAGCTAGAAGGATTAGTTTGCTAAGTGACGTGTTTCGTCGTTTTTAAAAAAAATGCAATTGGTCGGAATAGTGGAAAAAATAGTAAAGGTCGTTTTTTAAACTTTTTTTTGTGAGCCTGTAATGAAAATTCGAAAAACCCGTTTGTAGATTGAAGTAAGTTATATACATGCCTAAAATTTCATCAAAATCGGTTAACGTTGCTCTGAGCTACAAACGTTTAAAGATCGCAGAATAAGGTCGAGAATCGCTGATTTCGGGAATTTTCGCTTATTATATATATATCTGCAAATCTCTGAATATATTAATTGTAAATTTTAAAAGTACATCGGAATGTACTTTTAAAATTTACAATTAATATATTCAGAGATTTGCAGAAATCCTGACAACCACTACTTTCTTTTCGTAAGGATTAACTTCAATGGTGAATAACTTCAAGTAAAATTAATATTTTTGAGTAATTGTTCTTTTCTCATAATCCTCGCAGGGTATATTTTTTATGTATTAATAAACTGCAATAAAAAACGTATTATCGAACACAAATAAGGAATTGTAATTTTGATCTTATTTTTCGAACCAGCACAGTAATTATACTTGGAAAGATTTTCTCGTTAAACAAACAAACTTGAATAACATACACTAAATATTAATAATCATAGTTATCACTGAAACTGCGAATTCCGAATTTAATGATAACCATCAAATGTTTATACAAAATTTAATTATTTTATATAATTTTAGAAAATTTCACATGGCATCCGTAAATTCTTATGTTGATGTTCTTTACAATGAACCCTACCGTTACTCTTCATCGACTTTATCTAAAATGAAATGCATCGTCGTTATAAAACAACAGTGCCCAAACTCACTACTAAATCTATCATTTTATCCTTTAGGTTAATCCATTGACTGAAGAAGAAAGGAAGGCCCTGGAGACATTACGAATTGAGACTAAGAAGGAAACACAGAGTACAAGTAACATGTACGAAGAAACACACATTTCGAACGATCTGCAAGAGGAAATAGGAAGTTCTAACGATATGCAGGAGAAAACTCAGAGTTCGAACAGTCTACGTGACTCAAACTTGAATCCCTCAAAATTGTCAAACGACAAACCACGTCACAAGGATAAAAAAGAAGCTTCCAATCCCATTGTAAAAGTCAGTCAAATCATTGGCGATGAATCAGCTCAACCTAATCTTCATCTAATTAAGGATCTTCCACAACTTTCTACGGATGAGGGCGCCCCTCCATCCCCACATATAAACGCTGAATCGCCTACTACGGAACAAAGACTTCGGAATATTCCGTCCAACGTTCGAAAACTGTCGCCTCCGCCAGAAATATTGCTTCAGTTAGAAATGGAACGGGCAGAGAATCAATCTTTAGAAGAGAAAGCGAAATGAAATATAACGTACTATTCATAGTGAAACCAGTTTATAGTAATACCGATAACCAAGAATTTTGTGATAAAATGTGTACTTGGTTGACAAATCCCATGATTCAACGTTTTACTTACAAGTGTTACGAGTCGTATTAATATTATTGTGCGTTGTTGCCTTGAAAATTGTCCGACGTAATTCATACTCGAATAAAGTTTACCGAAGGTGTCATGCCTTATAAAACAAAATTTGAAAGTTTTATTTAAATTTTATTTATATTGATAACTTGGACGAAGATAAATCAAAATAAAGTGACATGGTTTAAAGCTCATTTGGATCAATAAAACTAGTTTATTTCATTAGAAACGTTATAAAGGCTACTATCGATACAGTTACGTTGTTTACATGTACTGTTTATTAGACAGAAGATTATCACCGGATATTTGAACTTTCTACAAGATACGATTACTTATCTAATAGACAACTAATCTTATTGAATTGCTCTTGTTCGATTGACGTTTCCTTTATCAGAATTATTGTTCTCATGTATCTCTATCCTATACTCATTATTAGCAGCATTTAAAATAAGCAGAGCTGGTACCACATTAAATTCATTGCTTCTAGAAATCTTCGGAGCAACTTTTATATTCTTGAAAGCACTTTCCTTGACGTTTATGCCCAAGTATGATCGTCGATCTTGGAAAAATCTTGCGCTCGATAAAATGAACGTATGATTTCTAAATCTACAAGCAAAAGCTGGCAAGTTCTGCTTGACTTCTGGTATGAAAACATCTCGAACCGCTTGACAGTGAACATTTGGTAATTTCATCTGCTTCTGCGTCTGGAAATTTTCGTATTCGGTGGGTTCTGAAAACCTCAAGCGCATTTCTTCATTTTCTTCTATTCCTCGATCGATTAATGAATTTCGGATATTTTTCGATGCATCGTCAAAAACTCTCGCTTTCAGGCTACGAGCTGAGGATGATCCGTTTGGTGTAGCCACTTGAACTTTAGCAATTTTTGACAACGAATATATTAAACACAATTCCTTATTTTTGAAAGGACACGACGTTCCTAAATGGTTGTTTTTTCCCAACACCTTAGGATTCTTCTCATTGCAGTTTCCACTGCAACTATTGTTGCTCAATGCTTTATCCTTTAAATTGTTAAGTTCCATCACTTTAGACTCGAAATCTTCATTCACAGCCGGATTTTCAGTCATCGTCGTACTATTTACAGTATCGGATTTGAAATTTCGATCTTGTATGGTTCTTCCATCACCGAACAATATTACGTTAGCCAACACCACCATATAGATAAATCGCTTGAGACACATTCTAGTAATAACAGCGAGAAACTTTCCACGGTATTTTCATGTGTCGTCCCTTGAATGGCGTGACCAGTAGGTAGGTACTTAACTGTCCCTTGTGACAGCGCGGTGGGCACTGACTCCTCCAGTCGAAAAAACGATTCCTGTGAGCGCACCGCACGCAAGGTGCACGGGGACAGAAGTCCTCGTTCAGTGTAGGGTCCGTTGTCTCTACACTGTTTGTTCATTTCGTGTGCGCTGACCTTATCTCCTGTTTCGACGTCGTCGAATTCCGAATATCGTCGACTTCTAACCTAAGTATCTGTGGTGGTAGACTAGCCAGAGTATCACCTTGCCCGATAGCAAATGGGCCCTGCAGGACCCCGATGAAGTAAGCCTCCTGAAACATTAGACACTGTATTAAAAATGTTAATGACCTTTCAGGGGCTTGAAAATATAATAGAAGTTTCAATACTATTACTGTATGCAACTGAAATTTACATTGTATTACTGGTTTAATAAAAAAAATTCACAAAATAATTTTTCGACAATATTTCATATTTAAGAATATAATAAATAATATTCGCACAAATATTTCTTATAAAACTTAAATGATAACCCCCTTTGTACCCTGGCCACGAATATTTTTAGACCTAGTGACTATCCGCCACTGACTATCAGTTAAAGAATTTCACGTCGGCTTTTTGATCCCGTATTCCAAGAAATGTTTCAAATTAATGACTGATGCTGAATATAGTACGTAATTCATTTTTAAATACAGATGTGGACAAAAATTTAAATCCAACTCTTAATTGGAAATATTCAGGCGGAATCTATATAATATATATTATTTACGTGAATTCGCATAACTTGTGGGAATGGAATATGACGATTCAATTTATAAAAGTAAATAAGAGCTTATTAAAATCTAGATAGCAATCTTACTTCCTTAATACATTTATAGTGCTCAACACTATTTTTTGCCGAATATATGATTATGTATACATTAATTGAAACATTACTGCCAAAGAAAAGGTATGTTCAATCTTCTTAAAAATCACGAAGGAAATTAATAAGACAGAGAAAAAAATTTGAATATACGAAATTTAAATACAACTTTAGAAAACTTATAGCGAGGGCTAATTTATTGCGGCACATTTTTTTGACGATAAAGTTTGTCGCTTTGAATAGTCACTTGTTTACTGATTTTTAAATTTTAAACAATACGCAATCTTCTTCTAACTAATAATCGATAATTTAAAACAATGCCGTTTATGTATCAGATGATACACTATTTACTTTACAGGAATTTCGTTTATCTTTTCCCGAGACCGATCGATAAAAAATAGTGTCCAGCACTATAGAATCAGCTTGACTACGAGTTATATTTAATAGGAATATGTAATTATAAATTACATTGTTAATAATTACATTAACCCGCATATTAGAGTTAAGTGCAAAAATACAGATAATACAAGGAAAAACAAGTGGATATTAAAAATTCGAAAATGAGAGGTACGAACAATTATTTTCTTATTAAAGCAGACACGTTTATTTTCAGTATTATAACAGTTACATATAGGTATATACTTACCAGGACCGGCCACGGAGAAAGGGCAGCAGGTGCAAGGCACCCAGGCCCCGTTAAACGCTGACCCTGTAGTGCAACGGCGCGCCGCGCACGATGTTTTCGTCCACTTGAAAGTGTCTAATTTAGGAGGCCCCGCGCACGAAATGGGCCGATGCTCTGCCAGGCGCGCACGCGGATGCTTGGCGCGCACGTCGAAGACAGTGGAAACTCTAGCCTGCTTTTCTACATCTTGCTTTCTTTATCTACGTAAAGCTAACGCCGGCGGTTGGGTCAGTAGCCGAAACAACGCCTTAAAACTTCATACTACTTGAGTTCCTTCCCATAGTTCCGCTATCACTTTCAACATCGCTCAGTCATTCGCTATCTCGGCGTCCTGTTTGTTTTTCCTCAAACTAGGTATATGAGATTGAGGGTAGTTACCACTGCGACCAATAGTGAAAATACGAACGTTCTTTGTTTAGATAATGTGAAGAAGATGGGCCATAGGGAGGAGACTGAGTATATCATGACAAAATGTCAGGGGTGTGCGGGTACCCGACTTTTCGGGCTCGGGGCAGGCCGGAAACTTTCGGGCGGGATCGGGCGGAGTCCCAATACTTTCGTATTGCTCGAGATCCCGTCAGTTTCGGGATCCCGAGACTCGATTCGGGCTACAAGCATAGCCGCCATGAGCGGGAAAATTTGATTTCAGGTCGGCTCGGCAAAACTCGGACGCGATCGGACAATATCGTTACCAGTAATAGATCAAAATTATTACCTGAGAACATAGAGAAATTATGTTTCTTCCACGTTAATTTGAAATAATAAAATATTCGTCTTCTTGTATATTATTGTTACTATGAAACATCCAGGAAATATTCCTTTCTGTATGAATATAGTTGTTCGTACGTTTTCTATTTTAAATTGGAACGTATCCCAAAAACGATAATACCCTATATATTCCCCTTAAATGAAGTACTAAGTATGAAGTATATTTTATTAAGATTTTAAAATATTGTCAATATAAAAATAGTCTACTTCCCAAGTTTTGAACATGGTATTTATTTAAGTACGTATATGGACATATTCAGTATTCACAGACTATTTGGTAGCAATGAAAATACATATATATGTAAATAAATAATAAGATACAAATTATGATTTAACAGGAGACAGAAAGGTAAAAACTTATCACTCTGGTATTGATATAAATGATAGACATAATTCTTTCCGTCTCGGTCCCCTCGTAATAGCTGTCTTTCGAGCCGATCGCGTCCGAGTTTTGCCCAGCCAGCCTGAAATCAAATTGCCCGCTCATGGCGGTCATGCTTGTAGCCCGAAACGAGTCTCGGGATCCCGAAAACTTCGGGATCTCGAGCAATACGAAAGTATCGGGACCCCGCCCGATCCCGCCTGAAATTTTCCGACCCGTCCCGAGGGCCGGGAACCCGAGCCTCGGGACGATCCGCACACTCTTACCAAATGGACCAGCATTTCCAAACTCCCAGACGCTAACTTTCTACCCGTGCACAGGAAATACACGTGTATCATTTCTTCTGGTTAATTCGCATTTCTGAAATATGCCCACGCGGACCTATCACCTTATGGATGTTCGTGTTGCCACCCAAACTGTATTACCGACCCATAATTTGAGGACTGAATGTAGTGGCATCTGCTCATGAACAGCGTCCAACTCAGCAACTACTCTGAAATGTGTTGAAATGCTGAACAGTGTTTGCGTGCTTGTATACGTATGACCTGTTCAGAGTAGAGTTAGACATACCTAGAGGACAGGCTTTTGTTACGCTATGCTTTGGCTCGGTTTGTCAACGACTCACGCGGATTTCTCTCCGAAAATCCATTTCGGGGATCAAAACGCTATGGCGTTCAAAAATGGTATTTCTTCAAAGCCCGTGTAAGCTATAAATTGCAAGATGACATTAGCTATTAGTACTTTGCGTGTAACAGAGCCCTTGCACGTATCGTACGCCGACAAGTATTCAAAATTCATACTGTTACTAACATTCTCGCAAGTTTCTAATGCTCTGTTTAATCATTCTAGTGAAGTAATAATAATTGGATTCTATTTGCCCCGAGTATTAGTTTACCGCCAACATTGAAATTTACAGTAAAATTTAAGTCTTAATAGCCTCGCATAAAGTTGCATGATGCATGAGTGTCGTGGGGTGCATGGATGCAACTGCAAATCGCGTTACATTTGAAATCCGTTTTGCGAAAGAAGATTTTGTCTAGCCCTGAGAAATTCATCGATTCAGTGTTCAGTGAAGTGTGTGCATGTGAGTGCATATTATTATGTGATTCCGCAATTCGAGCATCAATTTCATCGATTACTGGACCATGTGGGAGGCCTTTTAACAGGATTCCACTGAGATATACCCATTACCTAGAAAAACTTCTCGTGCAACACTACTCTCGGGTCCTATCATGGGTCCCCAGGATTGGAAGACGTATGGAAAGTGCAGTTTGGATAACTGCAGTTGCGAAGAGTGAAAGTGATGCAATCAACGTTGCTAGATAAAATTATTTCCAGCCTTGGCGAATTTCCAGTTAGCTGGGAGTCGTTGGAGCGAAACAGAACGATAGCAACCTCAACGAATGTAGCACCATCGCCGAACAATTTACCTACCAGTTCAACTTTATTCGCGATCTTGATCGGATCTCAGTGAACGCGTGAGCATATTATTTCGTGATATCTCGATTCCTAAATAAATTTCATCGTTTACTGGACCATGTGGGAGGACGCTCAACAAGATTCTACTACAATACAAAGGGTATCTAGAAGACTTCTTGAGCAATACTTTTCTCGAGGAGCTGGGAGTAGTTGGAGCGAGACAGAACGTCAACAACCTCTTCCAAGTTCGTACTGTGCCAGTTGAACATTAGCTGCGACAGTCATCGGATCTCAGTGAACGCGTGAGCATATTATTTAGTGATATCTCGATACATGGATTAATTTTATCGATTACTGGACCATGTGGGAAGTCGCTTAACAGGATTCTACTACAATTCACCTAGTATCAAGAAAACTTCTTTAGCAATACTTTTCTCGAGGAGCTGAGAGTCGTTGGAGTGAGACAGAACGTCAACAACCTCTTCCCAATTCGTACTCTGCCAGTTGATCTTTAGCTGCGACAGTCATCGGATCTCAGTGAACACGTGAGCATATTATTTCGTGCTATCTCGATTCCTAAATAAATTTCATCGTTTCCTGGACCATGTGGGAGGACGCTCAACAAGATTCTACTACAATATAAAGAGTATGTAGAAGACTTCTTGAGCAATACTTTTCTCGAGGAGCTGAGAGTCGTTGGAGCGAGACAGAACGTCAACAACCTCTTCCAAATTCGTACTCTGCCAGTTGATCTTTAGCTGCGACAGTCATCGAATATCAGTGAACGCGTGAGCATATTATTTCGTGCTATGTCAATTTCTAAATAAATTTCATCGTTTCCTGGACCATGTGGGAGGACGCTCAACAAGATTCTACTACAATACAAAGAGTATCTAGAAGACTGCATGAGCAATACTTTTCTCGAGGAGCTGGGAGTCGTTGGAGCGAGACAGAACGTCAACAACCTCTTTCAAGTTCGTACTCTGCCAGTTGAACATTAGCTGCGACAGTCATCGGATCTCAGTGAACGCGTGAGCATATTATTTAGTGATATCTCGATACATGGATTAATTTTATCGATTACTGGACCATGTGGGAAGTCGCTTAACAGGATTCTACTACAATTCACCTAGTATCAAGAAAACTTCTTTAGCAATGCTTTTCTCGAGGAGCTGAGAGTCATTGGAGCGAGACAGAACGTCAACAACCTCTTCCAAATTCGTACTCTGCCAGTTGAACTTTAGCTGCGACAGTCATCGGATATCAGTTAACGCGTGAGCATATTATTTCGTGATATCTCGATACATGGATTAGTTTTATCGATTACTGGACCATGAGGGAGGTCGCTAAATAAGGTTCAACTGCAATTCACCCAGTATCCAGAATACTTCTTGAGCTACACTTTTCTCGAGGAGCTAGGAGTCGTTGGAGCGAGATAGAACGTCAACAACCTCTACGAGTGTCACACCATCCCTGAACATTGTACCTGTCAGTTTAACTTTATTCGCGATCGTGATCGGATCTCAGTGAACGAGTGACCATATTATTTCGTAATGTCTCGATTCCTGGATTAATTTCCTCGATTACTGGACCATGTGGGGGTCGCTTAATATGATGCGATTGCAATTCACCCAGTATCTAGAAGACTTCTTGAGCAATACTTTTCTCGAGGAGCTGGGAGTCGTTGGAGCGAGACAGAACGTCAACAACCTCTTCCAAATTCGTACTCTGCCAGTTGAACTTTAGCTGCGACAATGATCGGATCTCAGTGAACACGTGAGCATATTATTTCGTGCTATCTCGATCCTAAATAAATTTCATCGTTTCCTGGACCATATGGGAGGACGCTGAACAGGATTCTATTGCAATTCACCCGGTATGTAGAAGTCTTGGGGCAACACTTTTCTCGGGTCCTCACTGCTTAGGGAAATTTAAAAACGTACAGTGCGAGTGTAGAATCAGTGTTTTTACGCATCCTGAACTATTTAATACTATGCACCGGTGCTCAAATTGCTTTTTGATCGTGAAATTATAGTGACATATTTGTGTGTGTGTTACAATCTCTTCGGCACTATCAACCTTAGTCTGTGAACCTGTTGACGAGGCTGCCTGTCTGCATCGATAGGAGTGAGATTGTGTTCAACGATCGGTGAGTGGTACATTTCAATATTTCAATTTTTCTGCACTCAATTGAACAAATGATTGCTTTAGCGAACACAGTGACCAAGAATACATAGTACTTAGTACTTATGAACAATAACATTAACGCGCGTACTTCCAAATGTTTAATACAGACAAAAGCAATAACTAAATTTCAAATTCGAGGTCAAAGTTCTGATAACGCGTTTTAAATATTCCAAATTATTTTTCTTGAATTTTATAATCAGAGCTTCATGCTTTGAATACAAGTCACACTTCTCAACCCTAATTACATTCGAGTCATTAGATCCCCTTAATAAAAGGAGAATGGAATGCATTAATTTCTTAAGGAGTTTCAACTATATAACTCGACGCTCTTTCTCATACAAATAATAATAACCGAGAATGACAGTTGATATTGGTACTACTTGGTCACTATGCTAGCTACATCTACTTTGCTCTCTCCTTACAATATTAAAATCAGCCGAGCAATAAGTCTTAGTGTAACAACTTCAGTCGTAAGACTTTTTCCAAATTTTTCAAAATGCACATAGCATTGGTCAAACATGGACCAGAAATATTTCGTAGAAATGGGTCACTTTCGTAGGTACCTCCATGTTGGTGTGCCTGGACTTGGTAACGTTTTCCAAGCATTGCGACTTGCGAAACGGAATCAAGGCTAAAGCCTACGATCTAGGTTAATGGCCCAGATCGAGCCAAACTTACATTCGGTGAGTTTGGTTCGGTCTGGACGTCTATTCAAAAATGCACTTCCGTACTTCGAGCGATAAGCTTCTATTCCGTCTCGTTCTTTTTAAATATAAGAGTGCCAAACGCACTCTTCTAGAAATACAATTCGCCTTCGATCACTGATTTCGATTTCGCGCATGGTGTGCTCGCCCTTCATAGGCCGGCTGTGCTGGGTACAACTTATCACGGCTTTACACAGAGGACCATTGTTAGACGAAGATGTGCGCCAGTTCATGACCATTCTGATTTTCTAGTTATCCCGCCGATACCGGGCTTCGGTCCACCTCGGCCGGCTCTGTGGTCTCAGATGGCTCGTTCTCGGCCACGCTCGCCATGGCTGTGTAAAGTCGTGATATGGAGCATGCCATGTAGAAACGAAAATTCGGTGCATCGAGGGTGAATGTTCGCGTCGCATCGTGTCTTTCGGTCCTTTAGTCGTTCAGTCTCTTTTGCAATCTCAATCTGGAGATTCTTAGCTTTCGCATATCCCTTGAAAGTTACGCAAGTGCATATTTGCAATAGATTATGCCACTAGGGCTCATTTTAAAGAGTGCGATAGGCTAAATTTAAGGGTAGATGTGCGCTTGCTTGTTGAGAGTGACACCTTTTGCTTTTGGTTTCTCTAACAATTAGCTTCACCGTGCACCGTGTCGTTTCTCATTTAGCATACTTTTAAACAGTTGTCATAGTGACTTTTATATTCCCTACTTACAATTCTCTTTTCTCTCTTTCCGGAAATATAATTCGCACTCGGGAGAGATCTTGAATTGGCACAAGACGCTCGGGCACGATACACTCGCCTGTGCAAATTGTCGGCTTTGTGGTGGGAGCGCGTATTGCAGCTGCATGTGATTTAATTGTGAGGCGGGCTGCTGTGATTCTGACCCCCCCAGGCGCGGCCACGAGCGGGGAACTCCCGTTAATGGGGTGGGCTGGATGAGTGGTGGTCTCGTATTAGCTTTTTATCTGTGCAACTGCAATGCGTGAGTGTATCGAGCAGCTCGAGATCTCTCGCGACGGCGAATCCGTGTCCGTTTGTTAATTCTTTCCTATCTCTGCAATGAGATACTTAGAATCTGTTTGTCACTTGAAAGCAATGCAAGCGTATCTCTAAAATATGTGAAAGAAATTGTAATCGTGTGTATGCAGAGAGATCGACGAGAACCTCTCGTCTATTTCTCTCACGCGTGTATGTTAACCGTTTGGGCTTTGAAGTTAAGTCTTTTAAAAGAATTTTAGTAGTCATTTACCGTATATTGCAATCACAGTCCGAAAGGTTAATATACCGAAGCATAGTCTGTTATGCTTCCACTGAGTGGCGTGTGTGTGTGTGCGTGCTGCGAAACTTAGAAAAGTTGGGCATGCAAGTCTAGTTTTAAGCGTTCCATCGAAGAATTCTTCGAGGGATTCGCCGAGGGATTCGCCGAAGGGTTCTCTGGTGAATTCTTTCACAGATTCCCTCGGAATTTCGTTGGCGGGCTCAGGGTGGAATTAGATCTGGGTTAAGCTTTACTAATATCATAGAGTAGAATTAGAAATTTTTTCTGTTCGGTGAACTTACGTTCAGTGAGTTTGGTTCGGCCTAGACATCTAATTAGAATTTTATTCTTTTTCAGGTAGGTATTTCTTCGATGGTTTTGTATGACTTGGTGTCCCTGTCATGCATCTTGTGAATCTGTTTCCATTTCCAGCTCTCCTTTATGTATCTCAACGATGGGTTTGCATGGTTTATTCCATTTCATGCATTTCGTCGATGGTTTTGCGTAATTTGTTCTATTTCCTCAGAATCGTCGATGGTTTTGTATGATTTGTTTTATTTCATGGGTTTGTTCGATGGTTTTGTATATCTTGTGTCACTCTGTCATGCATCTCATCGATGGGTCTACATTTTCAGCTCTCTACTTCATGTATCTCTACGATGGTTTTGCATGCTCGTGCGTGCTCTTCTATAGGTCGAAATTATCTCGAACGGCACCAACGCAATGAGTTTTTTTTCTTAATTGCCTTCCAGGCTGTTCACGCTATTACTAACATAACGTAGTTAACTATTCCAGCTTTTCCGGTTCACCGTTCCGCGGGGAAGGGAGTTCATAAAATAATATATTTAAAAATAGAAGAGATAATGAAAAGTGATAGTGAAACGTGTTAGTGCAAAGTGATAGTGAATGAAGACATCTAAGGAAGCCTAGGTTAATTTATTATAGCATGAAGTATTTAAGGCCCCATGTAAAATTGCCAAGTAGTCACTGAATCATTAGCTTTGTTGCTCTTTTATTGGCTCCTCATCTCCGATGAGGAGGTCGCCGCTACTTCCGTTCACGGAAGCAAGCGACTGGGCATGGAATCGGTATGGGTGGATCAGTTTCATCCCCTGGTGTTCTTGTCGAAAGGGAAAAGTTTCGGGCGTAGGGTGTGTACCTTTTGGTATACTGCCTGCGTAAGTCACCCGGTCCGATTTCCAGTCTCCTCGTTAGTCGGCTTGAGTCAGGTCACACCTAGTGTTGCTCCTGACGAGTCGCTGGGTGCAGAGGAATCGTTTGGGAGACGCCGAGCGCTTTTCTCTTTCGACTCGGACAGCAGGGTGGTAGGAACTGCGCCATCCAATACTCCTTTCATGTTCACTCGTAGTCTTTCCTTCTTTGCTGAATTTATTTTAATCGTATGATTGCTTGACAGTTCCCTATATGCGATATCTAAACCGAAGGGATCGATGGAAATTTGTTTCCATCCAGCTCTTTGGTTTAGTAGGCTAAGATTTTCATGTAAAATTGCCAAGTAGTCACAGAATTTTATTACCTTTGTTGCTCGTTTGCTGACTCCTTATATCTGATGAGGAGATCGCCGCTGCTTCCGTTTGCGGAAGCAAGTGAGTCAGCATGGAATTGGTATGGGTGGATCAGTTTCATCCCCTGGTGTTCTTGTCGAAAGGGAAAAGTTTCGGACGTAGGGGGTGTACCTTTTGGTATACTGCCTGCGTAAGTCACCCGGTCCGATTCCCAGTCTCCTCGTTAGTCGGCTTGAGTCAGGTCACACCTAGTGTGCTCCTGACGAGTCGCTGGGTGCAGAGGAATCGTTTGGGAGACGCCGAGTACTTTTCTCTTTCGACTCGGACAGCAGGGTGGTAGGAACTACGCCATCCAATACTCCTTTCATGCTCACCCGTAGTCTTTCCTGCTTGACTGAATTTATTTTAATCAAGTGATTGCTTGGCAGTTCCCTAGATTCGATATCTAAACCGAAGGGATCGATGGAACTTTGTTTCCATCCATCTCTTTGGTTTATTAGGCTGAGGGATTCATGTACAGGGAGATCGATGGAACTTTGGTTCCATCTATCTCTCTTCGGGTCTCTAAACGCAGCAACCTCCTCGTGGTGAGACCTGGTAATCGGTGAAAACCGAGCCGATAGCTGCGCTTGTCAAATATTCTAATCAGATATAAGAATTTCTTTAACTTGCAATACTATGGTAGAATGTAAAAATAAAATATGTAATTTGAAATGTTTTTTCGTTTGTTCCTACCGGCCCCCAGAACACGAGTATAGTGTTAAGGTAGAAGGATAAGTGCATGTTGGAATATTTCATCGAAATACTGGAACTGATGGGTTTTTGACAATTTTTAAAGTCCTCTCTGCTTCAGCACCTTATTGAAATATAGTCCTTGACGAGGTATTCCACGTTACATCATGAAAGCATGTCTTCCACGAATAATGTGGTTGTTTATATAAATTTTTATATTCAATAAATTTGTTTTGCGTTAAGTAAATTGGAATAGAACAGGGAGGTTAAAAGGCGTATGTGTTCTTGTTTTGTTGTGATCCTTCTTTCTCTGTCGTTGCGCGGAATACGTTATAAAACGATCTTTAAATTGTTACTCTAGCAGAATCATTTGTAAATCGCGGGTTTCAAATGATCTAAGTTTTACCCGTGTTGAATTCTGATTTCTACGACGCGTAGCGTTACAATCTTATTTTAGACTGAATCGATAACGTTGGGTGTGACATAAAAATGGTAAGGGGGCTCGCGAGCCCCCCGAGTGTGTGACACAAAATTACATTGCGTGATTGGT
This sequence comes from Andrena hattorfiana, assembly GCA_944738655.2. Taxonomy (NCBI): domain Eukaryota; kingdom Metazoa; phylum Arthropoda; class Insecta; order Hymenoptera; family Andrenidae; genus Andrena; species Andrena hattorfiana. Next base: position 26,338,915 of record OX122889.2, read on the forward strand.
CTATCCTATACCTCGTCTGTGGTCTGTGATACCATGAATTACCGCACCAGGTAACACCATGCCCAGCATGGAGGTTTTCGGAAGTTCAGCCGCTACTGCCCTCGTGTTGTATGGTTGCCAACTACTTACAAGTATACACATTAATGAAATCCCGCATCAAAGAGGAGATGTAATAAGAGGCGTCACTCGACAAGGACAGAAATAAACTAGGGAAATCACTAGACAACCAATTTAAATGCCCATTCGGCAATGATCGGTAAACTTCGGCAATAATCAGCCAACTGCGGTAAGGTACATTTAGTCGATTTGAATATCCCGCTCGAATACACAACTAATTTAAATGCCAAGGTCAAGTAAGGACTTCAAAGATTCCGCCCGGAGTGACGCCTCTTATTATATCTCCTCTTTGCCCGCATCACATTGTACAGTAGGTATTAGGGATGGAGTGCAAAATCACTAACAGTGATTTATCACAGTGATCACAGACTCACGATCACGGTCGTGATTGAAGTTAAATCACGACCGTGATTGTGATTTTTTTTAACTTGAGTGAATTGTTTACTGTGATCGTTATTCTTGATCTTGATTGAATTATGTTTTATAAAATACTTCAATATAGCTTGTGTTACAGTTAAAGCGTGCTAATTTAGCGAATATATAGAATATACATTCATAAATAGTTAATGTATGCACGCACTGATTTGATTGGCTAAAGTATTCACATATACATTACACTTTTTAACTAAAGTGAAGAAATATTCGTTAATTTAAATAGATCAAGAACGATTACATTGATTCAAAATATACAACTGAGATTCTATAAGAACAGTGAGGACTTGAGAATGTTTCGAGAGAAAGTAGAAATTGGGATTATGTGGCGCGTGCAAAGATCAGTTATGCTCTCCATCAATCAGAAATGATCACAAAAATCGCGAATCACTGCTCTGCCTGCACCAATCAGAAGCGATCACGGATCACTGTTCTGTCTGCACCAATCTGAAGCGATCACGAAAATCACGGATCACTGTGACAAATCACCGTGATTGGGAACGAACGTGATCGGATCACTCGTGATTCACAAATCACGGTTCTAGCCAACACTAGTAGGTATAGATTTAAATAAAAAAAATCTACTAATGTTGATATTAAATGTTATGTAGGCAAGTCATTCTTTCTTCTTACTTTTTCGTAATAAAAACATTCAGAGAACCGGTAGATAACACGAATCCCTTAAGGCTGCAACAGACACGTCGAGTAATTTAGTCGAGTAGCGAGTAATTTAGTAATTTACCATTGTTTTACTTAACTACTTGACTAAATTTTAGTATCCACACACGAAAAATTACTAAATTACTCGCTACTCGACTAAATTACTCGTCGTGTCTGATAGTGAATTCGGACGATCGCACTGGTGCGCAGTGAGTGCGACTTTTAGCCAATTGGAAGCGAGAAAACTCGCACTCAGTGCGCATTAGTGCAGGTTGCCGAATCTGCTATGAATCAGCCTTTACGCTACTTGCGCGAAACATGTGCGCGATGTGATGTCATGTCAATTTGTAATCATTTGTAACGTAAAACAAGGTAAAATGTGAGACGTGCGTTTGGCGTTGCACGTATATTAGAGAAATATGTATATTTTATTATTAGTTACGCGGTAACGACAAGATGCTGTAATGTTTCACTTATTATCGACCAAGGTGCAAAACTTTATAGTGATAGAAATTAATACTGATTTCGAAACACTCTGTGCGGTAAAGATAGTGTATAATTTTTAACAATTTAACGTTAATTTCTTTCTCTATTGATTGATAGGTAAAAGTAAGTCCAATTTTATATGAAAGCTAGTATCTGAAGCTGCAAGAAGTTGACGCCCGATTAAAATAAAGCACTGAAATGGCACATAACCTAAAAATTATTTAACTCTGTTGATTGATTCTGCTCCTACCATCACATGTCAACGAATGCGGAGTAGTTGTAAAATTGAAATAATATGGCGGGCCAACAACATCCTTTTCCGTCTGGGTTTCCCAATGTGCAACAGTCCGCGATGCGAACGCAATTTGGTGGAGGACAAATGGTATCTGGTTTGATGGGGCCGCAACAAGGTGGTAAGCGTATTCGTGGCGAAGAATGTAATTGATAAAGCAGCTGAAATATTTAAACATAAAATTCTTCCAGGCATGGTAAACCCTCAACAATTTGGGGTCGGAGTCGGCGTAGGTGGAGTAGGATCTAATGCAATGGGTATGCCTAACGCGCAACAAGTTTTGGCACAGCAGCAACAACAGCAGCAGTCTGTCGCGATGCAGCAACAAATGCAACAAATGCAACAGCAGCAGTTACAATTACAACAGCAACAACAAGCTGCTATGGTGCAGCAAAATAATCAAACAAATAATCAAGCCACCACGCCGCAGACTCCTGTACCGCCTACACAACCACCGCCTCAACAGCAACAACAGCAAAATAAAGAATTTAATACCGCCAGTTTATGCAGATTTGGCCAAGAAACCGTGCAAGACATTGTCAGTCGCACTTTGGAAGTATTTCAAACGCTGAAAGTTCTTCAGCCACCAAATGGTAATAAACAATTAATATATTGAAATTTATTCCAATTGTATTATTTCATTAAATATCATAATTTTAGGTATGGCGCAAGGAGCAAGTTTAGCTAATGAGAAAAAGAATAAAGTACAAGAACAACTAAGAACGCTAAAACTATTATTCAAACGCTTGAGACTGATTTACGAGAAATGCAATGAAAGTTGCCAACTTCAAGGCATGGAGTATACGCATATAGAAAGTTTAATTCCTTTAAAAGAAGAATGGGACATGAAGTCTGATGAGAAAAAGACGTCCGAGGCTTATAGGCTTGCTTGCGAAGAAAGCAAAGAAATTATGGAGGTAAGTAGAGATGACAGATTGAACGACAAAATATTAATTTCATGTTTCATAATAAAATTTAATTTTTCCAGCAAGTTGTATTAAAGAATAGGCATCTTAAGGAAATCATCGATCACTTACGACGTATCATTTCGGAAATAAATACAATGTTAAACATGCGTCGGTCTTGAACTATCAATTGTACATATATATTTGTATAAGTTATTAGATAAATACGTTAAGAATAAAGATATTATTTCCTATTTAAACTAAGAGTATCGGTATTAGTTACCTTCTTCATGTTATTGCAGAATACTAATATTATTTACATCCAGGTAAATAACGTCGCTTGTCCTAAGAATTGCTTCTGGAATCTTGCCTAGTGGTGTTTCCAGATTACGTACGTATACTTCTAAGCAATCCACATCGCAGCCTCTAAACTCAGCAGAGACACGTGTGTTTTCGTGTAGATAAAATTCTGCTTGCTTACCTTGAACACGCATAAATATAATATGCAATTATTTACACAATTAGTTTTCCCTTAAGCACGAACCGTGACAAAATATAAATAATTTATTGCACAATTCCTTTCCCTCTACAAGTATCAACTACATACTATTTTACTATTTCACTCGGGAAATTTTCACTAATGAAAATCAAATTCGACCGGATTGATATATGATTACGTTCGCGCATTAGAAAACTAAAATTTCGATTTTTGGCGCCACGCATAAGCAATTTCATATTTAACTAAATAGTCATAACAAGAAATAATTATCATAACAGTTGATCGGTACACATAAAGTTGCACAGGATTTAGATAAATAGTCTCGTAATATTGAGTCCTAGGAAAAGGAAATAGGACTAGAAAAGGAAAGATACCGTACCAACAATTCCGGTAATCACCCGTAGAAATCGTTCTCGCAGAAATGCACGAGCTTCTTGTTTTTCCGGTGTCACAAATTCTAAGATAGTACTGTCTTTATTCAATCTTATGCTGCTTTCAATCGTACTGGACATTTTCAGAAAAATCTTCCGACACGAAAGGAGCAGAGATTCCTCCTGATTCCTCCTATGGCGGAATAGGTAAACTACCACGTCGTATACTTATGTATATATATGATGTACGTATGTACATACATATTATATTTAGTGCCGCTACCATGCGCGCCAAATTTGAACTGTCTCATTCGATGCTTCAATTAATTTAAGGACATTAGCTTGTAAATTAACGTTCATGCCTACAAATCATGTTTAATATATAATTTCTTGATATATTAATAAGATGTCAGAAAAAACTATTCTAATTAGAATTCTACTTTTGTCAAATACTAGGTAATAACGATATAGGTAGTTAGTAATTTTGAAAAAAAAGGAGGCGTATTTTTACTAACTAATTAATAATCTGTTAACTTATTTTATAGTAGATACCCACATGACCTAAAGAGGAAGTTCAGATTAACGTACATATGTAATTACTTCTAACGATATCTGAAGAAGCACGCTTTCACGAGGTGGAACATGAGGGTAACCCGCAGGTTTCGAATTTTGTTAAACAGTTCGTCCAGTTTCTCTTCACTTTCGTTCCAAACACCGAGCTGTAACAATGAATTCCCTGTTCTTCTTGTTGTTAATCGTCAGCCTTTGCTGTAACAGTAAGTATTGATGTTAATAATTGAAATTTATACATAAAAACATGTTCTACTCTTTACCTTTCTAACACCAAACACATCGTTGATATCAATGTTTTTTTTTTTAGGATTATATTGCCATACCGCAGTAACGGGTGAAAATCTGACAATGGTTCGCAGATCATTAGGGATGCCAACCATGAGGAGCGTTGAAACTCATATACAAGGGAAACAAGTATCACAGAGGGGTGAACTACTCCCACAGCAAAGTCCGTTAAAAATGGAAGAGTTAAAACGAATTGCGAATACAAGAGTTGATTCTTCCAACAGAAAGACCAAAATTTTGGGGAGTTTGGCTTTTCTAGCTGGCTTAAATATCGGTGGTTCGGCGGGTGCGGCATCGTCCACTGCAAAAACATACATTAAACCACCAGTGGCTTTAAAACTTGATGCATCTCAGCTTTCGCCCCATCTTGCTACGATTTACGATCCTCACAGTTACGTGTCGCATCCGTATATCCTTGCCACCTCTTTGGGATTCTATCCTGTACTAAATCCATTGCGACTGCAATCCATTGGCGGGATACAAAATGACTTTCAAACACTTACTCAAAATCCGCAAGCCTCCACATTGAATTTGTTGGAGAATAAGAAACTAATTGAACTGCTACACAACAATGACGAATATACAAGCGAGGCCCAGAAGATTGAGAATGTCAGAACTTCAAGCAACGCCGGCGGAGAGGCTGTTAAGAGGGCAGAATTGCAAGTTGAGGACGTACGGAACGCGGAAGAGAAGGTAAGAATTTGGTAAGGTGAACAAATAGAAATTAGTGCAGAAAACCGCGTTACGTTTTGTCCGATGTACCTACCTACATCGTATTTCGTATAGTAGGATATCCCTTTGAAACCTATTTTAACAGATATTAAAATTCAAGGTTTACCATACATCGTGTATGTACTTACCTACCTATGATACTTAACGCGCTTCCACTTATAAGCGCTTTTATTTCCGACACGCAGCAGGTATCAATTTAGCTTTTGTGACTTTTATTATATGAAGAAATATAGACAGTATGTACAACTGGAAATTCAAATACCATTATTTTCAGATTCGCGAAGGTCGTTTCGGAAACCAGATGCACGAAATAGTTCTTATTTGTATGAGAATTTAAAACAATAAACGCAAAGTCTCTATAATTGTCACGTAAAGTTCACGGAGTTAACTTTTTATATGAACGATCAGACATTTAGAAAATTAAACGACTCTAAAAACGCTACTAATCGTTAAGCTTAATATCTATATATAGTATATTCTACTAATATAATAAATGCGAAAGTGTGTTTCGATGTTAGTTACTCAATCACGCCGCAATTACGCAACGGATCTTTCTAAAGTTTTGTATACACGTAGTCTAGGACCAGGAATAACATCTAGGATACTTTTTATCCCGATTTTTTTAACCGACCTGGACTAAATATTGCGTAATTACTCTCTAAACCCTGTGGAACATATAGGCTACTATGAAATCTGGACATCCCTCCCCTTCGCCCTTATTTTACCCCCTTGGCACTCTGTGGCAATCAAAATTTTACCCAGGCGACGCCGGGTACTTTAAGCTAGTACATAATATATATAAAAAAAGAAGTCCTGACTGGCTGACTGACTGACTGATCACGATTTCTTTGGAATCACTGAACCTAAGACCATGAAATTTGGTAGCTAGGTTCCTCTTAGCCCCTAGGTGTTCGTTACGAATATTTTTTTAAAAAAACTCCAACCCCTTCACTGAAAAAAAAATATTTAACCCGAGTAACACCGGGAATTTTAAGTTAGTGTACTATAAAAGGGATGAAAAATTATGTGTATGTGATTCGATGAAATGATGGACATAAGTAATATAAAATCATACAAAAAATGAAAGTAGACATATTAATATATAAAGCAGAAACTGTTTATGTGTTTGTCTGTCGCCTAAAAACTTTCGAGTGGTAAACTCTGATGGGGTCACGAAATGTGTCCCAGCTCAGTATGCCTAGCTAATCCAGATGAATATGACTATTTTTGCAAAAAGAAACTAATAAAAAAAATTTTTTTTATGAAATCAGAATCTAAATTTCGGGCGAAGCCGAGAAGTAAAGCTAGTATTTTATAAGACGAGTACTTGTCACGAGTAATTTGGTTTTAATTAGTTACAATAATAAGCCCAAATTTAAAGAACTTTAGTAGGTAGTATATTAATAGCATTCAAATAATCATTTAGTTTTAATAGGTACCTATCCATTATATATTCTTGATATTCATTCCTATTTTATTGATGACTAACAGATATCCAGCTCGGAGACTGTGTGCAATATACAACAAGGAAATAACAGGAAACAGGATAATTTGCTGAAAAGTGCTCCTAAAGACACGGAAGACAGTTCATTAGCAACTTCAGCCGTTCGAGCAGAAAATAAACCGATACAAATTACTGGCCCCAATGGTACTAATACCAATACTACGAGTCTAAAAAACGAAACAATGAATAATAACGAAACAGTAACTTCACATTTTTATGGATATTACGGCGGTTATCCACAAAATATCAACCACATCGATTTTACTACAGAAACGAATGAATTTAAGTATCACGATTACGATCACATTAATTATAATTTGCCATCCTACGAGAAACCTGTGAATTTTTACTCGGATGAAAAGTATAATTATTACTCTAATCCCAACGCTGACTCTTTCCCACCGAATCAGTTTCATCAAGAACAAGTACCCGAATACTTTTCCAACGACTTCAACAGATTTTTATATACACCGGAGAATACACCACAATTTGTCAACAGTGGTTTTAGACCTGTCGTTTAGATACTTTTTAAACATGTAAAACACGTTTATTTTACGAATGAATGATAAGTGATGCTACATATCTAATGTTAATTAAGTATACCTACCTACATATGGCGTAATTATAGATTTCAGTTAAATGCAAAACAGAATTAAATAAATTTGTTATGTTAACAAGAAACAGATTAAGTATATAATTGGTTTTCTTTGCAATTTATTGTAACCTTATATATGTATATCTACTCTGGGTGGATGTAAATAATAATGATACTCGCGCTTACGTTACAGCTACATGATTATTGACTATGCACGACCCTTAGTAGGACACAGTGGTAATCACGAATTGCTCAGCTAGATTGTTGACCGAATTCTCATAGATAGTACACATGGTACACATTTCAGAAAGCTGGAAAATAGTTTTATAGTATTGCTAATATGTGTTGTAAGAAAATGAATGTGTTTGTTCTATTCGCCATTAGTTTAGTGTTCGTGCTCGATTTTCGTGTATCAGCAAGTAAGCCTCTTAAAATACTGATTTATAAGATATTACTTCTATTCGAGTAAAGATGTCATATAATTTTATTTCCCGATGTTTCTCGTCACATTACTTTGTTTTATATTTAAGAAAACATGATCATAAAGCACGAATTATAAATGAGAAATTAGTCTGTGTAACGCATTTGTTTACATATTTTGATAAAGGTTTCTTTTAATATTTAGCGTTACATCTGTACGTATACATATGTCTATACATCTAACTCTACTGTTATAAATAATAAACCAATCAAATTCTCCTGAAATAAATTTGTAATTTCAAATACGTTTAAAGAAATCATTGCGAATATGATTGATAGTATGGTTTAAAACAGTGCTAAAAGTTCTAATAAATTTTTATATTTGATTTAATAAAATAATTATACCTATGTACCTACTTATACCGCATCTTGTTCGACGATCATTTTTCTAGAAACATATTCAACGGGTCGCAGCGACGACATTAATAACTCATCAGAGGGATTAACAGTAGTACCACCATTGTATGGAATAACAAAAGACACTTCTAAGATATTGAATAAACAGAAGGCAGACCATAAATATGACGGTGCATTAATTACTAAAGCGGATAGAATGATTAAATCGATTCGCTCCACAAAATTTAATCGGAATCTTAAATCATATCGAAACAAAAATGTAGTATCAAACGTTAATGATTTGAATTTATCATTGAATCGAAATAATGAGAAACATCGTACAGTATTTAGACCGTTGAATTTGCCTGTATTAAGGTTTCTATCTGGTTTGACAGAAAGAGAAAGAAAGTGGTCTCAGCATATAGTTGACGTACGTTTGCAAAAGAGAAGTACAGTCGATAAGGATGATAACATGGGGAAAGGTATGCCAATTGGAAAACAGAGAAAAGCAAAAGTATTGGGACGTTTACTGCTGAACAATGGTTCAGGTAAGAATGACAAAGATATTCAAGACGATTATGTCGAAGACGAGGATGACGATTATTCGTATGGAGTAAATAAGAAGAAAATGAACTGGGAGGATTATCAAAACGAGGATGGGGCAAGTATAATGGAGCTAATTGCTTTGAACACGAGGCACAAAACATATATGCAACCCGACGAATATCTGTACCGATCAGAATAAACTGGTTATGCGCGAGTATGTAGCTTGACAAACTGTCCCATTTATCAACAACAGTTTACTTCAGTTACCACCGATGACTGCATTGTAAGGATCTGTTGTGTTCAATTTTACGTATATATATATATATGTTTTAAATATAAGTTCAGTCAATTAACTTTTATTAAAAATGATGTACCCTCAAGTTATTTGTAATTTAATGGATTTTCCAACAATTTTACTTTGATTGAAAGAGTTTTGAACATTGTTCAGACTCGAAATTGAAATAAAACAAAATTTTGCTACTGAAATTTTTTGCAATTTATATACATATAGGTATGTTGTAGATATATGAAGATAAATTACGTAATCACAATGAAACCTGTTTATTTACTGCTGAATTTGATAAAATTTGTACGTTTAAAAAATGTATGTCACGTTGTTCTTATGTGAAATACAGTTTGTTTACACAATTGCTGGTGGATCGCACAGTTGTTCACGGCTGCTTTTACGATTGATAGCAAAAAAAATCATTGAATAGTGTCACTTATTTCTCGCAGTAATGTCAGCATAGAACCCAATGAATGCGAGATATAACGCACAATCTTTTATAATCGTCGATTAATCAGCGAACTCGTCCGTCAGAGGCGACCAATTGGATAGCGTGGCTCGCAGGGAAGAAACCTGTTTTATTTTCGGACGAGTTTGGAGGGCTGGGCTTCTCGTCTATTTCGAGAAGGCCGCCACTGCTGGTATTGTGTCTCTAAAGACCGCGGGTAGGTACTTTGCAGCTTTTACCTATAATTTTTCACAAACAAAATTTTTCCATCGTCCACTGCCAAAAACTTTTTGATTTAAGTTATGAAATACAACATTTGCTCAGAAATGTTTTTATGCATTAATTTTTTAGAGTTCGCTAACAAAAAGAATGACAAAATTTTATGAAGTATCATATAATCAGAATTTATAAAATTGACGTGCATTTTGTTGGAATAAGAAAGAAAAATGGTTCCCCGGCTTGTATATTTGGTTACCTAATATATATATATTTCACAGAGTCGCATTTTGTTTCATTTCATATAATTGTAGAATTGTTAGCAATTGTAAGAATTTAATTGAATCCGATGCAACGAATTCCCCGAGACTAATATTAATCAAGAACTGACACTCACACGATTATAAGAGTTTTGCTCAGGCATGTTACGCTTTCAACGTAGGGCGCACGTGATATGTGCGAAATCTGCGCACACTTGATTATTTCGAAGCTTAATATATGTATCGAGGTAGGCCCAATACTGGCGAACGATATTGCCCGTGCGATTATGCAATAAGCAAATAGGAAATAATCGACTACCTTTGCCAAAGCGTTAAGTTTCTATTTTTTTGGAACGCTGATATTATTGTGACGATAGGTTAATGTACATTGCTTCCCAGAAATTACATAGACTCTTTGTCGTGTACTTAAATAGTCAGAGGTTAAGATTACGAAGCGCTTTATCTCCAACTGATATAAAACAAAATGAGTGATATTTATGCAGTTTTTATTATATTCAATTACACTTGATGTATTGATCGACGTCTTTTATCAAAATACTAAATTGTAGTGTCTTCAGTTTTCGTATTTGATTATACTGTTTTCCATAGGTCACCACGAAAGTGTCTATGCGATCAGATTAGAGCGTGTCTCTTGAAGTCTAAATATGTACCGGGTGTCAGAGTTGAACGCCCTAGGATTTCCGGTCTTCATCGTGCGCGCTTTGGTTTTCCATTTTTTTTCTCTAGTTTCAGTATGAGCACTTGCAACTCTTCGCCCCTCGTCAATGTTCCTCTTCGGCCATCCCCCTCTCTCTCTCTCACGCTTTCTTCTTCCACACGAAACCTAATAGCCTTGCATCCTCTAGGACACTTCAGGACTATTTCCTGCGTGTCAGACAAACCGGATGGTAAACCGCGAATGTAAGATCCCATAGAATATTTTAGTGACATGAAAAACGAATCATACTATCGTGTATAAAATTATAGAAACAATGAAATGATAATAATACATATTGCTCATTTGCTGCAACAACGACATAACTCAGAATTCACGATTTTGGGGGAAACTGGTTCCAAAGTTTTGTTAGATAACAACCGCTTTTTCTATACTAATAACTGAAAAACTGCTTTTTAGTTGTGTCGTTGTTGCAGCAAATGAGCGATATGAGTATTGTAACATATGTATAAAAGATATCACGGAATTTAGTTTGCAAATTTCTCTATTGAAATTGATGTCTAAAACATCAGGGTTAGATTTAATAACAATCATAAATTCCTCTTTCCGTGTTCATCTTCTCCTTCTTTAAAAATTTCGCGTGCGTAGAAAAATCAGTTACTGCTTCAGCTATGCACTTTACAAATTGTAACTACTACTTTCCAAAGTTATTTATATCTTCATAATATTTTCCTTGCAATGTAATGAAAGTAGCAATGGCTGAATTCAAGACTGATTGTTACAACGCGAAGCGTTATGCGTATTTAAAAAATTGTTGAAGACTGTTGAACAGATTTGTTGTTAAATATTAAATAATAAGGATGTCAATTAACTGTTTCAAAGTGCGGTTCCTCGAGTATGCAACAACTTAGTATGTAACGCGTAAGGTACAAACGAAATAAGCTACGGGCACACGCGTTTTGAACTTGGTGCATGTGCAGTGTGCACACAAAGACGAAAGGGCTCGTTCTGTGTGGTAAATATGTACATATCTACATCACGCTTGGGTAAGAACCCTGGGCTTCGTTTATGGGGAACGACAGTGGAAAGAGACAGCTGTGGGGCAGCTGGCAGCGCGTGCCACGAACCTATGGGGTCTCCTTCAAACGCGGGCGACAGTGATATCCTATACTTTGTGACACGTAACTAACGGCAGGTTTTGAACAATACGATGAACATAGGTTGCTGATCGTCCCAGGATCGTTAAAGTGGCTAGTCAAATTATCTCTGTTGCGGTTACCTACAAGGTCACTTGAGAGTACCATCTTCGAGCCTTTCTTTATTGGCGAAGACACCTTCTATATCAATTTTAAACATCCAAAGTTGCCATTCGATGTAAATTTTCAGCAACAGCAATAAAGAGGAACCCGGAAAAATACATAAAATTTACATGAAATAAAGAAACAAACGAAAATAAAACGGAAAATATGAAATTCTGAAATTTGAGTTTCGGGTAAAATGGTATCTATTTATCAATTTTTGTACGCTACATATATTGAAAAGGAATGAATGCAGTACCTATGTGTAACGGGCCTGGATGAAGACTTTCCGTTATAGATAGTGGCGGGAAAAATTAAATTAGTGTTTGAAGAATTTTGAAAATTCAAAGCTGTTAATTTGAAATTGTAAGTTGAATGAACAAATAGGTCGGAGAATATTGGGGACAAAGAGATTATGACAGTAATTAGTGAATATAAATCATAATAAATATACAAAAAATAACCCGAAGCGTCATTTTAGGACTACCTATGTGTTCGTTTCTTGGCAAACATTAGAAAAGTACAGAGACCTACATATGGATAAATGGATCTCCTGTGATCTTAATGATATTTAAAAGCTTAAGTAATGGAGTTAATCATTTCAGTTTCCTCGAGAAACAAACAAAATCCACTTTAGAAACAAGTCATCGGCAATGAAAAACAGATTTAATACATAATGATTAGACGAATTAGAACAGATACCATCACTATAAGTATCTGAATATGATAATAGCTACTGTTTAGTGATCATATGCAACATTTATGTATCATACCTTCTTAAAACCGAAACAATCACGGTAAAAATATAGGTTTGCAAACTAGTTGAAGAAGTGTTTTTAAAATTATTATAAAAGGAGCCCAGAGTAAATAGATTTTCATACCTTGTATTATCATTGACAGAATAAATAGCCGTGAAATGGGAAACCTGTATAATCAGTATATCGAAGTGATTTTTGCCGTTGCAAATTGTTTGTTTATTGAATTGAAATCATGAAACTTGTGATTCGTTGAATCGAGTGTAAGAAACTATTATTTTTATTAAATATATGATGTTTTTAAAAAGTTACATCTCTGTGAAGTTTAATTAGACAAAGACTTCTCATGTCCATCAAACCAACAATTTCGCGAATCTAGATTATTCTAGGTACAATATTAAGGGGTATGTACACCTATTCTCTCCTTTTCTTTTTTAATTCGTTCATCTTATTCGTGGAAAGTGCGTGGATGTATTGGTATTTTATGTGAGTTAGAACGGGACGTTGGGCTTCCTTGAAAGTTTTTCACCCGCTGCAAAGAAAAGAGATCAGCGAGTTCAAAGCCTTCGGGGGAGCGTTTCAGGCTAGTGAACATCTGCCGTCGTCTGCACCAATATAATTCGAACAGCTGATACCCTACCTACTCCTCGACGGGCCTCCGCTTTGCCTCGTGGATCCTGTAGGAACGTTTCGGCCCGACACTGTGGACGGTTGCCGAAATTGTGGCATTATAGTGAAGCACGTTCGTCGCCTCTACTCGGTGCGTAAAGTACCGTTGTACTTTTGTCATAGAAGTGCTAGAATTCTATCAATATCCAGAAAGAGAAGCAATAAAAGTTAACAGGCAATGTCCATTGTTTGTTCTGCTACCTACGGTCACACGGTCAGTCATTGTTCAGGGTGAGTCTACTACATACATACATCCGTAAGACCACGCAGGGGTAGCCAATTTGGTTGTAACAGGAATAAAAATTATATTTTGCATATTAACAACAAATGAATTGAAGTATTCTGTGGCGTCGGCGAAAGTAGGGTATAAAAAATTGCTCAAATTTTGCGGCTGTCAATTACACGAAATGTTACTGTGTTTTCGTGTCGAAAGAAACCATTTGATTCTACGTCTAATGACAACCCGAAATCCTTCCTAAGGACGAAATGACGAAAGATTTGTCAACACGTCAGCACTGGCCAATTTTGCCGTTTGCATTTCATTCGTGCCTCGTCCCGTTGTCGTTACGCTACGCTACTGGCACTACGTAGCAGCGGGGAGAGGGGGTACGGAATGGACCAATGAAAAGAGAAATCGCCGCGGAACCCGGTGAACTGGTGTACGGTACGGTAACCGTAAACTCAGAGGCAGTTCGGTACTCGCACGTGGGTTTTCGTTCGTGTCGGATGTGTGCGCGCGTGGAGAATATCGTCAATCGTAAAGGACATCAACAGTTACTACGTACGTGTCGTCAATAGTGTCTCGCGCCAAATTCACAATTTATTGTTAGACGTGCAAAGTTTCGAGAAAAGTTTTGTCGCTTCTTGAATGCAAGAAAAATCCTTTCGTAAATCGAGCAGCTGTTGTCCGTGTGCATTGTTATTTTACGACGTCGTTTTTACACGGCCGATTGGTATTATTCCGCTGGTAAAGGAGCCACTGGAGTGAACTCCTTCGTCGTGTTTTCCATTGGGATTAAAGACATCTATAGTGCCAGTCATCGGGTACCAGTGCTCCAAAAACCGAGAGGTGCTTATCAAAGGAATTTTCTTATTTTGCACAAATATCTTTTTTATTTTTAATTGCTCAGTTACACCCCAAAACAGTAGAAACGCATTATATGTTGCACAATATATAATTCATAATTTTCCAGCTGTGTGTAGTTGGTTACAATTAATAGTTTTTAACAATCATTCGTTAGAAATGAACGTGGCGAATGTTTCAATCCTACGAATGTAGAACTACATATACCTACCGGTGATATGGCGTGTAATACTTGCATTTGAAATCAGGCTACAAGAAATATCCTACTTGAATAAATTATAATTGAGTTCTGGAAAAGTTATATAACTATTCCAGTAAGTAACCGATGGCCAAATATTTCGTAGATAATGTCTTGCGCGTTCGTAAAATGATCTGCTTGTTCTCTCGGTCGCTCTTGTTTCACCCCCATTGCAGCAGCGGCCTCCTCTCGCGACAAAGGGGTACACGGCGACGGGCACGTGTACCACGACGTTTATTAATAAACTTCTACGTCGGCTCGACGATTTCTCTTTAACAGAAGGCCTGGAAACGCGTGCAGGTGATTACAGCCGTCTGGCGTGAACGAACGAAGGCAACATTATTATTTCAGTTTTTGCCTGCTTCTTGTATGAAATGTGGTAAAATATTTTTCAAGTAATTGCCATAAATTGTGTGAAGGCGATTAGTAATTATGGATAAAATGTGAAATTATGAAGCAAAAGATCATGTTATTATAGGGTTTCGGCCATTACATCATTAAATTAACGATTAAGTAACAATAATAAATATTGGAGAGCACACACACGAGTTTTAGAAGCGGGGGGATTGTCCTCAAATTAAAAAGTAGAGTGATAATCAAATGTTGACTATGAGTAACATATAAATTTTTCACGGATATACAATCGCCGTTAAGGATGCTCCGCAACTACATATGTGGGTACTCCATTCCGGATCAAGTACCTTTAACATTAAGGAACAGTTTAAGAGAAAAATATTAGAAATTTATACACTCAAGTTGCAACGATATCGCATTAGTCCAGCTTCAAACTCCTCCTCCTCCGCGGATGTCTTTTCATTGATTGTTAAACAGAGTCAACTTGTATATTCCCCCATGTTTTTTGAAACTTGGGCCCTTGCGACTTTGGCCGAGAAGATATTTTAGTTACTTTTGTCGAGCGCGTGGCAATCAGCCAATGTCGAAAGCGCGAGGCAGCTCCGTGATCAGAGCATGATGTGGGTATGTACTCTTTTGCTTTGTGAAACTATTGGAAACTATCTCCGTGCAAATAATTCAGTAGTGGAAGTTTAAAATCTTAATTGGCAATTCTCATCTCTTGCAATTACATTAAAGTAATCAACGACAAGTAAGGCTTCTTCAGCAGCTTCATAATTAATTAGTAGCTTACATATTATTTTATTTTAATTTCTTGCTGAATTTCTGCATCCAGTACGTGAATACGTGGAAATTTTTCACCTGTGTAATATTCCTTCGTTTGCATGAAATGTAAACTGTAATTCTTGACGCTCTACATCCAAACAATTTTATAGAATTGAATGGTTTAACTTATTAACGCATTACACTTATTTCTGTTGATTTATGGGACATCTGGCGTACAATTATCGTTGGCACCCTCCACTGCCTCCACGGCTGTTAACGGTGACATGTCTTACTACCTGAATGGTTTTAACGATTTTCCCTAACCCAGACCTAATGCCTTGTGCTTTTATGATATTCATTAAACAGAAAGTCGACAAAACATATTTGTCTTAATACTCATAGCTACTAAATACAGTGTTAATTCCTCTCTTTCTATCACTTCATAGTTCATATAAATGAATTGATCTATAGAATTCACGAATTGTTGAAGTTACTTTTAAAAGAATGGTTTTACTCGGCTCGGTGCGAGGATTCTTGTGCACTGAACCAAATGCACAAACGTTCTCGTTTTAAATAACTTTCTAATTTTGAATGTTGCTTGGATCGCTCATGCACGTCGTCGGTCGTGTGCTTTTAAAATCTGTCGCTGATTTACTTTTCACAGTACAAAGTTTAACGTATTTCCTCCTTTTCTTTCTGCTTTTAAATTTATATTCCGCTTTCTTTGTCTTTTGGCAGGTTAGAATTATGTGTCAGTTTTAATTAGAGTGAGTAACGAAAATATTCGGACACTTTTTAAATTCGCATAACTTTTTCAGAATTGGTCCAAACCACATGAGTTTTTTTTTGAGAAACTGGAATGATTAGTTTGCTAAGTGATGTGTTTCGTCAGATTGAAAAAATACAATTGGTCGGAATAGCAAAAAATATAGTAAATGTCGTTTGTTTAAACTTTTTTGTGAGCCTGAAAATCACTGTTTTCGGGAATTTCGCAATTTTCGACCTTATTTTGTGATCTTTTAGTGTTTATAGCTCAGAGTCATGTCAACTGATTTTGATAACATTTTAGGCATGTATATAACTTACTTCAATCTACAAACATTTTTTTTAATCTTCATTACAGGTTCACAAAAAAGTTTAAAAAACGACCTTCACTGTTTTTTTGTTATTCCGACCAATGCATTCTTTTTTCAAAACGACGGACACGTCACTTAACAAACTAATCCTTCTAGCTCCTAAAAAAAAACTCATATCGTTTAGACCAATTCTAAAAAAGTTATGCGATTTTATGTTTTTCAATATAATTTGAATTGAGTAACATAAAGTTTAATATATGTACGTATCAATATACACGCGATACATATGTATATAGTATGTAGTGATTTCTTATTATTGATGCTCCAATATAAAAGACGGGATATTTAAGTAACAAAACAATTAGATAGCTTTTGCAGCTTTCACAAGGTTTATAGTGCATGTGGTACATATAGGTATCTACCTGGCTGAAAATATCTTTGCTTCTTAAAATATAGTCTGTGTAAGTACCTATAATATATAGCGAGCACTTCGACGCTGTATATATGTAAGTACGTTACTTTTTAATTAATAGTTTAACCAAAATATTGGGAGGATACAAATACGAATATAAACTGTATTTCAATATAACAGGCAAAATGATACATAATCAGTAAAGGAAACAGAGAAATTATGCAAATGGTAGAGCGCCGTACCCTTCATGAAAATCGAACTCAGGTCTTCCGGTTGTAATCTTGGACGCTTGATCTACGGATATCAAAGCTGTAGACTGCAGACTGTAGGCAGAGTGCGTGCGTTGAGTTTGAAGGTTATGCTGGGATAATGACATTTAATTCCTTTGTTGAATTCCTGATTTTTCGAGTTTGAAATTTTAAACATTTAAAGATATTTCTTATAAGAATCGCTAATAATTGGCAATTAATAATGTGATATTAGTTTGTACTCATGATTTTATCCGAAAAACAATCATCTATCTACTCTCAATCCTCCTCGCATTTAATTAAACACTGGTTCGATCATCTGTTATACATGTCAACCGTGGCTGCTTATTTCCCTATATGCAACTATGCTTTCTTCATACTCCTTTATTTGATTAACAAGTTCACTGTACCTCCTCCCATCAACGCTACCCTGAATTGCTGCAACACCTACAGATTCTACCCCCAGCTGTCGAAATGTTAGTTGGATTCGAAGGCATACTGTTTGCGGCAATCAGGCCACCAAAATGTTCGAATCGCAGGATCAGTAGTATCAATAATTCGTGTAATGCGGACGTTGCTTCCCCGGTAGCTGTCTTTATGCACGGCCGTACGCCCAAGTGTAGTTACGTCTGAATCTAGGATGAGGGAACAAGGGAGAAAGGACGAGCAACGGCGATGGTGGAGGAGGAGCCCGATGGCAGTACAACAATATGATTATACGGCGTGCTGCACCGGTTTTCTGCAGCAGCTGCCGTCGTTTTGGGGGATCCGACAGAAACGGACGACGAAGAGCCGTTCTGCTGAAGTGGTGCACTGTCACGGATGGTGCTGGTGGTAGTAAGGCAGGTGGGGTGGGGGGTTGCAGGAGGGGGTCGACGAGAGGAACATAGGGCCCAGTTCGCTGGGACCGTGCCCGATGTGCACAATGTGCGTGTGAGAAGGGGAGGGGGGAGGGTGAAAGAGTGTGGAAAGGAGGAAAGAGGAAAAAAGTGAAAGGGACCCTTCCGTTGGCATCTACCTCTATCCTTGCCTGCAGCATTGCAGAAACTCGAAAGCCCCCAAACTACATGAAAAATGCCCTGCTACCTAGCCCCGGTCGAGCAAAACTGGCTCCCTTTTCAAGCCGTTAGCGAGCCTTGAATGGAGGTCAGGGTCCCTTCTCTTCGCCCTTTTCTTCTTCGAGGCTCCTTTCTGGGTCCTGCTCTTTTCTGTTACGCCAGTTGGGTCTATCCTTCTTGTTGCCACTGGCTCACCGGTTTTTCTTTAGCGTACAGAGAGCTTCGAGATTCGCGCAAAACGAGATTATGATCTGTTCCCTTTATAATATATGCAGAAGAGAAGTCATTGATTTGGGGGAATCCAGAGGACAGGGCAGAACAGGCACCATAGAGTAGCAGATCGGGAGGGGAAGACGGTTTATTTTTGTCGCTCTTTCGATGTCGTACGACACAGAGTAGGTATATATACCTACATATGAGATTTTTCGAACGTGTGACTGTCTGACTGACGGTCATGTACGTGTACATATGCATTTTGCGAAGATCACGTGGGGGTGTTGCGATTTGTTGAGGGGTCGTGCGTTACGAGCATTGAATTCAGGACGTTCGTTATTCGCTTTTACTTGTGCATGTTGTACTCCGTTTGATGATCTTTCCGAATCCTCTGAATCTGTATATGTACATAAATCCGTAGCGTGTGTCGTGCCATTAAAAATAATTTTTCATTTCAAGATGTCTTATGACAAAAAAGTTTGTGACTGTAAAAAGCTTTGTAATATCTTATCATGTTTGTTACAAAAACAAAACGTGTAAAATATGTTATTAGCTAAAAGTTTTATGCAGATGTTTTGTATCAACACCTACGCGACAATCAATGCCTTGCTCCAAACCACAACTTATGGAATTTTATTTCATATGCCAAGAAAACAGTTTCGTCATTGTACTAGCTATGGTAGATTGTCTTTGTGTTTATAAAAGACTAGGAATATTTTTCATGTATATTTATAAACTTTGTCTGTCTCCTCAAGTACCTATGTACCAAGAAATATGAAATTCGAATTTTCTGAAATATGTTTCATAAGCATATTAATAATATTACAAGAAGAATAGAAAAGAGGCTACCACCACGTTTCATACCTAAGATCTCGAAGCACGCAATAGGTTATTTTGCTACGGAAAATAACGCCATATACCATACGTAAGTAGGTATGTGTATAAATGATCGGAGGCGTTACTTCTACGTTTCCTCCCCACAGTCGGCGTAATTGAATAGTGGTGATTTCAACGCTTACCATAGCACGCGCGTTAACTTCTCTCCTGTGCTTGCATACAGTTCAAAATCTAATGACACCAATGGAATTTAATTTAGACCATTGTACTCAAGATCCATACTGCTAATATGTATATCAATTAATTCTAACCCGAACTTTTCTTCTGTTTTCAGGTAAACAGCTCACATAATTATCGGTGGCCTAAATGCTAGTAGGCCTGCGAGGTGATTAGCATTGAACAAAAGTACCACAGAAGGTGTCAAAATTGAGCAAGTAGCCCTTTCGTCCGGCGGTGATCTCGCCAAACTTTGGAGGATGTTGATGCCTGGAGCCGCTGGGCTCAGTGCCGTCGGCGGCGTTGGGGCGCCAGGGCCGGACGAACTGGTGTCGAGCCTCGGTGCACTGGCTGGCACGACCCCCCAACAGAAAGACACCACTTGGACGAAACTTTTCGTCGGTGGTTTACCATATCACACTACCGATAAAAGTTTGAGGGAGCATTTCAACGTGTACGGCGACATCGAGGAGGCAGTGGTTATCACCGATAGACAGACTGGGAAAAGCAGAGGCTATGGTTTCGTAAGTATTGCAAATACATAGAACATTTTGTTCATTGGATTTTCTGTTCCCTTTTGGTTGATTGATGGTTGTTGTTGGTGTGATTATTGTTTTGAGTTTGTGAAAAGCTTACAATTAGATTGGCTAGTTTACAGTTCTGAATTGTGTTGTAAGCTGGATCCTCGTCAGCCATGTTTAGTATTAGGTATGAGTAGACTTTTCCTCAGGTATACATAAGTATTTTTGAACAGTGACGTGATTTTATGTAAAAGTGGGTACTCTGATGGAAAAGTGAGATAGGTACCTACCTACTTACATAGAGCGATGAGTGCCATGTTCTTTTGTACATACATACATACTTGGTATTAAGTTAGCTGCCTTTTATGAATTTCTTTTATTTACGTAATTCGTACGTTATTTAATAGTATATTTTATTGTACACCTTCAACGGTGAAATATTCTTGCATATTTCTTGTAAAATATATTTTATTATTTTGAGATGTTCACATAGACAAAATTTTCGCTCGCCGTTTACTGGTGCATTCTTTGAAACGGATGAGTTAAGTGTGGACGCAAAGATAACAGTATAATTTATTATGATAACACAACCAGTTTGTACACTCATATCCAAAAGGCATGTTTTGTCGGCTTTCCGTTAATGATAATGTCCTCCCTTCCGCAAAGGTGTCTCCACTACCTTCGGCTGCATTACTATCAGTTTCTTTTTTTTTATCACAAACGCGTTAGTCGTGCGAAGAATAACGCGGAAATGTACGTCCACGACCATATTGTTCACTGGAACGAAATTCTGTTGATATGAAAGTTCTAAGTGAAACTTTGATGAATGTATCAATATACTACGTTCTTATGTAAGCTCGTTGTAACCTGTTCTGTTAAAATCGTTTTTAGTAGAATAAATTCAATTTGAACCCTTTGTATCTACTCGAAGTAGGTACATACGTCTCATAGGCACTGCGAAGTTTAAACAACGTTACGCGTTAATTTCATTCAACTGTGTAGGCAAGAATGATAGAATTCGTAGTTTGTAGGATTACATCAAGTACCTACTAATTTTGTGATTACCCTACTATATTATTCTCCATTCGAAAATTCTGTGTGTTAATTAGTAAGCGCAGCATCGATTAAAAATATATCCGATTGATCTGTGAGTGAATAAATTGAAATGCAAGAGGTTAAATCCCATACAATTAAGATTCACTGTTAGCTTTCTGGCGTGTAAGCGTTAAAAGTAGAAAAAGTAGGCAGGCAGAATAGCTGGAATTATTGTGAAGAAGCGTGATAGACATAGTATGACAGTGGAGCCATCAGGGAACGTTCTCAAGAGCGTTATCGAAAGTAAGGATCCGGATGTTACGTACGAGCTACATGCATACACGAGAGTTTGTGCCGCTAGTTAAAAATTAAAAAGGGGATGAGTGCAAGATCCAGGTGGAGCGGTAGGATTAGTGGAATAATCGATTGGATCTGCACGCAGGTGATCATGGGAGACAGGCCGGCAGCGGAGAGGGCGTGCAAAGACCCCAACCCCATAATCGACGGACGCAAAGCAAACGTCAACCTGGCGATTCTTGGAGCTAAGCCCAGGGGTAATCTACAAGCGAGTAAGTTTGCTCAGCAATGTACGGTCATTGAGTATATACGGATTGCTCGACGAGTTTGGAGGTAGATTCAGCAAATAAATGGTACAGAGTTGAATTGCTATTGCTTGAGTGATTTTGTGCTTTGACTTGGACGGATCCTTGAATACCACTTTCTTTGACACGTAAAGTTTTTCATGATGAACAGTAAGAAATGAAGCTTGCGAAATAGTTTCGAATTTTCGCTGAGTGTCCAAATAGAAGGTGAAATGTGAAATTTGTTACTTCATAAAAGAAGGCCATCAATAATGTAGATTTGTTTCAGTACTAATAATACTAGTGGCACTATATACATACGTAGCAGGTTTTTAATACTACTTATTCGTATAATTCATTTAATATTAAACGTAATCGATTAGTGAATACTTTGTTTTTAAAAAATATAGGTAGTACGTCTAGGGAATCTGGCCAGAAGGCAATTTCGAGCGTTTGCGTCAAGACATTGAGAAATAGTTGGTATTTATGGGGATCGTCATTTCTAATCTTTGAGTTGATTCTCGCGCGTCACTCTGGCAAGTTTTACGCTGTTGAAGTATAGCCAAATCGGCAGATCTCGTTTGTCGCAGTAACAGACCATATTACTTCTCGAATGAGGCGGGGTAGTAATTCTTGATCTTGATAGGTGCAGGGCGTGCATGCTTTTAACTTCAAAGTTCATTCAGGAACAATTAAAGGACATTGGTAGAATATGTCCAATTTTGGACCTTATTGCCAATGTAAAATGTTTACAAATCATAAATCTACAGGTTTCTAGGAATTCCGAAAAGCATAAAACTATAGTATATCCGTGATGACGGATCAGAATGCGTGATGGGTACCTATGTTGTAAAAAATGCAGGTAAAGAGGTAGGTGCACCGGGTGACAAATTGGAAGTTGTTGACTTGAAATGATCATAACTTCGAAACGAATGCATGAAATACAACAATTCGGACGCTATTTTGTATATAGGTAAAAGTCCATAGATTCGCTATATGTAAAATAGTAACATAAGAAAGATTAATTAATAATCATAGGAAGCGTTAAATTAATAGTGCAGATATTCACAAAAATGTGTCTAGAATTATTCAGTCCGTCCCACAAGAGCGTGTTCCTGTACTTTAAGGAGTGGGTCCTTGAGAATTCGGAGGAGAAAAGTGTCTTCTACTACGCTGATTAACACGTGTGGCGTTTTAGTTAGTGATTCCGTGGACGACAGGCGATCTTTAAAATGAGAGGTCGGTATTTTTGGCCGTTTTTGCACGACGTGGAAAAAAAGAAAAGCATAGTAACGTTTGTACTGGCCTGCACAATCGTCTGATGCGAATCCAATCGAAAACGTTTGGAGTTTCATAAAGCACAAGCTTCAAGGAAAATATATATTCACGGTCAAACAGTTATTTCGAGAAATTCGAGAAATATGGTCTTTATCTGCGGAGTATGCAAAAAAGTTAGTTGAAAGCATGCCTAAACGGTGTCAAGCGATTACACAGTTCGACAGCCATCTGCGCTTCTAACATTCAATAGCCGTTTCCTATAGGTTTTTATGTGCTGAAAACGAATCCGCAAACCGTTTCTCTCCATCACCCTCAGTTTTTGAGAAATTCGATTTCGAAAAAAATGCAAATTTTTAAATTTGAACATTTTTTGTGTCGAAACAGTAATAGTTATTCGGTTACTTGTTGCGTCAAATTATTCTACGAACCTTCTCGAATACAACGATATAAGTTATTAGTGCATTATAAACGTTTAAATATGTTTAAACAGAGATCAAAGGGAAAAGAACACCCGAAATGCACCCATTTTTTTTGTTGATATCTTTCAATTTATTTTCAAAACTAAGGGTCTAGAAGAAAATCTGGCAACTCCACGCGATGCACCAGACATTTTTCCGTCGAAAAACATCAACGGAAGTGGTAAGTTACGTTTTGTTTTCAATACAGAAGCGAAATAGTTTGGCACAACGTGCGGCGCCGGCAGTGGTAGTCACTCGCGTTACGCGATTCTGTGACACTGAGCGGTAGTGAATCCTGCGCCACCGTTGACTACCACTGTGGACGTCGCACGTTTTGCCAAACTATTTCGCTTCTGTATTGAAAACAAAACGTAACTTACCACTTCCGTTGATGTTTTCCGAAGGAAAAATTTCTGGTGCATCGCATGGAGTTGCCAGATTTTCTTCTAGACCCTTAGTTTTGAAAATAAATTGAAAGATATCAACAAAAATGGGTGCATTTCGGATGTTCTTTTCCCTTTGATCTCTGTTTAAATATATTTAAACGTTGATAATGCACTAATAACTTATATCGTTGTATTCGAGAGGGTTCATAGAATAATTTGACGCAACAAATAACCGAATACCTATTACTGTTTTGACACAAAAGAAGTTCAAAGTTGAAAATTTGCATTTTTTTTTCACAATCGAATTTCTTATTGACTAAGGGTGATGGCGACAAACGGTTTGCGGATTCGTGTTCAGCGCACGAAAATCTATAAGAAACGGCTATTGAATATTACAAGTCCGAAAAAAGTCAAATTTTGTCGAACTTTGATTATCGACAACAACGGAGACTGGAGCATATACTAGGTAATTATGTACTAGTTCATAAAACGTACTTCTCGGCAATATAGACTTTTTTTTTAAATCTAATGATTCCTTTCGGAGACACTAGGAGCACGCTCTTGTGGAACAGATTGCACCTAGTTTAAGTTACGTGTAAAACCGAACCTCCTAACGTGTTGAACGCGAATAAGAATTGTTATACATATTTCGTTCTCCTCTTCTGCAGATTATGTTTTTTTCAGTAAAATAATCTTTAACGAAGTTGGTGAATGTAGGTAGGTATAGAATTGCGAGCAAACCCAAAGGACCATAATTTAATAACCACCATCATTCTGTTAGGCGGGGCTTACCTAGGTATGTATCTATTTTTGTAAAAAAGTTTCAATTTTTCGCCCCATCGTGCGACATATTCTACATACAATATATGTTAAACAAAAGTTGTAGATCCGGACAGGGAGCATCTTTTATGTTGTATTACTTTTTCTCTTGCGACAAACGGTTTTCGAAAAAAATCCGAAAAACTAAAAAAAACTTCTGTTTAGTCCTCGAAAATAAGAATTCCATTCTTTTTGTACGCCTTCATAAATAAAAAGTGTTCGAGAAGCATTTAAACTTTCAAAATATGGGAAAAACAAAAGTTTTTTTAGTTTTCCAACTTTTTTCGAGAACCGTTTGTCGCACAAGAAAAAGTAATACAACATAAAAGATGCTTCTTGTCCGGATCTACAACTTTTGTTTGACATATTTTTTTATTTAATCAATAACTTGGAGGATATTATATAAAATCGAATTTGTGAGCTGTTAAATGATTTAAATGTTTAAGGGCCCAAGGGCACCTTCTCCCGTTACCCGATCGAGCTCAAACTTTGCACAGATTTTTTTTAATTATTTGGAACTATTCTGGAGGGTGCCTCGAAGAAAATTCCAAAGTCGAAGATAAGAGCCACCCTAGTATGTATGGTTGTATATGTATGTATGTATGTATGTATGCATGCATAACCATCTGCTAATATTGTCATCATAGATTTTATTAGATTTCGATGTTCGTATGTGGAATATGTAGCACTTCGGAACGAAAAGTTGGAACTTTTCTATAAAAAGAGGTAAGTTCCGTAATACTTAAATAATTATTATGATTCTTCGTGTTTGCTCGACATCAACATTCTATACATTCACCTGTAAACTACCCTTAACGATTACATTACTGAAAAACCATCATCTTCAGAAAAGGAGGAAGGAAAAATAACAATTCTTCACGTTCAACACATTAGGTAGTTACCTTTGGTTTTATACGTAAATTAAAGTAGGTATAATTCTAAACATATTTTCGTGAATGTCTGCGCTGTTAATTTAACGTGTCCTATGATTGTTAATTAATCCTTTTTACGTCAGTAAAAAACATGCAGTGAGAGTATCGACTTTTATTTACAAAGTACCGTTCGAATTATGAAGTTCATGATCATTTGCATTCAACAACTTCCAATTTGTCACCCGGTGCACCTTCCTCCTTAACTGCATTTTTTATAACTTTCCCGTCACATGACTGATACATATACCTATATGTAATTCTGCTTTTTGGAATTCCTAGAACCTGTAGATTTATGATATGCAAACGTTTTACGTTGGCAGCAAGAGGCAAAATTGGCCATTTGTTACCAGTGCCCTTTACGTCTCGCCAGAAACATAGAATCGAAATTTTATTTCTAGTCTGTTCAGTCTTAATTTAGGTACGCATGACTGATGAATTCCGAAAGTCGACTTTAGGCCGGTGAGGGCCAGTTGGGCCATTAAGGAGCCCGATCTCCATGGTGTTTACCAGACCCGCGTGTAAAGGGGTGTTCGAAAGCTAACGATAACGTGGGCGTGCAACAGATAAGGAAGAGGGCCAGTTATTTCAGCCTATGGGTACGAGCCGGCACCGCACACTACTACTTACACTCTTACAGTTTTCCCTATCTGTTGTACACCCGCGGTATGATTGGCTTCGAGTTAAAAACACCATAGATGTCGGGCTCCATGCGGGCCCAACTGGCCCTCACTGCTTTAGGCCAACGGGGCTCCGCGCTTGGGTATACCTACAGTGAGTAAAAAAAGTATTGGCACACTTTTTAAAATCGCATACCTTTTTTAGAATTGGTCCAAACGACATGAGTTTTTTTTAGAAGGTAGAAGGATTAGTTTGCTAAGTGACGTATTTCGTAGTTTTGAAAAAAAATTCAATTTTTCGGAATAGCAAAAAGAATAGTAAAGGCCGTTTTTTTCAACTTTTTTTTCTGAGCCTGTAACGAAAATTCAAAAAACCCGTTTGTAGATTTAAGTAAGCTGTATACATGCTGAAAATTTCATAAAAATCGGTTAACGGTGCTCTGAGTTACAAACGTTTAATGATCGCACAATAAGTTCGAAAATCGCGAAATACCCGAAATCAAGCGATTTTCGACCTTATTGTGCGATCATTAAACGTTTGTAACTCAGAGCACCGTTAACCGATTTTGATGAAATTTTCAGCATGTATACAGCTTACTTAAATCTACAAACGGGTTTTTTGAATTTTCGTTACAGGCTCAGAAAAAAAAGTTGAAAAAAACGGCCTTTACTATTCTTTTTGCTATTCCGACAAATTGAATTTTTTTTCAAAACTCCGAAATACGTCACATAGCAAACTAAACCTTCAACCTTCTAAAAAAGACTCATGTCGTTTGGACCAATTCTAAAAAAGTTATGCGATTTTAAAAAGTGTGCCAATACTTTTTTTACTCACTGTATAACATAAGTCTAAAATTGCCTTAACCCACGTCACCAACTTGTCTTTGTTTCTTTTTCTTCGCGTGTGAAAATTACTGCTGATTCGGTATCGGCTAGCGTAATTTAATATTTAAAAGTCTTTATTTTACGTTAGAAGTAATTATATTACCATTAACAGTGATTAAAATTTAATTTTAGGTTGAACTGTAAGTATTGTATGTCTGTAAAAATGCGTAAATATAGAGGGTGGTTCCCTGTTGGTAATACAAGTTGTTAACTTTGCTTGAAAATGTAAGATGAAAATGTGAAGCACAAATGTTCTTTAATTTGGGGCTTCGTTTTCGAGGAAAAATGGCAATGATATAATGTCTATAATTTCCTTAGACCATATTCCACCATTTCTGGTAATGTTTGGATTCCCCTCTTAAAAAATTGTTGAGATCCTGTTGCAAGGTACATTGGGTTACTGCTTCTTTCAGATCTTCCACTGTGTTCAAATTTTTATCCTTTAGACTTTAGAGCATTTTGTGACGATTGCAATGTGTAAATGGAAATCTGTAGGTGTTAAATCTAAAGAGTAGGGAGGACGAGCAAAGAGTTCCCAATCATACTTTTGAGATTTTTGTCTAATGTTGTTTTCGCTGTAAGCGGTTGAGCATTATTATTGTGGAAAAGGATTCTGTCTCGAATCATTTGAGATGGCCGTTTCTTGGTTACTACTGATTGTGAATAGTAAGCTGTGTATAATACTTTTAGTTGTTGACTATAAATTTTTGCTGTTATCGATAGACTTTATTGTAAAAATTCGTTAGAGAACGTAAGATACATTTGTTTAGGTAAGAAAGATAAGGAGTGACATTACTTTTGCAATGACCTGATATGTATGCATACTACATAGGTAATATGTGCATACAGCTGTGAATGAAATGGTTTATTGCGGGAATCCACGTGTACTTGACGAAGTTGTAAAATCAATTTTCTCAAAAACAGCCCCCTTTCGAACAAAAGTTATTTTGCAAGTTCCACTTATTCTTTTATAAAGATTTATTTCAATCGCAATTGCACCATGCTAATAAATGAATATTAAGTCATTTCTTCTTGAAAATGAAGTCCAAAATAAAAAAAAGTTATTCTGCATTTTCTATTTATTCTTTCATGAAGAATCACTCTCTCCGAGATTGTATCACCAATCACGAATCACCTTACAATATAGGAAAATATAAACAGACTTCATTTCACCATTTGTGATCGCAGCTCCTCCGTGAATTTGTATTATAAATCATTATTATAGTGTACACATTCTTCGTTAAATTTTACATTTATAAATTGGTTTATTAATTTGGATGTATGTACAAATGTACATATACTTATATGTTTGAAAATACCTATTACCTACGTTGCAAGATCTAATATAGAAATTATTAAAATATAAAGTCCTTGATGCTCATGCTAATCCATCCATTAATAAATGCTTCTTTTTCTTAATTTCTGCTTACTTTTAATGTACATATTTATCATATTTGGATGTACATAATAATACATAGTTTCAACTTTATTCTTTGCGACGATCCACTCTCAGACAGTATGCACGTAGCAAGTGCATTAATCACTTTGTATGCAAAGTGTACCGCTTTATGTGCACATTGTGTGCGTAATTTCCAGTGGCAGTATCAAAATGCGAGACACATTAAATTGGCGTTATGACGTATACGAAATTTCAGTAACTATATTATATTGTCAATCGTGAAAGCTATTTACTGTCATGGTAGAATATGAAATAAGAAATAATACGTAGGTAGATTTACGCTTGCTCCGAAATTGCATTACCTACCTACTTGGCCAATGACCCATGGGAAATTCGAAACTTTTTCAATTATTGGAAAGTAAACATGAACTGTAGAATCGAAACCTATAACAACAATTGAAATCTTTTAAAATAATCTCACTTTTATAAAAAGTGATCACGTTATTCTTGAGGAATCTTTAAAAGGGGAACTTAAAATCTCCTTGAATTTTCACTATGATCATCGTATGTATCTCGTACAAGTGTTAAAAGCATTATGTATTTCCTATCCATAAGGACGACGAGGGAAGTTTATTCTTTGTAATAAAGATAGTAATAAATGCATCAGGAGACCTTGTTAATTTCAAGCACTTTTCATTCTTCGTTCTCGTTTTCTTTCGAAATGGTGCGTACCTACCTTACAATATATGTAACACTATTCGTAATCGTTTCGCAAACAGCTCGAAAGAAATTTCTCTCTCATCCAGTTTCAATATCAGGATGTTCGATTGTACACGAAGGTCGTGTTAGACGAACACGGGTGCCCGAGTTCAGGGCTGGCCATTAGAAACTTAAATAGGATTGACTCTGAACTGTTTGTGATTTCAGCATTCCCGTTCGCTGCTGGCATTCGAGCTGGATACCCCGCAGTTCTTCCTGGCCAATATGGGTGAGTCTACGTTGATGTGATTTGTTAAAGGATATTAAGAACATGTAACCGTAGTTATGGAAAATTAGCGTAAATCAAGAGGAGTCCTCGCGATCATTCCGGTTATACAAAGTTGAATTTTGAGGTTGCAACATTTAAACGCTACACCATCGACATCAATTTTGATCAAGTAGGGAGCGTATTTTTCACAATATTTCGACGGCATTTTTGAAACGGTAACAGGCTTTTTACAGTCAGACGTAATGCTTGGCGTCACATTTTGATACAGCTACAACTTACGAAATCGTGGAAAGATATTCAAACGAGGTTTTTCGGTTTTTTTTTCTCTCGATAGACGTTTTATTTGTTCAACCTAACGAAGCAAGGTGTACGTACGATTATAGGGAACCGATGAATTTTGCAAAATGTCGATAGAAATGAATCATATTTGAAATTCGGGAACAAAGGTACTCGCTTGACGGTCTTGGTTCAATAATTTCATTAACATTTTGTTAAAGATAGACTGTATATAACGTTTCAGCATCCTGACGCGCGCGCGTAAGGAGGCAGGCTGAGAGTCCTCTTTGCGAGATCCTTGAGAGCACCAAGGGCTGTTCTAAGGAGCGCAAATATAAAAAAAAATATACCAAAAGAGAGACGAACAGAAAGAGACAGATATGAAAAAAAGAGTATGAAAAAAGAAAGAAAAAAATGGGCAGAGATATTTGCGATCGGTGAA
Organism: Andrena hattorfiana; assembly: GCA_944738655.2. Classification (NCBI taxonomy): domain Eukaryota; kingdom Metazoa; phylum Arthropoda; class Insecta; order Hymenoptera; family Andrenidae; genus Andrena; species Andrena hattorfiana. The sequence continues at coordinate 26,369,454 of OX122889.2, forward strand.
AAAGAGACAGGGAGGGAGAAAGAGGGAGAGAGAGGGAGAAAGAAAGCGGCACACGCACACGTATCGGAAGCCATGAGTACCCACGAATTTATTTCTACGAATTAAAAATCTTCCGATGAATCGGTCTCTTCTTCTTCTACTGTATTTTTATTTTTTCTTTTTGGTTGTGTTTTTTGTTTCTTCTTTCTTGATGAGATTGACATGAAGTGATTTAATGACGATTGGGGTTGCTGAGAGATTTGTTTGTTACTGGTTTTGACTTTTTTGGTCTTTACTCTTTTACACTCTTTTTCTTAATCAGCATAATCGTAATAATAATAATAATGGTAACGGTATTGATAATACCTATTAATAAGAATAATGATAACAGTAATTATAGTAACGACGATATTATAATAATCATTATTGTAATAGGAGTTACCAGATTAATTCGCAACAATGTTACTCATCAATTTAGTCAAGAAGGTAATAACAACGAGGCAATGGTAGTACGTCTCTTGTCAGAGCCGAAGAATCTTTAACACGAATAGAGACGGCGCATGCCACTAAATGTTGTAAAGTCGATTATCGATGGCGCCATTTACCAGCAGGTATCGGAATACATATGTCTTTTAGTACAAAATAGATTTTCTCTTGCACCTCTTGCGGACTCTTTTCTTCACCTTGTTTTTCTTAGTACTTTTTACATCGAGTGTGTTTCGTCGAATATTTTGTCCTTTTTTTTTTATTTTACTTGAAAACTTGAACTCATTTACGTGTGCCTTGTTTTTAATTTTGTTTTCATAATTAATTTTCCGTTTGGTTTGCCTTTGGTGGCGGGTAGGTGTTCACTGGTTTTGAAATTCCGGAACAGCCGACACACAGTTGCGTTGGTGTGTTTTTTTAACTTTCTCGATATTGTATTACGGGGGTAGGTACGCTCGTACGCGCGAAAACAGCAGAATTGATGATTGTAAACACATATTTATTTATTCCCCGGATTAAACATTTATATATTAGAAATCGAATATTAATAATAATAACAGCAACAACAACAACAATAAAAATAATAAATAAATACTAATAGTACTAACAAAGTACAGTAGGTAGTAACAATAAAGAGCGAGTCAGCAACGAAACGGCGAAGAGAGATTAACCGCGTGCGGTAGTATTTCGTTGAATTATAAACGATACGGCCGATTCTTCGAAGCAGTGGATCTTCCGTGTTTTTCGCCGGAAATCGATCCGCACCGCAGCGAAACACGACAACGGTCATTAATTTTTCATCGTGACAATCGATTTTATCGCGGTTTACCTCATCTGGCCCGACCAGATTCTTCGGCGTGCCGCCAAAAATTCGTGACGACGTCGAACAATACTATCAAACGATACAAATCGTTATGAAAAGGACAGGGAACGGAAGTACGTTTGCTCCATTTTTGTTCAAACAAAAATTATTGCAACGTTTCTTGGTATTATTAGACTTTTTCCGAAACAAATCGCATAAACAACGAGATACTGTTGACGCATTCTTATTTGACGTACATACCATCGAATTGTGTTTAAATGAAATTGATATTCGTCGAATGTAGGTAGAGGCTCCGCTAACCATTATAATATTAATAACCTTGTGTGTGTGGTGAAGGCTTACACTACACTTGGTGTCGCTATTGGTGTTGTATTTTTTGGTGTTGTACGTGATGGTTTTTGGATTTTAATATAACACGGTGCACTGTCTGTCATTAGGAAACGCAGGGCGAAGTAAACTAGCAGAAGATCGGAAACCTTTTTGCAGCTTTCCTTTTGCAACAGTATATGTGAATATACTTACGCGTGTAACTTTACGCTAAATCCACTTGAAAATTACATTGAAACGCTGAATTCAATCGTACGTGAAAGCTATTGAAAAAAAATGTTAATTTCTATTCATCGTATTATCGTATGTAATAAATCGCGCCAGATAAATTTCCTCCTTTTAGAGCGTACTTCCGAGGAAATTCGAGTTGCTTGTTTATTTCCTATTTACACTGAAAAACACAGCTGGAGACATCCCTACTTTTCTCGGTTTTGCAAAGATACAAGGTGGGACATTATCTATCTTTGGGGTCCTACGAAAAAAGTAAAAATATGTGCATGTATGTATACGTATAGTATGTATGGTGTGTATGCGTGGATGTGTGTACGTGTACGTGTGTACGTGCAGATGCGTGTATGTGCGTATGTACCATACGGAAAAATTGATTTTTGTATCATCTTGATTCTAAACTAGCAAGACTTCACGTAAAGATTATAATATATGTAGATAATCAATTTCAGTAGTATTGCTGAAAGCTCTTCTTAAATCCCCATCGATAGAACTGTTTTTCATGAAAATGTAACTTCCGATTTTGTTTCCTGTAAGCCAGTAATATTGAGCATTTTTAAAAAATGTCTTTTACATTTCCGCTTTGGTTTCAGGTTTACACTTTCATAGTCTTAAAAGTTCTAACGGTCCTCAAATCATTCAATCGTTGCTCTATTCCTGCAATACCCACTCTAAATTTTCGGAACGTAGATATCCATTTTGGAAAGATCTAATTTATGAAGGAATCATAAAAAGAAACTTGCAATTCGTGTAATACAGACGCTGTACATAGGTATATTATACGAATAATAAGAATACCTAAGTAAGTACCTACTAACAAGGAGAGTATTTTAGGTGTCTGCCTCCGATCATTTTGATTTTTGGATATGTTATAGAGGACCGAAAAATAAGAAATACGTGTTTTTCTATTTTTCCCCGTTTTCATATTTGGGGGGAGGGGGGTGAAAACTGCGTTCAAAGTTAGGGTTGAAAAATCATTTTTGTGGAATATCTCGAGAACTATTAGAGATAGGGGAATAGTGTCAATGGACGAATTTTGTGTCTTTGAATGCGAAATATGACTGACTCACCAGATTTTCCCCTATCTCTAATAGTTCTCGAGATATTCCACAAAAATGATTTTTCAACCCCAACTTTGAACGCAGTTTTCACCCCCCAAATATGAAAACGGGGAAAAATAGAAAAACACGTATTTCTTATTTTTCGGTCCTCTATAACATATCCAAAAATCAAAATGATCGGAGGCGGACACCTAAAATACTCTCCTTGTAAGTAGTAGGTACGTATGCATTTCGTGCCCGTGTTTTACGAAATATAAAAATAGATACTTATAACTGCAAAACTACTTAAGCATTATCGGACATAGGTAGGTACGCGTATAACTTTTTTAAACGATTTTATATTAGCTTCACTCCTCTGTGCGTTTGTATGTTTGTTCGTTTGTATATATAAACACCCTGTATAAATGTTTTACAAGAGATGGCACTTGGAGATGGCAAGATGGCAGAGCGAACGTATTTCTACGTGTGTGTCACCAATGTGAGAACATACTGGCAAGGCTATCATCGACGTTGAACGCATTACCGTAGATCCGTGTTGCGAACCACGTGTTCTCAAATTAGCAGAACGTAAGTGGCAAACTGAAATCCAACACCGTCTAACCGCCGTTCTATACGTCAAAAGGGGTTTCTCGGTGCTGGTAAATCCATGGTGTCGTAAGCTATCATAACCGAACGACTACGACAATGACACCGACAACGGCAACGGCAACGACAACGACAACGACAACGACAACGACAACGACAACGACAACGACAACGACAACGATAATAAAAACGATAACGACAACGATAATGACATCGACGACCACGACGATGACTATGATAATGAAATCGAGGACTACGACAATGACAATGACAACAATAATGACATCGAGGACCACGACGATGACAACGACAATGACATTGACGACGACGACGATGACAATGACATCGACAATAACATCGACGACCACGACGATGACAATGACATCGACAATGGCATCGACGACCACGACCACGACCACGACGATGACAATGACATCGACAATGGCATCGACGACCACGACGATGACAATGACATCGACGATCACGACGATGACCACGTCCATGACGACGACAACGGCGCGCAGAGGCGCTTCGCGCCGGTTCGGCCATCTTGGTGGCTTTGGCGTTGGTCCAGTCTTTATTTAGATCCACCTGTCCCTCGTGTCAGCTTCTATGTTCGAGACATTCCTTCGAGGGTCACTACGAGTGGATTCTAAACGCGAATTAATGCCGTTCCTTCGATGGTAATGTTAGAAAAAGTAGTCTTCGAATAGGCGTTTCTAGTATTGTATCAGAATTATTTTCATCGACTGTCTTTTTTCGCGTTGCACAAGTGGGCTCTTTCGATCGCACTCTTTCAAGATCAGGGTTATTATGCCTTGACACGGTTGATCTGGAATCAAGAGAATTTTATTGTTAGTGCCAGAGACACTTCTGCGAAGTATATTAGATATCGTTAGGAGTGAGGTCAGAGTACATACCTACACTTTAAGAAAAGTAGATTGACGCTGAACACGTTTATACTTTATTATCACTGCCTAATTTGCACTGAGAATGCTTGCCCAAAATTTGTTCAACTGTTACACAGCTAATGTAATCTAAGTACCTACTAAGTACCTAGTAAGCACCTATCTGATAATACCTGTATAGTGTAGGTATAAGTCTGTATAAATAGGTATTTTCCAGCATGGATGTAAGCAAACTTGTTAGGATGAAAGGTGCAGAATTCAAAATTGATAGACCTTAATTTCACTAATGAATTGTGTAATTACTATCTATTATAATGCAATTTCTACTTCCATTTTCATAATTATAGTCTCTCTATTTATGTGCTAAATATTTTCTAATTTTGAAGGTTTGAAAATGAAAAGAGCATTCATTTAAGTATATTATGCTGAATTTCCCTCTGATTTTGTCATAGGGAAAATATTACTGTTGGAAACCAGGTTTATGTTCGGCGCTTCGTAGAGAACGTCTGTTTCTATTTTCATTGTCGATGCTTCTATCCACCTGTCGGTGTCACTCATGCGACGTGAGCCATGATGTTTTACAGAAGACTAACGCGTTTAGTGTTTAATTTCGTATCCACAGAATTAGGTACCTATTCGGAATCTTCTTAAAATGTGTCCAACAGAATGACGCATTTATCCTCAAGAAAACCATAAATAATCGTTTTATTATTTACATATAACGATGTGCCTTTCGAAACAGCAAATTTCTATTTTCGTTGTAACAATTCATCGGCAAGTTGTCCCTATTTATAATATCTTACGTGTCCAACAGCAATCATCTTAGGAAAAAACCATTTCCATGAATTCTTGTGTTTTGTATCGAAATATTAGTTCATTTTCCACAGTTTACATATTTCAGTTTTCGTCAGCTGTACCAGAAAGTTTCATAAGAATGACTGACTTCCGTCAGCGTCCTATTCTTGTCTATCTTAAGCTTTCACACGCGTTTGCCTATATAAATTGATCCGATTAAAGCAGTCAGGGGAAAAAGAGTATTAAGATATCTGCAGAGAAAGAATTACGTCGTCCAGGAACCACCCTCGAAGTCACCATTGGTTTGCTCTGCTACCCAAGGATTGGTAGATCATCCCATTGGATTATCCACGGCGCCGGCGCTCGCACAATCCGTGCACTGCGCATCAACTCTACATATACACACGCCTGTACCCACGCAAACTCATATGCACACATCTTGAAATTCAGGAAGACATGGACACTTGACCCGGCGTGCAAGTGTCCTGGGTATATCTACGTATGCGCGAAGGAAAGTACAGTACCTACGCCTTCCTCATTAACACGCAATGCGGAAACCCCATAAATACTTTACGTCTACCTGGTACACGTGTGAGACCGTGTCAAGATTATGTCGTACGATTTTCGGGATATTGCAAAATATATTTTGGATATATTTGGGCATTCCGTGCAATGATTAAATATACATAATTCCTTTCTGTGGGACCTTCTGGTAGTGGCGTTTGAAGATATTACTTATTTTATGCTTCACCACACTAACTACACTATTTTGTACTTACGACTTGACGGTAAATACTTTGAACAATATTACTTTTGTAAGGTTTTATGTAGTGTTATGAATATTTAACGATGGAACAGTTTACGTAGGTACTTTTCACTACATACGCGAGTAGAGTAAAATGGCAAGATCAAAGAAGATTATAATGTTCACTACTATTGTTAACTTTAATTTTACTAGCCGTTAGGTAGGTGACATTTAAAGCAAATGGGTGACCCAAACTTCGTGTACTTCCCTTGTAAAAGCCTTACCTACTTACAAGTATATGTATTTCTTCAAGCTTCTTGTACTTTCTTAGGCATTCCAATCGAAAGATTTGTTCACCAAATTGAATCATTATTACGACGCATACGCTCTTCCCCGTAACAGTGTTTTACGATGGATGCAAATTGCATTGTTCTCCAATTAGGTACAGCATTTTCGTACTTACACATCATACCTACAAATACGGATAGGGTATTTCGGTGGTTTCTGACGCACCTTTAAGTCATTTTTACCCCGTAACGACCGTTGCACTTACGCTAGTCCTTTGAAGCGTGCACGCACGCACGCACGCACGAATTAGGAAAGACAATTAAGCAACTTTGTCCACACGTCGACCCTCGTGTAGCCTCGAGTCGGGAGATCCTAATCGTGGTGTGCGGCCACTTTGCGTCGGAAATCGAGGGTGGTCACTTAGATCCGTCACGAAAGGATAATGCAACCCCCTTCGTGACTATAAAAAGGACTTTCTTTCCCTTCTCTCTTTCTTGCTGCAGAATTCTTTCTCTGTTTCAACCTAATCACTCTTTTGCCTCATCGTTGTCCTCTGATATTTCCGTTCACACTTTCGCGAACCATAGAATGTCGCTTACACGACCACTCTGACGTGTTCATCCCTGTCGAAACTGCACAGGAAATGTACCTCGACTTTCTTTGGGAAACTAACTCGAAAATTCACGTTCTTACATTTTGAGCGGTGATAACGGGAGGGAAATTATCTATTTCCGAGGAAACATACAGTTTTTATGTTCGTCAATTGTTTCATTTCGAAATATTATGACATTTAAATATTTAAATTAGTAAGCAGTTTGAGCTATCCATCAGAAGTGAATTTAGATTTTAGTTGACGAAGTTGTACAAGCTTTGTACGAAAATTGCCGCGAAATTCTGAGTGTATAAAATTCCTAGGTTACGTTGTGTATCTTGATAAACAAGTGGAACGAAAGAGACAACCTTCGCTCCTAATTGTCACGAGAAACATTGTCTGATATGTTTTTTTTTTACACACGAGCATAGACACGAGTTACCTACATCGATCGTATGAAAGCGCTTCTATGCCAGTCGCGTCGCGATGCATCGCTGACAATTTCACATCGTGAAAATTACGCTGACCATTAAAATGACCGCCGTGTTTCTGCACAACGGTCTCAAGGACGTAGGTACTGAGCGATTGACATTATTACTTGAAAATTGTTTCGCTACAGTTACGTGGAACGCGTTGGCAGCAGTTATACCTACACATGTATACCTTTACACATTACACATTGATCGCTGCTTATCCTACGAAGATTAGGATTTGTATGATTATCTTTTAATCGGATAAATAATTGCTGTGTATAAAATAATTACCGTTTCCGGTGTGACTATTTTACTGTGTTGGAAGCATGCCACGATATAGTAATCTATAATAAATTATATTATTATATTCAGTAATAGGAAGATTAGAAACGTTTGCAAACGGGTTTGCAAAAAATGACTTCGTTTAAGAAACACATTTTTGTACTAATTGCTGTAGAAAATGATTTCTCAACGTACAAAAAAAAATATCTGTCACATTCCCCTTTTTTTTGTGCTTACCATTTTTTTTTTTAAATTACGATACAAATGTGTTTCAAAGTAGATAAGTATGCGTAGTTTAACATTTAAATGCGCAGTTCGTAAAGAGAAACAATTACCTAGTACCGAAGTTTTTTTCCGCCGTCAACTTCTTCATACAAAAATTCGTAATTTTCATTATGCTGGATCTATTTCTCCGTGACAAAAATTGTTTTGTCGTTATTAGACGCGAGGCCATTCGATCGACCAGATTTTAGTCGCATGTTGGTCGTATGAACGAATACACTTGCAATTGAAACGCGCGTGCATGTGCGTGTGTGTATTAATATATAGCAAAATAGGGAAACGGTGGGGGGAAGTAAAATGAAACAACGCAGGCGGAAAAAGTGGTGTTGAGGACACGCGAGTCATCCATAATGCACGAGCTACGGCAAAGATGCGCCGGCCAGATAAATTCTATAGAAAATGGAAGAACGAAAAAAAGATCTTATAAAAGTAGATTGGGTGATTTCGTAAATTTATTTATTTGTTTCGGGTTCAGCCTACGATTCTGAGAATGTAAATCTCTAAGTGAGGTCACGATCGGGACGAGCGATTTTTTAACCAAACTAGGCAGACGATGTTGGAGCCGATGTGTACTACAAACAAATCCCGGAATATTAGCAGTGAATGACCCGCCATGTTTATAATAAATAGCTTGGAACGTTAAAATTTTTAAGTCATCAGATCGACTTCGTTCCGTTTTCAAACACTAGATCTTGATGAGAAAAATACAAAAGTCATGCGTTATTGCCATAAGATCATTAATTTAACCAGAAAGTGCAGTCTTCTTTTGTAGTGTATTACCTACCATAACTTCGCTTGTGAAGAAGCGATTTTCAACTGCCGCACTTACGCGCTAGCCTATTTAGGTGCAAGCACTTCCAATCGCAAGGGAGGAAACTGGGATTCGAATCATTGTAAGGGGTGGTTTTTATTGTTTTCTTCTTCTCCTTAGTCCTTAAATTTTCGTCATTGCGCGTATTGTGACTAATCAAAATTCCCTATTTTTCAGCTTGATATAAAAAAAATTACTGGTTATACATAGGTATATATATGTATGTTTATAATGATATATAATTACCATTCGCATTATAATATCTACGATTAAAAATGTTTACGATGAAATAAATACATTTACGAATTTACCAAATTATATCTATAGGTATGCAGTCAATTTATATGTTTAAACATTTTTTTAATCACGTGTCGAGTCAAGGTAAGCTTATACAGGATGTTTCAATACAGACGGTTAACATTTTAAGAGGTGATTCTGCAGGCCAAATAAGACGAAAATATAGAATAAAACGAAGTGCGATATTAATACATTTTATTCTATATTTTTGTCTTATTTTGGCATGTAGAATCACCCCCTAAAATAATTGTTACTTGTACTAAAACATCCTGTATACACAATCTGTGAGCATATACGAACTTAGGTAGATATATGTATACAAATAAGAATGTAAAACGATTAAGGTATCAAGAATTACAAAGATAGAAACTTAAAAGTCTTCTATTAGCTGAACAGTTATGAGTAGGATATTTGTAAATGCCCCTTTCAACAACTAAAGAATAGATTTTGAATGGAAGTAACGAGGTTCTTAAAAGCCTTAAAGGGTTTTAAGATTGGTTTCTTATGACATTGCAGTAGGTTTATCCCATAAAATCTTAAACATCTAATTGTATAAAGATCAGTTAAAAAAATGTGTGTTTGAGTTGCGAAATTGAAAGAATCGTTTCAATTCTACATATTATTTACTGAAATGCGGTTCTACTATTTTAACTATAAATACGGAAGAAAATGGCAATTTGGATCGATGATGGATGTTCCCTGAAAAATAGTAGTGAGGGTGCAGAACATTGTCATACTAAAGAGGAGATATAATAAGAGGCGTCACTCCGGGCGGAACCTTGCTTGACCTTGGCATTTAAATTGGTTGTCTATTCGAGCGGGATATTCAAATCGACTAAATGTACCTTATCGCAGTTGACTGATTATTGCCGAACTTTACCGATCATTGCCGAATGGGTATTTAAATTGGTTGTCTAGTGATTTTCCTAGTTTATTTCTGTCCTTGTCAAGTGACGCCTCTTATTATATCTCCTCTTTGGTCATACGGAGTTTTTACTTTGAGACTGTTTGAAAATCGTGAAGGTCTTGTAGGTCTTAAAATTTTTGAAAGCCTTGACGGATTCGAATGTCTTGAAATCATTCAGACATGAAAACCTTAATAGTATTTTAACACTACTACTTAGCTGATGTCGTTGAATCTTTTGTATTTCTGTTTATTTGATTTACTTTGAGTTAATCAGTACATAGAGAAAAACACCAAATATTAAAAATTTCAAGACTTCATAAAAATAGCAAAATTTTATAAGACTACCAAACTCAATGTACGTAGGTATATTCAAAACGTTGTGGAACTTCTTGAACTGAAAAATCATTCTTTTTATTGCATTTTTCGAAAGTACTATCGTTTTTGAATAAAATGCCGCTTAGTTTATATTAAAATTCGTAAAATTGTTGATTTGGCAGCTAAAAAGGTCAACCGGCAACCTACAGCGTTGCCTTTCACCAGAATATTTAAACGCATTTTTCTCGAATTGCGAATGAACGGGGGTTCAGATCGACCTGAAAAAATTACAGGATGTATAAAACATGTGCCATTTCCCGCGCAATCTATGATATGGTCCGTAAAAATTCGAGATTTTCATAAAAAAATTAAAAAGTCGCGGATTTTTAGTAACCCACCAACACGACCAAAATTATCTTGAAAGAATCGCCATTTTTCGGCCATCAAATTAACAAATCTGTTTTAATTTTAGTTTGTATTTGCTGGCGCGAGAAACTACGGATGTACTAAACAAGAATCATACCTTGAAATTGGATTGCGTCACTTTTTCAGACCAATATTACAGCAGAACCACAGAAGAACGTTAAAATGTTTAACAATCAGCACCGCCATTTTTAAAGCACATGTATATTTCATATCAACTTTTTTTTCAATCCCTATGATAATAATAAACATTGAGTAAAAGGCTACATCTGGATTTGCTTTCATTTTTTTACAAATACATTAAAAAGAAAGTGTTTCTTTCTCGTGTAATTAGCTGAAAATCAAGGCGTTTTCAGGAATTGTTTTTTAATGAAACTGTTTAATCGATCTTCATGAAACGTTCAGGATATTGTATTGTCCGATTAAGCTAGATAAAAAATCTTTTTTATTAAAAAAAGAATGATAAATAACAGAGTTATAAGTGCTTATGCCCAGTCCGTGGGTGACGCAATTGTTCCGCGGCGGACAACGTATGTATATACCGTATGTTGTATTCATTAGAAACTAGAAATTCAGAAATAAGTATTTAGTTTATGCGTGCACGCACAAAGCCAAGCTTTTTGTAAGTTGAAAGATGCAGAATTAAACAAATAGCGGCTTCTTGAAAAATAGTTCACTTTTACGAAATAAACATTGCCTTAAACGTGCCAAGAAGCTGTTTATTTAAACAATATCATTATACCAGTAGCTGATTTCTATGAAGAAAATGTGCACAAATATGTATCCACAAGGCCAAGTCGATCGGTTGAATATTTTTTTAGTTACATTGTTGGCCAATTGTAAAACTGTTTTGAAAAAACGCGTTTAAAGTTTTCTGATAAACCTGCGTCACCTGCTGCCTCGTAGCAAAAATTGGCTATAGCCCCTTTGAATTTGCACTGCAGCTTTCGGAGCATATTCTCGTGATGTTCCACTATTTATTTATGCAACAAAAAAACTCGATTTTTTTGACCCGCTGCACGAGACTCCCCCATTAACTGCAGGTATTTTGATTCGTTTGGAATCCCATCACTGCTCAACAATACTAAGTAGTACCTACATGCACACAGAACATTCATCTTGTGTGTGCATTAGTGTAAATAATGTGAGTGCTAGTCAAGCAACACAGATATCCATGAAACCATAGATTCCTATTTACAAACTATGATGGTTTGTCTGTCGTCAGAGATCAGGCGGAAATAGTCAGGCATCGAAATAAACTCGATGCCAAATGTCCTATTAATTTCCGTAAACTTGGCGGGAAGTAATCTCTGTCTGGGGGGGGGGGGGGGATAAGCAGAATCGAGAAATTGGCTGCAAGTGGCTGGGAAAGCATCTGGTAGCCATCTGGTAACGAGCCAAGTGTAATATTTTTACGGCGATCGCCGATAAACTAATCTTCGAGGTGATCAGTCAAGTGAAAAAAAAAATATAGCTGGCGATGTCCTTTTACGCATTCAATGTGACAGTAATAAAGTGTCGTAATCCTGGGATCGGTCGCATGTCGTTTATTTGCACATTCCGATTGATAGACTGATGATTACTTCTGGAGGTCGTTTATTTGAATTGTATGCCACCTGCTCTCATCTAGTTTCACCATGTTTTTATGATTCTTTTAAACCTTTGTCCATAAACTGTTTCAAGTTCCTTCTGTTGGAAATTTGCGCTTCGTATTCAATTGTGTTCATAAGAAAATATTAATTATGGTTTTTATCAGGATAACGGTTTCTTGTTTCAGTTTTTATTCGTAGTTTTGTAAATTAAAGGACTTTCTTTCATTTCTGTTATCTACTATGTCCTCATTCATGGAATTGATCTACAAATATTTATTTAAATCGAAATAGGTAGGATTACATAATAGTAAGACAGATGCATAGCCTATCATTTGAAATATTTAATTAATAGGAACAGAATGACTTTAAAGTCATGGTACATTCAGGTTGGCATAATTAATTAAAACTGATACCGTTAATTATAAGGTCAACAGGGATTTGTACATACTATATTACTATAATGTCCTTGCTTCACTTAATACGTTGTACTTATATTGTTTTTGTTCATGTACCGTGTAAGTGAATTTACGTGACGTGTTGTCAATTTCATACTCTGTGATACAAGTGAGTCAGATGGGTGGCACTACAAGAAGCAACGATTAGAAGTTGGTAGGCATTAACATTTTATGTTCTGTCAATTATTCCTCCTGCATTTTCTTCTTTAATTTCCTTAAGGGGATATTACACCCTAGACACTCGTTTTTGAAGGTCATATTTAGAAATTAATTCTGAAAAATCTATCGCACCTACAGGGCAGGGGTTTTGCACACATTTAAAACACATGTTTGTACACATGTCTGAACAATCAACACAAATTTTTGCAATGTATTATATTGAGAATTGTACAAGTTACGCGCCGAAGCGCAGGTCAAGTCATCGAACACCGACTCCATCGGGCGCACGAATTGCGGGCGTCCTAGTCATCTGAAACAAAAGTACCAAAGATTTTTTTAATCTATATGAGTTTAGTTATCGCCCCTCGCAGATGTAACCAAGTCCGGACATTGTTACCGAAATCGCAGCTGTTTAAAAATTGATATTTGATTTTTTCGACTTTTCTTGAAAAGTCTAACTAAAACAAGGAGTGAAGGGACTTGTATTAAAACTGTTAATATAATTCTACTACGGGATATAGGTTTTATCTCAATCGGTCTAGTAGTTTTTGAGAAAAATGTGCGCCCGATCTAAAAAGTTTGTTTCGAGAAAAGCGCGTTTAAAGTTTTTCATGCAGTTACGACCTATACGAATGAAGTTACGGTAGATAACGACTAATTTCTGTAACTTACCCCTTCTCTGTTGGCAGTCATAACCTCTTTAGATACAAGGATCGAGGGAACGATTACGCGCCACGCTGCGGCCTTAAGCCCCTATAACTCTGGGAGTTCTACGAATTTCACCTTAATATTTTAGAGACATATTTTCGAAACCCCGAACCATTAGAAATTTAAAAAAAAATCGAATTTTTGGGTATAATACCCCTTAATATTTTGCCTATACCTACCTACACATATGTATGTATTTTAATCTATGAGATGAATAGTTGCTATCATCATTTGCTGTATAAACATCAAACTTTTTACTCGAATACCGTTTGGTATTGATTGTAAGAAACATCCAAGGTAAAAGCTTTGCAAAATAATTTGTTGAAATCAACCAATCGGTAGGTATATTTTTCCTCGCTCTTGTCTATACGGTGAAAGACGGTGTTATTGAGTTATTGGCAATAAATTGGACTTTGTAGAAAACTGGCTATTTTGTGGTCAGAGGTAATTCGTATCCTCGATTGAATCGATGATTAAATTTCGGGGTACGAGTTAAGTGGGGAAAGACACGCACATCGAAATACCTTTGAGGTTTTCGCGAATGTCTAATAATCTATGCACAGTAAGCACTAATCCGACAAACCAACTATACATATGTGTACATATGTACATATCATTCGAAGCCACAGGACAACATATTGATTCCCTTCGTGGACTGGGCACTACTACATATTATCGATCGGTTAAAAAGTTCAGGGCTGTCTCCTGTGTTTGTATGTCCTTTCGAAACAATAGTTTCGAGTTACCTACTGGATCATCATAGCAATTGTTCGATGAGATTAAAAAAGCTTAGAGGTAAATGGTAATTGCTAATCAAAAATACTTGATACAACCAGAAAGACCGAACAACTGAATAAATTTAAAAATAGACAAGTACGAAAGTTTTAGAAATAACTTCTGCTTTAAAGTTTACATTGTATTAATGAATATTGGATTAATTATCGATAACTGAGAGTGACAGGTTTGAAGAGAAAAAAATTTGTTGCTCTTGCCGAGTAGCGTGGCGCAGTAAATTTATTAAATTACAATGCATTATTCAGAAAAGGGTAATTGAAGTTGAAGGATCCTCGGTTTGGAAAACAATCTTTCGATCGACTTGCGTTACGCCTCACGGTAAATTGAGGAACATGCGAGGGCAAGGGAAAAGCGACTTGGGGGTGGTGGGTTGTTGCACGCGATCGTTTTATGTTGACCAAGAAAACGTAAAAAAAGAGATAGAGACAGAGGCACTGCCCTGAAACGTATCACTTTTCTTTTTCTTTCTTAGGCCTGTGAATTTTAGGTACTAACGTTGTTGTTAGGTAATCGTGTGCCGTGTGCCGTGTGCCGAGAAGTATCTTTATATTCGTGGAGTTACCTACATACACGTTTGTCGTTGGTTTGCTGTTGTTTTGCCGACACGTTGAGGATTTCTTTTTCTTGGATTTGTTGCGCATTTTTTTGTCACGCCTTAGTGATACTACACTGTCACCATTTTTATACTGCGCTGCTTTCCATCCACTTTCCTTATCTTTCCTGCCCTGTACACACACTGAACACCTACACAAGATCACCACACTCACGCAATTATGTATTGCTAATTTGTTATCATTAAGTAACATAGGTACCTATGTGCCTGTAGTCGTGAAAGTGGTCTAAATCATATTTTCGAGTTTTGTGTTTGTCTGCATTAAAAAATACAAGAAAACAGTGATGAATTCCATTTCTTCAGATCTTTATATCGTAGGTAATTAAGTAGGTATGCATTGATAGTAGCAGGTCATACTGATAATAACAATAAATAGTATCCCAGTATCATTAAAAGCTACATTGAAATATTAATTAATGACGAAACATGAACATGATTACTAATTCAGTGACACATGTTTTCAAATGAAATCACGGGCAAACCAATGATTATTGAGTTTCTGGTAACGCGAACCGCGATAAATATGTATGTACCGTTGGTTTCTTGCTGTTTCGGACAGCTTTCTGGCACGGTTTTGTCGCTTGAGACCATGGTAGACAAACAGGATCATGTATAATGTAGACTCTCACAATAATGCTGTAAAGTCCAAGTATGCTAGTAATCAGCATAGTAGTTGTTGAACAGTTGCCATTAAATGGCTGTACAGTAAATTATTTATATTGACCGAGAAATGAACGGGTGTCGACATTACATACACACTTACACGAATAAGCCTTTAACGCCCTTCCCTTCACTCTGCCTTTGACTCCTTAACTGTACAGGGAGAATGTACGGTTGAAGCTTCCCGTGTTCACCAAGTTTCATTGATTACCTTCAATCTAGTAAGACATGGTTTAAAATAACATTCAAGGAACTTGGTGGATAATAGGTTGTTTCAAGAAGCAAGTGTGATTCTGTAGTAATCTTGGTGGACTGAATCCTAAGAAAATGACTCAGTCAGAATGGAAATACGAAGCCCCGGAAACTCCAAATACATACATTGTTAATAGTTAATGTTATTGGTTGTGGTTCCTGAAAAGTAATTGCGTTTTATAGTTCCCTAACTTAATGTACGTACTTACGTATGTATAACATAAGTTTGAATCGAAAAAATTGTATGGGTTAAATATTTTTCATTCCTCTACCCCCCTATCGAACAAACAACACTACAAATCACTAATTCCATATTATCCCATATTTGGCCATCGAATAAACCAGAAACAAATCGATTGATTTCAAGCCTGTAACGTTGCTTGCCCCGCCAAGAAACAGGAATAATGAAAGCACAGAATATCAGAACCAATAACATCAGAAATTGTTCCATTATATTTTTAATTTGTAGTCCACCACGATCAGTCGACGAGTATTTTCTGCATTACATAGATGTCTGAATGCCAAAAATTTGTTGTCCGCTGCGCGGTCCACTAACCGACCACCATTTTCGTTTCAGGGTGCCACCGGGTTACGTGTATCAGTCACCTTACCTGGCGGCTGCGGCGCCAGGTGGTTTGGTACCGCTTCCGGCGACGCAGTTGTCCCACGCCGCAGCGATGGCAGCAGCGTCCCAGTTCTACGAGTACCAAAACGTTGCGGCAGCGGCCGCCACGTATCCGGGGACGTCCTACAATTTCGCTGAGGCATATCCTTATACCAGCGCCGCCGCGGCTGGTATGTGTTTGAAAAGTGTCCAGAGCAAGGACAGCAATGGGCTGATACACCACCATCAGCAGCACACCGGCAGCAGCCCTACGGTGCTGGCACACCAACGATTGGAGAAAGCTCTCCTGCCGCCCTTTCTGCCATCCGTGCTACGTAGCAACGGTAGAAAATCATTAGAAAACAGAACGCACTAAACAGAGAAAAGGGAATGCGAGAATGAGGACGCGAGAGAATGGGAGTGTGGCTGTCAATGAAAAGGAATGAAACAGAGAAGGGAGGCCGCGTAGTCTTCCCATTCGTAGTAAAGTAGCTGTGCTCGCAGGGTGAATCTGTGCAAGTTTCCCACAAATTAGGAATTTAGAAGCATCGGGGAGAAAGGGCGAATCATCTTTTCTTTTATGTAGTACACACTTGTTCTCTTCATCATGATCGAGAAACTGTTACGACATTTGCTTGTTAATTTAGCTGCTGATTTATTTCGCAAAACTTCCTTGGAGAAATCTTTACTCTCGGTATTTTCAGCTGCTAATGTAAAATTCTTGCATCTCTATATGCCTATATGGGATGGGATCAGTTTAGGTGAATACGAAGGGACACGGTTTTGCATGAAAAGTACAATGCCATTTACAGTTTCACAGTAGCATGTAGATTTTAAAAAGATTTAATAACATTATGAAATTGCTGCACGTGTTGATTGACAATATTCGACAACATTTTTAATCCAACTAAACTAATATAGGCAATAGGCATTGAATAGTTATTCATTCTTCGAGATGATCGATATATCTTTGTTATAAATTGTGGTGTGACATGGATTTCACAGTGACTAGCACAAAACCTTGGAAAGTTTACCGCCATTTTTCTAGTGGGAATCTTGCTATGGATCCTTTCTGTTAGTCTCCCCTGTCGCTTCTTCAAATTGAGTTAGTGAATGTTCTGTTATTTTTATGTGTTTACATTGAATTACGTTGTTTGCCCAGAAATTTCCTTAGGATTTCAATAATGAATTTTGCATTTAGCAGGAGAACTTTCTGCAATCTTTTTGTTCTCAACTCAACTTTCTATAAAGTGATTGTTTTTACAATTACACATGTGTTGTTTCTAGTACGTTCGTAGGCATTTGACAGAATGGAGAGTGCTTATATAGAAACCTTTAATAATTTATGCTAGGATGTTGTGTTGTCAGATCCAGTAAAAAAAAAAATATAAAACCGCAATATTGCATGTTTATGCTGGCTTCGCACTCAACACAATAAACATGCAAATTTTGTTAATGCTCTGATGTGCTGTCTACGGTGGTGGTGGGAAAAATGTTACACATTCTGCAATTCTTTAGCAGCACTTATATTAACAAAAATGGTGCAGGTAAATCGAAAAGGTGGCGAAAAGTATTTTATTTAATACCATTTTGCTACAATAGCTCCAATTATATTATTGTTTAACTTAATATGTGTCCTTTAATCCATTACCGGCCAAGCATTAAAATAAATACCCTAGAATTTTCATTGTATATACCTTAATTAAAAGAAAAGAAAATTTAATGTTGTGTTTATGCAACAACAGCTGTCAATGGATTAAAAGAATCAGAAAAGAAAAATTGTGCCGATTCAAAGGTGGTAAAATACAACAGACGAGCAACAAGTACTTTAAAGATGTGCATACACAGTAACGAAACATGCAATCGTTTAATTTAGTTTTACACAATGAGTTACGATTAATTTCATCTTGCATAACGTTTGAACTCTCTACCAAAAAAAAATTATTTTCCCCAATTTCTTTATACGAATAAATGGAAATCTACATTCAGATGGCGTCAGCGCCATAATCCTAACATATTAAACTACGAGAAAGTTAGAAGATTTTTGCAGTATACCTATGTATGTACATACACTGTACACGGTACTTGCACGCAAATAGCTCCTTGTATTTTCTTCTCGGAGGGTTACCAGCACCAGAATCGATCGCATGCATACCTATATTACTTATGTATTAGAATCTCAGCAGACAATTCATTTGTTTCTTTACAGCAAACGCAGCAGCAGCGAGTTACGTGACACCGTATACGTATGCAGCGCTGCCAGGCGCTGCCGGATTGCCGGCAGCCGCGGCCGCAGCTGCAACAGCGGCGGGCGCGGCTTTCCCAGGACTGCCGTATCAAACGACGCCTCAAGAAGCAAGATTACAGTAGAAACTAAGTAAATTGCCGCGTGGAAAGCACTACCATCGGGCAAGGATTCCAGCGGTATTAAACTCGCGACGCAAAACTCGGTTCTCGCCGTTATAAACTTTGATCCTCGCCTGTTCTCCGCGTCGATCCTGCGACGTTTCTATTTTTCAAAGGGACAGGCCCCATTCAGCCGCGATTGCACGCTCCACGAGGAAGCCGTTGTTCCAGCTATTCGGAGTTTCTTTCCACGTTGTCACGAGTTAATTTTGGAAACACTGTGCACCGCGAGAGACAGAAAACGAAGAAACCCTCGCGCACAGGGCCGCGCCGCTCAGGATCGACTACTCGCAAGTTTCCTACCAACTTAATCTTCAATCTTCCCCACCTTAATCTTCCTTTCCACGGTCTGTTTTATAGGGCCAAAATCGGCGCCTATGGCCAATGTACTTCAAAGCAGGGAAGCGAAACGTAACAACACTAGCGTTATGATTATTTATAACTAGATACCGGGGTATGATGGGCGATGAAGGCTTCACAAGAGACGCGCAAAGTTTCTAGATACACGGCGGATTCCTTGTACATTTAAGTGTTGTTCGCGGGACAAAAACGAACCGAGATGTGATTTTACAAGGCGCGAACTGCTGTATGGTCAAATCAGAGAGATTTACTTACAATTAGTGTTCGGCGAAGCTGGTGGAAGACTGATCTGTATTCAGAATCGATATAATGCACTTTTACGGGGAAAGCTGTCGAAGGAACTGGACGATAATTTTTTTTTTTTTTTGGCTGATGTTTCTTCCGGATTGATGAATAATTTTCAAGTTCTTCGTGGATTGTTATCGGTCACTGTAATTTTGTTGCAATGTTCCAGCAAGAAGAACTTTTGTAACATACAATTTTGATACTTTTGTGGACATCTTTTCTGAATATTGGTCGAATCGTGTGAAATCTTTACGGACATGGGTGCGTAGTCTAGATTATTTAGATTGAAGGGATTTGTCGGGATCGATTCTTTTTCTATTTTATGCGTAGAAAAGCATTCTTTCTATACCCGACGAACTGAAGAACAACAAATGAAGTAGCCACGGAGCTTGCGCGTAGCTTTTGGTCTACGGAGAGAGAAATCCTATATTTAAGGGAAATGCAGGGACGACACTGCGGTCTGCTTGCAGAGTGTTCCCAAATCAATGACATATTTCCTTGTTGAAAATTCGATAATTCTATATAATCCTGCAGGAAACATGATTTGTCTGAAATCAGCCATCCCATTGAAATTGCTCATGATAAAAATTCTAAGTTTGATTCAGTATATACAGGACTAATCGCAATAACGACTACATGTATAGCAACAACGAAACTACAAAAGAAATTTATTCAGAAGCATATTTTGTTTTAAATCAGTGAATATATCCGACTCAAAATATCAAGTTATTTCAAACGCCTTTGCGTATTTGAATTTTATTACGGAGAAAAACATAAAACGAAATAAGTTGCATCGTTAATGTGATTTCCCTCTTTTTCAATGAGCTCTTCCCATCGTTTCGCTAACCGATTGGTGCTCCGTTAAAAATATTCAATAGATTTTGAGTTAAAAAATGTACCAGCTGGAGTTTCTATTATTTCTATGTATATTAATATTTTCAATTAATAAGTAAATGAATCAGTGAAACTGACAAATGATGCAACAAATGAAACAAATTAATAGCATGTGTAACATTTACGGATTTGTTGAATTCATAAAGCATACATTATTGTGACTAAAATTAGCGTTCACTGGCTCTAAATTCACTGATTGATTGTTGATACTCAACTGATACTAAAAAAAAAGAAGACAAACGTTGGAATGGCTTAAGCAGAAAACAGACTTAACGTATAGAATATATGTACTGCATACATTATGTAAGTAGAACGTCACAACTGCGTCCTACGAGATACGCAAAGACTTTTGCAATGACCTGATACTTTGTGCAATGTGCATTCTTTAATCAACTCGGGAGAAACTGAACGAATGTAAAAACCGTGAGGAGGACGAAACCATACGTTTATTTCGGCAGGGCATTGTTAGCTTCGTGGATATAATTTCTCGTTTAGGAGTATCTCATGTACAATCCGTTAGAAAGGACTTTCTAAGTGATTCGTTAGGATGAACGTTGTAGATACTTTTAAGCGAAGTAACCGTTTGCACGTAACAGAGGCCACGTTGTAATTACAGTGATGTTGCCTTAGAATTTCGTAACAACGAAATCATCAAGTGTCTTAAAAACGATGCCTTTCTGCGCGACTTGTGGAAGTCACCGAAACGAATCGATTAGCATTTCGCGGTACGCATCCAATGAGGACCAACGGACGAACGGATTGGTCTTATAGAATATAAGTTACCGAATTACGGTAATTATCAAACGAAACATTAATCTAGTATCAAATCAGGCGAAAGTACCGAAATCTTGGTGATTCTACGTTGCCTCTTGACTCGTGGAAGAAGCTCGTCAAGAATGGATGGCAACCTTTACGACTTTTATATCTATAGTTCTAAAAGGAATTATATATATATATATTTTTGGAAGAAAATTTCTAAAAGGAAGTACATATGTATGTATGTAAATGTTTTGGAAGTAGGATTCTAAAAGAAAGTAGCTATATGATTTTGGTGCTAGAGTTCTATTGTAAATTCCTATTTCAGCAACAAATTGTGCACATAAAACCATTTCTATTATTCAGAACGAGTTTAGAAATGTTTGTTTTGTATTTACGTAATGAATCTGCAAAATTGTTCAAGTTGAACTTTGAATGTATCAAATCTAGAAATTCGTCATAAAGTATTGCCATACGTTGTTGCGACGTGTATTCTGAATACGGATTAATTTATCCAGTGCTACGTTATCGAAACCAATGTACGTTCGTCCATTCTTACAAGTGATCTGGTGCCTTAATTAGCACAACCGAATAGTCTTAATGGTTAGAAACTAGTCAGTGATTCGTTAGCGCGAAGCATTTCGCTAACGTATGTACAGGTGTGAAATTAAAAGGAACGAAACCAACGGGACAGAATCTAAAATGGATAACTAGCTAGCGAGAAGGGAGACGGATGATCGGGCTATGAAGAATGAGACTGTCTAGTCCTAAACCCTTCGAGACCTGAAACGAGGTTAACTCGATTCGTTAGAATTGTAAGTAGACGTTTAATGTGCACGAAGAAACGGAGAAAGAAACCAAAAGTCTTGTAAAAAGTTAGTGAAAGAGCTGTTAGGAAGGTTTAATCTTAAGTATTAATTATTACATAACCAATCGATTAAGGTAATAGGAAAATAAATTAATATTATTGATATTATTATATTATTTTATTATTATTATTATTATTATTATTACTTATTACTTATTAATAATATTACTGCTATTAATTATTGATAATATTATTATTGTCATTATTGATTATTCATTATTGTTCATGTACTTAACGACGAAGCGGAGAGAATACGTGATCGAGCGAATTTATTAGGAAACGAAAGATTTTTTTCGTCACGCTAGAGGGAGGAATAAGATCCAAGATGGAATCGCGATGAACACGTGATCTCGTTACGGTTACTTGTACGTATCTACTTACAGCCCTCTCGAGTATCCTGTACTCGTAGGATTAACGGTTGTAACATATCGTTTGTTATCTTCGATAGGATTAATATTATTCACTCTATCGGTAGGTTAACGAAAGGGAACGATAATTGAAATCTATGTTATCTCTGAAAGGAACGAAAAGCGAACGCGTCTTGGTCTTATGATAGATCGCGACTCTTGTTGTCTGTTGCTTTCGCACGTCACTTCGACTCTTCGCAAGACGACGGAACACGAACTTTGATTACTGAAAAATTGGAAAAAAAGGAAATAAAATTTCAATTTTCACAAAACTATGTTTTGCTCAGTTTATCACCGCATTGTTGTATCACCGTGCGCACAGTGGGCCGTAGGTAAGCAAAAGGAGCTCGACGCCCCTCTTTGTTGCTGTTCGCCGGTTGTTCTGCGTATTTCCTTTTCCTTTTGCAACCGGGGCGAGAGACTCCGTTGCCCCGATGGAACTCGATCTTGTTGTTTTTCGTGTCTAAAGATAATCTTAATGGCCTTGTGGAATCAGACGCTGAGCGTCGCAGCCAGCCGCAAAAACGAGCAGAGGGGAAATCGCCCTCGACGTCTAATTGTAAGTCAGGCCCGCAACCACGGGGCAAAAATAACCAGTCGCGCCTTATGGCGAAATAACTCAACGATGTGGCCCCCTTATGCCAGCCCTCATTGATTTGTCACTCTTTGAGGCTGTGGCGGGGACTTTGAACGCGTTTAACGAGCTGGATGTGTAGGTATTCCAAATATCACGTTCGGTTCATGTCCTTTGAATCGATTGTTGTAAACTTATAACACTAATAGTATTTTGTAAGATTACGCGGAAACGTGGGTTACATATTGTTAATGTGCCATATGATAGGAGATTATCTAATTAGTAGATATATATTTGAATGGTTTCATGTTTTCTTTCTTGTAACACTCCTTTTCTTGCAAAACTCATTTTTATTTTAAAATCTTGCAATTTAATTTGATCCTTTTACATTACTTGATGTATAAAGATATTCGGGTAAGATGTGCAAAAAAAGAATATTCTGCGATATATATATTATATTTCTTAATTGCATGTATCGTTTAAAAGATGAAATACTTATTTACAAATGTTTGTAACCACCTCAGAGTCTATGAACACTTCATGTGTTCTCACGTAGGAAGTCTATACTTATGGTAACAGAGGAGCAATCACAATGGTGTAGGGCTGTCCGGGTACTCGAATATTCGAGCAGCTTGAAATTCGGTCCGAGCCGGGACTCGGTTTTCGAGCCGAGCCGGGTACCCGAAAAATCCGGGTAGCTTGAATTTGTTTCGGGCGGCTTGAAAAATCCAGGTAGGCCGAATCGTTTCGGGCCGCTCAGAAGACCGGGTAGCCCGAATTGCTTCGGACGGCGCGGTAGAAGGGATTAGCTCGAATTGTTTCGGGTGGCTCGGAAAATCCGAGCACCTCGAATGTGGTCCGACTGTCGAGGCGCTCGGATTTTCCGAGCCACCCGAAACAATTCGAGCTAACCCCTTCTACCGAGCCGCCCGAAGCAATTCGGGCTACCTGGTCTTCGGAGCGGCCTGAAACGATTCGGACTACCCGGATTTTTCAAGCCGCAAGAAACAAATTCGAGCTACCCGGATTTTTCGGGCCGCTCGTAATTTACGGGTACTCGGCTCGGCCCGGTCGGTCGAGCCGAGCCAGGTTCGGCTCGCTTTATTCGAGTACCCGTACAGCTCTACAATGGGGGCAGCTATATAATACAGTCATGTATACATTTGAATATATAATGGTGCTACAATTATTTAAGAAAAGTGATTTGAAGAATGTCATCTAACATCTCAGGCGCAGAGATTGCCATACTTACCTACCTAAAACAAAGCATGTGATCTCATTAAAAAATATATGTAATCAATCGTTGTATCGTTATGCTAACGCAAAAATGAATGGTGTAGGAAGTTAGGCATCGTACAAAGCAATTTTCTTATCTATTGGCGACCGTACAAAAATAGTTATGAAACGTATAATATGTCTAAAAGAAATACATGTCCAAGATATTTTAATTAAACAAATGTGAAATCCACTAAAACATTAAATTATAGCTATTTGAATTTAAAACCACAATTTGGTTTTCCAAACAGTTCGAATAATTGATCTCTACGAATTTTGAATTTAGAAAACAGTGACTTGAACACGTTTTCTACCACCGGGTATGTTGAAAACCTCCCGCTACAGGCTACGTTACATTTTAAGATATTTGTAATAAATAAGTCAATTTAGCATCTGAAATGCTTCGTAAGCTATTTGATTTCAATGTTTCAGAAAGTTGAACCTGGTTTTTTATATTGACGTCAAATGCAAAATTATCGATGTCACGTGTATGTACAGTGTACAAAGTGAGTCACATAATATTAGAAGTTAAGATAGGTATGACCGTTACTTTTAATAATACGAAAACATGTCTAAGGAAAAGATATTAGTTTGAAAGCGATAAACACTATTACAAAGATTTCTTTTTTAACCTCATACTTTCTTATATATATTTTTTTTATCTGTAGCAAGAAAAAAGAAATATTGATCGTCCAAAGTCAATTAAGGTTAAATTTCAATAAACAACTTTCGAAGCCTGCAAGGGGAGATCCCCTACTCGTATTACACAATTTTTTTTGTTGGGCAAATTCACTCTAAGGGGGTGAAATTGACTCCTGAAAATCTGACTATCTTTCAAGTTTGTGTTATAATCATGGACGTAACATGAACTGTGCAGATTTGTGAAGGACCTATGGACCTAAGAACTAAATGGACGGAGCACAAAGCTGCGGGGCCCAAGCTCGTGTCAGTAAGGGAGTGCGTGATACTGCGCATGCGGTGGTGGAGGATCGGTGATTGGTTGATGATTTTCGTTATTGTTTTAAAATGTGTCACGTATATAATATATAAAACTAAAATACTAAACACCAGTACTAAAATAAATTCTATAATGCAGACTAAAAGAGGAAAATGTATAGTGTGGAATTGCAAAAACTCCATAACTTTTAGGATAAAACGTGGCGAAGAAGAAAATACTTTGAAAGTGACATAAGTAATCGGTAAGAGGCATTGCCTCTTTTATTTTTTGACGTAGAACTACGTCTTTTCCCGGCCTATATAGGGTAAATGCACCAGTAAATGAACACTTAAGGCTAATGAATGAACACTATTATAAAATTACCTTTGCAGCGCGATTGATTCCACGTGTTGCAAAAATTGTATGGATATGAAGCAGGAAATGAACAGAAGTCTCTAATGAATTAGTTGCTTACTTTAATAACTCATTTTACTCATTTTAATAAAAAATGTTCATCTACTGGTACGTGTTCATTTACTGGTACATCCACCCTAGGTACGCAACGGCTATGGGGGCCAATTTAAAACTTGGATGTCACGAAATATGCAGCACCGTTGCGCCGTTACTGCTCGCAAACGGGAAGAGACAGAAAGATGATTTTTATTAAACTGTTAGATACAAGAATGAACACTGCATTTAAAATTATATAAACCGTTATTATCAGTTGAATATGAGCGAGCTGGCAGCATCGCGAAAATTGACTACATTTGATTTGAATGTAGTGTATATTTGAGTGGCTCTTATTTACTCTTGGTAAATTTTTTTCTCAAGATTTTCTTCGGGGCACCCTCCAGAATAGTTTCAAATAACTAAAAAAATATGTGTGAAGTTTGAACCCGATTGGATAACGAGAAAAGGTGCCCCTGAGCCCTTGAACATTTAAATAATTATTTAACAGCTCAAAAAGTCGATTTGTTGGTTTTGTAACATCGATTTGTAACTCGCGAACTGTAAAAGATAGAAAAAAAGTTTCAAAACAAAAGTTCCTTCTTTTAATTACATCTATCATTTGATAAAAAATATTATTTTACAGTTCACGAGTTAGTTATAACTGTGTTAACAAAATCGGAAAATAACCGGATGTTCAGGGTCAATTACACTTTCTTAGAGTGAATTTGGGCAGCAAACAAAAATTGCGTTGTAATCAGAAGGAAATTCCTTACATAGTCACAAAGTTTCAGAATTTTTTGAATCTTTGGGTTCGGGATGTTCCCCTGTTAGTACAGACTACAACCACTCCCGATACCTTCCGAATGGAGGTTTGCCAGTCATCGCGAGCAGAGATGATAAGATGCCAGCACCGATGCTTCATTCATAATGTGTCCTCTGAATGACGCCTCCGCTTATCATTCGTTTTGATAGAGAAATGGTAGGGGAGCATTGCCATTGACAGAAGAGCGAGGCTCAGTTATCTCGCGTTTATTCGCGTAAACTAGAGCGCTCACAGCGCTTAGTGATTTTTGAATTACTCGGCGGACGAGGGAGGTCACGAGCAAGGAAAGACTCGGGGATCGCGATCCAGGTAGGACTCGCGACCTGGAAGTCCTTCCTGAGTCCATGCGGAAGCACGTGGACTAAGGCCAAGGTGAGAGTAATAATAGAATTCTCACACGTTCTCGCTTTCTCTTCTTGCTCGACTTATATCTTCCCTTGGAGTCGTTAGCCTTTCTATTTCAATTGTTTGTTTCCATTAGGGCTAACTCAACGGTAACGTTCGGAATATTTTGAACGTTATAAGTTTATAGGCAGTATGTATAAAATTAAGGAATACAAACTTCCAGTTGGCCACATCCGACATTCAGTTTACTCATTGGTATGTTATTCAATACAAGTAGTCAGCGCTAGTTTTCTTATAAAAGTTAATATTTTACAAATTTACCTTTTTATCAAAGATTTTTTTAACCCCAGGGCTTTCACAATCTTAATCTGTAATTTTCATTCCAATGGAGTGTATCCTAATATACGTAAATATCCTACCCTAAATCTTCTACTTTTGTCGTGTTTAAAATTACTCTACAACAATTGACATGTTCGTTTAATAAATTATTCTATCTATACCATTGACATTGTTCAAATCAGCTCAAACAGTTGTGACTGACTATTACGTCATTACAGAAGTTGCTTTTATCGACACTCGTTACAATTATCAATAACTGTTTATAAATTAAATCATATTGTGCCTACAAATGTCTTCGTGTATCTATATCTACATTGTCGAAGTAAAGAGGTACATATTTAGAACCACCAGTAATGGTTCGAATAAGGTGTCGAGGAGAAATCATTTTTGCCAACTTAGAAATATCGTTAATGGGACTAGTTGCTTTTCACCTTATGTGCTGGTCACTATCCTTTTGTCTCTCATTGAGTTTAGATTGAATTACGCGCAGTTGTTTATGAAAAAATCTGATTAACACAAATAGGTATTATGGTTTCTGGGTTTCACGAACTCAAATTAAATTTGCTGTTGACATTTTGTTTTCGTTAAACTTTTCTCGCTTAAAATCGTGTATGTAAGTGCCTACTTATGTCTCGACTTTTCATACTTGACAGAGCCTGTCACGAAGTTATGTCCGCGATTCTTAGCGTGCTTCTTGTAGCATGACAAGGCGGAAGTAACAATCGGCTGGAACTCCGTATTAATGCAGTCTCCGAGCGTCACAACGAAATCTATACCCAGTTAAATTGCAATTGCGTAATCATCTCAGGTGCACGTGGCGCACACGACAGGCACGCAGGGAAATCGTTGGTAAATAAATCTATTACATACATAGGTCGATTCACTTATTGACGTTTACGCAAATAACATGAAATAATTCTTTCCTTCCCGCCTTAAATAAATTAGGCAGCAGGGTAGCCGCCATCTTGAACCTCTAATGATCCACGCATGACACATGGTATTCATTTTATCATTTAGTACGATTGTACGTGCACTGTCTATATCTGAATTAATCAGATAAACTGTCGATAATTCGATCTGCCGTACAAGGCCGTTATTTGTGGCGTGTTTATTCTTAATCGCGAACTTTTCTGAGGGTAATTTTAGATTTGTAGATAATTTTCAGTTTTCAGATAAATAATACTGACTGTAATAATAATTGTCACTTGAATTTATTTTTAACACGCGTATATTGATTTGAAAATTTCAGATCCATTTCTATTCATTGTTTTTGCACTCGCTTTTTATTGATTCACGAGACAATGCCAAACGTGGCAAAACACTAAACATTTCTATCAAAAAAATCTTATGGCATGTACCAGGGTTCGTAATCTTGAAAACTTAATGATATTGTTAATGCAAAAAATATTATGTAGTACCTTATAATGGTATTTCTTTCTAAGAAGTAAAATTTTAATATTCACTTCTTACCATATTCTCGACTTAGAAGTAATCGGAAAACACAGAACTGTACCTAGGTATCTGTGAAAGCAGTGATAAGTTAATACCAATATGCAGATAAACTGTTTGTTATTAATCTTCAAACAATCAAACAATTATACAGTTTACGATGGCAGATAACAGATCTACCACTATCGAAGAAATTCTACGAAACCGGGTGTGTTGCATAAAGCAGTTAGCGCTTTTTCAAGCGAGACCCGCCTGTGGAAAATGCATCGACTTAAAACGATGGAAAAACATGAAAAATGTGCGAATTATTGCGATATTGAAAATATCAATCTCGAGACAGGGAAGCGTCTTATCTGAAAACTCCCCCAATAGAATGATGATAATTGCGGTTTTCTTAGCTTTCCATTTTTACAAATCAACCATATTTTATGCACTTGATATCGCGGCTGAACTCGCAAGTCACATTCGTTACATCTTTATTACGGCGTGTTATACATACATGTAGGTATTTCTTTCATGCCATCCTTAAGATACGTCAAATGGCTGGGTATGTATTGCCTTTCGGGAGAAAGGGGGATTAATCGATATCTACGCTCGAATGTTTATTACTTGGAATGCTTTTGCTATCGAAGCTTTACAATCAGTGCACTATGGGTATTTGATTTAGCTGGAGATATAAATACGCAAAATTTTGATAAATTAGTATAGGGAATCCATTGTTCAGGTGGTAAATATCACCATTTTCCATACTTTTCACCAATGATGGCAATTAAGTTTCATAGAAAATTTGGTAAATGAAAATCTTCTGTTTCCTAAAAGACGAGTTATTTCTGTCATAGAAAGAGTACTTAAAGTAGCAGACATTCGAATGTTGTAGTGCAGTCGGAGGGATGGACAAAGGCTGTGGAATTTGTGGGATTTATCCCCGGTGGCTGCGAGACCGTGCCACCCCAAAAAATTTCATCGCGGTGTATGGTCTTCTTGGCACTGTGCAGGCGATGGCATTTATTTACATCGTTGTCACCCTCACGACCCTGGAGAAAAGATTCAAGATACCTAGTCGCACGACCGGTAAGAATTTTTATGTCCTTTACCAACTATACCCACTTATTCTATACCCACTGTCGCGTCATTTCAAAACACCACTTACCAAATTTTAATGATTTCCCCGCTATAATCCATTTTATAAACGGCTGTTAATCACTGTTCCTATCATATTGTTTGTGGCCACCGATATAATTTTAAGCAAAAATGTAGGGTTCTCTGGGTTTAGAATTAAGAACTACATGAAATGTAAAATTGCTGATTCATTTTCCTATACATAGAACTAAATGTTACTTGACACTATGTATAGTCACTCACAGCCATAATCGTACACTCTTTAAAATCGCATAACATTTTTAAAATTGGTCCAAACGACTTGAGTTTTTTTGAGAAGCTAGAAGGATTAGTTTGCTAAGTGACGTGTTTCGTCGTTTTTAAAAAAAATGCAATTGGTCGGAATAGTGAAAAAAATAGTAAAGGTCGTTTTTTAAACTTTTTTTTGTGAGCCTGTAATGAAAATTCGAAAAACCCGTTTGTAGATTGAAGTGAGTTATATACATGCCTAAAATTTCATCAAAATCGGTTAACGTTGCTCCGAGCTATAAACGTTTAAAGATCGCAGAATAAGGTCGAGAATCGCTGATTTCGGGAATTTCCGCGATTCTCGACCTTATTCTGCGATCTTTAAACGTTTGTAGCTCAGAGCAACATTAACCGATTTTGATGAAATTTTAGGCATGTATATAACTCACTTCAATCTACAAACGGGTTTTTCGAATTTTCATTACAGGCTCACAAAAAAAAGTTTAAAAAACGACCTTTACTATTTTTTTCACTATTCCGACCAATTGCATTTTTTTTTAAAAACGACGAAACACGTCACTTAGCAAACTAATCCTTCTAGCTTCTCAAAAAAACTCAAGTCGTTTGGACCAATTTTAAAAATGTTATGCGATTTTAAAGAGTGTACGATTATGGCTGTGAGTGACTGTATATGTATACATTTCAGCAAAATAGGTATGTACCTACTTTCATACATATGTGTATACGGATGGATCTATACGTATTACCTAAAAGCATACGAATGAATGAGACTGAATAAATGAATACCTGTAATGATACCCCATTTGCTTACTGTCATACATAATTCTTCCAATATTATGCAGTGTAACATTTTTAATATAACGATTACATATCATATTGCACAGTATTAAGATATAACATAAGAGTAATATCTGAGAATAACCATTTATCCAAGCATCAGAGATTCAAAACGGGGAAAGCGGGCAACTTTCTCTACATGTATGTATGTAGGTAAGTAGTAAGTGTGTACCTCAGCTTCTTACATTCACGATTTTGCTAGCGTACTGAATCCGAGTAGGTAGTTAAGTGCCGTGAGTGTGCTCCCGTTGGAGCACTTGTATTCGTACATGTACACAGTGTCGGCCCCGAAGATAAATCGCACGTCTGTGTGGGTTCGTCTAGTAGGTAAGTAGTGTGTCGCAATCATAGAAGTGACAAACCTGTCGTTAGCGCGACCAGCGCTGGACACGCGTTGCAAAGACATATGTACAGGCAGGGTATACGCGCTTATTGTTAATCACATTGCACCCCAAGGGTACGGGCCCAAGTGCTGTCAGAGATGTCCCAATCTTCACGTTCCTAATCCAAATTTTCACTTATTGTTAGAAGGGGAGTGCACAATGTTCGTTTGGGTGGACCTTATTTTTCGACTTTCAATTTTTTTCGCGACACCCCCTAGAATTGTGCCACTGTGCAAAATTTGAAGTCGATTGGACAACGGGAAACCGTGCCGCATCGAATTTGAAAATGTTTTATTTTTGTAACTCGTTTTCCTCTATTGTAGTATATCGTTAATATACATGTTTATATATCGTTGAATTTGTCTTTTTACGCTTTGAAACAATATAGAATGTACGTATAAGATTACTTGAAAAAACAAATCTTGATCTTGAAATCTCAAAAATTGACCTTCAGAAAAATCTTTTTTCGTTGGCATTATTTTTATCTTGTCAAGCAGTACAACTTTTGTCTAAGAAATTTTTTCATATATTTATAAATAACAGATTTTAAAATTTGAATGGAATAACGGATACTTTCATCAAGATTACACTGTTCCCACAGATTTTATAAGTATGGATCCTGTAGACTGGGAAAATGATGCCAATTATAATATTGGATTAAATATAGTAAATAATTTAGCTGTAAACGATTCGGCCGAACGAGGAGTCAAACTCACGCAAGAATTTAATTGTAACACTATTTAACAGCCATCTGGACTTGTAACATTCAATACCCATTTCTTATAGATTTTTCTGCCCTGAATACGAATTTGCAAACCGTTTTTTGCCAGAAAAAAATGCAAATTTTCAACTTTGAACATTATTTGTATTCAAACAGTAATAGTTATTCGGTTGCTTGTTCCGGCCAATGATTCTATGAACCATTCGGAATACAACAATATAAGTTATTATTGCATTATTAACATTTAAATATATTTAAACAACGATCAAATGGTAAAAGACATCCGAATGCACCAAATTTTGCAGATATCTTTCTACATATATAAAAAACTAAGGGTCTAGGGGGAAATCTGACTACTCCACGCGATGCAGCAGACATTTTTCATTCGGAAAACATGAACAAAACTAGTAAGTCACGTTTTGTTTTCAATACCCGAGCGAAATATTTTGACAAAACGTGCGGCGCCGACAGTGGTAATCGCGCGCGTTTAAGTGATTCTGTCCCTGAGTGGAAGTAGATACGCCTGCCGCTGTTGGTTTCTGTATTGAAAACAAAACGTGACTTACCTCTTTTGATGATGTTTTCCGAGTGCAAAATTTCTGCTGCATCACGTGGAGTAGTCAGATTTTCTTCTAGAAATCTAGACCCTTAATTTTTAAAATAAATTGAAAGATATCTACAAAAATTAGTGCATTTTGGGCGTCCTTTTCCCTTTGATCTGATATTTATAATTATATGAAAAAAATTTTAGATGAAAGTTGTACTGTTTGGCAACGTAAATATAATTCCAACAAAAAAGATTTTTTTTGAAGGTTAATTTTTGAGATTTCAAGGTCATGAATTTTTTCTGAAGTTGTATTATATTTTGTTTCTATATTGTTGACGAGCGTAAAAAGACAAATTCAACCATATGTAGACATGTATATTTACCATATACTACAATGGAGAAAAACGAGTTACAAAAATAAAAAATTTTCAAATTCGATGCGGCACGATTTCCCGTTCTCCCATCGATTTCAATTTTTGCACACATTATCTTTTCTTCAAATGGCACAATTCTAGAGGGTACACCGCCAAAAAACTCAAAATTATTTTTTGACAAGAGTAACTAAGATCCGCCCTAATGTTCGTGTTACCGATTTCGCTAAAGTTTTCGACTACAGTTGGCGCACCGCATGTACAATGTACATATATACAATTATGTGTTAAAGTTAAAAAATGAGTTGAAAGTTTCGTCTATTCTAAATCGTGTATGTGGATATATATCGTATATTGTATATATACATATAGGTATGTAACAACGGGCTCGATTTAAGGGTACTTCCCGGTCAAAACAGCAAAACAATTTTGTTTCATATTTTCATCCTACAACATCTCAAGAATGACCAGGTAAAATTTTAGAACAGAATTTCTAACGGTACAGATTTTACAAGCAAGTAAAAGGGACCAACAGTGTGACAGCCTTAAAAATAGGTGTTTTTTGAAGGTGGATTGTGGCGCAGAATTGTGATTTTTCTTTTAATTAATAATACATTCATTGAAGTAAAGAAAAATTCAATCTTAGTTCTAATTGACTAAACACATGGAAAATACGGTGCTCATGGACAAGTGAGTCACTAGACCCTGTCACTATTTAGACGAACATGCTCGGCGTCAAAAAGTCCGTTCTTCTCGAAACAGGTTTTCGCGCACTATTGCCACTGTAAAAAATGCAATTCTTCACCGAACCTAAAAATTCAAACGGGATTCTATTCGTAATTACAGTCGCGTTCGCCTTACCCACTATTATGAATTTTCATACACTCAATTTTCTTAACGCACACTTTTGTGTGAAAAAGCGCCAAAAACTTTTCGGGACTTTTTCGTTTAAACATATGGCAATAATCGTCTAATTGTTTTATAACAATGAGAGTGCCTCAGGCGATAACAACAAATGTATAATTAAGGAATTTCTATGGTTTTTGATTTTGGATGATCCGGTTGGGAGTTATCATGGCGACAGTCTAAGCCTCCTTTTTTTTTACAACGATGCAGCACACATACATTGCATATCAGAGGCAAGAGTGCGCATAAATGAAATAATTTCTTTATACTCCACATTTGTAGTAGAATAAACTGCAAAACTTTTAGAACCATACATTGTAATACTTTTTTCTAGAAAAAAAAAAACATAAAAATCACCTATGTTTTTGTGCAATTTGACCGAGAAGTGCTCTGAAATAACTAATCGTAGGGAATTAAAAATTCTTAAAATTGGAGGCAAATGCCTGGAATTGCTAGAGGGATTACAGTTCAGCTGCCATCATACCTTAATTACGCTTCCCTGTTCATGTATGAGTGCGTATATGGAGGAACTGGAAAAGGCAAAACTGGAAACTCGATTTTCTGGAAAAATTTTTGGTAGTACCCTCTGTGCGTTTAATGTAGGTACTATTATACATATGTATAAATACGCTGTGCACTAAGTATATGCAAAATTTGAACCATCTCGATACCCTTCACCTCCTGCACTTTCCCTGTTATAAGTGTTGTGAATATGAGAATCATGTTTTTATAAAAACCATTCTCGTATCGTGGTTAGAACAAGGCTTTCATTATATCAATGTCCAAGTATTTAAATTCTTTCTATATTAGGTCGATCAATAATTATATTTTATTTTTTTGTCACAGGACGAAAGCAACACATGCATACAGAATTTTGCTACATATTCCACTACTGTTCTTTTCACGACAATATCTTTCGAATTGTTATTTACCAATTTATCGCGTATCTGAAACTCTAAAAATATTTCGTTCGAGTCAGATCGCAGAACCGGTTATATCTATTTAAACAAACGTATCATTTTATACCGATATCGAATTCCAATGAGTGTACAGAAACATCGATCGATCAAATCATCGTAACAACGCTAGCCTCGTAAAACAACGAAATCGCTGGATGAACGTAATGCACCCCTGTGTGTATGTGCATATGTGTGAATGTATGTACGTACGCCATGCATGTAATTAACATTCATTCAATTGTGTATTGCGATGCAAATAATGTTTCAATCGCTGCAACGTGGAGGCGCCATTTAATGACCAAAGAAGACGAATCAGTTAAGCGATTATCGATCTTTTATCGACATACCATTCCAAGAAGCTTAAACTCGAGACAATACAAGCAAAAGAGTAATCTGAAAAATTTGTGCGAGATAAGCCAGGTTGATGCATTAATGCTAATTAAATTGGACATTTCTGTCAATCGATTCTAAATTTTTCCTTTCGATATATTGTTCTGATGAAGTGGAAAATCGAATGTAATTTGGGTAGTATTTACTTTGGGATTTCTTCTTCGATTTTAATGAAACTTAGATATGTTGTAAAACTCCACATTTAAAAGAACTTTTCCTATACATGTTACCGCCGTTCGGCCTTAGTTTCCGCGATATTCGCAAAAATATTTTTTAAATGTCTTGTTTTGGTTTTATAATTTGAGTTAGTTATGGATAAGATTTGCTAGATTGATTAGACATAACAGCAAAACAAACTCGTGAAATATCTCGTCTGCGGCTGTTTACAAACGGCATAGTGTTACAAGATTATATTATTAGAGCTCAGTGTGTCATGAGATATCGGTATAGGTATGGAGCTAGATTTGGGCGAGGGAAATATTAATATTTGTATGTAGATAATGTGAACTGCCAATATTTTTGGAGAATTAAATTTTTAAGAATTAATTTTTATACAGTTTTGTTTTAATTGGTCACGCGTAGCTACAGGCCCCTCTGACGCCGCCCACCCCCCAAAATCTAGCTGAAAACCTACACTGATATCTCGGAAGCGATCACCACAGGTGCAAGTACTTGATTCCAAATAAAAGCTATTCTTCCGAATGGCCCCAATAGCCGATTGACACGAGGTTTGAGGGGAGGGGGCGTGGACGCTAAATCTAAAATTGTAGCTTGCAATTTTTTTTTCAAGGTTACTCTTTCGAGTTTTCAAGGTCACAGGTGTTTTTTCTTTGTTAACAATCGTATATGCTGTGTACGTATTCTTAAATAGAAAAAAATACCAATTCAGTGATATATCATAATGCATATTTATGTCAAGTTTTAAAAAATTCCAAATTTTCAAATTCGATATGCTTCGCTTTCCTGTGGTCCAATCAGCCTGAATTTTTTTCCAGATCATTTTCCCAACATGTGTCACAATTCTGGGTGGTGAGACCAAAAAAATCTGTTTGTCGAAAAATAAGGTCCACGCTAGCTAACACTCGGGGGTTCCCACTCTCGTCCGCGGGATACCGCGTGACGCTAACCGCGAACACGCTAGCCCGGCAGGGGTTCGGAACGATTAATCTGCAGTGATGCAGGGAGAAACACCTACAGCTCGTCATGGTAGCCTTCGTAGCGTCGCGCGGTCTTCTTGATAACCGAAGGCACGTTGCGCGAAAAAAAGATTGGAAGGGAACGCAGGCGCGTGAGGGACCACCGTTGTGGGGAAAGGTCTTTTGGCCGGTTCAGAGTG
Organism: Andrena hattorfiana; assembly: GCA_944738655.2. Taxonomy (NCBI): domain Eukaryota; kingdom Metazoa; phylum Arthropoda; class Insecta; order Hymenoptera; family Andrenidae; genus Andrena; species Andrena hattorfiana. Next base: position 26,405,885 of record OX122889.2, read on the forward strand.
GGGGAAGTTACGCACGTCCACGCATGCGCGTGATGACGCCGCAACGTCGAACCAATCAACGCCAAGGTGGGAAACGATGGCAAACGAAACAACGTCAGCGCCAAACCAAGCCAAGTCCGACAACCGATTCCCCAGCGACGCTGGTTGGCCGTGGCCTCACTTAGCTTGGCTACAGTCGTGTTCAGATATAGTGGCCGGCGGATTCGTATTCGCGAGCAGCACTCGAGGAAAAATTACTCACTACCACCTGACGATCGTGGATTGGCAGTTGGAGCCACCACTTCTAGCTCATTCTTGTTCTGCGAAGGCGAGAGCGAGTCAGAGGGACAAACGAGGAACGGTACGAAACAGATGACACGTTGATACATACTTTGTCTCCTTTCGTTTTTCGTACGCCTGATACTCCGTCCTTTGTGTACGCGATGGGCATGAGCATTTAGACACGCTTTCATTCCATTTCGTTCTCGCCTTCGGCAACAAAGAAGCGAGAAACGACCGCTCGGAATTGTGTCTCCTCAATGTACTTAAAGTAGTGGGGATGCTTCGAAGCGTGTGTCGTACCTCACGGACACCAATCCCCACCGCGCGACCACCAAGCATTGCCCGAGAGAGAGTGAGAACGTAGAGAAAAGGAGCACCGAGACAGGCAAGCGGTGTGGTGGGAGAATACTCCTCATGAAACTCACCGGCCAATATATCTGAACCATGGACATAGGAATATAGGGACGGAGGAATAGTTGCGACTTTAGGCAAGGGGAGTGGTATGTATTTGAGCGGGGGGGGGGGGGGGGGGGGATCACCTTCATCTACCTGGATTTGATTGGTTGCATTTTACGCATGCTCCGTACCGCAGGTACAGTTCATGCACACATAACCACCGCTCCTGTAGGTGTTTCCCCCTCCATAAGCGGTGGCTGAATCCCGCCGATCCCTGGACGTGACAAACGTTCATCATTACACATCACTGCGCTTGTGCGAGGCAGCAGCCAATAGAAAGAAGGCGTATGTTACCTCGTCGCCCCTCCCGCAAGGAGATCACCCCCCGCAACGATTCCTCCGTCCTTATATTCCTATGTCCATGATCTGAACACGAGTTTAGTCGGCTTGGCTTGGCGCTGGCGTCGGTTTGTTTTCCATCTTGGAGTTGATTGGTTCGACGTTGCGGCGTCATCACACGCATGCGTGGACGTGCGTAACTTCCCCCACTCTGAACCGGCCAAAAGACCTTTCCCCACAACGCAGTGAGGGACCCCTACGAGGAGAGCGCTGGAAAATCTGGACGCGTTCTCCTTACCTCTGCGTGCCCCTCAGGCGCCTGAAAGCTACGCGTATCTAGCTGAAATTCGAAGCCAATTTTCTCGAAAACGAAGCGCGGTGTTAAACAATTGTATTCTATATTTTCGTCATATTTTTGTGGGAGATGAGGCGTGGATATTTAATATTATACTTAACTCCCTAATAACTAATTTATTTAACAAGTAATGGACTGGAATAATATACGCTGGTTTTACGATGCTCTCTCATACACTCTACTCTCAAGCAACTGAACTTCCCTTCTTCCCACACAGTGTTGCCAACTCCTTCGTTTTACATTCTCCATATATTTTGATCATTCACACACGCACACTCATATCAATCTCCTAGATGGAAATAACTCCACAATTTTGACCTGTAGAATTACCCCCTAGAGCAGCGATGCCCCGATGGGCGGTCCGAGGACGCGAGCATCCAGAGTGTCTTCTACGAGCTGCGTGGAAGGGGTGCTCGAAGCTAACGAAGCGGCGGGCAGGCAACGGATAGGGAAAACTCTAATAGTGTGCGTGTAGGCTCGTAACTTTAAGGTGAAGTTCCACGGCGCGTGGCTCGCCGACTCGTGCTTGCCAAGCGGACTCGCCGAACCTGGGCGAGCCGAGCCGACTCGCCGAGCCACGCGCCATGGAACTTTACCTTTAGGGCCTAAGGGTACACTACTAGAGTTTTCCCTATCCGTTGCATGCCCGCCACTTCATTGGCTTCAAGCACCCTCTTCCGCGAGGGTCGTAGAAAACGCTATGAATGCTCGCGTCCTCGAACCGCCCATCGGGGCATCGCTGCTATGAAACAATATTGTATCGTGCAGTATTACTTTTCAGGATTAATTCTTTCTGGCAACGAGATCTCTCAAATTTTATCTTTGATATTAACATACTACGGAGGCTCGGGGCATCGACCACGATGGATAGCAGTTGGCGTCGGCCTTAGTGCATTCTCTTGCCTTGTTCTCGCCCTTCCGCACTTCTTATACGGACCTGGACGTGACGCACTGGCCTTGACCAAGGAACACCTCGATCAAACTTTGCTGAACGCCACCACAGTCCCCAAGGACCTGGTCATTTGTCCCCGCGTCGTCCAACCGGAACATTGCGACGAAGAAACGTTGCTGGACGTCAGCATTCTTCCTCGACTTCTGGTCTTTCTCTCTCAATTTATCCTTGGAATTGGCACCACTCTCTACTACGGCCTTGGTCAGACGTATTTGGATGATAATACGAAGAAGAAAAACACTCCAATGCTTCTAGGTAAATATTTGTTATCAAAGATGACAATCTAAAAATAAGTAAAAATGGGAAACCGATGAGGGTCCTACATACGTAAATCAATAATGATGAATGTTTCAATTATCGACTAGGTTTCACGTTCGCTCTGAGAACTGTTGGCCCAGCAATAGGATTCTTGTTAGGCTATGGTTGCCTCAGCTTGTATATAGATCCTAGTTTACATCCCGTAATCACGAAAAAGGATCCACGATGGTTGGGTGCCTGGTGGCTCGGCTGGATTATTTTAGGTGCCACAATGGGCATGTTTTCTATCTTGATAGCTATGTTTCCACGCGACCTGCCGACTACAAAGACTACTGCAAATGACACTGTCAAAAAGGTAATGTTGAATTATTCTATTTTCTTGTTTGCATCTTCTTTCTTGTATTTATAGTGCTTTGAAGTCACATCTAAATGCAGGTATCATGCTAATCATATTATTGTTGCGAAAATGTATTCAAAAAGGCCAATCCGTTTGGCCGTAACTTTACACTTTCTTGCAACTGGTGATTCCTTCACCAGTTCGCAGTATTTGTTTAAAATACCGAAACAACTGATATCATAAACAGTTTCAGAGATGTACCTAGCAAACTATTAAAGTAAACTAATTAATAGTGCGATGGTGCATTTACCATTTCAGATTACGCCTAATGATATTGCTTGTGACAGCAGTGAATGTGTTAATTATTATAATTTTGTTTCCTATCCAGAGAAAATTTTAATCATTTTCCGAGTGATAAATCGTTTTCAATATCTTCATATACCCCGGTAACGTTTCGGGTAAACTAAATGTAGCATGTTAAAAATAGATGTTTCAGTGCGCAATAAAGCAACAGCATTTATGACATCCTCTATATGTATAAGCCAAGTATATCAGGACTTCGAGTCCGCACACCAGTCCATACTTGCTTATCCATTCCAGAAATGCGAATTATACATCTACATATACGTACCTATATAATATTTATATACATATGTATATATGTATATGTGGGCACACCTGGTTGGACCTAAGTCTCATACGAGAAACCAGAAGCATGCATCTCGCCATTTGATGAGTGCGACACAGTAAACCCCTTGGTACATCTCAAGCAATGTGAAGTGTGAAACCCTTGTTTCGGCCACTGAATTCAACAACCAGTGCCAGATAACACACAAAAACATGAATAGAAGAACATTCGACTTGCCCGTATAAATTTAAGTATGTGAGCACGAATTCTCTTTGATGGACCGAAAACTTTCGGCGAACAGCCTGAGGCACTTCGCATGCCTCGGAACGATGTCCACACTTGCATGCTCATTCGGGCTCGGCTTGCCTCATTCGCATTTGTGCTCAAGTCTGTATGCGGCCTAACAGTTTTCGAAACAAAACTTCATAGTGTCTATGTGTTTCACAAAATTAGGCAAATATTGCAAAATTCAACGGCATATGTTTTTTAACGAAATTGGAACCATCAAAATGATGACTATCGCGCACTCCCTGAATTTCCGTGGACTGCATCATTTTTCAATTTTATCAAAATTCATGACATTAAAGGTAATCTCTCACTTGTCACTGAACGTATAAGTTCCGTGCCAGCGTCTATTAGTAAGAAAAAGAGGGGATAGAGCAGGCCTGCCCTTTAGTGTGCAAATACTTCCTCAAGTTTTGCCAACAACCAAACGCGGAACTGTTACGTTGCTAACCACAGCATGGGCTGCGGGAGAATTGCAAGACTATGTGTGCGCCCATACTGGCTCGTACCACGAGTCTATATAGCTGGACTTCACGCGTATGAGTGCACACAATCCTTACAGTTTTCCCAAAACCCACGCAACGGTTAGCAAGGTAACAGTTCAGCCCTCGGCTATTGCCCAGGTCCCAGAACTTGAGGAGGTATTTGCACCCTAACGGGCAGGCCTGGGAAGAGGCTCTTCTCTTCGTACCAATGCGACCGCCGTATGGAACTGACACGTTTACTGATAAGTAAGCGACGACGTTTGAGGGGGGGGGGGGGAGCCACTGTCCGCTTGGCAGCCGGTTTGTAGTGGTGGGCTGGTGGGGGAAGCTACGCATGCGCCTGATGACGCCGCGACGTCGAACCAATCAACGCCAAGATGGGAAACGATGGTAAATGTAACGACGCCAGCTCCACGCCAAGCCAACTAGCCAAGTCAAGTGAGGCCGCAGCCAATCAGCGTTGACAACCGATTCCTCGGCGATGCTGTATGGCCGTGGTCTCACTTGGCTTGGCTAGTCGGCTTGGCTTGGTGCTAGTGTCATTTCGTTTCCCATCGTTTCCCACCTTGGCATTGATTGGTTCGACGTCGTGGCGTCATCACGCGCATGCGTGGCCTCCCCCACCAGCCCACCACTACAAACCGACTACCAGGCGGATGCATTTCCCTATGCTCTAAGGCATTTCCCCACAACGCTGCTGTTGCTACACGTTGAAGTTGGCCTCCTATGTAGCGGTTATTACAAATTTTAGTGGAATCAACGAGGAGCGTGATCGCACTTGTCCGCAGTCAAATGGTTAATGACGAAATATTACGCTAAAAAAATACATGATTCAATTTTTATAAAATTTCGGAAACTCTTCTACTTACATATGTGTAATGGTATACATATGACTATATGCATTAAAGAAGAACTCCTCTTAAATATTTCAGTACCATTGGTAATTTCGACATTAGCGTAACGTAGCGGTATTAAGATTAAACACTCCATATTTAGTATTTTAAATATTCTAAGTAATGATAATTGTCAACTCAACTCGGCCACGTAAGATAAATGACACTTACATATTTATTACATTCTTTTTTGTATAGGTATTTTTTTACTTGATATTATTTTTATTCTTGCTTGATTTTAGTGTTTAATGATATTTTGTGTATTTTCTAGGATGGTAATATACCACTGAAGTTACATCTGACCGCGCAAGAGCAATATATGAAACCGATGGAACCGAGGAAATCGCTTGAAACCGAATACATTCCAACTATTCGCGAATTTCCAGCAGCTATGAAACGGTTGCTTACAAACTGGCTGTTAACATTCAACAATCTAAGCGGGGTCTTCTACATATTAGGTGCATCGGCTTACATAACATTTTTGGCTAAATACCTCGAGGTTCAATATAGCCTGTCCGCTGCTGGTGGCACAGTGATTGCAGGTGGGTTTTTCGTAAAAATAAGTGTGCTTGTTTTAGAAATACTTTTATTAGAGAAAATTAACTTTGTGAAATGATCTAAGTATCACAAGGAAATATAGTAAAAGAAAGAAAAAATAGTTAATGTGAAGAGAAATATACTAGATTTTTATGTCTTACTGTATTTCAAGGTCCGATCTCGCTGGTTGGTATGGTACTAGGATTTCTGTTTTCTGGGCTGATTATTAGCAAATTCAAGCCTGGTCCTCGACCACTCCTCGCGTGGAATGTGTTCGTCGGCGTTTGTTTTGTCGCTGGTCAGATACTCTTCATATTCCTTGGTTGCTCTCATGTAGGCATCAAGGGCCTCGATTTAGAAACAATGCAGTGAGTACGTTTTCTTTCATGCTGAAGCTTTAAGTTTATGACGCTTTAAGATGAGTATATCATAAATTTACTTTTTATACCCACAAATGGCATTTATTAGTTGTTCCGCCTTACGGGGAAAAAGCGGGCTCAGAGTAAAGCGTAAATTCGTTTGCCATTTACAACAGGTAATTACTTGTTTGCGAAGCTTGCCAGATTTTCAAAAAGGCAATCGAATCCGTGGTGTCATTAAGGATTTAAACTCTTCACTCTGAGTTCATCCGTATACGGTATCTATACATACATATCACTCCGTGTCAGCAGGGTGGTGCACGGAGTGCGAGCAATTCTTGGCCATCAATCGTACTCACACAGTAAAATAGCGAACCAAAGTCAGCCGTGAAAATTCGCCTGTAACCGCTCTCCCGACTATAGTTGGCTCTTTCACTGTGCGAGTGTGGCTGGTGTCTGAGAATTGCTGACATTAGTACACTCCGTATATGTACTTGTATCCACGGTGACAATACAGTCATAAACCGCGGCTCTGGCCGATCAAACCGGTTAATTTTTCGGAACGAGATATTGCATTTCCCTCCTCTACTTGGTGAAGAAGGAGAGGGTTAAAATATATTTGTACCTCTACATATATAAACGTGTGTTTTCCTGTTCCGTCAACACTCAGGAACTAATAGATCAATTTCGATGCGGCTTTCTTTAACGTGTAGTACAATTCTCAGGGAAGGTTTTGGGCTATATATCATCTCGATATTACTAAATGGGGCTGAGTAATAAGCGAAATAGTCAAGCGAGGCAGATAGACCTTTCACCTTATCTTACATGGCGTCCACCTTTCTGCGCGCAAGAGATGCGCGTGACGGTTTCCGGCACAGTGGTGGGGATGCTTTAGGATCACATCGTTAGTTGTATGTATAGTTAACAAAGAAGTGCAGGTGGGATACAGCAGTCATGCCTATAAGAGAGCCGGGCAGATCCTGTACCGTTAGTACCGTCACTCTCGAGTACCGTCGTTTTTCAATGAAAGACATTTAAATTTTCGTCTTAATATTCATATGCCACAAAAAATCTTTCTCGAGCATCCTTTTTTTTTTTAATAAGAAACGAAAATAGCGAGGAGTAAGAAAATAGATGGGGGGGGGGGGGTCTGTATTACGATCGGAATAACAATTATGTCGTCGTCATATTTTTGAAGGTTCAAGGCCATTGCTGAATTTTTAACGAAACCATTTTTAATTACACCATGGTATATTAGATCTCGAGACAAATTCAACGGCGTATCAACTATACATTACTTAAATAAGTGAATAAAGGGATTCGATTTATTTGGATCAATAATTTATTTATCTTGAGAAATAACGATAGAATACTTTTTCATGTGATCTATAATTAATTATACTCTAACTTACGCTATTATTCGTTTAAGCGTTTGCAACATTCAAACTGTGTTTATTAATGCTGTGGTAAGTACATAAATAGTATTAGATATATATGTATACACCACAAGTATTTCAATACTTTTCTAGTCAGAAGTCGATTCTCCGTCTAATTGTAGAGTAAAAAGTTGGGCATTCGATTGAAGAAATTGTGGCGTGCGAGAACGCACGTGGACCAGGCGAGTAGAGCTGTTCGAGTACTCGAAAAAAGCGAGCCGAGCCTGACTCGGCTCGAAGAACCGAGTACTCGTAAAAACCGAGCGGCTCTAAAGAATCGAGTACTCGTTTTTTTTGAGCGGCTCGAAGAGAACCGTCTAGTCGATTTTTCTTTTTTTTTCTCTTCGAGTACTCGGCTCGGCTCGGAACATGAGTCTCGGCTCGGTCCGAATTTCAAGCTACTCGAATATTCGAGTACTCGAACAGCCCTACAGGCGAGGTCTCGAGGGAAACAAGCGACAGCGTTCGGTAGATTTCTAGAAGAAATCTCCCTTCCGTCTGGCGCATCGTTTTCTGGTTTTAGGGAAAAAGAAGACGATCGCGAACGGCGGACACGCGGACGTCTATTCTACGCTCGCCGCGAGACAGGATAGACAATTACGATTGTTACGAATCGACGTATGACCAGTATTCTCGTGCGAATCTGTAATCTACCAACCTTGTACTTTATGTACCGTGGTTGTGTTTTGTTATTAAATCTCTTGTTACGTTTTGTTGTTAAATATCCTGTTGTGTTTAACCCGGTTAACTCCACGTGTAATTACTTTAAAATCGAAAGTGAACTTGACATAAGTACAATTTGGAAGGAATCTACAATCTACATCAGGCCTGTCCAACTTTTGCTCTTGCCCTCGAAGAGCAGCCGCGGGTAGTTGCGAGCGAAGGCAAGAGGGACGGCAAGAGCGGCAGCCGTAAAAGAGTGGGGATAGTGGCGTTCACAGATTCCCCCACCAAGAAGACCTTTCGCTCTTGGGCCTGGCTCGGTTCCTACGAGAGCGAAGAGCAACTCGCGGCTGCTCGTGAGAGCAAATTCCTGGACAGGCCTGATCTATATGCACCCTCGTGATACTATGCATTGTTTATATTATAATAGGTGTACCTAGTGCATACATATACAATAGTTTATATAATGTTTATTTAAAGTGATAAAGTTAGGTGGTTCACCTTGTGTAGGTAATTAATTAAACATAAGTATAGCTTCCAGAATATCTAAAAATGTTAACTTATCTAAATGCAAATAAACGTGTTATTTGCGGTAATTAACTATAATGGGTAGGATTATTAATATTTATATGAGGACAAAATGCATGGCTAGAAGGAAAAACAAGAATCTCACAATCGGACAATTTTCAACGAATCTTGAGTAAATTTTTACGCAACATTCGTAACATATTAGATTAGGCATACATTTATTACACACATAAGCAAATTAAACTTTAAAACTTTTTTCACAAAAAAATCAATTTTTGGCATACACTATGTATTTTGAAAAGATTGGGAAATCACAGCCAATAATTCCCGCAACCACATACTAGGGTAGCATCTTGTGTTTGTTTTGAGTACGCTTCTTGTCAGTCAAGGGGTTGACACGCAAGAAGTATATGAATTCTGATACAAGTAATATTTAACCGTTCAATTATACATATTTCTTTCAGAATGAACCTGACGTTTAATTGCAATGCTGACTGTACCTGTGACGGAGTTAAATACTCTCCAGTTTGCCACGAGGCCTCGAAGACAACCTTTTTCTCAGCCTGTCACGCTGGTTGTCGGACGATAATCAGTGACAAGGAATTCGGAAACTGTAGTTGCCTACCACTGACAGATTCATCGAATTTCAAGGATCACTTCGCCTATAACGCTGATAGCAAGTCGTTTATGCAGGATCAATCGATCTACTTGAATGATCCGCAGATGCACAGTTTCGACAAGGTCAAAGCTGGGCCTTGCACAAATGACTGCAGTCGCCCTTACCTCCTCTTCATGATTCTCACTTGTATCATACAGACGTTGGCATGCTCCGGAAAAATTGGTAACGTCCTAGTAAATTATCGCAGCGTTGAGAAGAAGGATAAAAGCTTCGCGCAGGGTATCACCTTAATGACAATCTCTTTGTTTGCCTTAATACCGGGTCCAATTATTTACGGAGCGATCATTGACTCGACTTGCTTGATCTGGGAAGAGTCCTGCGGAACCAGAGGGAACTGCTGGTTCCACCACGGGCGCAACTTCCGGTACTTGGTTAACATTACGTCAGCGGGTAAGTTTTTCTCACTGGTTAATCGTTGAACGGCGCACAGCGGGCACTGCAGCTGTGTCAATTTTGATCCGTAACAGAATGTTCCTTCATACGATTCTCAGAACGAGCTTTCATAGTGGTGCAACGAATGGTTAACCAAACATGAGACAACATGTTACCAGTGGATATAGTTTATTATGACTTTAGTTCGTAGACGGAGTGTAAGTAGGTACCTACATATGTAAAAATGAGGAACAGAATTTTGGTGTTGTACCTATACAATTTTGATTTGGAACTTGGCTAGAGGTTGCCCGAGATGTGGGTTTTTGAGTGGTTTTGCGATTAGATTTAGGGCATATTTTTCCGAAGGGTGGATTGAAAAAGTGTGTGACGCGATCACAGTGACGCGGTGTTTGGTATAAGAAAAAGGTTTTTTTTTATTTTAATTGTCGCATTTGGCGATATAGAGACAGGGTTTAGAGGGCTGTTGGAAAGGTGCAGGGACGTCTATTTTAATAGGTATCTTGTAGTCCAGCGAGAAGTAACGTAAGTAGGTGCGTATCTATAACTAGCGTCCATTGGGCTCCAATAGTCCCTGCGTCTGCCGCGCCGGCCAACGGTTGATGAACAAGAATGTTCATCACTTTTAGTTTAGACTTCTTTAGTTTGAAGTTACCCGAAGTTAATTATCTACTACTTATTTAGGTTCCATTAATCACTGGTGGAAGAACATTAGCAGGAGTGATCGAGTTTTTCAAACATTAAATTAATATGAGAAATTTGGAAAGGAATTTGGTTGTTTTATAAAGAAAAATGTCAATAATGTACTGAACTAATAACTAATACACTGAATTACTTGTTCATTTCAGAATGACGCGATTCTACATGGAAATATTCAGTAATACGAGGTTTCTTTTTCAAAATTATGACTTTGATCCACTATGCCTCGATTTAACGGATGTCGATAGCAGAACCTCCTGTATCCGTATTATGTATTGTATAATAGGGAAACATGGCCGTTAGGATAAGGAAATTTTCGGATAGTAGAACACTCACTTTCCTCGAGCTAATTATTCTATGCAAGCAGGAAAAAATTATATATACAGTAATTGTAGAAAATTGAATACTCTTTTAATATTATTTCAACAAAACTTCGATAGGGCTTACCATTTTTGAGAAATTCTGCAAATTCAAAGCATTGATGAATTCTAAACTTTAAGGCCCGGTCGACACCCTTTCCTGTTATCCAATTGCAATAATCTTGTTCAGGGACTATTTTTTTTATAAAATGAAACCATATTAGGGGGTGAGGGCAAAAGAAATCTCATCTTGAAAATAAGGGCCACCGTAGTACTTACTATTATTGCACAGAAAGAAGGCTCCTGGCAGGCGGTGCAGTCCGCCGCTAGCTCCGTCTGAACCTCCATCTGTTACATTATAGTAAGTAGATGTGGCCGATTCCGTCAATAACAAAAATACGTGTGCTCTGTCGTTACGAGTGTGCAGCAATCGGTGACAAAAACCAATCGTCACAGCGGCGGACTACAGTAATTTGTCATTATAGTCCCGACGAACGGGGCTGGCGGCGGGACAATAACGCGATGCGGACACTATTCCCTTAGAGTAGTATATGCTCTAAGACTATTCCGTGCGGCCGATGCCGCGAGTGAGAAAACCCAAGAGCCGAGCGAGAGGGAACGAAACAGTTGACACAAAGTTGTCGTCGTCTCTTTCGTTCTCTCACTCTCGACCGAAGGATTCCAAGAAATGGTGGGGATAGTGAGCGGGACTATTACGCATGGTAAAAACAGGACAATAACGACGAATTACTGTACACCGCCTGCCAGGAGCCTTCTTTCTGTGCAAAAATTATGAGTCGAATTTCTTCTCATTTAATACTCGAGATATAGTTTTTTTTACTAATGGGATATCACAGGGCTAGGCGTCTCATATTTCTTGTTTAATTCTGTGGTAATTAGCAACGGTGGATGTGTGATTGTCAGGAAGGCCTAACGCAAAGATCATAAACTATTATAGCGATCATAAGTGTAGGTAATTGTAAGCTTTTATAGTGATCAACTTGTGTACTCTTCACTGTTCTAGGTAGCCCTGTCAATGAATAGACAAGATATAAGGTTTTATGGTGGTACAAATAACTCACCAGACTTGATACGAAAGAATACTCTGACCATATTAAAATATTTGTAAACAAAAATTGTCCTACGGACAAGAGCAGCCTTTATAGGTGCTGGTACTTAACCGATATTCAAAATCATTTATTTCGAAAATCAAGGTCCAAATCAAAAAGTGTTATACTACGCTTTTCACTTAATTTTGCCCATAGAATCATTCCTCTTCGAGTTGTAGGTACCATTACTTTGATGACGTTCTATGTAACTTCTACAACAGAAATTCGTTTTTAGATCGAATATACAAGATATTCACTAATAGGTACTAATTCACGTGCAAAGTTTGTGCAAGTGTAGGATTCATTAAAATAAACCAAAAGAATTTTGGTAAACAGGTATCCTGAAGTAAACCATTTCCAAATTGTAGAATACTTCTTATTTTATTTTGTATTGCGAGGCAATTAGTTATTAATAGGTATTCTTATGCGGTACTTCTGATATTACATTCAACTTCACAAGAAGTGAAAGAACTGACTTAGGGACGTCGTGGAAAGATGAAGAGAGAACAGAAAATAGAATTAAAAATCCAAGATTTGAATTAAACGATTTAAAGTTAACAAAAGTATTTCTAATGAATCACTTGAAAGCGGTTAGTTATCAGGCAATAGGCATATATCCACTAATATTTGTCTGTTTAGTTTTATCAGTGCTGCATACGCGCGAATTTTATACCTCCATTTTGTAATTCTATACACATGTCAAGTACAATTCCGCGATTGTTTAGCGCAACACAATGCAAATATTACATATTCGAGAGGCTGTAGATAAATCATATAAAAAAAAGAATTTTTACATTTTTATCTTATTTCACTAAATGAATTTTATATAAGAATCGTTCTACACAATGATGTAATAAATATACGTAAGATTAAAAGCACAGTCAAAACTATGTACCTAGTTGCTACACAGATCGAAGGGAATAAGACTAAATGGAAACTCACAATCAGAAACTGATTAAAAAGCTGGAATGCAGTGTTCAGTTACATATGGGGAAATTGAACGTGTATTAATTCTTCGTATTTTCAGCATTCTGTTTCCCTTTTTTTACTTTATGTAACAGCCAATCGAAATACATAATATATGGTAATCTCTGTGTTGAAAGTTTTACTCTTGCAATAGATTATAGAGTACAATAACGTGCCGAAGTAGTATAGCAATGTGTTACTTTTTGTGGTAGATTTACAATTTTTTTATTACTAAATGTGTGTATATGCAGTGCAGTCGATGCTGGCGAACGAAATTCTTGTCTTTACTGAATTGAGAATAATTTTCAGGATTTTCGATAATAGGAGTGCTTTTCGATGCAGCAGTTTGTTATCTTGGGAAGAATTTGGATCTTTATGGCGCCCAGGAGAACGACAAACGCCGCGAATTTGTCAAAGAGGATTCCGCTCCGTCAATCGCCGATGGCGAGAATAGGAAGGAAATAAATGGGAATATAAATTAGAGGAAACAGCCATTTTGTACTGATTACAAACTAAAATCCATCGAAGCTTTCGGGATATCGAGTTTCAGATGGAAACTGAGATTTTACGAAAATTACCGAGTACCTGAATTCTAGAACATTCCACGGCCAGTATTAAACGTGAAAAGATTGCGAAGCAGATGCGGATGCGTTAGATATGTGTACCTTCCACACATGCTGTATACACCGTCAATTTTTCATGTAATCGAAGAAACGACCGGATGACTACGCAGAGTATGCGATGGACGTTAATCCATTTATAATTTACATTCCAGACTGGTGAAAATTTTGCAGGATTGTACAGCGTTATTCCTATTTGTTTGTAAATAAAACTCAAGTTTTTATTAAATTTTCGATCGTGTGTATCGTTGTCGAATACCATATGGAATTTCGTAGTGGTCGTTTCATTTTCAAGGGGTGACCGCCCCGTGTTTTTTTTCTCCGTTACATTTACGATAAAGTTTAATACCTACATATACAACGAGATATGAACGTTAAATTTGATTGTATGCACCTATTGGCAAGCAAGTGAATAGATACGTTTTTCTTTTATAGCAATTGCTTAGGTAATTAAATTCTATATACTTAAATTTACACACAGAAACGATATAGTTGGGACATTAAATTTCATGTCTTTCACGATTCGAGAGCTCACAGTTCGTATTGTCTCCGACTTTCGAGTGTAATCCATGTCCTTTTTAGAGAAGCTAATAACGCATTTACTTAATGTATTCAATATTCATGGTCGTGTCACGAATCATTGATCATCAGATAGAGCTTTTAATTGATTAATCTTCATGGAAAAAAATGAATGAAAAGGAACATGAAAACAATTTTCACAATATACGCGAAAATTCGTCTGCTAGTCATTCCGCAAAATGTTACTCGTTTATAGTTTAATAGCGGTAATAGAGAGCATATGACTTGAGGGGTCATTCTACTCCCTTGGGAAGTGGCCTGCTTGGGGCGATATGTGCTGGAGGACCGGATCGGGCTGTCAAGGTTGGCGAACGAATCGCTTGCGTGCTCTCGTCATTGCACCATAATCTCGGCAGTATTGGTCTGTACTCACGCACGAGGCGGTCACCATGTAGTTTTTAGTGTGTGCCAGCCCCACATAACGTCGGACTCTCCTCCGAGAGTTCGAGGTATCCGTTAGGGATTTTCTACACGATAAAAAAGAGGTCATTCTACTTTGATCGGCCGAAAAATTAAACTCTTTTTAAAGATTTTTTCTTTTTTTTTTAAAGAAATAAACCTTTTGAATTTATAAAGCTACTCTTATATTATCGAGAGAAAAAATAAAAGAATATTTTCCATTTATTTTAAATTCCTTTTCACAGTGTCAATATGATACCTAAAAAAAGAGGGGTATATTTGTAGTGCAGGTGGATTTCCCAGCTTAGGCTTATCTGAAACGAAAAATTCGAAAAGATTCTTAATATGTATGAGTGTCGCTATCGCCCGTAGCTCAATTATCATTAACAATTTTTGTTGAAAAATGACAAAATGGCAAGGGTTGGAAAAAAAGTTCGACGAAACAACCCAAAAGGGGGTTTTCTCGGGTGTTCCCTGAGAGAAATCCCAGTTATTTTTCTTCTATCTTCCTTTTATTTTTTAATTGGGTATTTTATCAATTAAAAATTGCAATCGATAATCAATCATCTGTGGTTTAGAAACATGGAGGCCTTAAGCAGGTGACAAGTATAAAACACACGTCAATTTCTGATAGAGTATCAGAATGCAATTCCAAAAGAATACGGCTCATACCTACACCCTCAAGCCTCAAACAATATTAACCATGACAACAAATTTCTTGTCTATTACAACAAAAATTATTTCACGCGTGACAATTGACAATCCTGTGAACATCAAAACGAAATAATTTTGGAATGAAATTGTCTTGGAACTGGATTTGATTGATATTTAGTGAAAAATTTAGTTTTAAATATATTTATTTTGGGTTCTAATTACAAACAGGCAACATAATTCTTTTCAACTAATTATAAGTAGTCCAAAGTACAGGTACAATGTGCCCCAGAGGTTTCCATAAAAACTTTGCCAGTATGTCCTGTGGTCAAAAATAACATGTTAGTATCATATAAACATAGGTCCGTAAATGTTTTATTAAAATCTTACAACAAAAATATAAGAAATATGAAATGTAAAGGTAACAATGACGGTATTACTTTTAGTAATAGTTTGACATAAAGCCAAAAAATAAATAAATTATGCTTATGTTATTGATTGATACAAGTTAGGTCCCCTGTTTAGGAACGAATTAATACGACCGCAAATTCCACACTTTAGTACTAATTTACATACTTTCAGTTGCGTTCATACTGATCAGGTAACAGTTTGCGTTCTGCAGAATGCCAAACGTATTTTCTAAGGAAAACTATGCAGATATACTTTCTGTTCGAACAGAATGGAATAAAAATTGCCAATGACTAATGCACCACAACGGTAACACAGCAACACATTTCATGACATAATTAAAAGAATTTTTATCCAATCACTCAGACGAGAAATTTAAAGAACTTTTGCCTGTGACGTAACACCTTGAATAAGAGCAGCAGCTTCGCCCAATGTTAACAAGCTCAATAACCCTATCAGCGTGAAGCACAACAATAGAGGATCGATCGAACGAATCTGAAGTTTCGTTACACGATAAACGAAGATCGTCCCCCTGGAGGGTCCAATACTGCGGGGATGGTTCCGTTACCTCCCTCGCAAATACGGCGTAATGCCCAGAGAGAAGAAAGGGGTTTCGCCTGGTCGTACGAAAAAAAGGAGGAAAGAGAGAAAGAAAGGGGAAATGATACTTAAATCGGCCGATCGACTCGATCCCTGGTCGAGGGAAGAAGAAAGAACGCGTAGGAAATGGAGGGTAAGGTCTTAAGGCTTGTTTTCAGGTCTCCATCCCGAATTCTGGTGGGGACGGGGTGGGAGTGGGTCGACGCTGTTGCAGAGAGCTTCGGTAGTCAAGGGATTACAAACCCGCGAGCCCGAAAGTAAAAAGGAAGTTTTTGTTTGAGAGCCTTTTAATTTTTAAGCCCAGCCAGTCCTGAGACCCGGCCGCCGGCCGCGTAATGAATTCCACGACGCCGACGTCCCCGTGACGTCAGGACGTCTCTATCGATCGCATCCTCAGACACGCTCCTGGAGGATGCGCTTTGGTATTACCGGAGGATTAAGTGTCCTGCCTTATTCCTCCGTAAATAAAGAAAAATCACGGGTATGGATCGTCGCCCTTCCACCGCCCACAGCATCCACTCGCTCTCGGCCGCGTCTTTCGAAACAGGCGGCCCGGCCCGACCCGGCCCCTTGATCCAGGATTCTCCTGGTTGTCGGAGTCGGTCGGGGGCACCGTGACAATTGACTTCTGCAAACGCCGTTGCACGTGTCTTTAAAAATGCTTGGGAATGGAAGCGAGGAAAATTAAAGTAATTTTTTGGTTATTGTAAAACGTCATACTGATATTTTAGTATTAGGAGGGAGGTGAGGTGATGGGGTCGTGCAAGATTAAACGGGCTCCGAACGATAAGAACTTATGGGTGTCGATTAAGTTCAGAACGCTACACTTCAAAAATTGCAATGTTTGCGAAGGACATGTTTATTTAATCCAAAAGTGTGCTAGTTGTTTAATAATATATAATTGCGAGTGTAATGATTTATAAAGGTAATGGTTATTACCACCTACTGATCTATTGATCCGATTTGAGATTTTATGAGACATCTATTTTGAGTGGGGAAACAACCGAACTTGCTTAGTGGGCCTCGAATTAGGACCTCGAAATAATTCATTTGAAAGTTCGTTGTTGTGCTTGTATCATTGAATCGTCAAATGTAATTATTTAAGTTTAAGGTCTATTAGGAGATTCACGTAGGTACTTTGTTTTGGTAAAGTACCTATCTACGTAACATGTACGTAACATCTCATTATGTACTGCAATCGTAGAACTTACCTACATCTCGCTGTAATTGAAGATGAGGTCAAAACTGACAGTTATTTGGCTTTTTCCAACGAGGCTAATTACGTGAAGCTACGGGAATGCTTATAGCGAACACAGAGGGAGGGTACCAGCACGCCGCGCCGGGGAGTTTTGTCGTTGTGTGTACACAGTGCATTGTGCATGACCCTGACCCATCTTTCATATAGACCTCATCAATGTCTTCTAAGTCGAGGTACAGTCGGATCTAGACTGTCCTCGACAATACGCATCGAAAAAGTACGTAATCAGTTTTAACAAATTTTTTTACACTTTTCGATTCGCTTTTTCTCGAAACATCACTGGTGTTGGTTTAACAATTCGTTTAGAATAAGTTAAAATTACCGGATCAACTTTTATATAGGTAGGTACGTATGTAGGTATCCCAGAGCGAATTTTCGTAATGTTATTGGAAGAAAAAGTAAAAATTGTGAAGACAAATGATGTGAAAATTTTGCGAACTGCAGAAGAGGATGTAAAAATTTAGTGAAACCGAGGAATCAATGTGCAATGGCGAATAAAAGGTATGATGAATGAAAGGCCATTCGCCCTCGAGAAAAACGGCGATTAGCATTAACTGTGAGTAATAATAATGCTTCTAATGCAGCTCGTCCGGCCTTGATTCTTCTATTCTACGAATGCTGCGTAATTTAGCGACGCAAGTGGGTTGTAGCGTTCAGCGCGCCTAACGAAATTTGTCAATTCATTAATGCGACTCTCCAAGCCCTTGTCTCTTAATTTACCGGAACACTTGCACAATAACAATATTCTTATTACAACGTAGCGCGATACAATTAAAGAGCATCGTTCTTGCGAACAGCTCGTTATTTAATTCAAAAACGTTCACTCTTGTACATGCACACACTATGGTTACAATTTACAATTTATGTGTACCTACAAGGGTTTTACCAATTTTACACTTGGTTAACTTTCGCTCGCATCTCATGTTGATAACTTTGGTAGAAAGTTACCGCTATACGTTCGGTGATCTATGCTCAACTGAATTGCAAATACATTCTCCTTGTGCTATCATTTTATGGGCCATTCTTTTTTACTGTTTGTCTTAATCCAGATAGCGCACAGATGTCTTAAGGACGTGTGAAGAGCGTTTTGAAGACGTCTTCATCAGGTTTGGATTTGGTCCAATTAGGAGACGCCATTAACACATGTAAGTATAGGTAATGGAAAAATAGATTGTACCTAACCGTGATGGGGAGAATCTATCCGATACATTTCCTTCTAAACAACTTTCACTGTAAAATGTACCTATATATTGATCTTAAATTGTTTATAAAAACTGCGTATATATTGGCGGGAAATATTTTATAGAATGTCATCATTCGACCTCTAGACCTTCATCTCATCAAATTTCATAACACGTCTTGAACATGTTAATCAAATGTTTATAGCGTGTAGAATATACGGCAAAAAGTATTAAAGCGATATCTCAATATTTAACGAAGCTTTGTCATAATGTGAGAGCGTGCTCGGTCGACAAAATTCGGCCGCGCCGAACAGTAGGAAGTCAGGTGCAGCATTCAGGTAGAAACTAATTTTATTAGTAAATGTATAGCTATATATTTGATATATTCTACGTGATATAGTATACATATTGAAGCTGCAAATAACACTGCGAAAGATATACTGCTCGACAATATTTTTTGCTGAATATAATTATATATGATTATGATTATGATATATGATTATGTATACATTAATTGAAACATAAATGCATATGTGCACATATTATAACAATTGAGGTGTAAGATTGGCTTCAATTTGCACAATCATTGTGAAAAATAGGAGACGCCAACAGATTTAAGCATGCGAGAATCGCAGCGGTGTACCTCATAGAGGCCCGTACAGCTCGCAAATTGAGCAAAAGTTTAGAGGATTCGAAAATTGTGAAAAGGGAGGGTCCACAGTATGCTGCAGGAATGGCAGATTAAGTGTAAATTGCAAAAAAAAAAATGATTTCTCAAGTATTTTTCGTATGTTAACTTTATACGCGTTTTTCTCTAAATCACATTTTTCAATCTGGTCAGCATGATAATTTCGGTAATTTTTTTTCATGAAAATTGCGCTGATCTACGCAGAATGATATTCTTTAACGGCCATCGGGTCATTTTTTTAATATTCAAGTTTTAATACATTTTTCTATTATTTAAAAATCGAAATTTTAGACGAAACATTGACTCCTTTTTCACTCCTCTCCAGTAAAAAATGTCTAAAAATGATCAATTATTGGGCGTCGAGAACGTATGTAACCCCTTAAAGGCCTCCAAATTAGGTTGTAACACCTTCGAACTAAAAACAGACGTAAAATGGACTTCTTTAAGACGTCATCTGCTATCTAGGAAAGAATAGATCAAACTGATGTGAGATACTGGTGGTGGAGATAGATGTTGTGGTTTTTAATAAAAAAGAAGTGCATGTAAATAAATAAATGTCCAAATTATTTTTTCATGAAAACTTCATGCAAAGTTGAGTATTATATAATAACACCGCCACCGCCACCACAATAATAATAATAATAATACGTCGTTATAACACCAAGAAAAAACAAAATATAACAGGAAAAAAGAAATAAGAGTGGTGAAATAGGCGAGGCTCAGCATAACTGCTATTAGGCCTGAGATGAAAGAGAGAATGACTCGTTCTTGAAGTGAGAGAGGGTAAGAGCGGTATTATTATACATATAGGGGGTAAGTAAGGGCGTATTAACACGAATACGGTATTTTATAAATGATTATTTAAATAACATATCATGTTATTACATTTGAGAAGAAGGTATGGTATTTTCAAGTATCCGTATGCTATATTATACGACCAAGTAAACGATGCTGCTCTAAATTATTTCATTACCTGATTATTAACCAAATTTCCATTTAAATAGGTATCCACTGAAGTAATCTCATAAATAATTTTTATATAGGTAGATGCCTTCTGGAAAAAATGTTTGGAATTAGAGCAGTCCTGGGAGCTAACATTGTTAAATTTTAAAAGAAAATTATTATATCACTATTTCGATATAGTAATTGTTGTTATTTATTTGGAATATTTTACTTTTGTTTCAGACACATTTCAAACACAGTTCTTTGAAACACAAAATTGTCTGTTCTTTTATTTAAAACAGTTAACGTAAATAAATAATCATTTTAAAATCTATCTATCTCATCTTGGCACAAAATATGGTTATTTATTTTGTTTATGTTACTTTTAAAATAGAAATGATAACGAATTTTAATAATTCATTATTTCAAGTATTATTTTTTACTTTTCACTTAAAATATTTTTACTTTAGTCTTGGCACTCTGTGTGTACATAGATACTTCTAAAGAATGTGCCACTCAGGATATCTTTCTTTCACAAAAAACTGCAACTGAACACATGGGAAAAAGTAACATTAAGATTATAATAATATAATTTTTAATATGGAAAGGTTGCACACGGAGTAGACAAATCTTGAATGTGAGTTTGCAAAGAACGGCGCAATGAAGAAAATATTATACCTTATACCAGAGAGAGCAAAAAATTATTTGAAATAAAAATTTCGTATACAAATTTTTGTTTCAAATAATTTTTTGCCCATCTCCGCCTTATACGTCTACGTAGTCACTTTTCTGGTAAATAAATAGATTCTTATTGCTTTATAATCTGTAGTTTGGAAATTACTAAAATTCATTTTATAAATAGTATAGATATAATAGATAAAAATAGTAATTATTTCTTTTAGTATATTTTATCGTTCAGTCGCAGCTTTGGTTGCTTTCTCAGCCTGATATGAAAACGTAATTATGCTTCCAACGGAATTTACATACAAAATGCGTAGGACATCTGTCAATTAAACGAGTTTAATTTGTATAGTGGTACTGTTTCATACGCTTGATTTTAAAACAGTTATGTTCAGTTCCTTATGCATGTGATTTAGTTAAAAGCTGTACAAGTTTTATGTCACCATCGTAAATCCAACCATACTTAATCTTGATCATAACAAGTTCGAATTCACAAAACTGAGGTAACACGCGTTTCCGACTATCTACCTATAAATATATGTGTCTTCACAATTTCTACACCGTACATTACCGAGAATATATTACAACACGTGAAGATAAAAAATATAAACGAATATTCTAATAGATATGTAATAATAAGCAATCTGAAAGAACAAAAATTTACTTTCAGATATACTATTACAATCTGTAATTCTATGGCAGTTAAAAATATGGCAGTTAAAAATATTTCAACCAAGTTTTTAGGATTTCGTAACGACTAAACGTAAATTTTTTTACAAAATCTTTGGACCTTAAATTTTCCGCGTCTGAACCTCCTATTCGTAAACATATGTATATTTAACAGGAGAAACAATTCAAAGCAACGAATTTTAAGTCTCGACGTCCAAAAATAAATTTGTCGTTAAAGTTTGTGGACAAATATTCGTAATGTTTTATAATCTGTTCATGGGTACTTATCAGCGGCTGTAATTTAAGCTCGGCCCCGTTCAAGAATCGTTCGTCTCGATTCGCGACACCTTTTTGCGCCAGATAAAAAGAAAAGGATAAACTAGGAGTTTGCTTTACAGATTACTTTTGATCCCCTCTTTCCACATTCAAAAGTAACTGTTACTTTCGAAAAGCTACTTGGAATTAAATTAATCGATTTCCTAGAAAGTCTCCTGCGGGTACATAATCGGTGGCACTTTTGCAATCATTTATTTAACAAATATGTATTGCGTTTTTACGACGTTTACCTTCTTGTCGTGAGAGGAGGTTAGGCATAATTAAAAATTTCACTTGTGCATTAGTTAATTGCTACGTTTGTTGGTTTGATGAAGTAGCACGGTAGTTCTCGCCCATCCTGTGGCTCCAACATCGTTTCAGCAAACAAAGATACGGTGAACTGGTTCGTATACGTATCAAATCGGATTTTTTATGCTTTCGGGTACTACCGGAAACACCTAACGACTCTTGAGACTGGTCAACTTGAAGCTCACCTACCTACAACCTGAAGTGGACGAATCCGTAGAAACTTTGCCACACGTACTGCCCTCCTTAGTTAAAACGTCCTATCTAACATTTTTTCATTTTTCAAGATATGTTGAAATATTTGAAGTTCCACATGTCTTTTACCTTTTAGGTAAAGTTAGAAAACCCTACGTGCTTCGTAGAGATCTAGAAACGGTCTATTTTATTCACCCTAACTGCTTTTCAGATCGTTTTACTAGTTTATAATGTCCTATGTATTATCTACTTCACTTCTCAGCACAAATTAAAAAAAATTTCTCCTAGACCATATCTTCATGAATTTGTACATGTTCACAAGAGGGGAAAAAATCATAAAATATAAAAATGATTTTTCTGCTGAATTTCAGGCGTCAAATTTTCTTAACGCAAAAGCAATGAAAACTAAATTATCAAAACCAAAAGCCAGAGTTCAATGTAAAGGAATTTCAGCAGAGAGAAAAGAAAATTTAATTACAAAATTGAAGCCAATCATGCCAGCCAATCGGCCTGCCTTTTGGGAATCATTAAAAGTGTCGAATAATAATGACGATGATGATTATTAACTTTAAGCCGTTATGTTCATCTCTATGTTTAATTTGTTCGTATGTTTAAGTTACATGTATATGTTTATTTTTAACTACCTAGTTTATGTCAATGTTACTTTTTTTTAAGTTGTACATTTAAAAGTATGAATTAAATACGATTTCAAGTGTTTGCTATATTAAAGTATCCTATCTTACTTTCTTTAGTAAGTTAAAATATCCTATCTGATACATTTAATTAATTGCCACGTTAATAATACATTATATGCCGGTACACCTATGACAAAAAATTATATTAGGCTGCTACGAAATAATGACTACATTTTTAAAATTAAATGACGAAAAACAAGGACGGCACAAAGGAAATTATTAAACTTCAGTTTTCTCAGATGTTACGAAATGTCAGATAGGACGTTTTAACTAATGAGGGCAGCGTAGCAGACTAGGGACTGTTGGGCCTGTTCGAATCATTCAATATTTATATATTTCACGAGTACTCGAACATTACAAATATACTTCTAATCTTACAGTATTCGAATACTACATTCGAAATAGATATACATTTGAATACTACATTTTAATTAGGGTTGTATTCGGATACAGCATACGAATTAGATGAATTTTATTAGGGACGTATTCGAATATTACATTCAAACATTACATTTGAATTAGAGCTCTATTTGAATATCTACTGATATTTTTCTGTTCTTATACAATTATACTTTGGAAACTGAATAATTTTCGTAGCCAACATTTTTTGATTTCACGAATAGTTTCAGATTAATTAGAGAAAGAAAGCCCATTTTGACCAGTGAACTTCGAAGTGGGTTTTCATCCCTTAAATCGTTTATTAATAGAAACACAAAAGGCACGTTTCTGAAACATTCTAATGTTCTAAAAATTTGTGTCGACTTAAAGAATCTCATTCTCATAGTCAGGATGCTCCTTTGTAAGTATAAAACTATCAGAATGAGGGTAGTAGAAATATTAAATTTGACCATTCAAATCATATTCGATAAATAATTAATTACAGTTCTCAAATATTTATGTGCAGCTCTAATTTGTAATTCAAACGTATCTGCTACTCGAATGGTAGATACAATAATCAAATTTCATTTGATACGTATTCGAATATTGGGAAGTGGATTGGTAGGAAAGAAAAATCACACGTCTCGTCTATTCTAACGCCGAACCGGAAGTGAACGACCGGCTGTCGTACATTATCCAGATAGAACGTCTTACAATTAGTCTAATAAAGACTTTGCACCCCCAGAAATAAAAAAAAAATAGAAAAAATAAACTCAGCTGCACAGTAAACTTGATAAATAGGGATTACATGGAGTATTTCTGAATAATTCATTTAATTATTAAATAAATGAAAATTTAATTATTAAATAAATGAATTAGTTAAATAATACAGAATTCGTGCTTATACTTCACAAGCAATTCATTTCTGACAAAACAAATCATTTTTACTTAAAAGCGATTCTTTTTATCACGTTTCCTGAAACACCTACATAGATACATTAAATACAATACAATTGTTACGAAATTCGTATTTGCATGCTTGCAAACAGTCATGTGATTTATATAGTAATTTTATTTCCAATATTTCCTTGTGTCTGCCACAAATTTAGAACGTTTAATTGGCGGATTAGAAAAGCAAAGAGATCAAAATGTTCCGTTCTTGTAGTGACAAGCCGAGATTATGTATTAATTTACGACTGTCTTATCTTGGATGTAAATTTTCGCTAACATACAAAATATATCGTGTGTTTGCAGATACACGGAATGTCATGAGCGAGAATATTTCCTACAAGTCATGCCAAAATTGGTTAATTACAGTTTGGTGAGTGACTTGTATATTTTCTTTCAATATCACTTATATCTATTTGACTTTATAATTACTACACAAGTTTGAAGTTACTTTACGCGTACGAGCAATTAGTTAGATACATATCGTACGTAGGTAAACACGTACAATACGTCAATACATACGCAGCAATTTCCATAAAATAGTTTTTCTTCCAATCTCCTTATTGACAAGTTAAACTTGGTTTAAAATCTGTGTTAATAATATTTTAATTTCATTCAGTTTTTCTCTCCACAGTCCACACACTTCTTTACTGAATCACTACCAAGCACACAATATTTTCAACACTTTTTATAAATTTTCCTGGTGTTGACACTTATTGACGGGTTGCTGATATTCATTTTCGTTTTTTTTTTTATAGAATCACATAAATGCAACACTTTTTTAAGAGGACGTGTATTATGGTCGAAATGTACATAATGTTTATTTTATTCTTCTGCCATATACCTTGGTGTAGATAGGTAGGTACTTATTTCTTTACAACTTGTTAGGTTGAATTTCCTTATTTCGATGATCGAATCGAGCGGGTGTCAGACAAACACCTCGCTGTACCTTCACGCCACACACGTGCATTCGGAATTCGAGCACGATTACTGTATAGTAATATCACTCAATTATCTCTGGGACAGTGATAACAAGATTTTAGTCGATTTCACAATGCCTTCCGTTTCTTCTGTCTTAACGTTGCCGAAAACTGTTTGTTTAATTGTAAGTCAAATTTTGTAATATCTGTGAAATACGTCGGGCGGGAAAAGAAATGAAGCGGAGCAAGATAAGAGGTAACAATAAAATTATTTACATCGATCTCTGTCGATTTGTCTTACAAGCAGCATTATTTTTAACCACTTAAGAATTTGGGAACTACATAAATCATAAGAATATTGAATATTACCGTTATAATTTAAACAGGAACTGTTTGAATACAAGTTCATAAAAAAGCTCCGAGCAAGCCAAAAGCTGAGGAAAATAAAACCGCGATTTTATTTATATAGAACGATGCTTCCTAAATTGGACAAGATTATGGTCAATATCTCAGACACAAAATATTAAAACTCGGTACCGAAATCGTTATAAAACCGGTGTAGAAGTTTGTTCCGAAGAAGATACTTTCCAGCGTTTTGTCCGTCTGCAGTGTTCGTTTATGCAGTGAAAAAAGAATGGACCAATTCTTCGTGGAAAGAACGTAAAGTGTCTGAATGTCAACATTGTCAACACAACTACCAGGCGGCGCTTACAGGCCTATCCGTTCTTCGATCGAAAATTACATTTCAGCAATTAACCAGCAGCTATTAGCGGTATAGCTGTTTTGGTGTGTGCCATTAGCAATGCGCGGCAATAGACGGAAGAGTTTACCAGTCGCGTTGGTGTGTGCGTGTGTGTACATCACGTCGGTTCTATTAAATCATAATGGGTTCACAATGTGAGACTCTGCTCTCGGAGGTTGACTAGAAACGAGCATAGACACCATACCTACAGCCAAGACCTCGTCTATCTCGTTGAGATCTCTATTTTTCGACTAGTCCTACACGCGGAGATACATTGGAACGGAACAGTCACCTTCCATGCTGGCTACTTATGAAATAATTGCAGAACATTTCGCGTAACCTACGCTTGGTCTATGTTATCGTAATTGTCAGGAATTTTGCAATTTGGTTCTTCTCATGACGCCTCAGATATTAGGTTGGTGTTCAACAGACCGCTTACATTTGCATTAAATCGTCATTTTGTAGTAGGTAGGTACCTACATTACATTTCCGATGAATGTTCTCACGTCGTTGCTGTTTCATTGCTGTTGCGTTAATATTTAATGTATCACTGTGGCGGGTAGTCGAATGGTGTGTTGATAATAAAAAATTGAGGAAGAAGGAACGTTAGATACATGCATTTCATGCTGAGAGAGTGAACTTAACGAGTTAGCTTGTAGTCACTAAGTTGATCAATTTACACTTGCATTTTGAATTTTGAAACTTGTAATCATTCGGCTACAGCTACGGCTATTTGGTTCTGTATTGGAAACGTAACTACTTCCCTGCATTACTTACAATTAGTACCTACAATGTTTGCAAACGTTGATAGATTTACTGTTCCAAGCCGATGGTGATCTTCGTTATCTTCTTCGTCGAATTTCCTCATTGTCAAAGCCATCGCAGACAGACCTTGCCATCGCAAGGGAAACCGGTTCAAGCAAACATTGGCAAAAGCCAGCGAACGTTTTACAATTTTATTATCCAACAGTGGCTCCGAATCGCCACACGACTCTGATCGTTAGAAATTCTCTCTTTCACATTCCCGTTGACGTAATATTTATCGGTCCACGTCAAATCGGGCCCCTACTCCGGCTAGCTAGTATTATCGGCCCGTCTCCGTAAGTATATACAGATTATCAACCGTAGATCTGAAAATGCGACGTTAGATGAGGACAGGCTGATTCCTCTGCTGTTAGAGAAACGGAGAGGAATAGAAATAGAGAGACAGAGAGTGGTGGAAATAACAGAGAGTAGGAGAGCCAAGGATAGACGGAATAGAGGGGGAAGAAGACACGGAATGATTGCAAGAGAGGTAGAAAATGTGCCCGCCTGATAACAGCAACGCGGACCGAAGTACCATAGATGCATCACAGTTGTCCGCGCCGTGATCCTCCGTCGTCTGATCGGCTCCTCAGGGTCGATAGTGGGGATCCGCAGGAGGTGACGAAGGCGGTCTCATTTCTGTCGCGTTCAGAAGACGATTACAGTTCGGAAAGAATATCGTGCTTTTTCGTATACCGGATTCGCATTTCGCATTTCCCATTTCGCATTTCGCATTTCGCATTTCGCATTTTGCATTTCGCATTTCGCATTTGGTATTTCGTATTTTCCGCGGTACCGTGCCCGTAGACCTTGCCACGATTCGGGGTCCGCACGCCTCCCCCAGATCTCGAGCTTCCGTTTAAAATCCACCGTACGGCGTGAGGTCCTACAAACCGACCGAGCTTCCCCTTCGGCCGTCTTTACTGCAACACGCTCTTGCCATCACGTTAGGTATGTTTAATTACCTTATACGATGCCATCGCCTCTTCCGATTGTGAGTCTCGGATCGTTTCACTTTCATTCTGACTGAACTCTGTATAGAATTTTTAGTATTTTGTACATACGCACCTAGATTTTGAATATTTTATTGTAACTGATTTAACAAGGAGCACCACATTTTCAATAAATTGGGCGAATAACCAATAACCGAACATTGCGAATAGCGAAACCTTCTGTTCCTCTTTCATTTTTTCGACTGGTCAATTTTTTATAATAATACAAAATAAAATACTGACTCACAGGTACTTGTCCGTCAATGAATTAAACTTTACAAGTGACTTTACAAATTACCAAATATCCAATCCGTCTCATAATATGATTTTCTACGCGTCATTTGTTTGTGCCGCCAGTTACCAAACTTCATAGTGCTTCGGAAAAACGTCATAACAAAATGTCCTTCGAAATGTATCACCCTACAGTTTCCGTAAGCCATTGATATACCTACACGTATCAAAACCCCCATTATCCACCCCTGCAACGAGAGTTCTCGAGTTCTAACGACTTCATTGAAATTCGTAGGTGAAGGGACATTGATATAACCGTAACAGAGAAGGAAACCCTGGATCAACGTGCGATCGACGGTTAGCCACGGGACACCGAAACATGGAAAACACGTGACCGTGCAAAAGTAAACAGTCCAGGAAGTCCAGGAAGCATTGCAAAGGGTGCCGAGGAGGGTGGCTGTACGAAAAAAAGCGATGCCAAGGGCCGCGAGAACGGCAGAGGTACATCGAAAACGTGCGACCAGCGATTGAGGTCAGACTGATCTCGTAGCTGCAGAGTGGCGTTGCTTGCTAAGCCAGTCAACGTGCCGTTGGCGAACATGAAGAATAACACGAGCAACCACGAGAAAAACGGGCCGGAGAGTCAGAAGTTGTTGAGGGTGCCGACCACCCCGTCGACAACCCCGACCACCCCGACGACACCGAGTTCCAGGGGTCTCGAAGACGTGTTCAAGGAGCTGCCCATCACCGACGAGACCTCCTGCGGCATCTGGTGCATACGCGGCTCGACCTTGCAGAGATTCGCCAACAAGAAGGCTTATGTGTTTCTTTACGGTGTGCTCGGATGTATATTTTCAGCCAGTTACGCGTATTTCAACGGCACCATTACCACCATCGAAAAGAGGTTCAAGATACCTTCGAAGACAACAGGTGAGAGTGTAGACGCTTGGGAACGTTGGAAAATTTTTTCTTCGTCAATCCTATGAGATCATGCGATTATTCTGCAGATTTTATGGGGCTAGAGTAAAATAATAGAATCGAATTTCAGTGAAACGTCCTTCTCGCATAGAAGGTGGTAGGATGTTACGTTTTGGGATATCTCTCGATATTCTTCAAAATTCTTGCGCTCATGTTATTCTTCAAAACGGTCTAAATTTTCAAATCGATTATACGTAATAACGGAAATTTCATTGTTACGTTGCTTTAAGCAATCTCTGCGTCCTTGAGTCCTTGGTCTCTTAGTATGGATCTGATTTAAGGGGAAAAATAAAATGTCTGGTGGAGCTGAATTAGGGAGATACGAATTTCATTCTGAAATCTCTCGATTCACTGCAAATCTGTTTTATTAATATTGAAAAATTACGTCCTCGTATAGTAATACCATAAAAAGTAGTTTCTTTTCCTTTTTAAGCTTTGAACGAAACTTATTTACTGTCACTGTATTTCTTATTCGCCTATTCGTACATACCTATATGCATCTGTTTGTGGGTCCGTATAACTCAGTTATCGAAATTAATTATTACACTACCTACGTAAGACAACTCTACAAAAATCTGCCACGAAAAGTAAAGTTTTGTACAGAGTTTTTTTTTAAATTCTCGCATGTTATTAACGTATTCACGTTAGGGATTCAGTTTTTATAAGAGAAATGGAGTGAACGAAAATTTTAGGTATTTATGAAAAGATTTTCTTCGAGGATACAGCTTGTTCAATATCAAAATTTCGTGATCCGTCCCTGCAATAGAAACATTTGCAAGGGAGACAAAACTCGGCTCTAACAAGTAGGAAAGTATTTCTTTCACGCCCCGTAGGAAGAAATGTTACATATCACATGTCATATACTTATAATTGTGTTTGTGTCAGCAGTTCCTAATATTATAACATTTCACTTTCGTCGACACCATTTAACGCTCCACTAACATAAACTAACATAAAATTCTTTTAGTCTTTTAGAGCATCTGTAGGAAATAATCTATAAAAAAAAAAGAATTGAAAACCACTTGAAGTGTGCACTGCACCCCACATTCAGCAGTAAATATCGAACGTTCAGATTTCATATCGCGTATCAATACAGACTGACACGGTTTAATTATTTTCCTGTATCTGGGACAATAGACTTTCATTTTTCTTTTTTCCTTTTTTCCTTAGGTCTTATCACTGTGGGAAACGATATCTCGCAACTGTTCGTATCAGTGGTCCTGTCTTATTACGCAGGAAGAGGTCATAGGCCTCGATGGATCGCGTTCGGAATTTACACCGTAAGTATCTACGAAATAATTCAATTTCTATCTACAATGCATCCGAATCTTTCTATATACGATTTTTTGGTACACGTCTCTCTGCCTCTCTTTCCTTCTCTTTCACGGTGACCGAAGAATGCAGAGAAAATTATGAGTTGTCGGCACACGCCCCGAAGAATAAACTAGGAGACGTCATAACCCACTGGTTAGTCGGTTCTTAATTAAATTAGGAAGCGTTGAAATCGTAGCTCTACGCTCATTCACGCCTCTTACCATCGTACTCTCGCCACCGTGTGCTTAGCTAAGCGCTCCATTCACTGAACAATGAAAAGACGCTGATGCTGTTGCGCAAAACAACTCGCGCCACGTATTTTCAGTAATTACTTTGAAAACAATTTGCCCCTAATTATAGATCCCTTTACGTAGGGCTGGGACTAATCCAGCAATACAATATTTGGATGCTTCATAAGTACTCGCATGTTAGGAATATTACTTAAATATTGCAGTATTCCAATGCTGCATTCGAATTAGTAGTCTATTCGAATATTCGGATACTGAAATTGTTCTATTCCGATAAAATTCAACATTCACAACCGACTAACTTTGGTCTAAACACATTCTCTTATTCAACAAACGGTTTTTAAATTAATTAGGGAAAGGCTAGTTCGAACTTTCAGCGGATGGTGCTCAATCCCTTGAACCCTCTATTAACAGAAACAGGAAAAATATGTTTATCATATTTTTTAATGTTCTACAGATTTATCTCCGCTTGAATGAAGAAAGATTTGTACGTTGCAAATGTAGGTGCAGCTACACAAACGTGATATTGGAATATTTAAAGATTCAGATCATATTAAATATTTCGAGTATTCAGATATTCAAGTACACTACTAATTCGAGTATAATATTCGAATACTGTAGAATTTCAATTTTATTCAATGCATATTTGAGTAGGTATACTCGCACTCTTTGAATATTGTAATATGGAAAAGTGTGACATAAAGTTTCAGCCCTATTTTCGCGCAACGTCTAGTTGAATGGTTTCACACTGTACATTATGTATGTTCGGTGCAGTTTAAATTTCCGCAATTACTGTTATTCTGAGGAAAAGTAAATTCTGGCATAGCAGTTATTTATACCGAGTGATATGAAGCACATTTGTATTGTTAAGTAGATTTCGGAAGAGCTAGTAGACGTGAACTTGAGTTCGGTTACATAAATGAATATTAATAATATTCACAAGGTACATATTAAGTACCTATGTATATATATCAATCTTTTTTTGTAATAATATACAACTAATATAAGATGAGAGTAATATTTTCTGATAGGAGGTAGCTGATTATTTTCCTTAAAATTATTACTCTGAGTAATTAGAAATTAAAAGGCAGTGTAGGTACTTTATAGCATATTCTATAACACATGTTGCGTTTTTCAAGTTTTTCGGTTTTTAAAATAAATTGATTTCATATAAATGCTTCCAAAATAAACCACCAACCCCTAGAAGTTTATCCTAACATGTGTACTTACTACAACAAATGGATAAACTCGTATGCTCATACATTTGAAAACGTTTTCCTTTGGAATTATAAATACCCTTTGGTCGTGCTGCAGATGTAATCTCTTGAGTAATTATTATGTAATAGTTAACTGCTATTCTAAAAGGGACCTAGGAAACATTTTGCTTTGCGGAAATTCTTTTAGACAAAATCAGTTTCAGCAACATTTTTACCAATTTGTCGTCATTTATTACAGCTTTTCGTCGAATTAATTACTCCAGATTTATCTCGTGCAAGACAGTTGAATGCTCAGTGAATTATTGTCAGAATAATCGGTCAGATAACGTCACGGTAAATATGGTTTGCAAACACATGTAGACAATCGTATCAGACGATCATTGCAAACTTAAACAGAGGATCTTGAAGAAGCGTATGGCATTTTCCAAGGACGAGCATTATTTGACAATGCGAATGTAAATATGAGAAAATGTACACTTACTATCAACGGGAGACGATTGGCGAGTTAAAGTAAATCTCGTCTATTAAAAACCAGACAGTAAAAATGTAACGCTGAACGTTCGTGTTGGACGAATTTTATAGTCAGTGGAAATACAACCAGGCAATTTCTTTCCTTTATAACTGAGAAAAATAAAATCGAAATCATTGTAAATACTATGAGGTACTTTCTCTTGAGGCTTTAGACAAATCGTTGACACATCGTTTGAATATAATGTTTGTCAAATGAATCTTGTTAGAACTAAGATTATGAAAAAATTTATATTACTCGGTAAAATATGTATTCATACCTAAATGAAGGTGCAAAGTTTCGAAATGATATCTTGAATAGCTTTTACTGTCTAAAATTCAAAGTAGACCTCTTCGTGGGTCTGTACTGTATTACCCCCAAGAGTTGAACTGCCACTGCAACTTAAGGAGGTAATACATAATACTTAAGTATTTATACACATTTTTACTGTTTTTCAATTATTTCTATAATTAGTTATTTAACCCATTGCCCTACCTAGCAGGAGAAAATCCGGCCCAATTCGGTTAGGGACGACGCTCGCCGAGCGGGCCGAAGTGATGGGCCGGAATGAACTGTGGACGTCAAATACACTTTAATCGAAACTTTGTAAACAGTAATTCGTGTTCATGTTTTAATTTAATTCCACGAGACTGACTCGTGATGATCATGATTGGCCCGAAATTTTCGCCACAAGTGGGACTCGTCAAAATAGGGCAAGGGGTTAAATCAAACCTTTCTCTCACATATAAATCTATATAGGGGAAATTCGGAAAACGCCAATGCGATCTGGCTCGCGAATGCCTGTGAATCCGTTCGTTGTCGGTTTTCTTCCACAGATCAAACGGAGTTTGGACTGTATTGCACTAACTTAAATAGCGTGGATGATTATGTACTTAGAATTAAAAGCAGATGAGCTACTTTTCTCAAATCGCATGGGGACCATTCCATTCCACGCCAACTCAATTACTCTTATACCTTGATGTCTAGGATTTTGATGATATTTAAATATATTGTAGTTCATTTGTTTGGGGGGGGGGGGGGGGAGTTTAAGTCATAATTTTTCTAGTTTCGACATTGTTGAAGAACTGCAAGTGTTCAGTGTCCTCGGATTTTACCGATTTTACGAAACCACCTTCACTAACAATATTTTATCTCCAAAAGTATTAAACGCAGGTTTTCGGTCTCTTTTTGTCTTAATCATTAAGGATGAATTTGGAGTTTTATGCTGCTTTTTGTATGTTAAACTTCGAAATAAATGTGTTAAATTGTGATTGTGAATATACTAAGTTTTAATAGTTCTAAACTTGATAACACAACATTTACAACAGACGTTTATAACAGAGTTTAGTGACGTCCGAGACTTCCTGTTAAAAATAATCATTCTTGTCACAATCGTTTACCCAAAAGAGATGTAAGCAGTTTTGTGAAAGCTTCTATTACTAGGAAAGATGTTCCTTGCTTGAAAGAAATATGACTCCACCTACCACACACCGACGATATACTTTTAAATTTAAGATGTTTTAAGGGTTATGAATCAATTGTTTATAAAAATGCGGATTGGCACAAAATATTCTACAGAATGCCATCATATAACCTCTCGATTCATTCATTAAAATTTCATCAAAATCTGAGGGGGTCTGAGGGACTTTAGTGTCTCCTTGTGAGCAGAGAAGCACGTGCAAAAAGGCACACGCGTTATTCGCGTGCGCTCGACCCTACTCAACGTACACGCATTTAAGTATGGACTGGGCTTTACCTCAGCAGTGGGTGCCCCTCGGGCGCCTAAAAGTGTACTTCGTTGCGTGCGTGCTTTTTCTAGAAAACTGAGTGAATTATGACAGAATTTTATTCTATATTATTGATCTTTCTTTTCTACGTAGTTTGTGGAATCACCACTCCTCCGCGTGTACCACTGGTTACAGTGGTATATTTTCTAACAATACAGTTTGAGGTTGGCTAGTTTTCAAAAGTGCTTAAATTTGAGATTTGTAAACAGTACCTTTGTTTTGTTGTACAGGTTGTCCTCTTTTGCTGTCTAACGATGTTGCCGCATTTCTTGTACGGTCCAGGAGAAGACGCTCTCTTGCTCACGAAGGAATATGGAGCGAAGCCCCATAGCACGAATACGAGTCAAATACCTGACAAACATCGGAAGTTCCTATGTCTCGGGAAGGAGATACGTGAAAACGAATGCGACGATGCAGATGGAAATTTCGCGCCTCAAGTGCTGCTGTTCATAGCGCAACTGGTGTCAGGGGTTGGTGGATCGCTATATTACACTCTAGGAGTGTCTTACATGGACGACAACATACAGAAGTCGAAGACACCAGCATTGATCAGCTTCTCGTATTTCCTGAGAATGCTGGGACCAGCCATTGGTTACGGCCTAGCTTCGTTCGCCCTCAAGTTCTATATTAGTCCAAGCTTGACACCTACGATTACGACACAGGATCCTAGGTATATTAAATATCCATTTAATTAATTAATTTACAAGGCATTTAATAATCTCTCAAATATAAACTATCATTTTTGTGTGACTTACAATTTGAAAGGCCCCATAGACGTTACGAGTTTTCGAACGATTTGTCCTACGATAACTTGGAGAGAGTCCTAGCAATTTGTACGATGGTTTTACCATAGACGTGACAACCTATCTTACGTCAAATTTCGTTCAGCCAGAGTTGAACATGCACTATCTGCATTGCACATATGTATGTAGGTTTAAAAAACGAAGACGCGTTTATCACTGCTCCTACGACGTAAGCTGCCACCCATACGTCTTTGCTTTTTGACGACGACAGTACGCGATTCTCTCTTCTCTACGCAACGCGAGCCGCTAATCGCCAAATTGCCACTTTTCAGGCGCTGCCGACTCGAATTTTTAAACACGAATAATTAAAAAATGAAGCCCCCACCACAATATCGTTACTCTTGATCGGCGTCCTATTTTGTCACGTAAAATCACCCATTTTATTTTCTGCTATACTTTTGTTGTCGAACACTCTGTATAAAACATAGGTTATCGTATATTACCTGAAAGATATCGATAGATTATAGAGGATTAAGTAAACCTCGAGCACCCTCTATTTTAGAATTAATGTTCTTCAAAGGGTGGGAATTCTGACATTACCAGTGTATAGGTACTGTTACCATGATAATAATGAAACGGTAAACTTTGAAGCATCTGAATGTGACTATGAATTGCTTTATAACTATAATCTTCAATTAAGCTACCGTTGGTGTTTAGTACACCTTACCTTACAACCAATCACTCAAACGAACTGACAAATCCGTTTTAACGTGAACAGATGGTTGGGTGCCTGGTGGCTCGGATGGATCATTCTGGCGTTTCTTCTCTTCATTTTCGCGAGCGTGATCGCGCTTTTCCCGAAAACTCTACCAAGAGCAGCAGCCCGTAAAGTGTTAGCTCTGGAGCGAAACAAGTCGGCTACCAGCGTAAAAGGAGACCAGGAGCCAGAACTGCCTGCCTCGATTTCAGACATGATGAGGACGTTCAAACGTCTACTGACAAACACGACTTTAATGTGCAACAACCTGGCCACTGTCTTCTATTTCATGGGGTACATGCCGTATTGGATATTCATGCCAAAATATATTGAAACCCAGTACAAGCAAACAGCGTCAGTCTCATCGTTAATTACTGGAACAGTCGGCTTGGTGTTCAGCGCCTTTGGGATTCTTCTTTCTGGTTTGATCATCTCTAAGTACAAACCTAAGGCTCGATACTTGGCTGCGTGGAACGTAATGGTGGGAGCTATATCAGTGATGGGAATGATTTCTTACGCTTTCCTTGGCTGCTCTGCCAATGATAATCAGATCGCGGTACAGCCAGATGGCGCTTTGAAGACGCTGCTCCCGTGCAACGAGCAATGCCACTGTGACTACGTTACTTATAATCCTGTCTGCTCGGAACACGGTCAAACCTTCATTTCAGCTTGTCATGCCGGATGCCGTAACTTGAAGGTTCGATATCACTTCATCAATTTGCTTTGATGTCTTTATTAAACATTTCACTCTTTCACTATGCCAGAGTCAGTTGATTCTTTTGATGCTTCGTATTGAAACTTTAAATAGAGGCGTATAGGCTATATAGTGTTTCGTAATCGGTGCTGCAACTGTACTTTCATCATACTGATCAATTTTTCCACTTTATGAGTTTAAGTTAAATAATGATGCTACAGAAGTAGTGGTCACGAGTTTAACTATGATCCTGGAAATCTGGAATTAAAGATAGGTACTTATGTCACTGAAAGGTCTAAAAATATCGAAAGCAATGATATTTAAAAATGATATTTAAAAAGGTCTAAAGGATTCATGTTCCTTATCAAAACGAAAACGATGAAGCTAGTAGATTGTTAAAAGTTGAGAAAAATGAAATAAGATCTGTTTCAATGGAATATTTCAAAATTACGGGGGAAGTAACGGGGAATCAAACTTGATACTTAATTAGAGAAAAGACATTATATATGCAACAATGTAATATTAACATACGCATATTTCAAATAATAAAAGAAGAACATGAACAGAAAGTTGACTAACCTGCACCTGTAATTATAATCTTCTAAGGAAATTAGAAAAGTAAAGAATCTCATATTATTCATCAAGAAATCGACCTTTTGAACTTTAGACAAAAGAAAGTTTTCCTCGAATAATATTTTTCGAAGCATCAATCGTCCTGTTCAAAGTGCACGATAACGTTTAATTAACTAAACAGAATTTCCTTGAAATCACTCTGTTTGGGTCAAACCTAAGCAGCAGAAAGTATCAAACTTGAGGAAACATATTACATTGCTTCGTCAGAAAAGTAACAGACAATAAAAAGAGTACTGATGTAGTGAACGCGTTATCATTGAATTCCAATATATCGATATCATTGTTTCGCTTGCAGGTCCAGACTAATGGCAGCAAGGTGTACACGGAGTGCAGTTGTGTCAAGCCGAAGTTTACACGCTCTTCGGCATATTTGTTCACAAACAGCACGTTGACGTATACAACGGAAATTCCGTTTGAGACCACGGAACCTGATACGTCAGCAATTTTGGGTACCGCGACGCCCGGGGCTTGTCCTGTGGATTGTATGCACAAGTTTTATGTCTTTTTGGCTGTGGTTTGCCTCCTCAAGTTCAGTGGCGCCACTGGAAGAGCGTCCAACTTCTTGGTCTCTGTCAGATGCGTCGACGAGAAGGACAAGACGGTCGCAATGGGTTTTGGATTAACTATCATGAGCTTATTCGCGTTTATACCCTCACCTATTCTGTTTGGTTTTATTTTAGGTAAAAATTTTTATCAAAGAAAAGAATATTCGTTTACATGCACTAGTGCCCATTGCTCATAAATATTTGTTTATTTACACGAGCATTGTTTATCGTTATGAAAATTTGATACAGAATATGCCAGATAAGGTGTAGTTTATATGTATTTAATTTGGTTTCTCTGTTTTTAATAATAGAGACGTAGAATCTTTATTGAAATATATAATCTCTTCACTGTTCCTGTTAATTAACAAATTGTCAGGAGACATTGATATATTGATCTTTTATATGTGAAGGAAGTAATAAATTCAAAGAAAGTTCTCCATAAATACAACTATGAATGTATATAGTAACTATGTAGATCTAATACGACAGTTTACAACTTTCTTTGTTTTAGAATATTCCCTAGAGCTTTTCACAGAACGAATCGTGAGTTGTATTTATTTGCTAAACTTTTCTCTCAAATAAGGAGACATTATAGAAAGATATTCCGCGTGCTTCGGAACCTTAGAAACAGGTAGATGATCAAATACTTATGAGCGATAGAGTACATAAAAAGAACCACTTAATCATGAGTGTTAAAATTATTAACTAAGGCTACATAGAAATAACATATAAAGCGATGGTTCACATAAAGTTTTAATTTATATTTTTTCATATTTGTGGACATAACTTTAATGTTACGTTTTTTAATGCTACGTATCATGATGGTATAATTGATCTTTCCTGGGGAATTCCTGCTCATTGTGAGTATAGAGGGTGTTTTCGAAATCGTGGTACAGATAGAATCAGAAACGTGATGATTCCTCACGTAAAAATAATTGGAAAATATAGAACGAAATTTTTTCATACACGTTTAACCACTTAACTCAAAACGCGCGCGCGAGAGCAGATGCCTTTCGTGGCTTTTTTCAGACAATCGCCTCGACATTTATCATCAGGGGAAAACGACGCGAAATCCACATAGGAAGGCGTTGGTACATCCAAAATCCAATTTCTTCTTTAGGACACGGGCTGACTACATAGGTACTTGATCAACTCATCCGTTCTCGCGCGCGCGCGGTCTAAGTTAGGTGGATAACCCTGAATAAGGTTCCATTTTCGAGAAAGTCGAATTTGGAACCTTGTTTAGTACGTATACACGTGGCTGAGAATTGGGCAGAATACAGGAGTAAGTATGAAACAAGTGCATCATTGTCGAAAAAACAGTCGGAATTGTAGAGTAACGTTTTTCGAATGTGGTTATGTTTTTGAGAAAATCTATTTGAAAATGGAACCAATTCTTAATCCAGTGCACGCACACTTAACGGATTTCGAAAATCGATTATCACGATAGCAAAATCTCGATGAAAAAAAGTTATTCCATAATTTCTAACTATTTTTCGACGAGGATTCATTTCATTTACAATTGTACCATATTTACTGACCAATTCTGCTAATTTGTAGTCAGGTGCGCGCGTATCGGATGAGTCTTGAAATTTGATTTTCTCGAAAATGGAGCCTTAAATGAAAAAATTTCATTCTATATGTTCGAGTTACTTCTTCATAAGGAATCGCCTCCTTGCTAGTTGCACCACGATTTCAAAAATACCCTGCGGACTGTGGAATATACACTAATATATGTACAGGGTGAGTCACCTGAGCAAAACCACCCGAATAACTTCTACAGTTTTTGAGATAGAAAGAAATGTTTCAGACAAAAATTGGTTGGTTTCCGCTGAGCCCATCACGTGGTGAGCAGAATTTTTTCTCAGGTGGTGCTTAAGAGATTTTAGGGTCAACTTAATTATTTTAAATGGAATCATGTATTTCTGAACGCCTACGATCGTAGTTCTCCTCGAGGTCATTTTCACTGACTATCGTCATTCCAGACCATTCAGCTTTATTAACGGAATCAAACGCAATCAATTGAAAATGTAAACAAACTTCGCCAAGACGCTTAAGGCTGAAATAATTTGCTACAACAGATGCACAAAATGGTGACCAGCCACAGAAAGACAATGTCCGAAGCGTTCGCCCACAAGCTCTTTGTAGTTAATAAAGCTGAATGACCTTGAATGTGACTATGGTCACTGAAAAGCGCTTGAGAACGGCTACAATCGTAGGTGTTTAGAAATACATGGATCGATTTAAAAAAATTAAGTCGACCTTCAAATCTTATAAGCATCACCACCTGCATAAAAGTTGTGTCTACCACGTAATGGGCCCCTCGGTACCAAATAAATTTTGTCTCAAAAATTTTCTCCGTATCTCAGAAATTGTAGAAGTTATTCGGGTGAATTCTCTTAGGTGACTCACCCTGTATTTCTTTCCTGTTGAAGCGCAAAGAAAGATGTACAATAAGAATATTAAGTAAAATTGTTGGACGATTTATACACGTTTCCGAAGGTCTTATTAAGTTTGATAGTCTTTCGTGCAAGTAGTTTTTAAAATAAAACATGTACGAAAACATGTATCTTACGATTAGATAAATTCCTTCTTTCTGTTCCCCGCTCACACTTTCATGGAGTGGATCAATAGTAACTTCATATATTTCGCTGCATTGCTTGAAATGTATATTCTTTTAAAGACTGTTTTGAGTAAAAGTGATTTACAAAACCTTCATAAAAATGTACAATCTCATGCATTATCAGGCGATTTAAAAAAAATTCTGGGTAAGAGGCGAAAATTTTCTCCACGATACTTATAAAAAATGTTATTAAGAAATTCCTTGTACTTAACAAAATTGCTAGAGTAATCGTGTATATTAGAATATCAAAATCTTGCACTAATTTATAGTAACGTTTCAAAATATGTTATTTATACAGAACAAAAAATTATCATATTTATTCTATTCTGCGAATACATAGTATGTACAATAGAAACTACACTTGCCCTTACACCTAGGTTTACTCATAATCAAATGTTTACATACACAATACTTCCTCGTGGAAAATGAACTTTGTCAAAATGCCCTGCTCCAGTGGAAGAACTTTATTCCATATCCTTTATTGCTTTTTCCAAGGGACGTTATGTTTTTTTTTGCGGAATAAATTATTTTTCATATTTCTAGACAAAACTTGCCTGGTGTGGGGAAAGACGTGTTCAGGTACGGGCAACTGTTGGCTCTACAATGGCGAGACTCTGAGATACTTGCTAAACTTTACTGCAGCTAGTAAGTTGACGTTCAATTCGCCGAAAAACTACATCCCACAGCAGATAGAATTTTCCCCCTAAATAACAATTTTAATCTCTTTCCTGCTGTCAGCTGGTTTTATTAATTCTCCAACTCTCTCTTTTCCCAGGCTTCGTATCGATCGGCACGTTATTTGACGTGGGTGTCTGGTATTTCGTGAAAGACGTAAAGATCTTCGACGAGGAGATCGAGTTGAAAGACATAGCCGAGGAACCCGGGGAAACACTTTGAAAGTGAGTCATTAGCGATCGCAGCCAGGTCGCTTCATACCAGAAATGTGGAGTAAAGGCTCGACACAGCAAACTCGTTGGCGAAGAGAAAAATGGAAAAGGGATGGGAAATGGTAGAAAAAGAGAGAACCGCCGAATAAAGACTTTACAAGTACCTTAAACATCTTCTTAGATATTATAAAGCCTGGAGGTACCTCACATAGAACTTACTGTTGGCTAGTTCATTCGTGAGGCCCAGCATCCAAAGAAAAAGAAAAAGAACAGAAGTTAATTTTTTACTCTCCCCGTAGGTATTATACATACATATCATCATATAGTATCACCGCGAATGATAACTTTGTACGAGAAGCCTGAAACTCTTCCATCAAAAATGCAAGCTATTGTAAAAATAAGTGAAAAAGAATTTGCAATAATTTCGGGGAAATCGAGTGAAACGAGAAATCCCTGTTTTATGTACAAACTGTAATATGAAGAAAAGAGTTTATACTTATTAGAAAAAGAAAGTGTTTTTATTGTTTATTTAGTGATATGGCGCAGTGTGCTCTGCCCTTGCAGATTGTGGATTATCGAAACGTTTCAGCATTCTCAAGCAACATTAAAATGCAAATCTTCATGAATGAACCGGTTTTCCATTACCTTTCATTCGAAACGGAATAGTTCACGTAATGTACCAAATGACTTAAGCCACGGGAAATTTATTTAGATTGTTAAAGGGAGAGGAGCTTAATAAAAGTGTTGTAAAAAAATTTTTAAGTAAACCTTTATTTTTTATACACTAAATTGCGTCTAATTTTTAAACATGTCAAAGCTGAGTGAAGAACATGAACATGTAACTACTTAGTCACTATTGTATATTAGAAATAACATTAAAAGTAATAACAAGAATGCGGTAAGAGCAATAAATTAAACTATTTAAATTGTACCAAGTGAACAATTGTTGCAATTATTATTTTAAGAGTGCCTGTTTATCCACGTGGATATGCATTTTAAACTACTCTACTCCCCATTCACGGGAGTGATTTACTTCCTTACTTCATAGTAAGTTAAAACGTTATTGAAGTGTACTGCACTTTTCAGTTTAATTATTTAGTTTCATAATTCTTCAGAAAAATTCGCGTATAATTGATACAGTTTACGTCTTAGAGGATATAAACAAGAAGGAAGCATACCTTTGGGCGAAAATGTAGACGACGGTAGAAAGAAAAAAATATAGTTCGGGCACTCCCTCTTCTTTCTAGCGCCAGTGGCGGCAGTGTTTTTTCTCCGTTCGAAAGAGAGAGAGAGAGAGAGAGAGAGAGAGAGAGAGAGAGAGAGAGAGAGAGAGAGAGAAAGAGAGAGTACCCAAAATATACCTTTCTTTTTCTACCGCCGTCTGCATTTTCGCCCATTGCATACTTCCTCCATGTTTATATGCTCTAAGGTTTACGTAGAGAAAAGGGCACTGTTAACAGATAAACAAATAAAATTTTACGCAATTAAAATGTAATATATCTGAATTTCACAATACGAATACCTCAATAGATATAAGAAGATTGTCCCGACGCGAGTATCGTGATTTTCTTTACAAAATTAAGGGGCGTAAATTCCATTACTTGTGACCACGGTAGTACAGGGTCATCAGTCAATCTTGCAACCCGCGCTCGCGCGTACAGGTAAAACGGCAACAGCGCCTCACGCACGCATTTCACTACAACCATGTGCCGATACTTCCGTTATGTATGAGCTGATGATGAAAGTGCACGGTCTTTTAGATGTCAGTAGAGAGCGGAGGGTGCTTTTGGCTTTCGCCAGACAATATTAAATTTGACGTAGCAGACGAGGAAGAAAACGGTAGTCATTTTAAGAGTGCGATCGCACCACAGTAGTCGGAATTCCCGAAAACCTGGCCAAAATTCCATTTCATGAATTACAGAATCCAATGTTAGAATAGCATAATTTCATTAATAAGAGTCATGTCTATCACGTACTATCACTTTTGATACTTATTTTTCGTTATTTCTATCATTATTTAGCTTTTAGAGTCAGATGTTTGATTATTACATTATTACGACGCTGTTTCATATGCACATTCAGGCGGCTGTTATCTACTGTACAATTATCGAAACGATTATATTAATATCATTTACAGATTTAGAGAAGCCTAGTCTATCAAAAGGGAACTGATATTTTTATTTAATTTTGTAAATTAGCTATTGTAGAGAATTACTTAAGGGGGTATAGGACTATTGAACGACTAAAATCGACGGTTTTTTGTCGGTTGGATTGCTTAGATACCAAATAATTACCATACCGACACTTTTCACAGTTTTGTATGTACGCTTTTACAAATAATATAAAATAAAAAAATTGTCAGAATGTTAAAAATTATTCAAGTTATTTGACGCCAAAGAAGGTCTCTCGTAGAGCGCAGCTGTAATTGGTGTACATTGTCCCAGGTGAACCAATCATCTAAAAGCGAAATGCTTTGGGGTGAGTAATTTCTACGCTAATAGTTATCGTGTGAAATTTTGCTGGACAAATTTAAACAAAAATCGTAAAAGTTACACACGAATCAATTTTTTCCCACATTTTTATGGAAAAAAATTGTCTTTAAACAGTTGTAAAATGTTTTACAAACATCCAATGTCGATGCGGGAATTACACACGATAGAGAAAGGAATTCCACAGCTCCAGTTAAAATTTTAAGTGAAAATATTCATTCGTTCAAGACTTATGATGTACACCGTGTTTAAAAATGTAGTTTCGAGATACACGGCTTCAAAGTTAACTCCCATACGCCAATACCGCTTTGCGAGGCCGTTACTCGACGGTGCACTCCATTACGTTCAACGCTATAATTTCCGTAATTATTCGAATTTCCTCACGATACATTGTTGTAAATGTTCGCAAAGCATGGTATTTCCAGAATTAATAATAATAAAAAAATCGATTTTTCGAAATTTCAATAGTCCAATATCCTCTTAAATTCATATAGGTACAAGACGACGACAATGAAAATGAAATAGACTTACATTACGTAATCCACAAATTGCCGTGGTGATATTAGACTCAATTTAAAGCTTGGACCATATAAAACAGGTATAAAGAAAAATTGGTTGCAATAAATTGCAACTTTCAACATAAGAGCATGTTTAGTAGTGTCATGCACGCAGCACACATGCGCGCAATGGTCGGAAATGGAGAAAACATGGCCAAAAGATGACAGGGACCTTTGATTTGTTAAAAAATGAGTATACTAAGGTTTTCGAGGTTGCTCATTACGAAACTCAAGTCAACATTACAAAAAACAAAATAACAGGTCCAATGTGGCGGACGCGTATATCAGAAAAAACATCACATTTGGTCTAAGCTTGGTATTCATTTTTTCTCATTAATATTACAAAATTTTAAATAAAAAATGGCACATTCATACCCCTTAACTTAAAGAAACGTATCCATAACAATAAATGACAAGTAGTGAGAATAGCATTTTGGCCACTAATTTTTTAATTGAAATTTCATTCCGTCATTGCGACATGTCTCAAATCTGTACTAAAATGTAGTATAGGTTTGTACTTATCGATACCTACTGAATCCATGGGCATTCTACCAGTTTCAAGTACAGTTTTAAGAGTCACAAAGAGCACCAGCAGTTTCACTGATTGTTAGGAGACGATATAAAAGGCAGCCATTGTAACTCCAAGGGGAACAATTAAATAAATACATATATACTATTTTATACTTTTTATTGAATGTTACTGGGACAAATTCGACAGTGGTAGAAAATTAAAAAGAATTATTTATATTTTCATGGTATTGCAAAATATTTCATAACTTTTGTATAATGTAGTAATATATTAAAGTTTATATCGTTGGCTTTTAAACATACTTTTAATGCAATCCCAATTTATTACCAGCATACTAGTATGGGCGGTAAAATAATAAATA
The DNA here is from genome assembly GCA_944738655.2 of Andrena hattorfiana. Taxonomy (NCBI): domain Eukaryota; kingdom Metazoa; phylum Arthropoda; class Insecta; order Hymenoptera; family Andrenidae; genus Andrena; species Andrena hattorfiana. The sequence continues at coordinate 26,450,871 of OX122889.2, forward strand.
AAGTCTGTACATAAACTTAACCAAAAACTTTATTCATCATTGATTTATGAATCAAACGGTGTACTGCGCGATCTTAGGCCGGTATTCATAGTCGCTACTTATTCTTAAGCAAATGCTTAAGCATTCGGCATCCTTTACTAGCTACTAGGTTAATAGAGGATGCCGCATGCTTAAGCATTTGCTGAAGAATAAGTAGCGACTATGATTACCGGCCTTAATGCCTGAACAGGAAGGTGGCCGTCTTCGTGGGGTGATCTGTGACCACCCCAGTTACCAAATCGTGGAAATGTACCGAAAGAAGTGTGGGAAACGCTTTCCCTATTCGAAACCGAAAGAACGACGAGCCTGCAAAACTAGATGTTTTAGTGTTTTACAACATCCTGACTCGACGCTCCGGTTCGAGCGTTACTTGCCGAGAAAACGCTCGAACCCGCCTGGCTCGGACCCATCAGGTACGCGTTTGTACCCTCGCACACGCTACAATCGATTTAGTTTAATGCAATTTGTCAACAGAACCGATTGCTTAATGAAAAAAATTATCACGACATTAGAAGGAGCTGTTACACAAACATTAAATTCACCTCATATCGTTTTATTCTTACATATCTAAACTGAATTATACTGCTTTATAAGCAATAGAATGCCCTATAGAGTGACCAACATTAAACAGATGAAAATGAATATTAGAAACATTTAAATAAATATAACATCTTTATGAATTTTCATACAAAACTTTGAACTACATTGGCAGTATAGGAATGTATAGTCTATATGTATAACAATGGCGAATACACCATTTTTCTACTTCGTTAGAAGTCAGTGTGCAATGTTCCCCTGCTTCCTTTGCTAGAACTTTGCGGGCTCTGGCTATCACGGGATTCTGATCGATCCTCAGGTACTTTAATATCCACTGGACTGCTGAACCCTGATAAATATTGGCCTTTTAAGGATGACCTGTTTGGCGCCATGGCTACCAATGGAATACCCGACACAACTTTGCCACTCTCACCTAACCTAACAGACTGTTGGTCACCATCAGGCTGTTGTTCGGCGTTCAACTCGTACTGATTGATCAACGATTGTACGTCCTTCGGGGAGTGTGCGTCAGGATGGGTGAAATTCGAAGCGTGAGGCTCTACTATAGGTATACCAACTTCATTGAAGTCGCCCTTCCTCTGTGTATCATCCTCGTATCTCTTTCTCGAAAACTCGAAGCTGCTGGTTTCTGAAGAACCATCTATACCACCATTCTCATCCTCATGCTTCTTTCTTCTGCTGAGCCTTGGATCCTCGTAGTCATCAGGATTCGGGAATTCGCGTCTGAAGAGTGAACCCATCGCGGAGGAACTTCGATCGGTAGGGTATATACGATCGTAGTCCCTACTAACAACACGTTTTCGCGATCTAGGCCCTGCGCTGCTTAGATCGCTTTCTACGTCAGAATCGATGCCCAGTGGGCTGTAAGCCACTTTTGGGCTCGAGTCCTTTTTACCGTCATCGTCGCTGGAACTCAGCTCGTCTTCGGAGTCTAGGCCCCGTATTTCGGATTTTTGCGTTTCAGATGGTTGATTAAGTGAAGATTTTGAATCTGTTCGGCGATCGCCAGGGCCCAGGGGGCCATACTTCAGGGGCGCGCTCTCTGTTTGTTTATGCTCCTCTTCTTGTTCTCCTGGTCTTTCGTTTGCTGTCTCTGGCACTAGCTGTGGCACTCTTTCGGGGGTAACTTCCACTTGAACTGACATATCGTCTGGAAATGGCGAGATGATACAGGAATCAGAAATGTTCGGTTACTCAATGGTTGTTTTATTCTGACAGTTTAATCCGACTTTATTAGTGAAAATTTATGAAACTATTATAGTTTTAGTGAATAATTATCATTGCGTTAAAATTTTCAACTATTATTACTAATTATTAGACAGTACTGCATGATTCGATTCAGTAAGTACCAAACGACTGCCACGGACAGGCCCAGGGATTTTTGAAAGAGTTCGCTATTCTGTGGTACGCACGAGGAACGTATGTAAAGGCGGAACGAGGAGTGTAAAACATTTGTTGCGAACCTGAACGTTTTCCTACGACGTGCGATAAATAGAGACAAACAAATCATTTACGTTATCAAAATTAAAAATAGCTTGTGATTTTGAGGCTGTTGGATTTTTGACCCATGTTAATTAGATAATTTGTACTAAATGTGAGTTTAGTAAGTACTATTTACCTTACAAGGATTGAACCTTTTTTAACCCGTGTTTTTTAAATAGTGTATACATATGGTATTACTATCTTAATAAAATTAAATTAAAATCACATTTTTCAATATAGGTATTATTATTTTACTGATAATTTGACTAACTAAATGTGATTATGTGATACAAACGTGCTTGTTGCAAAGTAGTTTATTAAAGTAATCGATGTAATTACTTACTATTATTTCCCGTGTCGGATATATTGGATTGCTGTTTGGTCTCTGGAGCTGATTTCTGCATCAGTTTTTGCATTTCGGCACTAGACGCATCTTCCTGCTCTGGTGGAGCGTAGAACTGTAGGTCTTTACAGAACCAGTACAGAACGACTTTCAATAGGACACTAAGGCCCAAAAGAGAACCTGTCAAGTAGTAGAGATAGTTGCCAAGTTGCAAGCTGTTGTGCAAACGACAGGTCGATTTTTGAGTTCCCCAATATTGGCAAGTCAGATTTGCAATGTAGTCGTAAAGAATCTTCCCAGGAATATTCACAATAATTGCTGACCACATCATCCAGAAACCTATGCTGATAGCTTTGTCTTGTATGTAGACCGATCTTAACACTACCAAAAAGTCACCCACTAAAGTTGAGGCAGCTAACGCGTACGCGAACAAAGTTCCAAACTAAGGAAAGAAAAATATATATGTTTAAAAATGTATGATTAATACACAATTTTGAAAAATATGAAAAATATATATTGTATTGTCATTGTGGGTGTTTAATTATACTTATACCAAAAAATTTTCTTCTATCCTAAACATTAGAAAAAGTATAAACTAACTATATGGTCTCATGGTTTCACGGGGCATATGTATACACAATATGATGACAGTAAGTTTTCTTGTGAGTGATTCAAAAATTTGAAAGTTAATCGTATTTTTTTTAATGGAATATGTAGTTTATATCGTAATATTTGATAGAGTAGTGTAGTACAGTCAACCCTCCCATAACGCGATTAATTCGTACCGCGTTATAAGAAACTCAGAATTATAGAGTACAAATCGTATTAATTCGTACCGCGTTATATGGAAACCGCATTATGAGAGTACCGCGTTATAGGATGGTTTATTGTAGTGAATTCTAAGAAGAAAATTATTAGTGTGTTCATATGTGTATTAAAGTCGATTGTGTCCGAGATATTAAAGTTTTAAAACAATGTCCATGAAGCTTTATTCATGAATACTGGAATGGCGGCCATAGCATGACACTTGAAACTTGGAATATATTTTGTGATGTATACGTAGCATTTCATTGAAAAAAGTGAGCGCGTATTATACTTGATTTTCACTTCCTGTTTGTTACATGCTCACGTGTGTTACTCGCTCGCCACGTTCATTTGGCAGCGCGATTCAGCGGAACCGTCGCGCAAACTCACATTTTGCCGAAATTGCCGAACCGATCGCGTTGAGGCCAGCGTGACAGCCTCGCGATATCGATTCGGCGATTTCCTAATAAGGCGATAACGCCGGAACCGATAGCGTCCTCCCCTCCTTTTCGCGAAAAGTAAAGACCGCGGACGAGAGCCGCGGGTGCAAAAGCAAGCAGTCGAATTTGGATTGAGGACTCGAACAGCGGTTCGAGTAACTCTGACACGTGCCCTGTACGGAAAGACACGAGATACCGCAGGGGACGATGCCATCGGTTCTCCGACACCCCTTCTGCGAAATTCACGGTCTGCGACCTAGAGCCAAGGGTATGCAACTTTCACGAAGAACAAATATGCATTAACATTGTTCCCATCGCACTAAAACTACTGTCAGAGTCATTCATCTCCTTTTCAACTCGTTCCTTTCCTACCCCCTCCTCTTTCCTGGTAAGTATAGTAGAGGCATGCGTAAGCATCTCGATAAGAGCACGAACCCGGCAGATCGCTCCGGTCGCTCGGGGTGAAACACTATTTGTAAGTGTCGTGAACACTATTTTAAACCTTAACTATCTGATAAAGTAACACAAGTTTTAGACCACATGGACCTGCGTACATTTCTTTTAGAATTCGTTAATTTGTGGAGTATTACAATAAATAAAATAAACCATTGCGATTTATTTTTAAAATATTTTAAGTTGGCCTTGAAATCTGTTTTTGCGTCCAATGCCAAATCCCGAAACCCAGAAAATGCGTTATGTTCATTTTTTTTCATAACATTTAGAATAGCAAAGCTCTTCGCTAGTAAAGATAATAAAATACTCACCTGAAATACCAGCCAACCGATTTGGCAATCGTTCGAGTTACACGGTCCATCATGTGCTTCCGTATTTCCTAGACCCCCCACTTCTTTTACGCAACTGCATCCACTGTACGTCGTTACACCGTTCTCAATTTCAGAAGATGTACATCCAGCATGGCAGGGAGTATAAAATGTGAATATGCCTTTGCTATCGCAGACGGGGCGGAAATCGGCGTCATTTGAACAACCGCAGTCCTTGTTGCAATACAGAGGAAAATAAATACTGGAATAGATATACATATTTAATGAACATTACTACCCATAATTATAGATATAATTATACACGGTGTTCGGCTTAATCGTTCGGTGTTCGAGAGAAAATTTAAGAAAATACATGCCGTCAAAATAAGACAAAAATCAAGAATAACGATATCGCGGTTAAGGCTGTTGGATATTCGACAGTTTGGCGAGCTTTGCGTACTGCGTATCCTGTACAAATAAACAGTAGAGCAGCGTGAGCGTCCTCACGGGCGTCTTCCTGTTCTGGCGTGTTCACTCTGTTCCCGACCATCGTGACGTGCGTCTTGTATATTATATTCTTACTGTCCAACATTATATTCTTCTTATATTAAACCTTCATTTACTAAACGGGTATAATTATAACAGATTATGGGCCCAGTCACCCTCTGCTGCGTTAAAAATGATCAACAGCGCGAAATAACCGGTTATAAACCGTTATTGGTTTAAACGCTTATAATTACAAAACGAAGCCTCAACGCGCAATTTCGCTATTCCTGATTTTCATCTTATTTTAACGTCTAGAATCACCCCTCAAATTTTCTCCCACATGTTACCGAACACCCTGGATATTATAATATGTGTGTACATATAGTCAACCACCGAAGTCTACATACACTCATGCTCATCAGACTACACTCATAAAAATGACCAAAACTACCGTATTTTTTACAATATTTCATATTTATAGAGTGTACGTAGACCATTGCGACTGACTTTGTGGTATTTGATTTACATAGCTGACAGAAATATGCAATAATACTTTGGAAGTTACTGAGCATCAATGTACTTACGATCCTTTAGTTTCAATACCAACGATGGGCTTTTTTTCGCAAGATATAGCAGTCAATGAAAAAATAATACCAGCTGATAAAAGTATTACGATGACACCAAACCCTACAATGCTCCTACCGCTGGGTTTCGCCTTGGCTATTACAAGGCCCGAAACAATTACTATTAAACCGATCAGGATAGGTTTTAAAATGTCTGAAATTAAATCGAGATTTTAATTAAATTATGCTGAGTAAGTTTGCGGGACTTCTGTTTTGTATTGGCGCACTGCATCAGAAAATAGTTTGTCTTACTTGATACCAGCCTTGAGAGCATTGGGTCACTGAAACCGAGTAACGTTCCGGTTGGCTTCGGTATATAAAATTTTGACTGTATTATAAGGTTCTCGTAACCCATAAAATTAACAAGCGCCATAATGTAGATCGTACTTGCCACAACGTTGCATACTAAGATTTTATTAATAAATAATCTGCCCAACGATGGCCAGAAATTTGGACTACCGACTTTTTTACTGCACAGTCTGCGTGGCACTCGATTATATCTGCCAGAAATAGTCAGTAACGAAGCTGCAGCTTGCTCAACTACCTAATATAATTACAAATCATTATTTTATCGACTGCCTCAGTTATAAGTGTTTAATTTCTGAAACACTAGCGCGTATAAATATATTTGCTCACATGTAGAAAAATGCTTACATTTATTTAAAAATAAATTTTAAGGATCAAATTCTCAGTTTTATTTAGAATTTATTTTTATTTACATTGATATCTATGCTTTTACTATCAGCAAAGCATAACCTACTCTAAATTAATTTTTTCATTTTCTTTTCGGAAAGAAGTCGCAAATTCGGGAGACCTTAACGTGTCTTGTGGGAGAGGGGAGGGGAGGGAGTGGGAGAGAGAGAGAGAGAGGGAGAGGGAGAGGGAGAGGGAGACAGAGAGATCTGAATAAGATTATCAATCACTAAACTACATATGAATATAAGTGTAAATAAAGTTATAAAGAATTGTACACCACCAACACAAAAAGATGAAGGGATTTTATGGAACTGGAATTGAAAGATGCATAAATGGAACAGATAATACAAACTTACTTTCGATATAATATTTCGATAGGATGGTCGTATTTGGGAAATCTAATATGTAGGTATAAAATTGCAAGGATTGACATTTGTTTTATATCAGTTGTCCCGTACATTCGTCGCGTGTTATGTTTGTTCTAAGTTTCCTCAATTGACTTTGAGCCAAAGGACATTTGAAAATATATCATACTCTTCGTAACAGAAAAATGAATGGCGAACAAACAATTCTGCGCGGTAGTGTTTATCTTGATTATTATATGTAGATCATGTTTAAATTGAGAAATGCAATACTTACTTCAGATGGCAACATTCTTGGGAACCATGACAACAGTAATCCAGGAACTATGAGTAATAATGCGAGAACTGGCAGTCCTAACCACCAGGCACCAATTTGATCTGTATATGATTCTATGGGACTCAAAGTTACAGCATCTATCCTGCACCGAAAAGAATTTTTAAAGAATAAATTATAGATTATGTATGGACACTTACAATATATTTAATATTACATTTCAATGTTTCGGAAGTTTATTGTATTTTATTATTAGTGTGCTGTTGATAGAATGGTTCCTTATTCTGAATCTACATATCGATAACTTAGTGCACAAATGTTGTACGTCCACTTTTTGTGAAATTTGAGTTTTTATATGCAACAAATAGTTCTTGACTGTTTCTTTATTGTTGAACGTTGCCAAGCTGACATTCTATGGACCCTCGATCGCTTGGTTTATTGCGATCGAGCCGCGTTTAAGTATTTCTCGAATGATATCAACAAAACGAAATTGTTATGGTAAAATAAATGATCTTTATTATAAGTGTGGTCTGTCTCGTTCGAGTTCGAGAGACAATGTGTCTCACCGGCAGTGTCGCCGGGAAATAGGTTGCCGTAGACTATTCGTAGTGGAGGGGGAACACGCCACGCATGTGCGTGATGACGCCGTGACGTCAAACCAATCAACGCCAAGATAGATGTTGGCTCCAAATCAATCGACGCCAAGGTTGGTTTCCCCTCCACCCGGAGACTCCTCGACGACCTATTTCTCAGCAACCCTGCTCGCCGGCGTATCGTGCCGATCGCCTAGCTCTGCCGAATTGTGCAGCGCCGTATTTCGTTGGTCGCCAGCGCGCACCGTTTCCACGAAAAGGCGAATACTTTTCGAGCGTCATACAATTGAGTATGACCAACATACTTAAAACACTTGAGATGGTCCAATATACTTACAATTTACTATAAGATCAACCAATGTTTGTTAATTGTTTTCTATTTATGAGAAGATTATTAAATTCTAAAAGTAATAAATTATTTATTGGAACTATTATAAATTAAGTAAATAGTGGGTAATAAATGTGGTTCCATCAACAATTCCTATACTGTTATCAAGAATGCCTACAACTGTAATACTTGGATTATTGTACTTTTGATATAGTTATTCACCTAAGACAAGTCCACACCAGAATATATCCCAAAAGAACACCAATTATTTTCACTGAGAGGATGACACCAATGAAAGCAGCGGTGTGCTGCTTTTTCGTATTGTCGTCTAAGTAAGAAATACCCAATGCATAATATGCGATATTAGCCACACCAGTTACAATTTGTATGACGACAATAACACCGAGCGTGAAATAACATGGTTCCTCCTCGTTTGCAACGATTCTAGACATAGCTGCCATGCATAATTCCCGATTATCGTCTGAAATAAAAATGTTCGGTTATTTGTTAATTGTTCCGCTTGTATCAAAAGACACATTATAATTGTAAAACAATGTGATATAAAAACAAAGTATAATTATAAAACATACTTTTTAAAGAATACAAAAAAAGAATAACACACAATAATGTTCATTAATATTGCAAACAGTTAATCAACAGCTTTCCAGGTTTTTTATGATCAAATAAACACCGTTATGAAGAATGATTATATTTCTGTATATTAAACGGAATTGAAGTCTTGCTTACCTGCATATAATGACATGTGCGTAGAATTTTGAGGGTCGTCGATGAGTTTGGTTGGATGTGTCAAATGAGGAATTATCAAGATAAAATATGAAAAAGCTTGCAACAGTACTATAGATCCAATCCATGCAACTCTATGAATCTTATCACCCCAATACGCAATCACTACACCAAGAACGGACGATGTCAAATCTGATACCACTAGGACCCATTCTGTAAAATTTAATTGTTAATTAGACGTGAAACAGTAAAAAATATTAATGCCAGCCTTTAACCATTGATACAATCGATTTGAAACAGAATTATAAATTACAGAATTAATGTAAATAAATATGCATATTGGTATTACGATAATTTTTAATGTAGGTAACAATTCGCAGAACTTATTTCACAAAAATTACTTTATGATCTATTGGGCTACGTCTAACTTAACAGAAGATACTATTGAACTGCCTGGCATCTAGTTATTTCTTTTCGAAATATGTTGGAAGTCATTCAAATTTGGGAGACATTTATTTTTGTATTTGTACCCGAACTTAATTTTAAGCGATGGAGTACTCGTGCGAATATTCAAAGTTGCCATTCAAGGCATAAAAAGTTTTACCTCACATAATTTGAAATATCTTACAGATAAAGTACTTTTCGGAGAAATGCGGAATATAAATTAAACCACTTATTAATTTAAAAATATGATACACGAAAGGGAGGCGCAAGAAAAATAAAATAAAATTGGTGGTAGCAGTGGTAAGGTTTTAATGGCCTCATGTGAATATCATTAATTACAAACATTTACCTACCTTTCAACTTATTTTAAGATATGGTTACAAAAATTTGAATACCTATGTACATGTCGATAGTGACAGTGTTTTATCTAAAATCTAATGTATTCATGGAGTGAGCATCATTCAAGTATTGTAGGTGACATAACGCGTTGCGAAAAGGCATTACGATGATTATAAAACGAGAGGGCACAACACGATAAATACAACTTTCAGATGTTCCTGGCTTCAGAGTTTGAAAGAATTATGTTTGAAGATTTTTGTATACTCTATTACTGGTGCATCTCATAAGATTAACCAGCATTTTGGGATAGTGCGGATAATGGTGGGAAACAAACTGTGATCTCCCCGAAATAATGATTCGTTTAAATTTTTATAGCTTAAAAGTAGTCAGGTATGTTGATGAATAATCTGGAGAATTTGAAAATTAAATACAATTTAGTTTTGGGAAATAGTTAAGAGTAATATGCCATGCCAAAGTCTGCAAGAATGCAAAATAATTGTTGTTTGTTTCTTCATAAGGTCACGATGGTCGCTATATTACAGTGTTGAATATTAAATAATCCTTTTATTTTATTTGGGTTGGCCAAAAAATCTTCTCGTTTTTTTGAAGAAAATGTAAAAACAAGTTTCACGTTATTCAATTAAATTTGATTAAACTATGTATTGCCCCTTTTGTTTGACAACTTTCTACCGTCTTTCAGGCAGTTTCAATATTTCCATCTTGAAAAAGTTCCCACTTTTTTCAGCGAGAAACCCCTTCAACTGATTTTTGCAAGTCTCAAGATTTTCAATTTTATTTCAATTAAAGGAAATTCCGCAAAATTCGAAGTAAATGAAAATCTGAGAGTGTAAGGTCCGATGAATCTGGGTGGGGGAGATAGAATATCCCCTTCAAATTCCACAAACTTTTGACGAGTCATTAAATACAACATGCGGTCTGGCGTTCTTCATTGTTCGCCAATTTTATTCCGGGTGGTTTTTCTTTGATTGCAGCCATCAGTTTGGTTAATTGCAAGCAGCATTTGTTTGAATTAATTGCTTTGTTTCTTGGTAGCAGTTCATTATACCCCCATATGCAGACCATCACATTTTTTGGATGCAGGTCGGGCTTTGATGCGGTCAATGATGTGTAACGTCCCACGGGGACTCGAACCCAGTAAAACCGATCGTCGATAAAGTAGAACCATCCTGTATTACCGCGCAGACATATTGTACATACTTTTATATATAATTTATGATTTAAGCGAATATTAAAGAAACAAATATTATAGAGACGTTAGGAATAATTAATTATAAGTGTTTGCAGAAGCACAAAGCAAAATGTTATATAATAAGCGAGTAAAATACGAAATAACAACTCGCGACTTACTGCGCATGCGCCAGACTGTCAACCTCCCAGTATAAAAGGAGGCGCGCGCAGCACGGCGGGGCATTCAATTCGAATACGCTTTTCAGATCAAACGAATGCTAGAGCCCGGAGGTAGCTTAAGTATTAACCAGAAAAATTACAGCACGCTCCGGAGACGGTAGCGACTGGTTCTCAGTGTACAGAGGTACTGGTGCTCCTTTTTCGACCTAACATTTGTAAGGATGAGAACTTTGTCTTCGCGGAGGTTTCAAGCGTTGCTCCTATTAGTAGGTAGCAGCTTAGCCGCTTAGCGAAGGCAAGGTCTATAGAACCATAGAATACGAACTCTGCCAAGAGTGGCGGGAACCACTCCGGAGACGACAGCGGCCGAACTCACTGCAGAAGCGCACATATAATTACATAGCATATAGATACATAGAGTCACATAGCATAAATACAAAAAAAAAAACACAAAAGCATAAAACATATATAATCGTAGCTGTAAGAAATATTAACTTATCATTGTTATTAGGATTAAGTGTTGTTAAATAAATAGTCATTATCAAGTTTAAAAGCTTGGATTTTAATCTTTTACTCGTTGCCAATGAACCCCCACCTATCTTACACTTGAGGGGACGCCGCTCTCCTCTCGGGAGCCTCCGATGGTCAGTTGTTTTCTGACAACAAAACGTTACAGATGTATTATCTCGCGTGGTCCAAGACCTTTTACGTACAACGTTGTTGTAAACACATAATCCACTTTTCATTCCCTGTCACCCAGCAGTCGTTTAAGAAATGGATCATTTTCATTCCGTTTGAGTAATGAAACCGCACATTAAAACGCGATGCAGTAACATATTCTCCGTTAGGTAGTGTGGCGCCTGAACATCATGTAACCGCTATATATGTACAATGTAGCGACTTGCGTATTCCAGTTCGTGTAAGTGTTTTTCTACACTAGATTTTGACACATCGACTACGCATGTTTGCAATCTCTTGTGTTGTTTGATGCTGGTCATTTTCAAATAATGTCTTTATTTGGTATCAGTCTCTGTTGGCCTTACAGCGCGTGTGGCATGTTCCAGGTTCAAATCTCCTGCACGAAACTTCGCACAGCAAAATTGACACAGTCGATCATTTACAGTACCTTCACCGTATCCAGCGCATTTTTTCTGGTTTGGACTGCATTTTTACCTTTCCGGTAATAATACAGCATAATATATATGCCGAAGATGCACTTTATTTTCTTCCATTTCAGTATTCTTTCACATATGTAAAATACAGACAACCATTACATTCCTTTCTGTTCTTAAATGACGCACTGATATATCGACTGCCAGATGCCACGCATGTCCGTAACAGTTTATAAGTTTATTGGCATATCATAATGCAAATGCTACGTTGAGGAAAAAATGAGGAGACTTTTTTGCCAAGTGTAGTTCAATAAATGAGTGATTTTAGCGCCATAAACCCTGTCTACATATTACACAGTTCGACAACATTTTACTTTTTTCCGACTTGTAACATGCAATAGCCGTTTTTTTTATAGATTTCATGCGCTGAAAACGAATCCGCAAACCGTTTGCCGCCATCACTCTCCGCTTTTGAGATATTCGATTTTGAAAAAAAATGCAAATTTTCAACTTTGAACATCTTTTGTTTTGAAACAGTAATAGTTATTCGCTTACTTGTTACGTTAAATTATTCCATCAACACTCACGAATACAACCATATAAGTTATTGGTGCATTATGAACATTTAAATATGTTGAAACAACGATCAAAGCGAAAAGAACACCCGACATGCATCCATTTTTGCAGATATCATTAAATTTATGTCCAAAACTAAGGATCTTGGGGAAAATGTGACTACTCCATGCGATGCAGCAGACATTTTTCCGTCGGAAAGCATGAACAGAAGTGGTAAATCACGTTTTATTTTCAATACAGAAACGAAATAGTTTGGCAAAACGCGCGGTGCCGACAGTGGTAGTCAACGACGACGGGCGATCCTTTGCCGCTTAGCGTAACACAATCGCTTAACGCGCGTGACTACCACTGTCGGCGCCGCACGTTTTGCGAAACAAATTCGCTTCTGTATGGAAAATAAAACGTGACTTACCAGTTCTATTGATGCTTTCCGAAGGAAAAATGTCTGCTGCATCGCGTGGCGTAGTCAGATTTTCGCCTAGACCCTTAGTTTTCGAAATAAATTGAAAGATATCTGCAAAAATGGGTGCATTTCGGGTGTTCTTATCCCTTTCATCATTGTTTACCAATATTTAAATGTTCATAATGTACTAATAACTTATATCCTTGTATTCGGCAGGGTTCATAGAATAATTTGACGTAAAAACAAAAGTAGACACATAAGATGTTCAAAATTGAAAATTTGCATTTTTTTCAAAATCAAATATCTCAAAAACGGAGGGTGATGGCGACAAACGGTTTTCGGATTCGTTTTCAGTGCATGAGAACCTGTAAGAAACGGTTATTGAATGTTACAATTCCAGATGGCTGTCGAACTGTGTTATTACATGTGTCAACCTTTCACTAAAGTTTGTTTTTTTTGTTTGTATTCAAACAGGAAACCACACAGATAAAATATTTGTATCTTACTTGCTAATGTATTATATCTATTTAGTATATTAGGTATATAAACGATGCTATACCTATGTACTTATACATGACGCTCATAAGTAAAATGAGTTACTATTTGGTCATGTTGTACACAGTCAACTCTTGCATTTATGGGATTAATTATATGAATTGTACCTTCCTCATTTAAATATAATTAGGTAAGTGAGTAATTAAAATAATTTGAATACATACCCATTATATAAGAATCGAACTGAAACTTTCTTCCGATCGTGGGTGCTGCTATGTAAAAATAGGTGTATGCAGCTGCTTGACCTAAACCGATCAAGGATAACAATCCGACAAACAGTCGCCGGGTGGCAAATTTTGCTAATTTTGGACATGGCAGTTGTCCGCAACCGCAGTCTATCGACTGACTTGGAATTGGGTTGGCTGGTCCTGACAAACCGCCCTCCACTTCTGATCTCACCACTTCTTGAAGGTGTATGGTCATTTCTTTAGAACAAACCAAACAATATTTCAACGGGGTATTCCTATTTGGACAGTAAAAAATCGAGTCTTTTTTATTATAGTTTCTCAAAGGTTCATGTTTCGAAAATATCTCCCTAAAATTTTATGAGCGATGTCAACAATGCGACAAAGCGGCAGAGGTTTGAAATGCTGAAGTGGAAAAATTGAAGCACACTGGTTTTACGGCTTTAAGAAAGTATTATAGCATATACAATAATGTTACGTTCGTAATAGACACCACAAGGAGCGACAAAAATTCCGAAGGGTGAGGGAGAGAGGGAGAAACCAATGCAGGAATAGCACGTGCATACGTAGGACGTAGGTACGTACTGTACCTACACCCGTTAAAAGTTCACCCAGAATATTAACCGTGTTTCTTTTCAGATCGGTTTTCTTTAACCTAGTTGCCATAATCTCAAAAATATATTGATCTTAAAAGGTCTCTGTCTACCTCACTTATCAGATTGAAATCGATATCTGTAACAGCTTCTTGCAACCAGGGAGAACTATTTTTTTAACATGTTTGCAGGAAGCAGCTAATAACTGTTCAAATACATACATAAAATAATTACGTAAAAAAATCTGTAATTTCTTGCAACATGAATAAATACGTCAGGAAATACATACTGTAATTCCGTGATCCTATAATATTTTTTATATATGGACCTGAAAGTCACCATAAAATCGAAACACCTAATGGAAAACTTTCTTCAACCTCAATAATCTTATATTTTTCCCAGTTATAAAGATTTTAAATTACAAGAAAAGTCTAAATCAAAATAAAAATGATGTAAAAATTCGAAAAACATAAGCTTAATTTTTATCGACTTGTATAACTTTCAAAGGGACGTTTTTAATTTACAGAATTGAAATTAAAAATTTGGAGACATTTCGACAGAAGTATTACTGGTTTTTACATTTCTTTGTAACAAAATATCAAATACCGACTATTCTTTACAAGCAAAAATTAGTATAATCCAATTTATTCCCAATGTCAATATTTGTCAATTTTTGGTGTTGAATGTGCTGTCTTAAGACAACTATATTTGTACATACTATTCAATACATTTTTACCAAATGCAGTATTTAATTCATTGTACTATTAGTAAACGTACAAATGGTACCTATGTATTACACATGCCTAATGATTAATGTCATCATGAATCACACGATGACGTTCCACCGAAGTTTCTCAGAATCTCGATTATATGTACATAGATATGTACCTACTTACTTGTTGTACTAAAGGATCACTAAAACTTCTTATGTCACAGTCCCCATTAATTAATTCACTCGTCACTGTGCTTCAAGATAGCTGTTCATAACTGAAGCTAATTAGCTGTTTAACCATATTCTGTCAGCTTACTTTTCAGAAAAGTCGATCCAACTTGAACTCTTTCTTGCTCGCGTGTACCATTAAACACCTTAGTGTTCGTATTAATGCAGTCATGAAAAAGGATATTCAACTACACGCCGGCGCAATAAACAAGATCGAATTCTTTTAGCACTGTCTAAATTTAACACTTTCTATCGTTTCACGAAAACGAGCCTAGAAGCACTAGCTCGACCAACATGAAGACAGAGGCGCGGCACTTTTAATCGACGAACTCACGCGTTATCATATTACAGATATGCCGCACAGATATCTTCTGATAAAGTTGGTGGTAGTGTATGTACGCATGTGCTACAATAGGAGTCGCAGTAATACATATATGCGTACCTTGAGTAGGACGGGAAAAATATTTCTGTTACGTATCTACTTACATCGATTCCCAAGTAACCGACAACCAGTATGCATCTGAACAAAAGAGTGACACGATGAACAGCAGTAACTGTTGATCTAAAATTAAAACTGGCTTCAAAAAAATAAAAATACACTAAAAAATAAAAAATAATTTTTTTCTTACTTAATCTACGACTCTCTATTTTTTTATGTCACCGCCTCATCATTTGCACTATGTAAATCTGGCGCCGACTTCAAAGAGATGAGAGTCGTAGCTGAAATAAGGAAAAAAAGGATTTTTTACATTTTAAAGCATTTTTATTTTTTTTGAAGACGCTTTTAATTGTTTTTTATTTTTTTTATTTTGTACCTTTTAGTTATTTAAGTTATGTAACTACATTTATTTAAAAAAAAAATGGGCAGGCCTAAAAAGGGAGCTGCTCGTAAAAAATCGTTTCCTAGAAACGGAAGATTCCCAAAATAAGCGACTTGAAAAAAATAAGAATAAGGATGTCTCAAATTCGTTATTATTATTAACCAGAACTGGCAAAGTATTGGGTCAATATTGATGCAGTGTAGGATGGGACGACCGTGGGACATCCGCTCTCTTTCGAATAAAAAAATAAAATTACAAATTTAAAACAAATCCGCGATGATGTAAGCAAAACTTAACAATAAAAAATAAAGCACGATGCTCTAAAAAGTGTGAAATAATAAATAATAATATTTGGATAATGTGTTTACACTAGAACTGTTCATGATATATTTTTATCGATTTATAATTAATTATCAGCTGTCGTGCGTGACCTACCGCCTTATCCAACAATCTTACCTAATCCTTACCTAAGCATGAGGTCACGCAAGAAGGCTGTTAATTAATTATAAATCGGTAAAAATATATCATGACAATTTCTAGTGCAAACACATTATCTAAATATTATTACTTATTATGTCACTCTGTCTAGAGCACTGTGCTTTATTTTTTATTGTTAATTTTTGCTTACATCGTCGTGGGTTTTTTAAAATTTTTAATTTTATTTTTTATTTCACTTTTTTTAGACGACTGTGTTTAATAGGCCAGACAATATTGTAGCATTACCAAGGCTTAAAACGGTTCCGAAAATAACTGTTTCATAATCTTCATAGGTTCACATCCACATCCAACTTGATCACTCTCTTATCATCTGTTACTAACAATAAAACTAAATTCCTAGAATGCATCGATTCAATTTCGAATTTATCGCTTTCGACGAAAGGAAACATGAGTGGTGGGGAAATTTTGGAAGAAATTAATTTTTTTCGACAATTGTTTACTACCACATTCCATGATATGAAAAACCATAAAACTTTGAGTTACACTTTTTGTTAGAATCTTTTATAGGGTAAGAAGGAAAGAAAAAAATGGTTACGTTATTAGCATCACTTGAACTACATTTCTGAAAAGGTTGACAATTTTTTGAATTTTCGTGTTGCCGAACATCCCTTGTTAGTTTCGCTCTCGCACTCTCTCGCACTTCTCAATGTTTCCTCGCTGTAAGATATTGCCCGCGGAGGGCGAAACTTTTGAATTTGTTTGGTTTTACTCGACATCAATCTCCCACTAAGTTACTGCAAGTTTCTTAAATAAATAATTCTTTTACACATGCCTCATGATCCGAAAAAAATGAAGAGGAAACAGTAAGTAGATGAGCTATTATAACGATTACATTTTTGCACATAGGTACACCTGTTTATAAACACTTAGTAACTTCGAAATCGTTACAACAGGCAGAATTTTTCTTTTTCAATGTCTGTCAAAACTCTTCTATTGTCCTCTCATCCTTGCAGGACAAATCCTGAGACCGTCCAATTTCGAAGATGGCGCGGGCCAGCCTCGCGGTCTTGGCCGAGCTCTAACGCTTCGAGAAAGGAGTTAGCACGTTAAGCACACTTAAGTCTCTGCCATAAGAAAATGACGAATGCCAATTAGCATATGAAAAGCTTCCCCCGTTCTCCAAGTCACTCGGACGAGCGTGGCTCGGCTCGACGGGGGCAGGCAGCTACTTCGTTCGGAGACGCTTGGCAGGGCGATCACGTTTTTGAATATTAAGGGCAGGATTACACCATGGGTTTAACGCGCGAAATTTAGTCTGGCGGTGCCAGGAACGAAAAGAAATCACCCTTAAGATCCCAGAATAACGGAGGAAGAAGAGACGCCAGGAAATCGGCGCGGCGGGAAGACGAGCGGGGATGTACGGGAGCCTCTCAGCTTCCCGTGGTCCTCGTCACCCACGGTATGCATCATCCTCTTAACCAATGACACTGGTTCGCCATGATAAATGAATAAGCGCTTGATGCGGACCGAGAATCGGATCAACCCATAACGTGCCAGAGAAAAATGAGCGGGGAAATTTCGTTATAATTTTGACATTCAGAAATGCTTGGGGAGTTAACTGAAGAGGCATGGGGAGGGACGGATATTTGATGCTGAAGGGAAAGAAAGTGGTAAAAAGATAATGGTGGAAGATTTCACTATCTACGTTTGTTTGAATGTTGAATTAACAATAAGATGAATATAATAAGCTGCACCATTAAAGATGACAGTATGAAAAATACTTTCACGTAGTATAATATTTTAGTACAAGGAACTAGTCTGCTGATGTAAAGAAGAGATATTTGAAGATCTACTTATAGGTGTTGTAATGGTATTGTTATTGTAGCTTGGTATATGTGAATAATAAAATTTTAGTAGAGATTCACCGTTTTTCTTTTATCGTGGAGCTACTTGTGAATGCTCAAAGGCTCATGAAGTACACGTTAGGTTTCCAAATGTAAAAAAATACTAATATATTTTTTATGAATGCTGAGAATAAAATTTCCCTGAAATACTTTTAAGGAGAATAGAGTTAATACGCATACGCACCTAATTAATACGAATTAATACTATACGTACAGCCATTCTTCTTAATATACATAGATACCTACTACTACTTATACATATGTATATTAAAGTTCTTCAAGTTATATCCTACTTATAAGTCAACTAGCTGTACTATTCGGCTTCGCCCGGAATTTAAATTCTGATTTTTTATAAAAAAAACTTTATTTTGTGGAAATACTCACATTCGTCTGAATTAGCCAGGCATAATGAACTGAGACACCTCTCGTGACTCCAGTGTTTACCGTTCGAAAGTTTTTAGACGACAGACAACACACAACATATAAACTTCCTGCTTTATGTATTAGGATTTGCATAAATCTTAAATTATAATTTAGATATATAAAGAGATATAAAAAGAAGAACGGCAACACCGGCCTTTATTTTGATAGATTTGCAGAAAATGCTGTCGTTACGTATGTTGCTATTTTAGAGAGCAAATGAGAGAAGAATTATTTCGAAGTTTTGATGGCCCATCGAGGGGACCCTGGTACTATTATACGCATTCATATGTATTTCGTATCGTTCCAAGCACCACAACCGAAAGATAGAAACGTAGCTATACACGCGTATGTAAGTACGTCTATAGATATCTCACGTAGGAGGATGCTGGCTTTCCATTAGCAGAGTAAGTGACCACCGCTCGCATTTTCTTTGATGTTGGTTAATTTACTAATAACATCGTTCCACGGCTACTCGCCGTCCACCCTCTAAATATTTGTATCGCCAACATATCGACTTGTCCTCGTGTAATTAAGCTACATTATTATTTGAGTGGAAGCGGCTAGGAAAAAGACCCGTCGTAGCCCCGACCTAACTGGTCCGAAAATGAACTTTCCATCAGCCCCGCCGCTAAACTGCTCCAGATGAGTTTCTAAGCAAACTACCGACAAAGACCGAAAGCTCGTATGATTACACATAGCTGTACAGCGTGACGACTACTGGCAATTACAGAATTCGATGCCATTCGAATAATCAGTCGCTATCCAATGAATCTATTTCATACAGTAGATACCTAGTTTTAATTAAACTTCGATGCTTCATCGAATAGGTACGATGCTACCACTTCCCGAAATATTATGTTCGTATTTGCAGTAAGTTTCTTGTTTTTATGTAAAATCGGGGAAATTAAAAGATAAATGTACCTACATATGTAGACACGTCCAATCAAATTTGGTAATCGAGATTCTGAAAAGAAATTTGATAAACATTTCGATGCTGGTACTAAAAGAGAACTATAGTTAATCTGGATTTGCAGGATATGAAAATAGCATGTGTAATGTAACTAATGTATATGTACCGACACACAAAAACTAAGTGCAGAATTTATTTAAAAAAGTATGTTAATTATTTAGTCAAGTAACACAGAACATGTCCTCTTATTTTATGTACCTATGTACAAACGTTACCCTGGACTTATAGGATTTCCATTTACACGGCAATTTTACGCGACTAATCTACCATGTAAATCGAGGGTTAGGCGCGCTCGCGTACGTAGCTACTTCCTTGAAAGTTTTACAATGTTTTTAGATGCAACTGATCGAAAACTCCCTGAAAGCATAATCTCGGGCGATTAGCGAAAGATAAAAAAGAAAAGAAACAGGAATCCTACCGCGGAGGGTTGAAAATCAGAAGCGACCTCACGAACTAGGGGGAGGCAGGGTTGTAGAAGGGGGAGCCGGTTCGGCGATCTTAGCAGAGGATTACGTAGAATTAAATCCTGGACAGGGGCGTGCCCCCGTAACACTTAATTTTTCCCCCGATTTTTTAATCTGCCGGTAAATATCGTCCCACTTTGCCCCCTCCCGCCATTTCCTAGCCAGTCGACCGTCTACGTCTTTCGTACTCTCTCTTACCATCGTCAAAGGAGAACCCATTTAAAAACCTCATCAATGCTTAAGCCCCCGCGCTACCATAGGAACTAATCCCTTCTATTTCAACGCAGAACGAAGGTGAGAGAGCGAGGCCAGAACGAAGGAAAGAGAGAAACCGCGGTACGCGCTTTTAAAAGTAAGACTCCGCCTTTATTAGTAGATACAACAGTTTTATTTCCACCGAAAAAGGCAAAGGAGAACGAAGGGAGAGATGGCACGGATCGAATCTGCCTTTTGTTTCTCTCTTCCTCCCTCTTTACCAGCGTTCTTAACTCGAACAGAGCCCTTCCCGCCGCGCCGCGCCGCCTCTTCGAGAAACGAGCTTAACCGACGGTGACGCTCCCACCTTTCAGACACTCCTAATTGACAGTCCCTGTCAACCACATAAGAAGCGATATCACGTTCCTTTTGAAAGTTTAACGATTCTGTAATCGATATATACCTGCATCTATATTCACATTCATTTTGCTGTTGCGATTGCCAGATTTTGTTCAGATTAAGAAACCCAGCAGACTATTTCCGTATTGCCTTCATTGAACTAGATCAAATTTTTGTTTGGGATTTATCGTTAGATATTTTAAGTGACACGTGTACTTAATTGACATCAAAGCAACCAACACAGGCGTTCTTTTGTCTTTAATCGATCACTCATGCACCAAGATTTTAGTTCCCACAAAAGGCTCCCATATACAAGCGAGGATGCTCCGAGCTGTTCGCGAACTGCAGGCTTGATGTAGTTGTTTATTTTAGTTCATTGAAAGCGACAGATGAAGCAATATATTGACTAAAACGTTGAAACGTTAAAGTTAAATGCAACATAAATTATTTATCAATATATATCAATATATTCATTAGCAAGTATAATTAATATAAAAGTTGGAGTTTGCTCATTGACATAAGAGCAGATATATTCCAATAATTTACTTAGGATATTTGTATACTTAATACATATTTTTCAAGTTATCGATTTCATAACAAAAATGTATGTGTCCATATGATAACTTACTCACATTAATGAGATAGATGCAATTAACGATTAAATAGAAAAAAGCATCAATTCTCATTTACATAGGGTAGACCAGGGCGAATCGGATCACAGTGCGAATCGGATCAAAATAAGAATTTAGTCCATATTTCTTACATCGCGATAGAAATAATCATTCCGATCGTTCGTAGTATCTCAGCCCTCTCCCCCGCACCTACTGCAATAGTTAATTGTTTTAAGTCATTGTTTAGAGCTGGCATACGTTTTCAGCGAAATGGTTGCGTGCGAGCTTTACAATTTTGATCGTATTTAACCTACATAATCTGCAATTTCGTATTTAAAATAAAAAGTAAGCTTGAAAATTCAAATGTGCTTATTGTTATTAGTTTGCAAGGTGTCTAAGATTAGTATTTGATGTATTTTAGAGTATTATGTCATAATATGTTTATGTAATCTACAATATTTTAAATACTTATATATGGGGCTAATCGGATCACGTTATGTGGGGCGAATCGGATTACTCTTTTTTTCATTTGAGTATTTTTATGATTATAAATATGATAATTGTTTATATACAGATGGTTCGTAGGTACATAAAGAAGCACAATCAGGGATCATGGTGTCCAAAAAAAAAAAAAATAAAGGAAGCTGTGATAAAAATTAAATCTAAAAAAAATGACGAAGAAATAAATGGTTTTAAGAAGATGACATTGTATTTACTGCGGTGAAAAATTAATTCGTCCATTTTCAGAAGATTGTCTGAGAAGAGTAGTGCCACAAGAATTGCAATGAGAGAGGCGGCAAAAAACGGCAATATCCTTCCGATCTGTGTGCTAAGTAGTGTCACTTGACTTCACTGTCATTAAATTAGATTTGTTTTTGATTCTAAAGATTTTGTTATGAAAATTTCAGTTTTTTCAGAAATTTCTGGGTGGTCCGATTCGCCCCAAGTTTCGGGGCGAATCGGATATTTCTCATTTTTTCGTCTTTTGTTTATAAATGAAAGATTTTTATGTTTAGTTTCAATTTTTATATATCCAAGTTGAAGCCAAAGGTGTACTGGTTACGAATATATTATAAAAAATTAGTTTTTTTAATGTTTAACTATTATTTTTTTACCGTCAAACACAAAGTGATCCGATTCGCCCTAGTCTACCCTATGTAGTTGCAGAAAGTCGTGATCGAGAATAGGTACCTACCTACATAAATTAGCTTATCGTTTTCGGGGGCCCTGAGGCGAGCTCCATATGTAGCCCTCGAAATTATTCTAAATTAGATAAAATCAAAAATACCACGCTAACAATTAAATAAAAAAGATTAAACTTGGGATCTATTCCACGAAAAAGAGGGCCCGTTTTCAATTTTTTTTCTAGGTTTTGCAACCCTATTTGTTTTAATTTTTCAATTTTTCAGGTGCCCCTTGAGCTCTGGGGCTTTGCGGCGCACAGTGGTACATAATGACATTTTTTGTTCAAATCATCCTACAGGTCGTAAATTTTCAGTAAACATGACGATTTCTTTTTAAAATTCTTCACAGTTAAATTCTCTATCGATCTGTCTGGCTGGAATTTTAAATTTCGTTGTTAATTTTTTTATATTTAGCAAAATATACAACAATTTTAGGAGATCAGTATCTGTGGGCTTTTTTGGCCGCCGATTCCGAATTTAAAGTCAGATTTTCGAAATTGAAGATGGCGAATCCATATTTCGCTAAATATAAAAAAATCAGCAAACAGACCACGTTTCACTTTTATATATTAGTAGGGATTACCTGCTCTGGGACAAATGCCGGATGTTTAAGTGAAATGATCGATTTTCGTACAAAAAAATACTCATTTGTCGTCTATAAGATAAAAACTACGCATTGGAAAAACTAATATTTCGATCAAGGACTAGATTTGTATGCCTAAAAGAAGCCTACAGAGTTGTAGAAAAATTGGTCGAGCGATTTCCGAGAAATCGTGGTCCCCGTAATCGATAAATCCGTTTTGAGAAAAACGCGTTTAAAATTTGAAGTGCAGTTTACATGAAAACAAGATATTTGTTTCTTAACTTACACGGAATCATCTATTCCAAGTCCATACAGTAGACCTTCTGCTGCCTCTGCTGCCTCCAAAATGACGAAATCAAAAATTCGTAATTTTCGGCTCGGCTGACTGTGAGCACCCCTTAACAAGGGAAACATCGTCTGTAGAAAATAACGAGTTGTTAGTGTCGCTGGAAAAATATATTGATCCATCCATTTTGGCAACATTTAAAGAAATTGGATATTTTGCAGAATGGAATGGATAGGTATATCGAAGATAAGAGTTTTTTCTCATCGTCGTGTCAGTTTCGAACGCAATTCAGCAGAGTATCTATATACACTTAAGTTTCTTTTATTTAATAAATTTATTCTTGTAAGTACTAGTTAAATATTTATTTATCACTGATTGTGGCCGGTTAATCTTTTGGTTTTTAATACTTGTTTATTACCTTTTGTTCTTAACTTTACCTTTTCCCCTAACTACACAGATTTTCATATTATGCCGAATAATGTTACAAACAGCGATAGTGAACCGATTCCTATCTTACATGCAGATGAATTGATGCAGGAAATGGAGATTATTTTAGAGACAAATGAAAATAGAACAATAGTGACTGAAGAAATCGAAATCGTGTCAAAAGATTCTAATATTGAAATCGTTCAAATTGATATCAATAGCCAACGATAAGCATTGTCCAGCTTTTCCAGGAGACAAAGAAGAAGACTTCCAACCTCGTCCTTCCTTCTTGCAAAACGTTCCGAACGCTTTTCAAACAGCTTTATTTCGACCAGGAGTGTCTTCAAGTGAAAAGGAGAAAAGAAAATTAAAAGAAGGGGTACCATCCATAGTATCGTCAGAAGAGTGGCAAATATACCACAAATTCAAGGAAGCGGAGAAAAATAAAATATAGAAGTAGAAATATCCATGCAAAAGAAAAATGGAAAAGAAGCTGCTGGGGACATAAGAAGGTTGGTAAATGTCACAATCAATGGTAGGTGAATAAGGTGAATAATTAGGACGTCAGACCGAATGTAATTTTCACTACAATTTTCTGGTAAATTTTCATATCACACTTGAAAACTGATTTATTTAGAAAACTTGATAGACCAATAATCTCAATGATGAATACCTCGCGCAAATATTTTTATATGCAGTGATAAATACCTACCTATGTATATTTAAACGATTACATTCTTATCTGTCCGGTAATGGGATCATTTACCTTACGTCTATGATTTCTGAAGAAGAATGTATATACCACTAATTATATTTTTATAACAAGTAATTCCATTTGTCTCTTTACAGAAGTGCACTACAAAATTACAAAATACAGTGTAAACTAATGTAACAGAAACTTAATAGATGGAAACATTTTAATAACAAAAACCGTACTGTTTATATTTACCGTAGTCTCGAAATTTTGGAGGAAATATTTCCTTCGGCTATGAAAATTACTGGGTGCGTTGTTGTTATTTCTATTAATCATAAGTGAAAGCAGGAACAGCTCCATTTTCGAATGTTTAAAGAATATGAAATATAAAATGCAGCAGTAAACAAGATACAGAATACGAACTAATAATTGATTATTAAATATTATATTTGAAATCAGTGGTAAACAATCACAATGCTGTCTACAATAAGTACCTGACAGTTTGAGACACAGGTTTCCATAACAATTTTCCACTGTAAGCAGTGCCTAAGTAGTACTTTTCAGATGGAAATTTGAAAATACTTTATTCAGATAAGCTAATTATTAATTATTTATTGTTATTTAGTAACAATGTACAATGACAATGTTATGCATACCGAGCTTACAGATCATGAATTCCACGAAGTCAGAACACGCCTAGAAAAAGGCACTTTTTCGTCTCTCTTCAAAATTTGTGGTAAAGATCTCCGCAAACTCTTTTCACACCACGACATAATGCTTTATCATCTCATTCTGTATTCTCTGATTCTATATATAATGTTTCAAAAACAAGTATCGAGAACATTTAAGCGAATATTCATACGATGTATATGTAAGTACTATAAATATCAGCTTTAAGCCTGTATATTTCAAAGAAATAATATTTTTTTATA
Source organism: Andrena hattorfiana (assembly GCA_944738655.2). NCBI lineage: Eukaryota > Metazoa > Arthropoda > Insecta > Hymenoptera > Andrenidae > Andrena > Andrena hattorfiana. The sequence continues at coordinate 26,476,249 of OX122889.2, forward strand.
AAAGTTTTTTACAATCATCGAGATTTGACTGGGTTTGTCGTGTACGGACGAAACAAGCTTGCGTCGCGACTGTAATACGCTTTAAACTGTTAATAGAGTATGGTGGAGGGTGTTTGGCTGCGGTTGAATCTCGAGTGTTGGGCTAACATTCATGATGAAATTAATCTGCAACGACCGATCGGGGGTGGTGTAGCCGCTGGTTAAAAAGCTACTGGCTTTCGCCAGTGACCGTCCGTCCCATAGGTTTGCCCCCTTCTCGTTCACCTCGACCCTTCCACAATTCGTTCAAATACGGATGCGACGTTGGTAGTTGTATCCACGTGTGTCAATGTCTGTTCGAAGCTCCAACTTTGACTTCAATGGTCTCTCGTGAGAAGAGTAGATTGGAGGCTGCACGTGTATGCGTGGATGGCTACTATACATATGTACATTCGCTACATTCTGCCAAGTAAATATCTAAGTAGTGAGCAATCAGTAGTTTTAATCCTTTTTTGTCAGACACATAGGTGAGGAGTTACTGGCTAGATAATGTTATACATTCATGTATACATCTTATTACAATTTCCTTTTTTTCTGCGGCCTTACTTGTACACAGAGAACATGAATAACTACTACCCACATTCGCATTAATTTAACTATTAAAAACATATAAGATTTAAATTTAATTTTATGTTTTGAGTTTAGAAAGTTATTATTATACTAATAGCTTTGTAGAATGCTATGTACAGAAAACTCTTTCTAACTTTGATAATATGAAACGTTGGTACAATTATTACATTGGTACCTAATTATTTACTTTAGGTTTTCATCGCCGATTTTGATGAAATTTAGATATGCTATAAAACTCCACATTCTGGACAACCTTTTCCTACATGTTGTCGCCGGTCTTAGTTTCTGAGATATTCGCAAAAAGAATTTTTAAATTTCTTGCTTTGGTTTTATAATTTGAGTTTTTGGGTTAGATCTGCTAAGTTGGTTAGATGTAACTGCAAATACAGAACAGACTCGTGAAATATCTACTCTGTGACTGTTTATAACCGGCATAGTATAGTGTCGCGGGGCAGTATTATTATGACTCACAATCAGTAACTATGTCAGATGATATCGGTATAAGTATGGAGCTAGATGTGGGCGAAAGCTACTATGCGTACGTAGTTTGAACTGCAAATATGAAATTTTTAAGAAGTAATTTGTTTACAATTTTTTTAACACGTTGAGTGCCGGGCTAATTTTACATTGATAGCTTGTGACGCCAACATGAATTTTTTTATTGTGTGATATATATTATTTTGAAATATTATCTACAACAGATAAGTTGAGGTGTATAATCGTGTTTAATGAATTTATCTTACATGTAAACTGCCATGGGGCTACCGCCAAATTGAGTGCCGGTGACCCCCCTGGCATTCAACGTTTTAATTACACACGCATAATTGTACCCATCCCCCCATCTAGTACCTGATTCCGAATAAATACCAAATATTTTTATGAATATCTCGCAAACTAATGTCGAGCGGCGATAAGATGTAAGACGTAGGTAGGTATAGGAACAAGTTATACAGAATTATACAACATATTTCAAGGTCATCGAAATCCCATTTATGCACAATCACCGTGGTCGCTATATATATGAAGCTGCAGTGCGACCCTTTAAACAAATAAATAATTAAAAAAGCTCCCTGTACTCGTGACAGTTACCTATGTCTTGTATATAACTACTTCTTACTTTGTTAAGCGATCAGTACTACTGCCAAGTAAATACATCTGAAATATCACTTGTTAGTCATGAAAGCCACTAGCTGTAAAACATTTTTGTGATTAGACGTTGGTGTTTTGAATATATTCACACATTTTCTACCTTTTGAAATTAATGGTGAGTGACAAAAGTGCTTCATGGGGAAAAGCTATAGAGTCATAAGTCATTTATAAATCGATAATTGTGATAAATCACCTCTATTTAAGTATTTCTGCATGTGCATAAATCGAATCCATTCCTGTCATTCAAACAATAGCTCATGCACATTACATTGTACTTATTAGTATTTTACATATGGCAATTCATTGTTAATTAAAATACAAATACGTAATATGCAATTCAGTATTGCAGATACATAAAAATGCAAGTGTTTCATGATAGGGGAGAATGGGGCAATCGCGTTAGCCGGCAATGATGGTCAGTACTGTTATTATAAAACGGCATGTCCGAAATGTACAATTTCTTTTCTTTACCTTACACGACATCATTTGCTATAGGGTAAATCCGGGAGACGCGGTCGACCTAATATAAAATGGCTATTAAAACTAATACAGACATTACTTATTTTATCAGAACAAACCTGATATGTTCAAAATTTTATGCTGATTCAGAAAAACTGGGCGATATTTGCTTTAAGACAATATTTACTGTAAATCGGGTTGAAAACTGAAGTCATGACATCTGACCACCTCTCCCGAGGTGGCGGGAGAAATGGTTTTCGTCCTTGGCAAAGAACACTCACATAATTATTCATGGAAAAATAACAAAGAAGAAAGCAAAATTATTTATGAGTGAATACAACTACAGATTCATTGATATTTAATTTGTTTACACTAAATAAGTAAAGAACACATCAAAGATAAAGCGAACTACCTACCGGCGATTAGCAAGGCAAATGAATACAAAAGTGAATAAATAAAATAAATAAACAATAATAATAATTAAATAATGATAAAAAATAAAAATATAAATAAAAATAATAAAAAATCATAACTCGACTATCTCTCCTTTCTGCAGCGAGAGATGGTCTCGTTAGTTTTGAGAGGAAGAGTTAATATGGCTAAATACTTTGGCTGCATTGTCCCTCAATATCTCTATTATCTTATTATTTCCAAACATTAAACGAAAATAAACTTAGAAGTATATTTTAAATACGATTTTGTACACCGTTGTTTGACAAAAGAGGTTAAATGTAACTTCAATTTACCTTTTATAGCCTGTAAATCGAAAGAAATACAGAAGGAACCGAAGTTACGCTATTCATTCAATTGTTTGGCTTCTAGAGAAATAATTGGTCTGCACTTTAACGCGTTTTTACGTATAGAGCCTGAAACATTGTGACTCGACTAACTCTCCGGCCCGACCGCGTCTCCCGGATTTACCCTATTGTCGAACGAAATCGCCTTAATCGTTGCGAAGCATCTAAGAAAAATAACCCTTTATGTGTTTTAAACGTCGTTGATGTTATATTTTGTGTGCACACGTAAGAGATAAATAATAATTTTGAAGCTTTTTTACATTTCAAATTTACGTAAATACAGATATACTATCAAGGCAAAGGGTTAGAATAAAATTTAATATAAATATATTTAATTTATTTATGTAATCTTCAATTTTATCAATGAAAACGTGTGCGGGCAATGATGGTCGCTTGACAGTTAGCGCTCGTAACGTGATTACCATTATTCCCCAGTGTAGAATAAAAATATTTTTCTTCATTAGAAGAATTTTATTCTGTAGATGACAAAAATACGCCCTAGAACAACTGGAAAAGCCAATTGGGCTTCCGAAACGCTTGAAAAACCAGTGTACAAGTATATTATTTGCTATCAGTTTGGCCATGATAATGAAATGTGGTTTCGATGCATCTTGTGTGGCCTCTCGGCTCATTCTGAATGTTGTGGATGGGGCTTGGCGGATGAATACATATGCGAAAATTTTTCAATTAATCGCCCACAACGTGACCGCTATTACCCGCAGGTGTGGACAATAGCGGTCAAACACATCTTTCCTGAATTTTGTAATTTTATTGAATAAATCAATATAATATTAATTATTTTGGTAACCTACGAATAGGTTGACAGTTTAAGTTTACAAAAAAAATTATTTTCAAGAAATATTGCACCTTATATCTTGGTTTTATTACACTTATTGCTTAAGTGACCGCCATTACCCATTCTCCCATACACTTGCAAACAAAAATCTTCCTAGCACTTTTAATAGCTAATTATTTCATACAGAAAGTAAAATTTAAAAGTACAGTAATGACTACACTTTGTTTCGCTCTGCAACATAAATATAAGTACATACGTAAGCGAACGCCTAGCGAGTAATTTGTAAATATACCAATCTGGATAAATTCGATGAGAAGTCTGAAAAAGGAGCATCGTCAACTTCGCCCCAACTAATTTTCCCTGGAAAAGTAATTGGCCGGCAAATAAGGGGAAAAATGAAGGGAAAAGGAAAGTTTTTCACGAACCCCTTCGACGAATCTCTGTACGAAACGAGAGGGACACCGCGAGTGTTGGAAATCGCAGAAAGTCTGAAGTCGGCGTAAACACAGCACCCTCCCACGCTCATTTTTTTTTCCAAATAGAAGCAAGAGTTTTACGAATCAACACACGCAGATCAAAAGGCGTTTCTGATAATTGGTAGAAATCTTTTCCAGTCCCTTCGACTCTCTACACTCTACAAAGAGCTCGCCTGGCTGCGCCTTCGTTTGAAGATTATAAGCGTTTCACGGTGGCTGGTATAGAAAAACATGGCATTATTTATTTTGTGTTTTCGATACTGGAAGCAGTCACAATTATAAAAGGTAGTGGTTTCGACGGTGTGCAAGAGGTGCTCGATACAGTTTGGTATCGACGAGATCAGGGGTGGTTTCTGCACTACCACCATCACACGGGAGCCGCTTGTCGCTGCGCCGCGCCACGCCGTGCCGGATGTCTTTGCTTTGCGTTTTACTGTTATTTATCTCCGTGAAAGACTTTTCATGAAAGAGAAAAGAAGCAATAGGTCCCCCCCTACATCTTTGCTAAATGATACGCGGTAATTTCTTGAATGAATTCGCTGGTTATTTCCAATTATCATTTGATTTTCCGTTGAACTTGCTCTACCATGAATACCATTCGAAATACGGTTCTATATAAATTGAGAATTTTAACCTACTGGTAAAATCGCTCGTAAATTTTCAATTTTCTTCACTACAATTTCTATTAAATCAGTCTTGTGGCCTTAATTCGTCAAACTTGTTGTACATAAAAATGATTTATAAAGATAGGTATGTACGATTTTTTGTTAATCAATTTTCTGTGCGTCATTGGAAATGACTTACTTTAAGTGTTCAAACGGAGAATAGCTGTAAATCTCTAGTATTCATGTATATTGTATACACATAGGTAGGTATTATGTTTGATAAAGGCTAGAAATAGTGAATTAATATAGCGCAATTAACGTAGTGTGTCGCCAGTGAAATCAGATAGTTATTGACGAACAGTTTCGAATAATGTTAATAGTTTTTACAAAAAGCTTCACCAATGATGTAGATTCGTAATGGATTATAATTTCACTGTTCCTTCACTTAAGGGCGGAAAACACTGTAAAAAATCAGAAAAATCGATTTTTTCTTTCTTGCACTTTATACCGGAAACGGATTCATGAATGTGATTAACAAAATTTTTGCTTTACCCTTCAATATGCACATATTAACTATACTAAGCAATACATTGATTTACTTGCGTAGTTTGGTTTAAAAAAATCTTGAATATGCCTTTACTTTTCAAACCAAATAGTTCCCCCTTTAATGGAGAGATAGGTACAATCCATGTATCATATCGCTTAATCGGGAATGGTGTATCGCTCGTTCTTGAAAAGGGTTGAAAGCCTCCTTAATTTTAGGACGTGGATTCGAAAGAAACTAATGAATGAATGGACGAAGGAAGGGGTTAACTTGTAATTGTTTTGTTAAATGACGCGCGAGTAAGAATCCCTGGGAAGGACTTAAGCCTGAAAGCGAGCGCCAGCGGCGGTTTCAGTTCGTTCCATCTTCTCCCGCTTTCTTTCGCCTCTCTATTCCCTCCCGTGATTCCCCCTCCCCCCCTCCACAGCCCCTACCCCCGCGCCTCACCACCGCCTTAATTCTTAGCTTTATTCTCTTCTAAGACTCTCTCTTAATTTCTTATTTCTCCCTCCACTGACCCCTGGCTGCGTACTATCTTACCTTTCGCAATTTATACTCGAGAAGAAAGAGAGTCGAGGGGAGAAGGAGAGAGAGAAAGAGAGAGGGAGAGGGTGGCCACTGAATGCCAGGCTTAAGCAGACAATACTTCGCTTTCAAACGGCGGCTTCGGAGACCTTTCTTTCGCATTAGATACTTTAATTCTTTAAACGTGTCCTCTCGCCGGGTGAAACACCCTCTACCATCTCTACAGCCTGTTCCAAAACTACCACGATCAATGAAGCAGATTTATTTTTCAACGTATTACCTGTACGGTATCTTGGGATTCGGCTTATTGGTCCCTCCTACAATCTTAGCGGAATTAATGATTAGAAGAGTCTTGCTACTTAAGGATGTATTGGACGTACAATATTAGACAAAAGTACGTGAAATGTGTAATACTTGAATATCTACGTCTTACTCACAGTAAATCTAGATGTAACGAACTCAAACGATAGCTGGAGTTATATTTTTACTCCTAGAAAGATATTTTTCACTTTTCAAATGTTTTTTCCAGCATTATTTGCGTTTTGTTTTCATTTATGAGCCTAAACTTTTGACAGTGGAAATGCCCTGAACTCAACTGTATAATGTCAAATTTTTTCCAAACTAAAAACATTATTTAGCAGTGCTGATAAACAAATAAGTATGTATGATAAGTATGTATCATGTGAAAAATAATTTTGAATATTATTCATTATAAACATACGATTCTGTGGAAAAAGAGTTAATCGTGACCACGATGTATGATTTGATTCACGACTCGTAGGTTGGCAGCTCCTGACACAGTACCAAAAGAGTGCCCGGTTAGCTGAGTTCGATCGTTATTTATGAAAAAGGACTCGCTCAACAGAAAGCTGTATTATAGCGAAAAAAGTTTTAACTGAACCGGGGGAGAGGGATCCCATAACCAAGGTAAATGAAAGGAAGGAAGGAGAAGAAAGATTTGTCATCGATGGACGACATATTGTCGAATTGAATATTCTGGGATAGCAGTTATGGTGTAATTCATGTGCTGAAGCTCTTTCTTTACAATCCACAGAAAGTGAGATACGAAAAGACTATGAAGTTTGCACAGGCACACAAGAATCTACCGTTGACAAGCGTAGAGCTCACTTCAACATTAATTTGAAAGCAACATTAGGTAATACTTTATGGCAGATTGTTCTGCTTCTATTGTTAATAATCGTATAATTACTATTTATTTTTTTAAATGAGGTAAATATTGCGAAGTATAAGTATAGTAATAAATGTGCACTGGCAATATGTCAATATTTATAACATGCTAGATTTAAAAGCTTAAGATCAAGGAAGAGTTTGGAAGCTTTTGTGTCAAAATGTACCGAAGTCAATGTATTAAATGCTTTTATACAGTAGGGTAAGTCGGGGAGAGATGGCCCACTTTTTTTTATAACAATCAGTACCGTAAGTTTAGTGGTTTTATAAAGGACAAAAATATATTTACAAAAGGAAATACATTTAGATAAATAAGATAAAATTGAATTAAAAAAATAATCATACATTTAAAAAAAATAAAATAAATTTACAGTCTATTGCGAAAGGCCATCTCACCCGGAATTACCATACAATAAATAAATCATTTCAGTATTTTGTAAGGCCTATATGAATATAGGCTGTCTTATGTCAAGATTTCGAAAAAGTGTACCTCATTTGTTCTATCAACATTAAATACAAAATTTTCAATGCCAAGTATATGTGACCTTGGCCCCTCGCAACAAATCAATATGTTATAAATATGTATAGATATCATAATAAATGCGTATAAGTACATGGGTAAATAAGCATGTATCATTGCTAAAAGAGATACCGTGCGTTTAGTTAAGTTTTGAACAGAGTAGTGATTTTCCATTATTGACATTTTGTCTATAACAAGCCGAAATCTTCTCCTCCTTTTCAATGCAATTATTCATAGATTTAGTGTACATTAAGAATAAAGTATTATGCTTGTAAAGAAACTTCTTCTGCAAGGAAAGAACTTTGCTAAAGAGAAAATTATACACAATATTACTTCATAGGTTACAAAATCATCGACATTATTTGAACACTACTGAAAGGATGTTACTCAAGGCGAAACTATTGAAGAACCGTCAAACGTTAGCACAGACAGTTGGCAATGAGTTGTGGAACCCTTCGAAAGTATCGACACACGACCTAGACCAGTCAGGGCCAGTTGGAGTATTTGGGAGCACGAGCATCCATGGTGTTTTCCAAAGCCGCGCGGGAGGGAAGTCGAAGCCAGTGATGGATGTACAACGGATAGGGAAAACTGTAAGAGTGTTCAGTAGTAAAGAGTCCCAGTCATTCAAGCCTATCCTACGGGTATGAGTCTGCACCGCACACTACTACAGTTTTCCCTATCGGTTACACGCGTGTTATCATTGGGTTTCGAGCTCTCCTTCCGTGCGGCTCTGGTAAACATCATGGAGGCCGGGCTCCCAAATGCTTCAAGTGGCCATGACTGACCTAGACCCTAGATCGGAAATGAAGCTACCAGAAGTTACCTCATGCACGATTTACACCTGTCAGTCAAATATAATAGTAAGTTCGTTACAAATGTCATAAGTTGATTGTCGAAAATCTATTAATAAACGTACCTACCTGTCTTCTCCAATACATAAATAAATTTTAAATAGGTAATATTTACATATATAATGACTCTCAGGGTTAATAAAATGGATTTGTAGAAATGAAATCCTAATTGAAAGTTTTAAAAGATAATAAACGATTTGCACACAATTCTGTTTAATAATGCTGTCCTGCAATACATAGGAACCTGCAAATTTATGACTATTGCATAAACAGAGACCTGTTAAAAAAACAGAATTTCTTTTTCTGCATAAAGACTTACAAGGGATTTGTGGTAATTTGAAAAATTAAACAATTTGAAATTTTGCAGAAACTCAGTTCAGGTGGTGCTAATAACGTAACCATTTTTTTGTTCCGGCAATGAAATGGCCATAGGGGTGGAAACGTCCTCTCAAAGAGTTTATGAGTTTTCATACGTATTATCATGAATATCTGTGAAAGAAGTTTCATTCACAATTTTATGGTTGTTGATATTCTATAATATGGTGATATAGAATTTTCTAAAGAAATTAATTTTTTCCAACGTTATCCCCCCCACCATTTTATGCAAATTCTTTATTACCATATTGCAGGACATCAAAAATCATAAAATTTTGAATGAAATTTTTTTCGACATTTCTTACGGTTTCGCAGATATTCCCTACGTATGAAAACTGCGAATTTCTTTGAGGGTGTGTTTTCATATCTAGGACCGTTCCAGTGTCCAACAAAAAATGGTTACGTTATTAGCATCATTTGAATTGCATTTCTCAAAAGTTTCAAATTTTTTTAAATTTTCGAGTTGCTAAACATCCCTTGTTAGAAGTGACAGCTACATAGAAAGATGCGCATAAACTAATCACTGTGTTATAGTTTTACAACCAAACAATTGCTATTCTACTAATTGATAATGTTTCCTGGGAACACCAACCAACATAAACCGCCATAATTATTCGCTACCTCTTGACACACCTAATTGGACAACTTGGCTGGTAAATGGTACCGGAAGAGAGCAAGATGGAGAGGATAGCAAGAAGAAATTGGCGGTAAGGAGTAGAAGAGAGAAGAGACGATACTGACCGTCGATTTCTACAGACCATCCATGGACCAACCATCGGCTCGTAATGGCCACTTTGAGGGCCCGCCATAAGCTTTCCCAAAGAGACGAACCCTTGCCCTAAGTGGTCTTACACCGACGTTTCGGCGAGATAGATACTTACTTTGCCTATCCGCAATATGACCTAACCTTTTGCCCTGTCTCTCTATCCTACACCCTTCGCTACACTTCTCTGTCTTAAGTTTACCTTTCCCTACTCTACCAACCCCGGCGCCTTTTCTCTCAAATCTCTTCTCAGCCTGCAGGTTTAATTGATCAGATATCAATCTCTAGCTCTTCAAGTGTCCTGAAATTCATTACACAGTAGTCCCGTCCCACGTAAGCTTCTGAAAACTGACAATAATTTTGAAATTAGTATAAAGTACATTATTCTTTTATCATGCGCGATATCGATATCAGCTTCATCAATGTGATACTTTTTTTAATACAACACTTCTTGCTTTGTTTGTGCAAACGTATTTTAATATTAGTTATAAATCTTCCCGTAGGTATGTCTTGTGTCCATCGTCCCAGTTCTATTTCAATTTAGCGCTCGAGCCGCTCTCTGCTTCCTGCCATTCTGGCACAGAATTCATAAATCGCGTAACATATAAAATTGTCAGGAATATCTGAGAAACATGTATATGAAAAAGATAGTCGAAAGGTGAGAATCTGCTGCTATCTCTCGTTTCTAAAATACTATATTTAAGTGCCTACATACTGTAGCTGTAATAATAAATGGTATTTAATAATAATAATAGTATAATAAATTGGAATCGTTGTGGACTGCAAAAAATATCCGAGCCATTTTTTGGTACATGCAGTCTATTGTCAATCACAAGAAATCGACAGATACTTAACTTTGGAAGATAACTAATATTAATTAAATTAATAATCTTTAAGCATAACAAGCTGGAGTTAACGTATTAACCTTTCTGATTCACTAATTTTAAGAGATGATGAGATAAAAGAAAATTAATCCATACTCTTTAATTGTAAGCTTAAGACACACAATCAGACCGTAATGATTAAACAATGTACCCACATACATAAATACCTGTAACAGTGGCAGGTTTCAATTTGTTGCAAATACTGTAAAATATTGTAAGGATGCTGTAGATGAGCAACTTCTACTAAAACTGCAAAAACTTTTCGGGGAACCAATCGGGAAACTACGAAAACACTGAAATATAACAATAGAAAAGAATTTGGGCTAGAAAAATAAACTAGATATTACGTATGAACATTGGATAGGAACAAATATTATTCATGGAGTGTTATCAGAATTTAATTTAGCAAATAACGAGAATTATCTCATCTCAACCTATTAAGATAGGTAGGTACCTACTCGTGAACACATGACTAAATTCTGACGGAAGAAACGTATGTAGTATGATCATCTTCAGGTACTATCATATGTTTAATTTCTATGTAAATTTTACTCTTATCTACTTAATCAAGTTTATCGATTTTATTTTTATAATAACAACAAACGTAAAATAAGTATAGAATTTATGTTCCAATGGATGGCAGAAATTCGTGGCTCGCTCGACCGTACCCGTGGCGGTCTATGCATACGTACATACCTACAGGGTGTGTAAAATATAAGTTGAGCGTGACGGTTTTAACATTGTGAGGGCTAAATGGTACAGGGGTTAGTAGTCAACGAAAGGGGGTGGGGGTGGAAGGTAGAAGAGCAGAAGTACCATCGGGACAGGGGTTTCAGAGGCTAAATGGAGGCACTGCAGAAGCAAGGGTTAACTCAATAGAGCTGTAAGTGAATTACTTATCGCGTACACCCAGTATACAGACTAGATGCGTTTAGCTATAGGTCACGGATACTCAGAGACCACCCTGAGTTTCGTCGACGACAATAAACACGCATACCTCTTTTTTCTCCCATGCTCTCTTTTTTCCATAGATGCTCCGTTTTTGTAACACGAGTAAAGCTAACCGTATTGCGGGATTTTACTTTGATGTGAAATTGAATACGAGGGTAGCATGCATTAGATACTTTTTACAAGCTTCAATTTTTTTTAAACCTGTAACGTCGTTTGCGAAGACACCTTGTCCGAATAATTTTGATATCATTAGCAACCATCAGTTGTGGTGTTTTCTGTTTTTAACGTCGTAATAAATAGATAGGTACAGAAGAATTTTCTAAGAAGTTGCCTAGCTTGATGCTTCAACTGCTACTGCATTGCGTAGTAGGTGGAAACTCTGGAAAACCAAATTCCAAGGGTTATACCCTACCGGAACCCTTACAAGGCCTTCGAATACAGAGATCTTTGATGGACGCCTGGTTGCTCAAGAAAATTCAGTTAGTCCGCAGCTTTGTGTCCTGTCGCGAGGTAGCGGGTTGGAGGGGTGATAGTGCTCGGACGGATGTCTGCTACGAACTTAATTAGCCGTCGCAGCCTTAATTACCGCCTGATATTGCCTCGGGACAATTAACGCAATTAACCGGAGAAAGTGTTGCACGCCATCTTTTCTATCCAACTTCCTCGTCTTCGATCTTTTGTTGTTACAGAAGCAGCATACCCTTACATCGAGATAGGGAAAATTCTAAATGAAGCACCGATTGGCTTCTTTCTAACATTGGCACTACTTGTAATTAGTTTTTATAATTCAGAGTTATACCTTCACGTGGGAGACAATTTAAGGGATGATTCTACATGAAAAAATAGGATGAAAATATAGAATAAAAGTTTTTAATATCGCGCTTTGTTTTTGAGCAAATTCACCTGTAGCCAAATACGTGTGCACTGTGCACCGAAGTAGGTACAGCTTCGTCACCCGAGGGGCACGCGAAGGTACATAATAAAGCCGGATCCAAACCTGAATGAGTATACGTTGAGTAAGGCTGAGCACGCACGAACATTCTAATGTGGACGGGTGAAACGGTATCTAGGCCCGTATGTTTCTACGTCGGAAAGGGTAAGCGTGAACGTATGTGAATGTGTAATTTCATAATTTCATATTTTCAAAAACATTTAACGAATAATATAAAAAATCTAATATATTTTTCACACTGCTTCGGTGTAAATGGAAAGTGGCATTTTTTGGTGGGCTACAAGTAATATCAAAAGCATTACATTCAATTTTGTAACTACAAATAAGCAAGAATGCAAAGATCATTTAATGCCAATTTCATTATAAACCTGTTTAAAGGTACTAACGCGGGAAGATCTCGAACCAAAAAATTCAAAAAATTATGAAACTTTGTGGATATGTAGGGAATATCCTCCTTATTACAGTGCAATTTTTTTGCTGTCCAAATTCACTCTAAGTGGGTGAAATTAACCCCTGAAGATTAGGCTATTTTTAAATTTTAATTTGTGACACGTAATCTGTAAGAGATAGAAAAAAAGTTTCAAGACAAAAGTTACTTCTTTTAATTAGATCTATGAAATCGTAAAAGCTTCATCAATTGTTCAAACAATTAGAAAAAAGTTATAAACAAAAATATTGATAATGTTTTCTAAAATTCGTTGTTTCACGTGAAATCTGAACTGGATGTTTAAATAATTATGAAACAGCATAATCCATATTTTTTCCATACAATTTCAATTTTTGTTATATTGCGGAACTATGCTCTTCGACAATCGAAGAACTTTTGGATCCCATTGTAACGTACCTGAAGCTTCATGACGAGCAATATTCTTCTAACATTTATTAGAAGCCGTTAGTGTGCACATCAATAAGTTAATCTGAAGATTATCGAAGCAGACACGTTAAAGCGCGAAGACAAAGCTTTATTTCTCAGATTAACTAGTTAGTCTACAGATATCCTAGGTAATTAATGTGTAACGAAAGGGATTTAACTAAAATAAAACATCGTGGTTATGTACATAAATCAACATGCAGCGCCAATGAAGGTGTTATTGTAAGAATTAAAGTACCTGAAAGTTTCTACTTCAAATCTCCAAACTCACATCGGTTCGCTACCACGCTTTACGCATCCGCGAGCGGGCGCGCCCCCCGCACTGATCTAGCCTCAACCTGTACTGATGCCCGGAACAAGTTGGAAAGTGAAATACGCTGTGTCGACCTTCGTTTTCGAAATTTTTGCGAAGAACTTCTGTTATTCCGACACAACTTATTCCATTTTCCAACTTGTCCCGGGTATTAGTATTGGTTGGAGCTAGATCAGTGCAGGGGGCACGCGTCTGCTCGCGAGCACATAAAGCATGGTAGCGAATCCTTAAATCTCTTTTGTTGCCTAGGGTATCTGTAGACTAACTAGTTAATGTGAGAAATAAAGCTATGTCTTCGCACTTTAACGTGTCTGCTTAGATAATCTTCAGATTACCTAGTTAATCTGCACTTCACCGGCTTTATGCACATTATCGGTAACATATACATGCGTTTCAATATTGAAACAAAAGCAGGCGTAACGTATTCAGTACGAGAAAATATGAGGCGCAGGAAGGAGATCACGGTGTACTTAATAGACAGGTGTTCCGACTCCTCTTCAGAATGTGTGACTTGTTCGTCTTAGTTCTTCTGGCGGCCGCTAGGTCGGCGCTCAAAGAGAAAAACAATACATATAAGACTAACTTTTTGCGCATAATACCACTAAAAGCTCTATTACTACAACCACATAAATGCATACGTACATGGATTTCTTATCATAACGCCTCTGGCGACGGCCAGAGGAACCACATTCAAATCAGCACACAAAATCGCTGAGGTAATGGTGCTGACAAAGGAACACCGCGAACCCGCACTTACCGATTGGAACGCAGCATTGTGGGTTTATAGAGTGACTCAAGACAAAAACAACAGTGTGTTTCATTTGGAGCCTATCGCCCTTTAAGGGGATGAAAACTAACCTCAAAATCAAATAGGCACTTCCACTTTTTCGTATGTAACTATTAAAGTACAAGAGACAGAAAAAAATGATTCAAACAGAAGTTTAATCGTACAATAAGCGCTGCAAACTTGCGTTAATAAAATTTAGAAAAAAGTTTTTTTCATTCAGATATATTTTTTTAAACTCTTTTCAAAATTTTTTGGGGAGGCTCAATCGATAGTACGTCACGTGAAAACATGTTCATAAAGCGTCCGGTCAAAATTCAAACTCTGAAGGCTCATACAGACCATTTTTGTGCGCGCAGCTATACGCGCACGCGGCAAGAGTGAAAACTGTGAACGCTTTTTTCTCGGAAACGCTTTTTTCATATTCACAAAACACGGTGTAGACAATAGCTTGAAAACTATTCACCCAATTAAGCTGCACTTGCGTATACATATAGTTTGTTCAATCCTCTCGTCGATAGACCTAAAAAAAAGAAAAATTTTTTACCAATATTTTTCCATAAACAGTACAAGAAAATGTTCTGGAATTCATTATTTTCGCAACTTTTAACTTTTTCTTCTCCCACAACTACATCGACAGCGTAATTTCATACAGCACAAGAAACTGCTTATTTTTCTCGTTGTAGTAAAGTCCAGCGGCGAGGCCACGGCAGAGTCTCCTAACTTCTCCATAACCAGTGGCTATTTTGTAACATAACAAATTTTGTTTATTTGTCAACATGTACAAAAATATGTCCCAAATGTTTTGAAAACGATTCGTTGCACTGGCTATTTGAAAAAAATTCCCAAACCAGTCCCTCTTTTATGCGGATAGTGTACGGACGCATTCGGACGAACGAAGTGGGAGGTTATATTGACTGCGTATTCTAACGATTAGTTCGCATTTCTGTAACACATATCGTACAAAATGGACATGGATTTGAATTAGCCGTAACCTCACTCGCAACAGATCGGACGAAAAATCAAACTGATTCGAACGACCTACGTGTACGGACGAACTCATGGGGCATCGGATGGCCGATACGCGTGCAGTATAACCGCTTTCATTGGTTATAGTGGCGTTAATTCGTTTGTCCGAATACGTCCGTACACGGACGACGAGCTAGTCGTACGGCTACGTATCTAGTATAACAGTAGCCTTAAGGGGAGCCATCTACGGAAAGCGCGACCCGTTCGTTCCCGTTCGCCGTTGGCGCCGCGCTTTCCGTAGGCGATTCCCCTTACCTCCACGTGTCTCTTAGGCGACAAAATTTTACTTCGGTGCACACGTATTTGGCTAAAATTTCAAGTCAATTTGTTCGAAAACGAAGCACGATATTAAAAAAATTATATTCTACATTTAAAAATGACGTAGGAAAATGTTCCCAGCGACTATTTGGACTATAATGAGGATACTCTCTACGCGCAATTTCTTCATCACAAAAGCACGTTTCAAGTTCTGGTTCTCTTCTTGTCAGTGGTTAAAAGGCGTTACAATAAAATGAATTTGACCTTAAATCTAAAAAGTCAAGGTCCATTTCGTGACACATTTTTTCATAGACCTACACCGATATACCGACATAGATACTGAATGTATGAACGTAACGTAAGCAGTGACTTTTTCACTAATGCGATTACTTTGTGCTCCTTTATTTCCCTATGTAAATTATTACCCATACGGTAAAACATACTGTCACAAAGTCACACCCCCGATGCGGGGTGACAACTTCAAATTTTATCTCTCACTTACGTGAACTAGTATAAAACTAATTATTGACTGTCTTAAACTAAGTAGCGTGCTGGTTCCGGATCGGGATTATAATGTATAGCTTCTGTGCGATATTTGAAAAACATGAGAAAGTGTCGCAAAGTTACCCCCGGCTTGCTTCCGGTACTTATGAAATCTACGAACAAATAATTTTCCTACACCCTGTACAAAGATAGAAGACACACGTGTTCGTCCTTTGGAACCATTCAAACTACATCTGTGACATTTTTCCCTATATTTAGAAATACGTGAGAGACTATTAGGTATTCTCCTTCTGACTGGACAGCCCCACAGTGTATCGCTCAATGGATAAAAATCTAAAAATCGATATTTTTTCACGACGATCTTTAACGTGAGCGTAATCCAGACTGTCTATTTGTATAGGCATAGACACTTGAAAGAAAACAAACTACAAGCCCGCAGCACTCCGAAAACGCGTTATTATTGACAGAATCTATTTAACACACTTCCTTCATGTGCTTAGTTCTGTCTTATAACTGAACGCCACCTACAAATTGCCAACTTTAAGCATAAATAAAAATAACTTTCAATGGATCATTCTATTAAAGGTATTAGATACTCTTTATTTTAATTGTGAAACGATTTTTTTACTGATTTTGAATTCAATTTTATTCTCTCGAAGTTATACATCCATTAAATTGCTGAATTATACGTTCTTCCAGCTTCAACCTAAATTTTCTCGAGATGGGTAAACACGTCTTGAGATTTATGTGGAAAACTATTTCTAGAATAATCCCGAACATTATCATAAACATATTTTTGCATATATCCGCCCCTTTTTTAGTTGTAGTAATTTTGTTAGAAACGCGTTCAACGAGGACAAACCAAGAATTTTTTGAAAAACGGGTTTGTTCTGTACCAAGGAAAAAAAAATGTAATTTCTAAACATCCAATCTGCTTTTTCCAATTGTTTATACGATATCTACCATGACCTTCCCATACTGGATGTTTTCTTCAGTTTTAAAATATCAGTCAAACGCGATATACCTGGTAAAAATATGTTTCGAACAAAAGTTAGTCATTATTCAGTTGCAAGTTGCAGTTAACAAGTTGCAAAAGTAAATATTGATAAAAAAAACTTTTTATTCAGTAAAAAATTAAAATCACCTCCATCTTTTCGAATGGAACTGTATATTTCTTTATACACCAGTCGATTCATCTTTGTATGCTCGTTAAAAAAGTATTACGGTAGGTGTATAGGTCGAAAACTGGTTAGTTCAGAAGTTACAAGTTTTGCCCCGAACGCCCATAATAATATACGCGATGACGCACTGAGCCCGTGTAATAATTTCTCATTTTCCAATATCCTTCTTCAATTTTAATGCACAGGCAGCATCGACAGATTAATTGCGAAGGACAATTCTGTGACCAGTGAAAGATAAGTGAAACTGGTCGAACTGCAGCAGAAATGCAAGAAACGGCGTTTTGGTAAGTGTGGAGCAAAAGGGCTGCGAAAGAGCGGCCTGGCCGCTGCGAAATGGGTGGGAAGCAGCTCGCATAATATACTCATCGCGGCATAATAATTCAGAAATTTGCATGTACGCGGGCTAACTCCTCAAGTAGGTTATCTATGCTAAAAGTTTTCTTCCTGATACATCGCCTTACGTTCACACCGTCTAGGGGGTTAGAGGCGAGGTTTCGGGAGCGAACTTACGTAACTAGGCGCAGCTACCACGGAATATACGTTGTACTGGCGGGACATTATCTTTTCGAATTTAAATTATCGACAACGGGGTCGGTTCCTTTGATTAAAATTACCATTACCAGGAATTTATACACGAGACGTATTCGTGCAAACGAAATCATCGAAGAAAAAAGTATTTCTTAAAAAACGATTTTTTTTTAAACGCTTGTGATATTACGCCTCAAATTGTGGTGACGGACTGTTGGCATTTAAATAAGTTTTTCACTACGTTGTAAACGAAAATTGGATGGTGCTAAAATAAATCCATTAGATTCAGTTTAACGTAGGGGATAGTCCTACAGTACCGACCAAAGCTAGATCTCGCTTTTAATGTTAGTTAACTGTAATATTGATGGAGAAATAAATAATTACTATAGTCCTGAGCAACGTATTGCGGCGACGTTCTTTTTTCTTCAGTATTACCAGAGTTTCAAGACGTTTAACGTTTACGAAGGTTTTCCGTACGACAAAAGTTATTTTTCATTGCTGATTTCTTATTTTTCAGGTAATTAAATAATTCTGTTATATTACGTACATTATTTTTAAACTATTAGGTGTACATAAATGCCCCGGTTTTGCAATTTGCTTTGTATATTACGCATCAAACCAGGCATCGTATAGTCGTACAGTACCAGCCATTTTTTTTTTAATTTTTGCCTATAATTAAAGTCCTTAGGTTTTTTTTCTTAGTTTTGCTGCAGAAAATTGTACGAGGTTAAACAGAAAAAAGGAAAATGGACGCAGAATGAAGAGAATGCGGCTTTGAAAATGCTACTATAAAACAAAATTAGACTAAACTAAACTAAACTTAAACTAGGCTTCTATGAACAAGTCACTGAGTGCATTATTTATAAAAAATCATTCAACGAAAATTTGGTGCAGTGCATCAAATGCAAGGGTGGGGCTCACTGTACAGACCAAGAAAATATCGATCATTTTACTGTGATATTTGTAGACGTATCTAAATAAATGTTCTGTTGTATTTTTAAATGTTTTTACTAACATTATTAATTACTTAGACCTTAAAATCTACTACGTAGTTGGCCGATACTGGACGACAATTTTTCGTTCGCTGCGAATTACAACTTTTTCGTTGCAGCGAATTATTAATCTTTATAATAAAATCTAAGCAAAACGATTTATCCCCTTTTATTAAACACAATTTGTACTACAAATTACTTTTTTGAAATTTGATTTTTACCAACCATAGCCCAAGTTATAGTACAAAAACTTGGAGTGGCACGTACTGTAGGACTCACCCCTATACATATTCGAAACAACATCCTACATATATGCAGAGGATGACTCGGAAACAGAGTAAAAAATTTTGATGAATTGTTTGTGTGGGCATTTTGAGCAAAATGTGTTAGTACAAACAGAAAATCCTAATCTTAATATGTACTCACGTAGTTATTTGCAACAATTTAAAATATTATTGCTGTCATAATAAATTCACAAGTTACGATACAAATTCACTAATAAATTATTGTTATTAATTGTTACTTAGATAATTATATAGAAGAGGGCGAGGTTGAAAAAAATAAAAATGCACCAATAACTAAAAAATAATTTTTTTCCTTATTTAAAGTACGTCTCTCCATCTTTTTTATGTTAGCGCCTCATCATTTGCACTGTGTAAATCTGACGTCGACTTAAAACAATTGTGAGTCGTAGATTAAATAAGGAAAGAAATGATGTTTTATTCTTTTAAGTCGGTTTTAATTTTTTTTTTAAATTCTTTTATTTTCTATAGTTCCATTTTCATATTTATAAGCATACATTAAAACTGAAATTCTAGATAATTCTAGAATATTTAGATAATAATACATAAAAAAAACTTTGTGCTGAGTCTAAAATCTAACAAATAAACATTTTCTTTGCAAATTACACGCCAAAATAATTAAAAATCACGAGTTTAGTGAAAAGGACACTGATGAAAGAACGACTTTGCTACCTCAATCCGATCAGAAGTTATAGGAAGAAGAATGCTCACTGCTGCGTGGAGTTTTCAATTTCTTCATATGTATTCATGTTGTTAGTATCATCAGTGTCCTTTTCATTGAACTCAAGATTTTTAACTATTTTGGCTTGTAATCCGCAAAGAAAATATTTATTTGTTAGGATGTCGCCATGTGTGTTTATTATTTATGATTGTTGGCTATTGCATTATTTATTCTGTTTGTTTACGCACAAATTGACACCAGAATTACTTTGATCCGATGAGCCGTACGCTCGCTACTGCCTTCTTTGGCATATTAAATCCCTCGAAATCAGAGTTTCCAGGCGCGAATCCACCCGCGGCCTGATGACGTTTTTGCGATAAGATTTTGTGCAATTGTATATTTATATCAACCGTACTGCTTATTGTTGAAGTGTAATTGAGGGGGCCACTTCGTGACGCTCACTTTCCGAACACGAGGGGCTGAGTTGTAAGACGTTGTCACATGAAAAATTAACATGGTACCACCGACTCTTCATACTCTTTCAAATAAAAAAATAATCATCGAAATCGGTGCACCTATGCGGACGTTATGACTGAACACACATAAAATAAATATACGTATGGAATTGAGGAACCTCCTACTTTTTTAAGTCGGTTAATAAAAACTCGGTTAAACGTCGGTTAATAAAACTGTTATCCAAATACAGTACCTACCATTTCATCCTTTCAAAATGTATTATTTACTTTTGTGCAACTAGCTATGAATCTTTCTTATGAACAGCCGAATTTCTTTAAAATTTACGTAACCTTCAGCAATAATCCTCCCTCTCTCACGTTCCTAGAAACTCACCAATTCTGGTTAGTCGACGATTATTGTTTAAGCAGTTTGATGTTGCACACCACACGAGCGATCCCCATTCACTTGATTTACACCCTCGAACCTCTCCCAAAACCACGCGCACCTCAATTACGTAAAAGGGACATCGACAGTGTCATGTAGGTAGTATATTCTCCCTTCATTCGAGGCCTAATCCAAATCTCAAAGCTTCACATTACCCTTTGAGGCGATCGTCCAGCCTTCGCCGCGTCACGTCCCGTCGCGTCGACTTCCAGCACTATTTCTGCAACCGTGTGTTCGAACGATGTCTTACCCCGGGTCATCAGTGTGGACGTGAAATAAGAGTTTGCGGTAACAAATGACCCTGCTATATTATATAATAAGCGTGGAATCATTCGGATGGTCAGGGTCGACGTGGAGGGGATGGTGATCGTGAACAAAATCCGGGGATCCATCAGAAGTGGAACATTTGGGAAGAAGATCGGGGGTTCCCTCATTCTTGTCCCTTATCAAATCCACGAAACTTGGGCCTTGCTACCTATTCGCATCGGCAGGGTGCGAACATCCTACATAGAGAACGTTTTTACGCTGAGTTATGTATGTACATACGTTCGTGTTCACCTTGGTGTGGATCCGGTGTATTAGGTAATAGCTCACTGATTCTCGAGTGCAACGAGAGGTACATATCTCCTCTTTCCCTATTACCATGTATTATACCTACAGATTTCTGGCGAACTACGAATATTCCTATCCACCGTCTCTCCTTCTCACCCCCTCTTTTCCTCTTTATCATCTCGTTTGTGCTCTGGGTAAGGTTTTCACCCTCAAAGGCCTCGCTCCACGTAGTCAGGGGATTACGATGTACAGGTCCTACCTCGAGTTAGAATTTAGTGACACGAACAGGACTATGTATATGGGAGTTTATTGAATGAAGCTGTATTAAATTCTGTATTATTTCTACCCTGCCAGAACCCACCTATTTAGATGAAGCAACTCGGGTAAAGAGAACAGAAGCTGATTAACGCTAGATCAGCTTCGCAGTCAGAGCGGTACAATATTTCGGTTTGTCTGTAGTTTTAACGGGAGCATTAAACATTCTTTAGTAACCGACAAATTTTTCTCACTCCTTTTATTTACAGATAAAGGGATTTGGACTTTGATTGAAATTAATGGGGTGCCAGCTTTCAGATTTAGGTAATCGCAATGAGTAGGGGAGGGGTCCAAACAAGTTAAGATTCACGAAAATTAATTTATAGAAAATTTTATACAATAAACAAGTTTAGTGTAATTTC
The DNA here is from genome assembly GCA_944738655.2 of Andrena hattorfiana. NCBI lineage: Eukaryota > Metazoa > Arthropoda > Insecta > Hymenoptera > Andrenidae > Andrena > Andrena hattorfiana. The sequence goes on from OX122889.2 coordinate 26,498,248, forward strand.
TGTATGTTGACAGAAAATTGATATGCTCTTTCCATAGGTTTGTACATATGTATACTCTATTTATACGAAGAAATAGTACTAGATAGGAATTCGTATTAAGTGTAAATGTATACCTACATACCTACATAATTTCATACAAATTGTACGTACTTAATTAAATTCTAAATTATCTTCAAAAAGTTTATATTGCAGATTAATTCTCTCTATGCAATGTACATTTTTATAACTTTTCGCACTACCTTTTCAATAATTAGGTACTACAGGTGTACCTACTTAGGAAACAGTTTCACTGAAAATTATAATTAATAAGTTTAAAAAAAGGGAATAAAGAGGATTTATTATTATTATTATTATTATTATTATTATTATTATTATAAAACGTTTGAACGCAGTACCTATCAAGCAAATTGTTGTCCCTATTCCTTAGAATTACAATTTTGCATTTCTATTATAATCGTTGCGTAACAAGACACACAATCCTCGTTATTGCGTTCTGAAGCAGTTCCATCTATGTGCTTAATAACGATTCCAGATACCTACATTAGCGTGAGTGGGGGAAAATGCTCCCTTTATGGCTTATGCTAACACGACACTGCAGGCACGTACCTATGGAAAGACACTTATGCTCGATCGAGCGACAAAAAGATCCGCGCCGATGGCACGAAATATTTTCCGCGTGCTCTCACGGTATTTTTTTCCCTGGAGGAGAAAAATCCCGTGTCAGTTAACGCACCAACGCCCGTAGATCCATAATGTAACCCCACCGGCCCTCGTAAACCTGAATTTATTAACACTCGGGTCGACGGAGGGAGATTTGCTAAACGGTTTTCAATTTGTACATTAACGCTGCCGGGACACATGCTCGACAGATTTCGCGGCGTATCGTCGTGTATGTATTCCGGCGAACGAGTGTATTTCATTTCTTACTTCAGGGTTTTATACGAGGCAGTTCTTCTTTATCGCGGTCTGCCTCTGGAGTATCGCCTATAAAATTTGAATTCGACGGCTGCTTCGATTTTATTGCCAGTTCTGGTAATTGAATGAGGGGGAAAGTAGATCAGCAAACGTTCCAGCCTGCTGCTATTTTTTCCCTTTCCTTCGGGCTGGGAAGCAGTAAGTTTTTTTCGCAGTTTTACGTTCAGGTGACTACTTAGCTATGTATTATTTATGTATTCGACACGATGTTAATATTAATATTCATGAATTATTTGCTTAAAGTATGAGTGAGACGGTATCTCATATAATATATTTTTTGCCTTACAGTGGAGCACCTTCTGGTAGGAGAATGTATAAAGCATTACGGAAACATTTTCCGTAGCTGTATATATTTCAGGGCTACGTTTTAGTGGATGGATGGAAGTATATATGCATAACTATACTGAACAATAACGAGGTTTGTAGACGAAATCAAGTAGAGGAGGTGGGAAACAAAGTACTCGATGGGAGACCATTGATGGCCAGACATCTACATAGATATATATCTACTAGGAAAATACCCCCGCGCTTTGCTTCGGGGCTAAGATATATTAAGGACTTCGTGAAAACACGTTTCACCCCTTTTCACCTCCCTTAAGGGTTGATTAGGGCAAAATCTTGAAATTGGTGTTTAGGCATTTATATTTCGAAGTAAAAACCAGGTTGATATCTAATCGGGCCTAAGAGATTTTGAGAAATTCGTGAAAATACATTTCACCCCTTTTCACCTCCTTAGGGGTTTGTTAGAGAAAAATCCTAAAATGGAGTTTTAGGTATTTGTGTAGGTAATCTTTGCGAGTAAAAACCAAGCTGATATTTAATCGGACCTAAGAGATATTAGGGAATGCGAGAAAATACATTTTACTCCTTTTCACCCCCTTGGGCATGGAATTTCCAAAAATCCTTCCTTAGTGGGTGTCTACGTCATGAAAACAATGTACCTTCCAAATTTGATGAGTCAGTCAGTCAGGACTTCTTCTTTTATATATATATATATATATATATATATATATATATATATCCCTTTATTCTACAGCACGAGTTTCGTGGGATTATATAGTTTCCAATAGATTCCTAGTTTGGTCTCTCATTGTATAATAAAATAGATATGTAGAATACACCAGTATTCGAATACTTAAATATTCGAATAGTCTTCAAATACTTAAATATCCGAATAGTATTCGAATACTTGGATATTCGAATTATATTCGCCAAATAATTGAGCAACTGAAGTATTCGAATATTCGAATACCGAAAAATTCGACAAATAGGAGACAATGCAGGTCTCTATATTTAACTTTTGCTTCCACATTTTACGTACAAACGCGTTTCCTGCTCTACAGGATCTCTACAAAATCTTCAAATAGAGAAATTCGCTTTACCTTCGAAATCGTAATAAATAGCACATCTCATAAATACGATCGCAAAGATAAAATCAGTTTCCCAATACCGAGACGAAAACCATGGGCACGTAAGATTAAAACACATTCGCAGTCGTTTGCGGCAGTAACGTTTTCAATTCTTTTCCTATACAGCAGTCTCATCTAAAAAAAAGAAACTGTACAAAGACATTGGTAGGATGAAAAATGCAGTATCCGCGGTAGAAAACGGCGTCGTCCTTGCGGCAAGGATATTCGGATGCATCGCACAGGACGCTCGTAATTTCCCGGGTAAGCTCCGGCAAATTAGCTCGGGGCATACGTTACCCTCGCTTTTGTTGTCCTTCCTCGCCCCCCCCCCCTGCCCGGCCGCCAACTGAGTAGAAAGCTCCGGTCCCCCCCTCTCCTGAAAACTCAGATTTCCTGGTAGCGAGCAACCCTTCCTTCGACTTTTTCCAGTGATAGCGTGTGTCCAAAGCGCGCGCGCTGTGCAAGCGCGTACATCCACCTCCACCCCCCCCCCCCCTCGGCGCACGGATACAGTGTGGCTAGCGTACGGCAGAGCCGAGAAAAGGGGGAAGCTCGCCGCTTTGGAAAAGCTCCGGGATGAGAAAAGAGAGCGGTGCAAGCCGTTAGGGGTGGCTTCCAGGAGGAACTACCCTCCGAGCAGAGGGACAAGAGGGACGCCTCCCTGGTTCGACGGGAAAGCTCCTCTGGTTGCAGTAGGCGTGAGCTGTGAGAGCTCCGCCCGCAAGCTCCATAGAACACGCCCAGGCAGCGTAGCTTTGCCACCCACCGCTGGCAATCCTGGAAAACAGTTCGACCAGCCGTGTCACCGGCGAGACTTCCGGCAGTAACCCCTCCACGGTTAAACGGGAGCCGTAGTCCTTCCATCCGTGATCCATCCCCTGCTTTCCTCCTCTCACTCCTCTCCTTCCACCTCCTCATCCTCATCCTCTTCATCACCCTCTCTCTCTTTCTCACTTTGAACTTCTCCTCCGGCCTCCTCCCTCCAAGTTTCAACTTCGGTCCGCTCTGCACACAGATTGCATCCGTAGCATCCGCGGATGCAATCATTACCCCGCTACCAGCCTCCGCTCCTCTTACGGGGAAGACGCTGAATGTGTATACACCAACGCTGGTTAGTTTGTACATGCTTGTGTGTGTGTGTGTGTGTGTGTGTGTGTGTGTGTGTGTGTGTGTGTGTGTGTGTGTGTGTGTGTGTTCGTCGTTTGTAGGGGCAGACCTGGTTCGAAGAGTGCACTGTTCAGGCGAAGGTTGGGAAAGTTTGAGGTAAAGCCTCGTAGATGCTTTATTAGCTTCAGGGTTGCGATCAGGAGCCTCGGGTTACCATGGGAAATATAAGTAATAGTAATGCAGGGAATAGTATTGGAAAACTGGACTCAGAACTGAAGATCTTTATTTTTGTATGCCTGCGTAAGAATTTTTGGATCATCCGGACTGGATTATTTAAAGACTCGAATAGTTTTTTTATTATAAGATGTTTGCCGTTTATAAAAAATTAAATATTGCCAAATTCAGATAATTCATCAAATTATCAGCTCAGTTGAATTGAAACACTCTGTTTTAGTATTAGCATACTGCTGTATTGAAACACACATGTGTAGGTACCTATGTACTTAAATGTAAATACCATGATTAAAGTATTCTTTTAAACTGAAAATATTATTCTTCAAAGAATACTGTAGCAAGTGCGGTTTCCAACATCGACAGCAGTAATGGGGCCACTGAATGTACTGCAGCAGACAACTTTGGAACACATTCGTGAACTAGAATTTGTTCGCAAATATCCCTACTGCATAGGTAGGTACATACTGCAACTTCGCTGTTACGAATATTCCAAATTTATCCTGAATTAATGTAGGCAAATTAGACAACTCAATTAACATTTCGTTGCTTGTTTTTAATTTGTTATAGGTGTCAAATTGTCCTGAATCAAACAATAATGGAGAATGAGAACTAAAACGCTTAGTATTCTGAAATATATAGCAAATCTGTAAAAATATAGTGTGTCATTTTATGGAACTAATGGAAGCAGTTAACTTTTAACTTCGCTTGTTATAAGACTACGTTTGACACATACTTGTGGCCATTTTTATTCATTTTCCTGTCAATTTGACTTTATAGTTAGTTAAAAATATGTTTGAATAAAAAAAAAGCGTTTGATTACTTATACCGACGAGATTATGGAAACAGTAGGCAAAATAAATTCTTGACTTTCAAAGATAAACGATTAGAAAAGCATCATGGTATCTGTTAATCTTGTCTAAAATTGAATTTTAGTTACAAGTATATGTAAATAAACAGTTCCGTGGCATTATTCCGTTCAGGCGTAGGTAGTAGGTATTCAGAATTCGGATAGAATTGCATCATACCTAGGTTCTGTTTAATATTGATTTTAACCAACTTCGAACGTTGTCGACTTATTTTTAGTTTGTAAGTGACAGTGATAAGTTTGTTAGTAGCACCGAATTTATGGAGAGGATAAAACAGATTAAGAGTATTTCTGTCGGGACTATGTAGACCTACCTCTTATTCGCATGATCGATGTTTACAATCGGATTGGAAAAGTGTGGAGTGTTGTATCAGCGAACGAAATCTCCCAGTTTTCCCAATCTGTCACGAGGAATTTGCCTGGGAGAAGATTTTCGGCCGAGTTCGAGCCGATATGTGGTAAGGCGTGAAGGATATCACCGGCTTTACGTAGGTATAAAAGCATCACGCGTTTCCATTATCTCGTGTCAAGTCAAAATGAGTGCATTTCAAGTCGAATAGGCCGCGCAAAGGTAAATGAATTCACAGTGATTAAATTAAATATCACCAATTTTAAAAACTGAATTACTTACTTTCCACCTACTTTCCTATAAACTGTACCGCGCGTCGATTAAAAAATATTGTGCATACCTATGCCTATACCTATTGTGCTTTTATTCCGATAAACGTCACAAGGGAAAAAGGAAATCGTTATACCGTAGCCATGGAATAGAATGTTGAATGGCAGATGTCACGTGATTAACGGATTAACTGACGAGCACTCTGCTTTATCCTCGGATTATCTAGTCTAATACCGTGGCGCTATTGGAGCTCGCTGAGATTAAACTGACCGCCCGATCTGACTGATCAGCTTTTTCCGTTCGCATAAATCGCTATCAATAACGTCGCTCGCAATCTGGGTTAGACGACTTTTGCTGTTTCATTTAACTGAATATAAAGTATGGATCTGGGCACGCGCATTCAACGCGTCACTTGATAAATGGGACGTCTTCGTAAAATGAAAACGTGAAATAATACCGAATTTAAACAGTGAAAATGAAATTGTATAGTTGACCTAGTAGGTTCAGAACGGGGATCCTTATTATAATGCCTTTACCGGAAACCAGAACTAGATTTATATTATACCGTATAATTTGTTAAAAATGTTGAGCAATTATTGATGCCATCGTCTCGACCTTTCAGCCGAATAAAGTTCTAAACCATTTATAAACTATCAATTCTTATTAAGCCCGTGTTTTTAACAGTACCTATCTACATTGCTAACAACTATTCATTCGTATATTTCGTATCAACATATACTTACTGTTAGTTTAATTTCTCATGTGAAGAATTTAAAGAAACAGTATTATATTATCTAGGATCAAAATTAATTACAGAATATTTAGATTTTCGCAGCAAGGTTTGTGTAACTCTTAAGTACATAGTTACCTATGTACCTACAGTTTTATTTGCACAGGTATCTGCAAACGTGAATTTATATTTGTAAACTTTATATGTCTTCTTCATAGATAGTGTGCAAGTTTCATTGCAAAATCTTTTCATACTCAAGTCAACTATTACTATTTTTCTCGTTTTCATTCAACTTTCAACAGATTTCAATGTATCAAACCGTTTTATCTCTTTGGCTTGTTTCTTTAGATATCCCGTTACTTCTTGTTTGTAAATAAATCAATGTATTGAGAATAATTAGGTCAAATGAGATCAATTAGAAAAATAACAGGTTTAATGAATATTTCTATTCCTCACGTTCTGCAAACGAGGCTGTAGGTATACAGAGGGTGTTAAAAAAATATTCAAGTGATTTAAGGCAAATAATTCCCACTGGTAACAAGATAAGTAAAAAATGTTTAATAAACACAGGTCCAGAAATCAAGCTTATCAAAGATGAAAGTGATTTTCAATGTCGGCAATGCAAGTGATTTGTCATATATGATACACACCTCTCCCATTCCTTGATTTGAATAGTAAGCAGGCATTATTAAATTCAATCCGTACAATCACTGAACAAGTGTGTAATCAGTGATCTCGAAGATGAATGACCAACGGACAGGCGTTATCGGAGCAAATGGTAAGATAATCCTTCGTTATGAAATGTGTACGAACGTGGAAGGTGGACACATAACCACCACTTGTAAAAATCGAAATAAGCATGTAAGTAGTAAGATCATGCTTGTACACGCACATGTCCAAATAGAAGCAGAAAAAGTTTTTTCATTACCAACACCAAAAATGGTTTCCTAATTTTTTTAGGTCGCTTTTTTAACATGTGTTCATTATGCAAATTTTTATTCGCTTTAATAAGTAGTGCACTATTTACTACATAAGCCATAAATTCTTTCCTTACAGCAACTTGTATAATAAAAACATAGTACACATTTGTATCAGTTCCTATGCATACATACGTATAAACAAGAAACTACTAACTATTAATATTTACATAAGTGGTGATGAGAATACAGGCAATAATAGTGAGAAGCACTAAACTTTTCTGAATATGTATTAGTATGTTTTTACGTATTCGTGATCGGTTAAACCTATTTATATTATAGCAGAAATTAATTCCCTTGACTCCCATAATCCGAAGCCAGCATTGTCCAAAGCGTGATCTATGATGAACCTTGAAGTGGTATTACCTTTGTTTCAGGCAGGCGTCCTTTATTATAAATTGGCATTTTATTTACATTACTTATTTACGATGAAAGTGATGCAGTGAAAATGTCTATTTAACATCAGAAACAATAAGGTCTTCTACGATTATTTCACATTTAAATCCGGGAATCTACCTGAAAGCTAAGCTAATTGTAAACTATGCTACGTTTTAAAAAATTAGCTTCAATACATTTTTATGTATGGGACCGTTAGCTTCCAGGTGGACCCTCGCCTTAAGAGTTCGTTGGTATTTTGATAAAAAATGTCTTTAGTTATAATTTACACACTGCGTGCCACGCAAAGCGATAGAAGCTATATCCTACATCCCATTACTGCCCGAGAGACCGGTGTGGGAGGGAGATTGTCTATACAGCAGTACCAACACTATGACGATGCCATTCGTACTCAGTTCATGTTTTAACAGCTTTCAGAGTCAAAAATTTACCTAATGTTGTAAATCTGATACCAAAAGGTTAGTGTACATCATTTTTTAAAAAAATATTACTTTTGTATATTATATTTTTAAACAGTTACTGAAGATAGTAATTTGTAGTGATAAAAATGATTGTTCCATTGCAGTAGTCATGGGAGAAGTTGAATGAAGCTCTTTAACCGATAATTCGATATCTACTTTCAATTATTGCAAGAATTATTCACTAATTTTAGTATTCGCCACTGAAACGTAAATTAAATTACTCGCGCATTAAGCGCGAATAAACTTTTAATTAAGTGAAATTAATTCATCTAGAACTGTGTGCCCATCACGAAATGATCTTTAAACGGAATATTCACAAGGTTACAACTGCATTCTCGTCTGTCAATAAAAGGGCTAACACTACTAGCCTTCAACAGATTTCCCGTGGAATTTCTAATCACGTTCGTGCAACGTCACTAAAGACAGAAACTAAATACGAATACTTAGCAAACCCCTAAATTGTAGAACTTTAAATTACTTTTACTAAAGCATAGAGGGTCCGGATGCGGCAGAACTTGGACTATCGCTCCGCTGATATCGAGTGCTATCAGACGCGTCGACTCCCTGCGTTTGACGTTCTCGTTCGAGCACGACACGTCAAAAGCAAAAAAAAAAAAGCTAACGCGAGTGAATGGATGCGGAGTGATTCGAGGCTGCTTAGTTCTAGGAAAAGAAAATCACAATCGAAGTAGCTGTATCGAGGGGGCGCGATCGAAATCCCCGCGAGATATCTTTACTCTCTTCCTCCGCAGAAAACCTCCGCGGAAGCGTGTCGCTGGTACCCAGGTGCGACGGTGTGCGTGAATCTTATCTCTAGACACACCCCTAGAACGCGAGGTGGGAGTCGAATTGCGGCGAGAGAAAGACTAAGGTGACTCGAAGCGAAAACAGAGAGAGAGAGAGAGAGAGAGAGAGAGAGAGAGAGAGAGAGACAGAGAGGAGGGATGGGCGAGTATAGACGACGGATGAAAGGGGGTGGACAGACGTAGGGCCCGAGGGGTATCGAGAACCGTGGAGGGAAACCAAAGAGGGCGACAGATACAGAGAAACTTAAAGGAAACACGGGAGGGAAAATAGAGGAGACGATGGAGGATCGGAAGGAAAAGGGCCAGGTGAATGAGTAGTAAGGTAGGAGGACAGAGAAGACGAAAAGAGGATCAGAGAGATGACGAGAGGAAGAGAGAGAGAAGAGAGAGGGAGAGAGAGAGAGACTGCGCGAATGACGAAGGTACCTATATAGTTCTGGAGGGTTTGAGGGTGAACCATCCGAATGAGGACCATCCTGGTCCTCCGCTGTGGGCGATGGTGGCTGTCGCGGTGGTGGGGTGACACCGACGGCGGGTAGGGCATCGTAGGGGCAGAACCAGCGCCGCGACGCCTCGGCATGCACAGTCGCGGCTCGAACGCCGTCCCACACGAACGTGTCGTCTTCGCGGCTCGTGCGTCCTTCGCAGCATCGTGTACGATGTTCGCAACTTGCCTGCCCTAAGCTCAGGATTTCCCGAGGACACGATCCCGAGAATCCCATCACGAAGAGCTCTCGGCCGACCCTCAAAGCCGACGGACGTTTTCGAGGATTTAAGGATTATGAAGGAACAAAAAAAGACTAAAGTCGAGACCACGCACCTGAATATATACATGATCAGGGGGGACAGTGTCCATTAAGCGATGTCCAGAGATTGGCAATTGTGACATCGTTACAGTATCGGCAACTGTTATCGACCTCCCGTGTGATATCGAGGATGACAACGAGATTTTCCAAATTGCATGACACATGATCGATGAGGTCGATCACTTTATATCGAGAACGTTGAACGTTCGCCGAGCAAAGATTGCACTGAAATTTAGTGGGCGAATTTCACACCTGTTCTTAGATTTTCGAAAACACTGAAAACTATTACCCGAGTGTCTTTCATATAGAAATCTCTACCAGTGAAAGTATATTTATCGACACAGTGTTTCTGTTTTGAAGAAACAGTGAGCATTCGTCGTAGGAAAGAATAAAAGATCTTATTGCGTTATGTCGAACGACATGGAATATCCGAGAATGCGGATAGTCGAGTTTGCTGTAAAATTAAAAATCGTAACGATCGCACCAGTTTCGTATGTTTAGTGCGAAATCGAGTTCCACATGAGCGCCGGTTTCATTAATGTTCCGAGGTACAGTCGCGTCGTACCAACCGCAAACACGTGTGTGCAAAGACTATTCTTTCCAATCCACTCGTAAGCCGTGCGCCGTCGACTTAGTTATTGATCGGATGATCTAATCAATTTTATCATCCGACTGTATTAATTCGACTCCTCCTTAATAACCAGCAACAACGCGGTAAAAAGCTCCGTATACCTGCATAATAACATCTGTCGCGCGATATTGTTGAACGAGGAACGAGCCATGAAATCAGACTGAAAGTGCATGGCCCGCGGGCTTCCATTCGCAATGGAGCAGAAAAATTAAGGATCGGCTTGCCTGTGACTCGAGAATTTTGAGGGGTCTGCATTCGCGAGGCGCATACCTATCAGGGAAGTGTAGCGAAATGAAATAAGCGGCATCGCTCGCCGACAAACGATGCGCAACGACTGATAAAAATCAGTGAAGACCGTTGAAGCAATAGGTGACAGTGTGATGTTGAACATGGCGGCGACTTCCGAGTCCCAGGACAATTATTGAGAGACTCTCCACGAGGGAATGGATTTTCAGAGCGCTATGGACACGTTTGTAGAGGCATGGATGGCTGCTAACACGAAAACGGATCAAGTACAGGTAAATCATATAATCACCGCCAATGATGCAAGGTGGAGGGTTCCTTTTTCTTCCTTTTTCTCCCTTTTTTCAGCTGCTCTTTTTTTCTCTTAAGGCGCTACCATTAAAGAAACGATTGTAATACGCTAAGATCGGTATCCGTGAAGAGCATCGTTGCGAAGTAACCCCTTCTAGCATTACACAGTCAATTTGCTACCCTACCAATTTCTGCCCTCTTGAGCACTTTCAGCTTATCACCAAGTTAATTCCTCCAAATCAATTCGCCACTTTCCGCTACATCTTGGAATACACCTTGGCCCAATAAGTTTTATACCAGAACAAATATTCCAGTGTAATGTAACCGTAAAATGTCTGTTTCGTTACATACATATGTGTAATACTTGGGTTTTACTATAGAAAAATAATATTTCGCAGTGTTGGTACATAAAATGTCAGGTTGATGCATATGAAAGTTCGTTTTTATATCAATCGTCGAGTGTATGTGACTCGTTTTAACTTTCATTTGATTCATTGAAATAATTTATTGTACATATAGTATACCTATAGTCTTTCACACTTTCTCAGCGAAACCAAAAATTATTCCAATTTAATAAAAATCAAATATTCCAGAGGCCAAAAATTCTTCGCCTGGCTGTTTTCGGGGTTTCTTCTACTTCTGATTATATCGTACCTACTAACATACCTTCAGCTCCGAATTTTGAAAATTATTTTGGAAATATTTCTCACGTTAATATAACTCTCTCCAAGTCGATATTTATTCTTTCCATTACTTTTTCATGTCTTCTATTTGCTTGGGTTGTTAGATAAAATGTACGGTCCTCTAAGCAAAAAGTGAAGATTAAAGAAATAATCTTCAATTAATAAAGTACTTACTTACCAGAGAACCACTATTTACTCATTACTGTGTAAATATGAACAGCAACAGAATATATCTAATACATGCATGCTTCTACATAAAAGTAACAATTCACAAAAATCTCCCTGAATATCGTTAACAATAGAATATAAAAATGCATTCAAATGTAATAAAGAAGACAAACAATAGTCAAATGTAGTTTTATGTGGCAGGCACCGATCTTCTGGAATTTAGGTACTTCTACTGCGAATTTTACATTTTCAACAGAACACAGCAGACATAAATCGACAAATTTCAGGAGTATTACTTGAAACGCGTTACAAAATTTCAGGGTGCGACATAGTTCAGTTTTACACAGTGTTAGTGAAAATTCCAATACCTATAATAAATAGTAAAATTCTAACCAACAGCGTGGGTGTACACTATACAATGCCAGAAAGAAATCTTACTGCAGACTGTAATTATATTTCAAAGAAATTTATACTCACAAGCATTCAAAATTTTCTATACACGTTTCACTAATCGTGCAAAATGCAGGTAATTAAGGAAATAAGTCTCGCCGACTGATAGTCGTGGAAAAAGGTATGACAACCAAAGAACGTAAGAAATTAACGATCCGGTGGCATTTTGAAGATACATAGAAATATGTGGATAGCTATTCGAAGACACGAATCTCTTAGGGGGGATATATTAAATCGGTGCAAAAGTTGGTTCGCTCACTGTTAGGTAATGTTAGGTGTGCGAAAATAAATTGTTTTACTATAGTCAGGGAAAATGCTTTGCTGAAAAAAGAAACATGTAATACATTTATACTTTTAATAAAGACTTTGGCTCAATAAAGCGAACGAACTTTGCACCGTCTTAAATAATAGACATATACATGTGTAGTCAATGTAGGCAGACAAGACCATAGAACATGTATATGCAGGTACCTACATACGTTCGACGTTCTAAAATTTCAGAGCGTTAACCGGAGCGGCGGTAGAGGATTGGGAGATAATCCTCGGTAAAACCGCGAATCGTATGTGTTCCGTGGATGGGAATACGTATATAGGTTTACACGTGTATGTACGGGGGGTCACGGGTTCTGACCACGATACGGATGTGCCCCTGCCTTCTTCCTGTGCCACGACCACGTTCACGTTCTAGCATTCAGTGCAATAAGACCGCATCTCCATTGACCAGTCGATCTCTTGATCGCCGGGGACTTCTGATTTTCATTTCTGACCTCTACAAATCGCACACCACCGCAGAGCCGCGTGAAACGAAACAAACCTATTTCGACGTCCATGACCATTACCACTGATTCTTTCCACGGTAAACACTATATCGATTGCGAATATTAACTATTGTTATGAAGTATTTTCCAATTCCATGAAACAGTAGGATTACTATTTAGCTTCCCAGATTGGGTCCGCAACAGCATATCTATTGCTGTTCCCCTCTTAATCTAATTACTTAACATGCACATGACATTGATATCTACTAGAAAGACCAATTATCATTATTCTTATTTCCGACTGACATAGTAAAAAAATATCCAAGGTGAAGTAACACCAAGTTTGACGGTGCCCAGGAAGTCCAGAAAGCGGGAACTCAACACCCTTATAAAAGCGACACCTTTCCTACGTTTCTCTCGTAATATGTATGTGCTTTCCTGATGTATTTCTGACATCAATTTGTGTGTTCAGATTAAATTCAACAGGATATAGAGACAGCTGGCAAGATATCCTTCAGACTTCCTCCCATTTTCTGCGTAGGTATATGTATTCGCACGTTTAAAAAACGTGTAAACCTTGCCGCGCATTTGTCACAGTGGCGCGAAAGAAACGGCAGAGTCGTAAATAATCCCATAACACAGTTAGACTCCGGTTTACCGAGGAGTCGCGAGATTTCCTCCCTTAGGACATTTTTACTTAACAAACACGGGGGCGACATACAATAGCATTGTAAATACAGTCTCTGGCGAACGTTTGAATCGCTCCATCCCCTACTACGTCTAGGTCCAGGGAAGGCAATAAATAATAGGCAGGTCTAGTTTCGCGAGTAAATAAATTCCAGTTTCTCCCTTAGTCGTTGGGATAGAAGTGCCTATCTATAAACGAACGATTAATAACGTAGTGCAAACGTATGTGCAAATGGTGCACAGTTGCGAGCAGTACCTATAACTTGAGAAAAGGTAGAAGTTTCGTTAGCGATCACAGCAGTTACTTTAAACTTAAGGTACCTCTTTCTAAAAATAATATTTAAAAGCACACAATTATTTCAGTGTTTCGTTAGCGATCACAGCAGTTCTGCCCTCCTTAGTTAAACTGTCCTATCTAGCATTTTTTCATTTTTCGAGATATGCAGAAATATTCGAAGTTCCACGCGTCTTTTACCTTTTAAGTAAAGTTAGAAAACTTTGCGTGCTTCCTAAAGATTTATAAACAGTCTAATGTATTTAACCTAACTCTTTTCCGAATGGTTAAAATATCCTATCTAAAGCAATTAATTAATTGGTACGTTAATGATACATTACCTACAGGTATACCTATTACAAAAAATTATATTAAGCTGTTACGAAACAATGACAACATCTTCTAATTTGAATGAAGAGAAATAAGGACGGTACAAAGTAAATGATGAAACTTCAGTTTCCTCGGTTATTTCAAAATGCTAGATAGGACATTTTAACTAAAGGGGGCAGAGCTACTTTAAACTTAAGGTACCTCTTTCTAAAAATAATATTCAAAAGCACACAATTATTTTAGTGGTTCAAAAATATCTTCTGCGAGAAACTTACAATTAGGTATATCCCAATTGTTTCCATCTAGAGGGTTACATACGAGTGAACATGCTGGCGATGGACTTACAATTACTTAGTGCTCGCTGCTCCATATCAGCAAACTATTTAAAGACCACTGAAATCTCGAGGAAAGAATTATTGTAAGTAAGCTGTTTATCAGTCACCTACAGAATTGCAATGCCGTAAAAAAGAAGCGTTGAAAACTATGGAAAAGAGCTGTTTACTTATCGTCTAAACTAAATTCTAAAAGCTAAAGGGAAGGGATTTAGAAAACACCGTGTAGGTAGGTATATCCTCGAGCGCTTTCTAATGAACGCTTTAGTTTAACGAGTTCGTGGATTTCGAGTTTAACACCAATAGATTTTGGATATTCGAAAATTCCAGCGACAGGAAGCGCATTCCGATGCTGAAAGTCGCGCCCTTGCCGCGTTTTACGCAGGAATATGTAGTAATGGCGTGGCCACGCACCGAGGCCACGTGTGTAGTACTCGAAAGTGCGTACCTACATGTACGTCCAAGGATAGGTTTGAGACACGCATGGTCACGGTATTTGACCACCCCAGCTACCGGAATGATTGTAATCCATCTATCCGGCCACCGAAGCCGATACATCAAACGCACGTAGAACTTTTCTCGTCCCTTTTCCTGGCTGCCCCTTACCCTGTCTTTCTGGCACGCTATCTCTTCCAACGGACATAACGCAAATATCTCAGCAATATTAAATTTATGGCAATGCTGATATTTAGTTCTACATCGTACCCTATGTAACTTCCTTAGTGATTGCACCGTCGATGGCGCATTTCACGATCAAATCTCCCACGATTCACTCTAAAATATTTTTGTAATTAACGTCTTTGCTACTCAACCGCATTTCAAATGGAAGTATCTTACAAAACAGGTGTCGTAAAAAAGTCCTCTTTAGGCAGGTAAGCTAACGATAGAATTCTTCTCCACTTGTGTTACATCGAAGTGAGTCTTCGTTTGTAATAACCGTTGGTGGAAAGTAAATGTTAAGGGACAAATAATATAGTACAAACGGACACACATTGGATACAATTATAGTGGACGTATTTTTAATTAAAATACACCGGCGGGCAGGAAAAGGAGACGCGAGAGTTATAGCGAGCACATGTGTAGTCCCTTACACTGAATTTGGCTATTCGTTATGTAAAAACCTTGGCAGGGTGGGCTATGATAATAGAGATAAAGAAGATACACCTTGTTCTATTTGTGAATTCGTGCTCTTTGTGTTCTGTAGCTGCCTTTTTAATCACGAATAGAAGGCAGCGAACATACGGTGGCACGGCCAGCAATTTATGTAACGTAATCGTGGAAGCATCAATCCGCGGATTATCTAGCGCGGGAAGAGGGCCAATTATTGTACGTGGATATCGGCCATCTGATATTTCGATAAGCCCGATTAGAATGTTGCACGATTAACGTGAACCGCGGAGACATTTAATTCCACTCTATCGATGCTCGATAAAGGCAGATATTACATTGGTCAATATTATTCAACTAACCACTGGGTCTTTATCACAGAGAAAAATTTAACGGGACTCCGTTTTCCCTTAATTGTTTGTAATGAATTGTCGTCGCGTGTAATATTAAGTCAGGCCCAAGTCGACACTTAGCCACTGATTGGGCTGTTAAACGTGGTACAAAATATTTCAAGTATAAGAAACCAGTTTACAACAAGTCGTCGACTTATAAACTGCTCCCTACGTTAATAAACACTGAAATATTGTAGCAATAAAGAAATTCGAGAGGTACGATTCAGATAGTGATCTAAGCGCTACAAGTTTTGAACGTTGTTTAGAATAATCTCGGTGTAGGAAATCTATTACGTGCTTGAGAGCGAGCTTTTAAATCAGCCCTGAACACGACTATCTTCGTAATTAATTGGTTAATAATTTTATGTAGCGCACCTATAGGGTATAGGGTATAATGAATGAAATTTTAAGTTATTTCTTGTCGACGAATTAAAAGATTGTATCTTCTAACCTTACATATTTACTCCTTATACAAAGCCAAAATATTCCAATTTAATATTGCAATTTTTGCGCAGCGGTGCAAGCATAAATTATCATTATAAATCCTATTGTACAAGAAATTATACGGAATTCGTGCGGAAGAGGGGGAAGAAACCTGCGATACCTTTTCATGCAGATTGCAGAAGGCGAAAGGGACCTATCAAAATTAGCAGGTCCAGGTGGTAGGAATAAAACGCCAAGTTCGAGGAAATAATAAAGAGGGTTGGATAGTGCGCTCGGTAATTTACGCGCCTGGAGTACGTTGGCAAAGGGCCGACACGAAACAGGCCGCGAAATTTTTTGATAGGAAGAGGGCAGCAATTTAGAAGGTTATGGAAGCTGACGCATGCAGAACTCCGGCACGGGCCTACATTCAATTACCAAATATTGTAGGCCGGCCGTTTCTGGTTCGATCTTACGTAAGCTCGTTAGAAAGACGCGACAGAAATCTATCTGGAAATAAATTCCTGGAACGGCCGGGACCCTCGCTCGTTACAGGATCGCGCGGAATTTTACATTGCTCGACGATTAAGGTTATCATCTTAACGGGAAACACCCGAGCAGGAAACGTCGTCGACGCGTATCTCTGTTACACCCGGTAGATAAGCTGATCCGCCGATAAACGATGTCAAACCGTTGTTTGCGATGCTGGTATTAATTCGTGGTGATGTTGCGTTTTGCGAACGGGCACCGTGCTCGTACTGCCTTTTTTGTAGTTCTTCTTCGTAATGACTCGAGGAAAACGATTAATTATGATTTATTTCGACGGTGCGACTGGATTTGAAATTATCATCGACCGACGGACAGCACAGCATGCCTAATTGCAAATTATGAATCCTGTTTGCCAATCGAAGAATTAAAAGTTTCGGTAACCTAGTATTAAATTATTTATAAAGGTGCCTATATTCTCTCCATAAGACAAGTATAGCGAGCAAGAACCGCGCCGCTTAAACTGTTATTAGTATATAAGAATAAAGATTTAAATTTCGTTTTTCATGTACATACACAAAGCTTGAGCCAATAAGAATTATAACCTTCCAAACTTATATGTAGATTATTAGATTTTAGCAATGATGTTGATTAACGTTAAATTTTTTAATGAAATCTCTGTAACGATGGAAAGTTCACACAATTCCCTCCGTCTATCACATTACAATAACACTATATTTTAAAAAGGTAAGTGTAGGGTGAGTTGTAGGAAACGAATAAGAAGAGACGAGAGCTCGATAAACAAAATATTACACCTTCGTATCGGTTTAAAAATCGCACGGAGATTCCAGGTAACATAAAGGCAACGTCGCTCGGCGAACGGTGCATCGTGCATCCCCTTTCGCGTCACGTCCAAGTTACCGCGATATCACTTGGGGCGTTAGCCGGATAAGCCGCTAACCCCATCCACCTGTTGCCCCTTCTTATGTGTTCCTGCTTACAGGCTCGCGTTCATCCTCATTCCTCGCGTGGAAGCGAGCCAAGGGCCCGTCATCCTCGTCCAACGCACGCTTACCTTTGGGCTTCCCTTTCCTCCCTCATCCACTCTTTTATACTTTATAAGTATGTATGCGTACACATGCATACACCTACCGGTGTCGGGCTTGTGCTCCTTTTCCTTTTCTCGCCACCTATACGGTGTTCTCGACGTGCTCGCTCCTTCCACGCGTTCCTCCCCCTACTCCACCTCATCGTAATCACGCTCTTCCTTTCTTCTCCTCTTCTTCCCTCCCTCGCTCTGGTTCCAAGCTCGGGTCTTCAGCGGTCTGACGTGTTTTTTGCGAGTGCATACCTCGAAGCAGCTCCCGAAACAGTAGCTGGTACCCCGGTACAGTCCGGACCAGTGAAAAAATCAGCGACCCGAGCTGGGCCCCGATCGGATGATCGACCGCGATCACAGAGTATTTCGTCGTTATTTTCCTGGAATTAACTTTATTATTGCGCCCAAGCAGTCAGGTCCGGTTGGACTGCGGGGGTAGCGTTCTCGTCTAACGTGCTAGAGACCGTTTAGGCGCGATAGTGTGTTTGCACTAAACAATTCTCCGTGTACTTGCCGCGTTACAGCATGACGGATTTTGTAAAGGCATGCAGCGACGAAACGGTGCTAAAGCGAGAGACTGTATCGTTTATTTTGTCACACTAGCTGATCGTGTGAAGAGGAGCGAGAATGTACCTAATCTGTGTTTCGATACCTGGCGAAACTTTGAGTAGTTACCTACCTATTATGTAAATGCGAGTAGAAGAGATTATCAAATAGAAATTTTAAAAGGATTTGATTGTGTCCATTGGCGAGGCAGAGCGTACGGTTTAGAAATTATGCGATTAAAATGTTACTTAAGCTTTTATCAGATCTCGGATTTTTCAAGAGTTCGACTAATCTTATCCAAAGTTCGATCTACTGATTGAGAAAAGACGAAATTCTATCCGCAATGAAGTAGCAAACGCTTCAAGTACTTAACATGAACCTCAGAGGGAATATTTTTAAGTACTTTATGATCATAGTTGCTTAGCCAACTATCAGATATTATCGATTAATATAAAAATCTTACTTCTTTCTTCTTTTAAATTGACATGTTAATAAAATCTAGGGTAAACCAACCAGTGAATGACCGAATTGTTGAATTTATGGACCTTTGAGATTAATACTTGAATATATTTATGTATAACAACAAAACAACTGTTGAAATTGCATTTAAATTTATGTTTCTTGAAATTTCTATAAAAATAATTACTTATTATTATCGTAATTTTTAAAAAAAAAAACGATTATAAAATGCAAAACGTGTAGAAGCCCAGTAAATGATCGCGTACTTTTAATAAGAATTGTACTTATTAATGTTTCCTTAATACGCGTAACTAAAAATATGGGATATTAAAAGAGCAACTACACTCCATTTATAAACATATAATATTTTTAAATTAATAATTTACATTTCTTTGCCTAATGGTCATTCACTGGTATGCGGTCAATTACTGGTTGGTTTACAGTGAAGATGTATTTTTCTGTAAACGTCAAGTAGAACACCTACCTATCTTGTAAACAAGTTTGCTTGTAGAATCATCCATTAATAGGTACCTATCTACGAAGATTATTCAAATACCTATGTACATGAAGTATGTATGTACTGAAATATGCATGTAAATATGTACTAAAATGTTGATTTATTGATTATGCCATTATTCTTCTAAATTCAATTAATTATATTATTATTATTTTCATCATCACTATTATCATTATTGTTATTTCTATTATTTATGAAATGACACTCAAAATATTTCCAGCACTAGTTGCTAATGCGATCATCCTTTGCAGAAAAATGATTCACTAAAAAAGAAAAGTAATAAGTAGGTACATATACATACTAACTCCTGTACATTAGTGTTACCTTCATTACATGTCATAATGTTGTTGCGCAACACCTTCCCCGATTTAATTAAGTGAATATTCATATAAGTTTAAGAATATCGACTAATCTCATCATCCATCGACATCGGGCTGGTGAAAATGAAAATAGCAGTGTCCTCGGTAAATTCGATAATCTAACGCGATACCTGACAATGAAGCTTAAATAAAAAGCGACGTTGCGATGTAATCTGTGATAAACTGTTAAAGGATTAGGCGATTCCCCATTTGGTGTGGTCGTCAAGTTCCACGGAAGCGTCATCGACGATCCAGTTTCGAGACAACGAAAACTGCCGCGGTGCATTTCGCACTTCGGCCGTAGTGTAGGATTGTCGCATTCTGGGCCCACTTGACCCTCGTTAACACCACGAACGGCTTAGCCGTTAGTGTTAAGTTCAGTTCACTCATACATAAATCTAAGTCTCCGCGCTTATGCCTTAGCAGGCCTGTGTCGGAATTGAGCACGTGTTCAGATTTCATCGGTGATAACGCTTAGATCATCCGGCTTATTCGATACGACCGCCGCGTCGCGTCGCGGGTTCGACTAAGTAGTACGTTCAGACTGTCCTCTTCTCATCTGTATTAATGATGAAATTATTACGTTGCTCCCATTACGTCTATTATTAAACATGTACAATTAATTGAAATTTCTCCTGTAATTGTGTGCGACGTCATATTCCCACACGCCTCGCAGTGCGGCAACATTTTAGACGCAAAGGATCTTGAGGAACTACATAAGTACATACCTACAAACATATTGAAGTCTTGGAATATGTGTTAAAAATTACGTAAAAGGATAGAATAGAAAATATAGTTTGGTTATAAGATAACAATACCTAAGAGCGTCTTTAATAGTTGTGGTATTTAATTTCTTCCCTTCTGTTTATACGTGGTACAATAATTGATTAGATTTGCGGTGCACAACATGCATAATGCACACTGTTGAAATACATTCTTCTCTGCCTTAATTGTTCTTTAACGTTTCACAGTATGGTTTGGCAGAGTATGCCATATTCTGTAGTCTTGTTAAGTTTCTCTAGCGTCATTTCTTAAAATACTTCAAACAGATTTAGAAAATGTATAGTTTATTTGACTCGATTGATTGCATTTGAGGGAATTCTGTACCTACTAGCTTTACTATTCGGCATCGCCCGAAATTTAGATTCTGATTTTATAAAAAAATTTTTTTTTGTGAAAATAGTCATATTCATCTGGATTAGTTAGGCACAATGAGCTGGAATACATTTCGTGACCGCAGAGGTTACCGTTCGAAAGTTTTTAGGCGAGAGACAAACACACAACCGCTTTCTGCTTTATATATTAAGATATGGAAAATTTGATCTGACATAAACATTATGAATTAATAATTTTTTACGAAAATATGGTTGCTTAGTAGGAGCCATCTAAGTATCTATCTAAAATAGAAACATATATTCTATTTCTTTTGTGATGAGGGACATTAAATGTAAGTATGGACGGAAATGGACTTGGAGAACATTATAAATTTATATGAAATTTAATAGAATATGAGATTTTTCGTATAACAGTAATAATTATAATAATCAATTCCCTTGTTCAAGTTTCTAAACTATTACCCACCCGAAATAACTATCATGCACGAAACGAAAAAGAGAAAAAGGCACGCAGGAATTATAATAAAGTCACATACGCCCCGGTACTAAGAATAAGCTATGCCAGGGATTTTCAGTGCAGATTAAGGGCAGCGCTGGATTTGTATTATTTCCGCGGAGATTACCCCGCGTGCAGTTTTATGCGACTTACAAACGAGCAGTAAAATAAGAATCAAAATTATTCTCATTGTGTTTGGCGTCATACGTGGGACAGCCTACACTATATGCAGATATTTTCATTCGCGCACGCATTCTGACAGGAATGTTCGTGACGTTGCTATTTATGGTACGAAACACAGGTAATGTTGCAATGAAATTTTATAACCTAATGCCACTGATTGTGAAATTAGATACACTCGCAGTAACCAGTTAAATGGGCCACTTTCTGACCAGAAACGCCCCTGGTGCATTTAACAAAATATATTTCAGTTTACATAAAAATTAATTAAATTATTCTACACATGGCAAATGTTAAACATGACGCGATGCTCTATTCACTATTAATTAATACGAGTGTAATTATTAAACTGTCACGAGATGTTATCTCGTCTGCTCTGATAACAGGCAAATCTTGGTTTCATTATGCTCATATTGCAGTCTTTTCTAGACACTGCAACTTGTGAACTGTATTAGGTACCTACTGCGCGAGACAGCTTACGAGTATTAAAAATATGTTTTGAACTTCATTAACTTGTACTTTCTTCTTCTCTCATTTCCATAATTAATTTATAAGTTAACCCTTGTACGACAAGCAACTTGATTGTATGTAACTACATTGGACTCAGAGTCTATTTTACCTATAATTTCATTGGTATGTACACACCTCAGAATAAGCTCTTACATTAGATACATTCTGATTTTGATATGATTTAAAATCCTTATCCCATTTAAGAAGTAATATTTAATATGTAATATTAAATATAGTTTAATATTTACGGTGAGTCAAAATGGACTCGACATCCGCTTAGCGAGGGTTAATGACACATTCATTTCATAATATCGCACCTGAGTAATCATATGTTCTCTAATTTCTTATACTTATGTATAATGGTGTGCATCAACCTGAAAGTTACACTCTGTAATGTGCTAATTAATGCCACGCAAGATAGCGGAAAAATACAAAAATGAAGTAGATACTATTTAGTATCTTCAATTTTGCGGTTCCAGAGCCAAGCTTTGGCATTGACACACAAGGCCTCTCCACCTTCGAGGCCGAGCAGCGTGTCCTCGTTACCGAGGAGCCCCCAGTCTCATCAGTCTCAACACTCTCAGCCGCAGAATACTGTTCAGTCTCCGTCGGTGCATCCTCATCAATCGCAGACACCGCTGAGTGCGCCCCAGACACCATTTTCGGTGCACAATCAGCACACGAAGCAAGAAGCGAACACAAGCCCGAAACAGGAAGGATTCGATCTCAGCAAATCTGGCTCCAGCACAGGTGAGTTTGTGCTTTATTTACCTTCATCTCGTATCATTCAATGAATATTAAAATGTCGGAACGCATGAGAGCCGAGGGAATCAATCGTTCCACCATGTTCATTGAAGGACAGTCGACGCAAGGCTGCAAAAGGAATTACTTAATGTAGGTAACTGATGGGATAAAATGGAATCTCATTAATTCGGTGCCAGAAACGTTGATGCGCAGGGTGTTTCGTAACAGGTGGGGTATAATCGAAAGGGCAGCGATTGTATATGGAAAAATTAGTGTTTGTTCACGGAAGACTTCCTTATGCATGCATCTGATTGTGAATAGAAAATTTAAAAAATGTAAACAAACCTCAAAAAAATAAAACTGCACTAAAAAGTAACAAATAATTCTTCCAATTTTATTTAATCTACGACTCCCAATTTTGTTTTAAGTCAGCGCCATATTTACACAGCGCAAATGATGAAGCGCAACTGATTTTTAAAAAATTGGGAGTCGTAGATTAAATGAGGAAAATATTTTTTACTTTTTACTGCATTTTTATCTTTTATAAGTCGGTTTTAATTTTTTATTTTTTTATTTTTTACTTTTTAGTTATTTAAGATATATAACTACATTTATTTAAAAAAAAATATGGCTGGGCCTACAAAAAGAGATGCTCGTAAAAAAGAACCGTTTGCTAGAAACGGAAGATTCCAAAAATAAGCGACCTGGAAAAGTGAAAGTAAGGATGTCTCAAATTCGATATATGGGGTCTACAACTCAACGCGCAGAAATACCCTAAAATGCGAGAATACATGAAATATAAATTATGTAAATAGGCGAAGTTTGAATTAACCGGTACTGGCAACGTATTGAGCCAAAATTGATACAGTGTAGAATGGGACCACCGGGACATCGTCCTCTTTCGAATAAAAGAAAAATTATCAAAATCGGTCCATATGGTGAGGAGTTATGCGCGGAGAAACATAAAACAAACATACGGGTTGGAATCTATAACCTTCTGCTTCTTGACGTCGGTTAAAAAGTCGACAGAAGTGATCAGTAGGTAAATAACATATGTACGAATAACTGCGAATGAAATGAATTTTTATATAAAAATAAAAGGACATAGTAAAATAACTTTTCTTTAAAATAAGCATTTATGTTTGAAAGCGATATTAAAAATCCAAATAGGTATGATAGTAGATACTCATGGACTCGATTAACAATAAGAATGGTTTTCTTCGTCAAATAAATTTTTTCGAAAACTAAACTTCATTCGAGAAATAGTTATTTCAATATTTAGATTTCTTTTTATACAAAGATTCATTTCATTCACAGCTACATGATATGTAGGTACCACTGCATTTTGTCAACTCTTATAATAAGTCACACGTAACGGACTAACAGACGAGTGTTTAAAATCATTTATCTCGAAAAGGAAATTTCTCATGAGCAAATTTTGTTCATCGAAAATGTAGAATAAACTTTTTTTATACGATCTTCGGTTATCGAGAAAAAGAAATTTGAAAATCTGTCAAACATGCGCCCACTCGCAGTACTAGGATGATTTAATACGTGAGTATAAAAAGACTACCTACTAAGGTAAATTTTATTGGAGAAATTACTCAAAACGCTGTCTATGTTGCTGCATACAGAGGCGTGCTCTATTAAGCTAAATTATTATCCACTCTGTGTAATGCATTATGCGTTTTTAATTTCTCAAACGCTGCAAAAATCTTTGCTTTTAGTTTTTCAATGCTTCTATTAAACACAGAATAAACTTAATAAGACTCGATAAACTTCTTAAACAGAATAAGACTCGATAAAACGAAAGCAACAAGGATGCTCAATTTTCAATGTTATTTTTCTCGATAACTGAAGGTTATAGAAAAAAATTGTATTCTACATTTTCCATTCGTATCGGCATGCAAAATCATCCCTTTACGCCTGTACTAGAACACCCTGTATTTCCCACTGAATTTGCATACAGCATTGACAAATATTTCGAGGTAGACACTACTGGAAATATTCGTTGCATCATACAGAAGTTGACACAGCGTGCACCTCCAATTTATTTTGGCTAATGTATCGAGCACTCGATACCTATTTAACTGCCAATCACGTACTAGCATTTTCGTAATACTAATATGAAGTAAGATATTAATGATATGTATTCGAGTGATGCAATAAATATTTCCAATAGTGTAAATACCATATTAATCCACCCACTATTGTATTTTATTCCAACAGTTTTAATAACTGAATAATAATTAGCTAATCACATCTGTCCCTTACGAAAACAGGAAAAATAATCTATTTAGCAATGGTAAAAGGTAAAAGAATTTGGATCCGATGCTTGTAGCACAAACTTCCGTCGATGATGACGAAGAGTCCGTGTGTGTAGACGGTGGAGGTCGCACAGGGAGGTTGTTAAAGCTCGTAAACGAGATAGACTATCGGCGGAATTTCCTTGATCCTCGATAATGTGGTGGAAACAATTTACACGCGTCCGTTTGCCGGGGCGAATGAAAGCCAGAGTCCGCGCGCGCTACTTTGAGACCTATTGATTTCATTTGATACACGTTACAACAGATTTTTTACATATTATGTACTACAACAAACTGACAACTGCAAAACATCTCCCAATTCGTACACTCTGATTTCGATTAATCTTTGCTGACAAGTAGGATGCTAAAAAATATTAATGATAAACCTGTTTTCTCAAATTCCTTGGAAAGTAGGTAACAGTGATAGGAAAAGATGTTAATTGTAAGTATGAAAGGTGTTTATTTTCTTATAAGGAATAAAATGATGGGAACAAAATTTGAAAAAAAGTTGTTTCAATTTCACGGCAACATGAATGAATATTAATCGTCCGCCCAGGCCCCAGGAATAAAGAGTGAGCTACACTGTAGCCCCTTGTAGTCCACCACACTGTCACCATGATCTCTTTTGGCAATGCAGAGATGGCTCCGGTTTGTGTCCTGGGCGATTACCATGATTAACCCACTGCCTCGATCGTTTTCTGTTGTCGTAAGACGTAAGTGATCCACTTCTCATCGTAGCTTGCGACTCTCCTCAAAAGCTGTATTCTATTGTTCCTCAAATAGAACTGTAAATCTCAAATCGTTGCTGCTGTTACTGATCGCTTAATTCACGAGGAAGCCACTTGTCGAGTCTTTTAACCTTTTCGGTGTCCTCGAGATGATTGCTGATGGTTTTACTATATACCCCAAGCTCTTCTTACACCGGTCAGAGTTGGGTAAATTTTATTTTGTATAACGAATAAATCCCCAAGATTTATTCGTGAATAACGAATAACGATTTTATTCGACGAAAAATTCTTCGTGAATAAAGAATAAATTTGTAGCGTTATTCGAGCCAGATTTATTCAAATAAGAATTTAGTCGTTATTCGAAAGAGCTCAGCGACGAATAAATGTGACTAATAAGCGGCGTGACGGTGAGGGCGCTTTTCGAGATAGCGGTTGACCGGGCCGACCATTGATGACAGACTGTTTATGTCTGGTTATTAAGGTGGAATTAGACGGCGCGTGGCTTAGCGAGCTGGTTCGGTTCGCCTAGATCGGCAAGTCGGCTTGGCGAGCCCGACTCGGCGATCCATGACCGATCAAACGACGCGTAGCGTGGCGAGCTGGCTCGGCTCGTCTAGTTCGGCAAGTCGGCTCGGCGACCCATGACCGATCAGACGGCGCGTGGCTTGGCGAGCTGGCTCGGCTCGTCTAGCTCGGCAAGTTGGTTTGGCGAGCCAGGGCGAGCCGAGCCATGACTAATCAAACGGCGTGTGGATCGGCGATACACGCGCAAAGTTCGCCAAGCCACGCGCCGTCTGATTCCACCTTAGTTACAAAGAAGGGTACCCGCCACAAAACCCAATTTTTGGTTATCATAATGCAGTAATAATTTGTATTCGACAATCAGGACGTCAATTTCAATGATTTTTTAATTAATATGTTAGCAAATTGCCTGTTTAGCAGCCACCTTTTTTTCGGCGATTTATTCGAATAAATTCTTATTCTATTCGTAACATCATTATTCGTTGACATACATAGGCGGTTTTTCGCGGATCTTAGTCTTTAAATTCTCCTCTCCAGAATGGAATTTTTCGCACCATCTCTGTCCCTTCATTAGCGATATCATTACCAAA
Organism: Andrena hattorfiana; assembly: GCA_944738655.2. Taxonomy (NCBI): domain Eukaryota; kingdom Metazoa; phylum Arthropoda; class Insecta; order Hymenoptera; family Andrenidae; genus Andrena; species Andrena hattorfiana. The sequence continues at coordinate 26,525,059 of OX122889.2, forward strand.
CGCACTGTTGATATTGCGAGTGGCATGGCCCACACTGTGACCCAATTTGAATTCAAACAAAAAATAACCGATTTTGATGACCAGGAAATATGTTTTTTTACATACCTACATATTCGCAGAAAACTTTAGTTAAACTTAGGTTATGATGATGTACACTTCATTCTGGCGAAAGAAATTACGTAAAATAACAACCAGCGATTGGTTTGAGTTGAGGCACAGTTCTTGTCTTGTAAACAAATCCCCGTGCGCTCGTTCACTAAATTACCAATATTCTAATAGAGTAGTACTTGCAGTATATGTCACGACGAAAGCGAGCTCTCGAAAAATTCATCAGCTTCAATATATGTTTTGTTGGTAAACTTGTTGAAAAGTTACCTCCTCACGTATTTCAATGACCTTGACATATGTTGTCAAAGTCATCATTCTAAACAACATTTCCTTTTAAACTTTTCGGCGGTATTTGTAGATAAGCGGTGGTCCCATGCTGACGCATACGCTGACATGGACACGTACCTACGTACACCTATTGTACACCTGTACGCAGAATTCATTGTACAGTAGCAGCAGTGTTTCGCAAATATCTCGGAAACTAAGGCCGAGCGGCTGTTATATGTATAGGAAATTGTTGTTCAAAATGTTGAGTTTTCCAACATATTTAAATTTCATCAAAATGGGTAAGGTGAACCCTTTTATGCACAATCACACTCCCCAAATAATGGTAACCTATCATGGATTGTATGAACTTTAAGTCAACACGAAAAAACTCCGAACTCTCGGTTTCAACACTCAACTAATCACTTTAGAGATCAATTTGCGAATGATTAGAAATCCGACATCTCATATAACAAGACCTAATATTTCTTTGTGTTGAAGAAGAGTGAAAATAAACAACGAATCAAATTGATAATCATACGAGTTTGTTAATCGAATAAAATTCTGAAAAATATTTTTGTTAAATTGTTTTACTCGCAGATATACCTAGCTTCTTCGTGAAGGCAACACCTGCCTACGTTTAAATGTACCTACCTATTATAATCATCGCACTATTGTTGTTCGTCATTTAGAAAATTTAGAATACATGTTCTTCGAAAGATTTATGATTCCTCGGGAAGCTTTTTCCCATCGGAATTTCCATGATCGTGACTTTGAACAAGAAAACGGTGAATGCCACAATGAGAAGGCGGAGGAAGGGGGGCGAAAGTACATATTTGCTTCTCGAATTTCGGATGACAAAGGGAGAAAGAAGAGAAAGAGAGGCGGCAAAAGCACGCACTTCCTAAATCTACGGATTTCGAGGATCCTCCTTAAATCTTCAAGCGTCAGGGCTAATCCTCGGCTTTAAGCTCGCAGCTTCTGTTTCTGCCTTTCCATCGTCCTTATCTTGACCGCCCTCGCTGTCTTCGATTTTTGAATTCGTTGAAAGTTCGCGGAACCTTGCGATTGATTTGAAAAACAATCTGCGTCTCCTCGGCCGACACGGCTTCTTGGCTAGCAACTTCAAGATGAATATCTAAGAGAAATATTATTTCGTCTCTGAAGCCATTATTTTGTATAAAAAAAGATGGGTCAACAGAAAAAAGTTTCGAGGCTTGGATTTAAAAGTCAATTGTTAAAATTGTTTTTATTCGTTACGTATGTTTTTTATGTTTATCGCCATTCTGAATGTATAAACGAATAAGTAAGTAAGTAGATACGTATGTTCATCGAGATTAGTACAAATTCAAAAACACCACCTTCTTCTTTTATACCTTGATGGCAATCTTTGTACATGTTGTTTCTGACGAAGTAGTCAATAAGTAGGTACTATTCCATAATCTCGAATGCTGGGTTTTAAAAATGATTTCATAATTCATATCACTGACACGTTGGAAAGCTCCAATGAATATTCTCGTAATTTGGTTTTCTCCAATTTGAAAATACCTTCTTATATTTTATGTATGTGCGATGCATGTTGTTTCTCTTACATTATCATTATACGATCATAGCTACCTACATAAAATCGATATCTGCTACTCTAATGTGGGTACAAAAATAAACCGTTTTTAAAATAATATCCACTTGTTTATTATAATGGCTAATTCTAAGACATCAATGAAACTTTTACAACCCTTATATACAGAATCAAGAGATAAGGCTAGTTAATATATAGAAAAGAGAATGACTGGTTATTAATAGAAACAATATAATAGGAATTACTTTTACACGGTGTTTGGTAAATTGTGGTACAACCAAGAAGGTGAATTCTCATAAAAAACAAGTGACGAATGTAGAATAAATTTGTTTGATTGCTCACTTCGCTTTTCAAGACGAATGATACAGTAAGTAGGTATAACACTATTTTACATTTATTCGACTATGCATAAGACGTTTCTTACTTGGGTCTCTTATATTTATCTGTATGTCTATTTTTACTTATGGGACGATGTTAAAAATTGTTTACAAAAAAGAGATAACAGGATCTAAATAATTAAAAAGATGCTGCAATTAATTCAGAAGAATTTGTTACGAAAAGTGCAGCTTTACCTGCAACAAACGTAGATAGTACCTAGGATTATCCCTAGTCTTTATATATTACGTTCCTACTATAAATTATTTTATCACTTGTATTGTTATTTTATAAAGGAATCGTATGCCAAGAGTTACTTAATATATTTAATACATATTTTACTAAATTTATTTAAGTAAATCTGCAAATCCTAAGTAATACCATACTTGTGTATACTTTATATCAAGTAATTTGTTTCTAAAAACCATACAACCAACCAAAGAAACTTTCTTTATATTGTTTATCTACCAGGATTTTCATCAGGATTTAGTTGCCCCTTGTTTGGCTGCATCACAATTTACTGAACACCCTGTATAGGTGCCAGGAACGGTTGCTTTTCCAACCCATGTTCACCACCTGTTTTTTGCTTATTTTAATCAATATTATAACCGTGCAAATTAGTACCGCGCATTTGTAAGCAGCCTGTAGAATTGAAAAAGTTCTTCACGGAAGGTTGCCTTTTCCCTTGCTTCAAGAGAACGGCAATTGCGATTTAGGATAATAGGGTGCTGCGTGCCCATGTATTTCGGGTTTACCTGTGCCAGGGCTTGTGTGCCTCGGTGTACAAGTAAGGGGCAAGCATGAGAAGGGGAGGATATTGTGACCCTTGCGAACTAATCCGGATTGAATCTCTGGCTATGTGGCTAGGCTATCTGCGAACACGTACTACACCGTCTTGCAGCATACGATTGAACTCGTTACGACATTTAACCCTTTCTCCAGCCAGTTCCATTCAGATTGCTACGAGACTGGAAACCGAACTTTTGATCCTCCACGCTTTTCGTTTGTGGTACGAAAAGATTTAAATTTGTCCGTTGGGGCGTCCTGAACTAGCGACGATTTGAACTTCATCGTAGCAAAATAAATAACATTCTCTATGAGCTTATTAGATAATAATCTCTATGAGAGATTTATTAATGAAACGTTGAGCCATTTTACAATATCGAGTAGACCTAAAGATTTCTTTTAAATTATTTAAATTTTGAAATCTTCTCTTTTATTGAAATGTATTAATTGAGGAATGAAAAGGAAGTTTTGTGTGAGACTTTGGTAGAAGAAATGTGTGATGTAGAAATTTTGTGTTAAAATAGATATGCAGTAGTGAAAATACAGATGTCCAAACCTGTATTTTCTGATGATCATTGTTAAAAAATTAATAAAATACAATTAGTAACAAACTACGAGAAACAGACTAGTATTTTCGAATATAGAAATATGAAAGCAATTGGTACCTACTCATTACCCTTTAATAACTTATAAATGATTCTCTCGCAAAGCGTCTAGTGACTAATGATTGTACGGTTAACTTTCAACATAGCCATGTAGTAAACGAACGGTCGAATCGATATTATAACGCGCTACATATCGATATCAGGTAGTATCTGAACCATATTGCATACATATACTTATGAATTCATTTTTAAGACTTATGATACTTAGTTTCACTTTTTATAATAATATTGCTGTCTCTAATAGCTTGTTTCCCTATCTACATACTTACATACCTATAACATTTTTTATCCAACAATATGTACCTATGCTTATTTAACAGCAAAAACAGTTGTAAATTATGAAAAACAAATAGGTGAAACACTTTCTACAGGTTTGTGGAATTTATGTAATAAGAAGTACGCAAAGAAAAATCACAGAAAAGTGAACAGCAGCAAGGGACATTATATTTGATATTTAAAGCTTTTATATCAATTTGAAGTTACATAATTGAAAAATTGTTAAATCGTAAGTTACATAAAACAAATCCCCTAACAGATATATGTACCTATCGTGAAGAATCAGTAAGAATTACAGCGATAAGCATCATTTGTCTCTAACTTGGAACATAATGCAAGTTCAATTAGAAAACTTGCGGTAAATGTGGTAAACGCGCACTACACGCGTGGATTCGTGGTGTCACCTGTTGAGGACGCATTGGGAGTCTATGTTCTCCTGTGATGACTCGCTCAAGGCTTGCTCATTTGCACAAGAACTGTTCAAAGCAATTAAGAGCTTTTCCAAATAATTCGTTAAAAACCTCAAGCTGTAAACCTAAGAGTCGTAAATTTTATATGAAAACTAACGCAGAGTTCTTTCACGAACGTAGTGAATTAAGCGTAAGTATTAATGCATGGCAATTGCAGCAATTATTCATTAAACATGATATGCATTTATATGTACCTAAAATCTAGTTCGTTAAACATAAAGCACAATAAAACAGCATGAAAGCATTAGAGTTTGACGTATTATAAAACTGTTCTATCTAGTTCAGTGTTTCCCAACTTTTTCTGACTCGCGACAGTCGCAACCCTCATTTACAATATTCAAATAACGCGACCCCCCTCACATTTTGTAAGGCAAAGTAAATTTAATAAGGTAAAGAAAACACATTAAAAATAGGTATCTCAGAATATAATTCTAACTTGATAATATTGAATTATGTTAATACATATATTAAATATACTTAAAGACATTTAATATATTTAATTATCTTATTGAGTGTGATGGTTCTGCTTGCATCTGGGTAACCAGCTCTTTCTTTTTTCACTTATGAAAAATCAGTGTTACATCATTAATAGAATATAGCAATGTAATCAGATTAAAGTAATTAAGTGCTAAGAATCGTCAACTGAAAATAACCGTTGGCGTTGGTTTGGTCGGAGGAGAAGTATTGAGAGTTCAGACGAACACCATGAAAATTAATTTGTTCAAATCCACCATTCATAAATTCATGCTTAAAATGAAATTACTCTCAAATGAAAAGAAAAAGAGAAGAACTAATTACGTTGAAATTTTACTCTATACCCACCACTCTATTCTCAGGAATTCATCGGTTTCGCGCAAACGATAAATAGTTTATTAGGATGTGGAGTCGTTAACCTTCAAACCCGGATTCAATACTTATCACTGCGAAACGACCAAAGAATCCGTAGTGCACTTTCCGCGTACGGGCAACGGATAATGCCTCGAATGTTGCGGCACACACAAGATACGCATACGCCAAGAGTGGAACACGGGTAGCGCGAGCGCGAGACGCGAGATGCGAGCTGCGAGAACGGGGCATAAGGGCGGGGGGGGGGGGGGGGGGGATCAGGAAGGGGGGCGGGGGGTTAGGATTAGCTGAGTTGTGTGCGTTGGATTTCGGATTTGGACGACGGGCGGCGCACTCGACCAATAATCCCGGATAAATCCTAGGTTCCTGCTACACATACATATACATACGTATACACACATGCGCGTGCTGATCCATGGATGCACACGTTTCCGGCGACGTATATCCTCGCGGCAAGTTACTAGTACATTCGCAGCAAGGGACGCGCATGGAGTCCGATCTAACCGAGTGTCTGAAGTATACGTGCTCTCGTGCACCTGCACTCGCGTGAACATATAGAGGGAGGTACTCGTGCGCGCGCGTCAGGACACGGAGGATAGGACCAGGCCGAGCCGCCAAAGGATTTGCTAACACTCACACCCATAAACACGTCCCGTGTACACGTACACCAAGTCACACACGCGGCCATACATCGATGCAACGACCAAAGATAATCCTCACGAATACAGAACCTGGATAATCCCCGTGTAGGGTGTCATATACGTTTGCTGGCTGGCGTGTGCGTGCACACGTACGCGCGCACACCAGTCGCGGACACAGATGATGGTCCGTACAAAAGGGTGGCGTAGAGAACGGTGGGGGTGGATCATGGAAGACGGCCGAGGGGAAGGAGGACTATGGCAGAGCACACAAGGTTTAGAGGCTAAGCGGCTCATCCCCCAGGAAGCTTTACATCCCGTCCTGATACGACGGGAATTCTACGAACGATTCGGAAGATATCCTCTTTGTGTGTTGGGGTCGTGGCGCGAGTATGCGCGGCGCATCGGTTTGCACGGAAATATTGGACGGCGCGAAAGAGACGCGGTGCAATTCTAGCGATCATCGCGTGCCCGACAGTCGCCGCGGTTCTCGATATTGTTGTGGACTCTGTTTGCTTGCTTCGCTAAGGAGCGACTCGAGTTTTTTACCAGATCCTGGGAATTACTAGCAAAAATTACGGGAGGGTCGAATGAAACACAAGGTGCTGAACACGGGTGCAAACGCTTTTGAATTTCCCGAATTTCCTTGGATTTTCTTTGAGTACCTACCTACTTAAGGCGGAACACCACTGTGACGGCCGGAAAGGTAAGCCATTTTTAAGAATTTTTTTCAGGAATAATTTACAGTTTCCGTAGAAAATTTGTATTACCTACCTTTAGTGCGCTGTCTTAAAAGACTATACAAAAAAAAATAAATAGAAAAACATCCATAAATTTTAATATATTAATTAATCTTCTAGACCCCACCTCCCTCCTACGGAAGTTGGTCGAATGTGTAACTATGGAACAGCAGATCCGAAATCAAATTTCATTTTTTGTATAAACTATATGAGTGCAGTTTCCGTTGTACGTACCGAGTTCTGAAACAAATTATTTTTGTAAAAATGGTGCGCTTTAGAAGAAAAGTTCCGAAAAATCCGCGAATAAGGTGGACAATTTTTCGAGCGTATTTCAAAAAATTTATTTTTAGTCAAAGAATCCGTACGTACAACGGAAACTACACTCATATACTTTATAAAAAGAATGAAATTTGATTTCGGACTCGCTGTTCTATAGTTACACAATCGACCAGCTCGCTAGGGGGGGGGGGGGGGGGGTCTAGAAGATTAATTAATATATTAAAATTTATGGATGTTTTTCTATTTATTTTTTTTGTATAGTCTTTTAAGACAGCGTACTAAAGATAGGTAATAAAAATTTTCTATTGAAACTGTAAATTATTCCTGAAAAAGATTCTTAAAAATGGCTTACTTTTCCGGCTGTCACAGTTGTGTTCCTCCTTAAGTTTCTGTTGCTCGAAATGCAATAAAATATCCAATTCGCAGCATTGAGTTTATATGTATACAGAGCATTTTTTAGAAAGATGGTCGCCTTAATTTTAAAAGAAACATAATATAAAACAAGTACCTGAGTAATAGGGAAGGCGAGGGGGGGGGGGGAGGATACGAGCCAGTGGATAATAAGAGTCAGTATAGTTTTAGCGATATTGTAAATTCAACGAAAACGTATTCCTGCGCACAACAATGATGCTGCGCATTTTTTTGTCTCGCCAGTCGCGTTTATACCGATGACACAAAATGTTGTTTGTTAAGGACCTGTTTTCTGTTATTTCTCGAAAATTTGCATCGAAATAGTAAGTACAAAACCTGTGACTACTATATTTTGTTTAGGCTTAATTTAAATGATCCATAGTTAAACTTTGTTATAATAACTTCAATTTTGTGTTTATTTCAATTGTTATTCTGCTGTTTTTACAGAAATAAAATAACAGTCATGAGTTTAATGAGAGTCAAGTGGCTTCTTCCTCCCAAAGACTTTGAATAATGACAGCATTTTTTAGAAACGGTTGGCACAGGACGTGAGACACCAAATAAGTACTTACACATGTGATTTTTGTAACTAAGACTTGTTTGGCCCTCATTACCCCAACATTTTACCCTTCGGGCAATGTGGGTTAAACCTGTTTTTTTTTTCAGGAAAATGTTACCTATAGTGTCTTTTGAGTTGATGGCACGTGAAGAAGGCTGCTCTTATGTAATTGATTATTACTTGTTTAAAGAATTGCCAAAGGTTCTAATAAATATTTCAAGTGATTGATTAAGTATCTTGACTTTTCATTAACTGGCTCGTATTTCCCCTATCTCCGCTACACTTAAATAATCAGAAGAATGCCTACGAAGTTAACGGTGCCACAGCCACAGTCACGAAATCATACTAAATAGGTTCCTGAAATAGCATATTTACACAGTTTGTGTGATATTTTATGTTGCAATTTTCAACCGTTTCCTCTACTTCGCTCCAAAAGTCTAACACAAAAGTTTAAGGTCCGAGTGATCGAGAAGACTATTTTAAACATTGCTACGATTAAGAAAACATTGATACCTTTTTCGTTATTTTTCGGACCATGTTTATAAGACACTTTTTACTTCGTTTTACTGTTCCAAACACCTCTCTGAAGAACAGACCATCCTTTTTCCGAGACCCCCTGCACACATAAATATGTATACCGATGGCACATTTCTCGAAGAATCATCGGGAACTGGTACAGGGAGAAATACGTACATAGAGAATTGGTAAGTCATAATTTCAGTGGCACGCTGAATATTTATGAAAGGTTATTTCTTCTGGAAACAATCTTCCGTGGTGCATTAACTCAGAAATCTTATATGGATTTCAAGCTCGACGTTTCTCTCTCGTCGTGGGGTAAAAATACGAAAACACATTCGCGAACGCCCACCACTCTGCGACCATAATCTTAATCCTGGATTAAACGATCTGGGGTTTGTATAATCCTGCCATTTTGTCCCTGAAACGAATCTCGGGATTAGAGAGTCTAAAACCTCGCAGTCGTACTATGATAATTAATCCATGGATTGTATGGATTTATTACGAAAATACATAATCTTAAACACATAGTAGTAAATGAAGCCTAAAAATATTCCTGGCTTCGATACGATAAAAAAAAACATACTACTATTCCCTGTGTCACAATCATTAACCGACCTAATAAAAATAGATGAACACGCAATTTGTCTATTGGCGGCAAGCTTGAAATTCTACAACAATTAAAGTAGTATTTTCAATATCTAAATATATTCAATTGTTATAACAACGTAATTTTGAAGTTTTACCAGAAGATTCTATCCGTCACTTCTGTTTTGAAGCATCCGCAGGAATTCTCATCATTAAACGCTATAGCTTAATTTTCATGAATTTTTCCATCTAAAGTCTGAATAGATGAAATATACATACCTATATTGAGTACTTCTGTAACGATTCGAAGTATGTATTTGTATTTGGTACAAAGTAAGAAAGTACTTAGGTAGTAGATGTCGCCTGTGGCGAATTCGATAGCCTCTTGGCAGATTATTGCGGCAAGCTTCTCGTGTCAGGGTAACAGAACCTAAATAGGCCAGGATACGGCCACGTGGAGGAGGTTCATCTCGGCAGTCGGCATGCATCTTCGTAGAAGCGTTCTTAGCCTGTTGCATCTGACTACGAGGGAAACACAAACGGCTGGAATTAAAAGTTTTTCCGCCCCGATGATGACACAATTTCCAAGAAAATGGTAGGGCGATCCTGTCTGTCGATGGATTTTGCTGAGATTCAGGTAATCTTCAACGTGAGAATTGGGATAAGGAGCGAACACAGGCATCAGGCTCGCAGGAGTGACAACAGCTACCTACATACCTATACATATAGTCGAAACAGGGACATCGTAGTCGTAGGACATGAAGGCCTGATCCTCCTGGATTTCGAGGCTTCCAGGCGTACTGCCATCTTGGAATCTGGGCACGCTCCTGCAGTACACTTCTTCTTCTTCTGTAATCCTAATGCTCAAGGGTCATTCCATACCCTTTTTTACCTTCCCAAACGCCTCTTCAATCAACGTGTTACCCGTGTTTCTCATCTGTGAAACGTTAGCAAAGAGCAAGTGTGAGGGAAATTGTATATTCAAACTACTGATATTTCTCCAATTTGTCTGTCATTTTCCTTACTCGCAACGTAGGTAGGCACATTCTAAATTATTCTCAATTACTTTATTCGTAGTATACTAGTATTTATCCATGGTATCAACTATTTCTCCATTAAAATCCATTTTTTATTTATAACTTCTTGGTTTCCCCATCTATGAGAAAAATGGTGTTTTGTATTACCTGTTGCATTTGTTATCCCCAAATATGCTTCTGCTATTTTGCTCTATGTATACCTATTCTGAATTCTAGATGCCAGACTAGGGCTACAGTCACCAATGTCGGTTACAAAACACTTCACGTAAAATTGGTTGATACATAGCACAATGTATATAAATCCTTGTTTTATTTCATCGATAAAGTGCATTATGTGTCATAAAATTATTTACGTAACGCTGCTTCAAATGGATATCTAATGTATGTAGTATGTATGTACATAGTACGTACACTTCATGCAGGATAGATTGGTGACTAATAGTTTGTAGGCCTACTGGACGTCTCTGGTATTAGGCGTGCATATTCTGTTAGGATGTATCCCATCCTTGTTCCCACCATAGCCCGCTGGCTGAGATATCGCGAGCATCCTGCTTGTCAGCCAAAAATATGCAAATGAGGTCCTTTGTTCGACACCTGCTGTCTTATTTTTGTGGATGGGACAGTAGGAGAGGCGAGAAGGTAGTTTAGGCCAGGTTCGGATAGCTGGAAATGGTTCGTGACCCAAACAAGGGCTTTTGTAGGATCCTCGTAACCAGGATAGCAGGATCGTAGGACGTCTCATCCTTACGCATGTATGTTCTTCCCATGTACCCTGTACACTCTCGTCCTGCCTCGTTCGCTGGCGCTAGCTTTATAGTTTATACTTCCACTCTGCTTCCTTCATTTCATTGAACTATATTCATTATATGCTGTTGCCCCTCGTTTCCTCTTTCTTCCCGACCTTAATCCCTGACCTTCCCCATTCTGTGCTTTACCCACTTTCCCTTCTTCCTCTCCCATTTTCATTCTCGTTTTTTGTGTATTGTGTAGGTATATATTATGTGTAGTTTGTGTAGGTAGGTACTATTTACACTGTTTTTGTCACTATTATCAGTTTCATTCTTAATGTCATTCAACTTTGCCCAACCTCTTTTATTGGGTTTTATTAATGTTCCTCCCTTTACTCACCAATGACGGATCCCCATAGATTAGGAGACTTATGAAATATTTTTTGCATGGTTATGTTGTCTACATATATATTCGAAGTTCGAACGAATGCGAAAACGTGTATGAGTATATGATATAAAGTACTTATCTACGCATGAAATATGAATTCGATAAACTTTCTGCTGAGCACTTATTGTTAGAAAGGAACCACATGAGGTGTTATGCAGCGATTTTAATGAAACTTTGTGAAAAGGTAGAGAACTGAAAAATATTTTACCCCTAATCGTTGGTAAGTGGACACCCAATAGTTTACGAGACATGTAGAAAGGTACGAATCTACACTGAGATTTTACACGAGACAAAAATCTGAGCAACAACTAATAAATAACTAGTAAATAATAGAAATAGACCTGAGAGTTGAGATTTTTGAAAATATATCATGAAACTTGCCTCGTGAGAGTCTAATTTCATTATCCTAATGACAAAATAATTTAAAAATAATTAAATAATTGTCTCATGAGATTAAACTCTCATGTGTGACAAGATATTTTTGTCTCATCGCGGATTTGCACCTTACATAGGCGCATTAGCCTGTTGGCGTTAAGTGCCTGAAATTTCAATGGTGTAACAAGTAGCGTGGTGGCTTGGTGTTAAAGTAAACTATTTCCTAACCGCGTAGCACGATTTCTATTTAGTCCCATCGCCTTACATATTTTTTGTCACAGTTCCATTCCAATTTATATACAAAATAATATTTCGCTACTTGTCACATCATTGAATTGATGTTTCAGGCACTTAACGCCAACGGGCAAATGCGACTTTTTTTGTTAAATATCTAGTCAACTGTTAAATAAGTGTCTACGCTTACGGCCGAACAGTTTAAATACCTACTTTTCGATTTTTTACGTTTCTACGAAGTTTCATCGAAATCAGCGCGTAACACCTCATGTGTTGTTAGCAGCACTCGTAACGCGGAGGGCTTCCTCGTAACAATTCATTGGTTTGTTAGCATTTCGATTGCATATGAATTGCCTGGATTTGGCTTACGATACCGTAAATTGCTGCATAATGAGTTTTACGAATGTAATCGAATAAATAATGCTCGCCTTCTGAAGAGGCGGGCGCGATAATATTCGATACGACAATACTAACGAATGCAGAGAAAAAATACTCGTCGTCAATTGCCATTTATTACGATTAATTTATTCTTAATATGAAGCCGTCGGTTGATCTTCGCTGGTCCCTCGATGCTTTTCGAGACGTGCCTATTTCTGTAACGACTGTATTTTTTTTGTTAGTTCGCGCCGTTCCATGGGACACGTAACAACGCGTACTGATACCAAATTAATTACTCCGTTTCTATCTTACGCCTAATCCTGCTCTAAATAATCCCTTGGATTATATAATCCCGTCATTTAAGACTTAGACTTACTAATCCTTGAAGCGTCTTTGGCAAACAAAACGTCACGATTGCATAATCTTGGGGATTATATAATCCAGAATTAACTGGGACACTGTTAGTATTATTACATAAATGTAACTTCTTCGTTAGTAGTTTTTGTAAAAAAATCACACAAACGGTGAATTGTTTACTACAGTCTCGTTTCAAGTTGACGATACCATCGATTTTGCGAGCAGTGCTCTTCTAACTATTCGACTAATTTCGTAGCTAGGTGTGGATCACTTGTCTTTCAGATAATATGTAATATGTAGGGGAGACCGGGGCAAAATCAGGACGTTAAGAATAAAATCTCATAACTTTGACATTATTAAGTATAAAAGAAACTGCAATTGGGATTCATTAGAATAAACTCTTTTTTAAATAATCGTACTACATATCCAATTTTTTTAATAGAAGGAAAAATTTAAAAAAAATTGGGATTTAAAATATGATGCGTTTTTACGATTTTTCCCCATGGTCTGGGTAAAACTGGGTACCATACTAGATACTGGCCCTAGCACCTATAGCAATGAAACTCATTCAATTCTTCAATCCCCCAACCAGTTAGAACAAGCTGTAAACTGCACCCAACCTTCATTCAATTTCGATGCACCATATGATTCCTGGACATAAATGCGAATGTCTTCACCGTTTTCTTAACCACTGTTATCATTATCCTTCGGTATTTTGTTTAATTTTCCATTAAGATTTACTTTTAATTTTGATAACTTCCTCTATTTTCTTTCTTTGTTATACACATTTTGTCCAAAACCGGGTACCCGGTTTTACGCCGTACGGTTTTGCTCCAGCATAAAATTTTGTAAATATTACGAATTATCAACAACACCATGGCGAAGTAAAGCAAGCGTTTTAATTATTTACACTTTAATATGCAACAATGAACATAATTCACACCAAAAAGTATCTACACTGTCAAAAGTGTTTGAAGTTTCCTAATGATCGAAAATTAGATCAGAGCCTTCAAAAACACACAAGACTTTGTTGATGAAACAATGCAAATCCCGAGAATGTGTCGCTGCAACGACGCGGAAAAATTTAAAGTAGTTTAAAAAATAATACCACGTCCCGGTTTTACCCAGGTACCTGGTTTTGTCCGAGTTTCTCCTATCTCTTTGTCTGTGAAATCGACGGTTTTTAACGAACCCTTTTCTGGGAAAATAGATGAGGGGTGAATGCTACGATTTTGTTTCTATGTTTCATCAGCCACGTGGATGCAAAGAAAGTCGCCGAGCGGCCGACTGACCGAGGATACCGAAAATCCGTGTAGGTAGGTAGGTACATACATAGGTACATACATATCGCCATACTGTATGCCGCGAGAATCGCCGTCTGAACGCTGCAATCTATAGACAATAGATCTACTATCGGTATCCCTTATATCTGAATCACGATATGTATACTTATTTACAACGTATCGTCGAGTCGTGTGAAACAGCTCTAACATTTTACTCATAGTTTCAATGACTTCACTAGTGATTTGATTACCTGTGAACGATTTCTTTTGGGTGCTGGACAATACACGCCTCCTTAACATTCTAGTAAACGGATTTAATTTGTTTATATTATGAAAATAACTGTTCCATACGTCATGCAAAACATGGGAGAAATGTATTACTGTTCACGGTAACTGTGGATTTATACTTGTATAAACCGATTTTCAATAATTCAGTGTTACTCAAAATGAAAAAGGTCCGACGTTCAATCCATTGACGAAATCGTCATAAATTTCTGCTTCTATTGTCGTTAAAGTTTATTTAACCCAGTTTCATTATGTAGGTGTTTGATAGATACGCATGATGATAATACAAGTGCGTTTTCGAAATCCGCGGAAATATTCAGACTTTAAATCAGGTCAACAGGATATAATAATGTGACGACGCAGCATTGTCTTCTCAATCCGGAGTCGGGTTATAATTATAATTATAATTTATAATCAACAATATTGATTTCCATTTTCGCATCTATCAATGAATTATTAGAAAACTAATAAGGTAAGGGCGCCAGTAATTGACCAGTTAAGAGAAATCTTTCACGTAAACAATAGTAACTACTTGCTGTGTCATTAAATAGTGACAGTCGCTGCCTAAAGATACTCTTTAAGCTTTCTAAATTATGTAATGAGAACTATTTTTTTTTAAAAAAAGTTATGTTATAAAAATTTTAGAACTATTTTTCAAAGTTCAGTAACTGCTTCAGAAGTTGACCATTCTTGAAAATGAAAATACTAAGTAGTAGTTGATCCTATGTTGGTCAGTAATTGACTATCTATACTAGAAAGAGAATTAAGGCAATGATGTGGGTAATCGTCTTAGTATCGTTTATTGTCATAAATTTAGAACAAGTTAGAACTAAAAAGGAAAGTGAAATTAAAAGAAACTGGGTAAATGCACGAAAAAGATGTGTATATATATGTTAGTAGTTTTTGAGGTTGCTGATTCCAAATCCGACATAGGGTTTGTAAATTTAATTTATTTAAACAAATCATTGCAAAATTACATGTGTTGGTACATATAGAATCTTGTCCTGCGGGGAAAATAACTAGACAAAAATGTATAAGTCTCTGAAATTTTTCTACTTATTCTAAATTTTTTTTACGATATAATTTGTTAAACAATTTGTTTAAAGAAATTAATTTTATAAATCCTATGTCGTATTCGGAATCAGCGACCTCAGAAACTACTAACAATATATACATAGTCAGTAATTGACTATACCTGTCAACATCTAGAAACAATTAGATAGACAAGAGTCATTACTTGACTACCCCACAAACTATGTGCTTTTAAGATTAGTATAATAAAAACGTTGCATTTATTAAATATAGAACACTATTAGAGTTTAACAAGTGAAGAGTTCAGTCATAAAGAGTTAATAACCTACGAATTTTTTTACCTGAACCATGCACCTATTCTTAAAATCATTAAGGAAATAACGATATAGGAACACACTACTCACCTTGATGTAAATAAACGTTCGCCAATACTTCACACTTGAGTGTTTTAGATTTTTAACCGACTTCAAAAAGGAGGAGGTTATAGATTCGACCCGTATGTATTTTTTTTATGTTTGTCCCCACATAAGTCCTCAGAATATGGACCGATCTTGATGATCTTTTTTTTATTCGAAAGAGGGCGATGCCCCGGTGGTCCCATCCTAGACTGCATCAATATTGACCCAATATTTTGCCAGTTCTATTTTATGTAGGTACGCGCATATCTTCTCAGCATGTTGTGTCAATATATATAAAATTAAAAAGTTAAAAATAACAAAATTTAAAAAAATTTAAAACCGGCTTCAAAATAATAAAAATGCACTAAAAAAGTAAAAAATAATTTAATCCCTTATTTAAACTACCACTCTCGTATTTTTTAAGTCGGCGCCAGATTTACACGGTGCAAATGATGAGACACCGACTTAAAAAATATGAGAGTCGTAGATTAAATAAGGGAAAAAAATTATTTTTTACTTTTTAGTGCATTTTTATTATTTTGAAGTCGGTTTTAATTTTTTTTTAAATTTTAGTCGGTAGATGTCTCGGCACGTCAACTGCACTTTTTTCAAAAGATCGTCACTTCTAAAAACCTTATTTTTCACGTTTTTCTGAAAAGTGGCCAACTACTGATACATGGTCAACTACTGGTGCCTTTACCTTTGGTACTGTGGAAAAGTGCGCGCTTCTTTGAAATTTTTGGTAGTTATTTACGAATTAACCACTGGCAACAATGCACATATTCTACATATCTACATATTTCCATTACATTTTCTAGTAAAAATAAATTTAACCCCCCTACCATGACACAAATTCTGTGCCATCGATACACTTGATTCTATTTATTTCTATGAAATATAAAAACATAAAAAATATAAAAATGCTAGATGATATAGTGATCCACGAAACTGTTCGAATAGGAATACCGTTATAAAGAGACGCAACTATCAAAATTATGTTGGTGAGATCAGAAATAACTATGATTATGAAAGTGATCTATATGTATACCTAAAACAAAACATAAAAATAAAAAAAAACGGTAGAAAGTGAGTGATAAATTCAACTTTCACAAATTTTCGATTTTGGCCACTTTTATAATTTCTGGAACAAATCTGAAAATGTATGTACGACCTCGAAATCTTCAAGGATCCTCGATACCTTTAACAAGCCGGTGCAGGTGGTTTCTTGTCAATCCTTTCCACCATTCCTACTCTCCTGGGATAGAGAGGTCACACGGTAGCTTTATATACCCACGTTTCCACGCGTAGCGCGGGAAAGCCAACAGGGGCGATGTCACCCAGCAACAAGCTCAAGAATGGTCGGTATAGTGCCACGCCGGGAGATACTGTACTTCTAGTTACTTGTTACAGGGCTGTAGTTATTTGATCACATGTACCTACATTCTTTTACTACACACCTGACATACTTTTTACACTCTTCATATCTGTGTTCCTTTTTTTATGTAGGTAATGTAAAACTATTTATGAAGATAAGAAATGCATTTGTTTGCTTTGATGTGTTTGAGACCTCATACAACTAATATCCAAAAAGTACAGTGAAAATGTCCCTGGGCGTTTGACTCGCCACCGAAACATTGACAGTGGCGTTAAAGACCTGAGCCCCTGCTGCCTTTACGAAGTCGCTAATGTCGCTATATCTGGGCGAGGGACGGTTCCGGTGGCGATTCAGAGGGGATGTACGTAGGAGGTATTATCAGGGTTGCAGAATATCGAATATCTTTGGTGGTCCTTACAAGTGGTTGCTACAGGATTTTGGCGCGGTGGAGGAAACTGACCATGTGTTCTGATGGTAAAACACCTGGTAAATGTGGATACGTTTGGAAAGTCTTATTGCTTCACATATTGGTCTACAAGTTGATTGAAATGGGCATGTAATAATTGTACAATTGACCTGAGCTTTTTGTAATGAGTATCGGCAATAACTGAACGTTTTTAGAGTAGATATAAAATAAGTACTACACAGTGTAAACTATAGGAAAAATATGCAAGATATTATTGGTTGATTATTTTGTTTTTAATTTGACGGTTCAAAGGGCTGAAATTATTATTGTACTTGGTTGTAAGGAGCCTTACATTAGTCTGATTTATCTGTGTGTCGTGTTTTCCATTTCCTGGTTAGATGTAATTTAATAATGTGTACACATTGTCCAAGTTACTCCAAAACATTTAATCGTGATGCAATGCAAGGTGAAGTCGGAACCTGTCTCTTTTTTATTACTGGATACTTTTACATAAACTTTGATAATTATGTCATTAGACGACTCGACATGTTGTAATGTTATTTATGATGGTTTAAGGTGCCTATGGTAAAAAGTAGAAACAGTGTGAAGAATGTCAGTAGGAATTAATTTAAAGCTTTAATCGAAATTTACTTAAAGTGTCTAATGAAATGTAAAAAATACAACCTTATTACCTTAAACGAGAGAAATCCATACATTTTATTAAGAGTTTAATTGAGAAAAAAATAATCAGAACGTACTGTTGTATTCGTCATCGTTTTCTGAATTTCATCGTATTTAAAAACGAATATTGTGGAACTTCAATATTCTAAATGAAGATTTTTACTTTTACATCTAGTGGTTCGTGTTACCATTTACCACTTATATTATAACAGTATGTATGTACCTATGCCATTTATTTGACTAAATTACCAAGTCAAACCATTTAAAAAATGTCAACAAACAATTTTGATAGATCGACACATTTACACGTAATGGGGACGATCGTCGATGGAACCTCTGAAGGAGAAGTTGCGATGGATGTCGCTTATAAACTCCTGATAATAAAACCCCTCGTATATACTCGGTCTAAAACTCTAAATGCAGGTTCAGCGTGATCCTACGCTTAGCCTACGTACTCCTTCCGGAGGCACACGACGACGCTATAGAATCCTGGTACGAAAAGCCCTTTGATTTCAATCGAAATAGGATACCAAGCAGCCTGCCACCGTAGCTTTTCGGTTTCTTTTATACTTTCCTGCTGACTTAAGGATTTGTTTATCCTTAAATGCCTAGGACGAATCCTGCTATCCGTCTTTTCATTTCCTCTTTCGAAGTTTCTGAATATTTTTATAATGCCTATTTATTTATTTATTTTTATATGCCTAGGACGAATCCTGCTATCCGTCTTTCCATTTCCTCTTTCGAAGTTTCTGAATATTTTTATAAGACTACAGAAACGATTACATTTTAATATTCCTACGCCTCTAGAGCGTGAAAATACGTAACGTGACATCTACGTCTTGCAAATTTAAGACTGCTACATCTATTTAGCATCGTACATTTTTTTTTTGTGGAAATACACATTTTTTGACATTTCACGTAGTGATGTAGTTCAAAACGGATTACACGGTATTGATGACATTTGCTTCCCTTCCTAAGATAATTCTTGTCAGATACATGTTGATGTGAACAGTTTTTCAAAGCATTCGCGAACATTTCCGCTGTACTGCACATTATTGATTATGCAACTGTTTATGACGTACAACTTAAAAGAATACGAAACGGCAGTACATTCGCGGGCCATTGCTGGCACGTAAGTCAACTCTTGCACGAATTAATCCTTGATCCTTGAAGCAGGTCAAAATAATCTGAGATTAAGGCTCGCCCTACGGCATACCCGAGCAAACGACGCGAAGGTGCAGCAGGGTGTCTGCGCGTACGTACGATGTACATACATGTCCCTACGTACGCGACGTGGCTTCCAGTAAAGGAGGGAAGTGCATAAAGGAAGTGGCGAGGGGACAAAAGAGAGAAAGAAACGCAGAGGATTCCAATGGGTAGGAAATAAAAAACGTAGTTGGAACACGATCTTAACTTCGTCGAATAGGGATCGCCACAAATCTCGATCTTCCTGCTTACTCGGGTCGTACTGGGTCGAACAGAAAAGGGAGGAGAGAAAAAGGAAATAATTTCCCTAGGTCGACCTGGTTAAGATTCATAATTTACGATCTTGGAAATAATCCGCGGCGCAGAATAGACGGGAAAGGGGCTGCGCGTACAGGGGAGGAAAAAGTGTGTGTATGAAAAAAGAGAGCGAAGGTAGGACTTATCCTTTGATCCAGGATTTATTTAACTACGGTCCCAGCGCGAGCTTATCCCGGGGGAGGTTTTAGCCATCGAGGGGCCAACGCTATTGATTTTTAGCTCGAGGATTAAAAGCGCACTTCCGCGATGCTGTGTGCAGGTTCACGTATATGTGTCCTGCGTTCATGTGCACAAAATAATCATGAACCTCCGTATAAAAAAAGTGACACAAGCGCATGTTTTAAGTATGCATTACACACGCGACGTGCGATTGATATAATACATTTTCGTACGTACCATGCAAAGGTAACATCCTGATGGAAGGAGGTTGTATGTCCCATTATCTACATAGAAACATAGTGGCATTCGATGCTATATACTTACTATATAGAGTGAATGAAAAAATGACAACGTGAATGTGCAGAACATTATGTGAACGTGAGAGTATATAGTAGGTGTATGTATGAGATTATAGTGCTTGAATTAAGAAGGAACGACCGCTCCGTTAAGGCACATTGAGCGCACCTTATCCGTATTAATGGAGAGACATGACCGTTCGGTTAAGGGAATTTTCAGTTTAGTAGAATACTGACTTTCCATACGGTGGTTATACCTACTGTATTTCAGAAAGAATAATACAAGTAACAAGACTAAAAACTGCTGCTTTTTAATGGCCGTAATTTAAGTTATGTACTGTAGATTGAAGGTAATATTAGCGTATTATTAAACTGTATGTATTTGTCAATATATGTTCTGTGTTAAGGTAGATTTGCTTACATTAGGGTAAAGTCTTCTATGATCTTTGATTATTTGTAAAATATATTGTTTTTCTTCGTCATTTTTGGTCAGCAGATTGTTACATTCTGATATAAGTTTGACACCACGTTCAGCGGTATCATTTACCACTTATAAATGTGTTGCAATTTGTAAACTTTTCTGATATGATATGTCGTTTTTCCACAATGAAGAGTCCTTTCCTAAAAAGTCTATAGGCATACACTTGTATCTATTAAAAAATTTGATTCGGAAAGCCCACAGTTCGCAATCCCTCAACCAGGTAAAACGCCGTAATATTCACGATTTTCGGAGGCCAAGTAACGATTATTTTTCTATGATATTAAGTTTCTTTCAGTCGAAGGATTTTCATAGAGAAATGTTTGGAATATTCACATAGTTTCATACCGTAGTTAAACCGCAGCGTTATACATATGTCAAATTTAACTTCCCGATACCCGAGGTCAGGGAAATCTAAGACACAAGTTTGTGAGTAAATTGTTTAAAGTTGTGTCGAAACATCATTATTACACATATTAGATAAAAACAATAGTTTTTTTAAGGAAATATTAAGTAAAGCTTTATAATAGACCCCTATCAAATTATTTAAAAAATTCACATAAAATCGCTAAAACTTCAAAAGTTTAATTAAAGTGCGGTACGGGTTACCAACGTTCCATCAATTTTGAAATTTTTCAGCTATCATTTTTCCGTCTAGTGTTACAATTTTGGAAGGAGCAATAAAAAAAATCGAAAATCGTAAAACTTGTTCGTAAAGCTTTAGCTTTACGTAGCCACGCATAATGACTGTGTTGTACGTTAATTTTAATCGTAAAATTCAACGTTTTTGGGAATACTGTTTGAAGCCACACACACAAATGATACTATTATACACATTAGAAATTGTAGTTTTATTAAAAAACATTCACTAATTCCTCTATGATAGCGGAACACAATGATGTGCGAAATTGACGTGAAATCACTACAATTTCAAAACTTTAATACAAATACGGCACGGGTTCCCGTCCTCTAATCGCTCTGAACCTTGTAGAAACCATTTTCTTATCAAGTGTCATATTTTTAAGAGGTGAGACCAAAAGAAATCGAAAGTTGAAGTTAAAATAAGAACGATCCTAGTGCAGAGTGCCTTCTACGCGTGCCACCCGTGGTGCGAACAAGATAACCCCTGGTGCTTGATATTCCAGCAGGTTTTCTTCCAGTGAAAATCAGTAAATTTCCAAGTGCAATATTTCGAAAACCAGCGAAAATAAGCTGTATACATTATAGGTTATTGAATTTGTCTTGGAACGCACTATCAAGTGATATTTAAAAAAAAAATAGTGCCATTTAAAAAACCAAATATGACCATCGCATCTTTTAAAATAATAATCGAAAAAAATTCTCCCTCGAACCATGCAAATCTATATAAATATTTTTTTTTATCTCCAATACGTTAGGAGATATCCAGCCGTTCAGTGTTCCCGCGGACACACTGTATAATGAATGTCATTAATCAGATTTTCTGTTGAGTTCATTATTTAAATGAAAAAAATTGCTAAATAACGTATGATTTTCATACGTCCATGGAGGCACCCCCCGCCTTTAAATTCGTTCTGAGAATCGTCTACTTCCAGATGCAGATACAATATTCGCCAAAATTGCTTTGTTCGTTTGCACAAAGTGCCCTACGTCCCGTCACGCATCACACGTGGCGAGAACATGTAGGATGCAAGTAAGGTAGGTACTGTTCTGTCTTACGAGACGAAAGCGTGTATGGTGGGTACAAATGTTACATTGTAAGGAAACGTTCACACAACGATACTCGATAAAGCAATGAAAATCGGTATCCATTATACACGAATCGCATATATGTATCGCCGTGTGAAACCGGGCTAATTTCTTACTTTTCGAAGAACGTTTCCATAACATCCACTTTCCAGATTTCCAAAGCGGCAACCAAACCATTAAAAAATGCTTTAAGGGGAGAAGACCGTATAAATCGAACGAAAAATAGAAACAAAAGTTTTTCCATAAATCGCTTCTAAGACATTTCAAAAATATATTCGCAAAGTTATAGGCCAAGATTCAACTCCGTATTAATAATATAGCCTGGTGAGTCAGCGCGCTTCCGAGCGCCGAGCACACATAAATCGCACTTTAAGAAGAGAACACTTTACAAATCAATTGAAAAATTGAAAAAAGATTCCATAAACCGAAAACTTTTCAAAAATATATTCTCAAAGTTATAGGCCGAAATTCAACTCCGTATCGATACTATAGTCTGGTGAGTAAGCGCGTCCCCGAGTACCGAGCATACCTAAAACGTATTTTAAACGTGTTTTTCTCGAAACTATGTTTTCAAAATTGTCGCCGGGGATGACTCAAAAACTATTTGACCAATTAACTTCAAATTTTGCATACTTTTAGTTTATAATATTCCTGAGAATATGATCCACAAGGTTTAACCAAATTATTAATTTTAACCATTGTTTTTAAACAAATAAAACGCGAATTTCTGGCATGACACTCCTAATTGTTTGAAGTTCCGCCATTTTTAAAATATGCAAGTTTTTTACATCATTTGTGGTTCATATTCTTACAATTGGCACATCAATTGACAAAAAAATTTATTGGTCTGTTTCACGTAACTACCAAAGACGTTACAACCGACGTCGTTTTGCATCTCGGAAAAAAGCTTATTTCAGATACTGCTCTATTTCTTTTATATTCATTATAATTTTCCTCTTATAATTTTTTTTTACTTGTTATAGTGTTAAATAAAGCACCCTTGAAATTCCGAAAGGAATAGCGCATTGGTGTCTTTGCAAAAAGATCCTAAAAATTCACACAAAAATAAGCCGTTTATACGGGCTTCTCCCCTTAACCTTTCTTTAAAAAATTAGACATTCTTCGCTCTGACAATGAGTTAGTTCGTATATTGCTCCGTTGGCGGATAGTAGGATACATACATGTCGACTTCTGATTCGCACCTAACGTTGTCCACCGACTCGCGGGACGATACGGTACGGTCATAAATCGTGACCTTGGCGGGACGCTTCGGCGGATCAACTGGGTTGGGTTTTCGTAACCAGATGTTGCATTTTCCATGAAAAAGTTGGAGCAAACGATTCGAATCACATAATTAGCGTCGTGGTCATCGTTCAGACCACAAGTTCTCGTTCGAACATTCATTTTCGTTGAGTTCACCATTCGAATCATTTCATTCTCGTCAAAGCGTTCATCACGCAGACATCGTTCGAATACATAATCTTCTTTGGTCATTCTTCGGACCAAAAGACTCTCGTCGCGATATTCGACAAGACAATTTCTGATCAAGGTTAACGTTTGGACCACATTCATACCGACACAGTTCTAACCCGTCCCATCAGTTATTAGAATGTTCTTTTTACGAGCCACTAGCTCTACCGTTTACATAATCGAAAGTCACTCAAAATTAGTTTTGCGATTGACAAATCACTGAATATACCTATAGGGTACGTGCACCACTAAGGTTAATTATTGGGCTTTACAACCCAACGAGAGCTGAGTGCGCAGATACAGGTACAATCGGGAAATATGAAAAATGATTTGCAAAAATCAGTAATCTATATAAAATACGATAAATTACGTTCTCCTATTCTGAAGTCTTCTGGTTCCTTTTGTTTGTTAAAAAAAATTGAAATGTGGCATGTTCACAGTTCCCAGACTTACATTCAGGTCAGGACAATGTTAGGGCGAAATCCAACGGCGCGTGGCTCGTCGATCGCGCTCACCAAAAGGTGAACTCCAACGGCGAGCGGCTCGGCGTCTCTGAAGTTCGGCCAAGTTCGGCGAGTCTGTCTGGCGAGCTTGCGCGACAAAGAAGCTTGGCTCGGTTTGGGCTCCCGTTCATTGTTAGCTCGCCGACTTGTGTTCGCCAAACAGACTCGCCGAGCCACGCGGCGTTCCAGTTCAACTTTGATCTCATTCGGGATAAATGAGACTGGAAACAGAATGAAAGTCACGGTTGATGAATCTTACGTAGGACTGAATGCTAAGCACGAATATTCGTAAATTAATTAAGCTCTATTACGCTATATTGAATGTATATACTGTAGATAAACTGTACTCGTATGTTGTCTGCGTGTGTTCATAAATTTAAATGGCCGTATAATTATACTTATAAGTACACAGTACACAGTAATGTATAGAATACGAATATACGACAGCAACACAACCGTGGGATTATTTTATAGATATAAAACCATGTGAAACATTTATGCATTGGAAATGAAAGAATCTGCTTAATTTCTGCTGCCATCGGAGTAAATTTGAAACTGAAGATGAAAGTATTTATAATAAATAGGTAACGTTCATATCCTGTTGATCCATTTAGAATAAACGCTTATTTGTTTACAATGATAATGTTCAATCATTCTAAACATCACAATACATAAAAAAGGTATTCTATATGAGATCAAAAATCATTTGATATGAATTCCATTTTATATGAAAACTATGCGAATGTATTATAGAAGGTATCAAAGACGATTGTGTATGTCTGGCTGCAAATACAAAGATTATAATTATTACGTACTGCTAAACGTAAATCCATACGCTCCGCGCATAAACATATATGCAGCACGCACACGTTGCAATGCGCAACATAGGATCTGGAATTCATTATTCGTACAACTCATTTAAAATTTCGGTAGTATCGTTCAATTCTGCTGTGCATAGAATTTAAGCTGAGAAATGTGGTGGATTCTTCGGACAATTAAATACGTGGTAGAAGTAACACTGTCAAAAGCTATTGTACGTTTAAAAATGGGGTCACGGTTATCCAAAATGGAATTTCACACTTTCACCTAATCTGCCTCTTGACGTTTATCACTCATCAAAGATCACGCCACGTTATCTTATTTTCGACTGTATTGCTGTTTGTCTTTATAATCTGGGATGAATGCAATGAAATTATTGCACGCGTTATATTTATCAAATTTATCGGTCACGTTCAGAAGAAAGAAGAGATTTGCGCTATATTTCGTGCTGAGAAGTAAACCGCGGTGGTAAAGTGTAATCTGCAAAACTCGCGTCGAAGTGATGGTTTTAATCTTTTCACACAATACAAAATTCAATCGCGTCACAGGTTTATGAAAGACAAAAATGATGCTTAACGAAGCGACAGTACAAAAATAATTTTTTGCTGCAAAACGATGATCAATATATAGAATTAAGTTTACGCAATTAATCTGTTAACTGAGTTATTCCTCGACGAGAAACATCCCCGATATATTTAAAATAGTAGGTACCTACGTTTAAAAATGAATTCAGGACGGATTAACTCAGTTAGTCGGCAGTAAATACGAGGCATGATCTGACATAGTATTTACCCTTTTTGTACGAGAGAAATTTTTCAATTTGCCCAACGAATAGACTCATTTTTCACAGTGTATAGGAATTTTCAAACGTCGTGCATTACTGCTACCTATCTAGAAACTTTCGAATCATTCTGTAAATTTATGGAAGCGGGAATTCACCCGTTAATCAAATTAAAGTATTTTTTGACATGTACTAAGGCATTCAAATGTATTGGAATAAGGAGCATTTCAATATCTGTCGTACAATATGATTTCAATGAAAATCAAATGTGATTCGAAACTTGTGGCTGGTAGTGTAACTTTCTATTTAGTGTAGCTCATTGTCAGTCAACAGGTTAAAAGATCATATTATCTCATTTTCTCATATTTTTACGTCCAATACATGATTCTTGATTCAAGCAGTCGAGAAGGGATATTATTTATCTACATCGATTATTCTATTTTCTCAAAATCAGCTCATTTCCCAAGTTTCCATGTACTCCAAGTGAAGTTCATTTTCTTATCCTAACGATACTTGACATACGATTTCCTTAGTAAATGGGAAATCGACGATATTCTTAATGCAGTTAGAAGAATAAACATTCTAAGCAACAATTGAATTTTTCAGTTAAACCACTGATCAAAGAGCATCGTTATAATATAAAACTGCATATTTCTTCTTTTCATGAATTTCCAAGAGAAACAATGCCAATCCAACAACATTGAAATGTTTATGTTTAAAGCCATTTTTTGCATCTACTATGTTAAAATTTGTTTGTACTCACTCACTCACGTCGCGACCTCCCTACTTTATTGTAAGGCATATAGAGAACGAATAGTAATTATCATAATATATGTTAAGCAAACTTTCTGTAGCCAGGCTCGTCTTCAATTCCGCATACAGAATGTTTCCGAAATCGTGGTGTAGCCAGAAAGGAGGGGATTCCTTATACAAAAGTAAGTTGAAAATATCGAACCAAATTTTTTCATACTCGGCTTTGCCTTCGAGAAAATCGATTTTGCACACTCAGATGATATGCGCACACTTAACTAAAAATCAACAGAATTAATCAGTAAATATTCTACAAATATAAAGAAATGAATTCTCGCCTAATAAATAGTTCGAAATTATGGAATAACTTTTTTACATCGAGATTTTGCTTATGGAAAAATCGATTTTCCAAAACCGTGTGTTCAGTGTGCGTACGAAGAAAAATTATTCAACAATTCCGACTCTTTTTGGACAAGGATCCATTGCATGTGTACCTATTTACTTGTTCCATACTTACTCTTGTATACTACCCAATTTTCAGCCAAGTGAGTGCGTGCTAAACGAGTTTTCAAATTCGGTTATGTCGAAAATGGAGCTCTAGATGAAGAAATGTCATTCTATCACATATTTGAACTTATTTTTGCATGAGGAATCATATTTCTTTTCCGGTTGTACCAGGATTTCGGAAGCACCCTGTAGGTATAGTTTATAATATTTTTTTACGCGTACAGTATATTTCTTAGGATGGATATCAGAAGCTTTTACAGTAAATTTACTCTAAATGCAAATTTGATTCGGATTTTCTCTGAAAATATAAAGAAGTACCTACCACTGTAAAATAAGTAGTAAGTACATATTACTCTGAAAAATAAAGCAAGTTTTCGTAATGTTTATTATTTTTATAATGAACTCAGGTTTCGTAATTAGAACTTGTGCCATTTGTCACCTGACGGACGGGCTCACAAGGATGCCACCAGTGTCGCGTTTGGCCGGCCCGGCCGCTATGCAGCCTCTGTTTACAAACTGCACCTTCCTTTCTTCTCCCAGTGATGTCTCGTTCCATCGCATCGGTCGGCGAGTGTCTTATCAGAGTTAGCGATTCCCTGAGTCGTGAGCGCGTGCAACTCAAAGTGCAACGAACGGACGCATCGGAAATCCGAAAGCCAACCGTGCAACGCACGAAGGGGGTTGATAAAAAAGTCGCGGCTTACGAGGCGCGCATGGACGACGAACCGATCGACGGCTTTGGGAATATACGGCCGGTTATCTTTTCACGGGTCACCGGCCACGGCTGCCGGCTTAATCTTCGGCCACGTCCGAGAAGAGGAACAAGACGAAGGAGACACAGAAGAAGAAGGGTCGACACTTATCTTTATCCGAGCGGCTAACAACTGTTGAGTGCCGCTTTGTCCGCGGCGCGACCGATTGATCGGTATGTTTTAATCGATGCTCGCGGTTCCGTCGATCTGTAAGCCTGCACACTGTGACAGAACAGAAGTAGATAATACGTACCTACACGTTTGAACCCAGGGAGGACGTGAACAGTCCTGACTGACAAATGGAGCAGTGAACGATGTTCGGGTCACCGATTACGTTAATATTTGCATACCTACATATAAGTAATTATAGCGAATATATAGCGATCCGTTAAATGAAATCTAGTTCAAGGTGCTGCCTTCTTCCAATTTTGTTTGTAAATCTATAGAGAATAATGAGGATGATTTAAGTAACTAATTGTAGGAATAATTAAAAATCAGTAGGGGAGGGTTGCCTATATCGTACCACTTAAGACATTTTACGTTACATTTCATATTTGATACTAATTTGAACGCAAATGACTATTGGATATTGTAGCTTGATCTTTTAAGCACCTACTATTATATGCTTAGCCTTTTGTTCGGAACACATTAATTCATTATTAATCTTTTTGTCACATACTGTAAAAGGTACGATTTAGGCAACCGGTCTCCTAAATCGTACCCCTCGGTTTCCAAAATCGTATCCCCACGAAAAAATAGTATCAATAACAAATAAAGAAGAAAATATTCAACATAAAGTAATGATTATTACATAGTTACAAATACAAATGTATATGGATCACACACAGGCCGCAATAACCTATGTACATGATATATGTATATAACCTATATAACATACGAGTTGTCAAATCCTACTGGCACGATTGTAGTGGTACGATTTAGGAAACATGATCAATTTATTTATAAATATCAATTTATACTTTATAATCAATGTACTTAAAATGATTGTAAAATATTCTACATTAAACCCACTTTTAGAAAAATACAAAAATACAGGGCAAAATTGCATTGTTTGATTATTATCAGCTAAAATAAACTTGTAAAAAGTTACATCAATCATACCTAAAAGGGTTTGTTTCTATTTCTTATCTCGCATTTACTTGATATTTTTATTATCAGATGTCGTTTACATTCATTAACTACTGAGAAATTGATGAGGTACGATTTAGGTGACCAGTGCGATATTGGCAACTCTCCCCTATGTATATAATACCTATACCTACATTTGCAGTTGCTATGCCGATTACAGTCGGACTGACACTGCAACTGAATTATGGTTTCGTGTTTATGTATAAGTGCATACCAATATCGAAGTTCTGGAAAAGAATCGGTAGGTACCTATTATTTTATTTTAAGAACAATGAATTGTAACTGGTTGAGGAAGATTTGTCCGATTACGATATGAATTAATTAAAATTTTTGCAGGATGAAGTATCACGTTAGGTAGCTACTACGTTAGGTCTGGGTGTAGTAATACTATAACTTTGACAAAACTCCTTCATCATGAGAGTATCCAGATACATACGTACGGGGCGTATCTATGTAAATATAACTACATAATATGTGATATAATATGTAGATTGTAGAGGTATACGTCTTACGAGGGGATCACATACATGCAGTGTTACGCACCGATTTTAACAACACTTCGCAGCTATGTAGATTGAGGGCTCAAGAACATTTCACCCTTTTATCGTTTGTTTACATACTCAATATTTTACGAAATAGTAGAATGGCTTCCTTAGGGATAAATGTTTCACTATTTTTGCGTCCTCCTTTCCACTGGCGAGAAAGATCACTTCAAATTCAAACTAAATAATTATAGAAGGCTAAACATATACATACATACATATTTATGTAGGTTACAATGCTTGGAACTTACGCAGTAGACTCTCCTTTTGCTTAATAAGAAAGTGTCGAGGGACACACAATCTCTATTATAAAATTTAATATTTCATAGACTATTAAACGTCTGCAGTCCACGTTAAGAGCCAACTATGGTTGAAGGGCCAACTACTTTCTGGCTCTTCATTTACTTACAAACGTTTCTTAAAACCGCTGTTTCGCTGTAAACTACTTCACGACTTCGTATTCGGACCCATAATTCTATCGCTAAATCCTCAGCTGTAAATTGTTTACAAAAAAACAAGGATCGAAGAGTGTATTACTTCATTTTAAGACCAGTGAGCTATGATCGACGCAAGAATCATTTATTCGATCACAGCATCGGTTAATTAAAATCCTTGCAGGGCGGAGAACCCAACGGTGCTCGCGGCGGCCGGCAGTCAGGTGTAGAGTCGCGAATGGTTATTGGCGTCAGCGAATAATGTGTGCGTCCCTGCGAGCACGAGCTGTGTAAATCGTATTAGGGATTATTGCACGATGAAAAATATCCCCGTAGGATAATCCCCGAAGGTGGAAACGATGTGTGAGTGGCATTAACTCTCGTGTGTACCATGATGCGTGTAGGTATACACTGATCCCCTCGCCGTCTCTCTTTCTCTTTCTACTGTATCTCGAGCCAGGTTTCCCTGTGTGCCGATGGATATGCATTTGTGTGTGCTTGCCCCCTACGTTAGCCTCTGCGAAAATCCACACCTCTGCATCCTGTTTTCGATTTATCTTTCTCCTCTTTCAGGCTCGCACACGGGGCAGGTGATGTCATCGATGGGAGTCCCTGGTCCTTTCAGTAATCACGCTTGAAATGTTTATTCTTGAACGCCTGTTGGGTTAGATGGGCCTACGTAACGGTGTGCTTCGATCAAGAACGAGGAATAATGTACATGAAAAAGTTTATCGGACGTAGTAACGCGCGCTTATACACCGTATCGTTTATGCAAGCGATCGTGGTGTAGGGTGAGAGACCTAACCGTATTAAGTATGCTTTTCTTCATTCATATTGATCAAGCGAACTATACTCCGTATACATGTATAACTTCGATGGTTCTTATAGCGAACGAAAGAGTTCTCGAACGGTTCTTGTATCGAACTTGTAGATTTTATCAAAAGTATCATAATCGATTTATGAAAACCTACCTTTTTCAAAATAGTACCAATGGAATGGTGAAATTTTCTTAACGAAAATAAGCCTGAGCACGACGTAGCTCGCACTAGTTTTAACAACAACCAATTTGAATATACTTATTATCCTGAATAGTGATTGCTACAACCAGTTCGATTACATACATTTATCCTGTTTGGGCTTATTATTATTGGAGAACCCTGACCCATTTATTGGTACTATTTCCAAATGTATCAAACGAAAATCATAAAAATTGCAATACATATTTGTCATTGGACGATTGGATTGTATGTACATTGTACAATGTGCATTGTAACTCGTCCGTCAGGCCTCAACTCTCTGGCCCACGCGGCTCAAACGCACGTCAGAAGTTAAAGTTGAAAACTTTATTCGACGCTGAAGTTGAAACGCTCAACGAATAAAAAAATTATCTTTATTCGGCGAATAATTTTCTTAACTTTTACTTGTTATTCGAAATTTTTATTTAAATAAAAATTTTGCCCATCTCTGGTCTCAGCGATTTATTTTGTGCGCTGGTATGGTAACCAACGCTATGTTTGCCTACTTCCTTTTGTTACGACATATAATAAAATGCTACCTCTCTTGCATTCTCAACACATCTAGGTATCTATCTACATGATATTTATTAAATTTTTCTAACAGAAAAAAATCTGAACGATTTAAAGAAAGTAAAATCTCGCGGATATTTAAATGTGTATAACGACCAATTTTTTCATTTCTTAATGATAAAATACTTAAAACCTTGTTTCACGAATCATCAGTCGCAGTGATATATTTCTTTATAAGGATGATTCACAAATGCATGTCAACATTAAACAAAGTAGAAAATATTATGCGAACAAAGATTGTATGAATCTATATGTGTATGTAGGGTGTTAAAAGAGAGGGTTTAGTATTTGTATGGTACATAGTACGTGAAGAACTGTTTTTAAGTAAAAAATATTATTAAACACGAATAAAAAAATTCTGTTTCCTGGTGTCGTAAGTGACTTGACGGTTTCTACGTGTAGCATGCAGCGGAAAGCAAAAAATTGCATCCCGAGAGGAACCTAAAAATGATTAAACCCGCATTAAAACCGCTGAACATTTTTTATGGGGATATCTGAAGAACACAGTCTTATTCTTCACCGGTAAGTGATCCAGAAGAATTACATCGACGGATCTTAGAATGCTTGCCAATTAATTCAACAAAGATCTAGAATTTTCGAAAGAGTTCACTACTCAGTAAGAAGAAGATATTGAGCGTACCTGTACGGAAATGAAAGACAGACATCTAAAACATCTTTTTTAGATATCGAAGTAGTGGTTTAACAAGATAATCCTTTGTTTTCATGCTGCATGATACGTTTAGAAACCGGCAAGTCATTTACGCTACTAACCTATAAAATCATTTACACCTCAAGAACGGTTGATATTTCGAGTTATTTATTATTCACTTTAACGGGTCGACCCCATTTTTACAATATAAAAAGACGAAATACATTATAGCACACGAAATTATAACCACCTAATCCAAAACTCTAAGCATCTTCGACCTAAGCACATTAACGTTCTCCGCAAAAATATCAAATCTGTCACTATAATTATCTGCCAACGTACACATTCTACCAATTGGACCAGTAACGCTGAATGGTTTTATAACTCAGACTTATGTATTCTAAGGTTTTTTTACTCAATTTGGTGAATACCATTTACCATGTAAGTTCTGAACCCGTTTTCTTGACAGCCTGTATAGTGTATAACTGTAGGTACACTGTAGCTTCTGACTTAGAGAGGATTAAAGGAAACGTTCCAATTGTCTGTGACTCACGCACTCTGTCACGCGTCTTAACATTGACAATGAATCTCGCTCTCGCTGGAAAATACCAGATGACGTTCGAATAACTTCGAATCCAGCTTTTATCTTTTCTTGAAGTTTATTAACGTCATCGATTCGTGCAGCATATACAATAAATCAGACATGTGTCTTGATCGTCCACGATCATTTATTCGCAAGTTGTACGTACCCATGTACCACGTTGCAGAGATGGACAAAAAATTATTTGAAATAAAAATTTCGTATACAAATTTTTATTTCAAATAATTCTTTGCCCATCTCTGCCACATTGTCTAATTGTAAGTCTAACGGATTAATCGATAGAAAAAGAGCTCAACAATCTAAAATCCTAGGGTGCGAAAAATAAATTAGAATCAACTGAAATTAATCATGAAGATAATAATGTATTTTTGTAAATATTGCTCTGAAATATCGTGAATGCAACGATAAATTTAAAAAAAATTCTGTTGCTTTTGAAAAATATTTCTACTACAGATTCTTCTATGTGCATTGCCATTTTTTTGGTGTTTAAATGCATATACGCCATATCAGCATAACCATTTCACTATTTTTGAGAATACCACTAGGGAAACGAGGATCAAATTCAGATTGTCTGACAGTTTGTTCCACAGATAGCGATATTATTTGTGAACATTAAATCAGCTTAACACGTATGTGTAGGATGTATTGAAGTAAAAGATGAGCATTTTGAAGATTCTTCATAATCCCCGACACCATAGAATTGTTCATGCGTTAATTAAACATCTAAACATTATTTAATACTTAACTTCTTGTTCCATCGAAACAGTAATGTAGAGTTATTTAAGAAATTAAACGGAACGTTTGTATCTCACTATCAGTAAAAATATATAATACAAATAGGTGGTATGCTATAGAGCTGTACGAGTACTCGAATATTCGAGCGGCTCGAATGAAGTCGGCAGCTCGAATAAAGCGAGCGGCTCGAATGAAAAGTTGATGAAGAATGAAAACTTAGCGTTTTAATTCTTTCAATCCTACATATTAAATACAACATTTTATCGTACAAAACGACTTGCAATCGAATAACGTTAAATAACACTCCCATGTTACTTTTAGGTTAGTAAACAATAGTATTATTAGGTAAGTAACTTCGAAATAACAATAAACAATTCCATACCTCCAACAAGGATCTTACCAGACGTATACAAAACTAAACAGAACGGACAGAAAATGAAAGGACATTACAACAAATATCCTTTAACAGGAGGAGGGAGTAAAATTTGACTACCGAGTTGCTTCTTCTACTGAAGTGGCCTTAGTGCTGTTAAGAGCAGACTGAAGCAGATTAGGAGGCCGAGAAGGGAACCGTCGTAGTCGAGACAGAAGCCAAATTCTCGAATTCTCTCCCTTTTTAATTATCTCGAGGCGGAGTCAAGGCGCCTCATTGTACATTCATAATAGCCGTTGGCAGAGCCTTAATGTTCTAAGGCTCTTATGAATATAGATATAATGCGACATCGGGCTTGCTGTTGCATCGTCCGATGACTTTTATCTGTGCGTATTTTTAATAGGATTCGTTAACTGGCCTTTTTCCGCGTCGCAACGCACACGGGAAGGCCTGCAATACCTTCTGTGTCATCCACAAACAACAAAAAGTTTCTGGACATTACGTCTGTTTCTCGACATTAATCTGAAAAGAGAACACTATATACGATGCTCGTATCTTCAAACTTAAGTCCGTTTCCTGATCGGATTTCGAGTTAGTAATAGATATCTACAGTGGATAATATTGCAAACGATATAAGAAAAGTCGTTACATTAAATAAACCGGGACACATCATTTAACTCTTGTAACCATCAATCTCTTCAACTGTAATTAGTTATTACTTACGACATTCTTTCGGTGACACATCAATTGATAGTCTCAGAATCGATGTATTTAATAACAACGTAATTGGTCTTCTTAGAATTTTGACTTCTGCATAACTATTTTTGTCTTTGTTAACATTTTACATTTTTTATCTATTCCTTCTATGATTAATTTGCTTTTTTATTGTACATTTTATACAGGGTGTTTCACCTAACTTTAACACCAGAAGTATTTCTGCTATATTTAAAATTTCATAAAAATGTTTCCTGTAAAAGTCGCATAATTTTGTGGAGCTGACATATAGTAAAACTAGTTTTATTCTCTTTTGGGGGGGGGGGGGGTGGGAGCTAATGAGATAAAACTTTGTATTTTTAAAGTTTTGCAAAGGACCTTCAATGATCATGAAGGACTAATTATTATAGGACTATAGGTCGTTGAATTCATCTTGAAAGAAGCTATCGGGTTCCAACAAAGAAGATATAGCATTTCATTTAAGAAAAACAAACTATGAAACTTTTGTAGAAAACATTTCTATGAAATTTTAAATATAGCAGACGTATTTAAGGTGATAAAATTAGGTGAAACACCTTGTACACTGTAGTAGATACAGTCGTATTATTATTATTATTATTACCAGCCACTGTTTTTGTTTGAATGAAATCACTTTCATTGCACGAGTAGAAACTGACCAGAACCGAGTGAAATAATTCATTTCCACGTGTGATGAAATGAAAAATAGCACATTAGCAATTATTCCGCTATAGAGTAGACAAGAAATGTTCGCGCATCGTCGTCCCATGAATGTCTCAGAATAACGCTTCCAAAGCATCCACGAGGGGATAATAAAGAATCAAAGGACGTAATCGACGCGAGGACCCTTTGCACCCTTCTTTTTTTCTTTTTAAATCGCAACGTTTCCCACCTCGTTCACCACAGTACGCATTGTGAGGCATGAAACCGTTAGGAAACGCTCTTCTGGTGCGCGAAGAAAGACGGATAATGACTCGTCACCTTCGAACAGTGGCAGGGCAATCCTATTTCTTTCTTATGCAAAATCTTCGTGCGCGTAGCCGTGTTAAGGGATTAAAATCCCGGCCCGCGGGGTCAGCCGAAGGCTTAGAACGCCTAACAAGATTAGCTTAAGACGCCGAGTCCGCATACCCCGAGGATTACACATTATGTATTCACCTGGATGTATTCACGCAGAGATCTAGTTCGAGTTCCTGCTCGCGTCGAAGACGATGCTCGCGAGAGCGCGGCTTAGGTACCAGAACGTCGATGACCCGAACGTTCGGTTCGACATGTGCTACGTATTCCCATCAACACTTGCAGGTTGAGGAGTTTCTGTCAGTCGACTTTTGTGAAGGACGTACGTCTACCGCTGATAACTCTACAGGGAGTCCCAAAATTAAACGATCAAACCGTGCCTACCAATGGAGGTAGGTACCTATGCTGTAAATGAAAATGAGAGAAAAAATAAATACAAGACACAGAAATAAATAAAAAATGTTGAATAAAATTTTTCAACATGAGCCCCCGTCTTCGAGAATATCGAGTTTGAACTTCGTTTGGTACGCGCACACCTGACTAATCAGCAGAATTTATCTTGAATACATATAGTATAGTAACTGTGAATGAAATGAAACCTCGAATATAAATAAGTCGAATTTGCAGAATAATTTTTTTCGAATGTGGCTCTGTATTTAAAGATAAGCGATATAAAGATGGAATCAATTTCTAATGAAGCGCTCCCGCACTCGTTGGATTTTCAACCTTTTGTAATTCCTTCGAAAATAAATTAACAACAAATACGTTATAATGCGATATGCACTCTACCATAGTGTACATACACTACATCATTCTTTAATGCAGCATCGAATCCATCATAAACGATAGAAAATCAATACAATGCCTCTTAAATTTTCTAAAGTACACTAAAATATACAGGCTGTTCACTCTAATGGTCGGCATGAATTTTTATCCGTGTAGGATGATGTGATGCAAAAATTTGTTAACGAAACTGTATTTGTGTTGAATAAAGAGTTCGGAAATACCTACCTACCCAAAAACTAACTGTGACATTTTTAATCACGTGGTATTACATT
This sequence comes from Andrena hattorfiana, assembly GCA_944738655.2. NCBI lineage: Eukaryota > Metazoa > Arthropoda > Insecta > Hymenoptera > Andrenidae > Andrena > Andrena hattorfiana. The sequence goes on from OX122889.2 coordinate 26,561,819, forward strand.
TACAGCAGTGAAACTAACAGTAATTCATTTGCTTTCGTCTCAGACTACTTTTATTGAGATCTTCATGAATAATGTGAACATAAACATTGAACGCATTTAAACATTTAACATTTTTCCTCTCACATTCACTAATGGCGTATCGATTTTTTCAGACTTAGAATAAGAATACATTGTTGCAGTGGGGAGGGGGGGGGGGCAGTTTTTGTTTGCATGTCTTCCTTTACAAGCAAGCCGAAACAAATTGAATAAATAGCAACCGAAATAGTAATTTGTTTTATAATTTAGGTATATGTATAAATTTACAAAACCAAATTTGATTGTAAATTCGTTAAAATAAATTCGGTGAAACGAGACCAGTAGGATTGAATACCCAATTTATACAATTCACCTTAAGTAAAGCCAAATGTGGTCGCTAATAACCTATGAAGTTGATTGCGACCTTAAGCAAATAAGTAATAAAAAAAATATTTACATCTATAAATTCACACCTGTACGTATACATAGATAATGATAATGCCTTCTTCAGACAAGGCCGGTTTTGACTCGCGGTTTGACTTATTTTTAGTCTGCCACGCGGTTGCTGTAAGGATAAATGTATATAGAAACAATGAAAATAGTCGTTCAGTTGTACCTACTATGGAAGTAACGGAAGCAGTGTAACTGGGCTGTGTATTGTCGAAGAAATAAAAATAGGAAAAAATCAATTTTATGGGGTAAACTCTCGCATAGGGTTTTTGTAATCCTTTACGCCAAACTGAGACTGAATGAACCCAAATTTTCGACTATTTATTTGAAATAATACATAATAATATTCCTAGCTCAGGAAATTTTATATTATGAGGAATTGTGTGCCATGTGAAGAAAAACTCGCGGTCTCGAATTTTTCGGTAAAAGAGTGCAGCTGATTCTACTGAAATGGTAATCGCGCGGTCGAAGCTTTTGCTTTAGAACAAGGCTTAAAGCGTGTTGGTAAAATGGAAATATTGTTTCCAGGAGATGCACAATGTTCATGTTCATATTTGTCATGAAGGTTTCAATAACACTAGTCTGAGCTGAAACAGATAAAGTAGTTACTGCTAGATACTTCCGCTGCTGTAAAGTAAATATCATGTGATTAAAAGTGTTACATTTTGCATCGGTTAAATGCGTTTTAATGTGCCTTTCAATATTATAGAAAAAATCGTAAGTAGCTAGGTATATTGTTCCATTCTAAAAACTTTGGTGGTCTTGGGCTTATTATGACAGAAGAGTATTTCCGAAATGTTTGTTGTCGTTCAATGTTATTTACCCATTCAAGACGGAGAAATTTTTGTTGATAACTCTTTTTATCAAGTTATTCTAAACAGTTAAAAAATCATGTAGACCGTTAGAGTACACACCCTATATCTTCATATACATATGTATACATATAATCATGTCACTCACTGATTCGTCACCGTCCAGCCCAAATCACTGACTCTAGAAACATGAAATTCGGAGAATATATTCCTTTTGCGACGTAGGTGCTCTATAAGAAGAGATTTTTTGAAATTCTATCCCTAAGGGGCTGATAAAAGGTACAGTGTGTTTTCACGGACTCCTTAATATCTCTTAGGCCCGATTAGATATCAACTTGGTTTTTACTGACAAAGGTTACCCACACAAATGCCTGAAAACAAATTTCAGGATATTGTCCTAATCAACCCCTAAGGGAGTGAAAAGGGGTAAAATGTATTTTCTCGGATTTCTTAATATCTATTAGGCCTGATTAGATATCAACATGGTTTTTACTTACAAAAGTTATCGACACAAATGTCTTAAAATCAACGTACCTGCATATTAGTTAGGATACCCGAGACCCGAGAACTTTTAAGTTATGATTTTGCAGTGTGATCAGATGAAAGAATTTTTAAGCAAGAAACTCGGCTCCCGGATCGGAAATCGAGTCCCGTAATTTCGGGTACTCGCACACCCCTAACCGCCACTACTTAAATGCCTACAACTCGGGTAATTTTTCAAATTTTAAAAAATCCATTTGAACACGTATTCTAAACAGATTAAAAAAATATCGATTTTTTTAAATTTCCAGACCCGAACCTCCCCTTAATTACTGCACTTCCTGCGAAATAGACCAAGAATCTCGTGCTACACCATCAATTAACATTATAACAATTCGCACAATTTACGTACCTACCACCTAATCACATGGTCCTAGTTCTTTAGTTCGTTTTCACTAACCAATCAGATAAGAGAAAAATGGTTCGAGCTACCGGGATACGCGTTTAAAATAATTCACACCACTCCGAAGGAAATGATATTTTCGTGCGGTAAGCCGTGCATTAAACCCTCGATCCGTTAAGGTTTATCTGACGCCAGAAACATTTTCCCGCCTCATAGGATCCGACATAATCTTCCGTGAGAGAAGAAATCACACGTGACACCGTGAATGTATTGTAATAATAGAGTGCGTTTAGACAGCGATCCCATAAGAGTGGAAGAAAGAGAGTAGCGCCAAGGGGGAGTCTTATCTTCCCTAGTCGACTAAAACTTTATTTCGACGCGAGATACAAGTCTCTCCGCGGCTTTTAATGTCTTTTCTCTCCGTGTTGTGATTAAGAGAGCCGAGCTCGACTGCTCGACAAAGGTTCCGTAGCAACCAGGCGAAAGAGAAAAGGAGGAAGGAGTGCGGCAGTGACGGTACCTATGTTAGAGCTTTGAGTAATTGTAAAGTTATGGCTGTCAAGTCGTCAAAAGCCATCTTTATTGTAGCACAGCGACGATCACAAATCGTGATAGCAATCGTGCAAAAGCTATAACGAGAATTAATGAAGTCTGCGAGATAATTTACGTACGTATCTAGGGATGTATCGCGATATTATCATGTAATACTAAGAATAGTGTAAGTTTAAATTAGTTGATAGGTTGTCAGAGTTTCAACAAAATTGTGTTGTGTATGATACTTGATTAACTCTTTCGATCCTAGCGCTGACTTTAGACGGCATCCCCGGTAATTTAAAAATTCTGATTTTATAAAAAAGAAATTTTTATTTTTGTGAAAATGGTTACACTCGACTGGATTAGCGACCTTAGAGTTTACCGTTCGAAAGTTTTTCGGCGACAGACAAATACACAAACATAAACATTCTGCTTTATAGTATAAGATATATATGTACATGATGAATCAATTAAAAATCAATTACGGAACCTAACATATCGACATCGGTTAGATTTAGAGTGATAAAATTCTACGTAAAGATATCTGTACTTACGTACGTCTTTTCATTTTTATTTCAAGGTAGCAGTTTCTGAAATTACAAGTGACTTCTATCTTCTCTTTTGCAGTGAAGCTGTTGACATTTTAGATGGAACCCTGTTGAGCGATGTTATCTATGGTAAATTTTTTCGAAAAATTTGAGAAGCAAATATACCTATATCTTAAAAATTTATATTTGAAAAACAGGAACCACAAATCCGAAGGCCTCTACCTTCGGAATAGACAACACAGAAAATAGATAGGATACAGCTTATTGTATTTTTCGTTTGTGTTTAATATACATAGGACGTACATACTAGGTATATACAATTTTTATCTGATAAAATTAAATAATCCATATTAAAAAAGGGAAGAAATTGGTCTGTTTTAACGGGTCATTCTACTTTGATCGGCCGAAAAGTTAAGCTATTTTTAAAGATATTTTCTAAACAAATACAACATATAATGAAATGTCTTTTTGGAATTTATTAAGCTATTCCTATACCATAGAAATAACATAAAAAGATTTTTTTAATTTATTTGAAATGTCTTTTACAGCTCCAATATGGCACCTAAAAAAAGTAGGTTCGTGATGCAGGTGATTTCGCGGCTCAGGCTTACTTGAAACAAAATTCGAAAAGATTCTTACTCCATATGAGTGTCCCTATCACCCGGAGCCCAATTAGCAATTTTTGTCGAAAACTAACATCCAAGAAAATATCCTTTTGGATGTTTTGTCAAACTCCTTTTTGCAAACCGACGCCATTTTGTTATTTTTCAATAAAAATTGTTAATTGAGCTATGGGCAATAGCGACATACAGATTGAGAATCTTTTCGAATTTTTTGTTTCAGATAAGCCTAAGCGTGGAAATCACCTGCGCCACGAACATACCTCTTTTTTAGGTGCCATATTGATGCTGTAAAAAAACAATTGAAACAAATTAAAAAAGTTCTTTTAAATTTTTTTGTATAATGTAAGAGTATCTTAATAAATACCAAAAAGATTTAATTCATTATATGTTGCATTTACGAAGAAAAAAATCTTTAAGTATATCGTAATTTTTCGGCCGATCAAAGTAGAATCACCCCTCAAATGATTTGTCTCTTCAAATAATGTACTATAGTGGTTATACCAAAAACAGTGACATTCCACTTTAGGTAGTGCATACTTGAATCTATATTTAGAAAAAAGTTCAAACCAAATACGTGACCGACAAACTATCAAATCCGAGGTAACTAACAAATCTCAATGATATGAATTTTGTTATTTAGTCGTGTTTATTATAACATTCATATTGTATATTCCAACTCGTTTTAAAGTGTCAGCATTTTTCAGTGATGTATTGCATAAGCCAGATTCCTCCGATATGATAAAAAAAAAGATATCCCAATAAGAATTTTCCTAGGCGGATATCACGGATAGCAAGGGAGGATGATACGAGTAAGTGGTGGTTTTGGCAAGGGGATGTTCTGATGCGATTTCACGCTGGATTTGCCTAAGATCTCCGCAAAGGAGCCCTTTAACCCTCCCCTTTTACCCTTCCCAACCTTCACCCTTCCATCGTCGATTCTGTGCTCGTGGCTGACGTCTTCTTGGACCCTCCTCTCTTACCATCCTTAGCTCGGTACGACCGGCGTCGCTTCCCGAGAAACCCCCGAAGATTACGTGCCTTAGCACAATGTCGCCTAAAACGCCATCATTGTTTAAAAGAACCGAGGACACTGTTGTGTTTCAATTAACCCTCTCCACCTTGTCTCCAAATCGAGAGAGGAAGGAGGCAACCAAAACATGTTTATTTACTACTAGATCTAGAGAGGAGGGCAGCAATAACATTGCGTTTCATTGTAATGTCAGCTAAAGACATCCATAATTAATTAACAAGTGGAGCGTATAACGTTACGGGGCATCAATTTGCTTAGAATTTTTAATTAAATGTACAGGGTACAGTCCAAATTTTGTGAGGAAATTAACTTCAGTATCTCGTCTTTTCCCAATCCTATACGTAGATGTATGCACAAGAACAAGACAAATTCAAATAACTGATCAAAGAATCCTGATAAATATGTACGAGTGCATATATTGTGAGTCTACAAAGGAGAAACTGTGAACTCCATTTTTTCGAAAAATTTTCACCACTGCGCTCTACCTACGCATTTAATATGTATATAATTATACAAACACGCTATACACTAAGTACTCTACATATATACAGCGTGTTTGTATAATTATAAATATATATTTGTTTGTAAATATATATTTGCTTCATATGTATATGATACAGAGAAAATGAAAATGCCACTATGATTCGTTCTAAGACGTTTCTGGAGTAATTTACACCTATAGTGACTGCCCCACGAGGGAACACTACATACATACGTACGTTATCTACTACACGTGAAACTACCTATATAGAAAATCTAAGAAAAAGTCAAGCTTTTCGTGCGTGATGAGGCCACAAACGTTTTGCCTTAGCTGGTCTTATATCATAACACTCCACAACTTTATCTCCCAAGTAGCACTGAAGTGTTACTGGTCTGTTCTCCAAATATCGTATACAATTCTGTGCATTTATTTCTTCGTGATAATCATAAAAGAAAGAATGGTTCCCAGTTCCTTTGCATATCCAATCGTCTTTGATGTTACCTTGGAACGTACGGGGCTCTCATCGATCTCCCTAAATATTTCAGATCGTCCGAGCAAGTGGAATAGCTAAATCCAGAGTGTTGCTCGGCCGATGGGGGTTCAGGTTTTGCTGAAACCCTCATGGATTAGGATCGTTCGTGTTGCGCGTATATCCGTGTTTTAAGGACGCGTGTAAGCAACTGTATATAGCACACCAACTTGTGTGTGTATCCTGATTTGTGCCGGTCTCTCTGCGCTTGTATGCAAACCCTTATGGCTTAAGCTAAGGCTAAGGCCGAGGCTCTCCCGCGGGATTACTACGTCATTCTGCAGGACTCTCCGGTCGCCGGAAGGATCAGCTCTCTTCCTTCTGAGGATTTCGTGGAAGACTCTATCCCGTTTCTAAATCAGGTTGTCAGCCACAGGCTGAATCATTTCGCGTTGTTTAGGGCACCTCGCGATCTCAGAGAAGTCCTCTATAATTTGTCCTTGAACAATCGTGTAGCATTTCACTGAATTAACAATTACCCTTGCTCAAGGCTATCCAGGAGTATTTCTTTCATAATACACGCATACTTCAAGCTTGTGCATAAATGATAATTAGGCAGTTCTATCTCGTTTAGTACAACTTATTTTCATAACTTGCCTATGTGTGTAGTGTATTTTATAGACACTTGAGAAAATGGATTGTATGTATACGCATAATACATGCAAGTGATAATTATTAATTATTAAGATGAAGATACATAAATTCTGAATTAAATAGTAAGTTGATTATGGGTTATAGGTATAATTCTACTATGAATTATTTAAATTTGTATTCAGAAAGACAGTTTAGTTGATGTGATTTCTTACTGTTAGAGAAAATGTGATTTATGTGAGAGTCGATGGTTGTGCCATGCTGAAAGCACCAGGTTTCGTCAGGTAACCAAAGCTAACTTGTGCTGGGCGCTTGTGTCGTACTTCGAATTGCTAGGATAGATGACCATACAGGAAGTCATGTGTACTCTTGGCAAATGGTGGTTTAGAGTCACACCTACAATACCTGCGGGTCCCCTGCTAATGATTATTCAATCGATCCCGATTAACACCCAGAGCAGTTAATCTGAAGGGAATATTCCTTCATCGCTCTGTCAACATCCTCGTCTTCTTCCTTCCTTCCTCCCTTTCTCTTCTGGACAAAATACAATATGTTTAAACCTGCGCGTTTGTCAAATACATTATAAATATACCTAATTTTTGTAAATTGTTTTGTTTCCTGAACCGACTTTCCAAAATTTCAGGTATTTTACAGATAATATATGAATTTGGATTATCTGCGAATTTTTAATAATATTAAAGCTACTTTTTTCCACGAGTTTGATCTAACACGGTCTAGAAAAAAATTAAATTCTCTTTTTGCACGATTTGATTTGATCTTATTAGATACGTTCAGAGACCGTTTGATGACATTTTCACTTCACTCTTTCGGGTATCTGCAGCGGAGGTTTCCCAAGAAAACTGATATTTAGTTGTAGGCACGCATGTCCCCACCACTTTCTAAGCCAAATAGCGTAGTACAAAAGGGTCTATGAATGCATATACGGGAGCTCACTTCTAGTTTAATACGTTTCGGAGACAGTCTTAGCAAGATCGGGTTCCATTGCCTTTTGGGAAATTGGACGAGTTAACAGCACAGTACGCGAAGTTGTTGTTAGGCATTATACATATACTTATTATACTCTTCGAGACCAACGCATTTCTAACCGCGTGCGTGAAAACCGAGAAGTGGATTTAGGTACCGCTACAATTTTATATTCTACCAATTGTAAGGATTGCACTTATAGAATATAGGTAGTTTTGTTATTTCTTACTCACAGTTCTTTACTAGAATCCAAATGTTATTTGCCGTTATATCTTTACCGCTCTAGATGTATTACATTATAAAGTTACGAGGCTAAACTAACATTTACGACCAACACCCTGCTGGCGCAGGCCTGTCTAACTGCTGTTGCCTTCGAAGAGCAGCCGCGGATGGTAGGGAGCGAAGGCCAGAGCGACGGTGTGGCGGAGCCTCACAGTGAGAGGTCTAGGGTGGTCCTTAGCTACATACAGGGGTCGAAATTTTTTGTTTCACCCCTTAAAAATATGACAATTGTACAAAATTTCAAATTGATTGGTCATTGGGAACCCGAGCCGCATTTTAATTAAATGTTTTAAACTCTATCTACGTCATATACCAATCTCTAACATATCTTCATACCGCTATTATAAAAGAATAATGAATACCTTTTTTTTAAATAAAATTATGGATTATTACATGTATCACAATGTTATTTATATGTAACTTTATACAATTTACTCAAAAGCTTGAAAATTTTCTAATAAACTTACCATATTTTGCTGCACTTGAATCATTGGACCTGATTGTTCTGGTCAAATTATGGTATTTTTGACGTACGAAAAGTTTATTATTTATTTTTGTAATAATGATTGTACTAGTACTTAAGAATAAAATTTTCTTACATAGTTGCATATAAACAAAATACTCTCTATTGAAATTTAAGTTAGGTATGTATTATAGATTTAATGTAATAAATTAACGTATTATTAAATTGTATGTATTTTTCAATATATATTCTGTATTAAGGTAGATTTGCTTACATTAGAGAAAAGTCTCCTATAATCTTTGATTATTTGTAAAATATAAATGTAAATGTGTTGTCATTTGTAAACTTTTCTGATATGACATGTCGTTTTTCCACAATGAAGAGTCCTTTTCTAAAAAGTCTGTAGGTATATTGTATATATTAAAAAATTTCGGTTGAAAAACTAAACAGTCCAGAATCCTTTAACCAGGTGAAACGTGATAATATTCACGATTGTCGGGGCCAGGTAACGCTTCTTTTTCCATGATATTAGAAAGTTCTTTCATTAGAAGGATTTTCATAGGGAAATGTCTGGAATATTCACATAGTTTCATACTTCCTGATCGCTGTGGTCGTGGGAATCTACGACATAAGTTTTTGAGTAAATTGTTTAAAGTTGTGTCTAAATATCATTATTATACATATAGGGTACAAACAATATTTTTTTAAGGAAATACTAAGTATTCCTTTATGATAGACCACTGTCAAATTATTTAAAAAATAAAATCATAAAATCGCTAAAACTTTAAAATTTTAATTAAAGTGTGACACGGGTTGCCGATGTTAAATCAATTTTGAAATTTTTCAGGGATCATTTTTCTGTCTAGTGTTACAATTTTGGGAGGTGCAACGAGAAAATCGGAAATTGTAAAATAAGGCTTAATGTAGCCGCGGTTAAATGACTCGGACGCTGTGTTGTACGCTAATTTTAATGATAAGATTCAAAGATTTTGGAAATACTGTTTGAAGCCCCACACAAATGATACTATTATACATCTAAGATATTGTAGTTTTAATAAAAAACATTCATTAATTCCTCTATAATAGCGGAACACAACGATGTGCGAAATTGACGTGACATCGCTACAATTACAAAACTTTAACGCAAATGCGGTGCGGGATCTCGTTGTCCAATCGCTGTGAAACTTTGTGGAAATTATTTTCTTACCAAGTGTCATATTTTTAAGTGATGATACCAAAAAGAATATAATGGTTGAAAAATAAGAAGCACTCTAATGAGGACCTTTCGTTCTTGGGTGGCGAGTGGCTTAGCTCGGTGCCTTCAAAAACGAGGAACAACGCGCGGCTGCTCGTGCGAGCAAATGGTTGAACAGGCCTGTACTAGTGGCTCTCGGTGTTAGCCAAGCACCGATTAATACACTCTAAACAGCAATCACATTGCCCTCAGCCTCGGCTCGTAACAAGTGTTCGTAACAAAAGGAAATAATTTATTTATTTCTTTTCTTCTTAGGTGCAAGAAAACAGCCACACTGTGTTTACATTTCTTACTTAATCCAGCTTTGCAAGAATATTTTCCATGTAAGATTTTCCCAGAAGCAGAAATCGATCCAGTTATCTTATGCGAATTACAGTTTAAATTCGACTTTTGCAAATAAAATGCAATGAAATAAATACAGTCATCGCTGACACTTTTCCTGTCGTAAAGTATTATACGATCTACATTTAACACTCTTTCATCTTCAGCAAAATTGCGGCATGAAGGTGTTGAATTTGTAAAATCACGCATGTCATTTATAGGGATCTTCATTATTATCATTTTAATAAAAAATAAGTACTCTTTCAACATAAAATGCACATTCACACCGTATTGCAAACTACAACCGACCTACTCTCTCTGCCTATCTTTGTTTGGTGACGTCACGACCACCAATGCCAATACTCGCGTAAACCAGTAAACCCGCGCGCTTTAAATTTTCCACTTCAACACTTCAAATACCTGTAACTTTGTTATTTCCTCGAAATCTGGCATACAATTTTCAGAACATACTGTCGAAATATGAACCTATAAGAAAATGTAATAAAAATACATGGATTTTATTTTTCCGTCTATATGGGAATATCCCCTTGAGGTATTAAGCAAAAGTTAACGACGCGCCAATCATATCCGTCCTGGCCTGCTACTCCTGCGAGAGGCACTTATTCTTAGAAACTGATGGAAAGTGACGGGTTAGCCCGCGATAAGAAGTTCCTCGATATTACTCTTCAGAATTCAACGAATAATCCATCCATCGCCTGCTGGTAATAGCCACCGGAACCTGTCCTGGGTGCCACCTAAATCATCCCTCAATGAGTTGGCGCTTACAATAACTCGTTACCGAAAATCCAAATTAAGCTCCTTAGTTGAGAAATTTACGAGACGTTCACCCCTCTTCGAGACCACCCCTCCGAGCCTCATCCTTCTAGTGTCTTATGAATCTTCGCTCCTTTTCCCTCCTTGGACGCAGTTTACTGAAGTAATTTTAATCTTTCGGGCACAGTGCGTGCACACAAACGTCAGTTACCTCTGAACACAAGATGGTAATGCACGGAGGCTGTGTGAAAGCGTTGGAAAACAAACTCTCTCGTTTGCAATATGTGTTTATATGGATATACGCGCGCGCGCGCGTGTATGTGTGTGTGTGTGCGTGTGTTGTGAGCGCGTATACACGGTTTATCGTGTATGTGTGTACGTAAAACGGATACAGTGAAGAGAAAGCTAGACACGAGAGAACGACGCCCTTCTCGTATTCTCCGTCTTGTATAAGAGCTTACTCTCTAAGCGTCTTAGGGCAAGTTTTCACCCTTGCTTCCATTCAACGGCAACGCATACTTCGAGAGAACGATCCTGACTATCCAGTAAAATACGTTTCCCGAAGATCGGATCGAGGTTGAGTGTGTGATGAAAAATGAAAGGATTAATACCTGTGTGGTTTGTTGGGCAGAACAAGATAGAAGTAATGACCAATTGAGGCTATTAATTTCAATTTTTAGCCAGAAGCATGTGGAGGATTGGATTTCATGGTTCACATTTCTGAAGGAAACTTACTTAAATATTTCAACAATTCTCTGACAGTACAGTAGTAATGATTGTAATATCACTACATTTCAATTAATTGTTTCGTTATTTATTTATTTATTTCATATTTTACGTAACAGTCACTCAAGAGAGTTCTTAAGCACCGCGATTTACAGAGAAAATCAGTAGACTCCAGCTATTAAGTTAATTTCAGGAACGAGTACATGCTGTACAAGAATACTTTTCATTCAGTAATATTCACCGAAATCTTTCGCCATTTACTACAGTCTCTGTTTTGGTATTCTCACAAATTTATAAAAACGTGAATTCTCCAGGATGGAGTAATGTTGCCACTTTTATAATATTATTATAAAGAAGAATCTACTTTCTCATTACATATAATTACAACACAGAACTTGAAAATTTAACGAGTTAGAACATTTGAGTAAAAAATCCCGAAGAATAGTAAGTACATGCATTGTCAACAAAGTGTCTGAAATATAGGGTAATACATATTCTTGGCATGATTAACAAGGCCAAAACACGCAAGCACAATTCGTTCGTTAGTTCTAGCGTGATCGAACGGTACCGCGCGTCTTTTGTGTCTACAAAAGTCTACTGTCTAGTATTGAGATGTATGTATTCTACAGCATGATGCGTGAACCGGTCTCTAAAAATCAGCTAACACTTAGATTTAGAAGGTTTCGTCGCGTGGCTGGTGATCTTATAAGCTACGCTAGCTGTGAGGTTATCTCATTATATCTTATCTGGTGCTTTCGCCCCAACGCAAGCTTAGCGGTGCCGTGGAGCTTAAATCGCACGCAAGCTCACGGACACAGCCTTTTCTTGCACGCAACTGGGGCAGGTCCCAAGCGCAACCAACTTCTAATACATTACGTTGGAAAGTTTACGAAGGATCTCCCTGATAGATGTTAGTTATGAGTGAAAAAATCATCGTTGGATAAAAGGAGTGGCGATCAATTAGGTGCCACTAAGTTGTAGTTTTATAAAAGCAAATTCGCACATATCAGTTTGGTTTTGTGGTGGTTCAGTGCTGTCAGTGCCCTAGAATCGAGCAGTTCGCACTTATCCGTGTCAGCGAGTGACACTCGCGCCACTGAACCGTCACGCAACTGAATTGTGTGAATCCGCCTTAAATACACCAATGTAGTAGTTAATATGACTATGAAGTACTGTTAATTGCACCGGCAGTAACTTTGCTAATAGTTCTAGTAGTACCTACGGCTAGTGATACTAGCAATAGTATTACTATTTAGTAGTCTTAATAGTAGTGTTCCCAGTACATAGTACTAGTTGTAGGTTGTAGCATTATTACATATATGTATATGTAGTAAGTACTATCAGTAGAGGTATTACTTGTAACATTGCTCTTACCTACAGTAACTACCTAATTGTATTATGAAGTATGGACTATGCATGACTGTACTTTTAAAAAAGTTTAATAAAACGTATAGGGCCACATTAAAAATTGTGTATTATTACCATTCGACTGATGCAGTTCGCTGAAATAAGGAAAATGTGAAGCGAAGCACGTGCAGATCGAATAGCAACGTGTCGTAGGGAAGAGAGAGACAGAGAGAGGGAGGGAAGGAGAGAGAGAGAGAGAGAGAGAGAGAGAGAGAGAGAGAGGGCGGGTGTAGCTGTAGTAGATAAAGAGTTCGAAAGAGTTGGTCGGTTATCTGTAAAGGCCGGCATCCGCCGGATCAGCTTCAGATACCGAATCCACCCACACTTTCCTTTCCTTCTGGTGCACGCGCTTAGTCTAAGTTCCAAGAACGGAAGCTGTCGGCTCCCAAGGATTGCGGATTCCGCCGCGGGCCGAACACCAGGACATGTTTTATGAAAGTAGGTATCTATACAACGCATTCATATTAGTATTATCATTGTTGAGTATTTCACTTTTCGATGGATATGTATTTAAAAAACAGTTGAATACGTAGCGTTTACTGGACACCCGTCGAACAAAGGTATATAGGTACCTACTGCGATATACAGGGTGCGTGATAGATTTTGCTATAAGTTGGAGGGGGGGCTGATTCTACCCTTCAAAATATGTCATAGAACAAATTATATTTCGTACTGGGATTCATTTTCGAAAAAATTGTCTTTGTAAACTACATTTAGCACGCAAGTGTATATCCGACTACAAAAAGACGTACGATAATAGTAGGTATGTAAATACGTATGAAATGAATACTTCTTCAGAAGGGAGTCAGAATCGTAGAATAACTTCTCCCGAGCAAGGCTTTGTTTTTAGAAAAACAATTTTGACAATCCATCGAGCGAATGTCAGCATAGTCGTAATAGTAGTAGCAGTGGAACGTTGTTGAAGTAAATATGTTCGAGCGTCTGTACAAACAAATTGACACAAATATGAGAAGATAACGAATCCCAGCCTCAACCAGAACCGCCTACGTCTCTCATTGTCAGTGCCGCCACTCAGTGGTTTTTAATTTATGGCTTCGCTATACCTTTACCAGCTACTATCACGCATAATCGGTCTCATTCCGAAAACTGATTCCCTTGATAATAAATTCGACACAGAATTTTGACACATTATTGTACAAGAATTCATGACAACCGCAGTTTTCATTGTTTGCTGTTGCATTCTCTGAATTCTTAAGGCACCCATACACCAGCGAGCAGCCTCGCTAGTGTGTTGGATCAGCGAGCAGCCTCGCTAGTGTGTTGGATCAGCGAGCGGTTGAAATGCTCGGTTCGTGAGATGCTCCGCTCGGTGGAAATTACCTATGAGCCGAACGGTCAGCCGAACATGCTCGGCTGTGTGTGGGCATCCCGCGAGCATGAAGACGGGAATCCACCGGGAAGCTAAGCTAAGCTATGCGATGCGATGCTATGCAATGCCATGCTACGTTTTAAAAAAATTAGCTTCAATACATTCTTATGGAACCGTTTTCACCAAAAGCTAAGCTAAAACATAGCATCGCATAGCATAGCTTAGCTTAGCTTCCCGGTGGATTTCCGCCTTGAAGCTCGTCGAATGCTCCCGATTTTCCACATATTATATGAACAACTTCTACGAGCCTCAGTTGTGCTAACAAATTTCCTGCGAGCAGAGCATCTCACGAGCCGAGCATTTGATTCGCTCGTGATGTATGCTCGCTGGTGTACGCCGTGTGGAGGCCTTTAAAGAATTTACAGTCACGTTTCTCAGAACCAAAACTCTATACGAAAACAATGCATAATTTCCACTTATTCTGCTGGTGTCGTATCTCAAATGGTACCACAGTTTTTGGTAAACAAATTTGGTTCGCCCTATTTACATACATACTTCTACGTTGACTTGTGTAACATTAAAATTTTACATACAAAGTTGGAGAAATAGCAAGGATCTCTACGAACTTCAATTATTTTAACCAGCTGCATAAGATTGGCTGGTGCTTTCTATCGAAGATAATCATGTGTCTGGACGTTGCCGCGGATATTCGCGCCTTTCTTCTCTTTTAACTCTCATTCTGTGAAGTATACGTTGACAAAACGGCAATTCTAATACCCTTGCTCTTTAGTCGAGGCTTCGGAGCACAAGTTGATTCGATTTTGAAAGATTAGGCGGAATCGTCTTGGATTACCGAGTCACCAAGACGAAGGGGAAACCTTAGGATCAAAGTCCCGGCCGTGCTGCGACTTATCTGCATAGCGTTCCTCTTCCGGATGTCGAACGTTAGATTAGGTGTAAATTTTACCCCAGAGTTGAGCGTAACTTCTCGCTTGTACGCACAGCAAATTCAAATAAATATTTTAATCCGCGAGATACTGTTGCGTGCGCCATTTGGAATTATACCTTTTTCGAAAGCATGTTATAGTTTTCATCAATTAATTTACGATGCAGCTAATTAGCTTTCGATTAAAACCGAGTTCAAATAGGTACATAAATATTATAGTTCATTTTTCATTTTCGCGTTTAATTATGGCCTTACAACTTAACAAGTAATAATAGTAAGTATAGTGTTGGGGAGCAGCACAGATGAAAATAATAAAAAGGTTGTGATGAAAAGTGCTGTTATACCTGTGTATAATAATAATGATGATTTATTATTACGTCTTTATTATAGAATAATTTACATGCAAAGAAAAAGACAAGAAAACGAAAGCAATGCATAAATGTAAAAGTAAATTTACATGCAGTGTGTTACTATTTACATATTACACATAACCATAAACTCTTTTCTCTCATTCTTTTTGACGAAGTGAATTTAACGTAAATTTGTATGTATAAGTAACAGAGGAAACTTCGTTGTCGATGTATCTAAATGGTTGTGGTGTTTTCCTGTCTCTGAGTTAGAGAGATTATCTCATAGGTCTGGCGTCATGGACAATTATTCCCTGAAAGAGAACAGTGCCCGAAGACGCAGAAAGAGGCATTCAATACAGATTTTTCATCTCATTCTCCTGGCATCCCCATGCCCGCCAAAAGAACCCATTATCACGCCAGTACCAAGAGGGTGATCAAGAGGGTGTCGAAAAATATGTTCTAACTTTTTATCTTGTATCTGCACCGCCGCTGGTAAATCGCCGACTTGGCAATGGGTGCAGGGGCTAGACTGTTAATTTATCGAGCGGGGCCCTCATTAAATGTTAACTGTACGAAATGTATTTAAAAAGAACTTTCAAGCACATAACGGTTCACTTTAGTGTATTAACACTCTATTAAGAAGAAACTTAAGTAGGTGCATGCATACCGTTTATTTTATTCTTCTGAATAATGTTTGTCGTGGCTTTTATTTTTATTCCTATGCAATAGGAGTTTCATGCAAATTTCCTTTAAGTGTACAAAAAAAGTGCTTAGAGAAATGTCTGACTAATTTTGAGTGTGCGTACTTTCTGCTTTCTGCAAACCGAACTCCTTTACTTCTATTTTTCAGACGTGAAGCTTACCTTTAGCGGCTGTAATCGATTTATATATAGTCGTCTTCACAAAAATATTAGTAGTGTGATTAAGAAAAAATTTAATAAGAAATTATACGCACATTATAAGAAGGTATAAGAACTGTACCGCAGATGTACATATGAGACTGCGAGTCACAAATGTGCTTGCTTTCAATAAATGTTTAAAATACATACAATCCTTCCTGTTGAAAATAACTGAACAGAGAACAAAGCTTTTTCTGTTTTTTTTTCGTGTGTATTTTCGATTTCTGGGTAATCTTTAAATTTGTTTTGAATCACGCTAATAAAATTTAAACGAAATGGAACCTCGACATTTCTAGACAATAATGGAGAATAAGAAGAATTTTATCGTTTCATGCCACTATTTATTAATAATCATTAGTTTGTATTTCGCAATTAATTTCATCTATAATTAATTAACCTTAGACTTCAGACGTAATTATGAACTCGTTACAGATATCTATTATTTTCTTAGGGAACTTTGTAGGTACGAAATTTTTATGTAATAGGACATAGGTACCCAATTACAAGTGCAGAAAAAATTCAAATATGTTACTACATCTGTGATCAAGTGTTTTCTGCAATAAAAAATTTCTCACAATTTTAACAAACAGCTGGAAATTTTATTATCTGAAGTGTTGTTTTGAGTACTAATAGATTGCACTAAAAAGCATTTCAAATTGAAGTTATTAGTATACTTTGTTTTTCAGTCATTGACAGAATCATGTGCGCTTTAAAAGTGGTCCGAGGTAGGTATTATAATTGAAAAAATACGCCGCAAACGAATATAACGAATCGATCATTTAGGTAATGACCTGAAACTGTACGAATCTTCATAAACGAAAGAAATCTATCAGGGGAAACTCACAATCAGTTTCGCTTCTTCAAGGGTCCCTCCTCGGATGAATCTTATCTTGCAGCGAGAACTGTCAAAGACGAGCCGTCCTGACGTTTCCGTCATTCTTCCTTCACAGCGTAAACGGGGAGATAACCAGAAGACCGATAGGGCCTGCACCAGAAATGAGAAATGTCTTTGCGGTTGCAGAGATTAAAGATTTCGCGAATGAATGGTTGACACTTTTCTCGTTCTTTCTGTTGCCTTTTGACGTGTCGAAATTCGGAGAGGGCATATTTTAATGTTCATCAGTGTTACGTTTTATACGATCACTGTTTAAATCTTCTATTATCATCGTTATTCCGAGAGAAGCATGAGTTGAATCAAATGCAATCGTCCAGAAATTTTCAGGAAACGCTATAGTTCGACGATACATTAACAATAAAGGTTACAATTTATCATATGTTACAACAATAAGTACAACTGTAGTACTAAACAGATTATGCGTATTCTACAGAAATGGAATGGATCTATGGATTTGCACTGAACTTAAAGTGTTACAGAAATGTTTGACCATTTGCAGTTTTTTTATCTTACATAGATCAGGTGTTTGATGGGCAGAGAATGACCATAGCTATTATTATTAGAACGAGTTGAACAATGTATGAATTCAGACAATTAAATGTAGAGTATGGGGATGAATAACTTCTTTCGGAGCAAGTTGCTAGATGTTAAAAAATATTAACAGAATGCTAGTCAACCCGCACACCTGTATTTTTTAAACAAGTTCCAAGTTGATAAAACGATGACTTAACCTCCTTCTAATTTCGCATGGGCTACGTTAGATTCCAATTTAATAAAAATTCCTGATATCAAGTGCAAATAGCTATCAATTGATCGTGTAATGACTCATTAATAACAAAATTAGCTTTAATATAGAGGGTTTGCCCAAATGGACCCCTACCAGAAATACGAAAATTAAACTTCCTACTGTCATTTTTGCTCTAATAAAAACACCAATTTAATCGAATTTAATCATGCAGAAAAATGGCAGATTTAATTGTAACTAAAACACAGAGTGTTTCGACGCGTTTAAACTTGGGTGAATGAGGATCAAAGTAGCAGCAGATTACAGAAGGGATCTTTGTGCGACAAGAAGCATCGCTAATAAACAGACCGCATAATACGACCTTCTGTGGCCAAATCTGCGGAGTAAAAGCCTACCTTAAACCAGCTGATCCCGGTACAGAGATGACGCTAGGACGGGACACCTTAATGAAAACTATACGTCTCTGGATTAAGGTGGCCACTGGTCAGTCTACGGTAGGTCCTCCGAGGTACAACCTGTCTTATGCAACCTGGGGTTGGACCCTATGGAGACCAGCGTATTAGATGGAAGTTTAGGGCATTAATACCTAATATCGTGCCACCAGCAGTAAATCCTTTGTTAGTCATCTTGGCTAGGAGGCTTACCACCTTCCATCACCGAGCATCGATAACGTCATTTATCAGTTTATGGTATCACGTGAAAATCGTTTGATAAATGTATGGAAAAGTTAGAAATTAGAGGGGTGTGTATAATAATTTTCAAAGAATACATTCATATGTTACAGAGTTTAATGATCGAATAATCAATTTCGTTCTTCTTAGAATATTTTCAGTGATGCATGTAAGTACTTACAGTATCCTCTCGCTATCCGCTACGGCTATGGGCTCGTTTTGGACTCTGCGCTGAGCGCTCGTCGCTACCCCCACCGTTTCTTGGACTATTCGGGCGAACGGCTGACGACGTTATTATGTCGCTGAGGGCTCGCTCGCTCTCGCTTTCTGTCACTCGCGCCATCGGGGCCTTGGAATTTTCTCCCCTTCTCGCTGAGCGGTTGCCGCGAGCCTATAGCGGGAGGACACTGTATGTACGTATATACATATACGAGGGTTATTCAGTACCCCCCAAAAAAACAAAGAGCTCAAGTCCCAAAAATATCTAATTAAGAAATACGATACTTTCAAAATCATAAATTGGCACCCCTGTCAGCAATTTCAAACAGCTGTTTGACAACTGTTTCAGTATACATAACCTCTATCACTCATTCAACAATAACAAGTCATTTACATGATACAAAAAACAGCACTTCATTTTTTCTTTCCGTATTACCTTTCAACCCATGCCATGTACCAGAGATGCACAAAGAGCCGCTCGGAGCCGAAGACCTCTATGCAATTCTGAGACAGTGCTGAGCGTGGAGCTGAGCAACGCATATAACAGCTTCACGCTCGTCTCTTACCCGGCGGCGGTGCCCAGAATTGCAAAGAGGTCTTCGACTCCAAGCGGCTCTTTGTGCACCTCTGCCGTATGCAGTGCGTGTGCGACATAACCTTAAAATGAGATAAACAGTATTTGGTTAGGTGGCAGTAATTTGGTTGTCGGTAATTCGATCGACCACGTTTTAAGCGTGACAGTAATAGCTTCCGGCATGTTTTTTATTTTTAAATCAATTAATTTATAAATAAATATAGAGGTTTTGAGAGTCACAAACACTTCTTTTTCAACTAAACATATTAAATAATAATAAATAAATTGAAAAACTTATATTTTTGGCCGATAAATACAAAACAGTGACAGTAATTGGGGCCTTTACCCTATACTACATAGTGGAGGTCAGAGATATTGGCATACTCGCACCTTCGTAACATACAACTATGTATTACGATACGGATAAACAACAGCTACATACACGGCCACGTCATAGGAGGAACCGAGCAGCGTGGCGTGCCCGTTACCTCACCATACACATCCTTCAGGAGACGAGCAACTCCACGTAACAAATCCATGAACTGAACACGCGTAAGGCTCGGATGGAGATGGTCGATTTCCCCTCGATCGCTGTTCGCAAAACCGCTCAGACCGACCAACATATGTGGCCTCTACCCGTAGTAGAACGATAGGACAGGTGTATAATTGTGGCAGGGGTTATTTAAGAAAATACGTAAATTGTGAGATACGTCGAACTTGTGCGAATAAACCACATTAAAGCAACAGCAGTTTCTCTTGTTACTTGTTGAATGACTCTCGCATTTTGGATAACTATTTGACACATTTATGAGGGTTTATGTTATTAATAGATAATCGTAATTTAAGAAAGGCGATATAAAGGTTATTTACTTGCTAACTTAATTTTAAATAAGGCCACTTGAATTCTAGTTACTTTTGATCGTGCTAAACTCGTCAAAATATGTAGGTATATTAACGGAATGCTGTTGCAAACTATTGATCAATTATCATTTATATAAATATCACCCACTAATCGTAAGAATTAAAAAGTACATTTTCTGCTTATTATTGTTCCATTCGCATCGATATGTGTCTTGATATAACAGAATTTCATTCAACTACTTAATTTCCTACACACGTTTCTCTATCATTTCTCACGAAAATAATTGGTCTATATTCAATTAGCCTTGTCAGAATGCGACATTTAAATGCACACGCATAGTCGTAGACTCCGAATATCAACGCGTTACCCACAGAAATACGACATAAGCCGAGCAGGCACGTGTTCCTGAAGTAAACATGAAACGCACAATTTACCAAGAGCTTTCAACGCAACTATGTAGTGTGTTCCTTTTGATTGTACGATATCATGATTTTTCTTTAATAAGTATATCTCTCTCTGTTCCTCGAATGGAAGTGGCGCGGGCGGGAGCCAAGTTTTCCCTCCTTCTTCATCTTTGCCAGCCTCCTCTCGTTCTCCATTTCCTCGGTTTCGCAGAAGTCTGGAATTATAACCTGGAGTGGGATAGACTCCGGGACTTAAGTCAGGGTTACACAAGGATCGCAGCTATTGTGCCATCGCCCAGCTCTTATTGTCTCGGGATAGACGAGTGGATCTGCATATGCTTAGCACGGGAGTTAGACTTCTCTCAACGATCTTCAGCTTCACGAATCATCTGGACCCTCGAATTCAAATCCTGGAAGGCGAATGCGTGCGCCTATTGTCAGTGGAATGTATAAAGCGGAAACTAGCTTGATTGTTCAAGTAGCCTTAAGATATAAATTCGTATCGCGTCTTGTTCTCTTCGAGTTTCCTCTATTAACATCACGTTAAGCAATATAAAGAAGTACAATGATCAATGGGGAAACAATACAATGTAATACGTGTTTAAATTGTATTTGAGCGCAGTGAATTTTAATGGAATATGAAAGAATTTATTTCTCATATTTATTTTCTTCTTTTTTACGAACGATAGTATGTCAGGCCAATTTCTTCTCCATTGAAGTCATCATCAACGATAAAAGGAGTAAAGAATGTTTTGAATGTAAAGTGCGTGCAAAATAAGTCTTATTAACTTTTGCCCCTCGAAAGAAATAGTTTACGTTATGTGTGTTGTATTATTTGTTTTAAGTAAGTAGATGCTCTAAGATAATCTAATGGAAATATAATTTTTTAAAAATGACTAAAAATTATATAAGAATTTTCGAAAGCTTGAAATTGCAGGGAATAAAGTTTTTGCGAATAAGTCTTCATTTTTTGTGAATAACAATTTTACTTGTTTCTGTCTGCAAATATATAGCATCACTGTCAAAAATCTACTGGACAAAGTGTATAATAATTATTCATCTTGTACCACATGGTTGCGTATACAGCAACACTGTAGTCTGTATGTGATTCGTATGTGATCTGTAACAGCATTTGCTGAATTTTCGCAATCAAATTATTAATTTTTTTAAGTTATTTCTCCTTTAATAAGAGGGGGTCGTTTTTTAAGAAACTTTGTTTTGCATTTGTAATTTATTTTTTCATCCCCTTGCTGAGTTAGATACATACTTATATCACGGGTAACAGACAACTATAAGCACTTGCAAAAATAATACAAAAATTGTACTTATGTATGTACTTATATTCGAAAATTAACATTTTTAAGAAACGTGTTTCAGCTGTCAACGTTTAATAGCGGTGCAAGCTTGACTAGTTTTCGAATAAATAATATTTTCATTCTCTTTGATTATTTAAAGAGATTATTTTTTCCCTCTTGCATTATATTATTGAAATATTTGCGGCATTTAACCTCTATTTCATTTTAATAATTAGAAATAACAATAAAAGATATTGATTCACGTTGTAAAACGTTACGGAAATTAGCAGCATACTGAGAATATAAATAATATTAATTTATAACGACATATTCATTTATAAATTTTGTAACATTTCTCAGCACAGAACATTCTTAATATAATTAAGAGACATTTATGCAGTATATTTACAAGTTAAACAGTCGCAAATCTTGCAATTATTAATTTTCGATATATACAGGGTAAGGCATATAAAGCGGGTTGAATGAAGCGTGATCTTTAAAAATATTTGTCATTTCAATGGAATCTTGTTCTTTTTGTTACACAAAGTTGTTATTTTATAGAAAGTCTACTTCTCAGCTCAATTTTCTTTTTTCTACATGAAGGTGTTAAAGGGGTTTCAGGATCATCGATGTTCTTTTAAATTGAGCCATACATTTTATCTGCTGCATCGGCTTTACTTTCATTAATGTATTTCAGTTCACTATCATAGTAGATTTATATCACCATAAGATTAGATTCAAAGTATTTATACCAAATATGCATATCATGTATGTGCTATACTAGTGAAATTTCTATTCACAAGTCAAGTGTGTACTGTATGTGAATAATGACAGTTTCCCTAATTGATTATGGACATAATAGCATAATAGTATTCAATTGAATGAGCTTGAAAACATTTGAAGAATATTAACGAGAAAAGTGTTGGATGAAAATGATCTATATGTAGGATTTTTTTTTACAGGAAAGAATCTCCCAGTGCATTGCATAGTCGAAACAATTCACAACATCGTGGAGACTCATGTAAGCAACTCCCGAGAGAATTGGCGGAGGCCTCAAGTAGAAACGGACTCCTACGTTATCATCCCTGTAGCTATGCCTTTTCAAGTAAATATGCATCATTCTTACGCCACTTATAAATCTTTTCGCAGAGTCTGATTTATTACTATAAAATAACTAATTAAAGTACTGAAATTGAACTTTCAAAAGTGAAATAATAGTGAACAGTAGAATAACCCTATGTATAAAAATTCAAAATCCTGACTATTTATATTTCTAATTAAATAATATTCCTCTTTTTTTATAGGATTTAGTGGGCGAGGCATTGGTGCGGCTTGGGTATTCCAGCGACTTGATACCAAGTGCCAGGGGAAGTATCGTTATAAGAAATTGGAAACCTTTGCCAATGGAGAAAGTTGCTGACGGACCGCTGTTAACAGTGGGCGACATCTTAGCTGAACTGACATCAGTCGCAACTTTGAAAATTCAGGTTTACCGATCGAGACCACCACCGCCCAGCCCAGCAGCCGAAGTTAGAAATAAATTGTTAAGACTGTTGCTGCTACATAGTCATGCGCTTCTCGTGTCGGCTGGTTGCCCCTTAGACGAGGTAAGCTTCTGACTGTATAAATATGACAAGCCTAATTTCATTCGGGTATTCTTAGTATCATTAGTTTGCAAAATTTTATAATGACAGGCTATCGTACACTGTGTATTCTACATAAAGATCTCAAAATAGAAAACATATCTCTTATATCGTAGTTTTGAATGCCATAGTTAACAAATTACATCTATCAGCTGAAGAAAATCTTTGGTGATACTTGTACCAAGTGACAGTATTAGGTTGATGCAAAAAGTGTGTTGTTTTTGCTAGAAAAAGGTTGAAAGGGAAATCGCACAGAAGTAGTCACCAATAACATCAGTAGATATACTTTTTGTATTTGGATTTTGGATATGAATTTTATTTTCCCATCTGTATACAGGCTGTAGAGTTACAGGCTGCAGGAATGTATGTAGGTACTCTAACCCCGAGTGCACACTAAAGGTGCATTTAAACCAAACGAACGAATGCTCGTTCGCCGCCCGCTTCCACAAAATTCAAGTAATGAAAAGTTGCAAGCGAAGATTGCAATGAGGGGCGAACGGGCATTCGCTCGTTTGGTCTAAACGCACCGTGAGGCAAACACGAACAAAAACACAGCGTAAAAACGTTCTCTAGGGTGTTCGCGTCGGTACGTACACAGCGGATAACACAGGTCAATGTTCTTCGATGTGCAAGGCGAAAAGGAATAAGACGAACTCACGATCAGCGTACGAACGTTTTCGAGAATGTTGCGTCGCTACCTACTTATGTACATATGTACATATGTAGGTACGAACGCAGCGGACGAACATTTCTGACGAAAGCTTGCGATCCGCATCCCTTCCACTTCTGGGACTACTCGAAATCAAGCGACCCTTTACGACCACCCGTCGCTAGGTAGATCGGTACTCCGAAGGGATAATACACGAGACAAAAGCTAATACTTACTCACTTTTGAGCAATACAAAATTTGTATATTTTTTGTTTTACCTTTATGAGAATATATCCAACGTATGGGTGAGATTTTTCTAATCAAAATCAAACCAAACACGACGCAATTCATACAAGTTTGAACTGCGCTTATAACATATAATGGTTTTATAATATAACACTTTCTTATACTAGTCAATAACAGATTTTCTCGAAAAAGTAGATGGATAGAATTGTTGTTATTAGATGATTCGTGGTTAAAGCTGTAGGATATTACTAGGAAATAAGGAGAGATTATTGCATTTATACCTATATATTTTATATCTCAGGGTCGTCCAAGCATTTGCTTCCACGAGCAGCCGCGAGTTGCTCCTCGCTTTTGAAGGCATTGAGTCAGGCCACTTGCGGACAGCGATGCCAGGGAATAGTTCACCGGAGTGATTCCGGAATGGAGGCATCACGCACCATATACCGCCAGTGCCGTAGGTGTTCCCCCTCCACTCCGGAAACACTCCGGTGAACTATTCCCTGGCATCGCTGCCCGCAGCCCCGAGAGGAAAAATCGCATGGTGGGGGAATATTCTGAATCTAGTTGTAGAGTGTAGAGACCGGAGCGACCCCTTATAACCCTACTTAGTCACTTACACTACGCCACTATCCCTACTCTTTTACGGCAGCACTCTTGCCCTCGCTTACAACCACCCGCGGCTGCTTGTCGAAGGCAAGAGCAGAACTTACAAGGGAACACCGCGAACCCGCACTCAAAACTTGTAACACAACTTTGTGGGTTTATAGAGTGACTCAAGACAAGAACAACGGTGTGTTTCATTCGGGCCCTATCGCCCTTTAAGGGGGTGAAAACTAACCTCAAAGTTAAATAGGCACTTCCACTTTTTCGAATATAACTCCCAAACTACGACAAACAGAAAAAAATGTTTCAAACAAAAGTTTAATGGTGCAACGAACACTGCAAACTTGCGCTAACAAAATTTTGAAAAAAATTTTTTAAAAAATACCTGATCGAAAAGAACTTTTTTTCTATTATGTTTCATGAATTCCTGATTTTGAAATCTCCAATGTAAAATTAATTCTTTCTTCGAAACGTTCGACACTCACTATATCTTTGATGTAGACGATTAATTTAACTTTGCTACATCATTTCTTCACAAGAATTGTACTATCAATTTATTCCTGTTTTTTTAAAGAAAATTTATTACTACATAGTATAGAAAAGTATTGACATTCTAAAACAATTAGATACATATTGTAACTGGATCTCCCAATCGTCCAAATGATGTCATGTTTGGTTTCATTTTCTTCAGGAAAATCTCGCAAATGCGTTGGAAATCTTATTATTAACTTAAAACAAAAATATAAAAATATAAAAATTTAATTCTCTCTTGTCATGCATAGGTATGTACTATTTCTTTGGAGTAGATACCTACCGGCGAAAGGTCGTAGAGTGTAGAGAGTCACCTGTTTACGAACAATCCCACAATTAAAGGTGACAGCAAGGCCCAAGTTTCATGGGTTTGAAAACGAACAAGAACGAGGGAACACTCGACGTTCTTCCCAAATGTTCCACTCTTGGTTGATTTCCAGATTTTGTTCGCGAAAACTACCCCCTTCACGTCTAGCGTGACAAGCCAGACGATTACACGACTATTATACAGGGTTATCCACTTAACTCAGAACCCGCGCGCGCGAGAACAGATGCCATGCGTTGCGTAGCCTTTTTCAAACAATCACCCCGACATTTGTCCTCAGGTTCAGGGGGAAACGACGCAAAAATCCTGAGCAAGGCGTTGGTAGGTACATTCAAAATCCAATTTCTTCTTTAGGACAGGGACTGACTACTTGGTTAATTCATCAATTCTCGCGTACGCGCGCTCACTCTGAGTTAGATGGATAACCCTGTACATATAGTAGAATCATTTATTAGCTGTACATATAGTAGAATCATTTATTAGCGAATACTGTTATTTCGCGTCCACACAAGGGCGAACAAAGTTAGCTAACATGTTCGCTAACATCGCCCGTCTCGGTGTGAACCCGGGGTAACAAATCGAAGAAGTGCTTAAATAAGTGAAAATCAGAAGGTGAAAGGTCATAAACGTACTATGGATGACAAAATGACTGATGTTTAAACCTTAAATATTATAATTCAATGGAAACTCCAGTATCTGAACACCTGTTATCCGAACATTCTGCCATCCGAACATCGTACTTATCCAAACAGTGTACCAAATTCTTTTCATGATTAGGTATGTTGTATATATCTACCCACATAATGACCATGTTTCTATAACGACCAAAATGAATACTATTTACACTGCTCTAGTATGATATAGACATTGTACCCGTTAACAATTCAGATGTAATTTCATCAAAGAGGAAACACGTATTAACATAATATTAACTTTTGGAACGAAACAGGAAATACCAAAAGCTACAAATTGGTGAAAGTCCCGCGAAATTAGCAAGAATATAAAATGTTGGAACATTTATAATAATAGTAGATACATTTATATTACTTTTCATTTTTGGTATTATTATTTGTATTATTCTTTCTGAAACATGGAACAATCACCGGAAGGAAATGGCATTATTTGGACAATCATGTCCCACTATTAATTCGAATAATGAAGATTCGACTGTGTACATGTATTATGCGCGATATGTATCAGTAAGTATTATCACACAGAAAAATACTATCTTGTATAGAAACTTTTTTCCATTGGATGAGCGTTTATAAACTTATATTTAAAGTAGACCTTATACAGATGTCAAATCTTTTGCATCTACCTAAATAATAAATGATTAGCTTTTATCAGGTTACAAGTTAATTTCACAAAGTATTAGTCTGACATTAGTGCAGAATTGATATTTCAAGATTAAGATTGAGTAACTAAATAAGTCAAAATGAGGAATTAAAGGACGATTTGGAATCAGACAGTGGAAAGGTGTCCCGTTGTAAGACCACTTAAAAATGTATAAAATGTAAATCTAACCAGAAAGTGTTTGCCGTGGAACCACCTAATCTCATTAGGAAGTCCTCCTGCTGGCCTGCTGGTGAGCTTGTCCCTTCTCAGCGAATCACAGTGGTAATCTTTGGTAGACTCTTTTTCTCGACTCGCTGATCTTTGTCTTGAATAAATGTTTTCTCGGTTTCGAGTCACCACGACGTCATTTGCAGCTCTCCTTCTTTAGGTTGAAAACATTCTCGGATGATGCAATCACCTTTGTTAATAATGTCGAGACATATTGTTTCCATTTATCTTTTCCATAAAGATTTACTTACTGGTATTGCAACTAAATTTATTGATTCACTTATCGTCTCTTATACTTTTGCATTTTGTTATATTATTTACAAGAAATGAAAGACGAAAGCAATGCTATGAAAATTATTCGAATACACGTTTAACCCGTTTCAGGCAAAAATATTTCACATTTATTGTATGAAGTTTTAGTTTTATGTTCGTGGTTGAAATGGTACAATAAAGATATAGATAATAATAATACTAATAATAATAATAACAACAACAGAATAATAATAATAACAAGAATAATAATAGTAATAATAATAATAACAATAATAATAACAATAATAATAATAATAGTAAACTAGCAAATATAATGTAGAACATTTCATTTTTTTATATTAAATGGTTTACGAATTATTCGTAAATATTATAAATATGGACATTTAATACATAAAACGGACGTTCTTTGGTCCGGGCTTACGGAGTACAGTAGGTACACATCTATGTTATATAACTTTAATTTTCATATTATATGTACATACATTGAATAAATATGATATTTCAAAAATAGGCATTATATGTAGGCAAATTCGAGAATTAGGACGACATCCCAGTTGTTCCAAGGACTGAAATCAATTTTATGAATTTAATAGAAGGAAATAATTTCTCCATGAGATACAACCAGTTTTATGTATTTTTTGATAATGCGTCACTGAAAACAAACAATTAAATCTTTGATTTTTGATATTTGAACTACGTATTCCAAAATGCCTCAGAATTTAAACAAGTCGTCAACATTTAACCTGTCAGACATCATGTTAACACTATTGGTACCAGACCGGTCAATTTGATCGGTTTCAAACTTTGGGCGTACAATTTCCCACATTCAACGTTATCACATCGCTATTTATCTTTACGACTTTTCTTGAAATATGCATATAATGAATCATTTATTGTTTAATTCAGTACCAAATTGACTACTATCTATGTTCAATTGTAAAAAATATAACTCTTTTTCGAGGACCGGTCACGGTAGGAATATGTATAAATGAAGTATCGGTACGAATAATGTTAAGTTATACTTCACGAAAAAATATTATATGAGATATGTTCAAAGCAATTTTGAGTCCCACAATAAGTAAGTATCTTCTATGGAATTTGACCATTTATCGTCTTGTATCATTTTCACCCCATACTTGGTGGCCACGTTATAAATAGAGCGGTTCATTACACATTGCCAATTAATATACCACGAAATAAATCCTATCTTCATAGGCACAACGTGTCATAAATGATGGGTTCAGTTGAAACTTTTTTATTGCCACACTTTCACGAACAGATCATTCGTAAACAAGCTCCGTTGGATTTCATTTCTCCGGAGATTGAAGTACTATTGTACGTACGATTTCCATGTGAAGCAAACGCTAGCGTGCCCTTTCGACGGCAACGTAGATCTCATAGCGTATGATAGGATTACCCTTTACTCAACTAAATTCGCAGCCTTCATCAAAAGCCCCCTCGATATCGGTAGTAGGAAACGGTTAGGGGGGAGGTGTCCCACCCCCTACGGGCGGGCATTATCTAAGTGCACTCTCTTTGAAGATCCTGCTATACTTGCCCATCCCCGAACTTTAATGCCGCTCGCGGTGGTCTATGATTACCAATTTTCCTTGACAGACGTTTCCTGCTCGAGTTTCGGCCCGTTGGCTAATGGCGAACGGCTGTGATGGAGAACCGCCCGGTTCGTGTACATGTGACTTAATCTGCAGATCATTCGACGAATATGCGACGTTCAGAATGCTTGACTACGGTAACGAGTCGATTTAGGTAGATAGCCCTGACTGATTAACTGTCGGCCCTAAAATTACCTCATCTAACAGCCAATACGATTGTTTTCATTCGGTGTAGCACAAATCAAAATCTTTTTACAGGATGTCCCTAAAATGGGTCGTAAAGTTTGTTAGCACATTCTACGAATGATACCAAGGAAAAAGATATGCTGCGAACGCGTCGCGTTAGGGGCGCGAAGATTTCATGTACCTTGTGCAATTTTTTAAAAAATCAGAAAGTATATATCATCGCCATTAGAACCGTACAAGAGTCGTTTAAAATGATCGAGAAATGTAGAAGTAATCACTTACAGCAAACATTACCTATACGGAATATGCTACGGGAGGTACATACGTACATAGATACTTATATACTTACATACGATGTATGTATGTGTCCTATACCATAGCGAGGGTGTTAAGAATTACAAAAAACTGAAAGTCGCGTATTAGCAAAGGACTTCTTGCATGTAACTGAGCTACCAGCATATAAACATTACTTAAATGTGAACAATTAGGATCTTTTCACCAAAATGGAGTTTTGTGACTTGCAACAAGTGTTTCGGACTTGTTCAGATGGTTCCTATCTCTTTCTATATTAGTTCTTAACCCGGGAGTAGGCGCGCCAAATAACTTACGTTAGCAGGCGCGCTATGGTCGAAAAGACCGACGCGTACCAATGTATGTTTTAAAACCTACACGAGTGCATTAACAATAAGTGTCGCTCCACAACATAAACAAGTCGAGACTTCCTTCAAATGAGAATCGCTTCACGAAAAAAGTAAACTCGGCGGGGGCACTGCCGTGCCCCCAGAACAGTCGAACGCTATGGATCATGTTTCAAAACATACGAAATCATCGGTCGAAAAGACCAACATGCGCCTACTCCCGGGTTAATTGACCGTTATTTCTATAAAGAAAATATGTCTGAAACACTACTTCGGAACTACAGAACTGTCTCGCATGAGAAAACCCTTATAGTGCGATAGGGACTAATAATAATAGTACTTATATATGTAATACTATTATTTCACATAGTATAACATAAATAACAACGGTGGTATTTATCGTTAGCAAGTAATTGGCGTTAGCTAGAATCGCTAAAGTGGTAGTGCCTTCAAAGGAATTGTTTATTAATCACTAGTTGTTACTTTACAATACTCTACATCTACTTGATCTCCGCGTATTGACACGTTTTCGAGTAAACCAGGAGTTTTTGTAACACGCCCCATAATAAATAAGACGATGTTGTACGGTTTGTCAGCCCGCTCGAGGAGCCTATCTTATTGGGTAGACAACTTCAGAAGTTATGCCTAAAAACTCGAAAAGAAAGCATTTGCAGACTTACGTATAACATTTTATGTGGATATAACCGAGTTATGTGTGTATGTTACCCCGGGTGCACACCAAGCGAACACGAACAAAAACATTGATCGTGTACGTTATCGTCTGTTCTTGCCGTGTCTACATCGCCGCGAATATGAATAAAACTCAGCGTACATTCACATACGATTCGTACGCTGAGTTTTGTCCATCCAAGCTCTGCATTGGGTGGCGTTTCGGTCACCCGGCACACCGAATACCCGACATGAAGTTGCTACGTAACTGACCGGCAAAGCTTTTTTTTTATAAATTCCAAATAAAAAAATACAAGTGTAGCCTTTTGGATTTGTAAGGAATATGGATATTTCTGGACAGGCAAGATTTATTCGGATTAGGAAGGAATACATGGTTTGATTGACAGGATGGGGCTACAACTTTCGAATGTCAGACGTTGCGCCTCGATGTATTTATACAATTTTCAAAGATACTATTGTGCAAACGGCACTTGACTTTACTCTAATGAGGCGTCCAGGAGTTACTCTGTACTCTCCCGTTCGATTGGCGTCCAGGTATTGTCGCCGAACTCTCCATATCGAACAGGCGTCCAGGAATATTCTCCCGTACTCTCCTCTCTCAACGATTGGGTATTTAAGAAGGGGGCTTTGTACTTTCGCGACTCTACTCTACTGAGGCGTCCAGGAGATACTCTGTACTCTCCCGTTCGGTTGGCGTCCAGGTATGATCGCTGTACTCTCCATACCGAACAGGCGTCCAGGAATATTCTCCCGTACTCTCCTCTCTACGTTAACGAGGCGTCCAGGAGTTCCTCTGTACTCTCCTGTTCGGTTGGCGTCCAGGTATTGTCGCCGAACTCTCCATACCGAACAGGCGTCCAGGCATATTCTCCCGTACTCTCCTCTCTTTTCTAATGAGATGCTCTGTACTCTCTCGACCGATAGGCGTCCAGGTATTATCGCCGTACTCTCCATATCGGTCGAGCGTCCAGGAACAGACTCTAGTGCCTAGTCCCTCCAGCAGGCGTCCAGGTATTATCGCCGAACTCTCCTGCCGGAGTCCCCAAACCGTCTGAGAGCGGCCGTGTGTCGTACCTCGTCCTCTCTCTCAGAACAGCGAAGAAGGAAATGCCATTGCGGGCCTCTAATTTATACCCAATCGTTGCTATCCGCGGCCGCAGAAATCAACAGATGCGTTGTCAAGCGCGAGCCTCGCGAGACGTGGTCCCGCGCCCGCACGTCTCTCCTCACGGGCGGCCTACAAGCGTGTTCTCGAAACGTCTCGATGGTCAGCGTTTCTCAAACTTCCTTTTCTGCATGCTATACAAATAGATAAGAATAGAAAAGTAGAAATCAAATTTGCTTGGGTCAGGTGAGAAGAGACAGTTATGAGGCTGATAAAAACTTCGCAATGGGAAAAACTGCAAAAATAGATACTCTATCGGTCGCATAACCAGGCAAATTCATGTTAGAATATTTGGTATACCAGAAAACATACGTCCAGTGCAGGAATGTAATCTACCTGCTGTAGTGCTTCATTATTCGTAAGACTATTCGAGACCGCTGGAAACCACAAAAAATTCCGGTCATTTATATAAGTTACTGGTAACCAAAGTTAAATTTCCGTCATCGATAATAGTTGCTGGTAGCCAAAAATTTTTAATCATTCGTAATGGTTATTCGTAACCAAAATCGTTTAATTAAACATATTAACTCTTATACCGTAACTTTTCAAATTTGTCTTATAACAGTTATGATGTCTGGTTTCTACACAATCAGTATGACAGTAGATCTAGTACGAACAACTATCAGTTGGATAGAAATTAATATCACGCCCTTTAGATACATACTTTGATTTCATAGAACGGAAAACAAGCACAAATTTTTTGACAAAATGTGAGAAACAACAGGAACGAGAATTTCAACATTCTCGACCGTGGTCCATACCGCAGCCCCATGTGTGGCTAAACTGCTGTACAAATTTCAAGAGTGTAAGTGCCTTAGCATTTAAGTAAGTAATCATGCACACTGGTTCCAAATAGTTTTTTTTTGTGAAATCAGTATCAAAATTGAGATTCATATTTTAAGTGATAATTATGAGCACATGCATTGACTTACCAGTCTCAATATATTCTAGCGCGAATCTAGCGCTATCAGAAAATGCAAAAAGAAAGAATAAAAAAATGTTGGCCTCAGTCGTGGCCTTCCCCCTTAAAATGCCTTTAAAACGCATAGTTCCAAGACGCAAAACGCCTCGGTAGAGGTATCGTTTCGCATCTCTTTATGATAATATGTATCAAGTACATGCGGAGTGGGGTACATAAAGCCGGGTCCACATTAGTTACTTCACCTCGCTTTGTTATCGCGATCTGTTACCTAGCTAACCGATCATGGTAGCAAATCTAGACGATGTTGGACAGTTCGGAGACATTCATCGGAACGGCCGAACCAAGTAACATTACCATGATCAGTCGGCTAGGTAGCAGGTCGCGGTAACAGAGCGAGGTGTGGTAACAAATGTGAACCCGGCTTAAAGCGTAACAACTAATTATTTTCGACAATATAAATGATATTGAAGTATAATAGGTACATACATGCCGTACATGTTACAGTGATTCTTTAGGTCCTACCTTTTAGTTGAGGTTGTCAATCTATTATCTATAATATCAAACTGAATTACTTTTATTAAAAAATATGGTTGAAACGACACATTACACATGTCATTAAATTAGTTATTCTGCAAACTATGCATAATAATGCAGGAGATAAAATATATGTAGATATAATTCTATTTGAAAAAACATCGACGAGCTTAAACTCTCTGTAACACCTTCATGTACATACAAAAGAAAAGGAAATTAAGCCGAAGAGTGGGTCTTTTACTTAGAATATTTCAATTTCGCGTAACAACATTCCCCTGAAATGACAAATATTTTTGAAAATGTTCAATTGTCACGCTTTATATGCGAGAACCAAAAAGAGACGAGTCAAAGACAACATGTACATATCTGAAGAATTTCGGCGAATCCATGATTATCATGAATTATATGCTCGTGGCATTGATTAATTTTTGCCATCCTTTCCCCTCTAGTTTCTGGTTTTCAGTCAATTAAGGTCTGTATTGCGGAAAAGTCTGCGCCTAGAGCCAGACTGACGATGCGGTGGAATCCATTCGGGAATATTTGATCAGCTCTTGCCGCAGGATTGATTTACTGCGCCCCCGCGGATGATCAGCTGACGTTACTACGTTATCTGGAAATAATAAATAGGCGTAAATCAGGCCTCGAATTACAGCTCAATGTTGTCAGATAAATTGGGTAGCCCGTTCTTTCCTTCCTTTTTTTCGACGGTGCTTACATGTTTATCAACCGATTTCTGAAGTCTTCATGCCTTGTCAACCATTCCGCGTCTCGTCTGCCTAACTGAGTGATTAAGTGCTCGGTTGTAAAACTCGCCAAATGAGAATTTTAGCGGTTGACGGGCCGCGGATAACACTGGTTCTTCTGCGTCGTATCTGACGCTACCAAGGTGCCACGGATACGCGACGGATTACCGCGTTATTAAAGTGGCGTCAAGCACCTTGATCCTCGCGGGCGGAGACGTTTGTTCTTGTAAATCATTGTCCAGATAAGGCACACGCTCCTCAAACCTGGTACTATTTCCTACGAGTCTAAACTTTTCCATAATCCGACTCCTTAATGCCTTAGCGAATGAACATGCATCGCGCACTGCGGATGTGATAACTCAATGCCCACCGTGTCGCGTTAGTGCTTCAGAAAAATTCCCATTATGATTTTACTTCTGGATGACTTTGACAACTGTGATTACTGCTTGTTACACGGATCAACATAGTATTCCTGTCAAGCAAAAGAACAATTTTGTTTGAACGCTGTTCTATGAGAATTGGATACGTAAGCTTCTTTGTTACCTGAAGGTTTTAAGAATACACAATTGGCTATGCTTGTTATTAACATGTATTAATTGAATGCTATAATATACGATAACTTTTTATAGTTGGATAGGTTATTTTATTCATTGGGAATGCTCATATATCTTTGTGTAGAGCAATAACATTAAGTATGTAAAGTGAGATATTTTGTAATGTATATTTGGAGTTATTAGTATTTGTGAAAAATTCATATCTTTTGCTTTTTTCTGAGTAGCTGATAATACTGCACAAAATAAAGACAAAAGTAAACATAATAGTTCAGTTGCGCGAAAAATATCTCCAATTATGTATGAGTGGAATTAAAATTAAGTATTAAAAAATTCTTTAAACTAAAAATTCCACAATTCTAAGAACGTGTGGAGACATTGAAATCCATTTAGATTCTAAAATCTGCAGTGGCATACAAAAATTTCCGTGCTATCAGATTTTTAACTATGCTTTGGAGGAGATAAGCTAAGACGACTTTTAGATTATATGGTAGGTACCTACTAAAATATGCTGAAAAGGAAAGATAAGATGTTTTTAAGAAACATTATTTTGGGCATTCCTTTCACAAGGTTTATGTAGCGCAAATCAGAATATAAATATATAAATGCAGAATACACAATATCAATTGAAATTGATATGAAAACAACAGTTATTAGAGTGGTTCCAATTTCTTTCAAAATTTTCAGTGGAAATTGAACGGAATATCTAGAAAAAAATGATCAAAATTACAAAGTGAATTTATTAATCTGTGAATTCAGTTGATGATTCAACATTACATCGTTATTACTGTTACAAATCGTTTAACACTAAAATATGAACACGCTACAATATAATATGTTCGTTATGGTATATACTAGCTGTTATGAAATACTATCTGGCAGCTTATATACATACCAACAATACATTTAAGCTTAAAAATTTCACTATAAATATATCCTTTTCACGGCCATACTCTCGTTCTTCTCATCATATCTTCATCTTACATCAAGGGCTTCCGCAGACTTTTTTTTCGGGAGGGGACTTTAAGAAACTGTCAAGTTGACAGGCGAAGATTGGTTGATTGTTTAGACCCATTTGGTAGCACCAATTTAATTAAAAATTTATAAATCTAAGATTAAATTTAGTATAGTGTAACACTTGTATAGTGTAAACTTAACAAAGATTAGTTTTTAAATTAACCGATTTTTTCTCAAGCCGGGGGGGGGGGGGTTGTGACTCCCCCTCCTCCTTTGCCCCCTCTACGGACGCCCATGTCTTACATTACTTGGAAGTTACCTTAATTTAGCCACTGTAAAACAGAGCTAAAAATATAACCGTGCAAAAATACCCACGCGTCGATGCATGTAGATCCGTTAAAGTAAACAAAATTCTCATATTTATTGCAATGTAATTGTTCCTGGCATTCAAACACAATGCATCGTTTGTTCCGCAGATGACATTATTATCTCTATGCAGAGGTGGAAACGATTTATCAGAGGAGACCAAACGCAATTTTGAGTCGTGGTTGCAACAGCAGCAACTGGGTTTGGGCCTGAACCCGATGGTACCATCATCGAATCACCACCATCACCACCATCACCACACGCAGAGCCCTCAGCCAGATGGAGCTGGTACTATTGGATCGACGAGTGGCGCTATAGGTCCTCCGCATCCTGCGCTCCTCCAGTACTCGCATAAGACCAGGATGAGGACGAGTTTTGATCCGGAACTAGAATTGCCACGGCTGCAACGGTGGTTCGGTGAAAATCAACATCCGTCGCGCCAACAGATACAGCACTACGTGTCGGAATTAAACGCCCTGGAGTCGCGACGAGGCAGGAAGCCTCTAGACGTAAATAACGTCGTCTACTGGTTCAAGAATGCTAGAGCCGCTCAGAAGAGGGCCGAGAACAGGGGTGTCAATGGTTACAGTCCTCCTGGACTTAGCCCTAGAGGCGCCAGTATTGTCAGCGAAGATTGCACGGACGAAGAAGAGGATTCCAGGCACCAGGTATGTATGTGTAGAAACATTTGCAAACTAAAGATGGCCTCTCCTCAAATTGGGTTTCCAAGGAACAATTGTTTTGCTTCCTTTTCCGGGTCAGCGCAGTAGTTTACGTTCCACCGATATCTTTTTTTTTTGGTGGTATAATCTAAGAAAATTTGAAGTTAATGAAGCTTATAATACCGTAACGTTGTTACAGTCAATATGGTTGACGTTCGAATACGGACTAATAACGCGTGATGATCTTAATTGCATAGTCATCCTAAAATATTTTTATATAATAAAATGTCGTTAATTGTGCCTAATACTTATGGTACATATCACCGATTTTGATGACCTTGAAATATGTTGTCAAGGTCATCATTCGGAACAACTTTCCGCTACTTTCCCCATACACGTTTAAAAATATTTTTGAAATTTGTTGCCTTGTTAAGTTTCAGTTAGTTTTCGGTTAAGTATAGTATAAAAAAAAAATATAACTATACTTCATATTAAACAGTATTCTCAATTATTATTAATAGAAATTGAAAAATGAAATATCTCGGCTTTGGTTGTTTACAAACGGCATAGTGTCGCAGGATTGTATTAGTATGTCTATAATTGTATTATTATGAAGTGAACATTTCGGTATGTGTTCGGAATCTGGTAAACCAGTGTTGATCATTTCTGAGGTATCGGAGTTTGTTTGGGAACGGTTGGGGGGGGGCGAGGCCCCGCAGCTACATGTATATAGTGTAGATCCTAAATATAACATTTTAGCTTCGGATATTTATTAGTTTCCAAGATACTAATAAACAATTATTGTTAACTTTTTTGTTTTATAGTTTGTTTGTTAACTTTAGGGTTGAACTATAGGTGGTGTCCGCTTCCCATTGCTTTGGTTTTTTTTATGTTTTAAAGGACCATAGAATAAAAGATACGTGTCTTTTTATTTCGGGCCTTTTTCGTGGGGTGAAACCACACCTCAAAGTTCATATGAACAGGTACAGAAGTGACTAACGACAAGCGCATCATTCATACAGCAAGTTATGACGCAAATGAAATTTAGGGTAAAGGACCCAATTACTAACACATTAAGCATTGACGCTGACATTATCTTATATTATAGACTAAAAGTATATGTTGTTCTTGTTATTTATTATTGTTTAATATGTTTACTTGATGAAGAAAATTTGGTGGATCTTAAAACTTCGATTTTTATGTATAAATTCATCAATTTCAAAAATATATTTGGGGATCTATTACTGACAACCTTCAAATGTGTTTGACTGAATTACTGGCACCCCAATTACTGCCAGCTAACTTATTACTGTTTATGTCATTTTAAGGTTACTTCGTGCCATGTACATGAGCAACTACTGCTACGACAGTAATACCAAAATTCAAACGCTTGTACCAATCACTGTCACCCAATTAATAAGTAAAAAGACTTAATGAATCGTTGAATTCGGATCTTTAGTACTTCCTATGATGTTTATATTATTTAAAACATTATACTTTGTTATGTTAATAGCGTAAATATTACAGTTACAGCATTTTCTTTAACGCCTTGTTTTCTCTTTCGCTAGTAAGGAAGTCATCGTTTCCATTCTCCTAATATTTGCTTAAAATTTTTTATCGTTTTATTCAAATTAACGAAGAAAAAATTAAGTACTGTTTTTTGTATCGTATAAATAGCAGTTTGAATTGTATGCTAAATTTTGTTTATGCATAATTTTATAAGATTTATTCGTTATTTTACGTAAAACAGCTTAGGGTGACAGTAATTGGGTAGGTGACAGTAATTGAGTCCTTTACCCTATATCAAGTTTTATTCAACACATTGTTATAATATTCTTGAATGTAACAACAGGAACTTTTGTACCTCTTCTTATGAACATTGAAGAGTGGTTTCGCCCTCTAAACACGCAAACGGGTCAAAATAAAAAAACACATATTTCTTATTTTTCGGTCCTCTAAAACATATCCAAAAACCAATTCAAACAGAGGCGGACACCTAAAAACCTCTCCTTGTAAGTTAAAGTTCATTTGTTTTCTTGAATTGATATTACGTGTTATCGTGTATGTAGCAATTTCGATTGTTTCAATTTTATACTGTACAGTACTAGCTGATCCTTTACCCGGATGAAACCGGGATTATAATGTTTCCAAAATAAAAAAGCCTAAAAATAACTAAGTAGCCTATAATTTAATCTAGAATATATGTTATGTACATGCCAAATTTCATTGAAATCTGTTGAGCCGTTTAAGCGTAAAAGAAGGACAAACAAACAGACAACGTTTCCCTTTTATACTAGGTATATTATTTAGTAGGGAAGATACTTTTCGTGTGGCATTTTGATAGATCGTGACTACGATGTAGGACATACTGACACCGCAAATAAGTCTGATGTCAATGATCACGTTTAATTAACCACGATTATGTATGTAATATTTTGAAAACATTGATTTATTTACAAAAAAAATCTTTTACGAGTTCAAAACTGCGACAGAAAATTGCATGGAATCTC
The DNA here is from genome assembly GCA_944738655.2 of Andrena hattorfiana. NCBI lineage: Eukaryota > Metazoa > Arthropoda > Insecta > Hymenoptera > Andrenidae > Andrena > Andrena hattorfiana. The sequence continues at coordinate 26,601,087 of OX122889.2, forward strand.
AAATATTCATTGTAGTGTATTTTCAGTAAATCTTTCTTTTATTTCGATTTATTTGAAGTGAACAGTCGTTCTTGCTGATATATTTAAATTTAGTATAAATTGTAATGGATATTCTTTCAGAGTACATATATGTAATTTTTTATTTTCAATTTGTCATTAAATATGAAAATATTATAAATAATGCAATGTAAAGCCAGAAGATGTAATTACTATCCACACAAAGTGAAGTAAAATACACGAAGAGAAAAGCAAACCTCGAAATTGAAAATTGTGGATTTCGTCAAATGTAGATACCAAAAAGAAGCATAATTTATTCGATGACTTGTTAAAAGATAAAAAAACTCACTTAATTATTGTTATATATCGTTAACATCGTGGAAAGCACTATTTAATAGTTTACAAAGTCATATTTCTACACTGCACACAACGAATGTGGATTACGTTGCGTGACCGCGAATACGTAGGTAACAGTTCGTTATTTCTGTCAGTGTCACAATCACCAAAGGTGACAACCACCGTGAGATACAATCACCGTTCGTCAAACTCTGAATAATTTTCTGTGAGCGCTTTCATTAATTCAAATTTATCTTCAGTGGCAAGCCAGTCCAGTGTGAAGTAAGCTCCTGCATCTGGTCAGGAACTTCGCTTTCCATTGACCGAGACACTGATAAGTGCGTTCGTCACTTATTTTAAGACCTTTTTACACGAGACACTTTTGTGACTGAAGATTGATACTTTAGATAAGTTCACACATTTTCTAGCTCTGCATTTTCTTTAAACCTGCATTATGTCTACCGAAAGAATATACGAAATGTCAGTCGTGAGCTACGCAACTGTCTTGTGCGAAAAGGTCCTTACATTCGAGAGTGAGGTATTATGAAACAGCAATGAAACACAAGAAATGTAAACGATGCGAATATTTATAGGACAGCAGTCGCGAGATACTGGACTATCTCGAATTGAAAAGTCCCTAAGAGTAGTGTAAACCTGATGGATGGAACGTGACCAAAAATTCGGAAGCAAGAAGCTAAATAATAAGCATAGTGATCCACTTTTTAACGTTACACATTCAGTAGAATAGTAATAATAGTATAAGTAGTATAGTAATACGGAGCAGATCGCTAACACTGTTCACCTAACATATATCTCCGTTATTCTAAGTAGGGTAAACAATACAATTATTGACAGTTATTGATTTTACAGTTATTTGAAAAATTAGTTTCAGTTCGGTTTAACGGAAGTCTAAAGGAGCAATATTAGAATTCAATTTTCACATTTAATGACATTAAATTTAAGGCAACTGAAGGCGAGTGGGAAGATCCCAATATTTGTCATTGTGTTATTGTATACATATGTATATGTAGGTATTAAGAGAAAAATAGAATGTATAAGGTTTTGTGCGTTCGAAGCGTACCTAATATGATGGCAATAGGTTCGGTGTGAATGAAGTGAGGGGTGAAGTCGATTTCAAAAATCAATTTTATTCGTTTAAATAGAATAGTTATTTTTTAAGATAATAAATGATATTAGCGTAGGCACATCTGGTCTGAAATTCATATTTTAAAATTGTGGTGGCCACAATAACAGTGGCCTCCGCTACCGAATACGTTTGTACTGAAAGGCGAACCCTAAACTTTTAATTACACCTGTTTCATTAACCAAATTTAAAATTCAGAAATGCCAGTGGATTTTTCAATTTAATTTAGTTTAACACTCTATAACTGAAGAACTTAACTATCCCAAATTATTAATTACGAATTTAACTAAGCAATACAAAATAAAAGTGTCCTTTTGTATTTTTTAGTCTACTTCACCCTCTCCCTGTCCGCCTGGAAGCCCCCCAGTTGGACCACTGTCCTTGACAACCAGACCCGAGGACCAACAACCTCCACCCTCGACGCCATCTTCGGTGAAACAAGAGGATGCCAGAGTGTCTTCTGGTTCCGAGGACGAGGAGGCACGTCCAACAGGTCCTTTGCCGCCGGGATTCTCTTTAGTACCGAGTCCAATGTTCGGTCATGGAATTATGTACATGTCACCTTATCTGCCGCCACGTGGGCCGGCTGGCTGTTCCACCAGCATGCTGGACGAAAGGAGGAAGAGGAACCGGACATTCATCGATCCCGTGACGGAAGTGCCGAGGCTCGAGGCTTGGTTCACTCACAACACTCATCCCAGTCACGCGGTAAGTTCAACGATACTTACAGCTGAATTATTGGCACGTTAATTTGCCAGCTCTGTGCATTAATAGCTTTGGCAATGCACGGTATACCCTTTTCGAACAATTCGTGATACTTTCAAAGCACTGGATGCCAATACGTTGTTGTTGTGGTGTAACATTGAAATTCTTCTGACTATGTGATGTTTCTAATTATTATCAAATAAATATATTCGTAGGGAACGTTCTCATAATACAGCTACATACATGTATAGCTATGTAAGTGTACAGCTGAAAGGGCAGTGATCTTACATGGGAAAGGGAAACTAAATAGGAAACGTGGAGTTTTGTTCATAAAAGCTCCCTTCTCGAGAAAATGAATTTTGAAAATTTATCTTGAACGCGTGCACTTAACTAAACGTTTAGCAGAATTTTCCACTAGTATCTACAATTGCGAGTGGAATGAGTCCCTGCGTAGAAACAATTCGCAATTATAGAATAAGCTTTTTTGACGAAAATCGAGTACGCGTACACTTGCCTACAAATCGGTCTCATCCTTCAAATCGATTTTATCGGTACAATGAAGCCTCCTACCAACACATTCCATTGTAAATTTCTTACTTATTTTTTTATGTAGATTGTAGAGTCATCTTTTTCGCTTGTACCACCTATTAAAAAACACTCTGTATGTATATACATAACATGTGTGATGTGTACCCATTTGACCATTGCATGAAAAATTAAAGATCTTAAAAATTAACTTTGGTTTATAACTTCATAACGCTTGATACTCTTTAAAATCCCTCGATCTGAAATCGATCCTTTTACGTAAATTTATTTCGTACGAAGAAACGTTTAACAATTTTCATGAAATTTCTTTTCATATGTATACATACACTACATAGTAGGTAATGTAACACCTACAGTTGTACAGTTGTGGAAGTTACGATATTCAATTTCATCACTGTGACATAACATATTTGTTTTCACATTTTTTTTATTACAATTTCATTATATAATTGCATAATTTATAAAAAAAATTATCATTACTTTCTGAAATTAAAGTTCGTATAGGAATTACGTGGCGCAATTACTTTTTGAAACGTAAACATACCGAAGTGAAACTCAGGCAGCAGTTTATGTACTTACTACCTCCCTATTAATCAATGTTTCCAGTGATTGCCTTTATGTCGATGAAATCGAGCATTTCAAGTAGCACAGGGTTTGCAAAACCACAATTATTCTTTTTCCGTGTCGATCGATAGGAAATATGATCCGAGTATCGCGTGATGATCGTTTCCCGTATTTATTTTTTACTTGTGAATTCAGCAAAAAACTCGTGTACATTTGGAAAGTCGTGAAAAGTCATAAAAATTTCCATATGACCGTTTCATTTCGTTTCATTCTGTCTCTGACAACTCGATTTGCTTAGAAAGTTTTATCTGCTTAATTCACAGCTAATTCTGAAATACACGGAGGAACTGAATCGAATGCCCTACCGACAGAAGTTTCCGCGGCTGGAACCAAAAAATGTGCAATTCTGGTTCAAGAATCGCCGGGCCAAGTGCAAACGCTTGAAGATGGCTCTATTCGAGGGCGAAGCGCCGCAGCCACATCCATATCACGCAGACTAGCTCGCCCCCTCAAGCAACGTAAATTAGCAGCAACCGTGGAGCCAGGAGACGCAGACGTTGCGACCATGTACCACGACGCGAAAAGGGGGTAGAAGGAGAAGAGAAGAGAAGTAAACACCGTTAATCGACCCGTTATTCCTTAATATCGTTGACTCGTAACCACGACCACCCTCGCGGGTTGCTCTTTTATTGTAATTATTGCATAAGATTAATATAGGTAATTATTATGGACCTTGATGAATGTATGTACATATGAGAATAACGTCGAATAAAAGCTATACGTCATAATTTGTTGTGTCCTTACAAACCTTCCTGCATTCCTTTATTCTATTTATCATTGTATTTTCTTATAAATAGGTAGGTACTCTTTTTGCGATTTAAACAACATAGAAATGGAAAAGTTTCTTTACGACGCATTTTTGGACGCCAGATAAACCTCGTATACCCACACGGACACACGGTTTCGATATAGGTAGGTAACACGAATTAAAAAACGCGGTCGAGTGTTGATTTAGCCCAGACTCTCGTGCAGCACGACTTTTTATTCGAATCGCGGAATTCTGCATCTTAATTCTTAATTTACTTACCAACATAGGGACGCATAAACTGATCATTATCAAAGCATGATTTTTTTCTCTAAAATGTTAGATACCCCGAGCCTTTCCCTTCTTAACGTATGTATCTGGACATCGTGGCCCACTTGAACTGTTAAATACCTGCCGCGCGATTTTCCCTTTGTCTGCCCATCGTCACTTATTCGTACCCTTAGTCCCTTTCAGGCCTGCATGACTTATTGTTAGTCACAAACAAGCGGATTAGGCCGTGGGCCTCAAGGCCCTTTTCCAACCTAAATTAGCTTCTATCCAGAAACCAACCTCTCTCCAGTAACACCACTTCCACCCGCTCAATAACCAATTCGAGTTCCGATTCCCTTGCAATAGAAACCACCAATTGCATTTTCCCACTAGTTCACGGCTTTCTTTGCGCATGAACGAGAAGTCAGAAAGCTCTTGTACTTTCTAGCTTGCACGAACAAGTAATTCTAATACCTTTAGTATAAAAGAGCACAGCCTTCCCCCGGGTTCACGACAAAAATTTCCTTCATCCCGTCAGGGTAATGACAAATTTAGTATAATAATTTTATCGCGCTAGATTGCATAGGGGAGATGTATATTTATAACATAAAAGAGAGGACATGATAGTCTGAAAAGGGCAGAAATCAAGTTTCCTACACGATATCATTGCTGGCTCTCGTCTGTAGAACTAAACGCGATAGGTACATGGACGAATGAGAAACTCATATGCATATTCAACGCGTAAATAGATATGATACCTACGTTATGTACTTGAACATATATACAGACGAGTGGAACGACGTGATACTGTCTCCAAGTCTGGAAACGCACAGACCGCCGCGCCGCGCCGAGTCGAAATCTCGCTCTAAGATAAGACTACCGCGTTGTTGTCGAGTCAACCCCAACTCAAGCGTAACAATAGTCAATGAGTCTTTCTCGAACGGAGCCGAAGGACATACCTACAACATGGACGATAAATTATATCAGCATTCATACCTAAAGTTTAGGTGTAGCATAATTACAATTAAATATGTGGTACCTACACTTTGCTTGGAAATAAACCTCTGGTTACCTATATTTATTGGTGTTAAATGGGATAAAAGAAACATGAAATAGTAGAAACTAAATTTCCCCTTAGTAATTACATTCTTGACCATTATTATTAATAATTAAAAGATCAACGTATGCTTACGCGTATGTGACGTGTTTCTAGACATTACGTACTTTTGTTCTCAATTATCCAGTACCTACTCGGGAATATGTAGGCATACATACGCAATAATTTAGATAATTTAGGTAATTATTTATTTTGTTGCTGTAACTTGGCATACGTTGTGTATTGAAAGTGAGTGTATGTAATGCAGTACCTATTTAGTTGAAAAATTTCGGGACAGGGGAATAAAGTTGAAAATGAAAAAGAGTACTTCCTGAATGAATAATATATACAGAGATACATATTAAGATACGCACCTCATTCAGATAGATTATTAAATATTAAACAAAATCGACACAGAATTCTCTGAAAATTTATGTTATTTAAAAAGTTATAAGTAACTAAAAAGAGGTTAACTTAAAACTAGAGTGTGCCTAAATTCCTTCTATAATCCCAACAAGAAATTACTACACACTGTTGAATCGTTTTACAAACACTTTCGACTAATAAGATCTTTTGTTTACAAAGTACATAGCTCATGGACCAATATCACCATACATAAGCTAACACGCGTTTAAAACCATAGGTACGGTAGTCACAATTTCAATCGTTTTTGTACATAAGCTTTGAGTTAAGACAAGGTGGATTTCATCTTCTACAGAGAATATCATATGAAAGATGATAATTAAAGCGGAATCGTATCCTTATCGTAGCTCGCGTCACGATATGAACGAACCCAACCACAGATATCGGAGTTCCGACTTCGTTTCAATCGGCAGCGCTGCACGAGAACGTCGAAGAGGGTTGTTCTTGTCATCTACGAGATACACGCACAGGATGTTGTCGAGGAGATTGTACTGAAGTCGAGGCAGATTTAATGAGGATAGGCGGATTTGTCCAATTAAAGTGTCTTGCAAAGATCCACACAGGTCGACGGTCGTTCATTCGCAAAACATCGAATTTCGACATCGCTGCAACAACCTTTTCTTATCCAACACGGGCACAACCGAAACCGTTATCCCTTTTGTTATCGTTATCGAGACTTCAGCTCTTCAGTTGAGCTTTGTCGAGGAATCGTCTGAAGGGTGGTAAGGATTTAAGAACGCTCTTCTGTAAACGTTAGCTGCCTTGCTAATATCGGGCAAATCGTCTGGGATGTAGACTATGTAAAAAATTGGGAAATTATTTAATTGTTTAGTTTGGATTATTTTTTACGTTTAAATAATGTGACAAATTAACGTGCATTGATTTCGGCTCTTCTGCAAGAAATGAAGTGATTTTATTAAAAGGAAAATGGACTCTTCAAAGTGTCGGAAAACTCTTTTCATCTTTAATCGTTCAAACTACTTTTAGCAATTTTCACATGGAAATCAACATTTATTGCATCTAATTTGAATGATTGGGTATAGCAGGTATTCTGTTATTTTCTCTGAAATTTCATTAACGATATGAAAAATTGTGTCACAATAATACAGGTAAGTATTTTTCCTGACACCACTCAACAAACGAATAAAAAACAAACGTAGATACATTTGTTATGTAACTACTTTTTCTCCGCGCTATTCAGGTGCACGCGCACTGATAATTGTATCTTTGTAGCCGTAGACGGTTTACAACTTGTCGCGATTTATTAAAAATCTTTTTACATCGCGAGCAACGATTTACGTGTCCCTGAACTAACAACCATAAACCGTGGGCTGCTCGGAATCGTAACGGTTTTTGGTCGAACAGTTCGCGCCGTCGTGTAAGAAAAGCCGATGGACGCATATTCAAATGGCGCCCCGGAACCGCGGCCTACCGCCCGGAAGCCGAAACACACCGGCTGGAACCGTTTGCGCGGGAGGACTTGGGAAAACTCAGGCCCAACGGAAGCCTCACGGGAAGGACGCTCAGGGTTGCCAGGCGTACTGAATAAATGGCGGTGTGCTGACCGGTATGACGTCGTATATATATTCTATTTGGTCGTACGACGTAGGAAAAGGGGAACACTTATATTTGATTCGTGACGCCGTGACGTCATACCAACGCTAAGCCAATCCGAGCCAAGTGACGTCATATATGCCCGTACGGCGTACTGAACCGCCTTGCAATCCTGAGGACGCTAGGTAGGTATGCCTTGGCCGCCAGGACACGATGACTCATGTATGATTTTTGGGACACCCTGGTTGCCTTTTGTACGACCCGCTACTACCTTTGTAAAATACAGTCTAGTGTGATATCGATAGTGTATCCTGCGTGTGTTTCTTGTCCATCTTAAAAAAAACATTTCTTACATATAGGACTATAAGTATAGTAGAATGTTAGGATGACGCGACGTGAGACAGCGGCGACGAACCGGTGAAAAACCGTTGCATGTAAAAGGAGTTGTCTCGGACGCAAACCACCCGGGTTCTTAGCGACCAACGAGAACCCGTTGTGTGTAAAAACAGCCGTGACCACGCCTAAATGTGTACGTTGAGTAGGGATAATCGCGCACGAAGAACGCATATCGAGGGTTCTAAATTGTCATCAGTCTTTCTTTACGTGTTTCTGTACTCAGTTCGCTCCGCATTCATAAACCTGACATCCAAGGAAAGAGTCCTCATTGCAAGCATGTATGTATATGTATGTATGTACGTATATTCAAGAGATAAGAGACCCGGGACCACGCGCAGTCACCGGACTACCAATCTTGGTCCCGTGTCCCCCCGCAGGACATCTTGCCAGCTCTGTAGAGCAGCAAAATTACATCAAAATCCGCTATTGCCACTTTGGTATGATCCCTTGTCAGATAACGAACTATTACATTTTATCTTTAAAAGTAGTCGCTCATGGCATCAATACACTAGATTTACATAGTTATGAACAAAGGGTACCTACCCTTTACCTAATCTATACTATTATATAAAATTGAAGTTGCATACTTTGAAATGCAATTTCTCGGTAAATATGAGCAGTACCCACAAATGTATTACATTACTTTGTTCGTTGTGGCAACAGGAAGGTTCTAACGTTTTTATTTTTAAATAAGAGTAGTTCGCGACGCGACCGCCAGACGGCGACCGGGCCGAGCGCTTCTCGCAGGTGGGTCAGCTTCAACGACAGTAGATAGCTGGGACTAATGACGGGGGAAGGTAAGCTTGGAGAGGAAAAGGCAGAGGTTCAGATACAGCCACTTCACATACATAACCACTGCTACCCGATTTGCCTGTATGACAGTCCCCTTACCGCGAACCTTGCAACCCCCCTCAGCACACGCTCCGTCTATATATGTCTATGGTCCGGGCAACGTTTGGGTACTTTAAGCTAATTATTTATAAGTCGATGGACAGTCCTCACCAATTTCAATGACCATGGAATATGTGTCGGTGGCATGATTCTGAACAACTTTTTCCTGTACATGTTGCCGACTTTAGTTTTCGAGATATTCACAAAAATCTGTGATCAGTAGTACTTTCTCAGTCTCTGGTACTTGGTGTGGGTTAGATGGTTTAGCGGCCTCGGGAGAGGAGGGGGGCTACCAAGTTTTGACCTGATTTGGCGTTTCGAGAGTGTATTTTTGAAACATAGTTTTTTATCTTAAATCTGCCCAAAGATTGCGAGCGATCCCCCTGACGGGCGGGGCCGCTAAAAGAATCTGTCTCCAACCAACTACCGATCCAAGTTTTCTGCGAGTATTTCGAAAGCCAAAGCCAAACGGCGGTTACATGTGTCGGGAAAAATTCTTCAGCATGTTAACCTTGAAAACATATTTCAAGGTCATCGAAGTCGATGGGGAGTAGGTATCTATAAATAAGTTATAATGATGTTCTGAGCGCTGAGTGTGACGAAAATTAATCTTATAGTCCGTGGGATGACCAAAAGAAGATGTTCTTATCACAGATTGATGAATGTTTCCCTGGCAATAGGATAGAAAACGAAATTACTCTGAAGAAGTACCAGTACGCCTCACGATGGGACACGGGAAGAAAAGAGTTTGGCATCGGAGCTGTAGATGCTTTTGTGTATAAAAACACTGGTAGTTATTTAGTAGGTAAGAAAAATCAGTACAATTCGTACCGCTGTACACAATGGACGCTCTCGCGAACATACTGAACATACATCAACAAAGTTCAATTTTATAGTAGACATTAAATTTAAGAAAATGTCAAGTATTGTTGCTTCGACTGTCATTTTTACAGTTCATATCAAACGCACCGGATAGTTTCGTTTTCGTTGAGCGAAGTATTTGATTTAACAAAGAAAATCGAATGGCGCAGCCAAAGAAGGGAGGCTGGCGGATCGGATAAGGAATTGAGCTCGGGAAATGCAGAGCGAAAGGAGGGAAATGTAAGAACTCGAGTAGGGTGGCAGGTCGATGCCTTATGAAAATCTAAAAGTCAGCAGCCTCCAGGATCATCCCTCTATCTGATCTTAATTTGTCAGCCGGCACGGGAACAATTTAAACCACACCCTCACTAGTAAATCATTATGAGAAATGCCGGCTCCAACAACCCCCCTCCCGCTGTCTTTTCGTTCATAGACTTCCAATTATTTCAGATCAAAGTAAGTGGTTCTGCAACGATTTATCGCGTTTGTATTTTCTTCGTAACAAGAAATGATTACCAAAAATGTGTAACTTTCAAATATTCCATTTTCCCTTTACCCCAATCTGCGACTGTACGAACCAACATTTTCCAGTTACTTCAGAATGATTATTACATCTTTCAACTATTTACTTGAAATAATACATAATGATATTTGAAGACCAGAAAATCTTATGAGGGATTGTGTAGCGGCTGAAGAGAAACTCGCGGAACCGCACAGTCTCAATATTTTTGGTGAAAAGGAGCGGCAGCCGCACAGTAGTATGAACGATTTCATTTAATCCTACAGAACTAGAGACCTTGTGGCCAAAACTGGTGTGTCTGAGCGAGGCCTTAAATCTAATAAAACGTTTGTTAAACGAACAGATGGTTGTGATGGTTAAACAGAACTTGTATTCAATTGGACTTATTCTCCGGTTTCAATCGAAATGTATTCGAATTAGTGTTGCGATGCGGTAAAGGGCAAGCAATAAAGTTACGAAAATGGTTCAGACGCAGGAAGCGGCCGACAAATCTGCGTGAACGAAGAAAATATGGGATTTCAGGACGGTGCTGGACGCGATATGCACTAAACTCTGGCCCCGGTGCAATTGTACACGAGGAAAGTAACCGCGAAACGTGGGTACACGTCGTTCCAAAGGAGCATTGTGCGCGCTTCGGCATTCAGAGGACGTTCTTATCTGCCTATCCGGGGAGCTGTCAGCAAAGTTCCTGAATAATAACGGGTAACAAGACAGAGAGATTGGGAGAAAGAGAAAACGGGAGAGCCACGCTGTTCTCCTATCAGCCGCGGTTAGGATATACCTAACTATTCCGTTTCCATACAGCTGCCGGACGTTTCGTCGTAGATAATGTTGTATAGGATCGTTAGATTGTTCGATGCGATCAGTAGCAGCGGTAAAACTATCCTAATACTGTTTCCTACAGTAACCTGTCTTTCAGTTTTATTATTAAACATCGTTTATGGAGTTCACGTTCATTGTTATAAAAATAGAATTGCCAGTTGTATGTACGTTTTTGAACAAACAAAAGAATTTCTTGGTATGTACAACGCATACTGTGAATGTACCGTAATGAACTGTAATGTATGGATTTTTGTAGGGTAGTATATCCTATATAAGATTGTAATTATAATAATTTGTGATGATTTCTCTAGTTTTACCCTAGTTGACAATAGTTATATGAAAATTATTATAATTCGGAAAGGATAAGAATTTGGGGTGTATGTAACAAATTTAACTGAACAGGGAATCGTATGTTCTCGCGCACTGTTCAATGAAAACACGAAAGACTTTTTGGCAAAAGTTATGAATCGGAAATTTAGGTACCTGTGTAATTTTGTTTGTCGAAAATGTTACGAGCATTGGCCGTGACAACGCGAAAGGGGAATTTCTCAAAGAATATGTTTTCTCAGCTTGTTAGTTAGGGGTGCGGGCGAACCTGATGCGTAATCAGGGAGCTGCTAGGATTATCGTAAAGGAGGAAGAACCTGATTTTAAAATCAAGGAGCCTCTAGAAATGGAATCAGACGCGGACGAACCTGACTTTTAATAATCAGGACACCGCAGGAGAGTGAAACTTTGAGAACGAACCCAATGCGTAATCGGGGTGTCACTGCGATGAAATTTGCGGGCAAACTCGGCGTATAGTCGAGGAGCTACCGGGAGGTTGGAGTATTCACAAACGAACCTGGTCTGAAACCGGCGAGCTGTTAGGAGGGTAACAGATTTACAAACGAACCTGATGCGAAATCAAGGAGCTGTTGGATACGGACGAACATGATGCCAGATCAGGGAGCCGCAGAAGGGTGAGGTTTTGTGGACGAGCCCAATGCGAAATCTGGGAGCCACTAGGTTGGAGAAATTTCCTTGGATAACTGATTCGTGCGAACGGAGCTGATGCGGAATCAGGGAGCCGTGGGAAATGTTAGTTATGCCTCGTAACTCTTAATTAAAGTTTGATACAACTCGAAAAAATCAACATATTAGGAGCTCTTTAGAAGTCCTCGTGTCGTGCTTTTCCTTTCCCAGATGCGTGATCGAAAATGATTTTAGAGAGAAGAGAGAGGGGGGAGGGAGGGAGCGAGAGAGAGAGCAGAAAAATATTCTCTTACGTAACAAAAATATGTACTTATTATATAATTCGTCACATACCTCTTTTTCTGATTTGTATATTGAAACACCTACAGTTGTTACCATTAACTTCAAATTCGTGTAAAATGAAATTAACTGATGCCTTAACCGTTTGTACAAATATTTATATGTGTGCGACAGATGTTTCACATACCTTTTAAAAATCCGTTGCAAAATGAAATATCACATGAATTGATTTCAATGTAAGGTAAATGGACCCATTATTGAACGTGTAAGAATATAATTGTGTCCAAACTAGGATATTTGGTGACACATAAGAAAAACTACTATCTAATATGAAATATTAAGAGGATTGGTTGTTCAGTATTGTCAGATATATTGGGTTGATATGATCTACATTCTACATCAAGAAATCACACCCTTATACTCCTAGTAAATTATACTTTTATTAAAAAATATTCACTGGCACTTCCAAAATAGCCGAACACAAACAATTGTGTTCGAAATTGACGGGGAGTCACTAAAATTTCAAAAAATTAACTGAAATGCGACATGGGTTCCCGTTATCCAACCTCTTCGAAATTTTGCACATATCATTTTCTCACCCAATTACAATTAGGGGTTACAATTTACAATTTAGTGGTGTAAAACAAGAAAAATCGGGAATTAAAAAATAAGGACCAGTCAAGTCCCCCTGATGTTCCCCCTACGCTACTCCTTACTATGTCAATGCCACGGTATGTCTGGCAAACCTGGCAGTCGGTTCGGAAAAAATAGGACCGGCTCGAACGGGTCCCCCCGAAATTTTCAGACTGAGTCCGAAAGAAGAAATCGGGCTAGATCAGTTCGGCATACCGATATGATAAGATTAATAATTACCCGAGATCTAGGCAAAAGGAAAGTTTCTTCCAGATTCGTGCCCTACAGCTTGCGCGATGACGAAAAAAGCAGACATCCGAATGCTTGCAAAGATCTTTTGCAATTAGTCGATAACGATTACTCTCTTGATTTAGACCCTACTGAGTTTTTTATATTTCTGAAATTAAAACTGATATTAATAGGACAGCGGTTTCAGTCCGTATCTGATATTCAAAGGTTTGCTACAAGTAAACTAAACGCAATTAAATCAGAAGATTTTTCAAAATCTTATGAACGATTATTTGAACATTGTAAACACTGTATTAAGTCCCTTGTACATTAATTACTTCGAAGGAAATAAATAAAAAATGTATTATACTATGCATCAATATGCTTTATTTTTATGCATCTCACAACATTCTTGCCGCGCTATGTAGTTACTTCTTTCCATTTTACAGAGTTATTACAAGAAAATGGAGAGTACAGGCTCTCCATTTATCCGCTGTGTTTCCTTAAGAGGCGTGCGTAAAGCGAAAAGACAAAGAAAACAAGGACGAAACGGCTAAAAGGCAAATGATACGGCGGTTAAGACAAGTCGCCGAGTGCTGGAGGGAGAATTTCGAGAGCTCGCAAATTAGCCGCAGGATTGGCCTTATAATCCTTGAGGGACGGTAAAGTCGACGGCGTAGTCACTCTCTTTCTCCCTTACTCACCCTTCGGTTATCCCTAATCTTTGCCTCTTTCCTTGGCCGATGAAATAGTAGATGAAGTCGTATAAACGAAGCCTGACCCTACCCCTGCACCATCCCTCCTCCAGTTCTTATTCTTTAATCCCACCCCAGCCTCAGCGGTAGCTATGATAAAAATTACGGGCCGTCGAGCCGCAGGGGAAGAGGGGAAGGTTGAAGAGCTGCGATTGAAAGTAATGAGCCGTGGGAGGAAGATCAGTGAGAATAGTAGACCGTATCCTCGGTTACGTTTCACCCGAGGGTCTGGATAATTAATCCAGTTAATTTATCGACACTCGCCTCGCGCCCTGATCACCTGTGAGAGGAAGGAAGAGATTTTTCTTAGAGATGCTTTCTCGACTGTTTCAGATCTCCACGTGAAAGCACCGGAAAGCACAGATTTTGATGACGTGTGGGGAATTCATGATTCATTTGCAAACAGATGCATTTAAGTAATATTTACAACGGGTGCGGATGGTTATCGTATTCGATGTGAAGTTGAAGGCTACTACTGCTGATCAGATGCGAGTATTCTTACCTTAATTAAGGAAAACGCAATACATAGCTCGTTATTTGACAATATTAACGCATAGGATAAAACATGTTAACTTGTTAAAGTTGACTAACCACACTTGCTCAAAAGGAGTAAAATATAGCATTGCGTCGTATGTAACTAATGTTTCTAAAATATATATACATACATACATCATGCACTATATTGCGATCAACGATAATTTCACCATCACATGCTAATACATGACCGGTACAAAATTATTCCCACTTCGCCAGCAAGTCAATACCATTCGTTTCTTGTAATGGATAAACTATTTTCGCCTAAATCAAATGCATTACCTACATGAAATAATTATCCTAATCATTAAAGTAATTAAACCGATTCGTCTTCGTCCAAACCTACTAATTTCAAATCCCTCAAAACAATTCGATATAATAGAATCTCAGACATTTGTAATATCTGCGTTACGGTTAACAAAAACGAAGGGCAGATCCTAGATCGGCTAGTTACGTTCCATCATCGATACGGCAATCTTCGCGGCTTCCAGAAAAGCCAGTCTCTTAATTGATCTATAGCCAAATATTACACGATTGGGCAGAGCATTAAGCCTCGCGAAGTGGCCGCTTAGGCGGTCATTGGCCAAGATCTATCGTAGAAGAAGAGTCACGAGAAGAGAAGATCATACCACTTAGCTCGGCCAGCAAAAGAGCCCTTTTTGCGACCGTAAATAAAAGAAATCCTTGTAATGGCTTTCGCCGAAGATTCTGTTGCCCTCTGCTCCACCTCCCCCCCTTCCTATCCTTATTTCGCTTGCCCCTCGCACGAGCTATTAAGCTCCCAGAGGCAACCACCGCCACCCTTGCACCGAGTCGTATCAGAACCCTGTAGGCTCGCAACAGTCCAGCTAGCAGCTCACAGTTAATTCCTTAACCCTTATAGACTTCGAGAAAATTTAGGGACCTGCGGAGGAGGTACTGCTGCGGAGGAACGTATAAACTACCACCGTGAAGGGAGGGAGGATAAAGAAGGAGGGCGGAGGAAGTCTGGGGGAAACCATGAGCCGAAGTAGGAATACCAGGTGCTCCTGGGATCTTGGAGGCATCTTACGCCAGGACGATACATAATTTATGTTGCGCTTTGGTGGGCTTAAGACAGTATTAAGATCGACCGAACACCAACATCCTGCTCCTTACACCTCTCAAGCGGTATGACCACTTATTTACGCGGGCACAAGAAATTATCCACACTGTCCGCAAGATGGACGTTCAGTTCTGAAGACGACTGATGTGAGATTGAAAGCTTACTGGGGATTAGTGGAGTGTAGGGGTTTTCAGGTGTTGATTTGATACTGGTATTGTAAACAAAGCTATGAGGGAGAGAGTGTGTGTTCTCTAAACGGTCTGTAGTTTCGTTCCTTTTTTTTTTGGCAAAAATGTATGAGGTAAACAGTGGAAACAGGGACCTAATGAAGCTCTTTCAGTTTCTAAGCATATTTGCCTTTATCGGCTCTTACAAAGGGCTATGCCTTTGAAACTTTTTTATTACTTTTTACGTAGAAAAAGGTGTATATTCTTGTATTTCCCAATGTATTTATTAACTAGTACATAAAAGTACGTAATATCATCTTCTGAATACATAAGCATTCCTACATGTTCACAGCGAATACTTCCTATCTGTGTTCTTAAATACATAGGTACTTCTTCATTTAAAATATGTATTGCAATACGATTTATTGCATTATTATTAACGGTGAAAGGTAAAAACGGATAAACATCAATGTCGTCTGTTCCGATTCCAATAAATTCAAGAACGCTGATTAGTTCCCTTTTTACGGGGATCAGCGGGAATTTCATACAGCTTAAGTTCCACTCTGCTAGGTCAGGGTTTGACAGAGGGATTTTCGGTACGATACCAATGGCTTTTCAGCCTTTTCATGATTGGCCAAACAGCATCTTTCCTGTCCTGGTCTACAAGCGTATCTTCTTGATCCGATACACGCATCCTTGCCAGGAGACTACGACGGACGGCGTAACCAAGAACACGCCGCAGAAGGATCAGGGGATTGCGAGTATTTTCTCGTACAATGGCTCGGAACTACTTACATACATGCTTCCTTTTCGTGTTTATTTCATGCTCAACATAAATTTACGCATGCAATTTTCGCGTACAAACGTGACTTACTAGAAGGACAAATAAATGTGTAAAATTTTGTAAACACATCGATTGAAAACGGAATTCGGTAGTTATTTGCAAAAGGGTCATGCTTACCGATCTCGACGACCTTGAGGTATGTTGTTAAGGCTAACATTCTGAACAACTTTTTCTTATATACAATGGCGGGCGAAAGGAAGTTTACAACGTTTAAAATCACATAACTTTTTTAGAATTAGTCCAAACGAGATGAGCTTTTATTTAGAATCTAAAAGCATTAGTTTGCTAAGTGACGTGTTTCGTCGTTTTGAAAAAAATGCAATTGGTCGGAATAGCAAAAAAATAGTAAAGGTTGTTTTTTAAACTTTTTTTTGAGCCTGTAATAAAAATTCAAAAAACCCGTTTGTAGATTGAAGTAAGTTGTATACATGCTGAAAATTTCATTAAAATCGGTTAAAGTTGTTCTGAGCTACAAACCTTTAAGGATCGCAGAATAAGTTCGAAAATCGCTGATTTCAGGAATTTCCGCGATTCTCGACCTTATTCTGTGAACTTTAAGGAATTGTAGCTCAGAACAACGTTAACCGATTTTAATGAAATTTTCAGCATATATACAACTTACTTCAATCTACAAACGGGTTTTTTGAATTTTTATTACAGGCTCAAAAAAAAGTTTAAAAAACAACCTTTACTATTTTTTTGCTATTCCGACCAATTGCAGTTTTTTCAAAACGACGAAACACATCACTTAGCAAACTAATCCTTCTAGATTCTAAAGAAAAAATTAAGTCGTTTGGACCAATTCTAAAAAAGTTATGCGATTTTAAAAGTTGTAAACTTTCCTTCGTCCGCCACTGTATGTTACCGTCGCCCGGCTCTAGTTTTCAAGATATTTGCAAAAAACTGTGATCGGCAGTTGATTGGGTGAGATGGCTTACCGGCCTCGTGTGGGGAAGGGAGAGCCAACGTTTGCGAGATTTAAGGTAAAAAAATGTGTAAATCTCCCATAACTTGACGGCCTCCTTACGGGGCGAGGAGGGGGGGCTAAACCATGTAACACCAGCCAACTACTGATCATAGCTTTTTGCGAATATGTATCTCGGAAACTAAAACCGAGCGATGGTAAATATATAAGAAAAAGTTGTTCAAAATCATGCCTCTGACAACATATTTCAAAGGAATCGAAATCAGCGAACACGACCCTTTTGTAAATAATTACCCGGAATTCTTTTAAAACATTATGTATATACATGGAATTTGGAGTTGTGACTAATACATACTTCAAAATGTAATGTGTTATTTTTCAAATAAAGGTAGCGGTATATATAAATTATCCAAAAAATTGGAACGACAATTGACTCCAATGTATCAGTAACAGATTACTCGACCAAATATGTCGGCACTATTTTCGAACAACCTGCTGTTAGAGTATTAAGGTTTGTTACCATAATTTCGAGAAATCATCATTCAGAAGACCGTCGTCGTCTAATAAAGTCAATTGGACGGGTGTTCGAAAAATATGCTTTTACATGTTGTTTTTTCTTATAAAAATTATAAATGAAGAAAACAGCATTTAATGTATTAAATTATTTATTTATAAGGTAATTGTATTGATAAGATATACCAAATATAAACTTCAATTTGATTGGTCACTCACTATTCTCACGGTACGTAGGTAATATTGCCACTGAATAAATTACATGTAAAATTTACACGGTAAATATGTGATTTCATATCATCATGCAATAATATCACTTGTTTCGACATTTCGGAAGAAAGTATAATGCATCATTTTTTGCACCGTTTTAGAGTTCATTTTTCAGTAATAAATGAAGATCAAACTTTTTGTGATATATGATAGGCCAGATCATCGCGATCGGGAGGAACATTCGGCAACCAGACCTTTGCGAGTCGGAGGATAGTTTCCTTTTCCCACACTTCCTCTTCACCCTCTCTATGTTTTTCTCTTTTTTCTTCGTTTCCATCTTCGTTTTTGTACTGTCGCTATCTTCCTGGTTTTCTATCTCTAACTCTGTCTAATATTTTCTTTTTAACCAGCGAAAATTCAAGGAGCGGATACTTGGTCCCCAACCAGCTGTCGGACTTGCCAAAAGGAGTAGCTTGCTATCGTTTTATTCTTGCTATTAATTGTTATTATTAATGTATTCTTGTTGCTGTCACTAATAAATTGAGTTTTGCTACGGGTTGTGCAATCTTCTCACACATAACTTTCGCTATCTATTGACTGATAACTGTTTTTACAAATAATAAATACTACGTCCATATGGTATGATACAAATAACAAATAAAAATTATTTATTCACTCATATATGCTACTGGAATACAACCTTACTCCATTAAGAACTTATTCATTATCCTATTCGTTATTCGTCGTTCGAATTAAATTGTGTCCACCTCTGTGCAGTACAACACAATAATAGATTTTCTTCCCTTACATATGTGTAATTATTACTCTTTTGCGTAGCAATAACTCGTTTAACGTTTTATTCAAAGGCGAGGCATTTTCAAACGACATATGTATTAACTAGACTTGCCCGATTAACAAGTGAATTCAAATACCGATAGAGCTTACAACTTCACAATTTCAGAGAAATTGTTTCTCAGAAAGGAATCTACGTCATTCGAGAATTGACACATTGTTGACTGATGAGTACCTGCTTCGAGACTTCTTCATCGCAGACAGACGGATAAGATAACTGGCACACGGGTGAACAGCGGCGTAATCCCGTGGGACAACGCACGGGAAGGGGGACGGGACAGGGGATCGTGGGGTTGAGGATGGAAAAAATAATTGAAAATTTTCGGACGGTCAGGCTGGGGCTGGTGGGACGGGTAGAACGCCGACGATGTCTTAGCTGGGCGACTCGCGATAAAGCAAAGAGCCCGTGCTAAATACTTACATAAATCTGTATTGCCTTGCGCAGCACGGGAGAAGCTTATACCACACCTATATGACCGCGATCACGTATACACACCCACATAAGCGAGCGTAGATACCTACGTGCAGGCGCCCAGCAAGAAACGATGTAATCGGCACCGAGCAACCAACTCGACTGCGCCCTCTAGAAACTAGATGGACTCTATCGTGACTCCTACTAAACCGATACCTTATGTTAAATAACAAAATGGAATATTTAGTTATTAACACTTCGAGTGGTGAAAACACTCAGTCCTTTTCAAGCACAATCCCATCCCCTGCTCCCAATCTAGCCCCAAACCTATACCGATACCTCAACATTGGATCAGTACCCGAGATGAGGTCAATACTGCCCTCTTTAGTTAAAATGTCTTATCTAGCATTTTGAAACAACCGAGAAAACTGAGGATTTATCATTTACTTTGTACCATACTTATTTTTCTTCATTCAAATTAAAACATGTTGTCATTATTTTGTAATAGCCCAATATAATTTCTTGTAATAGGTGTACCGGTAGGGAATGTATTATTAACGTATCAATTAATTAATTGTTTTAGATAAGATATTTTAACCATTTTAAAAGAAGTTAGGTTATTTTAGTAACTGTTTATAAATCTTTACGAAACACGTAGAGTTTTCTAACTTTACTTAAAAGGTAAAAGCCGTGTGGAACTTCAAATATTTCAACATATCTCAAAAAATGAAAAAATGCTAGATAGGACAGTTTAACTAAGGAGGGCAGAATAATAGAAACCACTTATATTGGAGTAAATGTAATGTAAAAACTAAAAAGTACCTACCATTTTCTTTTTGTCATAACTCTTGAACCACGATCGTCCCAAACTTCGGGCAGAATGCATATTAGTACTCAGGATCCTCCCCTCTACAAAATACCTGAAATTAAAAAAAAAATATCAAAATATCAACGTAAAAATACGCCAAAATCGTGGACAAAATACATAGCCCGGTGCACTGCAGGGCCGCGCGCCGCGGCGCGAGGCGGATTCAGCGCGTTCCACGGAACCCGGCACCGCGTTTTAAAAGCCCCCGCGGTTCATGAAAAGCTCATCCTAAATTTTGCGGGTCCCTATGCATAGATATTTATTTTATAAAATTCTTTCAAAAACCCTCCGGTTCAGGAAAAGCTTATCATAAATTTTGCGGCGACCTATGCATACATATTTATTATTATAAAATTTAGAAGTATATATAAATGCGTTTCTTTTGGTAACGTATAATTTTCGTATAAGTTTCCTGTTAAC
Organism: Andrena hattorfiana; assembly: GCA_944738655.2. Classification (NCBI taxonomy): domain Eukaryota; kingdom Metazoa; phylum Arthropoda; class Insecta; order Hymenoptera; family Andrenidae; genus Andrena; species Andrena hattorfiana. The sequence continues at coordinate 26,621,716 of OX122889.2, forward strand.
ACCCACTTCACATTATGGCAGCTCTATCTACATATTTAGTTCTCTTAGTACTATTTAATTCTCCTTGTAACTCGTAACCCAAGCTCTATCAAATAATTTTTTTGTAAGTTTCTTATTAAACCTTCGACAACCTACAAAAATTCATCACAAGTTAAGTAGCGTGCGTTAAACAAAACATTTTTCAACAAGCATACGCAAGCATCTATAGGTGTACGTCGTACATACCTATACCACTTTCTTACAACATGTAACCATTAATTTTATTCTCCCTGCCGTTCAATAATCGCCTCTTTTAAAAAGGCGTTAGAATTAACGAGTGTCGCGTCTGAAAGCGAAACGTTTATAAGGATCGACTGTAAATCGAAGATGGTACACATTTAATACTGAATATATAACGACAGTGGGTAGCTTCGAAGCTCGCGTGTAATATACAGGGAGCCATAAATATTGAAACGCAGACCCGTCGACGGTCTCTGCCAAGAAACGGAGGGTGGACGGGAGTACATAGTTGGTAGGGGTGGTTCCACAGGAGAAACTCAATTGATAAACGGATAAAACCGTAGCCACGGTTCATTCCATATTAAAATAACAGAAGTTGTAAGAGGGTGCTCGCCTCGCAATTAACCTAATTATCGATCATAGATATGTATGAAATATGCGTCGACTAAAAAAGAATACGTCAGCCCTGTGGAAGGTATTCTCTTATCATATCATTGTTCCGGTTATATTCTGGCTCTTACCCTCGTTGGCATTATTTCAATGTGCTTACAATTGCAAATCAAAATGTGAGATTAAGCATAATTATTAGATATTTAGAAACAGCGCATTATATTTGTGAAGGAGCTTCATTCGTGAATTTATTTTTAAGTGATAAATTATCATTTTAGAAAGATAGCGTAAGAGACGAAGACAAATGAGAAAGCTTAAAAAGTATACTAAATGTGTACCTATTCACAGACATGGTTACCAGTTACCGGTTAATTTAACTGCACCAAACACTCGTTGCAGGCATACCTACGTATAACTATATAAATATGTCATCTTTCTGAATCCGCTGCGAAACGTACTCACTAAATACACAGGATTTCAATAATCGTATAGAAAATCGTGTACGACAATGCACGCAGGGGCGGCAGAAACGAGGGAAGGAGGATCGTGGAACGCGGGAGAAGAAAGTCGGTCCGGAGAAAAGAGAAACGAAACGGTGGCAGGAGAAGGAGGGCGGAGGAGAGGGTGGTGGTTGGTTCCAAAGGCTTCGCTGAATCCGCGGGTGTCGGGGCAATAAATCTGGCGGGTATATCTGAGCTCATGAATGTTATTAAGATACAACCCCCCGCGAGCTGAGCGGAGCATAGAGCACGGGGTGTATACGTACCGTCGCGTCGTAGGGAGATATAGGCAGAGCCGAAGAAGGAAAGGCGCTGCTGGTAGATCGCAGGAGCCAGCCAAGAGAGGGGCAGCCGAACCTGGTGGGAACGACGAAGAAGAGAAAAGAGAAGCAACCCGAAGAAACGGTTATGAAGAAATACCGCCACCGGTAATCCCACCATAGATCACCGCCTCTGGTGGCCGCCTCTGTATCTTCAGCTCTTTTCTTCCTGTTCCTCGCCTTCTACGTGCCCCTCGCGGCCGTTACCGTCTCCTTCTTACTTCTTCTTCTTCCTCGTCTTCAGCCTTCGCGTCTTAATACCGTGGACTTAACTCACACTTTAATTTAACATTTACGAACGTGTCAAAAGTTGTACGTCAGCAGACAATGGTTTCGTCGGAAAGATCAAGGTATCTATTAATGACTTTATAGATCGATTGGTAGCTCGATCGAAGAAGGCTGAATTGTTGATTGATACCTAGCGTTTCCCAAAGGAGAATGTGTATTTAGGAAAGAAAAATTCTTGTAGGATATTTTAGAGGACGTCTTGAGCAAAGAATCCCTATAACCATTTTTTCGAAGTGTGATGAGAAAGTTATAAAAGAACGAGTGCAAATGTGACAAGGTATTTTATTTTATGGAACTTCTTAAGTAAATAGTGGATGATTTATTGTGAGTTTGACACCAATTCTGCTTTTCAATCAATGCCATTCAGTCATTAAGCTCACGTACGTAGGTATAGATACGATCTTAGATGGTATGATGCAAGGTCAGAGACGGTATCTTCGGTTGCTGTTTTCGTATAACAACAATCTTATGCAATTTCGGTTTTGTCCGACACCAATCTTCGACTGATGTATATCAGATTTAGATTTTCTCTTTAATCGTTCCGCGCCCAGAGTCGGATATATCCGACAAAACGATCCAAACCGATCCAAAATGCCTAACGTCGGATATATTCGACGTCCACAAAACGATTCCAATATATATGTATATATCTATGATATATATATATATATATATATATATATATATATATATATGTCGCGAAAGGGTTAAGACAGTGTTCTTCAACGCGGAAATTTCCTGCCGGTTCGCGAAAAATTTTGCCCGAATCGCGTACCCGCTACATTAAATAAAAAAAATAAATTAAATTCGGATTTTATAACATTACATTTTATAAATAAAATACTATATATCTACATTGGTTTTTATTTCTGTCTCAGCCGTCAACCGGTCCGCGACATGTTTCTTCTACTTTCGCCAGTCCGCAGGTGTAAAACGGTTTAGGAATTTATCTACTCTTAGGAGTTTATCTACTCTTGGATGTTTTGCAAGTACTGTTCTTTTTCAAGTACCTAGTACCAAAAATGGCCATGTTCTACAATCTCTTCTTCTTTTATAAATAAGAAATTCGATCTGAATATCTGTACATACAAGGTGCGGCAATAATAATTAACATATTTCAGTCAGTGAATGGTGTATCATAATATTTACAATGTCTTTTATATCGTTCTTACTTATTAAGAAAACAAATAGCTCAGTTATGTTTGCTGTCCCCTGCTGAAAAAAATCTTACACATTTACATAAGTACATACCCGTACAATATTGATAAAAAGAATATGATTCGTAGTATTAATCGTAAATAGTATTTTTATTTTTCTTTTTCGTTTATAAGTCTCCTTGTCCATTTTACAATAATCTGACCTACTTTAATCTGACCTAATTTAATTATATCCCTACTTATTTCTTATTTACAGCCATTTCTATCTTTATCCTAACCTACTTCTTAACAGCTATGTACTTTTACTCTATTCTGCTACCTATTCATCTTGTATACCTGCTGATAGAAGAAATATGATGTGTTATAGACATGTTATAGATTAATTCTGAAGACATTGTGATGACAATAAAAAGCTGTACCGCATAATGTATGTAGGTACATCTGTTAATGAGAAATGAAAAGATATAAGTAAGTAATATTTCGCATATGTGTAACGACTAAAAAAAAAAAAAATAGAAACAGACGATAATCACATTTGCAGAAACATATGACTTATGTAATGTAGTCTTGATACTCTCGGACACATAACTTCACCCCTCTTTATCGTCAGTTAATTAATTGGGCTTTCTACTACGAAATGGACCGCGTCCTCGACATCAAAGCGTAGCTTTTGGTCTTCCGTCCGCTCTGTGCAGTCTATCAAAGTATCCTACTTGCCAATTAATACCAAACCCAGATATTTGTCCGACGGTCTGCAACGCGTCTTATCTGGTAATAATAAGTAAATACGGAAATCTCAAAGACTAGAAGGTACAGGGCACGATGTATTAATCTCTGATCCCTCTTTCTGTATCATTTCCTTATATTGATCATTCAGTGAGATCGTTTTGAGAGACACATGATCTGTAAAGTAACTGTAAAGGTGCTATCTTACGTCGCCCGGCTCGTTGAATATCGCACCATACTCGCCGAGCCACGCGTCGCGCGTCGTAGGAATGATGATCTCGGCCTCCTGCGGCTCGGCTCGGCTTGGGCTTCCCATTCGAATTAATGACGGCGTAGGGAAGACGTGACGTACGTGTTGATGACGCGGTGACGTACCACAATTCATCGCATGGCGTACACAAGTCGTATTAATGCTAATAGGTCTATGTGACGTCGCGTCTTCCCTATGCGTAGGGAATTGCCTGGCAATCTGGGCAACGAGTCAAAGAAGAGCTTATCTACCTCAGCTAACGTCAGGAAACGGCGAGCCTAGTCGGGCCGTGAGTACGCCGATGGTTCACCGACGACACCGACTCGCGCTTGCCAAACAGACTCGACAGTCGACGAGTCAACAGACTCGCCCAGCCATACGCCGCGCCGCGCCGTGGGATAGCACCTTAAGGTCCGGTGCACACCAGCGATTTGCGGCAATTTGCAGCCGCGTCAACACAATAATCTGGTGTTCTATATAGCAGTACATACCTATACACATACATATACATACATATACAGACATCGTCAAATTGCCGCAAACCGTTCGTCTGCACCGGGCCTAACAAGGGAACATCGCGAACCCGCACTCACCGATTGTAACGCAACTTTGTGGGTTTATAAATTAACTCAAGACAAGAACAACGGGGCGTTTCATTCGGGCCCTATCGCCCTTTAAGGGGGTGAAAACTAACCTCAAAATCGAATAGACACTTCCACTTTTTCGCGTATAACTCCTAAAGTACAAGAGACAGAAAAAATTGTTCCAAACAAAAGTTTAATCGTACAGTAAGCGCTGCAAACTTGCGTTAACAAAATTTTGAAAAAAGTTTTTGGCGTTCAGGTATTTTTTTTAAACTCTTTTCAAAATTTTGTTAACGCAAGTTTGCAGCCCTCGTAGCACCATTAAACTTTTGTTTGAAACATTTTCTTCTGTCTGTTGTAGTTTGGGAGTTATACGCGAAAAATGGAAGTGCCTATTTGACTTTGAGGTTAGTTTTCACACCCTTAAAGGGTGATAGGGCCCGAATGAAATACACCGCTGTTTTTGTCTCGAGTCACTCTATAAACTCACAAAGTTGCGTTCCAATCGGTAATTGCTGGTTCGCGGTGTTCCCTTGTAAGTAAGATATTTCAGTCACGACCAATAATATGCCATATAATAATAAATCAATAAAGAGAATGAAAAAATACTACAAGTGAGCTATAATTGCGGTGCAAATGTATGGCATGAGTATAATCTTAGCTAAAGTGTATAACACAGATGATACTGAAATGCAACAGAAATATTTAATTTAATCTTTAAATGTTTAAAATTTCGAGTCGTCGAACTGATTGCAATGCTGCATTTTAACGAAACAAATCTTATCGTTCAAGAGTTTCGTACACGCAAAAGTTATTTACTTATTAGTAGGTTTATTAGTATCAAATTCTCACTCCTGGCTTTACATATTAAAAAATTATTAAGTATTCTTGAATACTCTTTCTTGAGCATATTTTTAAGTAAAAAATCTGAGAGCCCCATTTGATATTTTGTTTTTATTCACTCCCGAAGAAACACGTAATATACCCTTAAATTTAAATGATCTATCGTTTGTCTGCTGTAAACAATCGTCGACAATCAAGTCCCTTAATAACACAGGTCTGCGATGAAAAAAATTTTCACAATATTTCAGTTTTTTTAAATACACTTCTGGGTGCTGAGTCCGATAAACTCGTTTTCGATACTAATTTCATTCATTCGCATACCTATTACAACATAAAAGCGTCAAAGCAAGTTGTGAAGAAACTGTACGCGATAAGGCAAATCTGAGGTTATTTTTGCATTTTGAAGTCCAAATTCCTATAAAACCAGCATACATTTTTAAAAAAGTTTCTATGACACTCAGTTTCGCAGCCGTGTGTAATCGTAAGAATTATTTGTACCGTGAAAACCGATAGCTTGAAACAAGTTTCGTTTGCAAATATCCAGGCTCTGCGCTGAGGAGGAAACCTGCACTCTACATACATATTATAACCACTTGCACGCAGGACGACTCGATTCGCCGTCCGACATCCGGATCCCCCTTTTTCCGGGGTATCGGCGGGACAGTATCCTTGTTCTCGTGGAGATAGAACGTGAGGAGCGGTGTATGGAACGTTTACGTGTAAGCTTGAAGGGTGGTTTATGTATCACGGGGGAAAGATATCCGATGATTTAACTGCGGTCTCGAGGCCGTTCCGTCGAGTGTGCTCGCGCCGAGTGTCTTCTTATCTCGCGGCTGCCCGTAGTAACCGCGCTGTAATCTTTTATTAATTCGGCGACTTATGAAATTTATCGTGGCTTTTGTTTACGGTAGCGCCACGCTGTCTTAAATCTTCCCATTCGCTGCCCGTTCTTCTCTTCTTTTGCATTATCTACTCGGGCAGCAGAGTTCCTCCGACGTTCGCCGCAGGGGTGCGTCGTTTCTGAATGAAAACCTATCCCTCCGGCCCAAGAAATTTGATAGTACTCAAATGCCCAGTCTGTGCGGATGATATACCTACATTTTGATTGTGGCAAACCGTTGTAGATTAACCCTAGGACGACTTTAACGTTAAGCCGGGTTTAACTTCTCGGGTTATTTAAATTTCACCAGATTGGATCATTTGTTGATTTAATCGTGGTTTGAATTAGGTGAATTAAACGAGTTCGGTCTTCTTACAATTTCTTAACACTTTCAGTGGAGCAAGGTTTCCAGAAATGGCCCTTCAAGTCAATCAGACCTTTCCGTGCCATCGCTTCGGCCGCGAAAGTTTTGCTTAACTTGCCCCGAGCAAACATTCGAGGACACATGGACAATACTTTCGATACCTTTCAGAAAATATCGACGTGAAAATACACCGAAATCGTGCACAGGATACAAATATCCTGCCTGTCGGCAGTGAAAACACGCTGACGCCTGACGCCGCTCAAAGTGTTACTAAAAAAGAAGTAGATATTTCTTGAGATTATAATTTGTGAATCAGGATCGATGAATGACAATTAGCAGGATATACATAAAGAAAGTAGGGCACCCTTCCGAGAGACATCCACAAATTAATAAGATTAATTTAAAAATTTGTGAAATTTGCTGCGATAGCTCGGTACCCACAAATACTATTCACTATGTAGTACATGGCAATACATTACAGTTTTTGGTTTTTTCTTCTAACGTTTAACACACCATAACAATCTACACACCGGCAAGATCATAAATAATTAAAGAACGCAAAACAAGTAGGAACATATAGGGTTAGTCAGGATCCTAGAAATCCTTCTAGGGATAAACTATGATATGTACATTGTTCATGTCTGCGAGTACTTAATCATTAAATTTAATTAGCGAGATGGGTGGCTTTAACTTTCTTCTAATTTGTAGCATTTAATATAGAGCTCTGACATTTTGTAAATTTTCAAAGAAGCGCGTTTTGTATGTACAATATGTACCTTAATTTGTGGCATGTAGTGTGAAAGAATAAATTTAAGGTACAAGAAAACAAAAGAATCTTCATAAACACATTCAAATTCACACATCAACCTTTAACCACTCTTGTATTCTCAAAGCTGTCAAGAGTTGGTATTGAACACAATGACTTTTTTTTATAATACATACTTAAACTTCTTCTGTTCCGGGATTACTTTACTTACTTCTATGATTTCAAGAAATCCCAATCCTAAATTTATATTTAACATAACATTTTTTTACATCTTTCCTTTCTGCACCTCTTCTACATAGTATATCACGTTTCTGTATCAAATAAACGATTTCAAATAACAATTGAAATAACAAAATCTTGCCAATTTAATCATGGCATAATAAATAATAACAAAAATGTCTGAATCATCCCATAAATACTTTTACCAACATATCCGACTGTTAATATAGACCTAATAAAGCTACATTCTTCAAAACGAGCGCAATTATATGAATAACCTAAATACCTAGTACTGTAGATTGAAAAAATCTAAGTGTAATATACTTCTTCGAGAGTCCCGCGTAAGTCTCTTTAACATTGGCTTGTTGGTAAAACTGACCAAGCCCATCATTCCAACCTAAAATCCTTAAGGATTCATGGAAGGAATTACTTCTAAAGTTTTTTTACAACAATATACATACTAATACAAATCCATTTGGTGTAAAATTGATGTATTTTTTTGCAATAGCTTTCAATGACTACCTGATTTGAAAGGTAAGGGAAAAACAGGGAATGTAGTCAGGAGGCCTCGGACATCACTGTGTACACAATTACTACACGTCCTTGTTTTAATAATAATAGAAGTGGACATTTATTTTGTTACAGAATTCTGCAGTGTGTTCTTCCACTTGAAAGATATTAAAACAATGTAAAACAATTATCTTTTTGCTTAGTTCTTTTCTGATGCCTAATTAGAGTTAAGTTCATAGAGTTACGAACCTTGTTTCTCTACTAATGGACTAAAGTATTAAAACTTGATTTTCTCAATAAAGCTGTTTTGTGGCATTCCCTGTTTTGTCCCCTTACACTTCATTTATTGTAATAGGTAGATTGAACTTTTAACTTACATTTACCGAAAATGGAGAAATAAGGGTTTGGTGAATTTTACATTTTAAATAATCGATTATTTCCTACAGATCGATATATAGAAGAAAAAATTGTAGGTATGTATCAAAGTATGACAGTCTTTCGCCTAGATTCTAGAAAGTTCCATCTTCGCGTAAACATACATCGGCAATACTTTTTAAGTCATACACAATTTCTGCTTCAGAATTCCATATACCGGTGGCGGAATGGCGCTATATTATTATTAGAGTCCCTTAAGTCTAAGAGCCTTAAATCTGCGATAAGTTATGGGCACCCCTTTCCCCTCACCACCGTGCCCTGTTACCCTGCAACCGACTCGACTCCTCCAGCCACCACCTTCCACACCTTATACCATTTCTCTGTAATATCTTAGTCTACGATGGCGCCTCTCCGGTCTTTATCTCGCATACATTATACACCCCTGAGCGGACCGGCCTCTATGCTCGAAGAGGGCGGGGGTGCAACTGAAGGGGTCGAAGGGTAATTGAAAATAACTGCCGCCACTGAAACGCGCCTAATCCTTTATATTTCGATCAAGATAAACCATCTCAAATCGTCTCGCCATGTTTCACACTGATTGTCAGACATTCTTGCAATTAGATATTGGAAATAGTATTTAATTCTGAACGGGGATGTTTTCTTAATGCCCTCGTATTTAAAACGATATCTAAGCAGACATATCTTTTGTCTTAAATAAATTCTATTAGGTACTAATAAATAATTACATTTTATTCAAACGTATCAGATATGTTTGATATAATACATATTGTATGATGTTTACTTCATACATTTGATATATTCATAATTACAGCTATATATATATATATATATATATATATATATATAGAGAGAGAGAGAGAGAGAGAGAGAGAGAGAATTTTTGGAAAACGCGAGAGCATTTGAGAAGACCCTTAAGGGCAATTGGTAGTAAATATAATTCTGTACACTTTTCTGTAGAAATAGAATGCATTATTGGAATTCATGTAATTTATTTTGAAATATAGGTGTTTCAGAATTGTTAAATTTCTAATTGGTAATGGTCATTTAAGGCGAGAAATCTATAAAGGAAGATTAACCAAATAATTTGCTATAGGATAGGTAGATAGGTACTAGGAGATGTGAAACGCAAGAAAGTTTAATTCTTACATTTCGTTAGCATAGTTTTTTTAGAAACTGCTTCCTCTTTTTTGATTTCTTACTATTTTTTAATATGACTTTGATTATGATGCGTGTAAGAGCAAGGACGAATGCTAAAGCAGCACGGTTTAACAGGTTGTAGAATGTAGGTCTTTAGGCGCAAGAATCCTGTAAGCACGAAATAATCACACAAAAGTAACATTAAATATGAATTCATTATAATTAAAATATTGATATGGATCGCCTTATCCATATATGTATATATATAAATAAATTAGGTTACTTGAAAATTAATGAGAACTAATACATTTTAATACTCTCTCTGTTGAATGACAGGCAACATTGCTTACCTTACCTAAAGAAAAAGTTAAAGGCTTCTAGAAGGGGGTTTATAGGCAGAGATGGATCAAAGTTTCCAAGTCTCGAAGAACTGTCGAGGCTTCGTGTAAGTTAAGTTTTGAGGAAGTGCGCGACTTAATCGCTAAACGCCCTGACTGGTTCATTATGGGGAACCTTTAAGCATGCTGTAGGCGCGATCCATCGAATTTGCATCAATATAAAGGGAAGCATAGATACAGTTCTCAAGATCTCCTAACTCAAACATCTTATGTAGCAAAACAGATTTTTTACTTAATAGTCGCTCGATTTCAATTCGTCCAACTGAATTTTTCTTACAACATTCTATATTTAAATCTGCGAACATCTATATGATAATTTTTAAATCGTTTGATAGTACGCAGTCGTTCTTCGACTAAGTACTCTTCTATTTACGTAGGTAATTATATATTATAATATATTTTTTTGTTTTTTTGCATATTAACTTACTTACTTTTTGTGCTCTTGCATAGGTATGTATGTATTAATATAATAAAAATGTCACATCGCATTAAAATACATAATATAAATTTATTGGGTATATAAAAAATATATAAAAAATGTTTAAGTTAAAGGATTTTATTTAATTTGATTGAAAATGTACTTAAAGCTAAAAAATTCTTGTACTACAATTACAATGGCGATATATCACTTTAAATAAAATCGTGGGACAGGATATTTCACCGATCGTTTTAACGTTTGATTCTGTATTAAATTGATTCGTATCCTGTTATGAAATATCCTGCCCCACAATTTTACTTAAAGTGACATATCACCATCGAAATTAGAGTACAAGAAAATACTTCTTTTTTAGTTTTTAGTGCATTTTCAACCAAATTAAATAAAATCATTTAACTTAAATTTTTTTCATATATCTTTTTATTATTTACCTTTTACAATTTGAGTGTCGCAGATAAAAAAACTTGAAGAGTTGAAATGTTTGTACGTGACGGATCATTTCTCAATAAATTATATATTTTCAGAATTCCCGATGCTACTATTAAGCAATGCAGCGACTTTTTGTCGTTTTCGAAAAGTGAGCGAGAGGCTGATTTCAACTCGTTTAAATTTGTGGTTATATGTTTTTATTGTAGGGGGATACAATTTTTTCACACCCTCAAGGTGTCACGATTGGATTCGTGAAAGTGGGTTAAAATTAAATTACAAGATTTGAACCAAACAAACGGACAGAGGAGTAAAACACTATAAAATCGTTTAAAAATATCACTAATACCTCTTCGTGATTAATTTTTTTATAGATACGAGACATTTAAAGCTATTGTAGAATTTAATTCAAGTAATTCGTAAGCTTTAGTATTTCGTACAAAATTCATTGCAATTCAAGAAAATTGAATTTAAAGAAAATTTGTGTTTGATGTCTTTCCATACGAAATTAATGAAGCTCTTTGTATATATGTTCCGTGCACTCCAAGGAATTTCAGAGTTAACGTATAAATTGATATGAAACACAAAATGCGGAGCTTTGTTTAAAAATAGAGGAAAATCATCGTATCGTACTTTACTGGTAAAGTGTGTTTCAGTATACTCTGCAGGAAGTAGAACAGATTTTAATCAACACAGTTTGTCGCAAATTCAATTACATTTTTCTGTATCCACAGCTTTAATATCAATTTGATCATGGTAAAGCAATACGTGGAGTATACAATTTCCAGCAGTTACCATTTAGATGCCAACAACTTGTCGCGTGTAAATTAAAAACACCAGAAGTCCTCTATATCGATTTGAAATTCATTAACTAATATACAGCACCCGTCAAAAGTTTGGGGATTTTTGAAATTAACTATTTGATTGTACAATTTATCTAAAGTTTAAGAAACATATATTAATGATATACGTAATATTAAAATGGAGTTTCTATATATTTACATTACATTAAAATTTATAAATTCTGTCTACTAACATTATTTCATAATCATTTTCACCTACACACATATATTATTATGTATATAGGTATATCGAATTTTGCTTTAATTAATGCATTGCACGCTTTCGGCATTCTCTTCAGACACGATTATAATAAAACTGCAGAAATAATGAAATAACAATATAAAATAATAAATAACGAAATATTGTCAAAAATTGTCTCAGCGGATTCGTCTGGCACTCATTGTCAGTAGAGTCGGCGGACGCGGCACTTTAAAATGAGCTTAAGATCATAATGTTGCGGGTATCCATTGCCGAGATACAGCGAGTTAAAGAAAACATGGAATTTGTGCAAGTTCGAAGCATATTTTCGACAGGACATGGTGCACCGAAATGTTGACCAAATCGAAAAATCAAAATATGCGCCTTAAAGAGGAAGTACTGACATTTTTACTGTTTCTTTGTTGAACGTACTACGATGATTCATTCGATTTGTAGAAGCAATTAAAATCAAAAGAACGATTTTTCCTTCAAACTTGAATGACACGGCCAAGAACTTAATTTACACAGGATAGTAGTCGCTTTCGACTAGTATAAATTGTATCCAACCTGTCTAAAAAAATTCATTCGCTGCATGTAAAAATACAAATTTGAACAAATTTTTTTAAAATTTTCAAAGCGCTCTTCATATCGCTATAACTTTGCCGAGAAATAAAGCAGTTAAATCGTAAAAAAAAAAAGCACTGAAAGTAGAGATTCCACACTTTCGAACGATATTTTAACGACATCAATGCGACCATTTTTGCCGGAGCTATAACCATTTGAACTTGCCCCCATTTTTCAAATTCGTAGAAGTGATCCCTTAATTTTTTTGAGGTACGTATTTGTAGACGAACACTTAGTTCATTCATAGTTGTACCATATTTACTGATAAATTCAGTTAATTTATAGTCAGGCGTACACGTGCCCTGCGAACATTGAAAGCCGTAAAATTTTAATTCAGAATTCCGATTTCTTTTCACAAGAGGAACCACTCCACGTTCAGGTGTGCCACGCGTCCTCATCCACCTTATACACAAAATCGTCGCAAACTCATAAACTATCTTAAATATCCTTTCGTTTCTCTTAACTACTGCCTGCACTTTTCAGGAAGCTTATCTCTTTTTTTTTCTCCTCCATACCATAAAGAAGATATGCCCTGTCAAATCTCGAAGAGATTCAAATTCAGTTGTTGGTGCGTGTTACGCGGCGCGGAGGAGCGAAAATGTCCATTAAGGAGCGGCACAGAAGTAAAGATTACATTCGTAATGTTTCGGGGGGGGGGGGGGGGGGCAGACAGGACAGCCGCTTATCGTGGCAATAAAAAGTATCGAGCAAGATTGGCATGTTGCCTGCTGTAGACGACGCCGACGCAATCTTTCTCACTCTATAGGCATATTCGGATGTGCACTAGCTTCCAGATAGCGCCGTGAATTATGCTCATCCCCGAGGAACGTTCTGGCATCTGTCTTTTTCCATGGAAAAATAACCCAGGCGTATAATTCTTGTGGGATCGTCTACACGTGGAATTTGGACACTGACTGACAGTGAGACGCGCGAAATTTGAAGAAACGATCCTTCAAGCAAGTCCAGCCTTTCTGTGCGATCGCTTCTGTCGGGGCAGTTTTGTCCAGCTCGCCCTGCACTATGAGCACATACCGACACTAATAAAAATTACTTCTTTGTTGTGTGTTAAATGTACACGGAAGTACCAATGGATCGGTGAGGTTTTTACAATGAAAATGAGTTTTCATCCCAAATATGACTTTATCCAAATTTGACTCTAAGTTCCTTGGATTAATTATACAAGGGGTTTCACATAACTTTTATGGAACGCGTCACGCTTTCGGTAGGCGGTTCCTCTTACCTCTGCGTGCCCCTCAGGCGCCTAATACTGTACTTCGGTGCCCGCATATTTACCTAAAATTCAAAGTCAGTTTTCACGAGAACGAAGCGCGTTATTAAAAAATTTTATTCTACATTTACGTCTTATTTTGGCCTGTAGAATCAACCGCAAAAATAATGACCATCAGTAGTCGAGCATCCTGTATAAACATCGATATCTATTTTTTAAGGCGTATAATAGTTACAAAGGAATAGCCAAAAGACTGTATTGTAGTAGTTCTACTTGCCATAGTCATTTATGGGGTAGGTTACCCTCGCTACCTCTAAAACAGGTCTTTTTCAAACGCAAATTGTAAAGTGATAAATAGCAGTAGAAAGAACGTTTTTTTTTTAGTTTGAATCGTTATTCTATGAGCTATAACACAAAAAAAATGAAAAGTCTAAATATCTCTATGTACATTAAAGTTGTGAGTAAAAGCGTAAAGGCGTGTACGCGGTGCACCGTTTGATGGTGAACATAAAATCTCGAAAACCGCTTCAACGATTTGGATGCAAATTTAATGAGAGATGCAGAAATCCATTCCCTACGATGTGTCGGTAGCAGATTTTCGAGAAAAAAAGTAATACAATTTTTATGTTGAAAAATACGATTTTATCGATTTCTTGTATGAAAAATATTTTTTATCGTTTTTTTTAAGAATTTACCTCGAATATCTGCTTCCGATACATCGTAGAGAATGGTTTTCTGCATCTCTCATTAAATTTTCATCCAAATCGTTGGGGCGATTTTCGAGATTTTATGTTCACCATCAAATGGTGCATCGCGTACACGCCTTTACGTTTTTACTCACAACTTTTATGTACATAGAGATGTTTAGACTTTTCTTTTTTGTCTACCAGATGTTTTAGGTAGCCACGTAAGTGACCGCTAATCCGCATGCGGCTAAAAGAGTAGCAGAAAAACTAAAGATGTATAAGTGGCAATTGATATTATATACCTTTGTAGAGATATCTCCGTACTCGCCAGAAGAGGGCATTTCTACCAACCCCGCTCTCTCGCAAGTTCTTCTTCAACTACCGATTCTTATACCTACAAGATGTTCGGGTACATGTGGGAGAAAATTTAAGGGGTGATTCTAGACTTCTAAACAAGGCGAAAATCAAGAATAAACAAATTGTTGTTAAGGCTTCGTTTTGTAATTATAAGCGTTTGAAGATTTGGTATACATATATCGCCTGAAAGCGGACAACCAGGCCAGCACCGGTGCACGCGGGTGAAGTCATTCGAGGGCAAGAGCAGTGATATCTTTAGCCTCCCAAGTTATAAGCGGTTTGACGTGTTGAATATGAATATCGTATCCGTTTTTGGCAGAACAGCATAATTTTCGAGATATTAACAAAAACATAAGTATTGGTACTATTGCATTTTATTCGGTCTATATATACATACATACCTACATGTGACTGCGTACGTTAGTAGAAGCCCGAAATAATGTTCTCACTTTTTTACTTACCTCTGTAACGTGTTGTCTCTTTAACGCAACCGACAAACCACCGGCAGGGCCGTGGGTAGGCGGAAGGGAACCCAGACACCCACTATATGCTAAAAAAAACACCCTAGTCCTGTGATCCCGTGTTGAATGGTAGCATAGACACTAATAAAAATATACTAATAAAATATACTAATACAAATAATACAAGAATATTTACACTATACTGAATTCCACTTAATAATAGACTCGTTCCGCGCAACAATGACTCTGAGGAGACTGTTGATTGGTAGAAAATCGACAGAGAAATCGCTACGAAGTATTTCGTTTTAATGCTCGTTATGTACTAGTTCTCTCTGTCTCTCTCTCTCTCTCTCTCTCTCTCCCTCTCTCTCTCTCCCTCTCTCCTCTTTCTCTCTCTCTCCCTCTCTCCCCCTCTCTCCCTCTCTCCCTCCCACTCTCTCTCTCTCTCTCTCTCTCTCTCTCTCTCTCTCTCTCTCTCTCTCTCTCTCTCTCTCTCTCTCTCTCTACCCATTCACATACGTATATGTATGTATAGGCAAAATGCAATGTAGTAGTGCCAATGTTTTGGTTAATATCTTGAAAACTATGACTTTCCGCCAAAAACGGATACGACATTTGTATTCAGCATATCATAATACTCAACTAATTTCGCTAATCTCTCTTAGTTGTTCGCGATAAACATCTGCAAAACAGTCGAGTAGGACGCAAAAGCTGATGCAGCATTCTAAGGGCGAATTCCACTTACGCCCAAATCGCCCCACTTCTATGAATTTAAACGTATTTGGATATGCGCGATTCTATTTATAGAGGATGTGCCAGCTACAGACATGAAACTGTTGGTGATATTAAGCATGTAAATAGTAATGGTTATACCTTCCAACAACGAAGGAAGGCAAGAAAGAAAATTCGCGAAGCACGTATGTACCTAATTCTGTGAATGCAGAGATACTGACAGATATGATATTAAAAAAGCAGGCGATAAACGATAGGGAGTAAATGAAGTATGTGTTAAATAATTATTAATATTTCAAAGCTACGAAATACGCTTTAATTCCGCACAATAAAAAGAATGTTTCACATAAATATTGTTAGAAATGAAGAAAACTACTCGAAAATACAAACATTTATGAAAGATCTAATTTAAAAAAATTACGAATGTTCCCTTTCCTCTTGTCTGAGAATTTAGTAGCGGTAACCGATAGACTGGCAGTGATGTAAAAGAACATAAACAGTAAGAAACTAAAAAACATTCTATCGTTATCCTTAGTAGCCTCAGAGAAAACAGCTGGTATCATCTTAGCTTACAATTAGACACCCTGTATATTCAGAATACATGAAATTTTCTATCCATTCTGCTTTGCAATCAAGTTCTTCTGTTCCCTACCTCGACATGTTCAAATTTAAGTTGATATAACAGTTCGACAGCTGCAACTTGGCTTCTTGTATAAGTATATTATCGTACACTTATTTTTGTATTAGGTATGCTCCTTCTTACAATTAGTGGTGTAATACAGTTGTAATAATAATAATAGTAACCACTGTCGTATTTCTAAAAGCATACCGAAAGCCTGGATGTAGCACTATTTTACATTTGAAAATCATTTTAGTCATTACCAATAGTCAATTCCACGAAGAGGTAACAGAAGTTGGCACTTGTAGACGATTTACCGTAAATCAGTAGGTACGTTTCCCATAAAAATAACTTCCACGGATCGTGTCGCACTTAGACTTAAATGTCGACAAGATCCAACTTTGCTCCCTCTTGAATCTTAATTCACACTCTGCTTAACGCGCTGCTTCCTCCACACCTACGACCTTTAATCGTCAGCCACGTGGAGAAGAGCATGTCTCGGGGTTACGGAATTCGCATCGAATTTGAATACGGATTTACGCCGTTCAATGTTCAACGGTGGAACGACGGGAAGGGATGTAGCCAACCCTCGAAGAAAGACGGCCAGAAGGAGGAGAAGGTGAGCAGAAACGACAGCGAATGAAGTGAAGGATAGACCTGGATGGCGATTAGACAATACGTATTACGGAAACATTGAGGACGCTCAGGTTCAGCGAGCCTTCCTTGGTAGGCCCCTCGCCTTCCTTCGTAGTTTGGGAGCACCAACAGATGTGCACGGTGTCATGGGCCGAGTATATAACCCGGCAGCCCTGTATGTACAGGCGAAAACACGAACACATGCGTATCTTTGGGTATACGCTGCATCTCATCCTCACGGGGTGTTCCGCGCCTCAATGTCTCTGATCTTGTTAAGGACGCACTGAACCACGAATAGCGGGCATCCATTCAAATATCAACGAGAAATCTACCTACTTAAGCCAGCTAGTGCCGTCGTAACGATACGGTGACGATGAATGTCGGGGAAGAAAAGAAGAAGCGGAAGAAGCACGTTATTGATGCGTGATGCAAAGGGTGTGTGGACTGTGTGGTGAAGGTAATGAAGATACGATGTGGAAAGTGTTGCGGCTTACACGTTACAAAGTGCAGTCTTAAAGAGGATCTGCTAGGTATCAAACCGTTAAAAGTATTCCAATTTACTATACCTACCAAAAGTTACACAGAACTTTATGTGTGGGTTTTCCCTTTGTGCGAACGAGTATGTCTTTATTGTTTTTATGATCAAATAGGTAGGTTTATAAGTAGTTTTAGAGAGCTTCAAATTCTTGTATAGCTTGGTAAAAGTTTGTCAAAAGCAGTTAGTATGTATGTACAGTGGACACGATGGTTTTAAAAAAAGGTTCAAACCTTTCAAGGTAAATAGTAGTCACTAAATTCAGTACGAAATTCTTAATTATTAAGGTGGGTGGAATAATAAACGCTGCCCGAGGTAGATGCGACTTTTGGTTCGGGTGATGCAAGTGATTTTCCTTCTTCTATTATTGCGTACGAAGTGAGAACAAGGGAGCGTCTTACTACATTAACAATTATATTTTATTCATGCCGCAACTGATAATTTTAGTTATAATCAAAATGCTGCAAGTTTCACTTCAATAAGTAGAAAATGCCTATCATGAACAACCCAGAAACTTTTTATAGTTCGCTGGTCTGCAGTATGTATGTGTACAAGGTGTGGAAATGGGAGGAGGATTTTAAAATCATTAAAGTAAAAATTTGATAAGACAATCCTTTATTTTCACATTGCGTGCGATAAATAGAAGTCGACGCAAATCACTCGCATTACTAACATCAAAAATCACTTCTATCTCTGACAGGGTTGATTTTTCGACCTATGTTCATTAAGCGTTTTTTACTTAACGTAGTTAATACATACTATTTATCGATCCAATATAAAAAGAATATTTACGTTTAACTCTATTCTTATTCTTATTATACGTGCATAATTTCGATAACATAATAATGTCATGGAAAAATCAAAATTGGAAAGTTTGTGGGGAATATTATATTTTCTTTATCTAAATCGACTTTAATCTTCCGCAGATATGAGCATAGTATTCTTTAATCTCATAAGGTCTTTGCAGCATAGATTTAAAATGAAAATTCTTTATGTATTACACATTATGTATTAAGTACAGTACTTCAAGTTTCTCCACCAAAAATGGGCAAGCATATTCTGTGAGTAAAAATAAGGCAACAATATCACATAAATGTTTTATTAAAAGATATGATAAAAGCACAAAATGTGGAGGAAACTATAATTAATTTGATCTCGATAAGGTATAGGTTTGAGAGTAAAAGTTTATCGGAGAAGAATTATTACGCGTCATGAATTAATAGGATGTATTGCATTTGTTGAGATAGAAAGAAAATCAACAGTGCCAATCTTGTATTAGCAAGTACCTACGATGTAACCAACATTGTGAAATGTAATATCAGTAGTAAATGATGAACAAAGACTATACTGTTTACGATACCTTTAACGATTTCAACTAATAAGTGCAACTCATATAAAAATGAATAAAATATCCTATATTTTTGACACAACTTTGTGATAAAGTACCTATTTATTGGCATATGTTTATATGAATATATATAACACTTTCATCTTTCTACTCGTAGAAGATTGTAGCACAGTTTGAAAGAAGATTCCGGGACACCCTCTACAATGAGTACCTACCCATGACATACCGCAAAATCAATTCTTCCTGATCAAATTTTACCGACACCATAACCTGGCATTCGACCTGCTTAGGTTCCTTTAATGTAGTGTACAATTACAGTAGGTACAGTTTATCAGATTCTCTATAAAGTTCAGCTAAAACAAGAATACGACAAATAGAAATAATAAGCTGTCTTCGCGTTAGTCTAAACCATAAATTCATGTACAGGAGGCTCTGTAGGTAAATCAGTTCACGTGATCCGTACACGCTCATCAATGTGGAAAGGCCGCGACAAACCATTAGAATTAATTCAAATACATGCCAGAGCAATTACGGGCCCACGTTTCGGAAGACGTCTTCTTTCGCGCGACCCCTTACAAAGCATAAAAGGTGGACGGGAAGGGTCGCTCGGCGGAGCGGAGTTTGGCTTTGTACAGAGTCGCGGTGGCGTTGAAGCCGACAAAAGATAAGCCGTTATTTATAACCGAGCTTAAGCTTAAGGACCACTGTGTAGCGGGGGTGGCTTTAGGGAAAATAAAATCACTTCGGAATCTCGAGTGTGTAACCCCCTTGTGCAAGTATCTGCTTCCGCCTCCAATGCAAATAGTAACGTTGGCGAATCAATGATATTTGTGTAACTCTGCCAATTACGGGAACCATCCGTTTTCTGTAAAACGATGATGAAAGATCGCCTTATACATAATATGTAGGTACATAGTTAACATCCCCATTAGGTATAAATATAGGTACGTATAAATCCCAGAATCCTATTTTTATCCCGATGCAATGGTTACGAATGATTTTAACTACAATTCTGAAAATTCGAGTAGTCGACTAGTCGGGCAATTGGAAGAATTGAATATTCGGATACTTGGATTGAAATCATTCTTATAATTCAGATGAAATTAGTAAGAACGTAATTTTACACAACATAGGATTTTTCATTCGTGTCAGTAAAACAACCGTTCAGTGATGAAATTTAAAACTGTGAATCTGACACGACTAAACAATTTTCTTTATACGGGTATAAATAGGTACATACACACATAGGTATTGTTGTTTCCACACACACACGATAAGCTATGAAATCGAGAATAATTAAAATTTATTTGATGTAAGTAAGTATGCAATGTTATTGAAATATTCTTATATTATTTTCCCATAAGCACTTAATTAATACCCAGATTGTTCAAATCCTAAGATTCAGATGTTTACCAATTTGGATATTTAAAGAATCGAATACCATAAAACCGAAACCTTACCTTCAGCCATAATTTTAACCCCATCCCCACAGAGACTGGCTGCAGTCACCCATTGCTAAGCGCTCGCTGTGCCCTAAGGGTGATTATAGTCACCCCCGCTGATTTCGCGTTTGATACGAACAGTGGCTATCAAGAAACTGAACTTTTCTAAATAGGTACAATAAATTCAGCGACATTACATAATCACATGCGGACATTTTATTACGCGCATAAATAGGGAATTTTAGTGCTCCGTATGCAGACAGAGTGTAGGTTTTTTGACTGCAAGTATGCAGGTACACTTTCGTAGCGAAATAATTGATTATGCATCAGTTATATGAATAATAAAAAATGACAGCAGTAGGTACTATTATAGTTATATACTCGTGTCAATAATTAAGATTCAGTTTCCCAACGAACCATTAGATCCAAGTAGGTATGTAGGTATTTCGAATTATGTATACGGATCAAGGGTCGGTTCCATGGTATCCTAGAGTGCCTCTCCGATGAAGGAAGAACCGTATCAAGGCGGCACCAATGCAAACTAGTCCTCGTTTTATTTCCGGGGAGCCTACTGGAGCGTAACCCGAAGATCCAAGCGGAGACGACGGAGATATCTAAAGATTCGTCTTCGATAGCTCGCGTCTGGGTCGCGAGGGGGTGGGAGGGGTGGTTGTTGGAGGCGGTTGGGGGCGTCACGAGAGACGCTGGCAACCCAGTGGTGAGGGTAAAAGGGAGGGGGTCGGTGCAGGGGTCGAAGCTTCCAGTCTGCAGAGGGTGCACCCTCTCCCACTGAGAGGGTGGGTGGTACCCGGTCTTCGAACTGATCAATACCTGAAACACCGCGAGGTATCGTCCCGCTATTTCCGGTGTCCCCTGCGGCCGGAAATGAAGGCGTTAAAAATATATAGAAGGACGTATATATGTATGTATGTATGTACTTACGTACGTAGACGTACGGGACAGAGTCTACCGAGGCAGATAGTGGTAATATTATATTTTACCCCGTGACTGTTTAACTGTTTAGCACAGCTGGCCTCAATAGGGACTTCGTGGCGTGAACTTTTGCTCCGTTCTCGATGAGCGATATCTCTGCGCGTATTATTTTTCCGCGTGGACTGGAAAATTTTAAATTTTATTCTTCAAATTCTTCGTATAATAGAAGGGATTAGGATGCCCTTATTAGAATATTATGAGTTACTGTTTTATAGTGTCTCATGTATTCGATTAAATTTTTTAAGGATACTTCTATTGCATTGCGAGGATTTGTCCGTAATATACCTACCTAATGTGTATGTTCTTGTTGTAGAATATTAAGTGAAAGATATATTACTAATATTTGAATAACCTGGCGTATTTGATCTCGGCAGTGCATTTTAGAAAGGAGATTGTTAAATAAAACATTTATATATTTTCTTTGCTATTAAAGGCATTTTCACACGGTACAATCTTGTGGCTCGTTACTGATACCTTTATATACCTTTGTAGAAAAGCAATATGTACCTACCAGTCGTGAGTCGTGAGCCAGATCAATGTTTCGAGTAAAGGAGCCCTCTGCGTATTAATCCTTACTTTTCAGGGAAGCACTTTACGCAGTACTATAGTTTTATACTTATAGCATAGAAAATATTCTAGAATTTTATTACATGGTAAATAGGGCCTTAATACTGGATATAATATGTGAATATCAATTTAGTGCTTCATTGAAATGCTACTTCTGCTCCTTTGTATAGACCTCTACTCACTTTTAATTACAACTATCCGTTACATTGCCCCATCCACTGCGCCTTAAAATTGGCAATGGAATATCAATACAGGGTGATTATTAAACCCACGCACACGTTACTTTAAACAACCGACATGATATAAGAGTAGTCCTTAATCAGAGCCGCGATATTTAAACTCTATTTTTACACACGTATATAATTTCGATAAAATAATAATATTTAATCGAAACAAAAATTTAGCTTTGATTTGCTGAAGAAATTTGAGCTAAAAATTCTTTGTGCGCTTCTTCATACCAAATTTATTTAACCTTATGTACTTATATATACTTAAGCGACAGGTGATGGGGTACATTTTGAACGAATTATACTTGAACAAGTTATAGTTGCATCTTTTCTTATATTTAGTGCTAATTTGTATATAAGTACAGTTTATATCGTATATAAAGTACAGGTAGCACATAAAATTTGAACTTTTTTCACATTCACAAGGAATTACTTTAGGCAGTTCGGTTATCGGAAATATATAATCTTCTTAAGTTACTTTTACATAATTTAAAAGGAATGTGATAATTAAATATAGGTATACGAAACGGAAGCAAATAATCGTTATACCAGTGAAAGAAGTACGAGATTTCGTTCCATGGTAGCCACAAAACTTAACGTTAACAAATGACCACAAACTATACTGTCTGCATGACGTGTTCAATTGTGGTTCTAATGGTACCTAGGTACTACATATAAACTTAGAGACTTTTTACATGCTCCACTTCTAAAAAATATAACTGACATTTCTGATATGTTCATTTAGTAGAGATTGGTTTAAAAAAATCTGGAATACCAGTGGAGGGTCAGAAAACTATTGCGGATGAAATGGCCCTAGTTGCAACTGGATTAAAACAAGGAAGTGTAATAATATCCAACAGCCATTTATCCAGACTTATTGTTACATGAGTGCGATCTGTTAAATCATAAATATTACAAGTATTCATATCATACCTACATGTTAACAACACATTTCACTACTTACTGCTACTTATTCTTGCCCTACCCGAATTTGCATTTTTCTGTTACAGTTTATACATAGCTTAGAGATAAAATTGTAAAATCTTCTATAATTAAGTAAAACATAATGCTCCTCGTGTCGTGTCACTGAACCAAGATCTCTGAACCAAGACTTTCATACATCACAGACACTAAAAAGTAATCGAAAGATTTTTCTTCAAATGCAAAGGAAAACCGTGAAAGTTCGCGATAACACAATTACTCGCCCATTTGCATCCCCTGTATAGTCACAGCGGAAAAGTGTGGAAAAATGTGCGTAAACCCATGCGGAGAGGGCGTGACGAAACATCTATCGCGAAACTCCGGATTTGCAAAATCTCGTCGAAGGGGTTGGTTTAGTATCAACAGGTAGAAGTAGCGTGTCCTTGTCCCTACTGGCTAAGCCGTCGGCTAAGCGCCGGCGCTGGCTAAACCACTCGCACCCTGCAGAGGGTGTGACCTATCATCCCCATTGGACCAACCGGACGTGTGAAAAAGAAAGAGACACAGTCCTGCGCGGATAAGGCTTTTTAAATCCGTCAGGACGCGAAGGGGAGGGAGCCTTTATCTCCTTTCGTCTCTTCCCGGTGACGGACAATTGAATTCTTATTGCTCAATTGATTCACGCACGATAAACCATCCCAGAAACAACAGCAAGAAGAAAACACAAGAACGAACGTGTGATTTACAAAATACCACCTGCAATCGCCTTACCTGGATTTGTTCGATTCCCCATAAGATATTCTGTTGATTCGTCAATTCCCTATCCGTCTAAATTCCAAGCCTCCTGTTATTATACCTATTTATTTTACTTTAATTTCATTTCAAACATGCTATCCGCCCTGTCGTAATTTCCGACTTCCTCCAATCCTCTTGTTCTGATCTATTATAGTTTAAACTTATAGACAGAATGTACCCGAACTCTCATCCAAAAGTCTCGTTCATTTACCAATCAATTCTTGGTTTGAACCTTCATATTTTTTCAGATTTTTCGACACGGGATTTTCTGCTGAAAAGTGAAAAGTAACAATCTATTTATAATTAGGAAGTCTAATGTGAAAGTGACTTCACATCTGGACAAAAGAATTTTTTAGAACACTCATTCTTCCTGACTAAAACTAACAATAAAAAAAATGCATGTCAATAAAATTAATAGTTCCAGAGATACATAGAAATTTATCTAAAGTCAGAACCACCCCTAGAATCAGTTGGTAAATTTTTGTTCGAACTTCAGCAGACACTTTACATAGTCTAATGTTGTTTGCGTTATTATAAGTTTTTTTTATTAAAGTTAGGTTTTATAAGAGTAGGTACCTATCTCTTGCCGAATCTTGAGCAATTTGTTTTTGTTGCGGAAATTCGCTTTAAAGGGAGGAAATCAGCCCTTAAGTTATCGCTTTTTTTCGATTTCTTTTTTAATACATATAAATAAACTTTAACTACAGAAATTGTTCAGTTTTCTATGCTCTACGATACCTGCTACAAAATAAAAAATAAACTTATATTGTAAAAACGAAATAACTCGATAACTTTAAGGGCTGATTTCACCACTACAGATAAGAATGAAAATTTTCTATCCGCAGAAAAAAAACATTACTCCTTCCATACTCCAATATGCTCTACATTCACACACGAAGTTTCATTAAAATCAGAATTGTTGGGTTGGGATTGTTCCCTGATCCCAGTATTAATAGAAATAAATGATCGCTTATCACCGACCAATAATCCGCAGTAACATTCATATTTGTTAAGTGCAACAACTGTATGACTAGTTCAAGCATCTTTGTCGCTAGTATCTTGACGTGCGTTGTCGGCATGATTCTGGGTTACGGTGGTATCATCCTCGAGAGGACCTTAGTCGCGGCTGTCGGATTGAAGGGACGGATAAAAAAGGTAGTAGTGCAGCGACAGTGGCTGGGGAAAGGAGAAAATATCCGCATGGGTCAGCCAAGAGAGTCTTAGACCGAGGAGATGACCGTTTCAATATCGGCTTTTCCAATGCTTGAGGTATTTATCTAATGTCTTGTATTTTCCGCGGGACTGCCCATTGAAATTTCAATTCGAATTTTGCCATGAAATAGGTAAGCACGTTCATTTCTTACTACAAAGTGTTCTCCATTTTCCCCGTTTAGATCTATCGATAAAATAACATACTTTCGTAATTTCTTTTCATCGCACTGTCCGTTTTCTGAATCACTTTTAAACATTTTCACGGAAGATAATACAATTAGATTCATTTTAACCATATATCAAACTGATAAAACAGAATCCAACACTTTTTAATCCTCCAAGACCACACTGGGTTACGCTAATCCAGTTCGTCCGGAAAACACCTGGCATTTCTGAATGTTAAAGTGTGGGGTGTTGGGACTTTGGGGGAAAACAGTTTGATAACTCTTCTACAAATCCATCCCTACACAGGATCGATAGTATGCCGGAAGCAGCCGAGTAAAATCATTGCAAAGGTAGATTGTGGGTTACGTTCACCCAGTGTGCCTGAATCGTTAAGAAATCTATTAAAAGTGAAAGTTTTTTTTCTTTGACAATTTATCATATATACAGCATTTGTGAATTACCAAAAGTGAAATACAATAAAGCGTAAATTATTCGAACCTCGATTAACCGAAACGTCGATTATCCGAACCAGTGCTACATCATCGCTATTCCCACCACTTCTGCGATCCAGTGTAGCGGTACCGATTGATTAATTGATTCTTGCGTAATATACATTACATTTCAAATTACAGCAGTAGTACTCTTGTATATAGTAAGTAATTTTAGTTGTAATTGCTATAGTTATAAACTGGATAAGTATATGCGTGTTTCATTCTCCGAGCTGTTCGATTATATATTATCCAAACAATTCAGATTTCCGAACCACCCCGGCCACAAGCAGTTCGGATAATTAACGCTCTACTGTACATGCTTTTTGAAAGATATAAACGTACATATAAATAAATAATTCCACACATTTTGTCAAGTTTAGTATATTTATGGAAGAAATTATTCTTTCAACCATTCCATCGCATTATTTGACAGTTTTGTACCCGATTTTCATTAAATACATGCATTTTTCCGAGAATTTCTACATTTCAGTCCTTTTAAATTTTCAAAGCCAACAATGAAATTACTTGTGATACAGTATACCTAATGCCAGTAGTAGTGTATGCCCTTACTTCAACGAAACAGACGATTTTTCACAGAGAACAGTTGTTCAGTAGAAGTAAAATATTACTCAACTTCACCTCGCCAAATAATTATATTTTTTTGAACCAATCACAACAACGTATTTTTCCCCTTAAAGTGTGACTCGAAACCTTTCGATTGATATATAATTAAACCCTCGTTTTAAAAAAAAAACTGATTGAAAAAAATCTAATTTTTCAGAACTTTCACAAACTTGATCACTTTATTTTCAAGATATCTCGAGTACCAAACAATTTTTTAGGAAATCACCTATATACATTCTTTTTCCTTATTATCTTACGAATCGATTAAAGGCAAAAACATTAAAAACGGTGTCGCACATCCAGAGATATAGGCAAAAGAGCGCTCTGGGTTACGTTAACCTATGTGTGCCTGAATCGGGTCATACTAATAATGTGGTCTCTAAAGTTTCGTGAAACTGGTATCTTGCTCACCAGCCAGGTGGGTGAGCAAGATGCAAGATGCATGTATCAATGTTTCACTGCAACATGTATCAGTGTTTAGAGGCTCCTTAAGGGTTTAATACAAAATTGTGGTTTAAGAAGAAAAATGACGATTTCTTGTGCAACTACAAAACAACAATGGAGAATAAAATTTTTTCTCCCAATGCTTCGCCCAAATCAGTTTTAAACATTTTTAGTGAGCATAAACTGAGCTATGTCGAATAGTATTTTGATGGATATCATATTTTCACAAAACGTCTGTAAAACGTTCACATGCGATTAGATTCAAGAGAATGAAAACAAAATTAGTTTTAAATTTATTTCCTTTACCGGTTTTGATCAATTGCTAAGATTATTGCTCCTGTTGCTCTGTGCAAAGTTACACGCAACAAATTACGAATGCGTGGATTCTTGTTCTGCTTCGAATTTTTCAAATGCTTTATCGATGCTTTGTATTAATTCGTTGAGGTTTTTTGCCTCTTTGCTATATACGGTAGCTTTCACACAAACCCACAAGTGGTAGTTATACAGACCGATAACCACTGATCGAACCAAGCGATGCACACATGCTGAGTGAATAAAAAACGGAGCTTCATACGGCAAATTGTTATTCTCAATTTGTCACTTATTTTTGGAACGAGGAATGGTTCCTTTCCCACTTGCATCACAAATTCGAGCGCACTCAGTTTAAATGGCGACTCAGTGGAAAGTAGGTATATAGGTATAAACTGCAATTTCTCAACAGGCAGCACGTGTATCCCTGATATTTTTATAGATTTCATTCGATACGCTGCGTTTGTCACTACGCAAATATTAACGCCACGTATTATCAAATATACACAGGTCTAACTCTGAAGTTTATTCACAGCACTGTGCGTATTTTTTTAATAAATCGCAGGTGCATTTCTCGGTACGTCTATTCGTTTTCTTTTCTTTTTTTCGTTTATAGAATGGAATACTGCTCTTAACACCTCATCGCGCGCCCGAGTTATCTTACGGAGATATCATGCGGCATAGCCCACGTTACTTATCAAAGATAAGTACTCAGTAGTTTTCAGGACAGTTCGTAGCACTGTTGGGCCGCTCATCGATCTACGCCATGCTGTGCTCACTTTGTGGAAATGAATAATCGAATATTCGCCACAGAATGCTCGCTGTGTCGTCATTGATGTGGACAGTTGTGTTTTCCTTGATGAAAATGTGAATTCCATGGAAGACAAGGGGATCGTGTTTAATAGCAGAAAACATGACGGAACGGATAATCACGCCTTCTGGCTCTCTTTTCTTGGCAATCGTGTACGTGGGAATTTTCTCGGTCGCGCAGTGCCAAAGTATTTGTCCCTTAAAATGTGTGTGCCGCCTCAGCCAGCAGCCAAGAATTGTCATGTGCTCGAAACAAGGCTTGGAGGTGTTCCCTGAGAATATAAGCGATGTGGTGAGTGAGCCACTCTGATAGAGGCTACTAAATAATACATACAATGAACTGTGCAGCAGTTTTCTATTAACTTAAAGATGGTCAAAGTTTTAAAGTTGATTGGTAATTGTTGGAGGTATACTCTCTCTCTTTATCGCGGCGGTTATTGTAAATGTAACTAGGACTGAGTCACCTGTATAAATGTACCGATAAAGCAAGACAAAGTTACTATAACAGATAACTCGAGAAATGCTAAAAATTGCAACACATGTCCATGTAAATTAACGAAAATGAAAAGAATATTTTGTACGAATTGCATCGTTACATGAAAGTGTTATGGATTCATATACCTATTCTGTATATTATTATGTAAATCGCTGCTTGTAACATCTGTGTAAAATTTGTCTACTATGATGATTTAAATTCGTATGAAAAAATAATTCTCTATTTGGTATTGTTTATTATTCTTATGGAATTAATTATAAATTAAATTAAATATATAGGTACAGTTACTCACAAAAATGTCCGCCACCATATATGTAAATACATATACGATATAACATGTTTGACATATGTAATCAATGTTGGAGTTAGAATTATCAATTATAATGCATATTAGCAGGAAAAAAACTTGGTTAATATAGGTACTCACAATTAGACCACGTACTTACTAAAGAAATGCTTAAACAAATTTCGGTAGAAAAATGGATAAAGATTAGCACGAATTTCAGAGGAAAGCAGTTTCATCTATGCATAATCCATTAACATTTATAATAAGATCGAAGGGATATTCGACAAAATATTAAGTATTAAATTATTGTAATTAAGTATTTTGTAAATTAAATACACATTGAATTTCGGGGAGTATTTATGTGCTGCTTCCATAAATAACAATTCACCTTTAAATACCTATAATTTAAATTATATAATTTAAATATAAATATAATATAAATATAATATAATTATATAATTTAAATTTAAATTATATAATTTAAATTATGTCGATCAATGTTTACAATAATGTGAATTAGAATGGGTAATTCTAACTTTAGCAGTGATTGAATATATAAAATATATTACGTGTAGAGTGAACAGATACTTTTGTAAGTACATAACTGTATGTATGTATGTATGTATACCAGATAAATATCTTGTCATTGGTGTCATTTTTCAATTACATTCCAGGTGGAACAATTACATTTATCGAACAACCTGTTGACGAATATCACAAGTGATATTAATCGACTGACAGATCTGCAGTACCTGAATTTAGCGAGAAACAAATTGAGTTCATTGCCCAGCGACATAAGTTCCTTAAGAAGCCTGCGGAGATTAGATTTGAATGGCAACCAAATACACGAAATCGCTGATATTAATTCTATAAGGCAACTGCCATCTCTGACAAGTCTGCATATATCGAGAAACCCATTATCCAGTTTAGAGGATTTAATAAGTTCTGGACTTAAATATTTGAACGCTAGTCATTGTGGTACGATAATATTTTTTTTGTTTAAACCGGATCAGATGTATTTATAATTAACACTGTCCACATTCTATTTGGTCACGTCGATATTCAAAATTGGAGATTATTTTAATAAAATGATTGACATTTGAATGTTTGCTCTTGCTTATCTAATTTAATCTGCTTATTAATTTCACGATTATCATCTCGTGTAAATTTTTTTATTTTAGTTTGTTAATTATAAATTCAATTATTGTTTTCGACGGTACGTTAGAAAATCAACGTTTCGACAGAGCATTATGTAGAGAAAGAACGAGTGAACATGACTTATGAAAGAATAAAGTATATTTGTTCATTAATATTAGCCGATTTTTAGAACAAAAAGTCGGATGTTGACGAAAGTCACTCATTTTTTAAATAGGTATAATTTCCTTTAACAGAGATACGGGAACTTAGTAATACATCTCTAGACGGTCTGCCAACATTAACTACACTAAGCTTGGTAGGAAACCCTTTGAAATTCATTCAGGAAGCGTGGAGTCCAAAACTACGCACGCTGGATATGTCCGACTGCCTTTTGAATTACTTGAGTCCCGATACTTTCAGCGGATTTCCAGAACTTGAGGAGCTTCAACTGTCCAACAATCCTACGTTAGTCTATAGCACAAGGTTAGCAAACGAGAGAATGAAACTCTAAATAAATAATGTTCCTATAAGATTCAATAATATGAAGTCATAGAATCTATTCCTTCGAACGATATAGGTAACGACCTCGTGAAATTTATCATAAAACAGCTGGCAAATTCAATTTCATAAGACCATTGCTTTCTTAAATGATAATTTTATACTGTTTTGTCTACAAAGTCCATTCCTGTATAAAGTATTGTGAATATAAAAGTTAACACGAATGAAAATAATAGAAAATGGAAAACTATATTGTAATATAGCAATGTTTTTCATAATTAATACATGTAGGTATTGATAAATCGTGATAACTAAGTAGTTTAAAATAAATTTTTATAAATCATAGACTGAAGATCACAAAAGCAATAGAAAATATTGAAACTTTATCATTATTGAGATATTGTATGTGAAACGTTGAATTTTATTTAAATAAAAGTGCACAATGCATAAATATGTTTGTAATTCTGAATGAACGTCATAGGTACATTTTGTATTTTCTATTTAAACATTACTATCAATAGTGTCACTCAATCAATCAGTTCAAGCATAAGAGGAATATTACATTTTTAACATAATAGATATACACGTCACATGCCATAATTAGAAAAGCATCACATCGCTCTGTCAAGTAGCCGTGGAGGGTCGCGATATAAGATAGTGCGTTACGATAATAATAGTACATACCTACACCGCGCTAAAATGATCATTAAACAACAATTTCAAGTCAATAGCCATTACCAATTATTCCAATTAATATACATATGTGCTTCGTATAAAAAGGAGAACTAAGATCTGTACGTTACTTTTCAGACACTCTACCCTGAAACACTTAGGGTTAAAAAAACTCGACGTGTCGAGGTGCAATCTGGATAGACCTGGCCTCCATGGATTCCCATCGCTAAAGCTCGCTCGATTATCTCGAAATACAATTCGTCTACTGCCTGATCGAATTTTCGCTAAAAACAGAGAGCTCGGTTTTCTATATTTGAACGCAAACGGTATAGAGAGTCTGAACGCCAGTACTTTCGAGGGCTTAGTGAACCTTCAGGTGCTGGATTTATCAGTCAACAGCCTCGAAGCAGTTCACCCGTTGACGTTCCATGAGAACGTGAAGCTCGAGTCCCTCAATCTTTCTTACAACACGTTGCGCGAATTTCCAAACCTCGCGTCAGCGGTGGCGGCACTGGATATGTCATCGAATCTGATTAGCAAGTTGAGCACAAATGCATTGTCAAATATGCCGAAAATAAGAAGCATCATTCTGAATGACAATCGATTGCAAACGATCCCATCTGGACTTAAATCCACAACGCTGAAGACTTTGCATCTACGAAGCAATAGATTGGTTCAATTGAGCAACGACACTCTTCTGCAGCTACCGCAACTTAGAAGAATCGACTTGTCAGGTGTGTCTTCTACTTTTGTGCGCATAGATTACGTCTGGACGAGGTGAAAGTTTTACTACTCTCAAAATTGCACAAAATGTCCCAGCTAAAACAAGACTCACCCAAGTGTCTTCTCTAGTTGTGGCGATAGGAAAAATGTTTCACATACGTATAGGTACTTTGAATGATTTTAAAGAGCGAATACGCTGCGAGGAATAACTTCAGTGTCATGTGAATTGTGACATTTTTCAGTTTTTGAGAAAAATCATAAAAACTGTTTCATTACAATAATTCCTGTTCCAAAAAGCTGTCTCTACATTTTTCTGGCAAATTAGATAACCGAATTTCTATTAGAAAGCTAGCAAAGAAATGTTGAAAGAGTTGCTTCTGCAATAAATCACTTTTCCTAAGATTTTCCACATTTTACTTGTGTGAATACACGTGTTATTAAAACAATAAACAAATTACATGGAAAAATATTCCATTCATGATCGATGTTCATGCATCACCTTCTTTTTCTTCTTCTTCTTCTTCTTCTTCTTCTTCTTCTTCATCTTCTTCTTCCTCTTCCTCTTCTTCTTCTTCTTTTTCTTCTTCTTCCTCTTCTTCATCTTTACTGCAGCAGCAAGACATACGCTATCACATACATACGTTATACATACTGTTTCTGTGCTAAGCTCAATCTTTGAGGGTGTTTTTAATAGAGAATGGTAGATGGAACATGTGTCATTTCTATACCAATGACACAAAAACTCAAAATCGTCAGAAAGGTGATATAATGTATGTCGTTTTTGAAATACCCGATTGATTTTTTCTCCAGAATTTTGAAAGTCTTTCATGCTGTTTTAAATGGGAGTACCTACGCATTTTTTCTCTGGAACGTTGTAGATGACACGAATGTGCATTCAAAGATGTATAATATTATAACCATAGGATGACTTTGTACTCTAAAATTTAAAGTGAAATAAAGTCATACTGAACATTTATTATTATGATAATCAAGAAAGCAACCTTGAAACGGTCGTTCTTCTGGTTTCATCTTTAATAATTTTGATTTACGGTGGAAATCTGGGGTATTGAATAAAATAAGTTTTACATTTGACTTTGAATTTTAGAGTGCAACGCCATTGTAAAATGTAAGGTCAGGAAAAAAGTAGCTACATATTTCCGTGTAAAACGAAAATGGGTGATCTTGAAAATCATGGGAAAAAGCAGCATTAAAAACAAAATTCTCCTTGCAGTGTATATGTTCCTTGAAACTATTCAAAATACGTGTGAAACATTTCTGGAATTTTCAAAATTAGAGAAGATAATTGGTTGTGTGGATTAAGTGGAACATCCTATATTCTTTTTATATACATGGTCAATTCTTATCTTCTTTTGAAAGTTAGAAGCTAAATTAATTTACATAATTGATGAATTGCGTCTTCATTACGACGAAT
Source organism: Andrena hattorfiana (assembly GCA_944738655.2). Classification (NCBI taxonomy): domain Eukaryota; kingdom Metazoa; phylum Arthropoda; class Insecta; order Hymenoptera; family Andrenidae; genus Andrena; species Andrena hattorfiana. The sequence goes on from OX122889.2 coordinate 26,655,036, forward strand.
GAAACAGCCACAGAATACAGTGTTATTTTTTTAAAATAAATTACTTATTGTTAGTTATTTTTCAGTTATTTGAAAAAGTAGTTTCAGTTCGGTCTAACGGAAATCTAAAGGAGCAATATTATAATTCAATTTTCACATTTAATGTGAATGTTTTTTAGTGGTATTAAATTATCCATCGTTAAAAAAACATTTATATAGCCTTCAATATATAAATTTTAGGTAACCGTTTGACACAATTCATAGATCCAGACATCTTTCGAAACAATCCGGAGCTGAATACCGTGAAACTAGAAGACAATCCATGGCACTGCGATTGCATGGACCTTTTCATTATGTATAACTTTCTAACGGATCCTCCTGCGAAAACTTCAGAAACCAGTTTGATTTGCCAGAGTCCTGCAAACGTGTCCGGTTATTCCTGGGAAAGTGCTTGTTTCGATGCCTGGAATGGACCTAAGTACCACAGCAGAGATAAGACTTGGGGTTTTGTACTGATCAGCGCTCTTACAGTTATCGTTTTATTCGGTAGCTTTGTCTCTATCAGGCACATGATGAGAATTAAGAGAAGAGCAATGGAACAAAGGCTACAACAAGAAACGTTGAGACCATTAAGACTTAGAAGGTAATAAAAATCAATACTACGATATTATGGGAAATATGAAAAAATCTAGGAGAAACTCACCTGTTTCTGCTATATTCTTGTTTCTGTGCTATGAATGGTTAAAAGGCAAATTCAACAGATTTTTGAAAAAAGAAAACTAATTATACGTACATATGTATAATAACTAATCAGTTATAAATTTTGCAGTTATTCGCTTTTTATCATTATAATATCATTATTGATATATTGAAAGAAGTTACTGCTTATGTGGCAAATCAAAATTATTACAAAAGTTTACAATTGTTCAAAAGTCAAAAATATTTCGAACTTTATACAAATTTTGATCTTTAGATCCTATCAAGCTAACGTTAACGATGTTGCTTGAAATGAATTTGGTGAAGTTGATATTAAAATTTCAATTAAGGAACATAAAGACCATACGACTGAATTGACTTTGAAAAATTTAGAAAAATGTTTTTCCGTATTTACCTACTATTAGATTTTACAGAAAAAATCATTCAAGAAATTTAATTTAGTAGGGATGAAATCGAAACTCGAATCCAAAACTTCCTGAGGCTTCAAAACTCTCGAAACTTGAAGTGTTTCTGTTCTGGGTTCTCTTTTGCAAGTAGAATATCTTTAAGAACGGAAGTCAACAAAATTTTTGCATAAATCTCTATTGAGTTTAACGAAATACGAACAAAAATATAACAATACACAAATTTTCGAGGCACGCTGCAAACGATTCTCTGTTCATTGATTTTATACTTTTTCTTATCTGGTTTTCGAGAGCTTCGAATAACGAAAACAGTGCAAAGTTTCGAATTTGCGAAACTCGAAACTATCTTGGATTTCGAGGTTTCGACGCTTCGAGAAATCTATTCCTAAAATTTAGACTTAAGTGCAAAAACAATAATTATAATATTTCTGGCTATAAATCTTGTATTCAAGATAAAACAGAATATGATTTATCTCATAGCAAAATCGATAAAAAAAACTAGTAAGATAAGTGAATACCACCGACACAATTTAACGAGACTAAAAGTCGAGAATAATATTCCACGTGACGCAGGTCAATGTTTCTTTCCAAATGCCAAATGCCATTTACACACATTCGGTGAAAAAGCACATACGTTTAAATCGTAGACAAGGTACCTACGCCTACAAGGTGGAACTAACATTTGCTGAAGTCTTATATCTTCAGTGAAACTGTGTTACCGACCCATAATCTAACGACTGAAGCACAGACGAGTTATAGACTAAACTTCCTCGAGCTGTGGAGCTCCATTACCATTTCTGTGTCACCCGCAACGTTGCCAACAGAGTATCGAAACGAGTATCGAGTGGGAATTGAAAATTCAATGAATTTAAATATAGTGTTCTGTTTTTGGCATGATGGATACATTGAGATGTCATTCCATCCCAAATCAATCATTTTTGCGCTTCATATTAAAGATTTTCATGAAATTGAGGTATGAAGTAGTCCACTCGAGATTAGGGCGAAGAGTTTAAGGGGAGGTTCTGATCTAGAGCCCAAAAAAATAGGTGATATTTCGGAATTAATTAAAGGAAAACTACTATATATAATTTAATGGGACTTTTTGCATTGTATTAAGAATGTCTTAAATTATAGAAATATATTTTTTGTTTTATAATTAATCATTGCAGACAGCCCTGGGGAGTCGTTAAAGTCAAGGCGTCAAAAAATTGGTCCAAATCGGTGGGACCTGTATCTCCAAAAGTTATTATCCAATTCGACTGAAACCTTTTTTATTTTGAAGATTATTCTTTTGGCTAGGGAGGAACTAAAAAATTACAAAAATGACATTTTTTTAGAAAATAACGACACGTCCAGTTTGAAATCACTTCCCTGTATTTTTCGTCCTATCATCGCCTTTGAAAATTATTAATTTGTCAATTTTTTGTAATTTTTTCTAGCCCCCCCCCTCCCCTAGCCAGAAGTATATTCTTCAAAATAAAAAAAGTTTCAGTCGAATCGGATAATAACTTTTAGAGATACAGGTCCCACCGATTTTGAGAACACTGTTTCCGGAAAAACGCGTTTAAAATTTTACGTGAGCGCCGAGTGACTGGTTGTGACCCATGCATTTGCCGCTACTCTAATGCCTATAACTTCGGGAATTTTACGAATTTCAACAAATCCTTTTAAACACGTTTTCCTAAAAGGTTGAACATTCGAAAAATGAAATAAAAAAAATCGACATTTAGACCAGAACCTCCCCTTAAGTTGTTTTGTTAGTTTTACATTTGTTCACAAAATACATTCCTTTAAATTTGGCGGTTTTTGCTGATTTTAGTGAAAACGGTCCGTAAAAACGAATTTTTATCTCAGAAACAGTTTGGATATTGGGTTCGTTCTCCTTTTATTGCAATCGGGAAAGGTCGGAGTTTCTGAATACATTTTTTTTTAAATTGCATGCTCAGTCGGGAGCCGAAGACCTCTTTAGGTTCTTGGACCCGGGTAACAGCCGAGCGCGGAACTATTATAGTGCCTATCCGAGATATAGTGACTTAGGTGTGAAGTCACTCAGCGGGGTCTTACCCGACACGGGTAGGCTTTAGGGCAGGCTTGTCCAACTCTTGCTCTTGCCCTCGAAGGGCAGCCGCGGGTGGTTGCGAGCGAAGGCAAGAGCGACGGCAATAGCGGCAGCCGTAAAAGAGTGGGGATAATAGCGTTCACAGATTCCCCCACCAAGAAGACCTTTCGCTCTTGGGCCTGGCTCGGTGCCTCTGAGAGCGAAGAGCAACTCGCGGCTGCTCGTGCGAGCAAATCCCTGGACAGGCCTGCTTTAGGGCCTTAGGGCTCCGGTTTTGTCCTGGTCTTCTCTAAATACAGCCCTGCAAGAGGTAGTAGGGGGGCACATTTAGCGGCCACTACCCAGCAGGGTGTCGGGTAAGACCCCGCTGAGTGACTTCACACCTAAGTCACTATAGCTCGTATAGGCACTATACATTCCAGACACCCAAAAGGGTCAAAATGTAAAGAGACAGCCTCTGAACGTAATGAATTGCGTATTATAGGAAATGTTCAAAATGATAAATGAAAATATACCTCTATGTATACAGAGTGCCCTGATAGTTTGGCGCCAATTTAATACAGCGTACTCAGGAGGTCAAATAGTTGAAAAAAGTTCACATGAACCCTTGTCCGAAAATAATTTATTAGGAAGTAATTTATATACCCGTTAAGCAAAAGTTGTACAATGCTTCTCTGTTGCATGGGTATGCAGAATTGCTGATTGATAAATAATTGCGGAATTTTTATTTTCTATATGAACTATTTTCCGCTATTTGACCTCCTGAATATGCTATATTAATTTGGCAGGAATCTATCGGGGCACCCTGTATTTAAATTCTCACCGCTATTCTAACTTTCATTCCTATCGCTTGTATCGCTGCACTCTTATTTCAGGCTTATTGTTATCTGCTAACGTTGGACGTGACTCGGAAATGGTAATGGGGCTCATGAGCCTCGAAATCGTGAGACAGAAAGTAGCATCGGGTAACAGGTCTATTCTCTACCTCGTCTGTGGTTTAATTAACACAGATTGTAATATTTCCTATACAGGATAACTAAGAAATCTACGTTGCCTTAGAGAAAATGAACCGACACTTTAAAAGTCCATTTATATTTGTAGAAATCTGTAGAATTTCTTAGATTTTATTAAAATTTTAATAATAAACTATAAAATCCTGATACGGCGCATCTGTTAGCGAAGTGATTTCTTTAATAACGATATAGACATTGAAATTTTTGTAACTCTCTTTCTCGATGTAAATCCATATAAGTAACATTTATTCAGCAGGATTCAAGTTGTGCAAGAAGAACGCGTTGAACGCACTCCAGAACCAAGGATCCATCCCCTGGAATTAATAGGACCTCCTAGTTATGAGGAGGCTGTACAAATGCCTAGACTGGCCCGGTCTTTAGACAATTTGGATGAAATATCGGTAGGAACGTCTTCCATGCGTATCATGGGTTCAGCTGATAATTTGAGGACCAAGCAGAGGAGAACAAGGAAAATGAAGAAGAGGATTCAGAGCGAGGACGATTTGCTCAGGCGAGAAGGGCGTCGACAAGAACGAATTCGGCGGGAAAGGAACAACTCGACCGGTAACATCGCTGGTGATTTACCACAGAGTGGCAGTCGAACGAATTCAAGGTCAAATTCGACTCATAGAACTGCGAAGCAACGCGTGGTAAGTGATTCCATGGACTCAGGGACAGAAAGGGTTCGACCCAGGCCACAAACACCGAGTTCAAGAAAGAAGAAACGAAGGCGCACAGTTTACGACGGACACTCAACTGACGATGAAGATTCTGATCTTCAGTCAATCCCTTTGAGCAGATCGATCGTCATCAGAGAACTACGAAAGGAACCAAAGAGCGGTTACAGAGAATCGACGGTCGAACGGGACTCTGAATTATCTATGGTCTGAACGTTTCAAATCAAATGTTATTACACTCTGATATTTTGTAAGCATCTGGCTATTAAAAGCGGCTATGGCTACCTGTTGCCTTACTAACCCTGGCAAAACTGTAATTGCCCAAGAGAGTTTTTCCATGTGGCAACAACGTTTGTTTTATAAACGTTGCAGCAATTAAATGTTTTTTTACCTTCCTTGTGAATGTAAAAACGACAGAATAATAATATATATATTATTAGTTATAATTACGATTATTAGGCTATTGTTAAGCGATAACAACAGAAAACTTATGAACTGAATGAAGGCTGGGATATCGAAGGGTCCAATAAAGACTCGATTAATTTTGTATACTGCCGTTTACTGATTTTTGTGATTTTGGTATACTTAACTTTTTATGACGTAAGATATTGCAATATTAAGACTACTTTATTATTTGAAAGAATTTGCAAAATTAGAGGGGAATATAGAGTGTAACCTCGTCATTGAAGATGGTTGAAAAATTTAATGATAAACGTATTTACAAGATATTATGATTCTACATAAAATCGAGTAATAACATTAAATACCACAAAACAATCTTCATTTTCTTTTTTTAAAGCCCCAATTTGAAGAAAGAAATTTAAAAAATGTTGTCAAATTTCATTACATTATTTATGCGCATCTTTTAATACATATCTTCTCTGATAAAATATCTATATGATATTTTTGGCATTATTCCATTTTCACGAATTAAATAGTCAACATAGGTAGGTACTTTTATATTTGAATATATCATACTTACCGTGAAGTGAATATAATTCTCCGTAATTTCACGTACGTTTTGTAGGTCGTAAATTTAAAAATAGACTAATAGGAAAGATTAATCTCTGTAACGGTATTTTGTAATGTTTGACAAGGTTTTTCCTTCGTAAAAGGAAAATCATAGAATCGAATCTTGACAAGAATGAAAGCATGGTAGGTACTTGTATAAAATTACAGTAATTTCCCGCCAACGGGGGAACGATTAAAGTCAGCCTTCGCACCGTAAGCAATTATTTGATCGTATCACTGTACCTATCATTTACCACACTCTGTGAGGTAGAACAAATTGTAATGGGATCTCCGAAAAAATGTAAAACTCTCAAGTATTATCCAACGTAGTCAAACAAACATTAAACACGGTTAGAAAATATTATAGCATTACGAAGTAGTTTACCACGGTTTTCATCCACATAAAAGTGTTTAACATTATCACTTTGTGTTAAGGCAACTGGCAACGTGTAAAATGGAAATTATCACAAGGATGAAATTTTTTCTTATGATCTCATATTCCGAATATTTTCTGCGTAATTTTATTTTCCGTACCATTGTATTGTATAATAATGTTTCCCACTTTCATTGCGTACTGTTTACACATAAGTATTCTAAGTAATAGAAGGATAAATAGTTAAGATATTACTTAAACTCGTACAAGTCAAATAACAGTTTGGTTTACTGAGATTTAAACAGGATCGATAGGAAGGGTCCGGGGTAAACGATAAATATTAATAGTTTATTTCTCATCCGATAGTTAAACTTGAAAAATATATTCCATACAATTACGTTAACTGTATTTTCGTCATCGTATTTATTCATAATAATGTATAAGTATACCTTGTAAACGCTGTACAGCCAACTTATCTATTTAGGGAACAAAGCAAATGGCGACAATAATGTTGACGTGTCGATGAAATCACGAAGGATTAATCCCCTTTCTAGCGTTTCAGCGGTAATCACAGTATCGATGAGATAATCCTCTTCATAGCTGATTAAACTGACCGCTTGTGCGAAATCTTTACACATTTAACGAATAAATAATCTATGTTGCAATCATTGCTGTACGGGGACGTACATTGTTTCTTTGGGAGAACTTTTTTTACAAAGGGATCTGTCCTATCTTAACATTTTAATCGCAGCTAAATGCCTTAACATTTCACGCATTTGGTTTAAAGAAACATACCTAAAGAAATTTGGTATAAAGAAACGCTCGTAAGGAAAGTAATGGGAATACTTATCACCACTATCAATCAACAATCATCTTTAAGCAACTTCTACGTTTTCCTCTTTCCCAACATTTTTTATTCGTGATCGAACGCGATTGATTTCGACGAAAGATGCATACATGTAGTTAAACAATTTAAAAAATTATGAGTTACTTATATTTTGTGCTCTTGTATGTAACGTTTGATGAGGAAACACACGTTCACAACAGAACAATGAACAATTCGAACAATGTCCAACATCAACATTTGCAATATCTATTTCGATAAACATGTGAATTATTATTTGAGAATACTTAATATTGTAGAGATTGCAAATATGTATGTGTTCTCGTGCAGGTAAGTTTGTCGCATAAATGATTCGAAAATGGTTGTAAAGAATCATTCAACAGAGTCGAAAATTCGCGAAATAGCAGCAGGCTTCTTACTAACACAAATGATTTTACATGTAAAATTGTTAAAACTCTAATTGTATCTTAAGAAAGATTGCAAAAATATGACGGTGAGGATTACCTAAATTTTACTCGAATAATTTATTCTAAACGCAATCAGCTGCGCAATCTGTATGAAACATTTAAGTATCGCATAACGCGAAACAAGATCGTCTAGTAAATGGCAACAATATTATTAGACACGATGATATATGATTGATTTGGAATGCTCATTCTATACTCATACGGTGGAAATTTGAAATAAATTAACCTTCCAGCTAATTAGTAAAACGATAAGATCTGCTAACAAAACTTAAAATTCATTCCCGTTTCATTTCTAAAACTTACGTTCAACGTCAAACAGTGGAAGATTTATTTCTTACTAAAGTTACGTTACGCGTATAAAGTATTTTACTGAAAATTCTAACGTTTCGTTAACGCTAATCGAATCAGAAGGAAACAACTGCCGTAACATGATTTACGGATGGTTACGCCGGTGCTAAAATAAATTACGTCCAAATCAGAATTGTCGATAGGTTCCAAGTGCAGAGGATTCGAATGGAACTTTAGTTTAATTCCATTCAAGTTTGCATGAGAAGGAAGATCCTTAAGGAAACTGACTAGTGTGCTAATATTTCATATATGTACGTATATAAAATGTATCAAATATTTCCCACCCATTAATCCTGGAGAAATAATGGGAGGTTGTATAACATATATTATCTGCAGTTATGTACAAACTTGTTTCACTGAATCGCTCATCCCTCCCTAATGTTCTTGACACTTGACCAAGCAAATCGCCGCCGAGCCGCACGCTATCAGCGTGATCTTCCACTAAAAGCAGTTCCGCTTCATCTTAGACATACAGGCACGAAAATAATTCTAATCTCGCTTTATCGCGAACGTCCATCGCGACGAGGGGCCGTGACGGGTGAGCCTAGGAACACTGGGGACACTATGAATTCATTCGGAATCGGAAACACACGTTTACGCTGATCACTGCTTCCTGTATCTCGGCCACCTCCTTTGCTGGTGTCGTCTTCGATTGTACGATAGATCAGCATTTCACGTTTCTCATCAACTCCCTCGCGGTTCGACTTCATGGCGTTTTGACTAGATTCTCGCCAGCCATTGTTCTGGTGATGAGTATAGGCGTCCTTGGCACGCTGTCCGGATTCTCTTGCAAGGTAATCTTCACTCTCTGAGCACCAGGGCTTAAGGGTGGCCCGTTGACTTCCGAGAGCTGAGCCATCGGACCGTTATTAACCGAAGGATCTATAGGGCTTGTCCTCGCTGACAATGAATTATCTTTTACAGAACTCACGTCCCGACCAGTCGTCTCGCTGTCTCTTAGATCGTCCTGCGAACTGACTGACCTCCGCGGTGGTTTCACTGGCTCCACACGATCGGCAGTGCCATTTTGAGATTTCGGCGTGTTCGTCGTGCTTTGAATTTGACAATCGTGGGGGGTCTTCCTTTCATCGTGGTCGATCGCGTCTTCGACTAGAGGAATATTTTCCACGTTTCCATTGGAAGATATTTTTGGCTGCGTTACGTTCTCTGTGTCTAACAGAGCTTTCTGCATGTCCTTCAGCTCGGTTCCGTTTTCAACGTCTCCACGTTTCCGTTTCTTCTTGCAAAAGTTACCTTTGTAAGCAGCGAATCCTATGAGCGTTGCTAGAATTGCCAGCAAGGCAGCAAGGACGACGTAAGAACCCATTCCTTTTTTCGACTGCTTCGCTGGGGACACTTCAGCCAATCCATCGTTCACATCTTCTTCGCCGACTTTCACCTCGCCCAACTTCGACAGGTCGTGCATGTCAGTGTCAACCAATTCGACTCCGTTGGTAGAAGCTACTGCAGTGCCTTCTGTTGACATTTCGGTGGTGCTCGGGGCTGCTTCATTCAAATCGATGTTCTTCGATGTAAGCGGCTTCTCGTCCACTTTTTCCGTGGGCGATGCATCGATAAATTGTTCCCCTTCCAAATCCAGATCCTTCTTCATTTCTGGAGTCTCTGTGGTGCTCCAAAAGATGTTAAATAGCGAACTGATGAACCTATCACCCAAAGACGTTGACTCTTCTTCCTTTTCACTCGTGTCCTCCACTTTGCCAACCTTCTTCCATTCGCCGAAGAGTATCCCTGCTCCAGAACCTTCCCCAGAGCCTTCGTCTCCATCTCCAGAACCTTCCACCGGATAAAACAAGGCATCCTTGTACACTTTTTTTCGTTCTGTGGTTACAATAGTAGATGTCTGATCCTTCTTCTCGTCAGAGTCAAAGAAAATCTCCTGATCCTTGTCTAGTGTCCTCTCAATGGAATCTACAACTGGTGTGGAGCTCACTACTTCTTCGACAGCTGCTGTTACTTCCGGTGGCGCTTCACTTTCGTCTACGTCAGGTTGTGCCGGTTTTGTACTCCACGTTGTGGAGATTTCGGGAGCCTCTGGGAACGGTGTTTCGAGTTTTTCGCAGTCTTTGCACTCCTCCTCCTTGCCAAGCTCCTCGGGAACGTCTCCAGATCCGTATTCATCTTCTGTCCCATCGTAACTTTGATCCCTCTGCATTTCGCCATCTTGTTCCTCGAAATTGCAGACGCTCGTCGCGTCTGGCTTAAATAATGACGTCCCTTTCATACTGCTTGGACCAGCGCAGAGGATTTTCTTCGAAAGCTTCACACCCCTTTTCAGGATCAAGTCTCTGACTTTAAGGGTCGCACAGTTGCATTCTAGAGGGTTATCTTGAATGTCAAGGTGTCGGAGGACTTTTAAATTGGCCAATATCGGTGGAAGTTGTCGAAGATTGTTCCTGCGAAGGTTTAAACTGTGCAAATGATTTAGACCGTTCATAGACCCTAAATCCAAATACCCAATACGATTTTCAGCGAGATTCAAGCTTCTTAGGTTGATCAATTTACGGAGGCTTCCTGGTTTTATTTGCTCTAGGTTGCCACCTGAGAGGTCCAAGTGTCGAAGGCTGGTCAAGTTGCTGAAGTAGTCTGGTTGGAGAATCCGCTCAGTCGCGGTGGCTCTCAAAGTTTCAAGGTCATAGGTCTCGATGTACTTGACATCTTCGAGCTCGTGACACTGGGCCACGGCACCGTTCTTCAAGTTGCAGAGCCCATTAGCCCAACCTGAGTGGCTCAGCAGGATGAGGAACAATGACAGCACGAACGATGCAGGGTGCATTTTTTATCTGAATTACCTGCAGGAAAGAGAGGAATTCTGATTATATTATAGTCATTCATATTTATTTTAATATCTTTAGTATTATAATTTTTTTATATTATCTACTCGTGGTAAAGGTAGTAAAGAGTTAATTCGCCATAATAAATAAATGTGTCATCTGAATTGCTATAGAAGCATATATTTATAAAATTATTGACAATAAAATCTTTTGCATTGAATGGGGATGAATAAAATTGTTTCTACTCAATTGTGAAATATTAAGATCAATCATATCGATCATATAAATTTAACTGTGAACTGTGTAATGTTTTGTTAAATTATAAGTATTCTTAAGGCAATAATTAGTAATCAATATTTACAAAGAATATTCATTTATAACAGAGTATTGAATAGGGCGTTTAATATCATTTTCAGGGATCACATAATCATCCAAGGACAAGTACTATATATTCGAGTCTATAATATTCCTTCCAATAGCTTCCATATTTTATTAACACCAATGAGCAAGTAATTGGAAGTGAGAAACGTAATACATACGTCGCTATCTTCGCAATCGATATGTCATTATCAATGGTTTGACACATTGACAGTACTCAGGTAGTGATAAGAAGCAGTTTATTTCATACAAGCAAGTTAGATTCTCACAGCAAAAGTCACTATAAAATTAAATACTTAAAGTTGTACTTAATAATGATAACAAAACACTTTATGCATGTAAAACTAATCATATCACAAGTAAATAATCGATTAATTAACATAATGTCGTTCATTAATTTCAAAAAGTTGTATTCTTCTGTTCGCGGTAATCTTGAAGACGTTTCATATGGATTCTTTCATTCACTCATGCATTATCATTCATGCCATCATTGATTTACAAACTTAGAGAAGAGGATTGCGTGTTAAACGCATTGAACCATTCCGGAGTAAATATAAGAATATTGAGGACAATTTATACATGATATCGAAATAGGGAAAACTTGGGACTCTAAGAAAGAATTACTATGAAAATGAAAGTATGCAGAATAGTAAAGAAAGTTTCTGTCATTGATAATAATCGTTTTTTTTTTGTACAACATGCACTGAATAAGAATAAGACTAATTAAGTCATTTGGAGTATTTAAATAAAAATTTGTTTTGTCCTTGCCTCAGTGTTATCTTTCAGACTCATGTTTATACATATATAGAACATTTTTCATTCATTTTAATGAGTACCACATTCACGATCACTCTTTTCGGATATCCTTATAGATAGAAATATGTGTACTTCAAGATTTTCGGAATTATTCCCATCTTCAACTCTTAGAAAAGCTTATCGACGGTACTGTATATTTAAGTTATTTTCATCACGTTAATTTAAAGAACTCGTAATAGCTCTCCACAAAAGCTTTTAAGGAACTACATACACCGAGAAGTTATAAAACAGTACGTAGCAACAAGTGTTTTATTATTATTCCTCTAGAAACATTCATTCGCTATTTCATTTGTTCTTGTTTCTGCTCCACCACTGACAAATTCTACTTTGTATGATTTTACTCCTAATATGATATATTTTAATAATATGAAATATTTTAAAATATTTCCTAAATGGCACAAAGGACACAGAAATATTATGAAAGAATTTATTATTAAAAGAGATTAAGGCTACTAATTGTAAGATACAATTACTTGGCTTCAAATGAAGACAAATTCGAATTATAATAATAATGTATTGCAACGACATCTCGTTTAAGAGTGTACTCGCTCGAAAGTTTGCAAAAAATGGGCTTTTCTTATGATTTTTTCCTTCAGAAATAAACGTTCCACATAGTTGTGGTTTTGTACATTTATTTATTAATATTTTCTGCTAACACTTTCATGCCGTTACATTAAAAAGTGACAAATATTTACTATGTTAGAGGTGATCTTTCAAAAACTCCTCCTTCACAGTTAACATGCTTGCACCCGTTGCATTCATCTGAAATAAAAAAAAACTTATTCTATTCAGGAAGGTTGCCTTAATTGCCCAGAATTATAAAAGTATCGCCATTATTTCCTTGTTTTATAACAAATAAACGTAAAAAATTTTGGTAAAAAATGAAATTTTCTCCTTCAATGGGTCGTCATTCTTTTTATCTTCGATATTAATGAATGACTGAGGTGGGGGCGATAAAGGCAAGTTTACTGAATAGAATAAAATTAATGTTTTTCTATTTCACATGAATACATCGGGTGCAATCATAACTGTGAAGAAGGAATTGTTGAAAGTGATCGCAGATGAACACCTTTAACATAGTAAATGTTTGTAACTTTTTAATGTAACGACGTGAAAGTGCCAGTAAAATATTAGTAAAAAAGTGTACAAAACCACAACTATGTAGAACGTTATTTTGGAAGGAAAAAATTCATAAAAACTGCCCAACTTTTACACACTTTCGAGCGAATAGACGCTTAACACCAGAGTTCATCTAATTTTATTGAAAATATATTTTAAAAGAAGAGAGGAAGGGGTGGGGATAAATTGGCCAATATAACAATTCACATATTATAATACAAATCAGAGAAAATGATAAAAGAATGCACCGTCACAAATTCCACTAATTTTTATAAGAAATTAGAAACCAGTGATTTTGACTGCTTTGCTGGTTCTCGTGTTAAGAGTGAAACACACGTGACTTACAGTATCACTGGTGAGTCACTTATCTAAACGAAAGCAAAGTAAAATTGCCATCTGCTCCAAAATTACCGAACTTTCACCGAAGAAACCGAGGTCAAACAAGCCCGAGACCGACGCAGCATTGGTGGCTCTTTTTCTTGTCTTTAAATGCCATTTTCAACTGCTAAACCGCCGTCACAGTCGTTCTATAGATAGAAGGACCGGAGGGATGCCGGCTACTTTCGGCACGTTATTTGCATTATTTTGCATACTGTCCGTATTGCCGACATTACAATATGATGTCACATGGTAATTCTAATTTCCCTATACATATATATCAGCGTGGTCAGATAAAAAGAGGAGGAACGTCGTCGTCGCACGCACGAAAGATTTCGTACCTACATACCTACATAAGTACGTTCGCTTGGAGATCAGGCCGCCCGTACTATGCCCTCTTCGTGCGCCGTGCAATTTTTCCACTACCATTTACGAGATAAAACAAATGCCTCTTGTTATCGATACGATAACGGGAATAATCTGCATTAGGTATAGTATGCAGTGTGGAGCGAAAACACAAAAGGGGAGGAGAATCGTAAACAGCATAGTTCATCTCAATTCAATCTTGTCCTCTTTCCTAATCTTTTATTTATTTCTGCTGTGATTTTCTTTACTTTTTATTGTAAGTACTTCTTATGCGGTATGTAACGTCGCATTGTTATTACTATTAATCATCACGGATTCTCATCTTTATAACAACTTTTTATGCAGTTAGATAAATGTTTCAAGAATACGATGGGTAAACAGCGAATTTGAATAATTGTACAGGGAACAAGCAAGGGGTAAACAGAATGATTAGATATGCAAATTCTGTATGAAGAAAGAAACATTGCAATGCTACGATATGAAACAATAGTTACAAGTCAGTCGGAATCTGTGATACTGTAATTAGACATACATATGTGATCGCAAACGTATTAATCTGTGGCAGTACATGTTACGGACATGTTTACAATTCCGTCACGTAATTTCGTTGATCAATAGACCAAACGACGCGTGTGTACCACTGTTCGACGCTACTGACAACGTCTTTGCAAACAGGCGCAAAGTTTAATACGACTTAAGTAAGTAGTTACGTACTGCGCAAAGCAGTCTCGGTATGTCTTGTTCGGACGCGTGGGTAGTGACAGGTCATGGCCAATTAGTTCGAGAAGATTTTAATACAGAATCCGCGATTCCTCCTCTTAGTAACTCAAAAATCCAACATTTGACTGCCTCGCCATTTATAGACTCGAATACCTTTGTGTTTCAAAGAAATTGTTCGGAACAAATATGTAGAAACAGTTAACGAAATACTTACTTACAACTTGTTTGATCAGGCGTTGTTTTCACAGCACCGTAATTTCAGGAACATCTGAAATGCGATAAACGAAATAACGATTACACATAGTAGAATCACATATATATACCTACCCGAACGCATTAAATTGACCGATTAATTTTTAACGCCTTGATGACTTTTTATGCCCAAGCTTGAAAATTAATTAAAATTAGCTAAAATTATATCTTAATCTTTGACTATCTCCACTTTCTGTGGTATATAATAAAAAAACAGATTTTCTACCTAATGGACGTAACTTTTCGTACATACAGTGACTCACAGCCATAATCGTACACTCTTTAAAATCGCATAACATTTTTAAAATTGGTCCAAACGATTTGAATTTTTTTGAGAAGCTAGAAGGATTAGTTTGCTAAGTGAGGTGTTTCGTCGTTTTTAAAAAAAAATGCAATTGGTCGGAATAGTGAAAAAAATAGTAAAGGTCGTTTTTTAAACTTTTTTTTGTGAGCCTGTAATGGTAATTCAAAAAACCCGTTTGTAGATTGAAGTAAGTTATATACATGCCTAAAATTTCATAAAAATCGCTGATTTCGGGAATTTCTGCGATTCTCGACCTTATTCTGCGATCTTTAAATGTTTGTAGCTCAAAGCAACGTTAACCGATTTTGATGAAATTTTAGGCATGTATATAACTTACTTCAATCTACAAACGGGTTTTTTGAATTTTCATTACAGGCTCACAAATAAATTTAAAAAAACGACCTTTACTATTTTTTTTCACTATTCCGATCAATTGCAATTTTTTTAAAACGACGAAACACGTCACTTAGCAAACTAATTCTTCTAGCTTCTCAAAAAAATTCAAATCGTTTGGACCAATTTTAAAAATGTTATGCGATTTTAAAGAGTGTACGATTATAGCTGTGAGCCACTGTACATACATAGAAGCACACAGTTCGTGATCAAAGTCACAGACAAAATATGAGGGAAATAAAAAAATGTGTGCCGCAATCCCGGGGACCTTCGGACTCACAAAAATATTTACGAAAGAAACGCATTTCTTTAAGATAATAACATAATATTGAGCTAAATTGTTGTACCGCTGCAATAAAGAAAATAAAGTCAGTACGATTTGAATATTTTCCTTGTTTCTAAATAAGTGTCTGTGATTCATGAATTTCTCGAACTGTACCTTACATACATAACAGGAATTACGAAACGTTAGTCATACCACAGATGGGTAATTATGATAGTGCATCTTTTTCACGGTGATTTCTCAACAGTTCAATTTTCTACTTTCTACTTTACTGTTCTCGTGAGAAATCAGTGGTCACAGAGAAATTTCTACATTTATATAATTAATTATTAATTATAAATAATAGAATTTTAAGTATTCAGCCATTTTGTCGAAACAGGATGTTGTAGACCTGTTGTTAAGGTACTATCAAAACTGAAGCGATTAGATATAGATACATTATGTGCATAGTTGATTAAAGTCTTAAACTTAATTCTACGTGTGAGTGCATAATTATTTAATAGAGACAAAGAAAAGAACAATAATTGCAGTTTTGTGAATTTGCTAAAGTTTCTAGTAGACGGTACTGTGAAATTATGTAATAGGTTACTTATACAATGTACATGATGTAAAATTGTAACATTATTTTTATTTCTTAGTGTTAGGTTTTATAACAGAATTTCAGCTGCGCCTCGCATTTACGCAATTTGTTACACGGCTCGACACTATTTTTTGCCGAATCTACATATCATTAATTATGTATACATTAATGGAAAAACAAATGCCCAAGGTAAGGCATATGCAATCTTCTTAAAAATCATGTATGAAGTAAATAAAACAAAGAAAACAATTAGAATACACAAAATTTACATCAAATTTTAGAGAACTTGTAACGAGGACTAATTTATTAAATGATGTTATTTTGCGACACATTTTTTCACGATAAAGTTTTGTTGTTTTGAATTCTTTGATTCTTTTTGAAACAATATGCCATCTGCTTCTAACTAATAACCGATAATTTATTACTTTACACGAAGTTCATTTGACTCTTCAAGTAGCCGATCGGTAAAAAATAGTGTCGAGCAGTATATGTATATTCTGTAACTAAATCGATTTATTAAGATTAATAACAATTGCTCAAACAGTACTTGTCTTAATTACATATGTTTATAATGCATTCGTTTTTTTAATCTTCACTAAGAAAGTTACGTCATATCGTAAGATTACGACATTTCGTCTGAAACGAAGAAAATCTCAAGAATGGTTGGCCTTTTTTCACAAACATTTCTACAATGTTTCGTGAACATGGTATAGCTTTAGGACACTGCCACGCCATAGGTTTCTGGCTAGAACGTATCTATTTCAAGGAGAAACATTATGTACTGTCTCAAAATTTATTTTTCATTGTTTTGGTTATGTATACTTTCCTATTGTTAACATAAAATAACGAATAGTAGATTTTGAAATAAATATCTACATATTACTTTGTCCTACAGTTCCGATTAACAGTCGCTCCGATTCTCTTCATTATTACTCTACCCTACTACCTTTTTTATTTGTTTCTTTCGCGAGGAAATGCTACTCTGGATGAACCGCCGCTCTTTGAACTTTAAGAATATCATAATAAGTAAATGCTCATTACCAACCGCGAGTGTTGGTGGTTTATCAGCAATTGATGACTAACGCTAAGAATGACCTCAATACAGCAACTTTAAGATCGCACATGCATCTGAAAATCAAATACTTCTGTATGAAATTTCCGTAGAAGCACGTATAGCATTTATGCATTAGTGGCCTCGTTTCAGTGAAAATAAAAACGATGAATCGCAACTGATGAATTTGAAATATCCAAAGAAAATAAATCATCCAAACATTATCATTCATTTCTGAAACACATTTGTTTATCTTAAATCTCTCAACACACGTGTGTGATTATAAAAATGAGGGTACACCTCACTGATTTCAAAGATTTCTGAACCTGTTGTCAGGATCATGATTCTGTGCAACTTTTTCTATATAGTCTGAACGGTAGTTGGGTGGGGCCAGATTTATTTGGTCACCAATTTTTGAGAGATTTAAGATAAACAAATGTGTTTCAGAAATGAATGATAATGGGGATTTGAAGCAGCATCTAGATGGTGTGCATCTGCAAGTTGCTGGTGCGCTGTCTTGCTATGAAGCTCGAGAATGGCGGCCAAAGAAATCACGCATACCTGCTCTATCCACGTCGAGCGGCGCGAGACAGGCAAGGGAGCTGACAATATCTATGGCAGCAGCAAGCAGGAAATTCGAAGTTGTAAAGAAGCCAGCAAGGAGCATACACACGCCCGCTTTGGTTATGGCTCGCTTGGCTTTTTGCCGGCTGCGTGCTTAACGGTACCATCGCGGCCTCGTGGTCCAGTTAACCACGTGCTTCGAAGAGAGCCAGCGATTCCAGGAGTCGTTTCAGGAGGTCGTGTACCTTTCAGTACGAGGAAGTCGAAAGTATCTACCTGCGAGATCTCCTCCCATCGGATTCGTTGGAACACGAAAGAAAGAAAAGTAATTGACCGACCAATTCGTGTGTTTTTTTTGCCTCTTTCGTATCGCCCCGTCCTGCCAATAACGCCCACTTGCGTATCGATACGCGTCGATCTTGATCTTGGAGAATCCTTGGCGATTGAAGTTTCAATCGCGGTAAATCTGATTGTGAGCTTACCTACATTGTACTTAGCATCGTGTCGTTGGAAGATTCAATCTTGAGTTATAACTAGTAACAACTTGAGTTAGAATTATCTCTTGGGAAGAGGTAAGAGAAATTCCTGAAAACGTCAACGGATAGATACACCTATTGCTTTCAATTCACTGCCACTTTTTAGGTCGTTTTTAGCTACGCCGCGGACTTTTGGATGTAATATTTCAGTGAAAAATTTAGATTAAACGGGAAATGCGGGGCATAGTTGAGCATATTTATTTACGCGGGGTGAAGTCATTATTTTTTAAATAAATAACCAACGTTGTGTTACTAACGTGGTAATTAGTGAAAATAAGTTAGTATTAGGAAGCAGGTAATGCATTAAAATATAATTAGATTTCAGATCAAATAACTCGCATACTTTTCCGGCATGAATGCCTCGAGTAATTAATGCGAATTTTATGAGATACTATCATTATTTTTGGCCATCATAGATCTTAAACATCGTCAAGAAAGCGAAAGTCTGTATTTTTATTAACTGTTCAAATAAGAAACACCTCTTCAGTCTTTACAAAATTGTTGAAACTGGTGGCAAGCACGCACGCACGCGCGCGCGCACGCACGCACAAAATTGCAGTAGGAAAAGTCGAATAGTGTCCGCTTGAGAGATGCAGATGCTAAAAACTAGTTTTACACTCACATCCTTCATAAATTTCGTGTTCTATTTCAAACAAATTATTGAGGTCAAGGACACCCCAAGGTCATCCAAAATTTACATCATCCCTATTGCACAAGTACCTATGCAAAAAAAACATACATATGTCGTTTAAGAGAAGAAACTCAAGGCGACCTTCAAATCTAAAAACCTGGCATTTCTATAAGAAATTATATGTATCTACAGTGAGTCACGAAAGTATTCGAACGTTCGCTATTAAAATTGTAAAGAATAAAAATATATACGTTAGACTTAAGTTCTAAAAGTAATGTTGTAACTACTGTAAGACACAAGTATCGAGATTATATATACCAAATTTGAAATGAATCCGATAATATTTGTGATAGTTGATGTTATGAAACTTTTATTGCAAAGATGTACTGAAACAGGGTCACAGAAGTATTCGAACGGCATTAATTATACGCCCCTACTTTTATATTAATATTTATTTAGGGGAGAGCGAGAGGGGGAGGGGGAGAGGGAGAGGGAGTGGGAGAGGGCGAGGGAGACTGATCGTGTGAAACGATTAGCAAACTGTAATTGCCCAAAAATCGGGCTCGATATATACAGCAGGGCTGGTCAGTCGACTCCCAATAATCGCGTATTCGCTTTGGTCAACTTGCCTTTCCACTTAGTGTTGCCCGTTCGATGAACGAATCGGAACCAGGCGAAAAACAAGAATTCGAACGCACGGAACAGCGATCGTGCTTCCGCGAATGATGCGGCAGGAAAATCGGTTGAGACGTGTCCGCGGTTCTGACCAGGCGATTACTTATTACGTCAAAAAAAGGATGCATAACGAGACTTTTTGTTGGGCACACTATCATGCAGTATCGCGCCAACTCAACGGTTCAATGTAATAAAGTACAGAAATGTGTAATTATTACTAACAGGTAAATTCTAACACTGTTTAAACAGGGCTGGTGTTGGTATTCCGCA
The DNA here is from genome assembly GCA_944738655.2 of Andrena hattorfiana. NCBI lineage: Eukaryota > Metazoa > Arthropoda > Insecta > Hymenoptera > Andrenidae > Andrena > Andrena hattorfiana. The sequence continues at coordinate 26,675,036 of OX122889.2, forward strand.
TAATCAAATAGAAAGGCGAAAAAAGCTGTCGGTGTAGGGGACGGAAGGATGATGTAGGTGCAACAACAACTATATAATTACTACTTAGTTTGTAATTAAAATTTATAATTTTATGGTGATTTTATACTAATTAAACCTATTAAAGCACGTAATTATTCGAGGTAATTATTTTGATTTTTTGTCCAGCTAGTGCTTCAGTTACGAAATGAAAAGGTAAACGTTAAAGCGGAATCGTTGGGCAAGATTGTCGAGGAAACCTGCTCAACGGTGCTTGAAAATAAGTGAAAGTAATACTGTGTTCTTAAAAAAGGAAAGTATTGTAATCAGTGATCACAGTCTGCTTGTATGATCAAGACAACATATTTCTAACAACGAAAGGAAACTGACGTTACGAAAATAAATACTATAAAAATTATAGAGTGAGGAGTCTAATTTATTGACGAATTTTGTTTACGATGCTGTGAACATATATACAGATTACTTTATTTTAGTCTGGTCAGATCAGTTTCAATTTCTGACACCTTATGGACACTCTATCCCATCAATCTATAAGTGAAGGATTCAGAAGCCAGATAATTGTTCATGAAAAATTTTGTCCTGGATATAGAATAAAACTTTTCTCTTCGAAACAATAAATTTTCAAAATTCGTCGCGTATACCTGCAGTTGATCGAATCTTCATTTCGCAGTGTTCGCTGTTCGCTGTTCACGTTCACACTTCAATGTCTACAGAAATGTGCTGAAATTAACATTGTTTTCTTCATTTCTCCAAAATTGATTGACCACGTCTTTCTCTTATGTTTCATGAATTCCTGATTTTTAAATCTCCAATGTAAGAACAAGTCTTTCTTTGAAACGTTCGACACTCATTATATCTCTGGTGTAGATGTAGACGATTAATTTAACTTTACTACATCACTTCCTGACAAGCATTGTACTATCGATTTACTTCTTTTTAAGAAAATGTATTACTGACTACATAGTATAGACAAGTAGTGACGTTAGAAAATAATTAGTTTCAGTTTTTTTCAGAAAAATTTTGCAATTGCGTTGAAAATCTTCTTATTAAGTTAAAACCAAAAATATACAAATTTTATTTGCTCTTGTCGCGCATACTACTTCTTTGGAGTACCTGCCGTGCATGTATGCTGAAAGTTGCAACCCATTTTTCTTTACCTCTGTTCTATATGGTCCAAGTTTTAAATTGACAATAACCTTCTCCTTCCATTTATGTGACAGTTTCATAAAAGCCGCTAAAATTAACTATCAATTATCCAAAAGAAAAGATTACCTAAATGTTAATTAACGAACTACCAAAAACTGAATAGATTAAAGTTTGTTCAGAACATAAGTTTTCTGCCGCCTTCTTTTTTTTTATTATACTCCATTACCTATAGAGAACATAATTTGCCCCAGGGCACGAGTATGACTCGTCATTCTAAGAGAAGTTAAAAATTAAATAGTGTTTCCGTTATGTCGTCATACAGTTAGACTTTGGAATTTGAAAAAAAATTATGTTTCCTATGTTCTCACACTTTCATACATATAGACTCTATTCTCGGTCCGTAATTTTTAGAAATGCATCAGCGGTGGTTGATAAAACGAAGATACTAAGTCTGCTTCTGATAAGTCATTAGTGAACACTATTATCTACTATTTTCTACAAACTGTTGCGCTAATTACAACTTTCGTCTCTGTCAAGATCAAAGCGAAGGAAGTTTCAGCTTGACTGTTCTTTTACGTGTTCATAGTGCCCATTACGGTAAATCTTAAAACAAGATTTTCTTGTGCTAACACACACTTAACGTATCGGTTATTAATTTCACGATTATCGTTTAGCCCTGACAGGCAGTTTGTAATACAAAGAAAAAATAGTCCCGTTATCGTGGCACAAACTGGTTTCCCGTAATTGATGAAGGCATGCTAGCTGGTATGTCAGTTGGCAACGTTAAAACCGTGCATCCTCGACGGCGCGGACGGCAACGCACGACAGCGACTTTGCAGTGGCGCGAGTGCCACGAAATCGACTCGCACCACGAGGATCACGTGGTCAATGCTCCTAAAATCATTCCTATTGACAACCAATCGAAGCAATTAAGAACGATGCTTTGCCGCTGACATACATTTCACGGCGAAACAAAAGGCGCGAACGCCATGGATGTTAATCGTCTAAAAGAGCAAGGCGTGTCGCGTCGTGTCCATTGTCAGACATTTTTGTGAATTCGACGAACACGCGACTCTGTGATAGAAATAGTACCCAATAGTATCCAAACGATGAAAAATAAAATTGTACGATATGGCAAATTTTAAATGTCATTGTAAAGGAACAATTTTTTTACAACATAATTTTAAATGTTCTGAGGGATAAAAAAACAATAATTATCTATCCAAAAGATGATGGAAAATTTATAATAAACACGGGCAATGCAAAAATCGGGGTTCATCATAGTTCACCTAGTTGCTATGTTGCTTCCTCACTTTCTTTACATGCTGTGAAAATTTTTTCTCTTCCGATGACTATCAAAATTGACCATTGTCTGCCGCTTTCCTTTCTTTCACATCTTCGTCTATTTTCACGTAGAACAAATTTTCATTAACAGCAAAAAACTGTGGTACCTATATTTATTAAAAAAATCTTGTTTTTTTTATTACTACACATACATTTTATTTTTCCATTTGATAGCGGTAATGTTTTAAATTTAACGACATTCTTTTAATAGTTATTTATAAAGAACGTTTGGAAATAAGTACCTACTTTTGTAATGTACACATTACTTTGCCTGGCTTTGTAAAACAATGGAAGCAAGTAAAGTTGAAATGTTTCAAACGCTTGATAAGTGAAGTAAATATGTGTATAGTTAAAACAAACGTTTTGCCACGTATAAGTCTAAAGATACCATGAGAGTGGGTACATTTTTAAACAAATTTAGTATGTGTTGGGTAAGTCTATGGAGTTAAGTTCCTTTTGTTTCGAATTCATTACAATTTCCTAGATGAGTACAGGAAATATGTCAGTTTTGTTTCAGACTAAAAAATTTTTTCACTATGTCATCAGACAAACTTGGAACAAGACCTGTTGTATGAAACATGTATTTTCACTTCAATTTTTCAAAAAGGAATAAACCTATTTTGTAGTGTTTTGTGTCATTTATTGAGGATGTAATTTAAGATTATTATAACGATGCCATCAAAATTTGCTTCAAGGTCAAAAATGAAAATACGCCCTTTTGAAAAGATAAGATCAACAAATAATGCGAATAACGAATAAATATTTATCGGAATGAAAATTATTCGACTTCCTATTATTCGATTAAAAGAACTTATCCGCTACTCGTCATCTGAATAAAATTCTGTCCAACTCTGCTACTAACAGATATTTACATCTGCCGAAAATTCTTTAGGATTAAACTTATTTTCAAGGAAAAGGGAACGTTTTAATATATCTTTACTTTATTTTATATACATATTCCCATTATGCTGTGATAACCTTATATTATTTAAATAATTTACAAAGTCTATTGGCATTGAATAAGTGAATAACAATGATGAAAATACTTAATCTAAAGTAGATATAGAAATATGACGTATTATTAAGTATTAGAAACAACAAATCGTTCACACTGTATTATCCATGTTTGCAATACGTTGCCAACACTATAATACTACAAATGTTAAGTGTCCTTCAAGGAACTGTCGCAATCATTAGTAATATCTGTTAAGCAAAGAATGTGAGTCAGTAAACTGTTTATAACAGAGCATGGTCATCGTGGTTTCTGTACCTCAAGACCGGCAACTTCTTTTTTATTTACTTATCCCTGTTTATTTGCAATCTGGTACAATTAACAATAAGTAAATGTTTGAACATTGATTTTAACTTAAACAATAGTAAATTATAGACATTTTGCCCATCGGCTCATATCTTCTGTACTTAATAACATAAAACAGTACCATGGTGGTGTTAAAATCTATTTATGTTGTTTGATGGTTTAAAATTTAAAGCGTTGGAGTCTACGAGTACCTATCCCGGGATTCATCAATTAATCGTTTAGTTGTATAATACGTTCGGGTGATGTAGTGGTCTGTTTGAATATCAGTTAGTGTAGTTCGCAATTTCTCTTTTTACTGATATTATTTGGAGCTCTTCCCTTAGTGTTGCAACTTATAAGTACCTACACATACATACAATATTCTTAATCAAGGCCAGTTTATGCATTTAGGGAACACCCCATTTTAAAATCATCACGCGATTACGTGTAATCAAACAGTCAGCCATACTCATTTATGTATACCTATGTATAGAAAAGAAAGCAGTAAGTGTGGTGCGCAGATGTTAGGTTCATGAACCATTTGTCTGGGAACTAACGCACCTATATGTATAATATATATCGAGCCTTTTAAAAAGGCCACCTGGCAAATAAAAACTATCATACTAACTAGCGATTGTTATAATATTCATTGCATATATTGTACAATATTAATTACAGTTTAAACTTTTTTACGTAAGGACACAATTTCAATGTGACGTGCAAACACATTCTTTAACAAACATTTTATGCTGCAAACTTGATAATTCATGTCATCAGAGTTAATAAGTATTAACACTATAAGTTGTAAGTACAACCTTTATATTTTACAATATCCGCTTGAAATAAATTTGCACGGTATTCACTACAAGAATTACATTTTCTCTTCTCGTCAACCAGTTTATTTTATACGTTTGTTAGGTACCTATAATGTATAAAAACTTATCTCTGGGTGGAGAAAAAAATATTCAAAGTCCGTTAGCCGCTCAAGTTTATAAAATATTGCTTATAAGATATTTTTGCTAGAATGCCTGAGAAATTCTACAGGCGTTTTAATATTTCAAATTCCAGTGTTTCGCAAGATATTAAATGAATCTCAGGTATGATCGAGGAAAAATGTGACCAAGTGCTGGCCCGTCCACATTCTCCGTCCGATTGAAATTGCTCGCGCAGTCAGTTAAACCCCGGAAACTGACAGGTCGCGCCTCGTTACAACCGATTCTCCTATCGTAGCAAGAAAGCTGGTGCAATAACGCCGAATCGAACGACCATGTTGCATCCACTTTATTCGACTTTCATCCACGATCTGCACGGGAAGAGATCCGTTGGTCCAGCGTAATCGGCGTGTCTCGAATGAAATCGGACCCTAAAATGCTATTCTGACACCACGATCGATTTCCAGCTTGGCAAATTGGCACGCATCTGAACCAAAATATTGTGTAACGTCATCAATGCAAACGAAAAATACGAGAACCAAAGGTAATTTATAGGGGAGAGTTGCCTAAATCTCTACCACTTAAGATATTTCATGTCTATATTTCCTATTTTCTATTTGACACTCACTTTTTATACAAGTCAATATTGGAAATTGTAGCTTGATGTTTAACACATGTACGTAATATTACATGTTTCATTTTTTGTCAAGTACAAATTAATTTGTCATAAGCGTTTGTATGTCATAGTGTACAAAGTACGATTTAAGTAATTGGTCTTCTAAATCGTAGGTACCTATGTTTCCAAAATCGTACCTCCTTTAAAAGTAATAAATATGCGAATTGGTGTAATAAAAAAATGGTTGTGGAAAATATAGTTGCCTTATTATATGTATAGCATATATTTATACATAGTAAGAACAAATTAGTAAAGAAACATCCGTCATATAATAATATTAATATTAATTCATGTATGTTTATTAACTCATAATACATAGTTTTGTGTTTTTAGTACTCCCGCACAACTTCCACGGACGCCTATTTTGCATTGTATGCACTGGATCGTGTTTTTTTATGTGTATGTATGTGCTCCATTGCAGAGCAAATTAAAATTTTTTTATAATACTGTATCATATTACTAAAAACCTTATTTTAATGAACGTTGCGTGTCCCTAAACTGTGAATATAATATTGTTTAACACTGAATATTTCATTTTTCATAAAAAACTTACAAACTCGATAATAAAATATATGATAGATCTGTTATTTTATAATGATTTTCTCCATTCATAGCTACGTCTTCCATGATAGGTATTACGTAAAAATATCGATAACCTATCGACTTTTTACTAATACACGGTTTCATAAGTTTGTATCATTAATTCGCGAATAAACGTATCCCTAGGTATAATGTACACGATTGAATTTTATAGCACATTTACTCGTTTTAAAATGGAAAAAGGCCGCACAAAAGTGGTATATCGAGGGTAAATCTTACCTTATCTTATCTTATCCAATGCAATCTTTCATGGAATTACGGTGTAAAAATAGTTTCTGGCACACCAAAAAGTATACTCATGAATGTATTTCTTGCCATACCTACCCACGTCGACAAAACGAGACGTAGACATTTATATTTTAAAGAGCTTCTGATAAATAACTAATTAAGTGCAAATCTTGAATGGCATTTAAAGCATTTAAATACGATATTTTAAGAATATCGAGAGTTAATTCTACATATATATTAGTGACCTGCTTATGTACCTGCTAAGTTTCATAAGTAGGATATTTTTTGCTGGAATTTATATCTGACGTTTTCGTGAGTCTTCTCAATATTCTCAACAATGGTAAATTTATGTATGTACGTACCAGCTGTAATAATGCGTTTTCGAGAGTAAATCTTAGAATATTGAGTTCAAGTTTCTAAGTTTCATGAAGCGTGTTATAATAATAATATATATAGTGTAATGCTACTCTAATAAGTAATAAATGAATTAATATACCTGTTAAATTTTTTAGCCAGAAAATTGTATGTTAAATATATACTATAACAACCCTACAAGGAACTACAAATTACAGGTAGGTACATGACACCTGAAATTTATTGCATTCATTTACAAGTATAAGTGGTACATTAATTACTTTTCAAATAAATCTCCATTATTCTTTCCATGTCATGACTCTTTAAAAATAACTTCCTCTTTCTTTAAACAAAATAAAATTATACAGGGTGTTAAAAACGTAATTGGCACTGCTTTCAATGGTGAATGTACACTTCTGGATCGATGGACATTTGTAACAAAAACGTGCAGCAAAATTGTCTATAACATTAAAAATCAATATTAATTTTTTTTACATCAACATATTTTGCTTGTTGAAAAGAGAAACATTGTAAAAAGAGCCGTACATATGGCACAAACTAGTTAATGCAAAATAGTTTCATCTAATTCATCAATTTCAGTAAAAAATTTATCAACTTATTTTTAAACAACGGTGCGTCTGCGACATGTGGTTCCTTTTAAACATGTTGTCCTTTCAACGAATATGTTGGTGTACAAAAATGAACCCTAATTTTTATTGTTATAAACAATTTTGCAGCAAGTTTTTTTTATAAATGTCCACCGATCCAGAGGTGTGGATTCGCCTCTGAAAACAATGACCATCGCATTTTTAATACCCTGTACAATATACACATACATGCACACTGCTCAAAACTATTCTGTATTCGTCCACAAATGATGTAATTAACATTTCGAAAGTCACTCATGCTAAAGAAGCTACACATCCCATGAAAATTCAGTGCTATCAAATGTAATCCAACTTTTTCATCCTGACATTTATCAAGCATGATATATTTAACGCGAAGGAACTACGATTTCGAACATTTTTGGAGTAAATATTTTGTATAGATATTCATATTTTCCTACATCGATTTACGCCTTTAGTTTCAAATCAAACATGAACCATTCAACAAGTTTTTGATATCCTAATGTTTCTAACAATAAATGTATGTATCCTCGATCCCAATTAAATCAATAATTTTGAAAAGGGGATAATTCCGGTTTTTGGCGATATTCACGTTTCCGCAATTCCCGATGCTTCAGGCCTTAGCTCATCGTTTTCTTCGAAAAGGTCTTTCGAAAAAAATCTTCATGCTTTAAAGGGACCGAAGATATGACATATATACTATGTCCCCTCAGATTTCAAGGATTTTTATGAAGCTCTAACAAGTTGGCCTACAACAGAGCGTGAAAGATGTCCAAAACAGAATTTCTGATCATGATTATATGTTTGATTTTATCCAAATTCTTATCTGATTTGTGGAAAACTGAGTACATATGTATAATGATATAAACTCAAAATGAGTTTGAGTTTGTTTGTATTGAATTCCCTCATACTGATTTTCCAGTTCTAAGTAAGTTAAAATTCTTTATATACCTACCTAATCATTCCTCCACTTTATGCACTTAAATAATTTCTCAAATTCCGCCTTCGAGATCATCTATTTCGAAAAGTGAATAAGGCCAAACATACAAAAAAATTAAATTTGACCACCTTAAGAATTTTTAAAATCAATGAAATTTCACTAAACACGCGATACCTGATTAGGTATCGAATGAAGAATAATACAGACAAGTCTGATTGTTCTAACATCAATTCTATGGGCATTAAAATTCTATATCATTTCCTGTAAAATTAGTTTTTGGGGACCTATCCCCTTTTAAAAATTATTGATTCAATTTTCCCCCACTCCCCCGTAAGCACACAAGGAGTTTGCGCGTTTTGGGCCATCGCGCAACTCGCAGGTTGCGTAACGCGATATTACGTCAGAATTTTCTACGTGCACGACCCGGGGGCCCGGAGCTGTCCGCAATAACGACCTTTCTCGACGTCCACGTCGCGTCGCGTCGCATTGGTCTCGCGGACCGCAAACGTAACGCGAATCTCACTGGCCGTCTCGTAACAACTTCGTACAACACGGAACACATGTAGGAACAAAAGAAGGAAGAGAGACAGAGAGGAGATCAAATAAATATGCGGAGGTCGTAGGTCATTTCTGTAGTCTAGTCTTCGAGGGCATCAGCATTCAGCATTGCTAATGCCGTGCTGCTCATTGTCAGTAACGTGTTTTTCTATCGTACCGCCCAACCGGATGAAAAACCAAACGTACCATTCACCACTTCCTTCGCTTCTCATTGTCAGCTACATGAACACGGCACGACGAATATTAATGAACATCGATCCCACCTAATTTCTAACGACACTTCCCACTTGTAAAGAATTTACTTTTTGAGTACTTGAATACTTTTACGGAATTAGTTGAACGAAATTTATAGGGCCGACTGTCTCAGTTGCGAAAGTTTCTGTAATTGCTTCACTGCCATGAGAAACTTTGTCAGAGATCACAGACGTGTGCAGTAATTGCGTACGCGTACACTGTAGATCTAGATAGTATGTAACTTGGACAGCACCACTTACCAGTTAACCCTCTGTTTGTCAAATGCATCCATTAAACCTAATCATTCCCCGCAATGCTATTAATTATCATGAAAAGTTCGCTGTGATACTTGTGGTATCTTATCTAGCCATGAATAATAATCATCTAACGATTTTGTATCACATTAAATTGAAATTAATTAATATTATCACTCGAAGTGTCATTTGAAGTGAAGATCAGATTTCGAAATTATCTTGGTGTATTTATTATTTGGACATTTTTACATAGTAAATGTATATTTTCTATATAGAATGTCAAAAAAAAGGTGCAATCCTTATGGGAAAAGAGTATTTATTAAACTGCGTAAAAAATGCTTAGTGACGAACAGGTCGATTTTAGTAATGTAAGTGATTTGCTGGATAAACTAACGTAAACAACCACCCTATAATATGCTGATTTCAATATCTAGAAAAGGTATTGTAAGTACACTCGTTCAATTTCCATATGTATATGCTTCCCAACTGTTCACGTGCCTTTTGTATCACAGAATTCTGTAACCTCTCAAAAATTCCTGGTCTGTACTTGACAGGCATATTCTACTCGTCCGTTCGTAGCAATAGAGTCCGTACAGGCATGTACTTACCTACTGCTTTTTGTATGTATACTGCTCGACACTATTTTTTGTCGAATATATGATTATGTATCTACATTAATTGACACATAAATGTCCAAGAAAACGCATATACAATAAACATAATGTAAGACGTAAATACGACAGAGAAAACAATTTGAATACATGAAATTTACATATAACTTTAGAAAACTTATAACGAGGGCTAGCATGGTTCATGGCAAGCATTCTTTCCGACAAAAGGAATTTTTATTTCCAAATACTTTGCCACTAAAAACTTTATCATTTTTTAGTAATTTTTTATACCCTTTACCCCCATTTCTCTGAACTTTTTTCATATTTTCAGCATAATTCAGTAGGTATATTTCGCGTTTTCTTCCTTCTTTTTCTTCCTTGCCCCAATCTAACAAGTAAACATTCACTTATAGTGAATGAAGTTTCCCGACTTGGAATATATTTTTTTAAAGTACTTATAGTAACTAAGAAATCCTGAAAGTTATATCTGCAATGAACCTATTTTTACTTGTGTTATTGTGGCGTACTTGAAAAACGGTAAAATCCTCTTATTTCAGAATGATTTGCTAAAACCTGGCATCTGTATGTTTTTTTGGCTGTTGAACCCAAATATGATGTTATCTTTTGTGTAAAAAAAAATCCTAAGGAAATTCTCTTAATAAAAATTTTTTTTTTTAAGATAGCTCAAAAAGGAAAGACCGGCGAATTTTTTAAATAGACGACTTCAAAGTTAACATGTGGGCGCAAATAACATCACCGTGAGACGAGTATACGTATGAGTCATGAATTGTTCGACGATCTTCACATTGATTTTTCTACCGGGTTCGAATAAAATTGTAAGTGTTTTCGTCATGTTTTCGCATGTTGACTTTGAAGTCGTCTATTTAAAAAATTCTTCGGCCTTTCCTTTTTGAATTATCTCCAAAAAACCGATGTTTTATTAAGAGAACTACCTTGGGAAATTTTTTACACAAAATATAACATCATATTCGGATTCAGCACCTCAAAAAACATACAGATGCCATGTTTTAGCCAATTATTCTTAAATAAGAGGATTTTGCCGTTTTTCGCATACACCTCAATAACATGAGTAAAATATTTCTTTAGTTTACTATGAGTAAGGATTTCTTAGTTTACTATGAGTACTTTAAAAAAATATATTCCAAATCGAGAAACTCCAATCACTATAAGTGAATGTTTACTTGTAAGGTTAATACATAATACAAAAATGTGTAATTATTGCCTTTATCACAAATTACTTAAAGAGAACCAATGATTTACACCACTATGGAAATGAACGTGAAACTATCGCGGCTCATTATGAAAGTAACAGTATCATGTCGTTGCTTACTTAACAGCAATTTTGCCACAATCTTTCATAATATTGAAATATAAATCAATATCACATAAAATAAGAGAAATCTCAATTTCTTTATTTTTTGACACCACTCTCATAATCACCGGCACATATGTTTGCTACAGATAAGGTACTCATAAAAAAAGATCACGGTAAACACTTGAAGCATAAAAAAGATTTCAATCGTATTTTTGTAATTTCCAATCGAGTTCAAGCGATTAATCTTCCTTAACATGTTTACACTTTTTCACAATTTGTTATCTTTCTTTCCCATACTTGCACCATACAATCTTAAATATTTTGATTCATTTTTATATGAGATTTTTTCTCATATCCCTGCTGTATTCCTTTAGTTATACCCCTCCTTGTTTCTGCCATATCTCCTCTCATAATTTTATTTTCCTCCTCCATTTTCTTTCCTTATCTTCTTGTTCCTCTTTTCCTATTACTTTTCAACTATCCCCTACATATTATACCGAAACAATAAACTCTTCCCTGCATGACTCACAACAACATGTGACCTCTGGCGAACGTTCACACGCGAGACATGTGTATCATAGAATCAAGAAAATTCACGATTTTTCGAAGATCCGTCTAGTAGCAGGCTTTACTAATCATTTCCATATTTCCTTGTGCATTTGAAGTGCTGCCTTAATGTTTCCTTTTACGCGACCATGTAACAGGTAACTGTAATCAGACTCCCGATATTGTGAAAAGTATTAAATCGAAGATGTGTAATTAAATAATACCGATAGGTGATTTTGTTCAGTTTTGAAAAAATTTAATCGATGACTATGTTGTTTCGTAGCATGAAAATACTAATAATTTTCATTCAAACTAATAAATATGTTCAATCTTTTATTTACACTAGTGCATTATTTAGCCATTTACGAGGATACATTACCATTGAAATTAAAGTAAGTAAAATTAAAGACTTTAAATTTTGAAAATTAATTTTATATGTAATTTCGATAATTATAGGCCGAATTATGTCGGCTTTGGAATCACTTTCATTTGGAAAGCACAAGGAATTGATTTGTGTCACTTTTGTGAAGATTTAATGAGAAATGCGGAACTTGACAATTTTCCCTTCTTAATGGCTACGTAATGCTATATTGTGTTCCTGGCCCTCTATTCTCGAGAGCCCGGCGCTCGGTTGGGATGGTTCCCACATCCAAAATAAGCAAAAAGTGGTAGTGGGGATGATTTTGTATCAACCTAACCAGAGTTTATCAAGTTCACCCGCTGCAACTGTATATGATGTACATACATACATACATACATACATACATACATATACAGCAGTTATGTATACTTTTCAAACTCATCATTTATGAATTATCTTTCATTTAAGCGTCCGAAACATTTTTTAACCGATGCCTTTAAGTTTACGTGGAATAGAAGTAGGTATTACACATACATATGTATTTCATTAAATCCAACAATAAGAGAAGGACATTCGGGCCGCTGATACGGATTACAATTAAACGGACCGCGTTTGTGGTACAGAAGTCTTTAATCTAATCAAATTTATGTTTCTGTAAATGAATGAAAATATGAATTTGTGAGTGGATTGAGCCCAATCTGGGAAATGCAAAATCACTTTATTATCTATATGAAGCTTTACGCCAATTCTATCTAATCTACATACTAAGAAATCATTTATCGATCGTTTCGATTACGTAATAAATGATGAATTGTTTGACGTAGTGAAGATATTAAGTGGTGATTCTAGAAATTAGGAGACGACAATCTCCAATAGTTATTAATTACAAACAGAAGTTAACGATAACTGGTTCCTTATCCCTTAAAATTTTCTTGAAATATATCTAGCTACTTAGGTACTACACGTATATTGAAAGATCGTTACATATATATTTTAATGACAACAGTACAGATTTCAAAATACATACCTATGCTGCATTTTACTTAAACGTAGACTCGTACCTCGCAGGGATACAGTAGATCCTCGTTATAGCCCCGTTTTTACTATGCGTAGTACGCCCGGTGACTATCCCCACCATTTCTTGGAACCCTTCGGTCAGGAGTGAGAGAACGAAAGAGTCGACGGCAACTTCGTGTCAACTGTATCGTTCTCTCTCGCTCGCTCTTCGGTTTTTTCACTCACGGCATCGGCCGCACGGAATAGTGTCCGCAACGCGTCGTACGCCCGCCGCCAGCCCCGTTCGTCGAGCTTAATGCGAGTCTTTACTGTATACTGTTATTTGGTAGGAAACCGGCAAGGAAAGCGCTTCGACCAATCGCGTGTGTCAGATCCGTGGGAGTTACGCAGATCGGTCGCAAATCAGTTGGGTGTCGTAGGTCTACTCTTAGATAGAATGGTATATAGAATACCATCCAAATTACTTGAAAGCATGAAATTCGATTTTTGAAATATTTTGTTCATTTTATTGACCTGCTCTTTAAAAAAACTGAAATAAATTTGCAGACAATTATATATAACCACCTACTTGTGTAAATCTATTTTAATTGGATATGAAAAAGAATTGAAAATTATCTTAGTTCCTTTGACAACCAAATCACATGTGATCAGTGAAGATCAAAAACACCTTTTTTAAATATTATTTCATCTGCTTGCTTTACTACTTGCTAGTACCAACACAAATTTACACAGCTCCTGTAAGTGCTATCAACCTCGTCATTAACACATTGGATGGCATGGGTGTCACCGGTGACTGGCACTTAATTTGGCGGCACCGCCGTGGGGGCTACCGGTGACCGGCGACGCCAAGATTTATTAAAACACATTATTAGAGTAAATGTCAATACTTATGAATTTTTTAATAGTATCACTATTACGAGAGTCACCGGTGACCCCCAGTAAGATAGATTTATTAAACATGATTATACACCTCAACTTATTTCTTGTAAATAATATTTCAAAATAATATGTATCACAGAATAAGAAATTCACGTTGGTGCCACAAGCAATCCATGTAAAATTAGCGTGGCATTCAACGTGTTAAGGACCTTCAATAACTCCATTTCTTCCTACTCATTAATATTCTGGTTATACTACATTTTCTACATATGTAGGTATATGCCCGTCGTAGAAGTGACGTTCGAACCTGTACCAAGTGACGTTACTTTATGTGTGGCACGTACAACGTTATCACGCATTGATAAGCACGCGATAAAAAGATACGTAAAACTTCGTATGAAGTTTGCAGGCGCCTCGGGAGAATTTTTTAATTACTGGAATTGCGATAATCACGCACGATACCGCGCAATGATAGCGCGGCAGTTCTATGGAATGGTTTTAGATCATCAACTGCAAACTGCAACACATTGAATTTTTCCTCCAAAATTAGTTCCAATATGAGATATTTTATCACTGCCAGTACGTTTTGCCTGTGTGATTTATACAGAATGTCACTTTTCAGCTCGTACCATCCGTTACAGGATACCTTGAATACATATATACTTATTGTAATCGTTCTGCACCACAATATTTCAGAAATACACCTATTCACAAGTGTTCTTACATTTGCATTCGTACAAAATTTCTAATTAGTGTTTATTATTCAAAGATCAATCAGATAAGGGGTAATGCAATATTTTTTTACCAACGGAATAACTCTAACAATCGCACAGTCCAATACATTTTCTTTCCGGAAACAAAGAGTGACCCAAGAAATAGCCTCTTTTTGGTCCCACGATTTTTGAACTGAATTTTATGCGAACCGACACCTTATGATAAGACATCACAAGAAAATTTTCAAGTTGAGGTGACAATTAGTTTCTGAGATATGGGAGGTGAAAGAAGTGAAAATTCGTTAACGCGTCAGCCCATACGCTTCGATGTACGGACTTTTATGTCGGTCCGATAATTTAAACAATTAATTCCAGGGGTTTTGCTGACTGTTAACAACGAATTTGAACTTAGATTTTTAAAATTCACAATGGCTGATTTAAAATGGCGGTCGATATATTTAAAAAAAACACCTACTACACGGACATTTATATTTTTTGATTTTGAATTTTATTTTTGAATTTTGGAAATCTAAGTTCAAATTCGTTGTTAGCAGTCAGCAAAACTCACAATGGCCGAATCAATGTGGTGGACGATATAGTAAAAAAAAGGACCCACTACATGGACATTTATATTTTTTTATTTTGATTTTTATTTGTGAATTTTGAAAATCTAAGTTCAAAGTCGTTGTTAGAAGTCAGCAAAACCCCTGGAAATAATTGTTTAAATTATCGGACTGACATAGAAGTCCGTACATCGAAGCGTATGGCCTGACGCATTAATGAATTTTCACTTCTTTGACGTCCCATATCTCAGAAACTAATTGTCATCTCAACTTAAAAATTTGTTGTGATTGATGTCTCATCATAAGGTATCATTTGGCATAAAATTCAGTTCCAAAAACGTGGAACCAAAAAGAGGCTAAAAAGGCCTCATTTTTGGGTCACTCTTTTAAATAAACGACGGAGTAAAACATATTCTCTTGCATCATTACTTTTCTCCGTTTTAAGTACCTATTGAATTAAGGTTAGATTAATAATCGCTTACCTGACACTATCTATCAGCTATTTAATTTACATGCCTTGTATATTATTGTATACACTAAAGACGTAATATTATTATTATTATTATTATTATTATTATTATTATTATTATTATTATTAATATTAGTATTAGTATAGTAGGACCACGAATCTGAAAATGGGCAATAAGGTAGTAATCGAATGATTATAATTGTGTAGATATTAACTACTATGAAACTTTTAATTTCGTTGACCTAACCAGGTACCTACATAAGTACTTTTGTATCTATTACACAAACCCAATGTTTGAACCATTATCGAGTATATGAAGTTGGAAATTAGTGTATAGTTTCACAAAAACCGGGAATCAAATACTGTCACCCCACAATTATCTTGAATTCAGTGTGCAAGCACGATAATTAAGGCCGTTCGTTCACCGCTGCAACGCAACTGAAATGTGACTACGAAACGACTTGCATGCAATAACGTGGGTCTAACCCGTATAACCCGAGAAAATTCGTCAGATGTTTCCTTGACAAATTAAAACTTTGGCTGTTCGTCTATCGCCGCAACGCAACTGCATACGAGTTGGACACACGTTTTTAATTCAAACCTTGTACACCGAAACCACTGCAATTCGATCTGAATTGAATCGATCTGCAACCGATCGCAGCGCAATTGTACAGATCAGTTTTGTGGCCAACTATCGTGTGATTTTTTTTAACCATTAGTAGGCGTGTTAAAATTGTACAGACGATTGAAAAGTATCCATGTCTGTATATGTAATTATAAGTAAATGTAATTATAAAGTTGAAAATAATCAGATAAATAATCCCGCCATTTTTGGGCATTTAATGTAGGTATCGCCAATTGTATTAGTGTCATCGTGAACCACGTATGGTTCCCCTTTTCTTTTGCGAATGAAGTTGTGTAGAATACAGGCAGCGTAAACTATACTATACTAAGTATTTATTGATTTTTCATTTTTCAGTTGCATTCACATCATCTGAACTATTCGACGTCGTGAATAAAACTGATTGAAGAGAAGTTGTGTTGACGTGAAACAGAACCATGCGATTGATTAATGCCACTGCATGCAAGTCGTTTCATAGTTAAATTTCAGCCCCAAGGCGGTGGACGAACGGCCTAACAGTGCAGAAATGCAAAGTTCTTAATTGAAAGTATTTTTTCAAAAATTTACTCCATCTGTAGGAATCACTTGTAGAATTACAGCAACTGATCGAGCAAATAATCAAGAGTGGAGAAATGAAATTTCATAATTGGAAGAATTTTTCAACACCTTCCCTCTCACTGTGGAAATCTGCAGTTACGTACACCGAAGTAGCCATTATGATAGTGAAAATCTTTCACACGAGGCTATTCCCGTCTAATGTCACAGAGTTATGACAGGTGTGACCCATTGATCGAGAGAGAAGCGCGGACAGAAGAAGGCAAGGACAAAACAGGCCGCTCTGTTAATGCAACTTGAGGGGATTGAAATGGTAAAAGGTGGGTTCGATGACGTCGCGTGGTCGTAAACACCTGGCAACTTGTTATCACGACGATATAGACGCGTCAAGCACAGTTGCAGCGTTAAATGTGCCTCGTGCTATGTCTGACAATTACATTTGTATTTGCTAGCAATCGCCTAGTCAGTCCCCCGAAAATCCCCACGCGCGCCACTGGCGAAGCAAAACAATTAACTGCAACTCCTTGCGATTTTGGTGTCAATCCGATTTTGTTTAGTTGGCGGTAGCGCCCAAAGTGACTTTTTGTGGACAAACTTAAAACTAATGTTAGCCTACTTCCACATATATTCTATATCTCCTGTGTCTTCTTCATAATTGGACAAAAGTTATTTTGCGTCTTTTTCAGATTCAACAGACGGAGTTGGTCATTGTGATCTGAAATTCGAAATTGAAGGATGCGATGATATTAACAAATTAAGCATCGCATCCTCATTTGTCGAATTACGAAGAAGACACAAAAGATGGAAAAGATATGGAAGAAGGCTAATATTAATTTTCTTGTTTAAATTTGAATTGTTTAATCTTTATTTATTTTTTATTTTATCACCCTTTAATGATATATAAAAAAATCTCGTTAATAAACTCGTTGTTTCGGAACAAAGAGTTCAAAATTTATTTATGCTTTCTTAATCTCTAAAGAAAATTTTGAAAAACTACTGTATAACATTCTAGCAAATTTAATCCCCGACAAAACGAGCAAAAAAGATAAAAAGCGGTTAAGAATTCACTAAGATACAGAATTTTGTCCACAAAAAGTCACTTTGGGCGCTATCGCCAACTAAACAAAATCGGATTGACACCGAAATCGCAAATAGTTGCAGTTAATTCCTTTCTGAATTTGTTTATTATATTCTTACCCACATTCCAAATGCAAAAGATGTTGTTCGGAAACATTCGATAAAGTTTTATTTACTAATAAACGAAAATAAAAATGTAAAATAATAAATCACGATTTGAACTTTATTCAATATTTCTAAACGCTATTAGATTCTATAATCATAACTTAAATTGATATTTTAGACGTTTCTGGGTGTAGTAAACTCGGTAAACATTCCAAATTTTTAGGCATTGTAAAGTTGTATTTCAAACATTCTGATGTGTAAAAAATTCACCTGTTTTATGTTTTCTGCTACTGCCAAGTGCCAAATTAAAGATTTTACGTAAAAAAAACTACTTAGATAAGCAAAACCTTTTCAAATTATCCGCAAAGATTCTTCTACTAAGGTTTTCATCAAACTTTATCAGATAAAAAGATAGAAAAAAAAACAATTTTTTGTCGCAATTCGGGTATTTGATATTTTAGCAAATTTAATGTTCGACAAAACGAGCCAAAAAAAGACAAAAATCGGTCGAGAATTGACGGAGATACTGAATTTTGCCTACAAAAACCACTATGCGGCGTTGTTCAAGAGTCAATTGTACTGCGAACTGGTGAAGGAATCACCACTCCCCAGTTGCAAAGAAAGTATAAAGTTGCAGCCAATCTTTCCTAAGATAGAACGGTATTACTGAGAGCAGTATCATTTTTAGATATCTTATCTTTGATAGTGTTTAAAAGAACAGTGAAATCTTCTTCCGATTCATCAGATTCTAACAATATTTCTGAATCTCCCATTTTCTTTTTCAATCAACATATTATTCTATGAAACACTTTCACTTTTGTACTTCTTTACTCTTCTTCAACAAATTATACAACGCAATAAAATGTATACAAGCCTCAGCTTGCTTCAGCTTGCCTCAGTTTGCCTCATACGGAACGCACAGATCGAAAAATTTCAATTTTTCCTCATTCAGGTTTGCCTCATTCGCGTTCGTGCTCAATCTGTACGCGCCGTAAATGTTTCAGCAAAATTGCTGTGTTCTTTGAACTTGCTTGGGTACTGACAGCAAGGTTTCTGTTATCGTTTACTCGTTACGACAAACATTACCTTGCAAGTTTATTTCTTACCTAACGAGAAGTGCTGTGTGTCTTTTTAATTCCTTGACCCCCCCTTACAAGCAGCAGAATAGCTAGAGTGACCCGAGACATACGTCGTCTTATTTCTTACACTCTTACGGTGTGCTCTTAATGGCCGCGATGACGTAAATTAATTGCTAGTTATCGAATCTATAAAAAGATGTTAACGATGCGTGATGTTAATTAGCGTCAAGTTTTCCTGTGGTACAAACGAAAGATACGTATATGCCCTTGTTCAATACGATGCACAATTTGCTTAGTGATCAAGAAGCTGCGAATTTCAACAAAAATATTTTACTATCAAGTTGGATTTTGGAGCCTGTATCTTTCTTAATGATTCACTCTAGAAATCAAGTGTACCTAATACCAAAGCATACGAAGCACCATAAACTTATTGCTTTAAATAAAAATAGTTGAATGTATACACTGATGTGTTATTCAGTTGTATTTGGGTTAGAATATATTCCAATAATTATAAATCAGGGAAGGCGGGAATGAGCGGAACGAGGTGTGTGTGTGTCGCTTTGAAGCGCGTGGGGAAAAAGAAGGGGCCGAAGTTGCGAGAAGAAGGAAAAAGTCGGTCGTTCAAGAACCACGAAGCGCGTCATTTTAATTCATTTCTGTTTAATTCATTTTCTTGTTATATATTATATCTGCTATGTATTATATATACTGTATCTTATAATACGATAAATATTCTGTTTTTTTTTTATCGTAAGTAAAGGAGCGTGTTCTGTTCCTGAACCTCTCAAAATCAAACCATTCCTAGATAAATGAATTCACAAACTTGACGCACGGATTTCAATCTATTAGTTCTGCAGCGGCTGCAATTTCTTTCGATCAGTATCGTCTAAACGAATTGATCGTGAATCAATCCTTCTAAATGATCGAGAGCTTCACGCATCGACAAACATATGTCTTGAATAAATACATGATCATCTCGATAGAAAGTCGAAACTGTGGCTTATCTGCAAAAACTCATTTATAACTGGGGGAACAGGGCGATATTTATTAATTGATATGTATGTATCTAACTTTTAAAAATTCGTATATTGTTTTATAATTTGAAGAAGTTAAGTTTATAAGTTTATATGTCACATAAATTCTATGATTATGAAACATACAAAAGGAGAAGATGTGCCATAACAAGGCTCAGACATGGAAGTGGGCTCTTTTGATTTCTAACATTTGAAAAAGACGCAATTGACTCTAGTAAGTATTTGATAAATTTCAAATTTGTAAGTATATATAACAGTGTATTATAATCCTTAACAGTTTCATCAGATTAAATTGAAAGGGCCAACATCAATTGATTTGTGATATTCAGTTTGTTACACATGTAGCTATTATTTTTCCCAATATTGTGTACGCTTTTAATGTTAATAATATTACACATTTTAAGATATTATTTCTTTCATTAACAATTCCACAACAAATATTAAATATAGAAATACGTGATACCTATGTTTGTAGATGAAAATTGGAGTATCCTAAACAACTTCACGTTTTTAATTTACGAACATTTTAAGAATTTTACATATTCCATTCTGGACACCAGAGCCAGAGTGTGTTAACCCCTTCGACCCTGTTGGGACACATATAGGTACCTATGTCCCAGTGAATTTTTGTGATCATCTGTGGAACAATACGCGACACATAGGTATATGTGTTATTTTATTATTTTCTAGTTAATCTGATTATGTACTAGTATCTTTGCTTGACAATCCTGAGAATAAACAACATAGTAACGTGATGGATAACTTTTATTTTTGTAGGGTAGGTATATGGCTGTAGAGTCACAATGATAGAAATCTCATTTTTTACACACGTAGAACAATTCTCTGAAATTTTTTATAGCCCTACAATTTAAAGTATGATATAACTGTTTTGCTTAAAAAGTTTTTAAATTATTGTTTTTATTTATCTTATTGAGCGTTGAAAAGATAAAATATTTTTCACGAGTTACATTGTGGAATATTACATTCCGTCAAAGCAACGCTTTTTCCCCACCTCTTTGAAATATGTAGAATTCATATTCATTGGCAGGAATATCATAACAATACATGTATAATACTTATACCGATAGAAGATCGGAAGACTTTTAATCCTATTGAACTTTTCTGGAACACATATGCCCCATTAAAAAAATTTGTTGGGACACATAATGTTCCAATTTTTAAAATTGACGTACAACTTTCAAATTTGACCTATACCTATCTGTAGTTTATTTGTTGTTGGTGCAATCGATTTCTACAAGAAAATATAATAAAATATAATGAAAAATATAGGTTATAAATAGTGCAAACAACGAATAAATGATTATGCAAATGAAAATCAATTATCTCCCAATGTTAAATAGTTGAATGAATTTTTATTCGATTAAGAACTTATTTCTTTGTGACGCGTGAAAACTCACAATCAGTGAATTAAGCAACATCGGAATCAGATTGTACCTTCTAAACTCTGCTACATCACTTTCAGGTTCCTTCGTTGTCACGTCGCGTTGTGGATAAATCATTACGCAACGAGACGTTAATCAAAAGCAATCTTTAATATCCAGCTTAGCCGCGACAAATTCACAGTCATCGTATTCTCACTTAAGAAAATTAAGAGTCTTAAAATCGTTGCCCTTGAAGTGGAACGTTTGTGCTCTCATAGAGCAATTTAGAACCGAAATAACTCACCGCGGGGCGAAAACACCAGGTTGGACGGGCAGCGCGGCGCGGCGCAGCGCTTCGAGTGACTAATAATAATCGGTATGCATTAGAACAATGATAGTAATACGTGACAACACGGGAATGAGATTTAGACTTTTTAGAAAAAGAAATCTTCAATTAGGTACAATATTTTCGTTCGTGATCAGCACATTTTAAATATACTCTTTCGTAATGTTATAAAAAAAATATATAAAAAAAAATTTATGTCAAACCATTTTATTAAAAATACACTAAAAAATAATTCTTATCTTGTACTACAATCAATTGTGTTTTTTCACTTTAAATAAAATCACGAGGCACTAAAAAGTAAAAAATAATTTTTTCCCTTATTTAATCTACAACTCCCATATTTTTTTACGCTAACTTAACAAATATAAAAGTCGTAGATTAAATAAGGGAAAAATTATTTTTTAGTGTATTTTTATTTTTTTGAAGTCGGTTCTAATTATTTTAAAATTCTTTTTAATAAAGTAAAATCGTTTAAAAAACGATTATTTAGTTCTTTAGACTCAAATAGTAAATTTGACGAAAGATGATGCCACAAAATGGCCTGTCTGAACTTTTAAGACTGCTTGAATAGTTTAACTAATTTTATGTTACCTACATAGAAGTACAGTTATATTTTTGAAATCATTATTCTGACTGCGAATTATTGTCAATTCAGTTAGTCAATAAGAGACTATATACTTACATTACCTATATAGTTAATGAGGAAGAATATTACTAAAACTTGAATACCTAATAATTATAGGTATATCAGCGGAAATATGTAGAATAATTACAGTTCCCATTAAAATGATTAGCAGATTAAAATCACTTTCTTTAACAATGCTAATACCTACTAAGAAACCAATATTAACACACAGCCAAGCCAAGTTCCTCAACAATCGCGATTAAACATGTTCTAGCAACAGTTTAATGGCCCAAGTCGGTAAATTCGTCATAAATAAACATTAGCAAAATTATTACTTCATTGTCATTATAATTGCATAAACGGATACTTGGAAGTGTATTCGCTCGTGTACTTTGAAGATAAAAACATACAGCCGTGCAAATTGGCGAAGCAAGCGTAGCCCGATATTAGCCGTGCAGTGGCAGGAATTTTTAAAAAATTAGTTGTTTCCCAAGTCAGAGACAGGAAGTGCGTCTCGATGGCGTGACTAATCGCGGCATACGTGGCAATCCGATCATGCGTACACGTGTCAACCCGTCAATAATATGTCGATACCAAGATAGTAATGATTCCCACATGCACGATAAAATGAAGTCAAGACGCTTTACCGCTATGTCCTCTCTCTCTGGCGGAGGTAGCATTAAAACCAACAAAGACACAGACCAATGGACAAGTGCATTTGATATTCCGCGTACAAGTCCCAGTAAGAATAGTCAAGGCCTCCAGGGTGGGGGTAAGTAATGAATGAAGTAGTTGTAGGAGTAACGGAGGTGTGTCAGCTTGATATCACCAGAACAGTTTCTCATGCGAACCTTGTATATACATACCTACACTCGTTAAGAAAAATTGCAGCCGAATGACACTGAAAGTTTCTCAATAATGGGAGTTTCATAGAATTAAGCATAATAAAGAACAATTGGAGCATGTCTTGCACGAGCGATCCTTTTTCTCTCACCTGACGATGATGGCACACTATCTAATACAGTTCGAAAGCAACAATAGATATGCTAGATACGATTCTTTCTTTTCTGAGATTTTACTTGTTTCGCTGAATTGGCGAAGAACGTGATTTCCTAATCTTTTTAAGAAATGTATTGGAAAGTCATTAGTAGATTAATCGATGAATCACCAGTGTACTGTCAATGAGCGAATGTAGCAATATTAATATCTAATTGGGTATCCTATGGATTGCTGTAGCTGTAAAGCATATTGGACCACACGAAGGTTGATGTTCCTTTAAAGTGCATGAATTTTATGTGTAATTTAATTCGTTAATATCGCTTGCTAGACGAAAAGCATTTTGCAGATAAGAGTGAAGAGCGTACCAAATCTTAATAGCAAAGATATGTACGCTTGTCTCCATGTAATTACGTAAAATGGGCGATAGAAGAATTGGTAACGGTGTACAGGTACCTACATAGTATACCTATATGTGTGATACCATTGATTAATGCCTAGTTTCTTTAGATTACGCTGATTTATAGAACCATGAATGTCTAAAATTAATACGAAATTAATTAAAATCCCTAACGTTATTTCTTCTTGTACTTCAATAAAATCAATTTTCGTTTCAAAGTATAACATTCACGTACTTGGGGCGCGTTTCCAGAAATTCTAATTGTAAAATACTATTGGTATACATATATTGGTAATAATGATAAAGTACCATTAAATAAATAGGAATATACGAATTCTCCGATAATGTTAAAACGAAACAGTCCCATTAAAATTTTCTTCTATAGGTAAATGCGGATGAACTGGTGAGGCAAGAGAGTTGGTGGAGTCTCTACATTTCAGACTCTGTACGTAAGAACGCGTTAAAGTGCAGAACAATAGCTTCTCTAGAAGCTAAACAGTTCAATGAATAGCGCCATTTTGCTTCCTTCTGTGTTTTTCTGGATTTATGGACTATAAAGGGTAAGTTTGAAAGGGTTAGTAGAGGTATTGGGGACAAGGCAGCCAAAGTATTTGGCCATATTAATCCTTCCTTTCAAAGCTTATGAGAAAACCATCTCTCCCTTCAGAAAGTAGAAATGGTCCAGTTATGGTTGGGATAAATGGTTCACTCTGAAATTGTGGGTGAGAGATAACTCACGTTCTAAACTCTTGTTCTATCAGTTAAATTTACAATATTTTGAGAAAGATTCTTTTGTTTCTCTTTTCCCCATTATTCTCATTTACTTATTTTATTTATTCACTTTTGTATTTATTTGCTTTGATAATCGCCAGTAGGAAGTTCACTTTTTGTTTGAAATGTTCTTTACTTGTTTAGGATAAACAAATTAAATATCAATAAATCTGCAGTTGTAATTGTCACGCATAAATAAATTTGCTTTCTTCTCTGTTACTTTTTCATGAATAATTATGTGAGTGGTCTCTCCCAACGACGAGAACGATCTTTCCCGGCACCTCGGGACTCTCGGAAGAGATGGTCAGATGCCATGACTTCAGTTTCCAACCTGATTTTCAACAAATATTGTCTTGAAACAAAGATCGACCAGTTTTTCTAAATCAGCACAAAAATCGGAACATATTAGGTTTATTCTGATAAAATAAATAATATCAGTATTAGTTTTAATAGCCATTTCATGCTAGGTTAACCGACTGTCCCAAATTTACCCATGTATTTTTTTAAAGCCACAAGAAATCAAATAGAAGTCGACGTAAATGAAAAATCTGCACCAATTTTACAGAGAGAAGTGAAACGTTACGAAAAGCACGTTAAAGTTATTCTTCAAATCATGTGAAGAATGAATTTGCACCTTAACCGCACTATAAATAAACGACCGTACCGTCAAGTTGAAGGTAAAATATAGTCGCACGAACCAACTCTTTATTTGACTGACAATGAGTCATGTTTTAAGTGCATAATTGTGATAAACTCATTAAAAGATGCACTGCTATTTCAAGAGTGCTTTTCACGCGGAGACTCGTGTTCAACGAATTTTGTATACCTTTGGTACAAAATTGAAAAACACATTTAAGATATTATTCTTGAATGCAAATAAACGAAAAATATGTTCCCACGTAGGTACCTACCTAGAAGTGAAGATGTTTTGGCCAATTTATACTGCTTTACTAAAAAGCACTATAATAATAATAATAATAATAATAATAATAGGTTTCTATTCTATCAGTATCATATACATGTTAAGTATTGTACTAACATACTATAGCGAAAATAAGAATGTATAAAACATAAAAGTAACCATACCATAAATAGGTACTGTGCAATAACGATGTGGAGCACTACACTGTTAAACAAAATAATCCCACTGTTTGGTTGGATAAAGTAAAGGATATCATCGTCAGTAAGGAAAAGGTAACAGCGAACTACAACAAAATCTGTAAACGTCAGAAAGTTCTATCTGTGACCTGAATTCATTATTAACTTCAGTTGAAGTTCTTATATAAATGAATCTGTATATACCTACATACAACATATTCCGTTATTCGTACGTGTTCATACCGTGGACATATTATTTATAATATAACACATACGTATAGGTATGTACATGGGTACCTACATTTCTATGAAATTCAGTTCTATCGATTTCTTTACAGTTCTATAGCATCTTTCGCGGCTAATTTCTGCAACCTCCGTCTTCCCGAAGAAAAAATGGCTGTACTACAAAGTTTATCAGTAGGTATTTATCGCATATGAAAATAAAGACGAGCTGCACCCTGTTGCTCGACCACAACTGTCTCGTGATTACGTTACTCGATTTCTAGCATTTCGTTCTAATTTTAGAAAAACGCGGCAAGGCTACTGATACCGGAAGAACAGTTTTCCCAAACTCATAAGAACCGAGATGGGTATCGAATCGAATCTAAATGGGACACAGGTAGAAATGGTTGTCCATTTGCATTACAAAGAAAATACGACCCGACATAAAACATGCTACCCTGTTATATGTATATATAGGTGTATATATAGGTATATATGTATAAATGTATATATAGGTGTGCAGGTATTTACGTATATGGAGAGCTCGAACTAGATAGAAATCAGTATTAAAATAATCCCTTGCCTAGATTACAAGAATTCCAAGAAAGAAAAAAATTCCAATGAAAATCTACCATTTTTGTAATCCTGAATTTGCTGAAAGAATTTCACTTTTTCATCAGGTTTCTTCCCTATACACGTACATACATTCTTCTCAAAGAGCAATAAAAATAATGAGGCATAAAAAAAACACGTTACATTAGTGCTGTCTCGTTGAAAATCAGTTGCACATTCGTTAAGAAACATTTACATGAGACTGGACACGTTTTTGCAATCCCGGGTTCCACGACACACATCGTTATCAGACATCGTTATCCCTTTCCAATGGGTTAGGTAGATAATTGCTAGCAGTCGACGTATTAAAAAAAAAACACTTAATTGTAAATTGACTAGCGAGGATCCCTTGTAATTGCCAGCATCGTTTGCGATTCATGCTGACTATCCCGCACCTATTCGCGACCAGATCAAGTCAAATTTCTCACGGGCAGCTGTCGGCTCCTGTAATTGGCTGTGTAAGCCACGTGTTCTTACCTCTTGGGTTCCCTGTCTTCGTTTGGTACTGTATCCTCGGAACAGGAAAATTATCCTCGACACGTTACGTTCACCAGCACTTGAAACAAAAAGGGAAGAAGACCGTTTCGTGGGAGTGTTATCGATGTGACGCGTGACAGAAGAAAGCAAGCCGGTGAGTTTTTGGCGATAGTCGAGGGTCGTTCGATCGGTCGTGGTTTGGGCAAAGGAGGTCGGTCAGGGACGACGAAGCCTGACACGCGCGAGATGAATTCGCGGCAAGATCGAACCGACGAAAAGATACGATCTATCGTAGCCTGAGGCCGAGTTAGGACTGTGGACTCTGACAAGCCGCGAGTGAGAGAACGTAGTCAGCGGGCAGGCCTACCAACTTTCCGCTCGCTGTCGCGGCCCCACCACGATTTGCGAGGCACACTCGGTAGCGATAGGTGTGCGCGATCTGTCTTGGGGAACCGGTAAAATCGTTCTGGGGAACACCGGTCACTCTCCCTGGTTTTGCCCTTTAATGCGTTGCCCAAGGACCATCGGAGAACTACAACTGAAGACTTTGCAGCAAGAAGGGGGCAGCTTCAAATTTATTAACTTTTCGAAAACAAATAAAAACAGTGTTAATAAAATATTTTTAGATATATATTCAAAGTATTTTACTCACTTAAAATCTACATAAGTGTTGACACATCATTTAGCAGCATTACCTGCTGCTAATTATGAATAAAAATATATTTCTTCTATGGCAGGGTGAATTTTCAAAATTTGGGGCTGTCCCATCTTTTCCACCGAAGTGTGTAATTAATAATAATTACAGTAAACCATTATTATGTTATAAAATTAGATATTAGTACCTACATGGAAACATATAAAAAAATATCAATCTACACAGTTTTAGAAAAATGATTGTGAAATATGCTTACCAAATCATGGAATACTGACAAAGTTCATCTGCTCGATCGTCGTCACCTGTACCAGAAACTACAGAACAATTTTCATCTTCAGTTAACTCACAGTTAATTTTTCTTTACATTCAATGCTATGTAGCTATTACACAATTTCAGCAAATTATGGAGCTGCCGCCTTTTGGCAGCAATGTCAATTAGATACTTGTTATATCTTTATTGCATTACTCTTTATATGTTTATTTTGTTTTCTCATCCTTATAAAATTAAATATAAATTAGGTAAAATTGATTTTAGTGAATAGATGTTTTTAGTAAAACCGGGATACAGAACAAAAATTTTTAATATCCACCTTTCTGCCCTATCCTAAATATGGTACCATTACGAATGAACTAAATTCTCGTGTACTAATATGTCACAATTATAGAACAAGTTTCTTTGAATCAAACTGTGTTTTCGAAAAAAAAAACAATTTCAAGGTTTGACCAATTTTCTGAGCAAGTGCACGAGTACGCGATGGATCTTTAAATTCCATTTTCTCAAAAGTGAAAAATGTTTATGCTTGCACAAATATCGCCCGGTGTATTCCATTCTTCCGTATTCAAGGTATTTATCTAAGAATTATGCGAAGCTTATGGAATGGAATATTAGAACTCCTCTACAGTAACAGTGTGAGTAATGTTTATGTGGCACGAACGCTGGCACCATTTTGTGTAAACAGTGCTGAAAATAGTAATTGTTTTTATCCTTGAGTGAACATTTTAAAATGTGTTAAATTCAATACATATTTTAAGGTAATTCAAAACATTGCGTAACAATTGGTTTCTAATATAAAGAGTGACCCAAAAATGAGGTCTTTTTTAGACTCTTTTTGGTCCCACGATTTTGGAACTGAATTTTATGCGAAACGATACCTTATGATGAGACATCAATCACATGAAATTTTCAAGTTTAGGTGACAATTAGTTTCTGAGATATGGGTGGTCAAAGAAGTGAAAATTCATTAACGCGTCAGCCCCTACGCTTCGATGTACGGACTTTTATGTCAGTCCAACAATTTAAATAATTATTTCCAGGGGGTTCGCTGACTGCTAATCACGAATTTGAAATTAGATTTTCAAAATTCACGAAAAAAAATGTAAATCAAGAAATATAAGTGACTGTGTAGTGGGTGTATTTTTTTAATATATCAACCGCCATTTTAAATCAGCCATTGTGAATTTTGAAAATCTGAGTTCAAATTCGTGGTTAGCAATCAGCAAAACCCCTGGAAATAATTGTTTAAATTATCGGACTGATATAAAAGTCCGTACATCGAAGCGTATATTGGGCTGACTCGTTAACGAATTTTCACTTCTTTCACCTCCCATATCTCAGAAACTAATTGTCACCTCAACTTGAAAATTTGGAGTGATTGATGTCTCATCGTAAGGTATCGCTTCGCATAAAATTCAGTTCCAAAATCGTGGGACCAAAAAGAGGCTATTTTTGGGGTCACTCTTTATAATACAATTACGAAACAATTTCAAAAGTTTGACACAATACTATTAAATTATAATCAATAAAACTAAATTGACAATTTACGTCATTGTCTAAATAAAACTGTCTCTCTCCCTCTCTTTCTCTCTCTCTTGTGTGTAGTAGAGTTAATGAGTGCACTAAAACAAGGAATCAGTTAACTTCTACACATCTTGTTGACACATCGAAAGAAATTGATGTCGGGCAATCGAACAATAACAAACTAGTTAGGAGCGCTAAATTTATTGCTTATAATAATAATAATGAGAGTAATCGCGATATCACATAAACTCACGTCACGGGCCAAAAGTGTGCGATGTTATATTACTTACATGTTCTTTTACGGTATTTTAGGTACATAGCTGCAAATAATCATTCGCAATAATTCCGATCAACAGCTTACCTAAAACATCGCGTTCTATCACTTACTTAATGAGAAGATCGGTAAGTCACACACGCCGATTTTGATGAATCTGTGCATAATTATTTATTGATCCAACCTAAGATCTTTGTCATCTTTGGTTGGTGCTACTTTTGTAATATAAGGGAGAAACCACCTCTTTTATCCAAGCGGACCCTTTTACTAATGCGCTTATAACTCGTAAATTACAAAAGATATAAAAAAAAGATTAAAATAAATGTTATAGGTACTGTTAATCATAATTTTATTTTAAATCATATTTTTACGAAAGTTAATTCCGCTCCCTTCCTCCCCACCCCGCTCTTATTTTTCAGAAATTTTTACTTGACGAATAAACGCTTCTTTGATCCTAAATCCAATTTGTTATGTATAATGTATAACAATGTATAATTGTTGTAGTTACTGTGTGTAAAATTGTCGCTCTAATTTTGTGTATTTCGGTATTAGCTGTTATCGTGACCGATAGTCCCTGAATAAGTAATGATTATAGATCACACCGTTAATAAAGATATAATCTTAATTGCGGAAAGAGTAATAACGGCGAATAACAGAGTACAAAAATTAGAATATATGTATTACATGGTATAGGTACCTATGTATAAGAGCAAACGCATGGGTAATTAACTAGTTCCGAAAGAACAGGTGACGGTTCTCTTCGGTCAAGTGCAGCAGTTTTCAACAAATAATATTTATAAATCCTGTAAATGTGATTAATTTGCTACAGACTACCGTAAACTCTTTGAATTTAGCGCTGACATCAGTGAATTATAAGGAAGTTGTATTCTGCAAAATACTGGAAGGAATCATAATAAGAAGCATTGAAGATCGATCATTTTCGGCTGAAGATGATGAGATTTTAAAATTTCAAGAGGCAAGGCGATTAAAAGCAGAGTTTGTAGACATATCGCCTGGCGATATTACGGATACGGAATTTGTAGAAGAAGACGTCTGCGTTCCAGAAGAAGCAAAAATAAAATTTTAACAAAATTAAACCGACTTCAAAATGGCTACGAAAAGCATAAAATAATTTTTCTCATTACTTTGTTAATAATATACCTAGCAAATATCAATTTATACTTTTTGAAGCCAGAACCATGTTTTTTAAATTAACTGATTTGCGTCGACTTCGAAAAGTATAAATTAATATTTATTAGGTATAATATTAACAAAGTAATAAGAAAAAATATTTTATGCTTTTCTTAACCATTCCGAAGTGGCTTTAATTTTTTCTAAATTTCATTTTATTTGCATATTTTTATTAGTTGACTGTGAAAGTAAGTGCATTGGGCAAAAAGCACTATTTGCAAAGGAACAAGCGCACGTTGCCTTAAGTAGGGTAATAATCCTAGATGGCCTTGTTATCGATGAATTTGATCCAACCAAACATGTAAGACATACATTATACAATGTGTTGAAATGAAGCAGATTTCTTATTTTTGGTGTAGCCTCACAACTACTTAATCGATTTTTATAATTCTATCTTCATAGCTTAAATCGATTGAAGCTAAACAAAATGCAATAAGTTTCACCAAAATCGGTCCAGTAGTTACGGAGAAATTCGCGGACGAACATAATACATATTACATACGTACACATCGAGCTGAGAACCTCTCTCTTTTTGAAGTCGGTTAAAAGGATAATGCCAATTTCGCCTACAGAAAGAGAGCAGTAGAATATTGGAAAATGGGCCAGATACATAAACGAAACGGAAATCCCATGACGTGGTACAAAAATCATTTTGGAAAGGTCGCGACACGCAAACAGTTATACAGATGGGAGAAATACTTATATAAAAGCAGGTGAGACGCGAAGAGACAAAATTTATTACGCCATATTTCGGATTATGTTCTTCCAGAGTTCACCGATGCTATTGACACAGGATCAATAATCCATGACATTGATCTCAGGTGGTCATTAAATACGGCCATAAACCTTATTTAGGCCATCTAACGATCTTCTTTCTCCTTCGAGATCTGGCAGATTAACCGACGGTCACTTTGAAACTTCGTTTACACAAATACACTTGCCCCATACGGAACCTCGAATCGTATTATTACTGGATTCCTAAAGCAGACATTTTTCAGATGTTTAACAACAGCTTGTTCCTCATGCAAAAGAGGTAATTATTCTCACCGTACCAAAAAAAAAGGAACGACAGGAAGACTACAACTTCTTGATGTTCGTGGTTTCTGCATTTGGAAAAATGTTGTGAAAACTTTCTCCAGCAAGTCATTTTACTTAATCATGATCTTAATTTACATACCAGAAACAGTATTATAAAGTTAAAATCGCTTATCCATAATCAGTTTTCCTCACCTAAATTCAAAAATATGCTTAAACATTCACGGTACAAAAGTGGATACCCAGAGGAACGTTCGACTCGTTATGAAAATTCTTAGATTATTATTTTGCAAAACAGGATTCATCGTTCCCGTGTAAGTAGAGAAATTACTACACTTCGTCATGCTGGGTGGAGTCGTATTTCTTTTTCAAGTATCTTTTCAGAGGTATCATTATTGCGAAAGTCACACCCAATACACTTTTTAACAGTAGAACATTCTTTCTTGAATGTTAATGACCATTATAATTGTATATAATTGTATTTGATCACGTTGCACTTCATTATCAGACATTCTTGTAAATTGTTACTAATATACGTATAGGTATGTATAGTGTATTTAATACCAAAATACAAGTAATTCTTATATTAATGAAATTACTAAATACAGTACGGTTTTAGAATTAAAACAATCTCTATTCATATGAAAACAAAAGAAAATTCTGAACGAAGAGGGGAGGAAAAATGTAACTTTCGTAAAAAAAAATTTTCACTACAGATATACAAATTACGGGCATTCAGGAACGATGCAACATTTATTTGAATCCTTTTACGATATTTTTTGTAATTTACGACTTATAAGCGTATAAATAACAAGGGCGACTTGAATAAAAGGACTGGTTTCACGCTTAAAGTAAAAAACTAGCACCAACCAAATACGACAAAGTTCTTAGAGTGGACCAATAAACAATTGTGCACAATTCCATCGGCGTGTGTCACTCACCGATCTTTCCTCTAACAGATACACGTCATTTGCAAATTCAATGTTGGATAACCCGAAATTAAAGTAAGTAGTAATGCAAAATCTTAATGTGTTTCATTTTACCCTAGGTTTCGATAAATATGCCTTGACGAAAAAATAACTTTTGAAATTGCTTTTACTATGCTTAAAGGAATCCACATAGTATGTATGTAGGTATGTACTTTAACAGGAAACTACTCTCACAAGGTGCATATGTTGATAGCCAAAGGTACACCGGAATTGAATTGTCGTTGAAGGGGAACGATACAGGAAGACATTAGACAAATACTTTGAGTAAAAGCGTGCCCGAAGAGAGTGATCACTACTTCTAGATCTATCGATGTAGAGACCTTTTACGAGCGTGCAGGTGTTTCACACGATAATAGAGTAACGACTATCGGACTCATAAAATCCACTGCACTGAATATCATGAAAACGAGATAATCTGTGAAAGCGTAAAGATAAGCAGTATCTGAACTTATACTTCTAGGTAGACAATTTACTTTATACTTAAAGATTGATCAGATATTTTTGTAAAGTGTAGCTACTATTATTTTGAGTTTTTACAAAGCTTTGCACATTATTCAAAACAATTACTTGGTCAGTAATTTGTACGGTTATCGCCCATTTTGCATGTAATTCCTATACTCTAAAGTTCCAACATACCTACTGTGTCACTCGAACATTCGACATTAATATTATTTAAATTACGCTTCTAAATTATTAGAAAAAATGATTTCCATTTTTTTCCGAGAAACAAATAAAATAAATAAAAATGTAAATCCTATTGCAGAACTAATTTATCCTACTGATCTATTGATCATTCATAGCTTTATCTATTCCGGTCAGAGGAATCTTTAACGTCAGCGAGAATAAATCAATCTTCACTTGGTCATTCATTCCCAACAGAAAAGAGCAAAATTCTTTCGCGAGCCATACGTTATGATCATTTACAAGAAATCGTTTAAGTGAGAACAGACTTACTCGTCTCCATTCGCTTTAGATAAACGCTAGTATCGTTGCAAAAGGACTAAGATGCAGTTAAAAAAAATGGAGGAAAATATCCTTCACATCCCACAACAGTTATCCCAGCGGAACTCATATCCTCCGCAACCAGGTTCCACAACAACCACCCGAGATCGCACTAACGATAAACTGCGCGTGCATAAAACATAATTTGCAACGAGTGAATAGCACTAAAGCGGACAGTTAAAACCGACTCAGCGACCGAAGATAGAGCACTATGTAGTTAATTTCCTCGGCTGTCTTCGGTGCGGAGGTCGTATTTCGCCGCGAACAACCATTCGAACCCGTGGCATTCGATTATCGATTATCACTTATTCGCGTCTCCATCATCTTGACTACTGACGCAGCAAAGAGAATTCCTCCGAGGTGGTATAGTGTCGATGACTTATTGTTAAGGCGTTTTCACACGCAGCGATTTTTCGCTAGACGCTTTGTGCTCCCCGCGTCCGGTCGCGTGGTAGTAGGTACCTGTTTAGATACCAGTATCCATATATCCTTTTGTTTGACTACTGATGATCATCCACTTAGGAAACGATTCTACAGGTCATAATATGACAAAAATGTAGAATGAAATTTTTTCATATCGCGCTTTTATTTTCGAGAAAGTTCACTTTTAATTTTAACTAAGTACGTGTGCACCAGCGGCGCGAGGTACGGATTTAGACGGATGTGAGAGAAACCGCATACGGAAGGCGCAACGCGTTCCTGAAAGTACTTATATTGCAATAGAAACCGTAGAGTAATGGTGGGTACTTCTGGTAAAAAGCATATAAAGAGATTTTTCTAATCCATTCAACAGATACGTTCGTCATTAAGAGGGAAAAAAGCATAGTAATAGAACGCACTTGCATCCGAAATACCTTTGGACCTGTTGGTCAAGCCATCCGAGTGCATAAATGGCACCCGTAGCCCTAGCTGGAGACTGCCTACCTGCTGACCCAAGCATTTATCACCACTAAGGCCAATGTTTCCCTTAGAAGTAAAAAAAAAAATTTGTACAAGCTGGAGCTATTGATAAGTACACGACATACTCAGGAATCCAGTTCCGTTCTGTAATGTCCAACACGCTGCTAATAGGTAATGTAAGTAATGTCCTTAATAGCATTTCTGGTTGGCTCACGGTATCCCAAGTTGGGAATTAGTTGGCCATCAAAATGCCAACAATAAATGCTACTAGGGTAAAGGTCCGAGTGAAGTTGAATTTGGATTTGTGTAATGTGTAATAATTTTAAATAATAATATGACAGAAGCTGCCAGCATAATTGCGTTATTTACTATAATTAACAAGTACAGTATTTGCAAAATTTATATTTAATCAAACGCACATACAGATTTTTAACTGATTTTTAACTGATCACGCTGGTATATTTTGTAGACCTTAAATGATACTTAAGATACTTAAGTGATACACTTTATTTTATTGAATGACGAATGAATTTTTGAATGTCACACTATGGACCCGTGACACGGTGGGCGTCGTCTTTGACGAACCGTCCGGCGATAAGTGCACCATTGCGTGTAAAAGGAGTTTCCTCGTCCGGTTTCTTACCGTCCGGCGGAAAACCGTTACGTGTGAAAGCAGCCTTAGTCATATCGACCGACACCCGTCGTATACATATTGTCTGACCCAGAAAGAGAATCTGGCGGGCAAAGAAGGAGAGTCGAGGGGCATGTAGCGAATCGAGTCGAGCTAAACGACTAACACGCCGATTACCTCGCTGCCGGTAAGTATACAGCCATTACGAATCGACGATCGAAGGCTGTATCGCAAGTGAAATATCGTTACGCGGTCAACAATAATTGTCGAATCTGTTTCTATACAGGGCGGTAGAAGAAAATGTAAAAACAATAAGTATGTGAAAAAATAAGTAGCAAACGTAGAATGCATTTTATTCATAGAACACTTTCCTTTTGAGAAAATTGATTTTGAAAACTCACTTCATACGCGCACACGTGTCTAAGAATTTGTCTTCGAGGCAATATTAATTTGTTTTTCGATAAAATCGATTTAAAAATAGAGCCTATTCTTATTGTTAGTCGAGTGCATAGGTAGGTGCCTATGTACGCAATCGAGGGAGTTTGAAAATTAATTTTCTCGAAAACAGAAACTCATTAAAACAAAAGTTATTCTATAATTTTAATTGTATTTCTGTACTCGAATTTATTGCATTTGTAGTTGTGCCATATTTGCTGATAAATTCTACAGGTTTTCTGCCATTTGTAGGTTTATCTGATCGTGTACGAGACGAGTTCTGGAAATCGGTTTTCTAGAGAAGGAAGTCTATCCTAAGAACAAATTTAATTCCCCTTTTCCGATTTATTCTTTCATGTAAATTCACTGCTTCCTCGGTTAGACTACTAATTACGAGACACACTGTAGCTATACCACGTTGTTTCCACTACTGCAATAAAACAATATACATATAAGAACGGAACACTGCATATATAAGGAAAATTTTTTGAAAGCAACATGAGTCAAAACTGTTAAGTATTAATATAAAACGAATCCAGGTAACTACATTTTACTTTTGAAAATGTTACTACGATGAAATGTTAAGCCTTAATATATTTTTTGGTATTCAACATTTACTGTGCAATTACAATATTATGAACTGTTTATTGGTCATTATTTTCAATCATTGATGTAACTATCTTAAAGATACTACTCCGCATTGTAATTTTAAATACTTCTTACTTATTTTACGCATTTAATGCAACGAAAAAAAACCGTTTTTAAAAGTAATTTCTAAAAATATTTTCGTTACAAAATACGTGCTCGTTGGGGAATCATGTAACGTCCAATTTTGATATCGCTACTGCAAAGCGACAATATCGATAAACTATATCAAGTTTAAAGAAAATAAGTGGTATCAAGTAAATAAAGACAAGGAATGTGTCGCCTGTGCCACTTTGAGAAGCAAACGTAAGTAAGTACATTGCATGCTTGGAACCGATTAAAGGTCTGGGCACACATATCAGTTCACATATCAGTTAAGGCCGCATGAAATCTTCAATCTCTTTAGATAAACGGGTTTCTTTTACGCGAGTTTTAAGTTTGAAGTACGAACTGGGACTTCTCGTACTACATGGAACTACATAGTATATAATCTCAGAATTCCCATTAGTCA
Source organism: Andrena hattorfiana (assembly GCA_944738655.2). Taxonomy (NCBI): domain Eukaryota; kingdom Metazoa; phylum Arthropoda; class Insecta; order Hymenoptera; family Andrenidae; genus Andrena; species Andrena hattorfiana. The sequence continues at coordinate 26,712,205 of OX122889.2, forward strand.
CAGATCATCGGGAGCAAATCACATGTAAAATACTTATATCATTTTCCTCTGCAACCTTGGTGCACGTGGCAACCAGTAACACAGGTGTGAGCGTGACATAATATTATTTTCTCTAACATTCAGTTCTATTTCACTTACGAAACGACCAATTAAGATTTATGTTAGGAAATAACGCAACTGAATTAAATATTCTAAAAGAAAATAATGGACGCGCGTGGTGAGGGATTGCATTCAGGGTAGCATGCATTCTGAAGTTTATTTTAATGTATTCCTGCGTAAGTACTTCGCAATCATAGACTAATTGAAAAGTCTTGCGGAAGTATGTAGAGTAATTTATTTTTTCTTTATAAGAATAATTGTGGAAGTGAGAAAAGCAAGACATGATTTATTACGTACGTAAAAAGAGGATAAAAAACAGATTAGTTCTTTTAGTGAAAACAGGTATGATGCAATACTTGCTGTTGATAATCAGTATTATACTCATAGAGGGAATTCGTTGATGAATAATTCGATGTTGAACTGTTGAATGTGACAATTACGTTTTAAAGAACGATCACCGCGTTTTGATCAGGGATAATCATGCCAATTACAATTACTTGTAGCCGTGATTTCACGAAAACTATATTACTACGTTACTACCCGTCGCAATACGATATACCGCGCGTTAGTCTAATGATGTAATGATCGGTACTTTGCATAAAGCAAGTATCATGTATTGTGTCGAGTTATCTAACGTTAATGTAACGAACAACCTAATACATATACATAATAGTAATATACATGGTTACGCACGATTAATCATGTTATTGTATTATTCATATCATATTCTAGCGTTTATTTATTTACGAATTTCTTCCTACAAGATAGAGTTAAAGTACCTATTCGTTGATCAATTTCTGACAAATACTGAAGTAATAATGAATTTACAACTTTCCAGTAAAGAAATTTCAGACTATGCATCATAGCATGTAGTTGACACATAATAGCACATTTTCTGTGAACCTTCGCCTGAAAGATACAGGGATTACTTATTCGAATTAAATAGTACTTTAAGAAAATAATCATTCACGATAATAACAAAATCAATATTTAACACAAAACTTATTCCGAGAATTGGGCGGGCGAAATTATAGATTGCTACCTATTATCGGTTAAAATACCTCTTAGGTCTACTTAAACCTAAGTAGACCTTCAGTTGCATGCATTTTTACTTTTGAAAGTCATATCGCTTATTTATACCTTCGTGACGCTTCCAAGTTTTAGACGAACATCCTTCCACCTTAAGAATACACCTACCAAACAGAGCCAAATATTTTCGAAGCACCCAAGGAACAAAACACAATGTTGACATATCTTACAATTAGTGGGCGAGGATAATCGTTGTGTGCACACCTTTACCGAGTGTCTTACAATTAGAGAGAGGAGCCACTTAAGTAGAGCCGTAGTAACTCTATAACATAAGCGTGCCAGTTGGTGGCAAATTTGCGGATGCGTACAATTGGCATTGCTTATGCCCTGCGTATACCTATATGTTGGCAATGGCAAACCAACTGTCCAATCGGCAGCTATGAAGCAGTTAACTTAATATAGGCGCACTCGGAATGTGTGCCATCGACGACCTCGAGGCCTTCCCTAGGTCAGTGCTAATTCTCCAGAACTAACTACAGCTTCCGAATATCCGGTTGACCTTGAAGACATCGACGCCATCAACCGGAACACCGTGTATCCCTGTAGCTATCACAATTTTCAGGGACCATTGTCGAACCTGGGAATCCACTTCCTAGTAGTGACAGTTAATTGTAGTCTCTCTTCGTGCTGTTTCACGTGTTTAATTTGTTGCTTGTTTCGAGCTGAAGTTGTGGCATAACCATGTTCGGAAAAGCCATTGTAGGTACTTACAGTGTCATCTAATGCTAGATTACATTGGACAAGTATACTACTGCATTTACTTACACTGAAGCAGTCACTTGGAATAACGGAAGTGACTTGCACTTTTTCCGCACAGGGGAACGTACTTTTGTCCGGTACGGCTTGTGTACGTTATTACCATTTAGTGTTTATCTTGCAACTGACAAGTGTATAAACAAAATGGGAAAGGGAATAGTTTTACTACTTTTTATATGGAATACGATTTTTTAATTTGTACCTTTTAATTGACGAATGAACGATATACTGGACGATGTGCTTGTACCCGGTTAAGTTGATAATTTCAGGTTCCGCAGATTATATTTTATTGGGGGTGATAGGCGAACGTCACACCTGCAATTTCATGCTTCCCTGAATTTTATGCGTTTCAGCGCTCGAGAATGGGAGACGTGAAGAAGTGAAAAATGTCAAGTCCCGCATTTCTCGTCGAATTTTTACGAAAGTGACACCAATCGATTCCTTGCGTTTTTCCGATGAAAATGATACTAAACCCGACTTAATTCGGCCTATATAATTAACCAAATTATATATATGTATATACATAATTAATTTGTAAAATTTAAAGCCCGATATATATATATATATATATATATATATATATATACATAATATATGTATATATATATATATATATAATATATGTATATACATAATTAATTTGTAAAATTTAAAGCCAGCTTCGTTAAAAATAGACTGATTGGCATGGTACTCGATGTCTTTTAATCGGGAGAATGCCAGAAATCCATGGATGTGATTTTCATATTAATACTATAAAAAATAAAGTACTTGGCTTTTTGAAAAATCACCCGAGCCACTCTAGGCACACGTGCGCGTCGATGCCGACGAGTGAGAAAATTTACAAGGTAGATACGTCACGTATTGAAATTTCACGTGTTGCTATATTTTTCATTTGATCTTTATGGAAATACTACCAATCCAATGGTGCCTTAGATTTGACTGATTAAAATAATCCCAAATACGATTTCAATACGACCATATTTAACGAACTTAGCTTTAAATTCTGCAAATTAATTTTAGATGCAATTCCGTTAATTACAGCCAGAATTATGTCGGGTTTTTTTATTATTTCCGTGGGGAAAACATAAGGAATCGATTGATGTCATTTTTGTGAAGATCCCCCGACAAACGCGAAACTTGACATTCTTCGCTTCTTAACCCTTTCGACCCGAGTTTTTTCTATTTGGATTTTATTATATTTTCTTGCCGAAATCAATATTTGTACTTGGCTACAGATAGGTAGAGATCAAATTTGAAAGTTATACATCAATTTTAAAAATTGAGACGTAATATGTGGCCCAGCAGTGTTTTTGAGTGGGACATGTGTGTCCCGGAAAAGTTAAATAGGATTAAACACTTCCGATCTTCTGTTGGCACGTTGTACATGTATTTTTTATGCTATTCCTCTCAGTGAATATCAATTGGACATAGTTATGCAAAAAGCAAGCAACCAGAATGAATACATTGTAATTACAACCAATTCTACATATTTCAGAGGGTGGGGAAGAAGCGTTGTTTTGACGAAGTATAACATTTCACAGGCGCACAGTGGTACATAATGACATTTTATGTTCAAATCACCCTACAGGTCGTAATTTTTCAGAAAACTTGACGATTTTTTTTCATTCTTCGCATTTAAATTCTCAATCGATCTGTTCGGCTGAAAATTTTAATTTTGTTGCTGATTTTTTTATATTTAGCGAATTATACAGCACTTTTCGAAGAGCAGTATCTGTGGGCTTTATTGGTCGCCGGTTCCGAATTTAAAGTAAGATTTTCGAAAATGAAGGTGGTGAATCCAATATGCTGAATAAAGTTGACTTTTCTGACTCAATATTGATGAGCAGGATTTTTAATGCTTGATATTTTGAGACACGTACATAAACAAAAAATCAGAGATGTACTTCCGGAAGCACAAATCCTGCTCCTCAAACAAGATTGCACATAATAAAATCGGATTTCTAGAGACAACTGGGATAAAACATTAATTTAATCAGGCCTTCTAAAAATATCAAATATTAAAAATCTTGCTCATCAATACTGGATCCGAAAAGTCAACTATAAGAACGCGTATGAACACAAACGAATAGGTTTAAATATGCAAAATCACGTAAACATTTATGAGATGCCTAAAAATTTGTAAAAATACGAATGTCCATCCGCCATTTTAAATTTTACAATCTTATCTACAGTATTAGAGTTATGGTACAAATAAAAAATTTGATCTTTATAATAATTACCTCATATTCGTAATCAGCGTCCCCGAAAATCTAAACGCACTATGTTTCTTCCGAATAAGCTCGTTTTCTGAAATTTTGCTTCAACATATTGGATTCGCCATCTACAATTTCGGAAATGTTACTTTAAATTCGGAACCGACGGCCAAAAGAGCCCACAGATACTGATCATCTAAAAGTACTGTATAATTCGCTAAATATAAAAAAATCAGCAACGAAATTCAAAATTTCGGCCGGACAGGTTGATAGAGAATTTAATTGCGAAGAATTTAAAAAAAAATCGTGAAGTTTTCTGAAAAATTACAACTTGTAGGGTGATTTGAACAAAAAATGTTATTATGTACCATTGTGCGGCGATAAAGCATGCAATGACCTTCGCAGCGTAACTAGGAAAAAATAGATTCACCTTATTCAGGAATAAAAATGAAAATACCTAACGGGACATATGTGTCCCGAAAACGTATAAGCACTTCTCTATGCTCACTAAGATAAATAAAAACAAAAATCAAAAACTTTTTAAGCAAAACATACTAAATTGAAAGGCTACGATAAAAAATTTCAGAGAATTGTTCAATTATGCGTGTAAGACACTAGATTTCTATCATTGCACCTCTGCAGCCAGACACCTTACCAAAATAAAATTTATCCAGCACGTTACTACGTTGCTTGTTCTCATGATTGGCAATCAAAGATAGTAGTATGTAGTCAGATTATATAAAAAAGAATAAAACAACGCACATATGTGGCACGTATTGTTCCACAGATGATCACAAAAATTTACTGGGACAATGTGTCTCAATAGGGCCGAAAGGGTTAATGTCTTGTGTCTTCCCGGTCACCTATTCTCGAGTGCCGACCGTTCGGTTGCGCAGGTACCCACGTCCTACAGGTGTCTTTTCGGTAGAGCTGCTGGCCATCGCTCCACTGACATCCAACTATTTTCTATATCATACATTTGTCCACATTTGTCCTTCGAAAGAAACAGATCATTACGTTTGTGCAATAAAATGGATCCCAAAATGACAGCCCTGTTTGATTGAGGACGAGGACGAAAAGGAGCTGATTCAGTTAATATCTACAAAAGCTAGAATTCGGCTAGAATTTCCAACATATATCGAACAAGACATGCGGAAACCTACTTCGAAATATTGACAACAATACAACGCGCATTCCGCGCCGAACACTCAAAATTTTATATGGTACGAGGTCCCTCATTGTGCGTCGACCCATAAAAATCGACCCTTTTAATGGTATTCTGTAGCGCGAATTACACGTGTTTAACCCCGTTCCTTTAAGGAAGCAAAAAATGGCAATGGTTTTGTATCAACCTAACGGAGGTAAAATTATCAACTTAACCGAGCAGAACTGTACTTTTAACGTTCCAGGTCATATTGACGGCACGAATAAAATAATTTCATAACATTCTGTTTACTACTATTTAGCATTTGTTATTAATACATATATATGTATAACATATGTACCTATAAAATGTTCAAATAATTTCTATTATTTCTGACCACATGTGATTTTAAACGTTAATTTATTTTATATCGTTAAATACGTCTTGACAGTCGGTGCCACATAATATAAAAAGATGTATATAGCTTCCCATTAAAAAGATTAAAGGTCACCTTCGCTGTTGAAAAGTTATTGTAAATTAAAAAAATTAATATCACCAATCACGTTGCTTGTAAAAAGTAGTAAAACTTCTTACATTCCCTTTATACACTTGCCATTTATGAGAAAAACGTTGGTTAGTACCTGTTATAATAATATGAGTACCCTTCGTACAAATCGTTTTATAATATCCAAAATTACAAATATCATTGACAAAATCGTTAACGTAATGATCTTTCCCAATGGAATATTTTTATTGTTGACATAAAACTGTTGAGCAGTTCTACCATATAAGAATATAAATACGTTTTTACTCTTTGCTGGTATGAAAAGTACATATTCTTTGGTATATCTACTTTCACGTGTTAAATAAAATTTTGTGTGCCAACTACGCGACAATTTTTTGTATAACGAATATACAAATTGTACTTAAATGACGTTTCTCCTTTAGTTTGAAGTTTATTGGGGACAATTTCGTGGCAGCCTGATCGAATAACAGAACATGCGTTATTACGAAAGTTATTTTACTTGTTTCAACAATCTGCTGTTCGCTTATTTCCACTTTCACTTTAATATTTCTTCATCGTAAGTAATTCACAGTGAACGCAAGAGGAATGCGATAATGGTATCCGTAATACGGCAACCGACCGATATTATCGAACACAATACGTTTTAATGCGAACAGTGCCTCTTAGAAATATATCAACCACGGTACGTTAAAAGTCACGTGGCCTGATACGAAGAATATTTCGTATCTGCTTGAAGCCACACCCGATATCGATGTTATCAACGCTGCAATGGAAACGTGCTATAAATTATTCGCAATACCTGCGATACTGTCTACTGTTTCATATTCCAACATTTTATTTAAAATTTACACTGTACAGGGTGCTCGCTGGAACTATTGCCACAATCTTCGGCTGTTTCTGATAGCTTTTAAGCAGAAGTTATTTAATGAAGGTCAGCTAAACTTTTTTAAATCAAACTATTTTTGTCATAATATAGATCCTCTGCCACTGCCTTCTACTTTTTGTAAGAAAGAGCGGGATAGAAACAAGGGCAAGATGTCTGCCATTGAAGGAAAGTTCAGCAGGTCAGGCCTGTAGGCTTTAAGGGTGACCGGAGCTGGCGAGAACAAAGGCCACAGCGACGATGGACTTTTTTACAAGTGGTAAGGCAGATCTGGACACTTGAGGAAGGCGCGGGAAGATAGGACTCTATCCTGACATTTTGGCGGGAAGCAGAGTTACCCTGGAAGGGTGGGAATCGATATGGGAGAACATCGATCAATTACGCAAAGGGATGAAGGGTAGGTACATATTCTCGAGCCAACTTTGCGAGTGAGAACACTGGATATTCACGAGTAAAGAGTTTTTTGCAGTATCACTAATGAATATTATTATATACACGTGTGCCAATAAAGGAGCCCTGGAAATATATCTCATGTTTTTTAATAAAAAACAGCAACGTTGAAATGTGCAGCACAGCGACAATTCATTCATTTTCCACTGAAATCTAACAACAGTTTGTTAAAACATTGTGTTGTATGAAAAATATGAGAAGTAGCTGAAAAATCGTTTCGACTGTTCCGATCAACACCCATTACATTAAAAAGTATGTAGTATACTCTATTTAAACTATAAAATTTTATTCAATTAATTATAGATTAATTTGTGACCAAGCAGATGTACTCAAATGGATTTGATACTTTGTTCATACGGTAGCATGTTCTACTTATTCCCACCGCGGTGCTATTTTGCAAGCGAGAAACGCTTGCCCGGTCGCCGCCTGGCGATCGTGTCGCGAACTACTATTATTTAAAAATCATTATTTAAAAAAAATAAAAACGTTAGAACGTTCCTCTCGCCAAGACGAACAAAATGATGTAACACACTTGTGGGTACAGTTCATATTTACTGAGAAACCGCATTTCAAAGTATGCAACTTCAATTTTATATATTAGTATAGATAGACTTGGTATACTTTTAATCGGGAGAACGTCAAGAATCCATTCCTGTCAATTCCATATCGATACGATAAAGAATAAAAAATTGCAATCCTTGCAATTCCTTGGCTGTTGCAACGTAAACAGACCCACGTTATAGAGACAAGCCTTCTCTGTTCGGCCCCCATACATCAGCGAGTATGCTCGCCGAGCCTGTTCGCGCGATGCTCACGTGAATCTCGTCGACATGCTAACCATTGTCCACACAGTATACGAACATTCGACGAGTCTCAATTGCGGTAAGTTCGACTCTCGCTTTGTAAATGTGGGTCTTCACCAGCGAACAGTTCGCGAACACTGTTCGCAAACAATGCTCGCAAGTTGTTCGCAAACTTTTTATAACCATTACTCGTGTAAAGATGCGTCCTCACTAGCGAACAGTTCGCGGACAGACAATTCCTAGGAAATTCAATTCCCATGCTGTTCGTGAATAGTTCGCGAACGCTGGTGGAGGGGATTGCATTTCCTAGAAATCGTCTGTTCGCGTACTGTGCGTAATGTAAAGTTAAAAGGAAGGTACTCACCAGTGAACATTTCATAAACACTGTTCGCAGACATTTTATAATCATTACGCAATCTTTTCGCAAGTACTTAACAAATTCACGCCTACAGTGAGATTCTTCTGATTGATAAGATTCGTCTGATTAATTAAAATGAGACCAAACAATGGACTGATTCCTCAAGAAACTGATAGACCTGAATATTTACGAGTTTAACGGTTGTTCTGGGCACCTTCCAATAATCACTAATACGTAGTTAGAAAGAAACTTATTTATTTTATAATAGTAGTAAAATAGAAAATACAAAGTCAAGCGTAACACACATCTATCTATGCAGATCTTTGGATAGGACTGACAAAATAATGCGTGGGCATTCCCCGGAAGCCCGCCGACAGTGCAGGCAGGTAGACGGCGTTACACGGCGTCTGATGCGTGTCTCTCGCACCGCGCAAATTTGAATCCGCGCTAACATAGACTGGTGTAACAGAATATTTATAACTGTAAGAATTAGAAATCAAACGGATTAGCGCAGAGAAGTTACTAGTTAAAGTAAAAGTATTTTAAATTTACTTCTTATTATTAGGATAGATAAAATGACAATAAAATGAGGAAAAATGTTCGGGTGATAAACTTCCTTAGTTTATTAAATTTATCCTTCTCCTTTCAAGATATTTCTTCTTTCTCTTCCATTTCCCGTTTCCTCCCTGCGCGGTAATCTTCTTTAGTGCCTTCTACAGAGGCGGAACAAAGAAAGTTTACAACTTTTAAAATCGCATAGTTTTTTAGAATTGATCCAAACGACATGAATTTTTTTAGAAGCTAGAAGGATTAGTTTGCTAAGTGACGTGTTTCGTCGTTTTGTAAAAAAAATGCAATTGGTCGGAATAGCAAAAAGAAATAGTGAATGTCGTTTTTTAACCTTTTTTTTTAAGCCTGTAATCAAAATTCAAAAAACCTGTTTGTAGATTGAAGTAAGTTGCATGCATGTAAGCAACGTTGTCGGGCAAAAATTTTCGGGCGCGTGCGGAAAGAGCATCGTAAAGCGCTAAGTCACGCCTTCGAGAGCAACAGTGCCGTGGTGGGGAGTGTTCGTGAGTGAAGTATGCCGCAGAACGTCAGCAACCCACCTTACAGTTTACACGCATACTACGGCAGCTATTGGCCACAGGGTGGGGGAACTGCCCACGGCGTCGCTTTTTGCTTTGCTCACGAGCAATCGAAAGCGCTCTTGCCCGCCACAGCCTAGCTGTGCAGGTCTGCTCTAAGCTATAAACGCTTAAAGATCGCAGAATAAGGTCGAAAATCGTTGATTTTGGGAATTTCGCAACTTACTTAAATCTACAAACGTTTTTTTTTTAATTTTCATTGCAGGCATAAAAAATATTTAAACAACGATATTTACTATTTTTTTTTTGCTATTCCGACCAATTGCATTTTTTTCAAAACCACGAAGCATGTAACTTAGCAAACTAATTCTTCTAGCTTCTCAAAAAAAAACTCATATCGTTTGGACCAATTCTAAAAAAGTTATGCGATCTTAAAAGTTGTAATCTTTCTTTCGTCCGTCACTGTATATACATATTACATATATCTTCAACTTTATTCGTCCCAGTTATAGACCAATCGAATCACAAGGTATGCGACGTACAATTTTCATCTGATGCTGTGCACGAGTATCATTCCCCCCAGTATCTTCAACAAAGCGTTACGCAATTCGTATCCACGACAACTGCCACGGATTACCGGTGCAATTTTGACGGTGGATTCCATTTCCCTTTGCCTGAATCGTCTTCTGGCGAAGCGAGCAGAGTTCAAAGTTGTTCGAATAAATATTTATCTAGGATAATTATCTAAATGAATCCTCTTTAGTCCAGTATTTCATCCGGATAATAATTATTCGTTATACCAAATAGATTATTTTACTATGTTACTCGAATAATTAAACAGTATTTACTTGAAGAATGTATTCAAATAATGATACCAATAACTAATTCAAGTTTAAAATAAAAATATCTATCGATAACTATTCCCAAATAATTCGAATAATGAAACGAATAACTATTTACAAATTATTGGAATAATGATATAAACTGTTGATAGGTTTCGTTGTCTGCTGACCGATAACTCTTTGAAAAAATTATAGGGTAAACTTGCCTAATTCGTACCTGCGCCTAAATCGTACCCCCGCTGTTTCTTTTAACCTAAAACCGTCACAATCGCCCCTAGAGTTAGAAAGTGTAAACAACAGTTAGCCATACGTTTTTAACAAGCCGAGTCACCATGCCACCATTCCACAAAAAAAAATATAAAGCAGGTAAGTTTTTCGGGTACTTGTCACTGAAACTTAGCCATGATTATTAAGAATTTTGTACAATTACTATTTGTGAGAATCAGTGAACCAAATTTCTATGTGAAACTACGTATATTTTCAAGTTTATTTCTTGTTTTGACATCAACGAACAGTGCCCTATATTTTAGCGCCATAGATTTGAATTCAAATTGACCTACGTGCCTATTTCGTACCACCGCGTGTAAGCTTAAATCGTACTGGTACGAACATACAAAAATAATTAACAAGCAACTAAATAGCATCTCTGTACATAGTAGATATCTTTGGTGATAAAATAAGAGAAAATCATGTGGAATAATTAATTGAACAATAGTACCTACATGAGACTCATATCTGTTCCAGAAGCGACAAGCTATTATGGAAACAGAGATGGGTTTCTTAATGAGCATTTATCCAGGCAAAAAATATAAATAACGATTAAAAATTTAAAAAAAATGTTGTTCATTGTTTGCCGAATAAAAATAATTCACATTATTCGACCAACTTCAAACAACTAATAAAGATAAAATATTTTTCTTCGATTCTTAATTGAAATATTTTCTACATAATTCCTAAATCGCAACAGAAGCGCGTCACCGCCACCAGCATTCTGGTGCGTTGAACGGGGTTTGATTCCTCCCCTTGGAAACCAAACTCCTCCTGTGTCAATAAAAACGAGAAAACTAGCCGATAAATTTTAATTAACCCGTTAACCTCGGTCGTGATTCGTTGTAGGCCGGTTTTAATTCACCAACCGCGTAATTAGATCATTTGACGAGAGACGTTCCACGCTGAAACGACACACGTGTCTGTAATTGAAGTGTGCAATTCCCGCTGGTAGAATGCTGTGCCGCTTAACGTTGATTCGTATTAACGGCCCTGAATATGGTAACGATTTGTGTACAGGTATCAATATTTGTACTATTTATTAATTATGGAGCGACATAACGTTATGAATGATAATCTGTACGATCATTGTGAACGTCCATTTCGCTCAAACATTTGCTAGATAACTGCAAAAAGTGGGTGGGGAAAAAATTTGTTCAAAATCGTTTGTAGGTGGATTCAATAGTATTGATTGGCGTTTCTGTAACGAATCAGGTATATAGATGGGATTGTGAGCAAAAGTTTGATTTTGATATGGAAAGTGCAGCTGTAAATGCTCAAATTTCATCAGAGAAACTGTTTCTGTAGTAGCGTAATACATAAGTGAATGAATACTGAAAGATTGAAAATTATTCAATGTCGTTGGGAATGAGAATGATAATAAAATTTGTAGAATAAAAGTGTCCCATTTCGTGTATATTATTGATGAAATAAAATGTAAAAGCGTTTTAACGCATAAATGCGATTAAGCTGAAAATTGAAGTGTATAAAATAATGGAAAATGTAAAAGGATAAATTAATTCTCCTTGATTTCACTATGTAATGATTCTTTAAAATTTTGTTTTTTTAAATGTAACGTTAGTTTTCATATCAATAATTTTTTATTCTTATGTTACTCCCGTTTATTAGAAATAAAATATAGAATTCTCATCTCACATCGTGGTTTCTCAACTCACATTCTGGTTTTTCGATAATACCTACAAAATAAGAAATTTTAATTAAATTTTAAAAATGTCTTTGTGCATAACTCTATAACAGCACACAGTCTGTATAACATATTCGGCGAGTCCACTTTTCTTAAGACATTGTAAATAAAATATATTGTAAATTCTATAGAGATTATAATTTTGTTCTAACATTTCATGATAACTACAATAAAATAGTGAGTAAATGTTTCATTTTCGGGTATCTTGAATATAATAATTCATTAATGTTACGCACTAATCTCATTGTAGTGCAGATGTAAGCCTTAAGGTTCGAAAAGTTTAAAATAAAAAGAATTTAGGGTGTCCTGTTAATCTCTACGGCCATCAGATCCAATACATTCATATGTAAATTACGTCAATTACAATTTTCACAAAAGCTTTCAGAATGACTGTATCGCCCACACATTCACCAGTAACCATGAAACTTGTATCGGAACAATCTCGACTACGCTTCCTTGAATTTCAAATTTACACTTAATCCGTCCGTTCCATTTATTAAGAGGCCATGGTCCCGATTAAATCGGTTCTCGCATCCTTAATACGTAACTCTTCTAAGAAACAGCTGTGTTCGAAGGAGGGGAGAGTTGGGAAAAAGCGACACACAAATTAATGAATTTACTTGATCTCACAGTCTACTTTTACTTTTGTATAAAATAGACGGTGTTCCATAAATGCGTGGTACAAAAACGGCCAGATGATTTTTCATGAAAAAGAAACAAGTAAAAAATATAGAAAAAGTGTTTTTAATTGGTCGCTTAGTTTTCAGAGACAGTGATTTTCAACGTAAGACTACTTCGAAGTAGAAATAATAAAAGACAGGCATAACTACAATACGAAAAACAGAGAAAAATTTGTGATAAAAAGAACGAGAACACTTACAGCACAAAAATCAATAGTATATACAGTGTTTAAAATATTTAATGAACTAGCGGATCACATTAAGAATAAAGAGAGAGTAGAAGAATTTAACAGGTATTTTAAAAAGTATATAAAAGAAGACAATTAGAGCCGTAGGTTCTAAGCTATTGACGACGTTATCGAAATTATACGTCATATAGTGGTTATTATTGTGATTCATAATTATTTTTACGTTTTATATTTTATATCCTTATTAATATATAAAAGTGAAACGTTGTCTGTTTGTTTGTCCTTCTTTCACGCCTACACGGCTGAACGGATTTCAATGAAATTTTTTTACATTTTATATTTTGTAATATGTTATGTTGATGAAATTGTGTCTGAAAATGTATGGAAATGAGCACTAGCTACGGCTAATTAAAGCATAGGTATCTATGTATCCACTCTCCAGTCAATCAACTTTGCATTTCCGCTCCTTCAGGCTTTAGCTCAGCGCAGTCCAACTTGCCTCCTGAGAGGCAAAAACCGTCCCCACCATCGTCCGCCGTTGCCATGGCGCAAAGACGCCGCCGAGTCAAAGTACAGTGAACGTCGATGTCGTGCGTGACGTCTGAGCTTCCTTGTCTACGGAACTGTCACGATCTCTTTTTTAGCGTCGCGAGGTTTCAGTTGACAACAATTCACGCTACTCGAAAGAAAGGTTGGGAGGGGAAGCAGGCGTGTGAGGGGCCCCTACGCTGGACAGCGCTGCTTTAGCTCGTCGTTTCCTTGGGAAAGGTAACAAATCCTTGTGCTTTAAAGGGGTATTCGCTCGAAAGTGTGTGAAAAATGGGCAGTGTTTATGAATTTTTTCCTTCCAAAATAAGCGTTATACATTGGTCTGGTTTTGTACATTTTTTTACTGATATTTTACTAACACTATCACGCCGTTACATCAAAAAGTGAAAAATAATTACTATGTTAGAGGTGTTCGTGTGCGATCATTTTCAAATATTCCTCCTTCACGGTTCATATGATTGCGTCCATTGTATTTACTTGAAATAAAAATAACTACCTTTATTCTGTTCCGTAAACTTGTCTTTATCGTGCATACCGGAATTATACAAGTATCAGAAATATTTTCCGGTTTTATAACGGATCAAAGTAAAACGTTTTGGTTTAAAATGTCTTCTTCAATTGGTCGCCATTTTTTTTTTACTAATGAATGACTGAGCTAGGTAGTTGGCCTACAACAGAGAGTGAAGAATGTTCAAAACAGAACTTCTGATCATGATTACATTACAATATCTTTCATTTTATCCAAACTCTTATCTGATTTTTTTTAAAACTGATTGTAATTATAATGAGTTTAAGTTTGTGTGTATTAAGTTCCTTCGTATTGATTTCCCAATTGTAAGTTAAATAAAATGTTTTTTATAACTATCCCTACACTTTATGCTCTTAAATAATTCCTCACATTTCCTGTTCGATATTATTTACATCGAAAAGAGGATAAGTCCAAACAACAAAAAATGAAATTTGACCTTGTTAACAATTTGTAAAATCATTTAAATTTTATTGAACACAAGATACCTAATCAAGAAATAATATAGCCAAGCTTGATTGTTCTAATATTAATTCTATGGACATTAAATTTTTCTTTCATTTCCTGTAAAATTAGTTTTCGAGGACCTATCCCTTTTTCGAAATATCGATTCAATTGTCGGCGAAAAGTAGGGGATTAATGCAGAAATTGTGCGTGTTTTGTAAATTGCTGCGTGACAATTGGCCAACAGTTATTGCCGAATAAACGACCACAAGTACATACGGGCCGATAAAATGGTCCACGCGAAGGTATTACGTTACGCCCACGTAATGAACGGCGTTAACGCGAGAATGTTAAGAGCTAATGGACCAACTTCCCGGACACGACGAGTTTCAACGGCCGTAGCGAATCCTCTGGCAATGACATTGCCGTCTGTCATGTCGTGGATGTTGAACAATTCCTCCTTTTCATCTCGTTCCGTTAACTGTTTCTATTGTTTGAATAGTTACGTCTTTACGGGGTCAGCTGTCATTAGACGAGAAATAATTTTCCATAAAGTATACAATGTATATGATAACTTTTTCACTTCACTTATTTCTCTGTTATAAAAATAGTATAGCCGCATCTATTTAGTAATGAATACAGAAATTAATTTTTTTAATCAATGTGAAGACTGGGACATGCATGGTGAGTAATAAAATATATACCTACAGTGCGTGTCACTTAAAATCGTACACTGTAACGCTTAGCAGATTATCGTTTGAACAATACTGTTACCATGGATTTTAGCCACTTTCCTTGTAATGCAGTTCTCAACTGTATTTTATTAGAAACACAATGCAATCTAACTTTTTTCTAGTTCATGCGATACACGTTCAGTAACATTGATGTCTGGTGATTGTCGCGGCGCGTTTGGTGCGCATAAAATTTAAAATTATTTAAAAGCCCCATTTTTCTACACTGTGCTCTACGTTACTTTTTTATATATATATATTTAAATAACCCCATTTGTCCATCGTCTGAACTATAAATACATCCCTAGACCATTTGAGATGCTCCTCCAAACTTCATCGTTGACTAAGATTATGAATCTCCATCTCTTCGTTAGGCTTTCGCCACACATTTATTTTCCCATCCGATGCAAAAATATTAAATTTTGATTCGTCCAGGAATCAAAATCCGTGCAACCCGTCCGTGATAATAATTGCGTATGATAATACTTTTAATATAGTGTAATGTAGTAGTAATATAATCACTTTTTGTAATCCGTGGGTTATTTTTCACAATTTTCATAATCCACCGGGCATGGCCACATGGCGGCAAAACATCGTGCACACATTGCCGATAGATATTTTCTTGACCAATCGGTTCCGACACTTTTCCTGGGTGGTTTCTTCCTCAGAATGTCTACAGAATCCCGAATCCAATTCTGCGTACCGTATGCAGGCTAGATAATCAACTTTTCGTAAAAATGCAAAAATATTCCGTAGAAACCATGCACATCGGCACTTTTTTTAAACTTTTATGGCCATTAAAAACTATTTTTCATTTGGGAAACCCCCAAATTTAATATCTGTTTGCACTGGCATATCCTGCGAACTCTCCTCTATCATTTAAGACTAAATGGGACTTTGTAGCGTTCTTATTTTTACGAAATACTTCATTCTTGCCCAAAATCGCGCGTATTTACAAAAACTCATGTTTCTCAAAAACTCGGGATGATAGAGCAATTCTGTTTGCGGATTCGTGTTTGGGGCGAGAAATTTTGCAAGGATCACCCAGTAGATGTTGTAGATCAAATTCGTGTTGGACAGTGTAGTTCAAGTAAAGTGTGTTTCTTAACTTTTATCACAAAGCTTTTGTTTTCTTTCTTGGATCAATAGTATATTCGAAGAAACGCTTATTGTATGTTGACGTATGAAATGTTATCTCTTTATGCTAATTTTAGTTCCAACCTATGTATCTCAGAAGATACAAAATATAGGAGTATGTAATTCCCAAACGATTATTTTGTTTCTTAACTTTTGTCAAAACTCAACAAATTATTGAACCGAATTCGATGAACCATATACCAGAAGAATCTTTGTTTTAATGGGGCTGCTAGAGGCTATAGAATAATTTCAAAATCCACGTTTTACGCACAGTACTAATCAATACCGTAGAGGGAGCACAGGTATTTTGCTACTTAGTGTTTTATATTTCAAAGTTGTAGTTTGGATAGTCTTAACAAAACAATCTTACTTATATGAAATTATTTATGGGCTTTCATACCTTCTGTACATTTGTGCAGGTTTCTCTGGCACCTGTTTTAATTAAACATAAATTTAGTTTAATAATACAAGTACAAAACAAAAGAATTACGATATTACTGTGTCGAAATAGGAGAAACCACAAATTGAATAAGAGTTCATCAATTAAAATATAACAATGCAAAATTGAATCTGGAATGAGTGAAGAACGATTATGTGATTCTTTTAAACGAATAATAAAGAAATACGCTCACACATTCGGTAGAAAAATTTAAGTTAAGACTGAAGTCGGACGAGGTGAATCGGAATCCATTGAATTTTTTTATGCTTTTTACGTCTACAAAATTTAAGGCCATACTTGTGCATACGTAATAAATAACTGTTACAAGGTAACTAATAGCGTATATTTACTCATTGCCATACGTTACGTAGTTAATTATATCCCTTCTCTTTATTCTGTCTTTCATTATCTTTTGTTTCTTTCATGCGTAACTGAATAAACTGTGAACATTGCCATGTAAGAAAAGTGTAGGTACGTGGCTTTCCAACATCAATCACTGTTTAATTAGTATGAAAGCATAAAGCTTAGTAACCAGAATTAAAAGCATCAGTAATATATGGTAATTACAAACATCAAAACACTAATGGGTAGAATGTCTCTGATTTTTTATAAGTTTGTATTCACTAGAATAAAAGTAATGTAGCTTAAACTGCAAATTATGTTTCACCCCGTAACTACCCTAAAAGTAGGGGTATCGAGTTGATACTTGGCAGAAATAGTATTCTTTGAGGAACCTATCGATTGCTGTACACCAAGTTCAATTTGGTTTGGGGGCACTTTTCACTATACTTACCCGGCTAGACCCTGTATTTAAAATGCCATTAATTATTTTTTTTAAATTAAAAAATTTGGGCCGCCAGACTATAATGGCAACATTATTTTACAAGAATTTAATTTTATTTTTCAGATCCATTCCATTGATGTTTAAAGGAGATATCATACCGACCGTGGGGCAGCATTTTTTCTGGAGTGATCTAGAAACCTCAGAAGTAATAAATAATTCAATACAAAAATTATTATGCATAAATTTTTTCTTGCACTTTATGGACTAATACATCATGTGTAATAAGTATATTGTTTTAAATTTGTATTAAAACCCGTATAAAAAATTCCTAAGATCATTCATTTTCGCCGCGGATAGGGGTACGTGACACCTTAACAGGACACTTCAGGTTGAGGAACATCAACCACAAAACGTTGCATCACTACGTATCGTTAAGATACGTTGGGGAATGGAAGAAAGATTTAAGTGTATCAGTTCCTTAATTCTCTATTAGTTTGCATTAGAAAATGGATAATTTCATGAGGGATTAATGATTTGGTATGCGTAACTCCGGTTATCCGTTACCCACACAAGACTGTGATGATTCAACTGCTGAACTCGACTAATTTTTGAAGGCATTGATCGGTAAAATAGTATAAGTTAAGCGGACTACCATTATAAAATGGTAAGCGAAAAGGCATACCTTTACTTCAAAGTATTGAGTACGGAATGATAATCCGTCGTTATAATATCATCATTTTAATATCGAATTTTCGAAAGCATTCGACGTTGACAACATAATTCGTTTAAAAATAGTTTATTTGGGTTTATTATTATTATTTTATAATTTCCGCGCACTCAATTCCCCCGGGACCATTGCACCCCAGCCCGTACTGGCAGTCCTAATTGGGAAGGCACCCCGTTAGACTGGCCTCTCGTGTAATCTCGAGAAGCCCGCTCATGGTTGTGTCCTCCAGATTTGTCGTGCGAAGGAAGGCAGCCCCCAATAATAGTTGTCTCTAGTCCGCCATGCCATCATACTACGTTGTTAAGCAGAAAAGAGTTTATTCGCCCTCTCCACACCTCGGGCACCTTAGTTCCTGCACAATCCCAAGGCGCGCCAGCTACGTCGTCGTATGCCAGCGTCCTGTGACTATCCTCGCGGGCTGTGGAGTCGCTCTGTTGAGACGACAACTATATTTCTACAGTTGTTACTATTCTATATTTTTGTCTGGCACCGTCTAGACACGGTTGTAAATTCGGGATACTTTATTGTGGGCAATTGCCAGGCCTTCGATGTGAGCGTGAGAACGGCTCTCCGGCAGATAGACGCATTTTACAACGGCTGCATAATCCCCACGCCTAGTTTGTGTTCAACCAATGCCAGGGCTAATTTTCTCGACCGTTTTTTTTTTGTAAGCGACCAATCACCTTCAGTTGGATTTTTTCTTAGCGGAAACTTTAACTCTATCACCAGATCGAAACAAGCTCTCGTACGAGCAAGTTATAGATATTCATCCTTCGTCTTGTAACTCAGTTGATTTTTTAAATATACAGTTTATTGTTTTGTAATCCACGTGAATATTCATATCCTTTATTTATTTATCTCACACCAATACTAAGTACGTATGAGATACGGCTACGGTTCAGCAATCAAGTCCCTTTACCAAGGGACCCTTTTACCTTTCGCATGTCTCATGTGTTGGGTCTGCTTTCAGAGCTGATCGAGTTGCTGTCTTGTCCAGCGCCTTGTCCATTCCTTCACAGTACCCATAGAGACGTCTAAGGTGCAAAGCGGGTCCCGATCCGGTCTACGTGCTCCTTCTCAAGTCCTGTCGTCCGTCCTTTTATTATCTTTGATTCCGGCGTGTCCCGGAACCCATAGTAGTCTGACACGGTTGCTTATTCAGTAGGGATCCGAGTGCAGCCCCAGTGTCGCTGCGGATGTAGATGTGCTTCCCTTCGTAGCCCCTGTTCAGATTCAATCTGGCACAGGACCTAATGACTTGCACCTCCGCCTGAAGGACTGATATGTGTGAACCCAGTGCGATGGACCTTTCCACCCTGAGCCTCTCTCCCCATGTCCCGGCTCCGGTTCCGGTTTTTGTCTTGGAGCCATCCGTGTATCAGATGAGCCCGGAGAAAGCAGCTCCTTCGCGTTTTCCCCCCAGTCCTTCCGGCCTGGGAAACAAACGTCGAAGTTGTGTTGGAAGCGGTAGGCTGGATCACGTCGGTCTCTCCGGCAGTCCAGGGCTGCGTGAGAGTCCCTCCCTGCAAAGTATATCCGTATGTAGGCTCCATCATAAGAGGGAGCCCGAACTAAGGAACCACGGAGAGTCAGCGTAGCCACGGTGGTTAACGCTACTGATCAGCACGCGGGCGACTCGGGTTCTATCTATCGGATACCATGAAGTATTTAAGGCCCTAAGTAAAATTGCCAAGTAGTCACTGAATTTTATTAGCTTTGTTGCTCGTTTGCTGGCTCCTTATCTCTGATGAGGAAGTCACCGCTGCTCCGTTTGCGGAAGCAAGTGACTGAGCATGGAATTGGTATGGGTGGATCAGTTTCATCCCCTGGTGTTCTTGTCGAAAGGGAAACGTTTCGGGCATAGGGGATGTACCTTTTGGTATACTGCCTGCGTAAGTCACCCGGTCCGATTACCCAATCTCCACATTAGACGGCTTCAGTCAGGTCAAGTGTTTGCTCCTGACGGGTTGCATCGGAGCAACAGGAATCGCCTGGGAGACGCCGAGCGCTTTTCGCTTTCGACTCGGACAGCAGGGTTGTAGGAACTGCGCCATCCAATACTCGTTTCATGCTCACCCGTAGTCTTTCCTTCTTTCCTGAATTTCTTTTAATCGAGTGATTGCTTGACAGATCTCTAGTTCTAAACCGAAGAGATCGATGGAACTTTGCTTCCATCCATCTTTTTGGTTTAGTAGGCTAAGGGTTTCATGTACAGGGAGATCGATGGAACTTTGATTTCATCTATCTCTCTACGGGTCTTGAAACACAGCAATATCCTCGTGGTGAGACCTGGTAATAGGCGAGAACCGAGCCGATAGCTGCGATTGTCAAATATTCTAGTCGGATATAAGAATTTCTCTAACTTACGATACTATGGTAGAATGTAAGAACAAAATATGTAACTTGAAATGTTGTTCGATTGTTCCTACCGGACCCCAGAACACGAGTATAGTGTTAAGGTAGAAAGATAAGTGCAAGTTGGAATATTTCAGCGAGATACTGGAAGTGGTGGGTATTCGACAAATTTTAAAGTCCTCTCTGCTTCAGCACCTTATTGAAATATACCAAGTTACAATTCCTTGGCGAGGTTTTCCACATTACATCATGAAAGCATGTCTTCCACATTGCCTTCCACGCGCATTCCTCCAAATTCCACAAGTTGTTTATATAAATTTTTATGTTAAATAAATTTGTTTTGCGTTAAATAAACTCGAATAGGATAGCAAGGTTAAAAGGCGTATGTGTTCTTGTTTTGTTGTGATCCTTCTTTCTCTGTTGTTGGACGGAATACATTTATAAAATGATCTTTAAATTGTTACTCTAACAGAATCATTTGTAAATCGCGGGTTTCGAATGACCTAGTTTTACACGTGTTGAATTCTAATTCCTACCACGCGTAGCGTTACAATCTGTTTCGAGACCTCACCGGTAACGTTGCATGCGACACTAAAATGGTAAGGGGGTCCTAGGACCCCCCCAAACGTTAGTAGAGGTCAGAGGATACCGCATGCTTAAGACGATCTTAAGAATAAGCAACGACTGTGAACACAGGCGAGGTATATGATAGACCTATCACCTTATGGATATTTGTGTCGCCACCCAAACTGCGTTACCGACCCATAATTTGAGGACTGAATGTAGTGGCATCTGCTCATGAACAGCGTCCAATTCGGCAACTACTCTGAAATGTGTTGAAATGCTGAAAGGTTTGTGCATGCTTGATACGTGTGACTTGTTTGAAGGCCTTTGCTACGCTATGCTTTAGCTCGGCTTGTTAACGACTCACGCGGATTTCTTTTCGAAAATCCATTTCGGGGATTAAAGACACTATGGTGCTCAAAAATGGTATTTCTTCAAAGCCCAGTGAAAGCTATAAATTGCAAGATGACATTGGTTATTAGTACTTTGCGTGAAGTAGAACCCTTTCACGTATCGTACGCCGAAAAGTATTAAAAATTCACGATGTTACTGACATTCCCGCGAGTTTCTAATACACTGTTTAAACATTCTACTGAAGTAATAATAATTGGATTCTATTTCCCCGAGCATTACTTCTAAAATCTAATTTTTAAAAGCCTCGCAGAAAGTTGCACGATGCACGAGTGTCGTGGGGTGCATGGATGCAACTAAAAATCGAGTTACTTTTGAAACCCGCTTTGCGAAATAAGATTTTGTCTAGCCCTGAGAAATTCATCGGTTCAATGTTCGGTGAAGTGTGTGCATGTCATAGTGCATATTATTTCCTGATTTCCCAATTCGTGCAACAATTTCATCGATTACTGGACCATGTGGGAGGCCTTTTAACAGGATTTCACTGAGATATACCCGTTACCTAGAAGACTTTTTTAGAAACTGACTACTTCGTCGATGTTAGTAACTAAGGGGAAGAAACAAGTATGTCACTCATATTTCTCCAAATATTCCTCCAACTATTCATTTACACTAAGTTCAACTAAAATGTATTTATACATTATAAATAATACTGTGTGATATGTATAAGCATTAACATTCATTTATCGAACGATTAAACATTGAGAATAAAAGAGAATTCATTCGGCGTAGAAAATCATTTGCAAATTCAAGGCCAAATGTTACTAATTGCTTGATATCTCAAGTTGTATCCATCGTAGTTAATAATAATTTATACTGGCCGGTTAGTGCAAATGTTGTTAACATTATTTGCCATAGCAATAGCCACTGGAATGGATATTTTAGCAGAAAATCCATTTTTACCGAAGAATTCGTTGGATTTCGCAATTGTAATCAACCGTCGACCTTGTTTTGATCGGGGGACATGGTTTCCCGAAGTGTATATAGGGAGCTCACGGAGCTCCATGTACTCAGTCGTCGTCGGTCCTCCGGGCCTGGAGGACCTCCGGGGACCCTGGAGCTGGTGAGCCTACTGGACCTACTGGACCTACTGGACCTCCTGGACCTCCTGGTCAGGATTTCAGCGCTGGTCCTTCCAGCACCCTATTGCCCCCTGGAATGGAGTTCCCGAGCCACCTGGACCATTCGGACTTCCTGGGGACCTGGTCAGGGTTTCAGCTCTGGTCATTCCTGCACCCCCTCGGCCCCCTGGAACGAAGTTCCCGAGCCACCTGAACTTCCCGGGGACCTGGTCAGGGTTCCAACCCTTGGTCCTTCACCCCCTCGGCCCCCTGACCTAGGTTAGCTTATTCGGTTGGTGCCGATGAAATTTTCGGGTTCGTTAAAAGCCATTCAAAATGTTATTATTCTGCCAAGGCCAAAACCGATTTCTTTTCATTTTTATCTGATTTATTCGATTGCTTTTCATCATCTGTTCTATTTCATACATTCCTTCGTGGATTTTTGCATGAGTCGTTTTATTTCGTGTATTTCTTCGATGGGTTTAAATTATTTAATTTATTCGATGCATTTCTTCGATGCGTTTACATGATTTTTTTTTTTTGCATTTCTTCGATGGGTTTACATGATTGATTTTACATGATGCATTTCTTTGACTGGTTTACATGATATATTTTATTTGATGCATTTCTTCGATGATTTTGCATGATTTATTTTATTTGATGCATTCCTTTGATGGTTTTGAATGATTTGTTCCCTCTCGTGCATCTCGTCGATGGATTTATATTTCCTGCTCTTCTTCATGTAGGTATCTCTACGATGGTTCTGCATGCTCGTGCGTGCTCTTCTGACAATTTCAAATCATGTCGATCGGCACCAACCGAATAAGTATGTTCTTAGTTTTCTCTGAAGTCCACCATACTATTACTAACATAATGTAGTTGATTGTTTCAGCATTTCAGATCCACGCTCTCGCGGGAAGGAGATTAATAAAATAATATATTTAAAAGAAAATAGTGAAAAGTGATAGTGAACAGTGGTAGTGAATGAAGACAACTAAGGAAGCCTAGGTTAATTTATTATAGCATGAAGTATTTAAGGCCCCATGTAAAATTGCCAAGTAGTCACTGAATCATTAGCTTTGTTGCTCTTTTATTGGCTCCTCATTTCCGATGAGGAGGTCGCCGCTACTTCCGTTCACGGAAGCAAGCGACTGGGCATGGAATCGGTATGGGTGGATCAGTTTCATCCCCTGGTGTTCTTGTCGAAAGGGAAAAGTTTCGGGCGTAGGGGGTGTACCTTTTGGTATACTGCCTGCGTAAGTTACCCGGTCCGATTTCCAGTCTCCTCGTTAGTCGGCTTGAGTCAGGTCACACCTAGTGTTGCTCCTGACGAGTCGCTGGGTGCAGAGGAATCGTTTGGGAGACGCCGAGCGCTTTTCTCTTTCGCCTCGGACAGCAGGGTGGTAGGAACTGCGCCATCCAATACTCCTTTCATGTTCACTCGTAGTCTTTCCTTCTTTGCTGAATTTATTTTAATCGTATGATTGCTTGACAGTTCCCTATATTCGATATCTAAACCGAAGGGATCGATGGAAATTTGTTTCCATCCAGCTCTTTGGTTTAGTAGGCTAAGATTTTCATGTAAAATTGCCAAGTAGTCACAGAATTTTATTACCTTTGTTGCTCGTTTGCTGACTCCTTATATCTGATGAGGAGATCGCCGCTGCTTCCGTTTGCGAAAGCAAGTGAGTCAGCATGGAATTGGTATGGGTGGATCAGTTTCATCCCCTGGTGTTCTTGTCGAAAGGGAAAAGTTTTGGACGCAGGGAGTGTACCTTTTGGTATACTGCCTGCGTAAGTCACCCGGTCCGATTCCCAGTCTCCTCGTTAGTCGGCTTGAGTCAGGTCACACCTAGTGTGCTCCTGACGAGTCGCTGGGTGCAGAGGAATCGTTTGGGAGACGCCGAGTACTTTTCTCTTTCGACTCGGACAACAGGGTGGTAGGAACTACGCCATCCAATACTCCTTTCATGCTCACCCGTAGTCTTTCCTTCTTTGCTGAATTTATTTTAATCAAGTGATTGCTTGGCAGTTCCCTAGATTCGATATCTAAACCGAAGGGATCGATGGAACTTTGTTTCCATCCATCTCTTTGGTTTAGTAGGCTAAGGGATTCATGTACAGGGAGATCGATGGAACTTTGATTCCATCTATCTCTCTACGGGTCTCAAAACGCAGCAACCTCCTCGTGGTGAGACCTGGTAATCGGTGAAAACCGAGCCGATAGCTGTGATTGTCAAATATTCTAATTAGATATAAGAATTTCTTTAACTTGCAATACTATGGTAGAATGTAAAAATAAAATATGTAACTTGAAATGTTTGTTCGTTTCTTCCTACCGGCCGCCAGAACACGAGTATAGTGTTAAGGTAGAAGGATAAGTGCATGTTGGAATATTTCATCGAAATACTGTAACCGATGGGTTTTGACAATTTTTAAAGTCCTCTCTGCTTCAGCACCTTATTGAAATATATTCCTTGGCGAGGTATTCCACGTTACATCATGAAACACATGTCTTCCACAAATAATGTTATTGTTTATATAAATGTTTATATTCAATAAATTTGTTTTGCGTTAAGTAAACTGGAATAGAACAGCAAGGTTAAAAGGCGTATGTGTTCTTGTTTTGTTGTGATCCTTCTTTCTCTGTCGTTGCCCGGAATATGTTTATAAAACGATCTTTAAATTGTTACTCTAACAGAATCATTTGTAAATCGCGGGTTTCAAATGATCTAAGTTTTACCAAAGAGGAGATATAATAAGAGGCGTCACTCCGGGCGAAACGTTTGAAGTCCTTACTTGACCTTGGCATTTAAATTGGTTGTCTATTCGAGCGGGATATTCAAATCAACTAAATTTACCTTAACGCAGTTGGCTGATTATTGTCGAAGTTTACCGATCCATGCCGAAGTTTACCGATCCATGCCGAATGAACATTTAAATTGGTTGTCTAGTGATTTCCCCAGTTTATTTCTGTCCTTGTCGAGTGACGCCTCTTATTATATCTCCTCTTTGGTTTTACCCGTGTTGAATTCTGATTTCTACCACGCGTAGCGTTACAATCTTATTTTAGACTGAATCGATAACGTTGGGTGTGACATGAAAATGGTAAGAGGGCTCGCGAGCCCCCCCCCCCCCCCCGAGCGTGTGACACAAAATTACATTGCGTGATGGGTCTATCCTATACCTCGTCTGTGCTGTGAACACCGCCCTGAATCTGTTTCCCACGGCAACTGCTTGTAAACCTAGAGGGCGCTCGCAAAACAGTTAGATTTCACGAGGTCGGTACTTCAGCCTTAGTGACATGGACCTCCATAAGATGACAGGCGAAGTCTCGTCTATGATAAAACAATATGATTATTATCCAATGTGTTAGAATGTACAAATATCACAAAATAATTTTTTATGTATAAATTATTTCCCTTTATTACTTAAGATAAATATTCTTCTTACTTTCCTTTTGGTTAAACTGTTAGATATTTAGTTAGTACCTTTGTCACTAGAGGGCAACATAATAGGATAACAGCATGCCTAACGGAATAACTTTGTTCAGGTTTACAATTAGGCATGAGACTAAAGGTCCCTTATATTACCAAAATTGACTTCTGAAAATCTAAGAATATGCGTATTCAGACGCTTATTAACCACAAGTCAATCAGCAACTATAAAGATTATATTATCCTTAAACCTCAGGAGTATAAACACATGTATGTATACTTCTTTTAAACCATCAAAATGTTGAACCCACTTAAAAATCGTCAACACTGGACATATTTTCGTCGTTATATTTATATACCAACATTTTACAAGTATTAAAAAAGTTCATAATTAGTGGCTGTCGCATCTGTTTCTTTTCGTGTATGAAGCTAAATTCTTGCAAACTAAACTTAATACCGAAGAATGTAGTTAAAGATCACAGAAAGAAATGATTATGCACACGTATGTACATACAACATACATTCAGCAAAGTGATACGCGAAGTTACACATTACCAATATAATTGTTTAAAATAAATACATTGATTAGTCTGCACAATGGAAGCAAAAACTCATTGATGTGGTATTAAGTAAGTACGATCCTTCGATCTCCGTTCTCTGTCATCTGCTGCCTACGCAATTGTTCTCGAATCGTTCGCCAAAGAATCAACACGTTCCTGAGTAAGTTTCTGTGTTAGGTTCGCCAGATGGCACGACGACGGTCACCTGTTTACCTGAATTTTTACCTGCACAGCTCTATCATCAGGGACCGACCGGCCAATCGCGGCGCCGACCCTGGGGCCCCACTCCCCCTCCCTTGTCCCTGCCAGCCTGTTGCCCCTTCGCCCCCCCTCCCCGCCCTTTCATTTGCCGCCTGGCTCGAGTGCAATAGGCTACGTAGTTCAGAAATTCGTCCGCTGTAAGCACGAATCCAATTTATAGCGTTAGCTTTCGTGGCTGCTTTCGGCCTATCTACGCCGTGTTAGTGCATACATACTCGCGCATTAGTGCATCAGACCTCACGGACTACCAGCACCGGGAACAAGAACAGGTGAGCGATTTTTCTGTATTCATTAACGCGTTTCCTATCGATGAAAGACTCGAACTCGACGATCGTTCCTTCATTGAAGTGGCATCGGATACGCTGTTCGACTAATAAGACGAACTTCCCAGTGGCACGCCAACTAAGGACATGCCATTGGATTATTCCGTCTTCGAGGACGTCGGATATTTGTAGGCGTGTTTGCTTTGGCTCCAGCTTCTTCCTGAACGCTTGTTCTTTCTCTAGAACGAGCGTTCCGACTCTGTTTTTCGATTAAGGTCGCGCAGCACCATGCGATTGTTGCCACAGTATTCGACGAACAAGCTTACAGAAAGCGGAATTGACGTGTTACGTGCGTTCTTTTCTTCTTCCTTGCATCCTCCAGGAATCGACCTAATTTTATATCATTTTTCAACGATATGTTGAACAAATGTCCCATTAGGACACGTAACTGATTCTTTCAGTTAATTAGTCGGCTGATTATTTTGAATTAATCGAGGTATGATTTGGGTAATACAAGGTTGGATATAATTGAAAAGATTTGAGAGTTATCGACTGAGCTCACCAGCATTACAAAATTGGAATGTGATGAACTACGCGTCCTTAACATTATACACATTCCGTACGCTGAAGGCGTACACGCTGCTTGAATTAATGTTCAACGCGTATATACCTATTTCGATTCGTTATTGCGAAGCTTCCAGTGGAACTTTACGTACATCATATTGAGTGAAACAGATCTACTGCCGAGTCATCGAAAAAATATTCCTGTCTACCTTATCGGCATCTTTCTCCTAGTGGCAAACTGAAATAAAGTTTCCGCTTTTCAACTTACTCGGTACTTCAATATATTTGTAACAACGTATTGTTTTTGTTCTTCGATATAATAAACGCGTAATAATATTAGGCTTAGAAAGATGTATCATAATACAAGAAAAATAGTACTGAGTTCGAGAAATTTATTAATTTAATATCAATTGTATACGTACTACGTATACGTCCTGAAACGATATTATATAAATAGCTTCCATAAGATTCCATAAATGTATATTGTATTACTTATTATATACAGTTCTGCTGATCTAAACGAAAATACGTAGATTTCCACAGTGGATGGTTGTTTCACCCATCATTTACGTAAACTAAATGTGTGCACCGAGGTTAACTACAGATTGACTTAATGCCTCCACACAACCATTTTACTTTCGATCCTTTAACTCGTGCTTCGTGGTCAAATGATTTTTGAAACGCCGTCAACCATATTTGAACGGACACTTAGTATGATTCCAAATATAGAGTTTGTTTTTAAACGACCACCAGATCGTCACATTTGTCTTTCCTCGATCAAGGTAGATATAAGATACAGCTATTATTTCTGTTGATTAATGCAAATTAATGGATGAATGCGATCGACGTTAGATTCATGTTAAGAGCAGCATGTGGCAGTACACTTGTGATTCGAATATTCCACGCATTATTTCAGTTATGTTAAATCTTAGAAATTAAGTACCGAACACTGGTGCATAATTTTGAAGTTAGAAAACAATTAAAAAGATAATATTATTAGACGTAGATGTGCGATTACCTCTGTATACCGCTGCAACGCGTATCGTCAGCAGCTGATTAGTTCTTATTTTTGCGTCACATTGGCGCCGACTTCCTACGCAACAATGAAGTCGATAAGAAATGTGAAAGGGGACGTGTCCCTGTTGTTAACAGCAATCCGAATCGATATGAAAACTTTTATTGTATAAAAATTTAACTCTGACTCTAGAAATATATCAACTTACAGGTGATATTTAAATAATATAATTGTGAGTATGCGCAACGTATACTACTTGCATGTTGTTTTCAGTGGTGTTTGCAACAATAAAATACAAATTTGACGTTTCATTCCCCAGTTTTATTTGGAATAAGGTTTAAATCTGTAATTAAAAGCTGCACCGCTTTGACATTCGCATGACCAAATTAATTGTAAGAGTATTGGAGGCTCCAATACATTTTTTTTTGTAGTCCCTCTGTGGAAAAAATAATTTAGACGATTTTCAATTCTTTTTTTCTCAATCTTTTCTAATGTGTTTTACGATTTGTCTATATATTCCCATTTGTGATAGTATCAATAAAAACGGAAGAATATGCCATTTTTTTTTCATTCAAGGGATCCCTGCTATAGAGAATCAAGTACATATTATGTATTTACACGGCGAAACGTTTAACCCTGAAAGGTCACACTGGGTTAGCGTAACCCAGTCTGTTAGGAAAACTCCGAGCATTTCTGAACGGTAAAGTGTGGGGATTAGGACTTTAGTAGGAAAAAATTTGATACATCTACACATCCCCCCCCCCCCCCCCACACACACAAGATCACTAGTATGCCTGAAGTAATATCATTGCAAATGTAGTCCGTGGGTGACGTTCACCCAGTGTGACTCTAACGTTAGGAAATCCAAGTGAAAATCGATTTTGTAGTTAATATTTTATTTTCTTCGAGAATTTATTATATGTACAGAATATTTTAGTTACCAAGAGTGAAATACATATTTTATGAAAAATGGAAACGTAGATATAAATAAATAATTGTATACATTTTGTTAGTTTCACTACACTCGTAGAATAAATTACTATTTTAACCATTTCATCCTATTATTTTACATTTTTGTATCCGATTTTCATGAAATACATACAATTTTTAAGAGATTTTCATTTCAGCTCTCTGTGACCGGTATTTTTGATTTGTCATTTTAGATTTTCAAAGCCATCAATGAAATTACTTCTGATACTGTATACTTAATGTCAGTAGCAGTTTATGTTCTTATTTTCAACGAAACAGGCGATTCTTCGCAGAGAACAGTTATTAGGTAGAAGTAAAAAATTACTCAACTTCACCTCACCAAATAATTATATTTTTTTGGACCAATCATAATAATGCATTTTTTTCCTTAAAGGATGACTCGAAACCTTTCAATTACTGTATAATTAAACCCTCGTATCTTTTTCTGAAAGTAACTGTGATTAAAAGGAAAAAAAAACAAATTTTCAGAACTTTCACTAAAATGATCTCTTTATCTTCAAGATCTTTATCTCTAGTACCAAACGAGTTACGACTAAATCACCTATATATATCCTTTTTCCTTATTGTCTTACGAATTGATCAAAAGAAAAAACATTAAAAACAGTGTAGTACATCCAGAGATATAGGCAAAAAAACGCCCTGGGTTACGTTAACCCATGTGTGCGTGTAGCGGGAGTAATTTATAGTGTGACCTTTGAGGGTTAAGAGACACCTGGTGAATTATAATTCAATTTAATTATGATTCGTTAAAGCGGTCGTTGAATCAGGCTAGAAATAAAATCTAGAAGTAAAATCCTATTAGTAATTATGCTAAAAAGGGGGCCGAAATTCCTATTCTGTTGAATTTCAGATATGTGTAGAGGGGAGGATCCTGAGTAATATGCACTTTGTCTGAAGCGTGGGAAGAACGTGGTTTAAGAGTTATGACAAAAAGGTGATGGTACTGGTTACATTACATTTACTCCAATATAGGTTAATAAGTGGTTTCTGTTGTTGATCTCACTTCGAGTACTTCTTGATTCAATGTTTACATGTCTCAGTTTTAAGGCAGCCATTGTTTATTCAAAAGTGAAACGAGGTGTCACTATAGGTTTGTGGCTAGATTGGAGGTGGGAGGAGGCCTGTTGGGGAGAGGGGCGCAGCTACTCCAACACTACACTACGTCCATGCGTAGTCTGCCTCCCCCCCCCCCCCTCAAATTTAGTTCTAAACATGTACCGATACCTCGTGACATGTACTGAAGCATTCGAGAATATCGGTAACATAGTGATCTCATCTGGATCCTTACCAAATCTACTAATTCTAAGGATTGTATATCTTATAAAACGTACATGTATACGGAAACTTTAATTCTTCATAACTTTTGAACCACGATCGTCCCACGCTTCGGACAATGTGCATGTTACTCAAGATCCTCTCCTCTATAACATATTTGAAATTCAACAAAATTAGAGTTGCGATCCCCCCTTTATGCATATCGTTGCCATCCCATTTTGCGTTCTGCAGTAAAATATTAAACATTCTTCTTACGGACAGTGTCTCACGAAAATAGTATCAAATGACGAAAATGTAAAGTAAAATAACAAAAATATTTCTTATTGGAAAAATATGTCGTCACAGTAATCTTCTATTAATTCTTCTAGTTTCTTTTTTAATATTTCAGTTTATTTACATTGAACTTATACGACGAAGTCTTTTGCAGATCTAGAAAAATAATGCATAATTGATGACAATTTGTACGCTATGTTTTTTGTGGTACGAGAAATAACAGCTGCTTTGTTGCTTTATCTATCTTTTCATTGCCTGCTGTTCTAATGTAACTAAATTTAAACGATTATTTCAACAACATTAATATAATTTTAAATGTATCAACTTTTATGGAGGAAATTAAATTTCCAGATAAATTAATATGAAATCCCATCAAACAAAATCAAATTAATTGTATTATGTCGCTGATGATCATTGTCAACAATTGATACGGTAGTATTAAATACTCACTGAAAAGCGGAAAACACATATGAATAGAATAAACAATATTCGACTACATCCAGTCTCTTACTTGTTAGTTACTCTCTAGTACCTAACTAGAGTCTAGTACATTGTTTTTAAATTGCGTGACACCTTGTACAGTTTTTCCAGTATAGTCGTACATTCTTATCACAAATCGCGAGAACAATACGTCACTACGAAGTAATCTCTGAAATCTCAGATAACAAAAGTCGTTATCAACGTGGGTAAAGACGAAAGCTCCAACTCCATTACGCAACCTGTTTTATTTCGTGACTCGCGCGGCTCTTTTTCATACGTGGTCCATACTGTTGAAGCTCACATGTTTATAAAAAAAAAGTGGACATTCATTAGATTTACAGAATAACGCTGTCTTTTTAACATTATCATCCCTTGGGTTTTTTTCGATCAACTCGCGTCCTCATTTCTTTGAGGTCTCCTCTTACTTCGAGAAAAATAGAGTCGAACCGGTAGTATCGGAGCACCTGTTGTCTAAATGTTCTAATATGCAAATGTTCTGTCATTTGAAAGCCGCATTAGTTGGACAGAACATTTCCTTCTATGATTATATAGGTATATTTTATGTATCTATCTCCTTTGCTATTGAAACAAGTACGGACGTAGTACTTCCATCCTTTCATAATGATCAAAATTATTAGTATTCATACCACTATAGTATGAAGTTGACATTGTGTATGTACACATTAGCATCTTACATGTAATGGCATCCAGGAGAAAACCTGTAGTATTAATTATTTATTGGAACGAAATAAGTAGCAGGTACTTTAGAAGTTAAGTAATGATGGTCGTGCTACAGAATTAACAAGAATATTGCACTACATTGGATGAAATATACCACTACTTTTCATTTTTGGTATTCTTACTGGTACCATTCTTTTTGAAATGTAGAACAGTTATCATGAGGAAAGTGAGTGTTCCGAAAATTCCCTTATCCGAACGATCATGTCTCGTTATTTATTCGTATACTGGATGTTCTAGTCACTACTCACTACTGTATAAGGAAATTGTTGACAATGTGTGTGTTTCTCGTTCTTCGACATTATGTTAAATTACAATCTGGGCCAAAAGTCATAACAGAGTTAAAAGCCACTCCTTTGATCTACACTTTTCTTCTGCTTTTCCTATGAATTATTTTATATACAGTGAACACATTCAGATTCTATGATAGTTCTTTTGTTTCTGTTAGAATGCAGGAAATTGAACAACAGTTGAGTATAAGTTAAGGTGACGTAATAAAAACACAGACGTGGGAAACTCCAATTCTACAATCCAACTTCACTGTTTGGCTGTTTAGGACAGCATATGGCGTGGTTTGCCCTAACACCATATGCACGAAATATTGTAAAAGTGTTCGCGAAATGAATGCCAACTGTGTGAAGTTTGGCCACTCTCCGCTGTGCATGTGTGCTAGCTGGAGCGATAGTTTTAGCTGTGTGCACCGCAATAGCACTTAAGAAGATAATAATAATAATATAGCAGTTCATTCAAACAATTTCATACGATAAAAAAATCGAACTTCTGCGAAATCATTCCATTGTTTCTACTGTCTGTAGCAGTGATGGACAACCTATGGCTCGTTGTAAGCCAAAAGTGGAAACCTAATACTCTACGTGGGCCGCAATATTGTATACTTAAATATACTAATAAAAGAATTTTAATTTAGGGGGTGAGTTTGCTACGTCTGACAGATTTATAATTGAAACAATTGCGGGCCGCAGGTCAGTGGCTGGAGGCCAAATGCGACCCGCGAGTTGCTCATTACTGTTGTAGGCGACATGACGATGTGACTGATTTGAATTTTGAACGATAGATCTGCAAGACATGAAATTGTTCCGTTAATTTAGTATGCTTTTTGTAGAATCTTATACTAATAAAAAAAAAATTGTTACTTAGACATGGTTCAAAATTATTTTTAAATTTCAGTTTCACATATGCTTTGTACAAGCAGAAATCTATTTAGTAACAGTTATTGCATTGTTACTTCAGTTCCCACGTGTGAAATTATATCATACCTTTTTAAGCATGATTTATGGTTACCTTTATTGAGAAAAGAACGTATAAGATTGTTCAGAAGCTGAAATGCGACCGCAATTCATATTCTAGTATTCTGTGAAGAATCACAGTAGAAACTTGTAACAAAGTAGATCTACAAAGTAGAAAGTTTTTTTCTAGTATTTAATCATTTACTAAAAAAATTTATCTGTACAGACATTCATTCGTATTCACAAAATGGTTCAAATACATATTAATATTAAAAATGAACTACTAAAATTTAAAAATAAAAAATTAACCAGTTACTGTTATATCACAATGTCATATCATCTCGCTGTAAAACAATAAAAAATCTATTCGAATTACAAGAGTAAAAAATAGATTCTTTTTTTATTTGCTGACGCATAGTAAAGACCACGACGAAATGGATAAAATCTCCACGTCTACGTTGCAATATCACGAAAGTTAAAATTCTTGAGAGTAAATGAGAGTGTTTTACTTCGATAAAGTTCGATGTGATCTGGTAGTTTACCTCGTCGCGGCCGCATTTAGAACGATGGGAACGGCGAAATACTCGTTCCTCTAATAATAGGTATATCGCATCTCTGCGTTGTTTCGTTTCGTTACGCAATAGCAAGGTCAGTGTCCATTCGAGCGATCTATTTTTATCTGGGGAAGCTCAGAAACTCAAGCTTCTCTTCAATCGGTCTAACTGTAAGCCAGGGTTGGGGAACCGGTGACTCGCAAATCGGGAGCCGCTGCCGCTCGTTCCTCTCGCCTGCTCCGTTGAGCCATGGAAGAACGACCCCCCCCCCCCCCCCCCATTATTTGGCCCCTTCATTCTATACTGGCCGCTCGTGAGCCGCACGGAGTTCTCTCGGTGAACTCCAACGACGCGTGGCTCGTCGAGGCGACAAAGCACAGATCTTTGTTCGTCGCTCGAGCCGAGCCGAGTCCTCGGGCTAACCAAGCCTTCTCGCGAGCCGAGCCAAGCTTCACGTGAGCCGAGCCGAGCCACGCGCTGTTGGAATTCACCACTACATAGCTGATATTACTGATAGTGGGGGAACCGGTTGCCTGTGAGTAGGATTCGTGAAGGTTCCCGACAAAGAAGAAGCAAGAAGTTCCTCAGCCCTGGTCTAAGCGACTGTGAAAGAGACCGGACCGTGCAGAATGGCGGTCAAGGTGTGTGTGAGCATCATACTGTCGCTATGTATTTGCAATGTGTAATCGTCGACTTTTCCAATCGTAAATCTGTTAATTTTTCGTTTAATCGTACTGAAGATTGCTTTCCCTGTGCTTTCTCATTCAAATTCTTTAGTTTATACGATGCACGCTTGCCTTTGTCCACGTTCCATCAAAAACCTTTCGGGCGGTGTCATTTTTTAAATGTTCCCGCGCCCGCGAAACGTCCGAGTCTCTCATTCTTGAATTATGTGGATAAGTATATAGTAACATAGACCGCATACAAGCAAACCTCGATTACGGGAAGTTGTAATTCGATGAACAATGTACCCATAATTGACTTTCCGGAATATCCAAATGATTATACACTGCTGGTCAAAATTAAAGGAACATTATAATTTTCCAAAAATTTTGGTAATTTTCAACTGGTTGTATCTCTACGAAAAATGGTCTAAAAAAATATTTTAAAAAAGCATTTTAACGCCTGACGTTTCTAGTTTTTGACTGAAGGACTAAAAATTCTTTTCATCCATTATGATACTGTTTTATCAAAATGAAGCGCAGGAAACGAAGTATTCAAAATTTTTTGCCTAGTTTGAACGTATGCATGGGCCAAAAAAAGTTTGTCAGGCAAATCCAATGGAGGGTTCTTATACAGCAAACATTTCTCTTTAATTTCAATTTTTTGTTTTGCTGTATGATATTTATTGACCAAGTTATTGACGATCAAAGCAAAATAGATACTTTTGGACACCTACAACTTGCGAATACATGATTATAAAAATTTTTTCAGGGATGTTTTGGAAAGCTAAGAAATTTCCCTTTCGGAGGCTTTAGTGACCAATTTAATGAGATTTTTGTTCATTGTATAAAATTTATGTTAAAATGATCCCATAAATTATATATTTACCATTTTTTTACAAAACATGATGTTACTTCAAGGAAAATCATGGAATCTTTCATGTATCCACGTTCTCTTCAAGTTAAAACTACCCTTAAACACTGTGCAATGGGCCGGACTGATCTGTTTTTTTTCTTCTGTATGTCCTAGTCCTAAATGGTCAAGCATGGGATATAGCCTGAAAATTGAGGGATCACCTGTTTTACGTCATGGTTTTTCTTCAAAACTCTTATTTTGTTCCCGCGGCGTTTGAACGATTGTTGCATGTTTTTTTTGTTAGTTCAACATCATTTTAGTAAAAAAAAAAAATATAAAAAATTTAGGAAGAACATTTTTATCCAGTCTCTCCGCAATGATAAAAACTGTACTTCAATAACTGGCATCAGCACCACTCAAAGCGTACTACAAGTTTTGCGGTGGGACCTACGCCTCATTGCGCATGCGCCAACACAAGAGACGCCGCACTACGGCCTGCCACTCACGCAACAACCTGCTACTCCAAACTCGATTTTTAGCTCACTCCTTTTCAATCGAATTACGCCCTGACGTCACCTATCTGACTACGAAGTCGCTCGACTTGTGGCTCTTATAGTTGCGCACTGGCGACAAGTTTCCGGCAACTTTTATGGAATTTGTATTCCTTATGTAAAAGTAGTCCAATTTGCATGAAATTTAGTATATTTTTAATCGGTAGAACGCCAGGAATCCATTGGTGTCACTTTCATATCGATACGATGAACAATAGAGAACTTATTAATATACAGTAATGAATATTTTACGCTCGACTGCGGAGCGTCGACCTCGATTCGCTGCGGTCGCCCGAGGATTCAAACCTGTTTCAGAAAAAAAGAATTCTTTATTGTTTATTGTATCGATATGGAAGGACCACCGATGGATTCCTTATATTTTTTCGATGAAAATCGTACCAAATTTTATGTAAATGGGAGTATTTGTAACGAAATCAATTTGAAATTATGCAAATCATTTTTTCATTTAATTTCCTTCATTATGGTCCGAATTACGTCGTTTTTGGAGTTATTCTCGTCGGAGAAACATTAGGAATCGATTGGCGTTATTTTCGCAAAGATCTGATGAGAAATGCGGAACTGGGGATTTTTCACTTCTTATTGAGTATTTCTGTCTCGCGGGGGGTCGAAGCCTTCAACCCGAAGGCTATGACGCTCGGTGAGGCATAGGTTATGGAATAGTACTCTGTGACATCTCGGATGTCTCGAATATCTCGGGTAGTTTACCCTGGAATCGCCTACCGTGGAAATTTTTCTCTTTCCGCGTATTTCACGGGTACCTGGGTACCCGATCTCCCGGGAATCTACAGCTCTACAATAAAACGTAAATCGAACCGCGCATCCTTCTCGTGCGCTTTGGGTGGTGCTGATGCCAGTTATTGGAGTACGGTTTTTGTCATTGCGAATAGATTGGATAAAAATGTTTTTCCTAAATTTTTGAAATCTTTTCCTTTTACGGAATTTATTATGAACTCTTACAGTCTGAAAATAGGAATTAGAAATTTAGAAATGCTCTTTGTCCTACACCGTAGTTTAGCATTCTTTCTAGTCTATGAAGTCGTGTTTTTTAGCGTGTATTTTTGTAGTATGTAGGTATTATTGGCGTTTCAGAATATATGTACTATACGAATAGGTAGTATTTTTAAGAAAGGATGGGGTTTTTCCTATTTTCGTTATTGTTACATAGTTCATTGTATATTTGCAATATGAATACCTATTCTTTTCTAACCCAATTATTGTTTCGTGCCTTTTTTTCTAGTATTAAGATAATGCCTTTTGAAGCAGCTACTAAAACAATTTCTTTACTAGGTGAAATTATTGAAATTCTTCAAATTGATCGTTCAGATGTATGATATTCAGAAAGCCAAAATTACACTGTATAGTATATTATTGCCATAAATTACCTTCTTTTAAGTGTTGACATTCTAAAGACTTCTTGTTCACTTTTGGAGTGTTTAAGGAGTAGATAACATTTGTTACATACAGATAGTTGGAAAGTTAAACATATTAATAAGGTGAAGAATTCGGTTTCATGAGATTATGCAAAAATACTCTAGAATAGGTATTGGTTCAACTTCTTTGTGTTTAAAATAACCATATATGCATTATTCATTTCATTTTCAAAA
The DNA here is from genome assembly GCA_944738655.2 of Andrena hattorfiana. Lineage (NCBI taxonomy): Eukaryota > Metazoa > Arthropoda > Insecta > Hymenoptera > Andrenidae > Andrena > Andrena hattorfiana. The sequence continues at coordinate 26,750,372 of OX122889.2, forward strand.
TTGTTTTGTTTTAAATGTGAAGTGGAAAATAGTTTATCACTTCTAATACATTTTGAAATTTCTCTTAACTTCTTCAATCGCGACTTTCAATTTTCTAAGTGGATTTTCAAGCTACAATTTATTACTATCAGTACATTCCCATTTTTGTTGATCATATTCAGTTTATTTTCAACTATAATTTCAATATAATTTGAATCGTATTTAACTAGGTAATTTTCCACGACCCATTCTATAAATTGTCTATTTACAATTGAGAATATACTATCAAGTGTACATAAACTGCTTGGCACATTTATTTTATTGGTAGAGATTCTGTTTTATCTTCTAGTAAATAAAATATTTTTCTGCAAAACGTTATCAATGATACCTTATCCCGTTTATTGTTACTAAATACGTGGATACTGTTAACGATAACTTCAAACCACATTACCAGAAGTTTGTTCTTTGCACCACTTTTAGGAGAAAATCATAAGAAGTGTAGTATTACCTGACACTCTCACAATCAGTGGTGACGTCAAGCAGCTATTTTCCTCGAAAAATTCCGATGATCGCACCAGTCACTTCCTCAATGTTTTCCTCATAGAACCATTCTACCTTTTATTTAACTATCATATTTTGTTATGAAGTTAGAATCGGTAAAAAGTCCTGCTTGCATCGTACTTTAGAAAATTACCCACTTTTTTGCTTTTTAGAAGAACATGCCTACTAAGTAAGTGGGTAGGTACATGTATAAGCAACACAATGTTCGACATCACGAGGAAATTACATGTTTCGTGTAGCCACGTATTATACACTAGTTATGAGATGGCTTTTAAACGCGAGGGACATGTCTGTACGAACTGAGATCGATTAGAACCGGACTATCCTCTGCTCCATAATTTCATTCTCGTTGCGATGTTTTCAGTCGAGATCAGAAACGATCGCTCCCGGCTCCCGAATGAATAAATATCGAGTGGAAGAGCCGGTTCGCAGAATGCTCAATTATCTTCCTTTTTGCCCCTCCTCTTGCTTTTTGTTTCAATTATTTACCTACCAACACGATGTTTGTTGATCGTGCACAGTACACAGGATGTTTAGCGTCAAGTACATTTAGAAAATCATTAATTTTTGTTTGTTCTTTAAATATCTTTATTCATTAGTATGTGACTGGACACGTGTCGTATGACGAGAAACAGAGCTCATCAGCACGATAAAAACTGTTGCACGATTGATTCTTCAAGCTTACGAAGTAACAATAACTGCTAGCTTGACTTAAAATTTGTTATAATTATGTTCTATATATTTTATAAGGATAGGCTTAAATTATTACGTATGTATATGTAGGTAGGTATATTCAGGACAAATATTGCAGACGAATTATGGTTGGAATAAAATTTATTCATTGCAGTGCTAATCAATTTATTTAGTGGACTTTCCAAGTGGTATATATTTTGCAAAATGTCCAATTTTCAATACACAAGCGTGTAAATACGTAGCCCTAATATTGGCTGCGGATATATTTGTTCCGTTTTGCGGGACAAAAGCGGACTCAGAGCGAGGCGAAAATTCAGTTGTCTTTTACAGCCGGGAATTTTGTATTTTTGAAGTGAAATTTCTTCATTCCTTTACGATTAATAAGTAGGCAATTGCTTGTTCTTGAAGGGGTCATCGGAGAACATTTGTCTGCCAGATGTTGAAAAGGGATAATCGACATCGTGCCGTTTTTCAGGGATTTCGACTTTCTTCGCTCTGAGTTAATCCGTTGATTTCTCTGTCAGCGGGTGGTACACAGTAAGTACACATGGTAACTTCGGAGTTCGGACGGTAAATGTACCAGTGTCCGGCCATGTCCCAGTACCTGAATAGTAATGCGAATTTTATTTATTTGTAAGCTTAATTTTTAATGTAATTGATGACAAAAATTAGTGTCATAATGCATAAGTATTTAGCAATATTAATTAAAATCATTATTATAGAAAATCGAAAATCGTTAGGTAAAAATAATTATTTTGTAACACACTTCGCACATATATCAGATTTCGAGAAATTTCTTAAGCGTCTGTGAAGGTGCCGCCCATTTGTTAGGAAAATATTAACTGCATTTCTTTATATATATATTATAATATTTTAATAATACATTAGTATAACAGTAAATAGATTTAAATCTAGGTTAATATAGTTAAACTTGCAAGAAAATTATTTATTTTTTAAAGAAGTATAAGTTTATTTACTGATACAAGAATTTCCAATGTACCGGTACATTTTTAGATTGTCCGGTTACTCATGGGATGATATAATTCAGGTATCGGGACATGCAGTTTTAGTTTGTCCGCTTACTGGGACATCTGCATATTTTCGTATTTTCATTAATAAATACGTCTACTATAATACATAAATTTTTTTGTCAGTTTCCGATAGTATAATGTGGTGTTATCTTCTACACTTCAACCACATTTTTATATTTTATGATGGTAGTAGAATGGAAGGTACATTTACCTTATATACCGTTCCACCGCTGATTCGCGTGACAATACGGTCATATAGGTACATATGTACACCTAAGCCACGACCCTGGCGAGACGTTCTGGCCGATCAACCTGGCTAAGTTTGGTAGGCAGATGTATAGTTTTACTCCTCTACATTAGCAAGAGGGACAGAGTTCCTTCTTCACCATCGAAATCGTAGAAGGAAGGTTCCTCCTCTTCAAGGAAAATTTGCAGGTTTTTGGCATCTCCGAAAAATCTGTTGTGAGGTAGCGCTCCTCAAGCAAGGTTCGTGTGCTCGTTCTGATCATTGTTCAGACAACGGAACACGAGCAACGCTCATAAGCAAAATATTCATTACCATTCTGATCATCATACGGATCACAGTCTACTTCGTTCGAATCATTACTTTGGATAATTTATACTATCGTCGTGTTAATTATACTATACGCGTACCATGAGAGTTAATCGGACCTTACAACCCCGAGAGAAGCGAAAGAGTTTTCGCGCAGGTGTCGGTACGAACAATATTTCCTTCTCATAAAACACGTGAAACGAATGGAATAACTAATCACACTTAGTAATGTAATGAACCGAAATCTGTGAATTGATGCGTGGTAAAACGGTTCATAATTCAGTAGCGAATAAATGACTCATTGTCAGATACTGCCGCTATTGTATGTATTACTCATTAACTTGGGAGCGTGCTTGCCATTTTTTATTACAAATACCATGTCGCAAATGCCTTCTGCAATTGTTTAACAACGAGCTCCTAGATAATACTGAACAATATTATAGTGGTACAAAAAGAAGATACTTCATGGTTGATAAAAATTTTAATTTTATCTTAATTCAAATTAGTAAATCTTTTTCTTCACGATTTTTCATCAGTCGATTCTTTTCGCTTTCATTAAATTTAAGTACAAAAGGACATGGACGTAAGTCATTGTACACACAATGAAACAAATACCTTCTTAAAGGTTTGCATCTTTGGACATCGATGACAGACAATTGAATGTATGTAGCGAGTGAGAATAATAATAAAGAGCGAGTTTAACGAATGGGGGGGTCACGTTGATATATATACCCACATACATATACTACAATAAATGAGAAACCAGAGTATCGGATATTTGGTTACCCGATGACGCGTGCCTCTGAAGCTGCTGAGATTTCCTTGATAAACTCATGCTGACGTGTTTTTGTGAAGTTACTATATTGTTCGAAGGACAATCTTCCGTTTTACCATTTTGAAGGGGACGCCTGAACCGTCATGAAAAGGTATTCCTTACCCCGGATCCCCATCAAGGCGAGCACGAACAAAAACATAGTTTGCAAACGTTCTCGTCTTATCTACACCGCCCGGATCACAAACAGAGCTCAACGTACGAACGTTCTCGGGGATGGCGCGGGAAGGAACGCAGCGCACGAACATTTCTGTCGAAACCTGGCAAACTGCATCTTTCCACTTCTAGGACTATGTACTCGAAACCAAACAATCCTTTATGACCACCCGCTGATAGGTACTCCAAAGGAATAATACATGTGCCGTACACGAGACAAGCTAATACATACATATTTATTTTTGGTTAATACAAAATTTTATATTTTTTGTTTTTTCTTTATGAAAATATACCCAATGACTGAGATGTTTTTAATAAAAATGAAACCATATACGACGCAATTCAGACAAATTTGAGTTTCGCTTATAATATACCGAAATTTAGATTCTGAGTTTATAAAATTATTTTGTGAAAATAGTCACATTCACCTGGATTAGCTAGGCATAATGACCGGGGAAACATTTACCGTTCGAAAGTTTTTAGGCGACAGATAAACACACAAATACTTTCCACTTTATATATTAAGATAATGGTTTTATAATATTAACATATCTAATTAATTTATTCTATTTTTTGTGCTTCTCTCGCAACGAAAATTAGTTTAATAAAACACTTCTGTTCGACATGATGTTTCAAACTTAACTGATTACTAAATAGATAATTTATATCCGATCGTTGCTATCCGCGACAAAAATCTTCTCGCCCGAAACTTCTCGTTACTCGACCTTTCTCGAAATTTCCTTTTCCCCATGCTCCAGAATATAATTTCTAATATAATAATATTAGAAATTAAAGAAAAGATTATATTATTATATAATAATCTAATATTATTAATGATATGAGAATAACAAAGTCATATATTTCAATATATTAATGTTTATTTCTGTATTTCTTTTATTTTTTTTTATTTCATTTTCTTTATTATTGTTATTATTATCCTTCTTTTCGTAATTTCGTTCTATGAAAAGATGCTTTGCTTTTTTTTTCGTTCAGAAATTGTTTGGGGCCTCAAAATATTTCTTGCACCCGGGCCCCTGTATACCAGGCCTGGTCCGATATTGTCTGTAAGTAATCACAGTGTATCAGTTGTCTGCATCGAATGCAATATGTCGGTATATGTGCATATATTATATTATATATACATACTCGCACGGTATCTCCTCCTCTTGATCGTGTCACGAAGTCCTAAAAGGTCAACGATGTGAATCGACTTCGGTCAGTGACACGTAGAAAAAAAATATTGAAAACATTTGGCAGAAATCGGTTGATAACTGTGGAACGACGTTACAGTGGCGGACTATATTTTTAATGTAACTGAGAAACTTTTGATACGTGTTAAGGTACGTACCTATAGACCGGACAACAATCGTCGGATACATGTATCCAGTGAGTTGTCAACATCTCTATGGAATACAGCAACTCTCGCCTTGTTTCAAACGTTGTTCAATATAAGTAGTACAGTAAACACTCGTATTAAACCTGACGAACGGGGCTGACGGCGGGCGTACGACGCGTTGCGGACACTATTCCGAGAAAACCGAAGAGGGAGCGAGGGGGGACGAAACAGTTGACACCAAGTTGCCGTAGACTCTTTCGTTCTCTCACTCTCGACCGAAGGATTCCAAGAAATGGTAGAGATAGTCACCGGGCGTCCTACGCATGGTAAAAACGAGACTAAAACGAGGATTTACTGTAATCCCTTCATTTGTGCGCGAACTTCGGGCATAGCGCGATTCTCACCTCATTGTTAACAGATTGGTATTATTACCAAATTAATATGTGCATATGTTAACTTTTTTAAAGTCGCCAAGAAGCACAGTCTGTTTCCACAGACAAAGCAATATTTCCCAACCGAAACGGGAAACCTGGATACAAGCTTTCATGTCCTTTCATGTCATGCCGTTAGTCCTAGGCACTTACAATATGATATCTGACGACGTTGCTCCATCAGCGTCAACTTGTAGGTATCCAACTGTTCAGATATACATACACTTACAAGTTGACAACAATGTTGGGCCAGCGATTGTTGCCCGGTCTATACGAGATTTTACGGAAACATTGGAACAATGATCTTTTTTGACTTTTTAAATTTTTTTAATACTATTTTTAAAACATTTTTTTTATCATTTTTTAATAGCGACAGAACTACACGCAAATTTAACTAGAAGCTGATTGAATTCATACATGAAGCACTACGAACATGAAAATTTATCAAAAAACGATCTATACTTTACCAGACTGTACCTATTACTTTATTATACGGTACTATACTTTCGTTTTTAAAAAAAATTGATAAGTGTGCAGAAAAGTGCATTTTATATTTACGACTACAATTAGTAACAAACTCAAACACAAGACACAAAGGCGTAAAGAGCAATGGCGTAGTCTCAGACAAAACAAATATGTTATCAGCATATACGTGAGATAAACGCGTTGATAAGGCATGCCGATAAAAACCTCTGTATACTACATGATAAAACAGAGGTAACGGTGTACTGGCGGAAGTGTTAAACGAAACTTAAAACGCGTTGCTTTTACTAAAGAGAATGAAACCTCGATTAATTGATCAACCCTTGGTACGAATAACTGTTTCATTGCTTTGCAAGTGTCAGTAGTCACAAAGCCTCAAGTTCCGTAATTTTATGGAGTAAGATCACTCATAAATTTTTATTACAACGCAAAATAATTAATAACTGTATTTTTAGATTGCGTTAATGACAAATTAGCCTCGTCCATTTTTAAATGTACCCGAACTCGTTGTTTTATCACGATCTATGAATTACTTCGCACAGCCATGTGAAACGCGTCGAGCTGAAGAAATTCAAATGCATTAAACTTGCAACGCGCCCTGTTATTAATTCCGGCTGCGAACGGTGACGCATTGCATAAGTGCCAATTATGATGCAAAAACATTAATGCGACGAAACGAGAACAGTACGATCAACTGAATGTTGTCAGGGGACGGAAGAGAGGGGGAGGTGTACCGAGGCATTACAAAGCACTTTAAAATTCAGGATATTCCTTTAAGGTTTTATCAATACGCGGCAAAGCGCACATCACAGGTTCGCGATTCAGTAACGTGTACATGTCAGAAGATATCCGTCACGTATCTTCTTATCTTTCGGGATCCAAAGTGCACAGGCTTTTAACCATTAACGTTCGTTATACTACTGTGTTTCAACCGGAAAATATAAACGCAAATTCAGTATTTAAAACAAAGAGAAAAGAAAGAAGGATTATGGTACGGTAATGATGACTGATCTGTAAATATGTATATACCGTTGCGAGCATATAAATATTTGTATTTATTTGTATAATATACCATTCGAAAGTACATTTTTCAATGATTAAAAAACCATGATCATTAAAGGATGTTTAAACTTCATTTTCCATGTGCAATTAATAGTTAAACAGTGCCTATTTTGAATGCGCAACTGAATAGGGAACTTTTATATGTATAATTATGAAATTTTCATATTAAAGTACAAATAAATAATAGAACTTACGACAAATGTAATTATCCTACTGATATAATAAATGCGAAAGTGTGTTTGGATGTTTGTTAAGGGGCCTACGGACGCTGATACATGTTGCAGTGAAACATTGATACATGCATCATGATACAGGTTGCATGAAACTTGTAACAGTTCCGCTTCTGATGCTGAAACACGGATACCGATCTACAGACGTAGCAACATGTATCATGAAACCTGTATCATGAAGCATGTATCAACGTTTCATGCAACATGTATCAGCGTCTGGAGGACCCTTTAGTTAGTCACGTCGCAACTACGCAACGGATCTTTCTGAAATTTTGTATATACATAGTCTAGGACCAGGAGTAACATATAGGATACTTTTTATCCCGATTTTTTTAAACTGATTTGAACTACCATGAAATCTGAACATCCCACCCCTTCCCCCTTATTTCACATTATTGACACTCCGTGACAAAAGAAGCTTTACCGCGTACTTTAAGCTAGTAATTAATATTTGAACGGCCTACTTCCCTACTAAGCCCTACTCGATTGCCTCAACACATGTACGAGACATATGTACCATCAATTCAGCAGTTGCAACATTCAACACGGATAGTATTCCATACCTGATGGATGATTTCATATAAACCATTTAGATTTCGTTTTTTTTCAGCGAGTTTCACTTCGGCCAGGCCTTTCCGAACGATCGCTTCTGCTAAGAAATTTTTTCTAGCTCATTTATACATTACCTAAATTTTTAGATTACCTATCCCTTTTGTTCTTTATCTCTATCCCTTCAGATCTTCATAATAACATTAGCAATAGATGAGCGAGATTTTTCGACGAAAATGAATCTAAATATGACCTTATTCGGGCTATTTTTAATTATACATAGTTCGAATCACTTCCGAACTCCGTGAATCAATTCTACGTATATTGGTGATATTTTCAAGAAGATCTGATAGAAAATATAAAAATTCAAATTTTAATCAGTAGGATAAACTTGCCTAAATCGTACACTTAAGAACAAATGCTTATTACATGAAAAATAACATGGAAAATGAAACAAATTTAGTGGTAATCAACTCTTTATTAATTGAATAAGCAGTTTTATAAACTCAAGCAACAAAAAATAATCAATTTCTATTCATAAAAACAATTTTATTTTTAATATGGAAAAGTACGATTTAGGATTAATGTTCCTAAATCGTAGAGGAAGTGCAGCATATTTGGAATACTGTTGGTAATTTGGAATACCGAAGTATCTAATAAACTACTAACGCTATCGAATTTGTAACACCGTAAACAATGAAGACTAATGAAATTTTAACTAATGACACTTGTGGATGAACCGGCATTTTGATATTTTCGACTTAATCTGCAGAGTAAGAAAACGTCAATCTGCAAAACGTTTTCAGGAAGTATTCAATCGTTCCAATCATGGTTAAAATATGTCAAAACTTTAGAGTGAAACACTTAATCTACTCATTTGCATGTTCCTCCTATGGTTCCGTGTCAGTTTTGCGATAATTTCGAGTATAAAAAGTCTGACATGAAATTTTAGGTTTCAATGCCATGTTGATAATTCGAAGACGATCAAGACTTTCAAGAGTTTTAAGCTTCGAATCATGTTCGAAATGCTTCGAAATAGACACCTGATATTCAAGACAGATTCGAAGCGCTTCGAAGCGTTTCGAGTCCCAACGAAAACCAGTCCTTTCTGGGAACTGCGTTCCGAGTGCGTTGGGTCTGGAACAAGGGAGGCTTTTGACTTTGACGACTGCGATGTGTGAGGCATTCGTGAATGTATCGTCGACGACGGCACATCGTTGGTTTCTCGTGGAAATACAATAACATTTTAAACGATGTTTTCTGCGTGTAAATCGTTTATTAATCTTACACTATTTATATGCTCACTGCTGTATGATATCGCTTCTCTGAAATATACCTACGAGGGAGTAGTAAGTGCCGGTTTACGAAATCGTCACTTTTACTGTTATCGATACCAAGCTGCGGCGATTACGTTATGATAGTGTTACGTTAACGTCGGCCAGTAATATTTCTTCGTAGAGATTGTCATTCGAGCCGGCTGATTTCACAAGAAATCAGCTAACAGTCCTGCGACGAATTGGTCATGCAGCGCGACCCGAGAATCGATCGGATCGATATGTGATTCCGACTCAGAGAATGCTTACGATACGGCTTTTCGAAGGACATCGCTTTGTAATAACTATCCGAGGAACCCCACTTGAACGTTTCCTTGGAGGTGAAACGCTGGCTTGCCTGATAAGAAGTTATGTATCATAAGGATTCTTGCTTTCGGTATGACAGTTTCCTCCTTTTTTAATTACGGAGTAGAGTCTTATATGAAAGAAAAATATATAAAGATTATGATATTATTTATTTCATAAGAATATTTTTCCGTTTTTTAATGGAGAAAATGATTATTATTCATAGATTAGAAGTCCTTAATAATTCTTATTTAAAAAGTACAATTTGTTGCTTGTGACAGTGCGAAAGCTTGGGCCATTTTCGCCGGTTACGTGCGGACGTTCGCACAGTTACTTGCGATGTTTCCTCGAAATTTATGACCAAACCCTTAGTGAAATTCACGTTCTGATTTAACCTATGGACAGAGCATAAAAAGTTGTGCCTTACCCGCCCATAACCTGGGTTCTAGATGCAAGTTTAATCTAATCTAGAGCGAAAAGGAAATGGATGGTAACGTGCGGACGCAGTGGACATGCAATGCGCAACATCAAGACACTTCCCCCTAGAGTTTTCCGAACGCTGTTCACTTAACATGACCATAGTAGGTATTCTTCTTAGAGGCAACTAGGCAACTTTCTGATCACGATCCTCTTATTGCTTTTTTAAAAACATTATACCTTGCCCCCGAAATCTCAACATATTTGGAATTGCCATTTTAGCTACTGCCTTCCACACCAGCCGAAAGGATTAATTGTTTTGCACGCACGTCTTTTTGTACTCGAACAGTGTACAACAAGACGTGCGATTAGTTTTAGCAATGTAAACGCAGGAAATAACGGAATATCTTATCTAAAGAAATTCCTATTACTGGATCATTGAAATGCTAGTACAGAGGGGAGTCCACTATCGGTTGCCGACCCAGTATGTGTGTAGACGAGGGTGGCTCTTATTTACTCTTGGTGAATTTTTCTTTTTTTCCTTTTTCAAGATTTTCTTCGTGGCACCCCAGAATAGTTCCAAATAATAAAAACAATCTGTTTAAAATTTGAGCCCGATCGGATTATGGAAACAGGTGCCCCTGAGCCCTTGAACATTTAAATGATTATTTAACAGCTTGCAAAGTCGATTTTATATAATATCCTCCAAGTTATTGATTACATAAAAAAATATATCAAACAAAAGTTGTAGATCCAGACAAAAACCATCTTTTATGTTGTATTACTTTTTCTCGTGTGACAAACGGTTTTCCAAAAAAGTCCGAAAAACTAAAAAACACATTTTTATTTTTCAAATTTCGAAAGTTTAAATTCTTCTCGAATATTTTTTATTTATGAAGTTTTATAAATCTAAAACGTAAGCCAGAGATATTAGTTTTAGTGGAAGAAAAATCCGAGAAATGCGTAGTGCATTTCCAATTGCAAATTATAAAACCGCCCTTTAAGAAAATGAAGTACACCGCTGAACACAATACTTGACCGCCTCACTCTCCCCTCTCCAGACACGCAACAAAAAACGGCATTCCCATCTCAGGCTACGGTTATACTATATCCGTATTCAGCCGACAACGTAGCTCGTCGTCCGTATAGCATCGTTCACATTAGTCAAGTTGTACACATTTCAAGGGAAGTACATAAAGTTGAAAGAACCGCTACTTCATTTCAAACTTGAAAAGATATTTCAAGTCAACTAAATAGTAGGTTCACATTGCTAATATAGTTTAAAGTTATTTGAATTCAAGCGGCTTGCAGTGTAGTATACATATATGTATAGTAAGACTATACATCCGAATTGGTCATCCGAAGTGGGTGGTTACACCAGCTGCGTATTCTGACAATCAGTTTGCATTTCTGTGACACATGGACGAAATGGCTATAGATTTGGCTGATCGTTACTATTTTTTGGACAATCTTTTATTAACCCTTAACTGCTATACTGTTTATTTTTTTTTCAAACGTAACTGGTATACTGGGGTCGTGACAGACCCCAAATAAAAAAGGACACAGAAATTTGCAAAGTCGACACCAGATCAACCTCTATGAATATTTTGTTCTTAGGTAATGTATAAAATAATAGAAACGTAGAAAGTTAAACTATTATTATAAAATTAATTAGAAATTCAGTTTACAGACTTAGACAACCAAAAATTTTACAGCGAACTTTGCGTGTTTGTGGTCATGACCGACCCCAGAATACCAGTTAAGGGTTAAGAATCTTACTAACCAAGGACAGATTTAAACGGGAAAATGAAATGTTTTCTTTAAGAAAGGAGAATCGAGAATGTGTGCCATACTTTATTTCTAGATTTGTTGAATCAACTGAATAAATTCCGAGAGTGTTTTAGAATAAATCCTAATATCATCGCTAATTTTTCCCCATTTTTGGCGAAATATATCCCTGTCGTGGTAATGTTTATTCTTCATGTGCCACAAACTATTATGCGAAAAAACGATAACTATGTGTTTTTATCATCCATCTTATACAATTTTAAACAGAAAGTTCTTTCGAAAGATCTGAATCAACCGTAGCCTCAGTTGCAACAGATCGGACGAAAAATAAAACTCATTTGAATTCGTACGGCATCGGACGACCGCTACGCAATACCTACCTATACATATATAACCGCTGCTATTGTTCTTAGGCGTGTTTGATTCGACAGCAAATGTGTAATAACTGATACTCTCGAGATTCTCTTCGAATCCTAGACAGAAGTTTCGAGTCGAAACTTTTTGATAGAGATCTCGCCTGACCCCACCCGAATTTTTCTGACCCGTCCCGAAGCTCGGGTTCCCACTCGAAAGTCTCGAGACGATCCGCACCCTCCTACTTAAGACCTGTCAAGACTTTCAGGAAATTCTTGTCCGAATAAAATTCGAACCGATTCGAATCTGTACAGTATTGAATAACTCCGAATCGTTTTTAAACCGAGATTCGAACGCCCATCACTATTTGTGGCGCGGACTACAGAGCGGACCTCAAGGCAGTCGCTGCCAGTCTTTCTCGCTTACTTACAGTCTGCCTCACTCTACGCGACAAAGCAATAATGGGAAGCCCAAAAGACTCCCTATCCCGATCGAAAAACATCTAAGGTAACGCTCGATCCCGAACCGTCACCATAGATCGAGACGGATCTGTATTGTGCTCGGCAGAGATAAAATAATTTAAAAACCATAGAGGGCGTGTCCTCAAGAGTCCAGGGACATTTTCAGCATACTTTTTAGGCACTAATACTGTAACGTCCTGGAGTATCTAAGAATCTAACCAAATAAGTGCAGACCTGTAACGAGTGGTCAAAAACAAATTTAGTGGGTTGCATCGTATTCTCAAGAATATTGCTTTACACCCCACTTCAGTGGATCTCAGGTTAGTCACTGCATCTCCGCAAGGTTCACTATACTGTATTGTGATATACAGGGTGCCCTAGAATGAGTAGTGACACTTCAAAATTTTATTATAGGAGCCTCCCATTTCAGAGGAAATCAAGTTTAAAAATTTCTCAGGTATGTGCACCTATACCTGATTAAAGATTGACAGAATGCCGGAATAGTACACTTTGTTTTCAAGAAAATTCAGTACGCGCGCGTTTGAATAAGAATCGTCCATTTTTGAAACTGATTTTGTCAAAAAGGGGCCTCCTTCGATACATGTATTTTTTAATTTCAACATGTTTTTGTACAAGGATTCACTTTATTTACAAATGTACTTACCATATGCCTTACTACACTTTTTAGATAAGTAAACGCGTACTAGACAAGTTTTCAAACTGAATTTCCTCCGAAGATTACATCCCCCTCCCCCCATTATCTTTACAAATATTCGCACTAGAAGCGTGACATTGACGTTCATTCATCGACTAATAGATAAAGAACAAGAAAATCGCTGAACCGTACGAGCTCGAATGCAGATAAAGTGTGTGATTCTCGAAGATGAGGCGGATAACGAACCGGAGCAAAGTTTCACACAAGACCATGACAAATCATCGTGGAGCGTATCAAATCAAAGTGGAGCAGCGTGCATTTATTGTAAATGAATTGGTTAGTCGATCGAAGGCAAAAGAGCACTGGGTATGTTGCCAATTGCGTTCTCGCTGGTGCCGCACCTTATTTGCCGGGGTTCCACTAACAAGGAAAGTTCGGTTACCCGAACATACCGATTTTTTTGAAACTGAGCAGGTTTGTGGAGGACCCCAATACATAGAAGTATCAGGAAATTTTTCGTTTGTGCCCATTTTCAATTCTTCAGGATAAAAACGCCTTTTAAAGGTTAATGTGTGATTCCTACTTTCCTGTATATCTTGAAAACTGTAGTAGATATAACAAAATTATTACAATGAAATCGTAACGGCTTGATATGCTCTATAAAACTTATAAAACTGTTTAATCAAATTGTTTAAAATTTGTAATTTAATCAGTAAAATGTTACCCACCACAAATTTTAAACAATTCGATTACATAGTTTTATACAGCATAAAATACCATCAAATTTTCTTTAGAATAATTCCCCTATGTGTTCATTAATAACCACAGTGCCAATGTAACCCAAACAAATAAAATAAAAAATAAAAATGTGTTTCGGAAAGAAACAGAACCATTTAAGAAAAATCAATGTAGAAATATGTATACAAATACGATTTTAAGAACGCCATGTAGAATGATCAACCACAAACCTTGACTTACAAGGGAAGATTCCGAACCCGGAAATTCCAAAAATTGTAAAATTTTGTGAATATGTAGGGGATTTCCTCTCGATTACAACGCAATTTTTGTTTGCTGCCCAAATTCACTCTAAGGGGTTGTAATTCACCGCTGAAAATCCGGTTATTATTCGATTTTGTGTTATAACTCGTGAATTGTAAAATAATTTTTTCACCAAATGATAGATCTAATTAAAAAAGGAACTTTTGTCTTGAAACTTTTCTTCTGTCTCTTACAGTTCGCGAGTTATAACACAAAATCGGAAAATAGCCGAATTTTCAGGGGTTAATTACACCCCCTTAGAGTGAATTTGGGCAGCAAACAAAAATTGCGTTGCAAGCAGGAGGAAATACCCTACATATTCACAAAATTTCAGAATTTTTTGAATTTTCGGGTTCGGGATCTTCCGTTGTTAGTAGACGCTCGGTCGGTCCGTCGTCCAACAACGTTTCCGAGCTAATTTATCTATTTCGACGTTAGTTCCTCGCGATTCATTACTTGCCGCCTAGGTGGGCCGGGAATGTTCCTCGAAAACGCTAATCCCGAGAATCTCGAGATTTACAGATTCTGTTCGGGAGCAGAGTGGCCCCTGGCCCCCTTTCTTACGGGTCGGTACCGACCGAATCGAAATAGAACAGGAAAAGGGACCACCTGCGCCTATACTCGAAGAAAGGTAACTCTACCTGGCTTCAATCGCCGAGATTTTTCGAGGGTCGAACAAAGGGCCCAGCTGGTACCCGAGCACTCTGCGACCTAAGCCCACCTTCCACCTTTTGACAGCTGACTGCTTCGCCGCCCAGCTCCTTTAAACCGCATTTCGTCTACGGTGATTCCTGCTGTTTACTGTTTTACCATTTAGACAGACATTCCTCTCGTGCCCCACGATACACGGAAACTATTTTAATATTAAGCGGGCCCTACACGATGAGACTTGCCTCGAGGCATGTCTTAAGACAGGTCTCTCTCTCTCCTTCTCTCCACCTTGCCAGCACGAAACATGAGACCTCGCCTCGAGGCATGCCTCAAGCCAAGTCTCATCGTGTAGGGCAGACTTTAAACATGACGGAGACTCCTACTCTACTTAGTATCTTCGTTACATCTTTCGTGCCACTTCAATTGATGAGCCTACTTCATTAAAAATAATTATTGTGTGGCAAAACCCACGACCAGCAATCACCCCGCTTTTGCCGTCCAATTAGATTGCCATTCATACAAGAAACATCTGACGTTATTACTCAAAAGAAACTGTATATAGAAACACAAATATATGAACTTCGTCCTTCGTCTATTTTTTGCAATTTTGATTTAATATTCGTAATCAGCGACTTAGAAAACTCCAGGATACCAAGTTTAGACCAAATTTGATCTTTTTCTGATTTACGCGTGTGCCATATTGGATCCGCCATTTTGTTTCTTGCAATTATTTTGACCTCAGATTCGTAATCAGCGACCTTAAAAACTTTAGTATACTCATTTTTATACAAATCAAAGGTCATCTTTATTTTTTGGTTACGTTTTGGGGATTTGGGACCTCTGTACCGTACAACATAAAATGGATTCACTTAAAAATGGGAAAATATGGGCAAAAGTTTTTTGTACACCACAACTGAAGCATTGCTCTTAATGAGAGAAGAAGAAAATTTGCTCGGAAGAGCTCAGAACTAAACTTTATCTCTGGCTAAATATAATTTCATCAGTGGTCGCGACAGGGATGCAATTTTTTAATTGAAATTTCACCCCGTCATTGATACATGTCTCAAATCTGTATAAAAATAAACTATACGACTGTACTTATCACTACCTACTGAATCCATTGTTATTCTACCAATTTTAGGTACAGTTTTAAGAGTCACAAAGAGCACCAGCAATTTCACTGAGAGAGTAACACTCCGACAATACTCAACTTTGCAAATGATGACAAACTTACTTTCCTCTAACTGTTGGTAATTAGTAGCCAGATAGATGATGAAAACGGTGATGGGATCGGAAACCATAATTGGTGACTTTAGAAATTAGGCTTTCGGCCAGGTTTTCTCGATTTTCGACCACTGTGCGTGGGTTGGTGAAACAAAAGAAAATTTCGCAGAGACCTAGAGGTGTACATGTAGGTGTAGCTATAGATGTAGGTGTAGGTATGGATGTAGATGTAGATATAGATGTACATAATAATTGACAATTTCTGAAATCGCGACTCGAGTCACAAATTTTGATAGCAATAATCTCTTATCATTAATCTTTGGAACTGTTTAATAAATCTGTATTAATTTGGCGTCAATCTTTTTCGGACACGCTATATTATAAAATTCTTGTAAAATTGTTGTACTTTGCAACTTAAATGGATTGCAATTGTCATCATTAAAAAGATTGCTTCCACTGCCGTATTGCATTATAACAAAGTGATTCGACTCATCCTAAATTATCAAGAAAACTAAAACACGGTATTCTAGCAACTGGGCACGTATGTCCATAGTGACGGATGCATCACCATTCATCGTTAAGAAATTTTGAGCTGCATCTGCGTTATCAACATATTTTTGTTGGTCTTATCTCATTAATTTTTATCTAGAATCACATCTCAAAGCGTTGCTATTACTGTGATAGATCTAAGTAGTAATTAGCTTTACGGAACTGGCATTTAACAATATTTTTATCAGCCTCGCATTATACATACGCAGCATAGTACTACATATTGTGTGGTATACATATATTATATCAGTTGCTACACATTGTTAATAATATTACGTGTGCCGTTACAGAGCCGTTCCTGAGTTTTGGCCGTCCAGGTGCAAAAACAATATTGCCGCCCTAAATCAGGATTCACTTTACTCTCAATCTGTTTAACAGTACCGTGCGTTAAATGAAAAGTATTTTTGTTTGCAGGAAGGAAAATGAAGGTCCTAGCAGCTGTGCTGCTGACCCTCCTTTCACTTGGTGTGATTTCCTCGAGTAATACTACATCAATCAACATCAACGGAACTTCGACGCAAGCCGTGCCCACGACTGAATCGCAGCAAAATAACAACGCATCGAAATTAGACATTTCAAATACTACCACTGCACGCGCCGTCGTATCCCCGACATATAGTGCAACATTTCCTCCTCATCCTTCTAAAAACTTGTCGTCAAAATGGGAACCGAACGAAGAAAAGATTTTGGAACACGTGAAACCTTTCATAGACCCCGAGAACATTCTTCTACAAGAAATTGATACTTTGGACAACGAATCCTCGAATTCTAAGGTAATGTCTTTAGAGAAATTAACTCGTTAAAGCATTTGTAATTAGTAAAATTGTAGACTGGTTTAAAAAAAGTCACGCTGACTAGTGAATCACAAGTACTGCTTTTAATAGATATGATTAACTTTGTGCAATTTGTTTATCCCATATTTAGACTTGAAATTTGTATTGATCCAGTTTAAACTTTAAAATAACATGCTGCAGTAACCAAATAGTTTATTTGTACATTTGGCAATATTATTGCTTTGTTTGCCTGTATCCATACAATATACAAGTACATCAAGCGCAAAATGGCAATCCATAAAGTGTATGGATTGGTCACATGAAGATTGCACCAAACAAAATGATTTATACATTTGTCATAATTGTGATACAGAGTAATAATGCCCTAAATTGGGTAATAATCTTATAATTATTAATTTTTAAATAATTAATTTTTAAATAATTTGACGTATTTTTTACTGTTTCTTATTTATAAACACAAATATTTTACTCTCCTTTCATTTTAATACAATTTAGTTGAATACATATATTAATTTATTTAACTTAAAATTGTGTTGCCATCGACCATACACTGTTACAACCAGCCCGGGGGGGGGGGGGGGTCGGTTGTAACATTTCCTCTCGTATCCATTTCTCGTATCCAGATAATTTTGATATTATTTATCACAAAGTTAAATTGTTATGATTTCAATAAGGCCAGATAGATAGATATATAATAAGCTTGGAATATAAACAATTTTTTTGTAACTACAAATAGTTATTACGAAATCGTATTCCAAGATCACATTGTTACTTTCGACCCCAGTCTACCCTACTACGACAGCATCTGCAATAAAATTACAATGTAAGAAATTCTGGCCGCGAGATTTCCATACTAATGACCGATAGCTGTGATTTGTGAGCGAGGGAGCGAGCAGTGAGACACGGCCCGTGTTACACGGGCATGCGAGAGATTAAAGGTCGGTTTATACAGCCACCGAGCCGAGCCGTCCGGGCCGTGCCGAGGCTCTATAGTATGCTTATGGACTCGGCGGCTCCTCGTTGTCCGCTGGGCCCGGGCTGGGTGTCTGCTCGTTGAGACGACGAGCCGTCCGGGCCGAATCCGTGCCCTGTCGAATCGCAACGCTGCTGGATTTTAAGATCTCAACGCGTAAGGTAAATCCGAGAGTCGACCTAATATAAAATGGCTATTAAAACTAATAAAGTAAAATTATTTATGAGTGAATACAACTACAGACTAATTGATATTTAATTTGTTTACGCTAAACAAGTAAAGAACATTTTTATTATTTTTGTTTATTTAGTTTATTTATTCACTTTTGTATCCATTTGCCTTACTAATCGCCAGTAGGTAGTTCACTTTTTCTCTGATGTGTTCTTTACTTGTTTAGCGTAAACAAATTAAATATCAATGAATCTGTAGTTGTATTCACTCATAAATAATTTTACTTTATTAGTTTTAATAGCCATTTTATATTAGCTCGACTCTCGGATTTACCCTACGTGTTGGGAGCATAAAATCCAGCAGCGTTGCAATTCGACAGGGCACGGATTCGGCCCGGATGGCTCGTCGTCTCAACTAGCGGACACCCAGCCCGGGCCCAGCGGGCAACGAGGAGCCGCCGAGTCCATAAGCATATACTATAGAGCCTCGGCACGGCCCGAACGGCTCGGCTCGGTGACTGTATAAACCGACCTTAAGTTGTTGGCGTGAACGTTCGCGAGAAGAGATCCGTGAACTAGATACGCTGTGTGCAAATAATTGCATTTGTGGTTAAAATAAAGGCTGTAAAGTGTAAATAGATGCTTACAATACAATTAAATTTTTGTCGAATAAATTACAGATTCAAGATGAAATTGCGGAAACGTTTAAAGCAGAAGCTCAAAGAACCAGACCGTTGCACTCATCGTCGACGGCAAAGCCGACAACTGCGAGTGTCACCGACAAAAATCACAGCACGGTGGAAGATAACGCTATAAAGAAATTACTCGAAGCCGAAGATATATCCTTCGATGATGATTTTAGCGAGACTGAAGAAGAAGAGGGCGATGACGATTACAAGGACGATGCGGACGAAAATGAAGATGAGCTCAATGATGATGAACAAGTAATGACGGAGTGCCCCGATTATTGTAAATGCGCTGGGGAGTATGCAGCTGCAACAACTGCAACGTATGTACTTTTTCAGGACAACGCTATACGCATTATTGAATTATTCTTCTCGTAGCAGTACAGGGTAAACGCAGCGCGGATAACTTACGTCTTATATACTTACAACCTTACTGACAACACCATAACTGTAATTAGTTCTTGATGTTATATAGGAAATCGTGACGAATTAAATGATTTTGAAAGTTAAGAAACTTACAAAATACATGGTGTGGTTGAATTCGTGGTAATAAATTGAAACTGCACAATACAATTTCTTCAAACATCCAACTTCAGTAGATGGTTACGGTGCATTGACGCCGACTTGCTCACGAATGAATTAATTACTGACTTCTCTTGCTTTAATTTTGCTTGGTTAAAATTTATATATATTTTTTTAACTTTTCTCTTTATTAATGCATTTTTTCGGGTTAAAAAATTAATTTTTCATATTTTTTTAACTGGAATAAAAATACATGTTTTTTTCCCAATTACGATGCCCTGAATAGTGCGTTGTGCGCATTGCGGTGGCCCCAATTGCGGGTGCCCTTTTTTAATATCGTTTCCTAGAATCCCTAGCGTTCCGTTTCTTTCTGAAAAAGGAAAATAAGGTTAGATTTAGCAGTTACAAAGGGAGCACTGAGGGGAACAAAATTCGGAACGCACCCATATTTATCTTTTTCTGTCATTTTTTAGTATTATTTGACTTAAATCTAACACTTCAAGTTGGCAACCCTGCTCACATGTTTGGATTGCAGGGGCCCCGGCTTTTTCAAAGCATTTACAGTAATTTACACAGCCAAACCAACCTCTCAGGTTTGACACGTCAGGTTTTGTATTGTTAAAAATATTCTCTACCAGTTTATTGTCTTATTGTTTTACGTTTGCACTAACAAAAGATAAATAGGATCTGAGTACGACCAGAGGTGTTTTAACAGCATTGTAGGCCCCGAGCAAAGCAATGCACTGAGGCCCCTGCTCACCCACGAGAATAGGACTTAAAATCAGACTTTTTTATTTCGGGGCCCTTGCTGTCATGGGACTTGCCCAGCATGCCCATGCTTAAAGACAGCACTGAGTACGACACAAACTTGATGATGTCAGCTGACGCGTTGTGTAAAACTTTCAAATTCGGTGGAAATACCATGCTCCCCTCCAAAATCTGTCATTTCTTTCTGTCAATTTGATTTACACTCACACATTTTGGATTATACGCTGCAGACCTACAATCTGACGTGCAGGTTTGGAGTGTTGAATATTTTTACCTCCCGCGCCAGAAGCGTACACTCCAAACTTGCGCTCCAGCGTGGTATTCTGGTGTGACATGCCAAGACCCACAGATTGTAGCATCCGGGTGCACAGGCCTAATGTATTTAAAATTAGCGTATTCTGTCCAGATGCACCAAACTCGTGGACGAACAATCCTTCGGCACAGGTATCGCCCGTTTGCGGATCGAAAATGCTGGGCAAATTCACCTTGGTCCTCACGCACTTCGATCACGAGGTCTTCAGCAATTGGAGTCCATTACGATCACCGATACGAGAATTGTTGAATTAAACCAAACCGCCTTCGATGGCATTCCATACCTGTTCGCTGTAAATTTAACACGCAATGGTCTTCAAGATATCCACCCCAACATTTTCCAAAACAACACACAATTGACATTGCTTGCCATCTCTGGGAATCCCCTGAAGCACACGCAGGACTCTAAGTTGGCGAAACATGGTCTATTCGATGCTCCATCTGCCACCGAACTTGACTTCTCCTACAACGGTTTAACGAAGCTCCGACGCACAGCATTCTTGAAGATGCCGAGCCTCATTTATTTGAATCTAAAGAACAACAAGCTGAAGGAAATCGATACCGCAACTTTCACTACGTTGGAATCACTCTCGGAAGTGGACCTATCGAACAATTTATTGAACGAAATTCCTGTTGATCTGTTTCATAAGACGGGAGTACAATCGCTTCGTATTTCTGGTAAGATTTTATTAATCCTGTGAACTCTTAAATGTTCATACTATAATGGTCGAAATATATTTCAGAAAAGGCAAGTCGTCAATAAATTTCAGTTTATCCACAAAGAAGAATTAATTTCAGCTTTTTCCTGCGTATCGTTTTATCAAAATTAAATTAACTTTTCAGTCATAATGATATAACAATTTCACACCATATTTCAAACAATTTCGAAACCAGTTTTTACGTAAAAGTGTTTAATTTTCAGGAAACAATTTGACAACTTTAAGCACTATTCGTGCATCAAAACTGAGAACATTAGATGCATCTAATAATAAGATCAAAGTAATGGCAAAAGATGATCTGGCCAGTATGCCTTTATTGGATCAGTTGACGATTAGTTCCAACGGTCTTAAGAGGATTCACCAACACGCTTTCGCTGACCTTGATGGACTTACTTTCCTCGACATTAGTGACAACAAGTTAACCTCTTTGACAGAGCATCACCTCAGGACGAATGTAGGATTACAAGTTCTGTTAATAAATGACAATCCTGGATTAGAAACTTTGCCGGTCTTTAAAACTACTGGATCTGAAGATGAAACTTACAGGTAAAAACGTCATCTATTATGAGAATTAAATGAAGGTTTAGACATCCAGAACTTAACGTTTTCATTGATATGGCGTGTTACGACATATTGAAGTTATTATTGACTTTTAATATATACATGTATATGTAAGAAGTAATCAACAATTAATGTTTATTTACAGTATTTACCGTTTCGATTGCGCGAATTGTGGCTTGTATTACCTCGAAGAAGGAACGTTCAACGCTATGCCAGCAATAACGCGGCTGAATCTCTCTAGAAATCGCCTAGCTAGCCTACCAAAGGGGCTGCTCAGTCAACTCTCTTCTTTAAGAGTTCTCGATCTGTCTGATAATATAATTGATTCCTTGGAGAGTAACATGTTCCAGGGTGCCACTAGTTTGACTAAACTCAGCCTAGCCGGTAACCCCTTGGTAACATTACAAGTGACACCATTCCTGGTTACTCCCAGCCTAACCAGGATTGACGTGAGCAGATGCGCTTTGGAGAGAGTTTGGAGTGAGGCTAGAGTGCCGTTGACTAGCTTGCGGTAAGAAAAATGTTTTGTGCTTGGAAATATATCTTCTTAAATTTATGATGCGAATTTGCAAGACATTGAAATTTTGATGCTTAAGTGTCGATGTATTATATCGACCACAGCGATGTATTATAACGTTTATACTATACATATTCAGTCAAATAAAAGTTCGAATAAAACTTTACAAGTAGGTATTATCAATATTACTGTTATCTTTTTTTTTTTAGATACCTGTCGGTTCGTCAGAACCTTCTTCGACGAATCACCGTGGAGGAATTAGAAGCAATACCAAAAATCGTTGGTTTGGATTTGTCGCATAATCCTCTTGACTGTGATGACGAGTTCAATGAATCTGTACAGTGGCTCACTGATCATGGTGTAACACCGATTGAAACCATGAGGTATTTATCAGTATTAAAAATCGTAGTGTGTATGTACTACCAGAAGGAAAAGGCTCTTTTCGTCAATATAAATTGAAATAATTTTAATTTATAATAATAGTCAGTTGTATCTGTGTGCACTTAATTAAATGGGGATCAGTTATAAACTCTTAACCAAAGGTACTCACAATTTTCACAATAAAGAGGAGATAGATCAAATTGCATCATACAATTCTGTGTATCGAATGTGTTTTTACATTTGTAGTTTTGATTCCAGCCTTCTGTATAATATGTACGTATATACGTAACACGAAGGTATCTTAGTTTTTCAAGATACATCATGTTTGGTCAAAGAGACTTGTGTAAATGCGCAGTAGAATATTAATAATTGTCTTTTCACGGAATTTCTTATAATTTACAGATATGTTAGCAATTATGGTAACGCTGATAGTGATCAAGACCCTGATGGCATCAGTCGGTGGACTGATTTGGCGAAAGTAGTCTGCGACGATATTAATGACGGACCACCAGAAAGACCAGCTCCACACGTGGAAAAGAAACTGAAAGTTATTCTCGGAGGGATCGATACCTCGGACGATTCGAATTCCCTTCTAAGAAACGATTTCGAAGACGATGAAGTGAGCATGCAAAAGTTTTTTTTAACTAAACATCGTGGAATGTATTTATTGAACAGTACATTTATAGTACAGCATGATCTTGAATTATCTTCTCATATTTTTAATGACATTAAATGAAGATTTTCATGTAAGATGTTAAAGAAGATTTAAATGGTAATGATTAAAACTTTCTTCTCTTGGTCCAAGAAAAGAGGTCATTCGAGGGTATAAACTATAAATTTTCGTCACGACAGAGTATTTGGATTACAGGAAAGATCACATATCTTTTCAAGTTCCAGGTTCATTTATGACGAAAATCATTAATTTCTTTAAAATAAAATCTTATTCAATTTTTAGTTTTATTTTGTGCTTGTTCTAAGCGTCGTACTATACCTATGACCGTAAATCTTTATATCTATGTCGCTAGTTTAGTCACCTTCTTTAACCGAAAATGATTTTTCTGTTTTTATTGCATTCGTCTGTACAACTTCCATCACACTAAAAAACGGAAAGCATACTGTTTTATTAAAAAAAGAAAATACATGGAGTAAAGCTCTTTTATATCTTTGAGACACTATTTATATTTCATTCAAAGTAAAACAAAACTTGTACATATAAGAAATTTTAATTGACTAAAATATCACACTGGATCATTGGAAAGTTTCATAAAATACTTTCAGCAACTCGAATTTGGTTTAGTTATATATTGTTAATTATACTTGCTCGCAACATTTATCGTAAAAGAAACATAATTAATGTACTTGTGCTCTAGCAACTGATCAATTTACAAATTGACCATGGCGTGAAGTCCAATGAGGAAGTCGACAAAGCTTGGACAACTCAAGATCAAGAGTACGAAGATTTCGTTGCAGCGGAGAATATGGAGTATCATCCTTGGTACACCAGTGCACTCTGGCCTGTGATCACCGTGATCATCATTACGTGGATGGTTCTTCTGTTAGCAGTGCACATCGCAATCTATTTGGCAAAACGGCGCGGTCGAGGCCCTGTTATCAGGCCACCGATGATACTTCGCCAAGGTTTAATCGACAACAAGAACTGCGGATTAGTCTACAAGCCTCTTCAAGAGGAAATCGCTACGCCGCACGTACCAAAGAGGGGAAGCTTTTATTCCAGCAGTACATTCCACTACGACAAGATCGTGCCAGAAAGTGTTTAAATTTTGTTATGAATATAACTATCTAATCAATTACCTGGTAATTGACGTAATTCAACTTATTCAGGACGTTGATGAGGTTGAAGAATTTGTGGAAAGGTAAAGAATATTCCATATAAACTTAATTGGCAAATTGACTACGCTCAGAAAAGCGCGCGTAAAGTCGCTACTTAGGCAGCTGTCATTAATACATTTTTGATAAAAAAAAGTTTCATTAATGCTGGGTAAAGAAGGTTTTTAAACATAATTACCGAAATCAAGAGTAAAGGCCTCACAATATGATACATTTTTGTAACTTATGACTGACTAATATTTCGAATCTATTCGCTCATCAAGGACAGCTTTCTTTTTAAAGAATACATTACAGTAAGAAGCAGAGAAAGTGTGAGTACAGTATTGTCTCCCTGAGGGCTCGCTGGTCGGGACCGGCGTTGAGCCTGTATCGTGAGCAGAGCCGTAATTCCGAGTGTTCGTTTCTCTCTTCTTTCTGGCCGAAGGGGGGAGCGAGATAGAACGCTTTGGGTGCGCAGCGGCCGTGCGCGACCGTGTCTCGCTCGCTTTCGTTCCATCTCGCTCTCGCCTTCGCCGAGCAAGAGTGAGATAGAAATGGTGGGAATAGCGAAAAGCCCACACGTGTGCACCAAACCGAGCCCATCCGGTGACAATACTGTATATCCTAAATGTTAGTCGCCGGTCGCAGAAATGCTTCGCCTGAAATCTAAACAGACGTTATTTTCAGATTGCTTTATATTCACCGCTGTACTTCCAAGATTTTAATTGTAATTAACAATGTTTTAAAACTAGATATGGTAATTAATCAATTTTGTGTAAAAAATATATATATATATATCGGCATAGTCAGTTAAATAGTATCTTATTTCTGTAGTGAAATATTAAATTTTTATCAAAAATGGGAGTCGAGTCACAGTAATTTAATTATATTTGTATATTGAATTAGTAACATGTAATCTTACAGGTATCTTCCGTTTAATATTAATCATTGTAGAAACGTAATTTTGAGCAATAAATAGATGACCATTCCGTAATAAGGAAAGGAGAGAAACTGAAAGCAGGGTCTTAAGGAGGCAAACGAAATATAATTGTGTTTTAAATTAGGACGGTCTGCCCAATTAGAGTAATATATGTAAAATATGTTATAAGACTTGTGACTTTTAACTGCAGTGACTACAATATCTCGTTCAAGCCATGAAACTTTAAGTACTTACGACTAAATACTGCATAATATGTATAAGTATGCACTAAGAGAACTAACGTCTCGTAGTATAAATACATAGTACGTTACTATGTATTATGCATTATGCTACGTACTGTAAATAAATGTATAACATTTTAATAAAGTTTGATTATAATAAATAGTTCAGTATTTATTACATTTACGTCCATGTTTTCCAAACAAATTCATTATTCCTTCCTTCATTGGTTGAAACATGGAAAAGACATTTTATTCCTACTTTTGAAATAATCATTTAAAAAATATTGTCCTCAGTATGTTTTCGCAATTTTAGATTTCATTATGAACTATGAAGAAGTACCTAATAAATTTGAGATATTTTCAATTTGTCTTTCTTTTCAATCAAATTCTTCAGTTTGTAACTTAGAGGTATATATGTATGCTCTAAGTTTTGTAATGTGAAAGCATTATTCTCATATGATCCGTTCAATAATTTTATATAATTTATTATACCACAAAACTTAATTCCACCTTTTTGATCGCCTTATTTCTCCTCGAAATAACTGGGCGTACTTAAACGTAATCCACTATTTTGCATAACATAATTATTTGTGCCATTAATTGTACGACACAGAGATTGATAAGGCAAATCGTAAACGATTCGATACTGGATTGCTTAAAACATAATAATGCTTCTAAGCATTTTATAAGCAAAATAGTAGTAAACAAGTAGTTTGCTATACCTACAGGATGTATCTTAACACTTCACCGTGAACGGGGGACACAAAAACGATGAAAAAAGTTCATACAAACATGTGCCCTATTTGACCTTGTTCCCGAGTTATAACCATTTTTGTACTCGAATTATATAATTCTTAATGGCAAACAGAGATAGTGTATCTGATTCTACTAAATGTTTGTATATATACAAAGTTATAACTCTGTGTAATTGGACTTGTTTTTCATAATGGCAGATTACCAGGTTAATTTTCTATAAATTGCTTAAGCGACCAATTGAGTAAAGTATTGGAAGAAATTCTACTTGACGTCGTACGTCGCGTGTAATTTGTGCAGCTGGTGCACCACCGCATTTTAATCACATTTATTTAAATTTTTTGGGAAAATCTGCAACACGACTGCAGGCTTCTATTCAGGACGAAGGTGATCCCATTTCGAATACTTCTTATAAAGGTAAGAAGTTGCACAGTATACTGGATCCAGTACTGGAGTACAAAAATAGCTACAACTCGAAAACAAGGTCAAGTAAGGCTTGTAAATAGATAATAAATATTCTAGAAAACTGCAGGTGTATATTAGCAAAATTTCGATTTAAAAGTACTATCAACTACCTCCTAGAAATTTCAGTAATCATTGCAGACAAAACGGATAAATTGAAACTTTTATTTTATCTATTATTTTGATCGAATAATTAACATGTTCAGTGAAATAAAGAATGATATATAAATCGGACAAATAGTTTTACAAGTTTTTTTTCGAAAAAATTTTGCTTCATTTCACGTTAACACAAATGAAGGTAAACATTTTC
The DNA here is from genome assembly GCA_944738655.2 of Andrena hattorfiana. Taxonomy (NCBI): domain Eukaryota; kingdom Metazoa; phylum Arthropoda; class Insecta; order Hymenoptera; family Andrenidae; genus Andrena; species Andrena hattorfiana. The sequence continues at coordinate 26,777,940 of OX122889.2, forward strand.
ACATTGACACGTGAAAGTGCGTTTTTAGAAGTTCAGTAAACAAGAAACAATTCATATACTTATATTTGTGAAGAAATAATATTGTTTATAACACCAAATAATATATTTGAAAAGAATGTGTTTGATTACAATAAACACTATTAATGTTTTATTTTTACATAAATAAATAAGAAAAATAAAGTCAGGGCCAAATTCCACGTTTAGGTACATTTTTTATAATACTATTTTTTGCATTTTTTCAACAATCCCAGCCATGAAAATACAATATTAGGCACCTCAAAATGATTAGCTGAAAATTATCTTAATATATAAAGCAGAAAGCTTCTATATGTTTGTGTGTTTGCCTGTCGCCTAAAACTTTTAAACGATAAACTCTGGGATCATTTGTCTGAGCTGATTATGCCTAACTAATCCAGATGAATGTGACTATTTTCATAAAAAAAACTGAAAGAAATTTTTTCTAAAATCAGAATCTAAATTTCGGGCGAAGCCGAGTAGTAAGGCTGGTATACTATATAATGGTCAATGACATCACGAAACATTTCAGAATACCCTACATAACTGCAATAAGCTTAGAGAGAAACTAGAGCTTAACAAACTGTCCCAATACAAACAAGACACAAATCAATCAGTGCTCTGAAAATCATAAAGAGAGAAAAAATCGTTTGATCAAAGATTGCCTCAGTGTACATTTGTTATCCGTTTAAATTGCTGCATCAGTTTGTAAATTTACTTTATCGAGAAAATATCCGAATATCGCAGCGATAATGTTGTCCGCAAATTCCACTTTACTTGAAAATTTTTCTTATCTCACAAGTGTGACTATAAAAATTGATACGGCACTGGTACCGATGTATATGTAGTATGTGCCATTTCATCACACATATACGGATAACAAGAAGGAAGGAGGGGGCATCCGACTCATAATCAGTCGCCGGAGAACCGAGCACGAGACACCGACGAAGCGAAATCACGAGTTTTTTAACAATCATCTTTCTTTAAATTAGTGCATTTTATCGTAACATTTGTTTGATTGAAAAATGCTACCCAGAAGGCGCGTCATAGAGCTACTGCAAGTTATTTCCTCTCAATCGTGAGTAAATACTGAAAGTGGATTTCTGTAATCGTCACATATATGTCGAACGAACTAAATGATCCGAATGAACACTTTCATAAAACATTCTCGTCAATATTATAGTCATCTTTTAGTACAACATGTTCAAGGTATCAATTGTAATACCATTTAATGAAAGCATACAAGTTGACCTTCTTGAATAATAAATGAAAATTTTGTAATTAATTAATATTCATATATTTGCAAATAAGAGTCTAAATAAAATTGACATATGTATCGGTCGATCCAATAGTAAAATCGCGAAACTACAACTTTTGTAAATCTGAGCTAAATGCATGATAATTAAGTTTCTGCAGTTTCGCAACTTTACCGTTGGAACGACGATATGTTTACTTAGTGTCCAGCATCATTCGTCGCGTATGTCTGAAAAATAATTACATTGACAAATCATTAGAATATTTTTTAATGTTTGAACTTATAAGAACTTAAATAGTAGGTTATAAAATATTTAACAATAACGGGCATTTTTAAAGTCATTGATTCTTTGAATATAACATCATTAACATTACGTTTCGTCTAAACATCTCAGCAGCCCAAATGGGTATGACTGAAGTTTGCACTTTTCGGCTCACAGATTGAATCTGTTCTTTTTCAAGTAACACATGGTTCTTCATTATAATTCATTTGGATTTATACGGACAATAATATTCCATGGTCACATGTATTGCATTTAATTCTTAAGTGGATTATAGAATAGGCCGCGGCGGCCCTGTGTAACTTTAAACTAATAATTCTTTAATATGTATTGAGGTAATTAATTGTTGATTTATGTAATCCTCTATTATTGCTTCTCATTATGCTTCTAATATTGCAAAGGAAAATTGATTTCTATTTACCAATTCGATAAAAATTAACATTAAATAAAATAATTTATTTTTGGACTTTCGAGACCCAATACATTCAGCTTATAGCACGAAACTTTTCTTTACAGTTTAGCCTTTACTAACGAGATTTGTTTACCTCGCGCATTTTCCTAAGTAAACATAGAACATTCCGTATTACGTCTTTGATATTACTCGTAAATATCTATCACCTACTTTTGTTTTCAGATTTTTAATATTTTTCTATATGCATATTTATATTTATTAATTATTATTTTATAAAACAATCATCGTTTTACAGAAAACTGTTGCATAGTAAATGGAATAAAAAGGTCATTTTATGAATACGAATGCGGGGCCGCGGCGGTCGCAGAGGTCCAACTTTTAAATAAAATGGATGCGGATATTTAAGAGTTAAAGTTATTCTGATCGGCATTTAGAAAGAAAAGACAAAAATAGTAAAATTAGAATTCACAGATATTTCCATATAAGAACGTTCCTTAAAAAAAACCATTTACACATTCTCGAAATGTGCGCTATTTTCTAAAAACTAATTTAGTAGCTCCGTAATATTTATATTGTATAACCTTATAGAGAAAAATAATTTAACGTATCTAGTACTTGCCAGATGTCCCTCCGTTTACGAAATTTGTGCGTTTCGAATTTTTTCATAAAAAGTACCATCTATGAGATACGTAATAAACGATTATGAAAAAGCAAAAATTGAAGTAAAAAAATGAAGTAGAAAATCTGAATTGCAGGCTCATTTAGAAAATGTATAAGGTCAACAATACGAATAGCCTCAACTTTCAAAATATGATATTTATTGTTGTATTTTTAAAGCACGCGATCGAATATGAATTTGATATTTTTCGATTCTTTACTCACGTGCTGCACTGTTTCGTTGAAATCGATACGATAACACGTCACGGAGTTCTTTCAGTTGGGAAAAATTATTATTTGCAGGTGCAGATGCCCAGCTCATGGAAATCTAGGAGGCACAAACGTGCACGAGCTAGGGAAAGCTCGTAGTACAGTAGCAAATGCTACACCGTCGAAAGAATATGCCTTCGAGGTATGCGTACCTATTCAAAAATAAGAAGGAAATCCCGCGAACATAAATACCGATAACTTTGGGCTACTGAGTCGCAAGCTTAATTATGATGTAATAGACAGTGATTGTGAAATATAAAAATAAGCATGAACCACTGCGACTAATTTATCCAGATAACAGATGTTTTTGGACTCAATGTGTTTACCTTCGCGTAAAAATTTTTCATACCAAACTCATTTATATACAGGGTGTCGCATATGAGTGGTACAAGCGATTCTCTCGCAGCGACTGTCAAAGAGATGCCACCTGGTATCCCATGGCGCGGTCAACAACTCGCGGTGCCTCACCAAATTTTATGGCTTTCGACCCTCGAAGGGGTTGGAATGTCATTAAGAAGTGAGAAATGTCCAGGATTTCTCATCAAATCTTTGTGAAAACGACGCCAATCGATTCCTTATGTTTTGCCGATGAAACCAACACCAGGAACGACGTAATTCGGACAATAACGAAGAAAATTAAATGAAAAATTGATTTATATCATTTAAAGTTGACTTCGTTAAAAATAGCCCCATTTACATGAAATTTGGTATGATTTTCATCGGAAAAACGTAAGGAATCCATCGGTATAACTTCCATAGCGATACGATAAAAAATAAAGAATTTTTTTCTGAAACAGGTATGAATCCTCGGCCGTCCAGGGTGGAAATGTGAAATATTCATTTCAGTGTATTAAGAAATTCTTTATTCTTTATCGTATCGATATGGAAGTGACATTAATGGATTCCTTATGTTTTCTGATGAAAATCATACCAAATGTGATGTAAATCGGACTACTTTTACGTAATAAATACAAATTGCTTGTGTAAAAATAGTCCGATTTGCATGACATTTGGTATGATTTTATTCGGGAGAACGCCAAGAATCCATTGGTGTCATTTCCCTTTCGATACGATGAAAAAAAGAATTTCTTAATAGGCTGTAATGGATGTTCACCCTCGACTACGGGGCGCGGACCTCGATTTGCTACGGTCGGCCGAGGATTCATACCTGTTTCAGAAATAAAATAATTCTTTATTCTTTATCGTGTCGATATGGAAGTGACACCGATGGATTCCTTACGTTTTTCCGATGAGGATCATACCAAATTTCATGTAAATCGGACTATTATTAACGAAGTCAATTTAAAATTATATAAATCAATTTTTCATGGTATTTCCTTCATTGTGGTCCGAATTACGTCGTTCTTGGTGTCAGTTTCGTCAGCGAAACATAAGGAATCGATTGGCATCGTCTTCGCAAAGATCTGATGAGACATTTCTCACTTCTGAATGGCATTCCAACCCCTTCGAGGGGCGAAAGCCATAAAATTTGGGGAGGCACCGCGATGGGTTGACCGCGCAACGGGGTACCAGGCGTCATCTCTTTGACAGGCGCTGCGAGAGAATCACCCCGTAGCTCTTAAAGGCACTGTACGTTAAAACTGGAATTCTAGATAAGTCTAAAGTATCTGGATAATAATAAAACAAATTAACATGTTACCACCGGCTCTTCATACTCCTTCAAATAAAAAAAAAATCATCGAAATCGGTGCACCTATGCGGAAATTATGGCTGAACATACATAAAATAAAAATACGGGTCGAATTGGGAAATCTCCTTCTTTTTTGAAGTCGGTTAATAAATATTGGAGACAATTACAGATGGCCTGTTCGACGATACGATATGGTGTCGGTGTTACCAGGGAATTGGGCATGGATATGCAGAATTTCGGCTCAAAGAAGACGTGCTTGATGACGGATCCGAATTTAGTAAATCTACCTCCTGTTAAAACTGCAATGGACAGTCTTACTAAATATGGTGTCGAGTTTGAGGTTTATGACAATGTGCGTGTTGAGCCGACGGAGAAGAGTCTTCAAGATTCCATCGAATTTGCTAAACGTGGGAAATTCGACGCGTTCATAGCGGTGAGGGGCCACAAGATTCTCTTTACTTTCATCTTCTTATGATCTATGAAAAAAATACGTTTATATTTGCCAAGTATCAAGGAAAATATTGTAATTATGAAAAGTGCACATTTTTTTCTCTTTAAATCAACTGTTCTCGTGTCTTTGAATTTGAGGAAATAAGTCACTATTGATATACTACGTTATTATTAACTATATGTATTTGTGAAATAAAGTTTTTACTGTGTAGGTTGGCGGTGGTTCAGTAATGGACACTTGTAAAGCAGCAAATCTTTATAGTTCTGATCCAGAAGCCGACTTGTTGGATTACGTGAATGCGCCCATTGGTAAAGGGAAGCCAGTTATAGTGCCATTAAAGCCATTAGTTGCAGTACCAACTACTTCCGGTACTGGTTCAGAAACTACGGGTGTATCTATCTTCGATTATCGGCCGCTTAAAGCCAAAACTGGAATTGCCAATAGGTAAATTATTGCGAAAAATTGGAATCAAGATAATCAGCAGTCAAATTTAATTGTTATTTATTTATATACAAAATTCATGGACCAATATAATACCTATGTTTTTAACGACAATAATGTTACCCGAAATTAATTTATTCCATGAGTCATTCTTTAATATTATTAAACGTAGAAAATGGTTAATAAATATTCTTTAAATAGGGCACTGAGACCTACATTGGGCCTCATTGATCCGGAACATACATTGACCATGCCAGAACGAGTTTGTGCTTACTCTGGTTTCGACGTCCTCTGCCATGCTCTGGAATCTTTTACTGCTATACCGTATACAGAAAGGACACCCTGTCCCCAAAATCCAATCCTTAGGCCAGCTTATCAGGGCAGCAATCCTGTCAGCGATGTGTGGTCAAAATATGCTCTCCAAATTATGCGCAAGTAAGTAGACAGGCGTGTTGTATGGATAATAAATTTTTGAATACCTACTTACAAATAAATTTTAATAAATTTTCGCCAATTAATTTTTAAATCTCACGTTAAAAATGACCGTCTAAACCAGAATATCCTTTAATTTAGGATAGTATTTTTCGAGAGAAGAATTTACTTCATTCGATTACACAATGGAATCATGAGCAGTGGCGAATTTAACAGGACGGCCCATGAGCAGTTGCCGCCTGGGCCGCTGCCCAAATAGCCCCCAGGGCCCCATAATTAAATAGAAATTATGATTTTTTCCAAACTATATGTTTCTTCTGTACTATTACACTGAGCTCGTTTCTAGTAAGCTACCTCTTCATTTTCACGAAAAATGGGCCCCTCAGAACGTTTGCCACCGGGGCCGTTTTTCTTAAATCCGCCATTAATCATGAGTCACCCGATATTTGCAACGTTTCGTTCATATATTCAATATTCAAATCTATTTTCTCCTTTTCTCCTTTGTAGGTACTTTAAAAGAGCAGTTTACAATCCGGATGATCTTGAAGCCAGAAGTAACATGCATCTCGCAAGTACTATGGCGGGCGTTGGATTTGGTAATGCTGGTGTTCACTTGTGTCATGGTCTCTCTTACCCCATTAGTGGAAATGTACGAAGCTTCCTACCTCAGGTAATTCTTACAAATTTTCAAAAAGTCGACAATCAAATACATAATGCATCAGTCGAAGTAAGTATTAATAGGTACATAATTTCCAGTCAAGCAAATATTTGAAAAGGACAAAGTTGACATTATATTACAAGATTAGATTAAAATTAAAAAATATTAATTTAAATTTAGTATACAATAAAATATACATAATAAAATTCATTATTGCTCAATTCAATTCTACAATACGGACACCCAATAATTATATAATATATATATATATATATGTATAAGATGATCTAACATCATGACACATGTATCTCCACACCCATTGAAAATTGGACACATGTTTATAATGACTTTGGTCAATGTTTACATTAGGGGAAGCATCTCCGATGATTTTGACCTTGGCATGTGTTGTTAAGGACACCATCCTGACTAACCTCCAGGAGGTTTTACCCGTCGCTCGTTATTGTTTACAAAGTTATTAATTATTGAATATTGAACACAGAACACATTTACTCGTCCTATTCCTCAGATTTCCCACAAAAATATATTCCATCCCATAAGAAAGAATGATCGGAGTAGGTCTGGGGTTAGTTTTTTTGGCTGCGGCCCCTCTCCCAAAACAATAGACGAGATTCTACTTGAAATGGTTTAATTTGCAGCCAATTTGATCCATCTCAAATCGAAACTCGTCTATTGTTTTGCGGGAGGGGCTACCGCCGTCGCGCGATGCTTGAACCGCTGCCTCAGTTTTAGCATCGCTAAACTCACACCGGTTCACTGCCATGCTTTAGGCGCGCGTCCCTCACTAATCTAGCCCCAACCAATACTAATACCCGGGACAAGTTGGAAAGTGGAATGCGTTATGTCGGAATAAGTCAACAGAAGTGTTTCGCAAATATCTCAGAATCTAAGACCGAGCAACGGATAATGTATAGAGAAAAGTTGTTTATAGAATATTGACCTTGACCACATATATCAAGGTCAAGATCATCGAAGATGCCTCCCCGGAAGTAAACACTTACTAACTAAGATAAATGCTTGAAAGTTAAGACTTTTTTACTCGAAGTGAGCCATATTAATACCTCCTAAAATATTTACTATTCCTCCTGAAACAGCCTGTATACAGGGAATTTATAAAAATGTGCGATATTTTTCAAGATCGGTTCTACGTTCTACTCGCCAAAATAATAAAAAAAAAGTTGATGCACATATGTTCGATAATGCTTCTTACTCTGTACTCTCCCGTTCGATTGACGTCCAGGTATTGTCGCCGAACTCTCTATATCGAACGGGAGTCCAGGAATATTCTCCCGTACTTTCCTCTCTTAAAACTCGTGCGTCTAATGAGATGTTCTGTGCTCTCTTGGCCGATAGGCGGCCAAGTATTACCGCTGCACTCTCCATATCGGTCGAGCGTTCAGGAACAGTCTCTAGTGCGCTCTCTCTCCAGACAGGCGTTCAGATGTTATCGCCGAACTCTCCTACCAGAGTCCCTAAACTGTCCGACAGCGGCCGTTGGTCGTATTTCGTCCTCTCTCTCTCTCTCAGAACAGCGAAGCAGGAAATGCCTTTGCACTCTTTACAGGCCTCTAATTTATACCCGATCGTTGCTATCCGCGGCCGTAGAAATCAACAGACGCGACGTTAAGCACGGCCCTTGCGAACTGCGGTTCCGAGCCGGCACTTCTCTGCTCACGGGCGGTCTACAAGCGTATTCAGGAAACTTCTCGTTGGTCGGCGTTTCCCGAAGCTTCCTTTTCTGCATGCTACAGTACTATGATATTTTCGTTCATATCCTTCTCACCTCGCTTTTAAAAAAACAAACGCGGAATGATAATCAATACATCGATCCGCGGAAACATAGTTGGGCTTCGTTAAATGTCACTTTAATAGGCATTCGGGACCCGTGTTTTATCGAACATAAAAATACTTATAACTGCAATCCTAAGAATTACTGGACATATGCGTGTACCAACTTTTTTTATTATTTTGGTGAGTAGAACGTAGAATCGAACCTGAAAAAAATGTCGCACGTTTTTATGAACACTCTGTATACATGAATACAGTAATAATTTTAATGGTAGGCTGTAAAATGCTTACAGGGTTACAGTACAGATCACCCTATAGTACCACACGGACTTTCAGTTGTTATATCGGCCCCCGCTGTATTCTCATTCACCGGAAGTGCGTGCCCGGAAAGGCACTTGGAATCTGCAGAACTACTTGGTGCTAATGTCAACCGAGCAAAGAAGACAGACGCTGGCAAGATATTAGCAGATACTGTGAAAGAGTACATGCATATGATGAAAATTGAAAATGGTTTGACAGAATTGGGATTCAAGAAAGAAGATATTCCTACTTTAGTCCAGGGTACACTGCCACAGGTAAGATTTATTATTTTCTATCAGTTGGAATTAATAATCAAAGAATAAATTCACTAACAAACTTCTTCTTTTCGATATCATTTTCACTAATATTTTAGTATATAGGGGGCGGTGGTAACACTTTGACTTTGAAATACGATTACGCAGGAACTATTACACGCACAACAAAAACTCTTATACGGAAATTTTACTTACTTATCTGACATCATTGAGTCACAACTGTTTCACTGTGTGTCAAGTAATATCCAAGTAATAAAAAATGTGAAGCGGCGTGTTATGGCCCTAACGTTACAGTTTCTCTGATCCCGGGTCGGTTGTAACACTGCATAAAATCGATAGTAACACAAATTTAACTGTACAAAATTAAAATATTTATTGATTTAAATTATAGTAATAAATGAAAAAAGTAAAATTTATAACAAAGTTTACGGTATCGGAATTCTGGCAGAAATAAAAAACGTTTGGGCGGGTGCATTCTTCATGTGCAATACATTGCACTGATTTTTCATTTGATTTGCTTGTGCTATGCATAGGATCCTATGCAAACAAGACAATATTATTCGCCTTCTTTGACACTATTCGGTTCTGTTGCGGCACAACCGACCCCGACTGCCGATGTTAAAATCACCCCCGACCATTCTTTTGAACTTCAATTATAAATTTTGACTAACGAGACACGTAAAACTGCTAAGGAACGATCAGTATTACTTTAAAAAAGATCAAATTACAAATTAAAAAAAAGAAAAAGTACATACTTGCAAAGGGGGTTTTTATATTACAGTTATAAGCGAGTAAAAAAAGTTAATTTAGAGTGTCGAAAAGTTATTTTGTTCACTATCCATGTCTATTATTGTCATGTCATTGTTTATCACATATAAAAAGTTGGTGTTAATATCTATTATATGTTTTGAGATATTCGCGTGTTACATTTGACCCCCACTCCCCCCGTTTCTACCGCTCCCGGTCTACCATATTTATTTTCACTTTTTCAGGTTTTAAAAATGTGGGTAAAATAATAACGTACAGAATTTTTATAGGTGTAATAATAACTTTTATATTATATATTTAAAGATGAATTTGATGAATTTTTTTTAAACGTAAATTTAACTAATACATCTAAGTCTAAGTCTTCTTTGAAGTTTAGTTTCTTTTTTAAGGTCTTGAAAATAAAAATAATTATCATAGGAAATCGTGTTTCTTTAGCCTACTACATATTATTTAGTGTGCAAAGTGTGCAACCTCTAAATATTACTCCATCTTGCTAAAATTTGTCAGATATTCTTTTTATATCAATCGGAATCAGGGCACGAGCAAAGTAGAAAATAATGTAATGTAAAAACACCCTAATGAACATAGAAAAATAGTTTCTGTCAACCTGTAAATATTAATTGATGTGATAACACCACGAATATCACGCTTCTACACGCGCTAATAATATTTACAACAGCGCTCAGTAGATCTTATCTCTTATATTTTCACGAGTTATAAGTAACTCCGGTTAATGCGATAACGAATACTACTTAAATAATATAACAAGTTGGAGAGATAGGGAAGCACCGATATCTAAACGAAAGAGTAATTTTGCCACCTCGATTACTTCTTGAATTGAAGTAAAATTGCAAAAATGATCTTTAGATTAATAAGAGGTTTCAGAACATGTTAGAAATACAGGGTCATCCGTTAAAACTGCAACCTACGCGCGCGCGAACAGACGAAAATGGCAACACCGCCTCACGGACGCATTCCACTACAACCATGCATCGGCCCGGCGTTCGGAGGGTTGCCAGCGACCGCTGGGGAGCGGTGATGCCCGAGCTTTAAAAATTTTAAGATGGTCTCTTTCAAATTAACGTCACAAGGAGCTATTTGAAATTACCCGACCGGGGTTGAAGAATTTGGAGCCTTTTTCGTATAACTTTTGAATTATAAAAGATATCAGAATGCAATTTGCGCCGAAAAATGAGAAAAAATTATTCCCTCTTAATGATGGATAATTCAAAATATTTTACGTTTACTTAATTTTTCTTTTATCAATTTTTTAACCATAATTGTTGTGAAAAGCTTTTGCAAATTGTTTATTTAATACCGTATTTAATGCTCTTTTTAAAAATGATGATGTTGATAAACAATACGCTAGTTGTTTCTGTGTCATTATTTTCATAAATTGAGAAATTAAATTTTTATTCAATTATGTGTTCGTTCTGCAGACCTCAGAATCTATTGTTCTGGTTTTCTTTTTTATAATTTTATCCTTATATGCAGTGCATGCATAGATCAGACGTAAGGAGTAACTAATGGGACGTGTCTTTGATTGTAGCGGTGTTTGAATCTTTTTTCTAGAATTTTTGTATTTGAATGTTTAACCTTTTAGCTACTCAACGCCACGCATATACCGGCTTCCGTTAATGTCATTTCTTGGAACGATGCGTCATTATTATGGCTTTTACACGCAGGTGGCGAAAAATCTCTCCGTACAAGGGTATAGCGCCGCGGTCAATCCTGTCGTAGCTAAAATTTTTTAAATTAAGACGGGTACGAGATCAGTTGACATTGTTTTCAAACCTCATTACAATAATCCGGAGTGCGAGTGGTAAACCGATCATAAAAGCGGAGCGTGCGGCTCGCTTACCTGGGCCGGGAAATTCTGCACAGCTCTTTGCGGCGTTAATTTGAAAGAGACCATCCTAAAATTTTCGAAGCTCGGGCATCACTGCTACCCAGCGGTCGCTATTAACCCTCCGAACGCTGGGCCGGTGCATGGTTGTAGTGGAATGTGTCCGTGAGGCGGTGTTGCCATTTTCGTTTGTTCGCGCGCGCGTAGATTGCAGTTTTAACGGATGACCCTGTACACTACCGTTCCATTTTAAATTTTGTCTGTATACCATTATTCCCTTTACCCTTCCTTATAACACGTCCATATACCCAAGTATTTATGATTCTTTACAAAGTGGCGAGTAAAGGTCGGTTTATACAGCCACCGAGCCGGGCCGTGACGGCCCGGCCTCTATGGTAAGCTTATGGACGGCGAGGAGCCGCAAAACTCGGTGGAAACTCGGCGGCTCCTCGCCGTCCATAAGCTTACCATAGAGGCTCGGACCGTCACGGCCCGGCTCGGTGGCTGTATAAACCGACCTTAAATCAGCCAATGATACATATATACATATTGTGTATTTAGAAAAATTCTGACTCAGAAAAGGCAGAAAAAAAGAGACTAGTTTACTTGTATCAGTGATTTATTAGTCACCGCACATGAATTATTACAATTAAGTAAATTTGCCATATCTTTTACATTCCATATCCATATCTATATATGACGAATTCACAATTGTGACATTAACGATATACATTTTTAACTTACATCTTGTGATTACACATGTAGAATATAGTATAAGTATAGGTATACGTATTATTATACAATTTAGAATTACATACTCATCGAATTTAATTATCAATACTATATTCTTACTAATTCATTATTCGTATATTATTTCCAGCATCGTATCACAAAACTAGCGCCAAGAGAACAATCCGAGGAAGATCTCGCGCAATTATTTGAAAATTCATTTACAATTTATTAAAAAGGAAGTGTTTTCCATTATCGTGATTGATCCAAGAAACGCAACAAATAAAATGTTATTTTTTTACATTTCCATTCTACACGTGTTATTTATTACATCCTTAACGCATTTTTTGAATAAACATTACAATGAGACTTTGTGATAGGGAGCCCTTCACTGCTCCGCGATAATAAACAGTTACAAACAATATAATTACCTTGAATCAATTTAAATACATATAAGATAACGTTAACATAGACATAGTTAATTTAATCGGCCATTAATGAGGAAATACACAAACAATTTGTGCTTACGAACGCGTAGTTCGCGATATTTAGAAAGTCATCCTATCTTCGGATGATCCTTGAAAAAGCGATCATCATTGCAATGGCAATGAAAAGGATCCTCTTAAGATTGATGAACTCTCATTCTATCAGTGATAGGTATAATTATTAATAAACTGCCGGTTTTATTTCGATCTTGCACAAATGTTATGAGGTTTCTTCGTAAAATAAAGAGAATTGAATCACCTACGCCAAACACATCGCACATGCTCATTAAATCATTAAAATTGTAAGCTAATAATTTGCTAAATCGTTAACCGAGTATTAACCACAGATCGAAATTTATATCTGAAGCAGTCACATTGTATTCTGCAAATTTAATTACAGTTTTAGTAAATCCTCGGAAACAGGTACTTGTCACGACATGATTTCAGACACAATCTATTTTATTTACACCACACACTGACGAAGATTGTAGGAAGCGTAAAGTATGTGAAACTTGTGTTAAACAATTCTATACATTCGACCGCAATGTTATTAGGAAAACATCAAATATATGTTAATTTTTATAAACGGGCCTGTGGATTCAATCTTGAAGACATATCGTATGATTAGTTTGAGGAATGCTTGTTGCATAAAATCCATTAACAGTTACTTTTCCCCTCAAAAATCCAGAGATATAAATAGAGATACAGCGTCCGAACAGCTATCATACCATTGAAATACGCAAATATCGTTTATTAAAATGACAAGTGATTTTATTAAACATATCGCGTACGTTTAAAAAGAATCATACAATTCAATTTGCGCGATTTATACTATTCATGTCACAACGATATTTCAATTTCTAATGATATGGATCAGCACGGTAGAGCCATATATACTTATTATTAATTTTCTTTCATTCGGGAGAAAGTATTACTCAAAACTGAACTATTTTATAATAATTATTTCTCAAAATAATAATATTCATTATGTACCCGATACGTATGAAATTCACCTCTGATCCATTGACAGAGACATGTCTCCTTTCTTTCTCTTCCGTTTCGTCATATTATACTCTAATCACATTTGCTGCGCGTAATCAAAAGTGTACTTTCCAAAATTTTCGGCGCGTTAAAATTGCCATTTCTTTCGCATTACAGCAGCAGCATTAAAACATTTTTTTAAAAATCTCGCTCCTCTCGATCAATGCTTTTATTCGAACCCATTACTTTTCTATCAAACTTGTTCATTTTCGAGCCAAATCGTCTGAAATTCGCAACAATGTAAATAATATAAATAACATCGAACACATTAAATAATAGATTAATATTTTCACATTTTATTTCAAGAATATTCACAATGAAAATGCTCGTACCTCGCAATATTACTTGAATTTCGTATAGTCGACCTCCCGAGCTCTTTTAAATTTTGCCCTGTGTTTTTCTCTCGAATTATTATTTTTACTTCAGAATTCATTGAAAATTGCTCTTAACTTTAAAACTTTTTTCAAATAATACGTAACACGTGACTCGTATTTTTGCTGAAAGTATATGATAGCGTTATGAAGACACTTCAACTAGTAGAGGCAAATGTTATTTTTTAGATAAGAACACTAATCTAAATACTCACCGTCGCGGCCGTGCCTCCTTCAGGGAAAGCAAACGTTTCGATGAACGCTTACGTGAACTCTTCCGTTTCCATCTCAAACTGGCTTCCTGTGCGACAAAGGCAGGACTGGCAGTCCAACAACGCCTTGTGGCTAATTGTACCCTCTAGCAATGTTGATGTTTGGATTCTCAATATCACGATACCTCACATTTCATAGTGATTGTAATAACGAATAACCTACATTCAGAAGAAAGAGTAATATAAGACGATTCTCATTCAAACTATATAGGGTAACGTTAAACCTGAACCATTCCGAGAAACTACAGGGTGCCACCAAACTAATGGTACAACCCAAAAAGGTATGACGTTACATAAGAGTATAAGTTGAATACATATAGTAAATAATATCAAGTCAAGGACCATGACTTGGAATAGTTGATAACTACGCAATAAGAATTGACAAAATGCTACAACAAATATGATACAACTGTGAATGAAGTGAATCACTGGGAGAAAATAAGTCGAAATTTTAGAATAACTTTTTTTCGATCAAGGCATTGTTTTCGAGAAAATCGATTTTAATTCTCTTGTTAGTTAAGTGTCCGCATTCTCCACGGATTTTCAAACTTGAATTTCGAGAAAATAAAGCCTCGTTCGAAAGAAATTTATTGTAGAATTTCGACGTATTTTTGACCAAGGATTCACTTCATATTTGCATTTGTAGCATATTTATTATTGTAGTCTGCCAATTTCTAGACAAATGGACACGTGTCAGACGAGTTTTCAGAATCGACTTTCCCGGAGACGAGGTTTCCAAGGTTTTCGACCAAAATAAGACGAAAATATAGAATAAAAGTTTTTAATATCGCGCTTCGTTTTCGAGATAGAGTAACTGTGCCAGTAGTCGGCCATTTAAGGGAAAGCGGAAATTCATGTTACGCGTGGTTATTATTGATATACTATTTTTTAAATGCGCTATGGGCAGTTAAATTCTTTAAAGTATCTATTTTTCAAATGTGCGGATGATTTTTTTAATAGTATAACAATATTTATTTAAAATATCTAAAATACCCAGAAACGACCTTTTTACCAATAGTCAACCAGTAAAATCCTAACATCAGCCTTTCATATGCCAGTAGTCGGCCAGGTTCTTCTATTAGGTTATACAATATGTATCAGCCACTCTATAGTATACTTATTGTTAATCGTCAGAATGTTAAGTGGTTCAAAATTCATGATGTGTATGCTCAAAATTTAAAAATTTCTTTTTTTCTAAAAATTCTAATTATTTAAATTATAACGGCCGACTACTAGACCAATCGTCTAGTCGTCAGCCGTTTTGTGTTAGACGGTCGATTACTGGTCAAATTGGCGATTTCTTAACAATATCCAGTAGCCAGCCGGGCCGGCTGCCTATTGGTTTTCTTTATATTTTGAATGCCAATAGACGGCCACTTGAAAAATACTTACAAACCTAAGTTTAAATGCAATTATAATTTCACGAAAAATTCATTCGAATGTTATTAATCGCGTATTCAAAATTTGAACATAAAAAACTTCGTATTAGTGTTGGTATACATTATTTCCAAGTGTCGCCTATAGTACTAAATTAATTCAAATTGACTCATCAATAGTCAACCATCCAATCGCCAACACAATAAAGCTTTCTGCAGTTCATATTTTTACCGCTAAAGGCATGAAACTTCTCACATTCGAAGGAGAGAGTACACTGATCATTGTTTCGTTTAAATATATAAGATTTTATTCCTAATTTCTTATTTCTAAGCAATTTATTTCCGAAAGGGCTGACTATTGGGTAGTGACCGAAATACGGCACATTTATCCTATACGGCTTCGAATTGTAGCACAGTGCGTCTGCACCGAAGTAAATTTTTGGGCGCCTGAGGAGCACGCGGAGATAAGGGGAACACGTCGCACTTTCCGTAGGCCAAAGCTGTATGTATGTATATAGTAGTTTATTGTTCCCCTCGAGGTGAAGGTCCTCCGTTTCGTTTACACTTACAATTACCTTTGCATCCTTTCTTAAAATCACCCTTACCTTTCCCCAGTGGCGCACTCAGGGGGGGGGGGGGGCAGGGGGCCTCGGCCCCCCCCAAAGAAAAAGGGAAAAAAGGAAAAAGTTTCCTTAGGAGAAACCTAACTACTTTAAGAGAAATTAAAAAATTTCGTTAGGAACTCGACATCACGCAAAAACGGAGTATGAAGCGCTGGAAAAACGTAGCGAAACAATCATCGCGTCGCGCGTCGTCTGTCTCGTCTCGTACCTTCCTTCCGAAAAGAAAACTAGATTTTATACTTTAAATAAATGTTTATAACCACCTAATGAATTTTATTGAATTTGTATTAAGAATATGTTTAGCCGTTCAACTCGGCCCCCCCCAAAATTAAATCCTGAGTGCGCCACTGCCTTTCCCCTTATGCTACGGTTCTTAAGGGGGCACATGACTATTGGACAAATAAAATCGATGGTTTCTTTTGTGCTGGATTGCTTAGGTACCAAGTAATCATTATACTCGTATTTTTCGCAGTTTATTGTGGACGCGTTTCCGAGTAATTACCAAAAAAAATTGTCAGGATGTTCAAATTTGTTGAAATTATTAAGCGTCGAGTACCCGAAATAACCAAGCGGCTTGGATAGAAGTGATAGAACCAACTAGCTTGAATTTTTCAACCGGCCCGAAAGAACTGGGCGGCTTGAAAAGGGATAAAAGTGGAGTTCAAATGTTCAAACATCCGTTTCCAGGTCAGTATGGATTAATTTATAACCTTGAAGTATATTCATTAAAAAAATCTCGTAACTGTTTTCAAACCCCTTGGACTTGTGGTCTGATTCAAACTTCGCGCCTCTAGAGTTTACGCTACAAATTCGCACTGTTGATTTTTTGGCATTTAAATAACTAAAATAGATGAAATGCAAATTCTGTA
This sequence comes from Andrena hattorfiana, assembly GCA_944738655.2. Lineage (NCBI taxonomy): Eukaryota > Metazoa > Arthropoda > Insecta > Hymenoptera > Andrenidae > Andrena > Andrena hattorfiana. Next base: position 26,795,223 of record OX122889.2, read on the forward strand.
TACTACTATTTAAAATTATGTCAAAAAATATCCCTAATTTTTAAATTAACAATTTTAGCTTAAAATTATGACAGGTGTAGGAATTAATGGATTTGGCAGAATAGGGAGAATGTGTCTTCGCGCATGTATAGAAAAGGATGTCGACGTAATAATTGCTACTTAAAATATTTATTTACATGCAGACACTTTCAGATCAAGTAGACCTAAAATAATTATACATTTTATTAGGTTAAGATGATCAACGACCCATATATTACAACTGACTACATGATATATTTATTCAAATACGACTCAACTCACGGAACTTATCCTTTAAAGGTGGAATGTGATAATGGGCATATTATTACAGCAGGTATAAGTAGCATTTTCTATAATACTGAATCAATTAATAATTACTAAGATAATGTATTTGAACCTTTTTATTTAAGAGAAAAATTTTATTTCATACAAGAAAATTGGAACACAACAGCCCAGATAGCACACAGACGTCTGTTTCAGACTTTCAAGACGTCCTAAAGACGTCTGCTAAAGTCTTAAACACGTCCATTTCAGGCTTTCAAGACGTCCTAAAGACGTCTGCTAAAGTCTTAAACACGTCCATTTCAGGCTTTCAAGACGTCTGAAAGACGTCTTCGTAAGGTCCGGGTTAGGAAAAAAAATTGGCGGTGACAAAAACCCAGATAGCACACGACGTCTATAAGCCGTCTTTAAGACGTCTTTCAGACTTTCAAGACGTCTGAAGACGTCTTAAAGACGGCTTATAGGCGTCGTGTGTTATCTGAGAATCGAACCCAGACTTCCCGCTTACAACGCAACCACTATTCGTGCCTACCCAACACACTTTCTTGTAAACACTTTCAATTTCTAGGTATATAACTAGTATTAACTGATTGTAAAATATGGGCATTGACGCGAAATACAGAATACCATCATCCGACCTATAGACTCATTGCTTAAAATTTCACATTCATCTTAAAACGGATGTTTTAACGACGTCTTAAAAACATCCTGACATAGACGTCTTAAAGACATCTTAATAAGGTAGTCAGATGTTCAGACCAAACACAGACGTAAAATGGACATCTTTAAGATATCGTGTGCTATCTGGGAGAGGATATGAAAAAGTTACTTGATTGTTAAAAATAAATAATTCATTCATAAATTTAATACGAAATAATTCCCAAAATTAAATAACAATTAGAGGTCTTTTATAACTTTGCCTCATACTTTATTCGTAACATTTTCTATATAATCATATGTAATGTAGTTTAAAATGTATAGAAATCAGTATAATTAAATCAATTTCTCTTTTTTTCTTGGTTAAAGATAAGAGAATTTTCACATCACAAGAGAAAAATCCATGTAAAATAAATTGGAAAGAAGCTGGTGTAACTTATGTAATCGAAGCTACTGGGGTATTTACTACTTTAGAGAAAGCAAGTGTAAGATATCAAATTATTATTATTCACTAAAATTATTAATTTACTAAAACTATAGAAAAAGTTAATTTCGCTGAAATTGTAGAATAAAACTTTACATTTTAATATTAATTAGATAAATATAAACAAATATTATAGTCTTATAGCCCATCAACGCCTCTGCAGGTGTTATCCCAATACCTTTATCATGACTAGTGTTCATTGCACTTTGAACCTATTTAACATAGTCATCCCATTTATCCGACTCCATCCCAGCCACGGTTTTAGCTAATGCCGCTCAGTGGTCTGAGTCGTCGAAAACATGATAAAAAATTCTTATGTTCATATTTCACCATTTATCATTATGAAGATGGTCATTCGGGGGGGGGGGGGTCGCAGAATCTAATTTCGAGGTCAAAATTTTGAATAGATTAAAACTAAGCCCTGTAGGGGGAGGAAATGTCGATGAAATAATATTATGTTATGTTTAACAGTACTGTCCGATTTCGTTAGATTATTTTAAGCTAATTTCGGCATCAAATTTAGAAAATTTAACAGATAACGTTTTTATGAGAGAAAAAGGTATTAAGCGTGCGGAAACTAGGAAGTCAATAATTTAGATACTGAAAATGTTTTCATGTATCCATCAAATGAAATGATGCATTCATTCGATATTATTGAAATATATAAAAAGTTATAAATAACCGAAATATAAGAAGTTATGTGATGGTCGTAATTAATCGCATGTTACATTTTTTGGGATCGACGAGGATCCTTGAAACTTATATTATTTGATAATCTATAGCAGGACTGACTAAATGGTGGCCCGCGAGCCACCGGGGGCACCCTCGCCTTGCTGCCACGCTGAACGGCCTCTTCCATACCTAGCAGACTCTGACGATCGCAGTAGGAAAGAGAAGGAAAGAAGGATGAATTCGACTGCGATCGCAGAGTCGTAGTTATTTGTTCGAAGGTCATTTGAAGGACAACATATTATACATAGTTGAATTTGTCTTTTTATTGGCTATAACCTTACACTGATGAAAATACGTCAGGCCATTAAAAAAAAACGTCGTTGACCTTAAAACGGGAAATATAACCTTGAGAAAAAATCTTCTCCATCACAATAATTGCCCCCTTAAGCAAACATTTTTTCCTTAGATATTTTCTCCTGTCATTAAAAACAAAAGAAATATTTTATTGCAGGTGTGTTGCACGAACGTTGCCACTGCAATATTGCACGGCATTGTTTCCACAAAATTCAATGCAATCTGCAACATTGCAAAATAGCAGCAACGTTGCTGCTGTAGGGATGGTTGAGGCTAGATTTAGTTGGGTCTAAGCGTAAATAACCTGGAAGCCTCAACAAATAATCGTAAAAATCTAGAGGTATTAAAGTTGTGTTTTATTTATTTAAAAATTGCTTATAGTGAAGTATATGTATTTAACAGATTGATGATGACATTATGAAATTAAAGTGTTAAGTTAAACCTGACAATAGGCATATTTTGTAACAATGCAAATTAAATTTTAAAATGAACTTCATAATATTTTAAATCGGTTTTTAACGAAACTAACCTGTATATTAAAGTCTTTATTCTACAATTTCAATGTATTTCTTATGATGAAGTACTATCTTTTTGATTGTACTAACATTTAAGCAACACTGTGTATAAGTTATGTAATGATAGACTAGCCACTTAATTTTAGTTACACATGGATGGTGGAGCAAAAAGAGTGATTATCACGGCACCCTCTATTGATGCACAAATGATGGTTTATGGTGTAAATCATACTTGTTATGAACAAAAGAAAAGTAAAATAGTATCAGCTGCTTCTTGCACGACAAACTGTGCAGCACCAATTATTCAAGTGATGCATGAGAACTTCGAAGTTATTGAAGTAATGATTAGCAGCGTGCATGCTGTAACATCAACACAAAAAGCTTTGGATGGTCCCATAGAAAAAAAAAATGTAATTAGCGAATACTTTATTATACACTTTCTGAATTTTATGTTATCTTCATATTTGCTGTCATTGCTTCCATTCAGAGTTGGGCATTATTCGACTAAATTGTTCTTCGACTAACCTTCGAATAAAAATTTCGAATAAAATAAAGTTATTCGTAACTAACGAATAAATTTTTAGTCGTTATTCGTTTCTCGGTATTCGTTATTCGAAGGACTTCCGCGGCGACTAAGCGTCACGAATAAGCCGCTTCGGCTCGAGTGACTCATGAGCCATGATACCCCCCTCGGCCCGGCCAGTGACTGAGGGGAAGGCCACAGAACCCGAGCCGGAGACCGAGGGCCTTGAGGACCCCCGCTTATTCGCGTCGCTTAGTCACCACAGCGGTCCTTCGAATAACGAATAACGAGAAACGAATAACGACTAAAAATTTAGTCGAATAAAATTGTAGCGAAATAAAAATTTATTCGACTAATGCCCAACTCTGCTTCCATTTCTATGATATAATATTTGTTTTTATTTTTAACAATTATGAACGAAGATTCTTCTTTCCTCCAACATTTTCTTAATTTTTCCATAATGTTCTTTGAATTTACCTTTTTTCATACAATATTACATACTATATTCTTATAATATATTTAGTATTGCACTGTCATCAGAGGATATGTTATAATTACATATATATTACAGTTATGGAGAGACAGCAGGGGTGCTTTCCAAAATATTATTCCAACATCTTCAGGTGCAGCCAAGTCATTGGACAAGGTTATTCCTGAACTCAAGGGCAAGATTTCTGCAATAGCCTTCAGAGTACCAGTTCCCAATGTTTCTTTATGTGATATGACTTTTAGGTAACACAAACATATCGTATACATTACAGTACATTACAGAATATAAAGTATTAAAGACACAGTAATAAATTGGTATAAGATTTATATTATTTTTTATGTTATTAGTATTGAGAACCAGTAAAGGAGTATGTAATTATCAAAGAAATAAAAAAAACTAAAACTGCGTTAAACAGTACCTATAATGAAATTAAAATTTTTCGACCGTATTTATAGAAAATCCAAGAAAAAACCAAGTGATATCGGCACATTAAAAATTTTAATTGACCGAACTAATGCGCCGTAATCACTTGTTTTTTGTTGGAGTACCTATAATGAATTAAAATTAATTTATTCCCTGTAATGTATTATCAATATCATGTAAATAATTATAACATGTATGATTGAGGTATAGCTTGTATATTCATCTTCAGAGTGAGCAAACCAACAACATATGATGAAGTAAAGGAAGCAATGAAAACAGCATCAGAATCTGATCTAAAAGACATATTGGGTTATATAGATGATGATTGTGTGTCATCTGATTTTAATAATACAAGTTATTCGTGTATTTTTGATGCCAAAGCTGGCATTCCCCAGACAAGTACATTCATCAAAGTTATTGCCTGGTAATGTGATCATATTTTGTGTTATGTATGTTTTATAAAATAATTACAATTACGCAGCTAGTTTGCTGACATAAATAAGAAGTTAGACTTAAGGAGATTAGACAATTAATGTGTATTACTAAATTAATACTTCACCGACCGGTAGCGGTTAATGGTAGTCGATTAATAGCTGCTACCGGTCGGTAAAGTATTAACCCAGATGTCAATGTTCATAGGTACGACAACGAATACGGTTATGCGCATCGTATACTGGATCTTATACAATATATGATTAAAGTTGATTCTGGTGAAATACCAGTAGCCACGGAGAAATTAGATGCCACGCAGAATTTAGAGCCCCAGCAGAATATAAAGATCGAGCCGAATTTAGAGTCCACGCAGAATTTAGAGGAAGGTGAAGATGAATAAGTCTTTTGACAAACAAAAGTGTATATTGCAGGATTATAGTTTTATTATTTCTGACACAAAACAACTCCGATATCTTATACACAAATATTTCGTCATAGTTCACATAATTCATGAATTATTACTGTAAATATTAAGTATTCAAATGAGTGCCGATTTATTTAATTATGTTCTATGTAATGATTGTGTTTCGGGACAAATAAAAGTTAAATTTAATCTAGGCTTATTGAATAAACAATTTATTAAACAAAGCATTAAAGACCAAAACTTAAATTCCCCTTTGCAGCTTTCAATAAAATGTAAAATATAAATTCGCTTCAAATCAAGATTACTTCAATTTAGCGGTCGTAGACTACTGATATATGTACACAGCGGCAGAAGCGAATTGAAAGTGACTTTACTACAGTGGGTCCAGTCTAGGACCCACTGTAGACTTTACATGCCAGCGCCGCCACCGCCCGACCGATGTATTAAAGGGAACTAAAAGAATAGTGTTGTTACGTTATCACTTGAACGTAGCCACGGAAATATATATAATTGATAGATAAATCAGGAGCGAAATTTGAAAGCAGATGTATGCGCGTGATTGAGAAAGTATTATTAAGGATGTGCGATGCGGGTGGCATACGTGGGAAAGATCTTGGGCAGAGCTCGAAAACAGGAAGAAGACACCAATTAACAGACCCCAAAACGAATCGCGAGTTTCTTCTAAGTCACGTAATCTTTTGAGAAGGCCTTGTCCGTTATTAGTCTTTAGGAGTGTCGATTGACTCCAGAAGTGTTGGCGACGCTGAGGAAGTCATAAATTTCCTTCAACGGTTGTTTTCTCGATCCTCGGAGTAGAGCCTACTTTCTCTTCCCACGTGGGCACCCCGCTGTGTAACGGAAAAGCGCGCTTTCACCGAGTTTCCACCACCCCGAAGACGGAGGGAAAGATGGACGCCGATTCCCGGGGGGCGTACGGACATCCGAAGGACGGCCTACCGCTTGGAGCTGATGCATCCTCCATTCTGATTGGACTACGAGGATCTATGGGAGGACTAGGAGGATTTGGCCAACGACTTCAGCGAGGACCTCGGAGGATACTTTGAAACGTTACATTCATTCTGTTTTTAACCAGCTTCCCGAACAGTTCAAATAAAAGTCCAAAGTTTAACTTAGCAATAATTTCTAGTACTATTGTGTTTTATTTGAAACTCCCGCACTCCGACGAGCGGAGCGGTTCAGCGCTCCACGGGCACCAACCCGCGTTCTCATCGCAATTTTCCCATAAAAATACGTAACAGTGTAATATAATGTATTATTATATTATGTATATAATGTAGTATAATCATATAATACGAATTGCTTGCGTGATGGTTGAAATTCAGAAAAGTTAATCAGAGCAAATGAAATTCATTTGCAATTACATTTGCACAGTATCAGGCTATACTCGCATCATTACTAATAACTAGGGAATACAATCCCGGGATCCCGCGATCTCGGCTGTTTTTTGGATTCCAAAAATCCCAGGATTTTATATAACTAATGTCGAGAATTTCGGGATTTTTTAAAAATGTGAATTACTTTACGAACACACGAAAAATATAAAAATAAACAGAATAAATAAACATAGTCATTTCATAATAATAATAATAATTTATTTAAATAATATTAAGTCATATACAACTAACTGAACCATATTTATTTTTACAATGATATGATCACTTTCCGCTATTTCGAAATCGCGCGAGTTGCAGATCGCAACTTGTCTGAACATGTAAAGTCGAAACATTGTACTTAGATACGTACGTACTTTAGTGCTTTGCTGTTTCTTCGTTCGTACTTATTGAGACGTTATTATTCTTCGCTACTGTTTTTATTGTGAAAAATGATTTTACTTTATGTATCAGAATAATGATAGAAAGTTTGTTTACATTAAATAAAGATTTAGAATTTTAGCACATAATAAATCATTTTAATTACTCAAATTTTCTATTACCCAATCCCGGAATTAGTCCCGGAATCCCGAGATAGATTTTAAAAAAGTCCGCAATCCCGGGATAGTAAATAATGGCCGGGATTGTATTCCCTACTGATAACAGATTGTAGGAAAAAAAAATCTATGAAATAAGAAATCTTAATTTTTGTTAAATCTTTAATATTTATTTCAATATCGGAGCAAGAACCATGCTTCATATAAAGAACAATATGTCATAACACATGAAGGAAGTCATTCTTAAGACGCAATAACTAGAAAAATAAATATCTTATACATAATGCTACAACAGTTTTTATACTATACACTGTAAACTCTGAAAATAACTCAGTCGTATTTCAATATGCCAGAAGCAGAAAAAAATACAAAATGTAATAACAGTTTTTATACATATACTGTATACTTTACACCCTGCAAGGAATCGGAAACCTGTACAATTAATTTCCATCAAAACATACCTCCATGGTTCACAGTTTTCGTTTTCAGAAATCTTGAGCTTTATCTGAAAAATATGTAACTGTGGATGTATCAATGAGAGTATTTACATGTAAAGCGGAAAGAGAAACTTGTGAAAGATTACTATGTATACTTTTATAATGGATACTTATTTTTAATAACTTTTATGAACGATGAAACACTTTTTTACCTCTACAATTTCTTTTGACCAAAACGTTCCTCTGTTTTTCAAACCTTGCCTCTTTGTTTAATATTGTAGGCACAATTCCTGGTTTCAAACGTTTTCTGTAATTGTAGTGCACTACAAAACTGTCTTCTGTAAAGTGATCGGAACACAATAAAGTACTACTTTCAGTACTTACTCCTTCCAAACCTATTAGTTTCACCCACTCTTTACGTAATCCTTCATCTCGTGGAAATCTACGCATAACTCTACGGAAATTAGAACAAAAATATATTGTTGCATGGCTGCCTGGGAAATCTTTTAACAAACGGATGAATTATAACTTGAACCATTAAACGGTAACTTGTAGTTCTTACATAGGTCTTGAACAAACGCAATCTTGGTCTCCGCGTCATTATCTTCACGAGTGCACGTGAACTTGGAGGGAAATTGCTGCACAGCTGCCCGAAGTCACCCTCTTCCGATATTTATTCACGTTCCTGGGGAAACCGTGCCAAAACCCAGGAAAGAGGGGCTGCACTCGCTGCGTTCATGAGCCGGCGAAAAACAGCTCTCACTGAGCTCTCTTTTCACAGAAATGCTATATACAGCACCGCTGTCACCAAATTTTTGTTGCACGGCCGCCTGGGAAATTTGGAGCCTTGTGGTATTTCTGCGGGTTTCGGTGCCCGTGGAGTCCTGAAGGGCTCTGCTCGCGAAACATGTTAAGTTAAATGAATTTTTTTGTAAGAAATAACTCAAAACTCAATGAACTTAATAAACTGAGAATAAATTAAAATAGCAAATGATTCAGAATTATTTCGAACAGAACGAGGATATTTTATGGAGATCAAAACTGGATTTATTATAACATGTCAGGATTGTAACAAGGTCGATGACGAATTGCGAGGCGAACAAACACATGTTTTCGAGCGCTTAGGAAGGAGGCGAAGATAAATATCTAATTAATATCGTAATGATCATCCTTAACTCTTTTTTCTAATAAATTTAATTTATTTCCTTTAAACTTCGCGCTTTAAGAGCTTGCGCTAAACGCCGCTAGGGTGAGGATCGCAACAATATCAGTACTATATATTGAAAGTTGATAAGAGGTTATATTATCTTTACTTACTTGTGTAATGTCGCATTTTTTTCATTATTACTCAAATTCCCACAAAATACACATTTACCCATTTTGGAAATTTATGATAAAACCGGCACTTGCATATAAACACTACACCAATACACAATTTAAGCACTTTTGCCAATACATAAATACTTTTTTTTATACTCGCGCTGGAGTGGCCATGGACGTGGCAAAGTTTGCGAAGGTTGGCAAAGTCAGGCAAAGTCGGACCACTCGTGGCCGCGAGGCGAAGGGAAGTAAAGTACATCGGTCGAACGATGGCGGCGCATCATGCCAAAGCCACCTTCACATCGCTTCAACGATCTCCAATCCATAGTATACTTATATATCAGTGTCGTCGACACGTCGATAAGACCACGTGTCACGTGATCCGAGTACAGCCGAATGCGCACGAGAATAAAAACGGTTACCACGCACACACCTTTGCTGATGCCAGTTATATTACTGTTTTCTGCCCTTCAAATGACACTACTTCTGTGGTAATCGTAGCGTGCGGATCGTTTTTCACGTAAGTATCATCAAGTTTCAACTATGCTTCAGGTGATCTTATTTTCATTTACTCGCAGAATTAACATGCTTTTCATTGTGTACTTCGGTTTGGTTCGATAAACTATGCTCCTCCATTGTCGTGCTGACATTCCTTACTAAGAAATTAGAAGTCAAGAATTATTCTGCTCTTATATCTGGAATTACGTAGCGTGTGCCTGTATACATGTACATGTCGATCATACCGGTTAATATGATGTCATTCTAAATAAGAATCTTCATACTATAACTCATAGATTAGTTCGTTCAACTATCTTGAAGAGAATCTTCGAGAAAACGTGCACGGATAAATTCTTTCTATGCCGGAGTTTGTCCCCCGCCGGGTAGTCGCTACCTCCATTTGAGAAAATTTTATTTCATTCTATTTATTGCACACTCTTGTATGCAATAACGCCGTGAAATGCAACTGACCTATTATCCCAACTTTTTTCATAAAAGTACAAATTACTTAAAAAGTCCTCTATATTAGCAATCGCTCGAATTTAGTGATTTTATGTGTAAAAATTATCGATCGCTGTGATATTAACATTCTGCATACATAAGTTACAGTTTTGTAATAATTTGTGACTGAATTTGAAAAAGAAAACAAAGATTTTTATATATATAATTAATTACAGATTTGAATTTATTTATAAACATTTCGAAAATGTAGTTCCCATTTTTCAGTTAAAAATTATTACTGCCTGTTGTTTTAATTTCGATTTGATTTTCAATTACAATTACTAAGGTTTAATTTGCAAAAGTCTCGATAAAGCGTTAACATAGGTATATATATATTCTAATAAAACATAGTATACATCCTGCTATTGTCATTTTTATCAAGCACTATTACGTCAGGTCGATTATACATATGTCACATTCGAATGACTGCTCATTATATTGAATACAAAACGTATCCCTTAGTTAAAAAATTACAAATTAATAGTTAATCAATTGATTATAAAATGTACTGCGGTTGTTCGTACGTGAAGAAGGTCACGCTCGCCCTCAAAGACAAGTTGAAGGACATTGTCTATATAGCAAACGTGTTGACCTTGGTTGACCTTTGAGAACATAGGAAATCATATTACACGAATATCCAAAGTACAATAAATTTTTCAATTTTCAAGCAGTTCTACAATTCCGACAGTGCAAATACATAATTTATTCGTAATGATTTAATTGCAATGTTACGATTGCTTTCGACGCAATTTTAAAAGTTGTGTAATATAATTATGCATGCGCATGTAAATTAGGAAAAGCCATTCGTTTCTGTAATGTTTCTCGACGAGGAAAAGATAGTTAATAAATATTACCAACACGAAATTATAAATCGGAAAACGAATTAGTAGTATTGGCACACATCGCGCATTATAACTTTGCTACGGAGCGGCTGCTGAGAGGCCGCCGTGCGTGCGAAAGAGTCTGACCGTTGGCATGTTTTTCGAATCGAATTAAACGAACGCCAGACTCTCACGCATCCACGGTCGACTCACTGGCCGTTCGGAGGCAAAGTTACAATGCGCGATCTGTACTTACATCCCTATAGGCCCGCATTCTCTAACACAATCGTAAAGTTAGGGCACACGTATTGTCGCAATTGACCGACATTACGCGTCGACGAAAACAAAGTAAGCGAACGGAACACGGGCGGTGGGAGCCAATGCGAGCGAAATAGCCCCCATGCCCCATGTACCGTTCGCTTTCCTTCTCGGCAAACGGCAGTAATGAAATTATTTTCGCCCGTTTCTCGTCAAACGTTTATACCCATAATACAAAAATTAATTTATCGCCGTCAAGGGGTGTTTACTGATTTAAAACTGGCGTCAAAAATCAACGTTTTTTTTCCAGTTGTCAAGAATCAGAAGACGACATGAGTAAAATCGGAATTAACGGATTCGGCCGTATTGGTCGTCTCGTGCTTAGGGCTTCCCTTGAACGCGGTGGTCAGGTATGTACTAATTCCATGGTGTCATAGATTTCATGATTTTCATGTCAATTACTAATTATTATGATTACGATTTTCGATAGGTTGTTGCCATCAATGACCCTTTCATCGGCTTGGACTACATGGTATACATGTTCAAATATGATTCCACTCATGGCAGATTCAAGGGAGAAGTTAAAGCCGAAGATGGTTCCTTAGTTGTCAATGGCAATAAAATCGCTGTATTCAGCGAACGTGATCCAAAGAGTATTCCATGGGGGAAAGCTGGTGCTGAATATGTTGTAGAGTCGACTGGTGTTTTCACTACCATAGATAAGGCTTCTGTACGTAAGACTCTATCTGTGTAATTATGCACCTCATCGATAGACAGATTTATAAGTGTTTCTTTTTTATTATCTTTATAGGCTCATTTGGAAGGTGGTGCTAAGAAGGTTATTATATCTGCACCATCAGCCGATGCACCCATGTACGTTGTTGGTGTTAACCTGGACTCGTACGATCCAAGCCAAAAGGTTGTCTCCAACGCTTCGTGCACTACCAATTGTTTGGCTCCTCTCGCCAAAGTTATTCACGATAACTTTGAAATCATCGAAGGTCTTATGACTACTGTACACGCCATCACTGCTACTCAGAAGACTGTCGACGGACCTTCTGGCAAAGTATGTAAACTCCTTTTTATCCTACATTCTTTTAAATGTTAATTTTTATATTCGTCACGCGTAATCGGTTTTCTTTGATTATGTAATAGCTGTGGCGAGATGGACGTGGTGCTGCACAGAACATTATTCCTGCTGCGACTGGAGCAGCCAAAGCTGTCGGTAAAGTCATTCCAGCCCTGAATGGAAAACTGACTGGTATGGCTTTCCGTGTACCGGTCCACAATGTGTCCGTCGTAGACTTGACCGTCAGACTCGGTAAACCTGCACCCTTTGACGCCATTAAAGCTAAAGTAAAGGAAGCTTCCGAAGGACCTTTGAAAGGAATCCTTGGATATACAGAGGATGAGGTAGTATCTTCCGACTTCATTGGTGATACCCACGCCAGTATTTTTGACGCTAAAGCCGGTATATCTTTGAACGACAATTTCGTCAAACTAATATCGTGGTACGACAACGAATTCGGTTACTCTAGCCGTGTAATCGATTTGATTAAGTTCATGCAAACAAAGGACAACTAAGCGAGCGGTCACTGGTACGTCCAAGTGTAATAAACTCATAAATGTTTCTGTACGACGTGTATCATACAATCATATCGTTGTACGTATGAACACTTCAGATTGAATAATAGGATTTCCAAGCAGAAATTGGAAACATGAAAAGAAAATGGATACTTTAGCATACATTTCTTGTCGCACAGATGATATAACGAAATTAATGTTATATAGGCATCCATCGGCCAAAACCAGTACAAAATAAAACAGGCTTTGAAGTAAAGTTCGTTACATTTCTTAATCTGAATTTTCGTTCGTAATTAAACCTATCCTATGTTGGTAGAAAAACAATGCACATTTATGAAAGGTACATAGTCATTTATGTAACATAAATTATTGTATTCATGTGTCGTATTATTTAGATATGTACAAGTAATGTATGTTATATGCAATTAATTTTCATTCATTCATTCATTCATTCATCCATTCAAAATATTTGTGATTTCTTTCTGTAACATTAGTATTATTTATCACTCATTGACACCAATAAAAACTGTTATGAAACTAAGAGGTTGCTTTATTTAACATTTTCCAAACGTTTGTTGATCTGCGTATGTATATCGTTACATTTTTACAGGGTTGCACGAATAAACGAAGTAGATAACAATTAAATTTATATAATTTTTACACAATGTCTGTACACTTACAAAAAGGTCTTTTTATATAATTGTTAATCGGAACATTTATCTCTAAATAATTTCAACGATAGGACAATATTATTATTTAGTCATCAATAATTGCTGTAATATTATTAATACTAAAATATCGTATTGAATGGCACAAGGAATCGTTATTAATATTTTATAGGAATATTAAAGCGTTGCTTCTTAAAATAATCAGCCAAGTAAAAATGTACCCAAGAACATTATCTATATGTCAATAAAATGTTTATATAATTCGTGTAAGCAGAATAGCAAATGTGATATCGTCTCAAGATTAACAGTGATACATTAAATAATATGTAAAGAAAAAAACAAAATTAGAACAACATGTAAATTGATTTAGGATTTAACATTTTCTTCGAAGTATATTTTATTCTCTGAATGTTCTGTTCCTGCAGACTTCATTTTCTCTCATTCCTTGTTCTAAATCTATTGACTATGTACAATTACTATCGCGAAATGAAATACACATTGTAACACTTTTACAGGAATACCGATTCTCAGCTATACGTCATGCTGGGAGAAGTTTGATTGTACAGCGATACGAAAATACAGTTTCATTTTGTCGTCGTAAACAATAAACATCTATCACTCGTTTTTTTTTTTACAATACGTTTCTATAATTTTGCAGTTTACAATAATCACCGAGCTTTCATTAATTCTCGGCATGAACATTTAACTTTTACAGAATTCTTTAATATACAACGAACTATTCTTTAGCAATTTAGCAATAATACTATGCATAAAAAATATAAGTTCTTGAAATAATGTGAACATTAAAATGCTGCAACATTTGAACGGTACAGAGTGGCAGCTGTTGCTATAATACTTATATTCACACTTTTAATAATGCACACTGGAATTGCTGGCGAAACAGGACAAAACATAGATAATAGCGTAACCATAAATTATCTTACCTTAACAATTTCATTCAGGCTTTCAATAACTGTGGAAATCTCTATTTCGCGAATCAAATGTCATTCACGTATTATACGTAAGTATCGAGGAATTATATATCACTGAAGTATTAAAAATACATAGATATACGTTTGTACAAAGTATCAGTGTTTTGAAGAAAGCAGCGCTTCATTTGATACTTCGAATATAAATTAACAATAATGGAAATAGATCAACGAGTTCTCTCCTGATAGATTTTACATAGTTCATATTGAATATCTGTTTTATATGCTTTCTAAATAACAGATATCTATTCATATCTATTTAGTAATATTCACTTTCGGTTACGCTAATTATTATGAATATATACGAGATTCCAATAATGATAATAATAATTAAAAGAAAAGGAGTGAGAAAGAAAAGAAAGATTCTAGACTAGTACGACATATCAAATACACGAATTTACGGTGAATTTGGAAAAAAATCGGTACTTCATAGTTTGCAGCGTTTACAAATAATAACAGAGTACATCATGTTAAAAGTAAGAGTTTCGCGCGTAGATTTATACGTTCTTGAAGCGCGCTAGCCAATTCTCGTGTTAATTCTTCACAGACTAATCGCAGTTCCGCGTTCTTCTCTCGTAATTCTTGTAACGTTAACTTTTTTGATTCTTCCAGCTCGTCCTTAGGTGTATCTTCTTCTCCTCCTTCCCGCTCTAAAAAGGAAAACAAAAACACACAATGGGAGAGGTAAATTGTTTCGAAATTTACACGAGTTTTCTAGAGATTAAGTAGAGGAATGATAAGAATCTTACTTGGACTTGGTTTTCTATAAATATGAAATGCACCACAGACGCCAGTGAATTGCTGTGATTGGGGAGTAACGCTTTCCAAAGGTAGATTTTCAGGTAGTTCGCTCTTTGGAGAAAAGTGAGAAAAATCAGCAACAAAACCTTGATTTTCACTTAACATCTTTTGTCCCTCTCCCTCACTCTTTTGACCAACCAATTTTCGAGGCGAAGTCTGTAGTGCAGATACACGACAAAATTTTCTTTATGTAACAATCGTATCTGTTTTGTAATTTTCCAAATTCATAAAATCATATAATGGGTGTTCCATTTTAATCGACTCACAGCAATGTTATCTAATATTATTAGTAATATTAAAAGAATGCTACAGATAAGAGAAGGCAAGATTTGAAGATAACATTACTTATACATGATGTACCTTCTTACGTAAAATTGTAGCTTCAGAAAAGAAAAATCAACACTTACATTAGGACAAGATCATTCAAAATCATTTTACCAATTACTACTTATGTGTATAACGAGGTTGTTGTTTTTACAGTTGGTATATAAACATTTATTCAATCACAAATTAATCTATCACTCACGTTAAATACTGGTTAGAAGTGTGTTAAGGGGTCATTCTGGTAATCACGCCGCAAAATTCAGGTTTTTTTTTCTCAGTGAATGCAATGACTAACAATGTCAAACTTTTTTTTTCATTTATTTGGTTACGTATACGGAACAATTTTTTCAATACACTTAATTGCGTTTTTCAATGTTATCTGGAGTTAAAAATCGCGCCTTTGAAAAGACGGCGGGAGTGATTTCAGCTCACAGACTCATCTGAAACAAAAAACCAAACTGATTCTTAATCATTATGAGTACCGCTATCGCAGGTGCCAGAATTAGCGACGTAAGTAAAAAATTAACAAAATTGCGCGCATTTAAACTTCAAGTATCGAAATTTTCTATTTTACTTGAAGTTTAAATGCGCGCAATTTTGTTAAATTTTTACTTACGTGGCTAATTCTGGCACCTGCGATAGCGGTACTCATAATGATTAAGAATCAGTTTGGTTTTTTGTTTCAGATGAGTCTGTGAGCTGAAATCACTCCCGCCGTCTTTTCAAAGGCGCGATTTTTAACTCCAGATAACATTGAAAAACGCAATTAAGTGTATTGAAAAAATTGTTCTGTATACATTATAAGTACCCAAATAAATGAAAAAAAAATTTGACATTGTTATTCATTGCATTCACTGAGAAAAAAGAACCTGAATTTTGCGGCGTGATTAGCAGAATGACCCCTTAATGGATGTCAGCCACTTCAAGTTATCAGAAGTGGCAGATTCTTTTTAATATAAATTTGTTTTTCGAATAATCATACAAAAAGTCTAAGGATGTCATACCACGCGATCTTTATAAGAACTTAATGTTTCAATTGTACAATAACAATGCACAGAAGTGTAATCATACGAAAAGCATATTTACTGTCTGATTATGAATCGATATCTTTGAGAAATACCACAGTTGTGCTAATTGAATTACACTGTAATTTAATTACATTGTATTTCAATTACGTTGTAATTCAATTACATAATTCAATTCCTAATTACTGTAATTGTGCGTGTAATTGAATTACAATATAATTGAAATACAATATAATTAAATTACAGCTCAAAACTCTGAAGAAGTGAGACAAAAAGTGGAAAATGTAACAAAGGAGTTTATTTCTCTTTATATATTATAAATTTATGAATAATACCATATTCAGCACTCATAATAATTTTTTTCTGTTCGAAACCTTTACCTATATATTTCTTTCCCACCTCTTATTACCTCTCAATTTGGTTACCTCTTAATTCGTGATTATAATTCAGTTACATTGTACTATGCAATTACAATTGCAAATACATTGCAATTACGAATTGCGATGTATTTTAATTGAATGCGTGATCTGAATTACGAATTACAATGTAATTGAATACAATGTAATTTAATTATTTTGTAATTCTAATTCATGGAGTAATTCAATTGTAATTCTGCACAAATCTGAGAAATACTAGAAAAAGACAAAGAAATCTTTCGTTTATAAATATGCTGTACTCACACTACAACATTTTTACATGAATACTTTTGAAATTCTTAACTGTGGCTCCAATAACATATGTACAATGTGCATACATATGTACTGGTTTAGACGTTCTATACTAATTAGAAAAAATGAATCTAAATGATCTAAACTAATGTATTATTACTTTGGTTTTGTTGCAAATCCTCTAAATGTGTCTACCTATAAACAAGCTGTATCTACATATGTACATCGCTATGTCTTTTTCAAATCACTTTCATTTGAAATGTTTCTCGACATGATTAATGAATTCAACGAATTTTGACAAAGAACAATTAAAAATTGACACTCATTATCAGTATAATATGTAAAATAGCTGAAATATCTACCGTGAATATGGGTAAGAAGCAGCTCAATTAAACATAAGTCAATTAAACTTAATAATTTTAATTTACGATCACAATACCCGAACGGTTTGAAAGTAAATACAGTATTGTCTCCGTATGTGCTCGGTTTGGTGCACACGATACGGGCTTGTCGCTATCCCCACCCCTTCTGTCGCATTCTTGTCCGGCGAAGGCGAGAGCGAGATGGAACGAGAGCGAACGAGGACGGTAGTACGAGGACGGGTTCCCTCGAGAATTTCCCCCACCTCGCGCATACTACGCCGGAGCAGCGTGTCCGTGAGCTCGGCGCTTCGGAGTCCAACTCACGGACACGCAGCTCCGGCGTAGTGTGCGCGAGGTGGGGGAAATTCTCGAGGGAACCCGTCCCCGATCTGGCATCACAGGACGGTACGAGACAGACGACGCGTTTATGTTTTGTCTCGCTCCATCTTTCGGGCGCCGTGACACTCCGTCCTTTCCGTGCGCGACGGACGTGCGCAATGGTCGCAAGCACTTACAGTGAGCACGGGAACCGCTTCGCAAAATCTTGACGCAGACCCGGCTCAAGTCCTTTTTGCACCCTAGGCGAACTTGTCAAATTGCGCCCTTTATTATAATACATTTATTTGAGATTATTTATGACTTTACTCTGCACAATTAGGCAACTGCTAGGGCGTAAGGTTGACAAGAGTCTCAAAACGGTCTTCTCATTGTTGGCATTGTTGAAAATAAATTTTTAAATGAAATACTACAAACTGTACTACAACGGTTTTAAACTACGAGTAATAATTAAGAGTAAGGTCACGAAGAAGCTCAATTAAATGTATTATAATAAATGGCGGAATTTGGCAAGCTCGCCTAGGGCGCAAAAAAGACTCGTGCCGTGCCTGGCTATTTGACTGTCGCGCGCATGGCGTGGAGTAGTCACGATTCCATCTGAGTGCTCGCACCCGTCGCGCACGCCCGCCGAGTCCGCAAATCGTTCCATCTCGCTCCCCCCTTCGGCCAGAAAGAAACGAGAAACGAACACTCGGAATTAGGGATCTGTTCGCGATAGGAGCTCAACGCCGGTCCCTACCAGCGAGCACATACGGAGACAATACTATAATAATACTTACGATTCCAGGAGAGATTCTTGGTGGAACTAGTGGAGGTGCTCCAAGGAAACTTTGACCATTTTTCCCTACAAGAACGCGCACAGTTTGAAGCATAAAACTTTGCTTTCACAGCCACAGATGATAAGTATCGCAGAGTATTGGTAGCAACATATACCTAATTTATTAAGATCAAGACTAGAACTTCTTGCATGTGTTCTGTATGGTCTGGGTGGTGGTGGAGGCGGTGGTTCCTTCTTTGGAGTTACAATAATAGCTTCTTCGGGAGGGGGAGGTGGCTTTTTTATGATAGGTCGTTGCATCAATGCAGTTGCGGTGTGTTGGAGATCGTCGTCTCCTAACGTAGAGCAGCTGTTACTGTTACCATTTGCTCCGGAAGCAAGAATAGCTGCTTCAGGCGTCAAACGCAACGGCACAGGATGTAGGATCTTAGGATCTCTTTCGACAGCGGACTGTTGAAAATCAAAATTGACTAACTGCAGACCCGGGCTAGTGAGGGAACTGCTCGTTCCAGTCGGCGAGTCTACGAATGTTGTCCACTCCTTATTTTTTTCCCGAGTACCCATGGAATTAGGTGGGGCTTTCTGGGTGGTCGTAGTTGGCGGAATAGGTGGCGGAGGTGGACCAGTCTTTTGTTTAAGCAATGGGATTAACAAAGGTGGTGGTAAAAAATTAGGCAGAGGGACATGATTTTTTCGTAGCACAACCAGATGCATCGCCACAAAGAATTCTTGTAAACTCAATGCCCCATCCCTGGTTACATCTGCCAGCTGCCAAATTCGACTAAGTTCCTGCAATGGAAGCGCAGACTTTTTAAAGAATATCCTGGCTATAGGACCGTGCAGAAGTCCATCGGGATCGAGCTGTAGCTGCGCAAACTGGGCGGTATAATATTCACGTTGTTCGTCACTAATTATCCATACTGCTTCCGGCGGGAATCCCGAACCATCACCGTCACCGTCACTTTCGTCACTGTCTCTGTCACTTTCGTCACTGCTATGACGCTCTGAACTCTCTTCTTCGGTTCTTAACAACTGTCTTTGCTCTTCGGATAACAACAATCCCTGCCAACCTCCAGATACGGAGTTCGATATCGTATCACCACTTATGTCGTTGTTTCTGTCTTGTATCACACTATTCGTCGGTGTCGGCGAATAAGTACTGCCACCAGAGTCTCTCAGGGACTCTGCCTCGCTTTCACTTTCCGTAGAGCTTTCAGGAACATAACCCTTCACAGACGTGGGCCAAGTAAACTTCGGCAAAGGTATATCAGGCAAAGGCATGGTAATCAAGTCCTTACGAATAATAAGACCTGCTTGGTGAGCTGCGACGAGCTTCAATAGCCCATAAAATTGTTTCTTCCCGAGGGACGTGCCGATAGGCGCCTCTTCGGTTCCAAAGCAGATGTTCAAAATCTACGGACCATAAAAATTCATTTCGCCAATGACAATTGCGATTACATTTACATAATCCATCCTCGCTTTCACCGACAATTCAATCCGACTTTTCTATATCTTTTACACGCAGTGTTTCGCAACCTCGCTGTGTTGAACAGTCAATTTTACTTTAAGGATACGTGCAGAAACAATTTTCTAATACCATGTTTCTAAGTTCTAACTGTTGCTTTGCATTTGTAATATTTTAAGTGTCGATAAAGAGACACTTGAAATTATTATTCTTTAACGTAGGTATGTACGTATCGCTAAGAACTAACAACTACATACATTACGACTACTTACAATTAGTATAGTGAAATCTAAACAATGTTCGGATTATAAACCATTGATACAGTTATTTTGATGTATTTACGAATATTATCAAATACTATTAAAATAATATTTAATGTATGGTAGCAAATCATTTTAACGTGGCTGGAGAATAGATTTGTTTTCATTGGCGCACGTTTTATTGGAAATCTGTTAGAAAATCTGTTGCAAAGGACGAGAGTACGAAAGTGTTAATCGATTTTAGAATAATACACGCTGGCAATTAATACGATGATGTATGTATTTACATACGTATATGTATTTACTTGCGGTAGCGTGGCTGCACAGGTGATTATGATATCGATAATACCTAGTTCTAGTTGAATTTATTTTTCATTTAATGATACGCGCAACGAAACGACCGCTTGTCTCGCTCGATTTTTTCAGTTAACGACAAAATTTACAATTCGCTCGTGATCGTTGCTTAGACCTAACCTTCTCGAGTTTCCGTAATTCGCGAACATCGTGACACATCGAACGCCCACCTCGGTGTAATTAAACGTTGATGTATTCTAATCGTCCGAATATTTATATCGCGGGAGCGAGAGAGAACCAACAGCTGACAGGCTAAACATAACGAGTAGACATAATTTACCTTCATCGTGACAACTGCTGGTAAATTCGCCGAGCGTAGCAGTTTGGCAACTATACTCCCCGGCACATTCTCGGTGGCGGGATTCTGACAATCGCTCAAAATATCTTCGTAGTATTGGTGTTCGCCCATCGTCAGGTGAAGGTTTGCCATCGTAATCGAGTCCCAATCCATCTTGGCGACAAGTCAGAGCGGAGCAATGAACCGCTTCGACACTCGTTACGTATAAACTGGGTCCGTTCTCTTTCTGCACTCTTGTCCTCCCTTTCCCTCGCCCTCACCCTCTCTCTTGCTCTCTTCCCCCAGTTTCTTTCTTCTCTGTTTGGTGCAGTTGTACTGCCGTTTTTGACACGGTCTGCTTCACGGGACGGTCGCAATCAATGTGATTACATCGCACGATAAGGAACATGAGACACAACGTTTATGAACCACCTATATCTCGTGCATCGCAAAATTACCGCTCGACCGCCATCTTTCCCTTCCTTCGGCGTTTGACATTACTATAATCTATACGTATATACTATTCGCACCGTATTACATATACGTACGTGCATGCATACTTGCCTCTACTGACATTTCTACGGTAGATGCGCATTAACTTTGGCCGTATGGTAACGCTTATATCGCGCATGCCTCGTTTCGCGGGGATAACGCGGGATTTTCAACTTTTCCATGTACATATCACACAAATCTATTGCTTCCCAGTAGAATTTTGTATCATAGCATTCACTTTTATTCTTTTCGTCGACGTTTAATTCTCATATACATTAATCATATCACAAATGAGAAATCACTTTATGCACGTAATTCAATTATTCGCGGAATTTTTGTTTTACCTATTGCGTCTCGATCTTGTCGGAAAAGATTTATCAAAATGTTTCATTAACAGCGCTGATATATATGTTCAAGTGTTGGTTGTTGGTGTGGTTATAACATTAATGATATTGGGAACAAATAATTATATTCCTCTTTCGCGTTTAAGGGCATTCCGTGCGGTTGTATCTGTGTTTCAGTGCACCAACGGATTAAGCGTTTAAACTTTCGCGTTTCTTAGAAATAAACGAAGAAAACTCTAACGGAGCAAGTTGCTTTGTGAACGAAAATTCGTAGAACGCTTACGTTAACAACGATACGAACCGATGCCTGGCTAAATCGTATTGATCGCGATGGATTCTTACAACTTTTTAGAGATATTCCTGACTCTGAATCCATCAGATTCATATTAATTCGAGACTTTTATTCAATCTAATGATAATATAAATTGCAAATGCGTAACAGAACGTCACCGTGAATTGCAGGCATAATAATTCTTCGAGTAAAGTTTAGCGTCACATAGAAACGTGCATCGGTGGAGGAGTTAAACAGTCTCGGTGACCGAAGAAGGCGGACTTTTCTTCGTATTACCGAAACGTCCAGTTATCGGCTTTTGCCCGTTCGATTTAAATCGATGCGGCACTGGCGAATCTTCCCTCGGACTACCGCTAATATTATCCAAGTCCCAACTGGAGAAATGTTCTTCGAATAGTTCTTCAAGCTTCTTCGATAGCGTTTCGATCGTTTTTACTCGATCATGATTGTCCTGCAATTTCATTCGTATTCATTAGACCGCCTTTTTCCTTCGCTAAATTAAATACCGCACAATTTTTATTTGAAAACTCTATTTCAATTATTATTAGATATGTACAGCTGTAATCAATTATTAAATTTAATTCTTAATTCTTTAATGGCGATAAATTATTGTAGCATCTATAGACTACGAACCTTATGATACAATTTTGAATTATAAACGATACGACGAAAGTCTCTAACCGCGTGCTCCACTTTATGATAAACTCGATTTTTTAGTTTGTACTCAACAGTTTCGAGGAACATTGGACTTTTGACAACTTTGCAATATTCTTCGATCTGAAAGAAAGTTTGGATAATTATTTTATAGGTCACATGGCAGTGTAATATAAACAGCAACAGAACATTAACCGTGTGCGTAGAGGACTGACTGCCACCGTTGTTTCCCAAGGATGGGCACTTAAAGATTTCTGCTTCTTCCATTTGCCAAACTGTCTGATGTATCATCTCCAGCTTGTTAAGCGCAAGCGGGCTAAGATTTTGTTTTCTTTTCGAACTGTACCACACAGACCAACCACGGTCGCTAGATTTTCCACCGAATTTCCCGTCCAGGAATTCAACGCATTCGCCTCCCTCTTTCTTCTTTCCATGCTTCACTGCAGATTTCGACGTTAGAGATGGAGCAACAGATACGTTCTCCCTGATCGCGTCGTTCCGCGAGTTTTTTGATCGGGCGCACAATATTTCTTCTATTTGAGGATCACTAGTTTCGCAGCTCTTTACAGATTTCTTCCCAGAACATTTACGTGATCTATTATGTAAGAGGTAGTACGACTTCTCAGAGTCTTTTCTTTGACACTTGCGTCCAGGAATCGGTATCACTGTACTACAAAAGGCCGACGCGTTGGCGACGCTTAACTTTCCTTTTTTGCAAAACTCCTTTTTCTCCGATTGTGATGCACTCAACGGTGTGCACCGTCTTACAGTTTCGGAGTACGTGGCTTTCCCTACAGTACGTTCAATTTCCTCCGTTGTTTGATCGTTGTTTAGAAGGGTGCAGGAACTTTTTCTGGAACAGGTCATTTGCTGAAGGTTCTTGATGGTCGTTGTGGTTACAACCGTTGTCGTAGTGTCGTTGGCCGTTAACGAAAAGACGGGAGCTATTTGTTCGTCTTCTATAACTGAACTATTCGAGGATTCTGAACTGTGCGGTTCGGTGTTATTCTTCCGACGCTTCTGTTTATTTACCATACTGGCGTTGTTCAAAGTTCTGATTAACCACGAGTCCGTTTTTACATTTCTTTTACTAGAACCTGTTAACGGGCAGCTGCATAAAATATTGCGAAATTTAATGCTGGAAGAACGGAATGTATCGTTTCGATATATCGTTGGATTTACATTCTTGTTTATAAGTTCAACGTTTTGTACACTACCGCTCATAAGGACAGTGAAATCTCGATTATCACACCACCAATTAACCAAACACTGTTTTCTGGGGAAGGAAAGCAGGTGCCTACAGTATATTTATTTTGTTCGCTACAATTCACCATTCTTCATTGTACACTGTTTGTACACTTTAGTTTACCCTTCAGTGTTCGCAGTTTCAATTTCGTTAAGGGGAGGTTCGGGTCTAGGGCCCAAAAATATAGGTGATCTTTAGGAATTAATTAAAGTAAAAATACTATATATAATTTAATGGGACCTTTTGCATTGCATGAAGGATGTCTTAAATTATATAAA
The DNA here is from genome assembly GCA_944738655.2 of Andrena hattorfiana. Classification (NCBI taxonomy): domain Eukaryota; kingdom Metazoa; phylum Arthropoda; class Insecta; order Hymenoptera; family Andrenidae; genus Andrena; species Andrena hattorfiana. The sequence goes on from OX122889.2 coordinate 26,819,477, forward strand.
CATATTTTTTGTTTTGTAATTAATCATTGCAGACAGCACTGGGGAGTCGTTAAATTCGAGGCGTCAAAACATTCATCCAAATCGGTGGGACCTGTATCTCCGAAAATTATTATCCGATTCGATTGAAACTGTTTTTATTTTAGAGAATATATTTCTGGTCAGGGAGGAAACCAGAAAAAATTACAAAAATGACATTTTTTTAGAAAATAACGACACTTGAAGTTTGAAATCACTTTTTCCCTACATTTTTCGTCCTTTTAACGCCTTTGAAAATTATAATTTTTAAATTTTTTGTCATTTCGTCTGGTTTCCCTCATAGCCAGAAGTATATTCTTCAAAATAAAAAGAATTTCAGTCGAATGGAATAATAACTTTTGGAGATACAGGTCCCACCCTTTTTGAGAACACTGTTTCGAGAAAAACGCGTTTTAAAGTTTTACGTGAGCGCCGAGTGGCCGGTTGTTACCCATGCACTTGCCGCTACTCAAATGACTATAACTTCGGGAATTTTACGAATTTCAACAAATCCTTTTAAACACGTATTCCTAAAAGGTTGAACATTCGAAAAATGAAATAAAAAAAATCGACTTTTAGACCGGAACCTCTCCCTTAAGGGGGTATTTTGGTCTGACGAGGCGTTTTCGTCGCGTTATTTCGGAATTTTTTTTACAAAGAACCCATCAATTTTATTATTATTCAGTTTATTGCTACATACTTATTGATACTTAAACTTATCTTTACAAATTTTGTCAATAGAGAAAAATGAAAATCAAACGCAGTTGACTACTTTAAAGTAATCGTGAAAAAAAAACATGCGGTCATGATTAGGCTCGTTCTGGTGATCTGAAACAAAGAATGTAAAGAGATTCTTTACTTGTATGCCTTTGGCTATCGCCCCTACTAGAATTATGATAAAATATTCTGTTTTTAAACTTTCACAAATTTAAAGTAGAAAAAATATGCGAAAATCGAAACTTAATTTTCAAACCGCCGCCATTTGCTTAATTTTCAATATTTTTATATCATTGTGGTAACCGACTATAGCCGAAGGCATACAAATCAAGAATCTCTTTATATTTTTTGTTGCAGATCCTCAGAACGAGCCTAATAATGGCCGCAGTGACCCCATGTTTCTTTTTTCACGATTATTTTAAAGCAGTCAACTGCGTTTGATTTTCATTTTTTTCTATTGACAAAATTTGTAAAGATAGTTTAAATATCAATAAGCATGTAGCAATAAACTGAATAATAATAAAATTTATGGGTGCTTTGTAAAAAAATTCCGAAATAACGCGACGAAAACGCATCCTCAGACCAGAATAACCCCTTAACGAAACATATAGGTAATGTTTACATTAAAATGTCAGTAACACAAACGTGTCGTCTGATCCCTAAACATATCCAAAGCAACATCTAGCATAAAGAGAATGGTGGAAACGAACAAGGGAGGCAACTAGAATTGGGGCAAAATTTGAATTATATCTCCTACACATTCTCACTCATTCACTGTTTTAACAACAGCTATGGAATGGTATAAAGCCTAAATAGGAAATACGACCATCAAAATAATGACATTAAACACGAATATGTCAATTGGTTCAGAAGAAACAGTAAGAAACTAAGAAATTAATGTTAAAAAATCTGCCAAGTCTTTGTTTAAGTCTCTTTGCTGTTGTTCAATATTAAAGTATTTGAAAACAAATAGTCTTCCTTTAAGCAAAAAACGCAGCTACTCGATTATCCGAACACTGTGCGCAACCATCGATTCGGAGAATTAATGTAGGCCCTATCTACTGTATTTGCAGTGTCGGATTTGAGAAAAAAGGCCCAAGTGGCAAACGTTCTGGGGGGCCCATTTTTTCGGGAAAGTGAAGAGGTACTTTACTAAAAACGGACCACGTGTAGTAGTATGAAAAAAATGTAGTGTTTGGATACCTACACTTAATCATAATTTTTTTTTTGAGATGGGGTCCTGGAGGTGCCCAGGGGCAGGAGCCCAGGCGGCAACTGCTCATCAGCAACCCTGCTAAATCGCCACAGGGTATTTGCAAACCAGTATGTCCTTTCCGTTCCCACAAAGTATGAAAAGTCTTTCAAGAATGTCTTTTTACATTAGAGTAGCGACTAGCAAGCAAATATGTACATACATACAATATAAGATTTGTTCTTTAAAAAACCCTAGCGAGAAGAAAGTTAGTATAAGAAAGACGCTAAATCGATTTGGATCTATTTGGAACTACATATTATTTATTAGTAATCTTTTCTATTTATGAGGAACTTCCTCTGAGATTTTTAACCATGTTTAGTTGTTGTTTCGGAGCCTTCCGACGACTCATGGATTTTTCTTCAAGAAGAATGATGAAAGACACCGAGAAGAGAAAAATGGAGAGATTAGAATTGATATAAGAATAGTTGGAAACAGCAATATTGTATAATATAGACGACTCAAAATTGTGACTGAAACAAAGAACGTGGTTATTTAAAGTTGTTTTCAAATAAATGCTAAATGTTTTAGGTTGTAGTTTTGATTAATTGACTTAATTCGTGTTGACTACTTATAGTGGTAAATTATGGTGGTGCGATTAGAATGGGCGAAACTTATGAGCGCTAATGTACATATAAAATTAGGAATTGAAGGGGCTCTTTTACTATGAGCAACAAGATCTGTTTTTATGACGTTGTTAATGTCTCAGAATTTCTCTTTCGTGTATATGTATTGATTTATAATTTACTATATTGTAAAGATGCAGAATATCCGAAATTTCCGTCCTTCTAGTATTAAAGCAACTAAATGTTAGTCGAGTTAAATAATTAAAATGAATAGAATTTATCTTAGTGATTGAACGAAGTAAGTACTATAATTGAATATACTAATCTTGTAATTTAATCTGTAATGTAATAATAAATAAAAAATATAGCAAAAGGTTTTTCACTAATAAGAACATATTTTCTAAAGAAAGTATGTATATAATACTTAGAATATATTTTAAATGATTACAATTTTTACCATTTTTATTCTCAGAGGACTGTGAAACTTCATTGATGCTCGTGTTGGTGGAAAAACGAGAGGTCGATCCTGAATCGTCTTCAGACGCTTCATAACTCGAAGCACCAGCACCACCGTCATTATGACTTTTCAAACTTTTAGGGAAGCTGTCCTGTATCTTTTCCTGCTCTTGTGGTAATTGCGAAGTTGCGTAATGGTTATCACCTTCCTTCGAGGTGATACCATCATGACCTTCGACGCGATCGCTTTCGATGCGATCAGTTTTCTTCGTTTTAGATTCGGTATCCTCCTTCACATTTAAGGCCTCCAATAAAATTTCAGCCGACGCACAAGCTGCTTTCCAAGTGACGTCTTGGGATACCGTGTAATTTGTCGTGTCAGACCGTTTCAAAATTCTAGGCGAATTTTCGTGCGAGAAAGTAGGAGGTGGTGCGATGGGAGTTGCTGGAAAGGGTAGATTCATTGCTGCGTTCGTGAGATTATTAACACTGGTGGGAATAGGTGTTGTGGTCGACCTAGACACAGGTGTCGACGACGCAGGTGCGCAGAACACTTTTTCTTTATTACAGTAATGATTACGATGGCTATTGGTAGACCCGCCAGTTACATTTCGAGGCATCGCGTTGTCTGCACGACGATTGGTTCTCCTCTGATGCCTTTTCTTTGGAACATTGTAGCTTCCTGGTTTCATGTATACTCTGACGTCTTCAGAACTGTCGTACTCTTCGGGAAGCTGTTGCACCTGAACGCGATTATTGATCAAGTTATAAGCGGTCCATGGTGCGCTCTGAATGCTCTGCATATTTTGTAACGTCTGGAATTGACGGTTCGCGTCGATCTGCAACTGTCTGATGCAGTTGCTAATGTCCATAGTGTTCTTTGACATCTCTTGACGCGATGGCAATCGCGATACCGCATTTCCCGGTTTTGCTTCTCCGATATTCATAAATGGGATTTGTCGATTATCAGAGTTCCTCATGCTGGCGAACCAGGCTGACAAATTAGCAGTCATCTCTTCAGACGATTTCTCTGGGATACTTGGCTCGATTTGACTGAGCAACGTCATCTTGTCTTTTGGCACAGCTGCCAGCTCCAATTGATTTGTCGACGATTTACCGATGTAAACTAAATCCATATTACTCTTATTCCCACGATTGTGATCGAAATTTTTCAAATCCTTGTCGCAGTAGTCTACTGTATACGGAGGACAAACGGTGTAATTGGGTTCAAAATTGTCTGATTCGTTAGAAGTGAAATACATAGACTCTAAGCTAATCGAAGGGTTTAGAAACGACGATTCCACCCTCGACAGGTATTTCTGGGCGTAATTCTTCTCGTAATTTTCATCGAGTTGTCGTTGAAGTTTGAACATGGAGTCATGGTCCTCTTGTGGTGGAGCTTTGTCCTCGGGGGGCTTCTGCTGTTTCTCTTCGAAGGTCCACTGTTTAGAGGCGTCTTGGTTGCTTTCCGTGAGAACTTTGCTCCTCAGATGGAAGAATTCGGCGTTCAGGGATTGCGTGGAAGTGTCGAGCTTCGTGGAAGACGAGTTACCTCTGGAACGAAATCTACTGCTTCCTTGAACGCCAGCTTCTGCGTGCCCTAAGAACGTATCGGGCACAGACTTCGCGCTGTCAATTGTCGTTAAGTTCTCAGTAACGGTCCACTTACTTCGTAACTTTGATTCTTTTTGAGAGGGCTGTTTCTCCTGACTGGCGTTGGCGAGGCCAATATTTCGCAGGCTTCCAATCGACAACTTCGTCACACTGAACGTAGAGCCTTGATCATTCTTCTTACCATTCGACTCCTGTCGCGATGTATTCGTACTGATGCTTGACGACGGATCAAACAAGTCGCAGCTCGTGTACACTGAGACGTCACCTGGGAAAGAGGTCCCAAATGATTCTTGTTTCAGCTCGGGGTTAGAGGTGTCGTTGTTCTCATCTAGCTTCAGGAAGGTTTGCACGATTTGATTCAGCAGTTCGTGGGTGTTCTCTTCCCATAGCTGAAAGCATCTGACCAGCTGACGGTCGAACTTTTCATCCAAACTCGGGTAATGCTGCTTGTTCAAGTAATTATCCAGAATAAGCCAACCGTTGCCGATCCGCAGTAAAGCGTTTATCAAATCGTTGACGAAAATGTGGTCTCCAGCAAAAATCGGGAAGCAAGTCGACGATTTTGTAATTGCCGTTTTAGTGGCGGTGGAGAGATCTTTCAGCCAACCAGATCTGGGATTGACTTTCGAGCTGTTGTTCAAGATGATCTCGGCTTCCGTGCATCCCCAGTACACAACTTTCCTCAGCAACTCAGGGTACTGAGTTCTGTCAACAGACAGACCGTCCGTTTGAACGGCTACCGACGTGCCATTACCGTAATCCGTACAAAAGTCAGCAAACCAGGTGTTCTTGTTCGAGATGGTGTCGCCAGCGCCATTGAACAATGGTGCAGAACCTGATTTACCATTTTTCGCGTCCTCTTTACCGAGGTCGTTCAAGGATGAGTTGCAAAGCGCGGAGACCATTTTCTCCGCCTCGATCGTGAAATCGAAGCTGGCCGAAGATTCGTCGGAATAATGTTCCTCTTGCGTTTTCGCGGATACGTTCGTGACGATCTTGTCCAGGGAATTAGCAGTGATCGTCACCATCTCTTGATTGGCGTCCTCAGTGCTCGGTTTCATGTCGAACAAGGTGTTGGACGAGGGGGTGATGGTTTGAGAAGGCCAGGCGCTGTAACCTTCCGAAGTAATCGGTGTGATCTGAGAATCGTTGACAACAGATATCTTGCTCTTGGTACATTTAAAGGCTGAAATGTCAAGCGTGCTGGAACAGGACACGTGTTTGTCTGCCTGTATGCCATCGTAGACTAAGCTGACGGGAGGATTGGGAAAGATTTGTGTAGGTTGTATCGCCTGAATGGGTCCTGGGATTTGGTTGCTTGGGAAATTTGTAGAAGCGTAAGGACCAAGATTGGGGAACTGAAACGTCGAATTGGCGTTAACGGTTTGTAGATTGCAACTGTTCCCAGCTGATATGTTGTAGTAGGAACTGTGGAGTGGTTGGTCTTGTTGCTGTTGCTGAGTGCTCTGTCGATCTGGGACTAAACAGAACGATTGTAGATCTGGAGGCTTATAGTAAGGTTGCGGTATTAAGGTGACTGCAGAATTATTGTACTGATCGCCAGAAAAGGAGCCGTGCGTGTACGTCGAAGAGGCAACTAAAAATGAAGCTGCTGGCGCTGATGGTGGACCAGTGCTTGTTGTTTGATCGTATAAGACCACAGTTTTCGGGTTATAGGGCAATTGTTGTTGTTGTTGCTGTTGCGGTTGCGGTTGCGGTTGTGGTTGTGGTTGCGGTTGTGGTTGTGGTTGCGGTTGCGGTTGCTGTTGCTGCTGTTGCTGTTGCTGCTGCTGTTGCTGACAGCATTGCTGACTTCGTACGAGTTTATTCTTAGGTACCCATCTGCTGCCTTTGCCTATATTCACGGGTGTGTTTGTATGAGAATCTTAGAAAACTCAAACCATCGTTCAAGATAAATATGTCTTTTAATATCCCCAGTATCAGAGATAATTGAATAATAATTGGAACTTGCACCAAACTATACATAGGAGTATATAACTTTTACCTTTCATACTGTATGAATGGGAAGTATAGAATAATAAGTTACGGTCGATACTATTGCTACGGGTATTAAAGAAGAAGATTTATTTGTTCGGTTGTTGGTGATAAAACGAATTAAGTAGATAGTCATACTGGTAATTGGAATCGTACGTATTACGAAAGTGAGTTATTAATGAAAATTAAATGCTAATAATTTTAATTTCTTGTTGAATTTACAGATTTCATAATGTCATTTTTCATATGAACTATTTCACTTACTTAAATGACCGTTACTGGTATTTGAACTTGTTAAATTATAAATAATTATAAATTCTTATGAATAACGTATTGATACCTTGTACGTGCAAAGGAACAGGGCTAGGTAGACCAGCGTTACGTTGCGCCCCTGGGTAAATACAAGATGGGTGCAAGCCAGTTCCGCATCGTTGAAGGGTTAGCATCGGATTAACGATGGGTCCATAAAGAATTTGTTGCTGCTGCGGATGCAAGAGGGATGATGGTGTTGACGTAGGTGGGATCGAAGATTGTAAAAATGATCGATTAGATCGTGCAGCTGTAGGGTGCATGATCCACCTAACACCGGCTCGAAGACAATTTTCTTCTTACTGTGACCTCTCAGCGTCTGTGTAAATATTAAATTTGCTTAATATATGTACATGCATGACACTCCATCAATTATTATTGTAACCCTCCATAGAGGCCTGCAATTTAATATTTCGAATTGAAATCGTATTCTATTAAACTTAAAGTATCTCTTTCTCCAACTTAACATGATAATTACCAAAGCGTTCACAATAATTGCTGTGTAATCTCTTATAAAAATTACTCAAATTTGTAAGGTGCATTTTTTTATATTTTCTTTCAATTTTATTGCAGCATGCGAATGATTACATTGAGTTTGCCGCGCTATCGTGACTAGTTTTTGTTAATATCAAGTAGCAACATTCAATATCATATTCTGTACTGAATTGAAATTAAAGAAGAAATTCTTTACGGATTATCACGCATATGTAGTCCTGTATCCAAATGGAACGAATATAGCCATTACATCAGCTGTTACTTGACATGTTACCTTTAACCTAAGCACATTCTTTTTCGATTTGCTTTCTATATGCATAATGATACACAGTTTTTGGTTTTACCTGATATCCGAACACTCTTTGAATTTCCTTGAATAGACCGATTGTGTTCGAACATGTGAGTTACTACTGACGTATGACGAAGGAAACGTCATGGAGCAAACGGTCGCTTTCACGAGGATGACAGGCAATAAAGTAAAATCATATCGAACTTGAATAAATGCGCACAGGAAATCGGGGAAGCTTTCAAATTATGAACAATTGGACTTGCGATTAGAAGGAAGCACGTGATGCTCGATGCACGACGTTTTCGAAATCACTCCGCCTGTTTTTCGAATCAACAGATGTACATGTCAGACATCTTTTTCGCGTAATGTTTTTCAATTACAACTGATCAAAACTCCTTGAGAACGAGAAATAAGAAAACATATGTACATATTGAAAAATCATATAATAATCTACGAAACGGAAGAGTCAACTAACACCGCGAAGAAAAATGGCAGATTACTGTCTATTTGCCTGAAACAAAATTATCTGACTGGAACAATGAAACGAGAGAAAAATTTGACGCACGGCTCAGGCAATTTTCTCTACGAAATACCTGACTTGATTATATTATATTATACGTTTAGTTTAAGCAACATTCGTATTTTAATTTTTTTAAACGATGTCGATGTTGCGAAATTATTAGAAAAGAAATATTTAAATGCTTGTATTATTTAGAATTGTGTGATGTAATTATTTTGAGTTAATTCATATGCAACTACTTAGCATATATTGAATTGTATGTATTATGCATTCACTATTTTTAACAGCAAAATACTTCTCTTCATAATTTGCATAGGAAAATAGGCGATATAGGTAACATTTCGATGTTTTAGATGGAATTTTTTATAATCTAATTAATGGATAATTCTATAATATGTGTCGTTTATTTGTTGTACAATTTAATGTCATTTAGGTAGCCCGAGAATGTTTCTGGGTACCGACTATTTTTAACCTCAGTAGGTACATTATTCCTGCAAGTTGTTGTTAGTTAAAGACTTGTAACTTTTTAAGTACCATTTTTATGCTAAACATTTCTAAGTATACACAGAAAGTAAAATTTTATCAAACATAGGTGTGCAATGTAGTTGTATTCATTTTATTTTCTTAAGTAATAATGTTCGATGTAAAAATTGTCCGATGAACTAGATAAAATAATACATTTATTTAGATAAGAAAAGCTTTTTTTAAATATGTAAATACGGTTGTATGGTTTACGTTACGTTGCAAGTAGTGTACAGTAGGTACTGGAGACATTTATTGCATCAGTTAAACAGTTAGCGCGCAAACTTCCATCCCGATTTAGTATTAGTATCAATAGTATTGGGAAAGTATTCTTGCGCGATTGTTGACTAAGTAGGCGTCGAGTGACCGATGCTACTTTATCAAACACGGAGTTATGAAGATTGTTCCACAGGACGCGTATTTGGGGGTGATGCAATAAATATATTCAGTACTCTATAGTTCTGAAGTTGGACATTATTCAACTGGACAGGGGGAAATAACAGAATCTCATGTTCTCCGCAACGACAACCCTGATATATTTCCCTCTCTTCACACAAAAACATATCGTACAGATGTTTCATCCGTGAACTTCGTCACGACATAACGAACTCTCAACAAGTTGCGTGATCCTTACTTTTGTAATATCATTCTTAAGCTCTATGCGGGAAATTGTTGAATGAACACAATGTAACTGTCGTTACACCTTCAGCATCTAAATTGAAGTTTTTCAAGAAGAATTATGCATGATCGAGGAATATTCGCCAAACAGTTTTATCCTTCATTTTTTTTTTTGCAAAAAGTACGAAAAGTGATACTGCTCCTAAATCCCTGTATAATTCTTTGGTAAAAAAACAGCAAAGTCTCAGCAATTAGATTGTCTTTACTCGTTAAAGAAACGCATATATCCTTAAAGTAGTAATGATAAATAGATTCCAATGCACGATGAATTGTGCTCGGCGATAGAAGTGTTTTGGTGACTTTCATTTGTAACAACTTGTCTCGTGGCACGCCTTTTGACCTTTTCTTCTGCTGTTTATTTAAACTTTCTCTAGATATAAATTAACTTCACAACCCTGATAGAAATTTCTGGTCCATTCATAGCGATTAAAGTAGCGTACGTATGTATGTCAACGTTAATTTCCTTCTTACATGTCCTCAACGTCTTACTTAACAATGAACAGGCAACCAGGAACAGCGTGCACACTTTACCTAAAGCTACTATAACCTTTTAACCAATGGACAGGAGGAAGCCGTTGCACCGTCTCCAGAACCTCAAACGAACCACAATCCCTTTCAGAACGAGTTGCTCGTTCCCCGAGCATCTCGTGATCGCCGGAGTATCTTCTCAGGAGTATAAACATAAAATTCTGTTTAGACGCAGATATTTCGCGTTTAAAGAACGACTTTTCGCTCGGTCTACACCCGTCTCTTATCAGCAATGAGAGATCGAATGTAGGTACTTCCTCCAGGATCCATTGTCTTGTCAGCTCGTTCCTTCCGTTTCTCGACTATGTGAGGCCGATGCTGCATGTAAGTAGGTACTAACGATTTCGAATGTATCTCTTCATCGACTGTTCGGGGGTATGGTGAATTTCTTAGGACTAATTACGCATGAATACTAGAAAAACACTGCAGAGGACAGAGGACAGTATTAAAAATTTCGGTGGTAGAACGTTTGGTGTCGCCGCGTTGCAGTAGTCAGTCAAACACGAGCAGACCTCCTGGCGACCACCAAAACCACTTCGCTGGTAGCACTTCCCATTGTAATTTGACTCAGCCCATCCACAACCTCTTATAACTCGAGTGTCAGCTGGAACTGCGCAGAATACATGTAATCGTTAATATTTTGTTTTGTTACAAACGGTATAGGCAGTTTATCAAATATTGTGGTATATTAATGTGCGGGTAATAAGGCCCAGCAGGTAATAAGGACCAGCTGTCATTTTTCCCTAGTAGGTCAATCTACAATACTGGCAGTATTATCCATTACCTTTATTACATACTTTCCTTTATAATGTCATTCGAAGAGTTTCCGCGCCCTTGATGCCTATAACGTTTACCGGCTGTAAATTCAACAAGTGTTTCCCCGTCAACTTTCGTTGCTCGAATTATAACAATTACGTCCTTTTCTTGGGTTTCTGTTGGGAGTACTCATCCTCCAATTAGCACACAATTACAGGTATGTATAAGTACATACATGTTGGCAACGTATTCTCAGAAAATTGATGAATTTGTAAAGTGCGCGTTTAACGTATAATCTCAAGAATGAGGAAGTGATAAAACAGATAATAAGGCCCACTAAAATATTAAGTGAGAACGATATTGGGAAAAGTTCCGAATCACGTGTCACTTCAACCGGAAGAAAAAATATGTCTGCGAAAAAGAGCCCATCGAATCCACCTCCAGAGAAAATGTGGACGCCAACTTCAAAGAAAATTGGTTTTGTAGATTATGCGCAAGTGAATTCAAGAGTCATATGCGTCAGTGTGCCTGTGTGTCACCTGGTGCATGAGGATCACATTAAGGTGAAATCAAACGGCACGTGGATCGGCGAGCTGAGCCGGCTCGCCCAGGCTCGCTGAGGGTCGCCAAGGCTCGCGGATCGGCGAGCCATGAGCGTTCTCACGGCACGTGGATTGGTGAGTCCGCTCGGCTCGCCGAGGATCGCCAAGGCTCGCGAGTCGGCCAGCCATGAGCGTTCTCACGGCACGTGGGCTCGGCGAGTCTCGTGCCAAGCTCGCCGATCCACGTGCCGTCTGATTTCACCTTTAGACTCACACCTGAGGATGGGGATATCTTTGTTCGCCCGAATTGTACACCCTAAACGGATGGGCCTAATTACCTGCTCTATACAAAACAAGGCCTATTTACAAGGTTTTTAAAAACCTAAAAATGTTCGTGTTTGTTGTTTTCATATATTATTAAAAATATCAAAGTTTACATTTTAATGTTCATAGATTTCTATGAAATAACAAGTTCTCAAAAATGTGTATAATCATTTTTTAAAGAAATTATAGATCCTTAAGTGGACCTTATTACCCGCACTTATCTTACAACTTATAATATGTATTATTGTATGACAGAAGCTTTTTAATATGCACTATTGTATGATAGATGGCGAGATACTAGTTGCTATATTGCGAGAGATAATTTAAACTGCTGCAGTGTGTGTATTGTGTTAGTCATGCTGCTGTAGCATGTTTGACAATATACAGTGGGGGATAAAAGTATGTGGACACCCTTTAAAACAGAATAACTTGTTTAAAATTGGTCCAAACGACTTGAGTTTCTTTGAGAAGCTAGAAGGATTAGTTTGCTACTTAGGCGACGTGTTTCGTCGTTTTGAAAAAAATTGCATTTGGTCGGAATAGCGAAGGAAATAGTGAATGTCGCTTTTTCAACTTTATTTTGAGCCTGTAATGAAAATTTAAAAATCCCGTTTGTAGATTTAAGTAAGTTGTATACATGCTGAAAATTTTATTGGAATTAGTTGATGCAGAAACAAACGACAGGCATCGAAATATATAGGGTAGACCGGGGGCGGTAGTAACACTTTGACTTTGGAATACAATTACGCAAGAACTATCACAGTTAGAACAAAAGTTCTTACACGAAAATGTTACTTACTTATCTAACATTATTGAGACACAACAGATTCGCTGGATGTCAAGTAATATCCAGGTTATTAATAACAAATGAGAAGCGGAGAAAATGTTACAACCGTCCCTGACCCCGGGTCGGTTGTAACACTGCATGGAGTCGATAGTAGCACAAATTTAACTTCACAAAATTGAAATATTTATTCATTTTAATTATAATAATAAATGAAAAAAGTAAAATTTATAACCAATTATGCGGTATCACAATTGTGGCACAAATAGAAAACATTTTGGCTGTTGCATTTTTCATATGATCAATTTTTACATTCAGTACATTGCACCCATTTTTTATTCGGTTTGATTGTGCTGTGCTATAGGACGCCATGCAAACACGACAATATTATTCATTTTCTTTGTCACTATTCGGTTCTGTCGCGGTACAACCGATCCCTACTGTCGATGGTACAATCGCCCCCGACCAGACTTTTGAACTTAAATTATAAATTTTAATTAACGAGACGCGCAAAAGTGATAAGTAACGATCAGTATTACTTTAAAAATGGTCCGATTAAGTATTAAAAAAAAAGAAAAAAACACGTACTTGCAAAGGAAGTATTTGTATTACAATTTTAAATCAGTAAGAAAAAATTACTTTAGGGTATCGAAAAGTTATTTAAAAATGGTCCGATTAAGTATTAAAAAAAAGAAAAAACACGTACTTGCAAAGGAAGTATTTGTATTACAATTTTAAATTAGTAAGAAAAAGTTACTTTAGGGTATCGAAAAGTTATTTTCTTCACTATACATGTCTATTGTGTATCTATACTGTTAGAACATGGATATGTGTATTCCAAATGTCATTCTTCATCCTATATCCAAAATTTGTATTAATATCTATCATATATTTAACGTGTTACAATCGCCCCTGTTACTATCGCCCCCGGTGTACCCTACTTTTGTCCCCCACTGTACATACTGCGGCTTTCTATGGCATAATGAGGGTGCTGTCGTGCTGTATTAATCTCGGTTAATATAGATAGCGTAGTCTCGCAGAATATTTGTACTAATATTTAGTAGGCCAAAGATGCCGTTCCTTTTATTACTGTGTTTATTGTTGTAATAGTTATTGCTAGTTTTTTAATCCCTCATCATTGAAACGTATGTTGTAACTAGTAATGTCAGAGTTAAATAAACGAAGATGAATAAGGGTGTACAAAGACTATAAAACATTAAACTGTTGATGATAATTTTAGTTGAATGAAATGATTTACGTATTACTTACGCCCATTAACGCTAAACTCAATAACTTGCGTAATCTTCCTGCACATCGTGTATTTTGCACCGTCCTTGAGATCGGAGCAATCTTTTTTAAGGGCATCCGGTGGAAGTTCGTCGGCGCATCGACTGTCATTGTGGCTGTTACACAAGTAGCATTGCATGGAATTTATACCTGTAACGTTACAAGAACATTTGTACCGAAATAACATTTTTTAGTGCATATATAAACCGAAACAATTAAAAAATGTTAATGAAAATTTTTAATATCGCTGCTTGGCATTGATAGTGTCATAAATTAAAAAATTCTATTTTAATTATTTAGCTAGTAAATTTAAATTGTTTGACGAGTGTTAGTCCAACTATTACTCAAATATAAGTTTTAATTTGCTTTTCCCGTAAAATTTACATTTCTTTAGTTATGCCACTATCGATAGCATTGCCAGCAGCAATATACTTAATCATTGTCTGATTATATACAAAGTTTAGCCTCAGCTTCCTAATACTTCGAAGCACTCTGCTCTGCACATTACCAAGCGACTGATAAGAAGGGTCAACGTAAAACGAAGATAATACGACGATCAACCGATTTATGCTAAGGGGTATCAGTATGCTACTTGTATTTTAAATGTTTGGTTTCGACATGTATCAGTATACGTGTACATACACGTTACCTTAATGTACGCATGCATATGCTTATGTAGGTCAACGTTTAACACAAATTGTTAGTGTAAGTAACGAATGAATAGATAGACGTTAATTTTAGACAAAAGGGATACTTAATATCTATTGCTTGGCCGGATGATACTATTGATATTGTAAAAGCTGTAAATTCCGATCGCGGAAAGGTTCATCGTCCTCGCGACCCTAACTGATATAAAAATCAATGCAGCTATCTGCCCTGAAAAGATACGACAATAAATTTGCTCGCCCGTCTGCACCTCCTAATCTCGTTCCAGCGATCGTTTCTCATTTTGGGAATTACGGAGGTTAAGTGGAATAAATTAATAATGGGACAAACATGTTAAACGACATAATATAACACAATACTATCAAACTCAAGCTACCTATTAATAGGTATATACTTATTAGTCGACGGAATTATCTTAAAAATTAGAATAAAAATATTAATACAGATGTAGAAAATGTTACTAGCTGAAAATTCGGAATTATTAAAGGCAGGAAAATTATCTTGCCAATGGATATTTTTTTGTACAGACATTACTGATTGAAATCGTCGTTTTTTCTTCTACGTTCAGTGACAAATACTGAAAGAGGATGATTTTACACGAATAAATTTTATATCGATATAGTTGTTCCTTCGCGTATAGTTCGTCGTTAATGATTTTAATGAAGTTCGCATTAATTGCATTCCGCCTCATTTCGGAATAAGGTGCACTTTTCGAAACATGCAATTTCAATAATTTCCCCTAATTTTAGATGGCAGGCAATAGATTCATCGTGTGAGCACGATATTACGCACGCACGTAGTTATTATTAAATGGACTACCACTGTATCTGAACACTTGACTCCTCTAGAACGAGGAAGTAGTTTGATCCACTTCTAGGATAAAACGTATCCTCACCTCAATTACGAACGCCCCGGGAAAAGTTTAATAATATTACAAATCTCGGTCAAGCTTATCTTTAATACAGCATATTTTTATATCTTATAAAAATATTTAGACAAACCGATTACAGAACCAAACATTAAGATTGGGCTTACACGCATGACTCCTGCGATGCGAGGCGGTCATCTTGCTGACCAGAGATCAAAAGGAGAAAAAAATATTTGAATGCTGTTGCAAAACAGTACAGTTCATCCCACGGCCGAGCATATAACATCTCAAGTATGGTACTCAAGAAAAGTGTGTGTTACACAGAAGCTCATAATTCAACCATTATGGACAGCAACGAACCAGAGAAACTAGGTCTAAGAGGAACACGAAGATCGATAGCAAGCAGTCTCGTAAACCCAGCCCAGATCGTTGAACCAGGGAAACTAGACTGGACGCCTAGACGCTTACCATAAAAACCAAATACGGCCAAGAGGCAAAGGACCAGGATGATTGAGCGCCCCATGTTGGTATCCGTATCCTTGCACGTCCTTCAACGATCAACGTTCCTCGCGGCCACCGTTCGTAACTTGCACGCGACTAGGCAGGCGCTCAGGCTGTCGTGAACAGGAGGGAGAAAAAGAGAACGAAACGCGGCCGAATCAGGGGTTGACGAGGCCAACCATTCGGCCTCGGTAGCTGCTGAAGCACTGTTCCACGATCCCCGTTGTCGCTCGATGCGATTGCAGCGCAAGCCCGCTAACCAAGGCGGCGATGCTCGTAGCACTGACAGAACCATGAGTACGTGATTGCGCGCGAGTGATACAACCGGGGCTGACAAGACGAGGCGAGACGAACGGAAAAACGGACTTGTCAACGAATAACCCAAGGCTCAAACGATCTAATCACGGGCCGAGGGAAAGTTTCGTCGCTCCTCGTGATTCTGAGACTCCGGTTGTCCTCGATGGGATGAGCAGATTCCACTGGTACACGCTGTACGACGAAAACAATATTTTTAAATAAACTGGAACATTTCCGTATCTGTCCACGGTTGATATCTGAAATGCTTTTTTTACTTTTGTCTACTTTCGATTGATGGATGATGATTTCTATGTAGAGCAGAACCTCGATTATCCGAACTGGTCGAGCGACACGATATTCGGATAATCGAACTATGACTTTCTGTAGTAGAAATGAGTATTTCTTATACAATTCAATGTGCATATCGCTCATTTGCTACAACAGCGACGTAATTTAAAATTCACGATCTTAGGGGAACCGTGTTTGAAAGTTTTGTTAGACAACAACCGCTTTTTCTATACTAATGACTGAAAAACTGCAAATTTTGAGATATCTACAGGATTAACAAAAATGTAGTTGTTTTACTCGTTTTCTATTTTGTTTTCTCTACCTTTCTGAGCGGTCAGTTGGTATATTTTTCTTAACACTAGGGTTTATACAAAAACCGACTTTTGAAAATAAAAAACGGTTTTCGAATTTCACTGTTCCCGAATCATTGTTCTTTGTATGGACAAAATAAGGCTTCTTCTTTTAGAACCTTTGTCGTCGCTCACCTCAATTCACGTTCTTTATAAATGAAGCCGCTTCTCCCGATGACATAACAGTTCTGGCATCGTTAAACAAATACAATAAGTGACTTTAATGTTCAACCCGTTTGTACGTTTTGTCTCCCGAAAGGTACTAAGTACAGAGTGCATAAAAATATTGCGCACGGTATCTAGTAAGTACGTATTCAAAATCTGCGATTGAACGGGTTTTCGAATTTTCACAAAAAAAATGGTCAATAATATAATTTTTATTATAAATGACCTCCTTATAAATATTAAATAAATATCCTCCTTTGGGGGGGGGGGGGGGAGAGATACTACAAGCCAAAATAAGTGGAAAATATAGAAAAAAAATTTTAATATTACGCCTCGTTTTCGAGAAGAATGACTCTGAATTATAGTTAAACACGCGTGCACCGTATTAGCACGGCAAGGGCCGCCTACGGAAACCACGGAACGGCCGCGACGCATACCCCTTACCCCCGTGTGCCCCTCAGACGCTGAAAATTGTAGGTATACATAGGTACTTACTTCGATGTGCGTGTATTTAGTTAAAATTCATAGTCAATTTTTTCGAAAATGAAGCGCGATATTAAACAATATTTATATATATTTTCGTCTTATTTTAGCATATAGAATCGCCCACTAAAAGGAGGACCATCAGTATCCGAACACCCTGTATACTGTAATCTTTATCGTTAAAAGTTCCCTTGCCTAATGCTTAACTAACGATTTCGTGAAATACGTTAAGTGTTACATTTCAGGGTCTCTAATGCCGCGTTTACACCAAGGCGAACACGAACAAAAACATTGTTCGCGAACGTTTTCGTCTGTTCTTGCCGTGTCCACACCGCCGCAAATAGAACAAAACGTTCACATACGATTCGTACACTGAGTTTTGTTCATGTTTGCGGCGGTGTGGACACGGCAAGAACATACGAAAACGTTCGCGAACAATGTTTTTGTTCGTGTTCGCCTTGGTGTAAACGCGGCATAAGGGACAAAAGCTGATGTTCGCGGGGAAGGCCCGAACGCTGGCCGAGTCTATTCTATTGCATAAATACCCCTTAGCAAGAAAAATGTAAAATTATGTAAATTTATCTTTCCAAACGATTGCTGCTTGTTCTTAGCAGGGAGGAAAAAAATGTGAATCTCAAGTTGCTACGGGTAACGTAACGTAAGTCAGGCGACTGTAATTAAGGGGATGGTACCAAAAAATGCGATTGTTTTGACGAGTAAGGTAGGGCCACGTGTTAAATGGGGAAGGCCGTGGGCGATACAAAGAGCTTCATGTTCAAATGGAGCGTAAAGTGGTGGTTTGGAACACGCTAAGTGAATAATATCCCTTTTCCTGTGACATACTGAACGTCATGAAATGTCATAGAAGCTCGTATAATAAGTCGCACGCGAACAATACTCAGAAAGGAACGTGGAAGATACCCTTCCACCATTTGTTGAAAGTTGAAACCCATTTTTTTCTTTATTATGCTGATGCAAAATGTGTGCTGTATTTGACAAAAAAGATTGAAAAGGAAATTACACAACCAGTGTCCAAAACTAAATGATTTAGGTAATTCCTTTTTTAAAACAACATTTTCAGTTTCCACACTGGTGCAGATCCTACTGTGATTATAAAACAGATTCAAGTACTTAAATAAGTGAGAATTCGAATTATTACTAAGTAATAATTATTACATTCATAAATCATTACTACTCTCATTGTTGTAATTACGATTTACAGATCAGAATATTTCCGTCACAAGATGATCGAAGTATGATGGTGACTGTGTATTTAGTATACCTGTGCGCAATTGTGACTTCACTCAGCCAGATCTGTATTTGTATTTGTTTATAATTAGAGAAATGAGATACGGTTGTTATCTGTATACATATACTATGTAAGTTGTAACTTGAAATACAGTTCTTCTGTCTGCATTTGATAAAGATGTAATCATTCTTGCGTATGCTTTACATTTTTGCGATTTAGATTAAACGAATCGACGGGTACTTATTATATGAGCTCACAAAATGGCATTTAAATGAGAACAGTTCATTATAATTGCAAGTTTCTTTTTTTTAAGAAATCGTGATAAACGTGTTCATTTAAAAAAGTATTCTGTTAATATCTTATGCTCGTATGATTAACCGAAAAATGTGATAGCTGTATGTACTTTATTTGATTACACATTTAATAAATTGTTAATTAAATTCAAGAAATTTTGTATACACATAAATCAAAGGCCTTACTCTGGTGATCAATACTATATATTCCGTTTCTTTCTTTTTTAAGAATCGTACTTGTGGTCTCCTTTTTAACTGCATGTTGCTTACAGCAGTTGGCATTTAACATATTTAGCAACACAATGCGTCCCTGACACATCTTTGGTGGTTATGTTCTGCATGGTAAATATCTTGCCACCCGTCTTTCATTATTAAAGATATTATTTTACATTTTATACCGTTTATGTGGAGCACTTTAATATCCCTTTTATTTATAGGGATGCAAATAAATCTACAAGGAAAGAGTTATTTGTTTCGAAAGGATAATCGTAATAGTTCTTTTATTTATCACCTTACAGTCATTTTATTGAAATTTTTAGGTCAGCAATATTTCCTTCATTATTGTGGATGTTTGTTTAACAATAAAGTGCCATAAATCACAGAATATCAATTCAACTATATATAACATGTTGACTCTAAAATAATGTTGAGTAAAGAAAAATTAAATTGATACATATCCGTGAAAATTGCTTACAGGTAGCTGAAGGTGGAAGAAAAGAGAGCTGTTGAGAAGTGATAAAAGAAGTGTGCAAAACTTGGTTTCTATATAAAAATTGGTTTTTGTGTAATATCTGGTAGTACATACATATAAAAAATTTTAAAAAAATTAAAACCGACTTTAAAAAAATAAAAATGCACTAAAAAGTAAAAAATAATTTTTCCCTTATTTAATCTATGACTTTCATATTTTTTAAGTCCGTGCCTAATCATTTGCACTGTGTAAATCTGGCACCGACTTAAAAAATATGAGAGCCGTAGAATAAATAAGGGAAAAATTCTTTTTTTACTGTTTAGTGCAACTTTATTTTTTTGAAGTCGGTTTTAATTTTTTTTTGACGTCGGTTTTAATTTCTTTTAAAATTTTTTATTTTTAACTTTTTAATTTTATATATATTGACACAATATGCTGAGGAGATATGCGCCTACGTACATAAAATAATAATAATTAGGTGCCAATAGTCTTTATTATTAATCAGAACTGGCAAAATATTGAGCCAATGTTGATGCAGTGTGGGATGGGACCATCGGGGCATCGCCCTCTTTCGAATTAAAAATATATGATCAAAATCGGTCCATATGCTGAAGAGTTATGTGGGGACAAACATAAAAGAAAAGAAATACGGGTCGAATCTATAACCTCCTCCTTTTTGAAGTCGGTTAAAAATCAAGTTGCACTTTATTTACAATATGCACAGTCTATAATGTAGTATTGCTATCTTGATAATTCTACTATAGTCGACGTGTGAATAAACAACAAGCTGAAATTTTTTTTATTGTTCGTAATTGCTCAAGGGTGTTATTCAGTAAAGACAACGTGACACATGAACAATTTTATACATAATTATGTATATCAATATCATCGCAAATGCAGTATTATATATCACTTTGTCATGTAGATAATAATGCCTCAATGGATTTTAAACCTGAATAGATAAGTGGTTTAATAGATGGTGAAGTCTGGTAATATTCAGGATGTTAAAAAGATAATTTCGATACTATATGGTAGTACAAGTAGTACTCAATAAATTCAGGGCAAAATTCCTAATTAACATGGGTTACAAGATCAAACCTATCTAAGTTAGAAACGATTTTTGGTTTCAATAACGTAAAGTAAATGGTTCGCTTGCTTCTATTTATCATATACATACATACACGATATAAACAACGAATTATCTAACCGCAATAGTACGTTGATATTTACGAAATGTAATTCTTTTTATAGATAATTCTTCGAAAGGCCTTCTTTCCATTTCCATAAACACATTTCACACCTGCCTACAAAAGATTTGCGAACTCTTTCACAAATTCCTGGTATTTTTTCAATCACATGACATGCGTTTTTAAATCGCTGATAAAACATTGGCCTATTAATTTGGGGATGAAGAATATACGAAATGCTTTCGATACCCCCATAAAGAGAAACCAGCGGATTTACGTCATATGATTGAACGCCCCATGCAATTGGTCTATCCCGGAATTCCCGGCACCGTTGTCCAAGATAGAGCACGCGTGTTCTGTGGGGTTCTCCCACTGTCATCCACGTTGTCAGGGATACCGCGCGACGCTAAAGAGGCGACTATGACGATACATGCAGAGATGGGCCAAGATAATATCTAGAAAATCTCAAATAAAAGATACTCTGCGTTCATCCGTTATTTGAAGATTGAATAAGATGATTTATCTTTATTCGAAGCGCCACGGATGAAGCAGTTTATTCGACGAGAATTCATCCGAGAGTCAAAGATACATTGTTTATTCAAAGGACTTCTATCTTGGGCTTCGAATAATTTTTCATCTTTCATTGTATCTTTATCCTAGAAGCTCGAATAAGCGGCAAGAACCTTTGTGGAGCGAGCCGCGCGAGATCGCCGTTGCTCGGCAATGTGTCATCGATTATACAGAATCTGAATTCGTTTATTTTTCATCGTATCAATATGAATGTGATACCAGTGGAAACCTGGCATTCTCCCGATTAAATCGACACAAAATAATTCAAATCGTACTATTTTTAAAGAAACGGGTTTTCAATTCTGCAAATAATTTTTTCACCTAATTTCCTTAATTATGGCCCAAATTATATCATTTTAGAGACCAATTTGGTCGAGAAAACGCGAAGAATCCATTGACGTTACTTTCGCAAAGATCTGATTAGAAATGCAAAACTGCAGATTCGTCAGTGTTTAGTGATTTTTATTCGACGGCGGAAAAAGATAAAGTCTCTTCATTTGATAAGTTATTTAAATAATTTTTTATTTAAATAATGACCATCTCTAGCTACATGTGACGTGTGTTTAATGGCAAACGTCGCCATAGCGAGCCAATGCTACTACTTATTAAGTACTATATAATACATATTGCAATCAGAGGGGGAAGTACCTTGCTGGAACTGCCAGTTAGAACCGAATTGAATTTGGAACTGGATCTCTCTGGTTCAATGCGGTACTACCTGAATTTCCAAGAAGTGATTTTTGTCAGTTCACAAAAAAATCCGGTTCAGTGCGGATATTTAGATCGGTGGATGAAACAGGATTTTCATGTCCAAAATTATGGATTAAATCGTTCGATAAATACATCGGTTTCTATCAGGGATTGCCACTTGTATAAAACCTGAAGGCCGGTATCTGAAATTGGGGATCAAAAATCTTATGGTTTCAATCTGGATATGGCATATACTCAGTTGAATCTGGCGCAATCCGGATTGGCAGATCAAACAATTATTCACGGAATGCGTATGGCATTCAAAGAGAAAAAGTTTGACCCGGTTTCCACTGGATTGGCCGATAGAAAATTAACGGCAACTTGTTGCGCGATGAAGACTTCGATGCAAGATCGATACGGCAGAAGCTCTTGATATAGTAGGTTTCAGAATAAAATTATATCAAACCTCACCTCACAGTGTAAGTGTAACGATTATTCGAGAACTCCTTGACAACCCAACTAAATCAGTCGAGTGACCATAAATGTGTTGCGAAAACAAATAAAATCAGGTAGTGAAATGGCTTGGAAAAACTGATAAGTATCATCTGAATTTTGATCTGCACTTCTAGATTGTAGTTAGAGACAACTAAAAATTTTAGTCGATTTCATTCGGAAATACGTGTGTTTCAATATTTATTTACGATATGCAAACAAGGACGAAATTCGGTTGTAAGCGCCCGGGGCAAAGATTCTGTTTGCCTCCCCCTCCCCCCAGCATTTCACCCCCTTGTATTGCCCACCTTAGGCAGTTGAGTCCACACTTTACATAAAAAAGACATAATAAACGCGTTTATTAACTGCTTTCACACATATTGCAGGTACCCTATCTTGTTTGCTGTTTGATAACAAATAAATAAATTTTAATTACTTTTCTATAAAATGTGTATCTCCTTTATCCCTAATGGAATAACGTAATATATAAAATTGAATAAAGCCATTGATGTAGCTTTTCCAAAATTGTCTTTTCTCTACAAAGATTTCTCATTTGGCGCCCCCCGAAAATCGGCGCCCGGGGCAGGAACACCCGCGCCCCCCTACCTAGTTTCGTCCCTGTATGCAAATCTGTGTAGATATTGGTAGCAAAATAACTTGAAGAGACCAATAAATTCCGTATTGGTTTGCATCTGGATTTTCAGATAGAACCAGCTTAAAAAATGAACAAAGTTACTCAAGAAGTTAGTATGCAAGAAATAATTATGTGAGTTACTTCGTGTAAATTCGAGTAGAACCGATGACAAATTGTGCTATGAAATGCAGATAGATACCATTAAGATTTTTACATGCATATCCGGTTTGAAATTGATAGAAAATATTTCATCTGGTTCAATATGGATTTTACGGGAAGAAAACCGGATCAATACGGATTAATTTATTTTTAATGCGGTTCTAACTGGCAGTTCCAACAGGGCAGGCACGCAAGGGGCCCCACCGCTGGACAGCGCTCCAACCATGGACCTAAAGGACGGTGCATAGAGCAGACTTATTGACGCGGGGACGAAGATCTCTGAAGGGAGGAATGGTACACTATCAGCCATCTTGTGCTGGTCAAAATAGTGCTGCGCCATCTATGTCCTCTGGATTCAAACTTTTCGTGGAAGTCCTAGTTTGCCATCCTTTCACAATGCAAACTGGCATATTTTTACGATTGGATTTATAAATAACTAGCAAAATAACACCGCGCTTTGCTTCGGGCCTAAGGAGATATTGAAGGAGTCAATTAAAACACATTTCCTGAAATTGTTTTTTTTTTACATTTAGGTATGTGGGAAAATCCTTGTGAGTAAGAAGCAAAAGTTGATATTTAATCGAGCGTAACAGATATTATAGGGAATAAGGAGTCCGAGAAAAAAAATCCTTCCTTTGTGCATGCCTGTGGATTTTTTTTTGTGGAATGAGTTAGATTGTTATACCTGGGAGCGGAGGCCCCCTCACCAACAGCACAATGAAACCTAGTGGGTGGTATTATCTTCATAAGATATAGGAAGATTAACGTCTGGAAAACTAAAATTGGGAAAAAAATTAAAAAAAAACACAAAATGATTCCGTAGCGCATGCCTACGGATCAAGCCCTCGGCCACTTATTTCCGCCGTGGTGCTATTTCGCAAGCGAGAAGCGCTCATCCGGTCACCGCCTGGCGGTCGCGTCGCGAACTACTATTATTTAAAAATCATTATTTTAAAAAGTAAAAACGTTAGAACTTTCCTCTCATCAAGACGAACAAAGTGGTGTTGTTACTTGTGGCGACAGTTCATATTTACTTAGAAATCGCAATTCAAAGTATGCAACTTCAATTTTATATAATAGTACAGGGTCAGCGTTTTATCCTGCAATCCGCGCTCGCGCGAACTTGTAAAATTGCAACAGCGCCTCATTGACATATTCCACTACAACCATGTACCGGCCCAAAGGAGAGCTGCCAGCGACGGCTAGACAGCAGTGATGCCTGAACTTCTAAAATTTTAGGATGGTCTCTTTCAAACTAACGTCGCAAAGAGCTATTGGGAATTTCCCGGCCCAGGTAATCGAGCCGCGCGCTCCGCTTTTATGATCGGCTTACCACTCGCACCCCAGATTACTGTAATGAGGTTTGAAAATAATGTTGACTGATATCGTACCCGTCTCAATTTCAAAATTTTTAGCTACAACCGGGTTGATCGCGGCGCTATACCCTTGTACGGAGAAATTTTTCGCCACCTGCGTGTAAAAGCCACAATAATAGCGCATAGTTCGAAAAAATGACATTAACAGAACCAGGTATAGGTATGGTGTTGAGTAGCTAAAACATTCAGACACAAAACTTCTAGAAAAAAAATTCAAACACCACTACAATCAAAGACACATCCCATTACTTACCCCTTATGTCTGATCTAGGTATGCACTGCGTTAAAGATAAAAATCATAAAAAAGAAAATCAGAACAATAGATTCTGAGGTCTGCAGAACTAACCCATAATTGAATAAAAATTTAATTTCTAAATTTATGAAAGTAATGATACAGAAACAACTAGCCTATTGTTTATCATCACCACGAATTTTAAAAACAGTATTAAATACAGTATTAAGTAAACAGTTTGCAAAAGCTTTTTACAACAATTATGGTTAACAAATTGATAGAAGAAAAATTAAGGAAACGTAAAATATGTTAAATTATCCATCATTAAGAGGGAATAATTTTCCTCATGTTTCGGCGCAAATTGCATTCCGATATCTTTTATAGTTCAAAAGTTATACGAAAATGCCCCAAATTTTTCAATCCCGGCCTGCAACCTTTGCAACGTTAATTTGAAAGAGACCAGTCCAAAATTCTTGAAACTCGGGCATCACTGCTTGTCCAGCGGTCGCTGGCAGCTCTTCGAACGCCTTGACGGTGCATGGGTGTAGTGGAATGCGTCCGTGAGGCGCTGTTGCCATTTTACCTGTTCGCGCGAGCGCGGGTTGCAGGATAAAACGCTGACCCTGTATACGGCGCTTTCGGGCGGTCGCACTCGGTGCGCCCCAGTGCGACCGTCCGAAAGCGCCAATAGATTACACAAGAACCGACGCCGTAAATACTTACTGTGTACGTCTATACCAAACGACGCCAATCCACGTCAATTACACGCCAATCTACGCCAAATGTCAAGCCACGCTAATACTAATAAGTAATCTCGCCTACAGAGTGCACCACAAGTTGACCGACTCAAGATGGCTTAAACAGGCGATTCTCCTTCCGTCTTTTGCTTTAACCCCCCCGCAACTATGCACCGTCCTTTACGTCCATGGATGCAACAATATGCAACTGATTAGTGGCAAGAAGCCTTGCAAATTTTCTATTTCATCATATATTTGTTTAGCATGATATTTTATACAGTTTAAGTAATATGTATTAAATTTTAAATAAGATTTCACTGGGTATGTTTGGTTATTCTAGTTACAGATATATATTATTTAATTTGGATCCTTTACTTTTTCCTCGTGATTTTATACAGAGTAATGTATATAGATACCAACAGTATTTACATAGTTACATCATGTTATTAAAAGACGAAAATTTAGAAACAAATTATTTACGCTTGGGCGAAATAGCGATATATCGATTTTATTTGTCATGTTCATGGCGATGGAGCATTTGCGACGAGGGAAGTAAATAATTAATAAATTCAATTCTAATCTCCTTCTAAGGTATGCTGGCAAATTTGTTAGAACATTAAATTAAATAGAAGATTCGTCTGTATCAACAAACAAACGGGAAATAACTTCCTCACTCCACCGAATCATTCATTTACCAAGGTACTGTATAACCTTTCGTATAATATGATGGTTCTTGATAAATTAACGCGCAGTATCGTTATTCTTTACGGCATATGTTTCATTATCTAGAATCTAGATAAAGGGCAATGGGATGAAAACATTTAACGTAGTTATATATTAGCGAGGATATACAATTTACGAAAGACAGTTGGTGTTAAGATTAATATTTTTGCCTTTTACCAATCATCGAGAAATTGGAAATTGCAGTTGAGAAAAAGTTGAAGACATTATTAAAGCAAAAGTAAATAATGCAGATGAAATTAAATACGCTGCATATATTGTTATTCCTGTTCGTTTTTCAAAGGGGTAAGTTTTACAATATTGGTAGAGCGTTTACCGGTCGTCGATAATGTAGAATATTTTGTAACCAAGCAATGATTTGACAAGTGCGTAAATGTCTATATTGGTTGTTGGTAATATTCAGTTAAAAATGAAAATGTTTTACATTAATGTTATTGTTATTGCTAACTTTCTTGAAAATTTTGTGTTCAAGTATAAATAAAAAAAAAACGTGCAAAGGAAAGAACGTAATAAGTCTGTTATCTAATATTATTTATCTTGCTTCATGTTTGCATGTAATTTATTGTCACTGCGCGTAAGAAGAATCCAGAGCCATCAAGTGTTATCAATGTAACAGCAAAAGAGACAGGGATTGCACAGTGAATAAAGTAGACATAAAGTACTTGAAACATTGCCCACCATCTCATGCATTTTGCCGTAAAGCCGTATATATGTGTAAGAGCAAGTTTACAATACGAAAATCATATTTCACCACTATTTCATTGAAAATTCAATTTCGTTAAATGTGTTCCTTAAATTTCGCCTATTGCATCGTTTAAGATAATAGCTGCATCGTTGAAACTTTTCATAGCGATTTTATTCCAGTAAAACGTTTTTATCTGCTCTAGTTTTTCATTTAATTGATTTATCCTGATTATTCAGATTACTTCACGGATTCCCAGGAATATATAACTGTGCGTGAGTGCGCGAAATGGCGGAACGCTGACAGGGAATGTTATAGAGGCCGTTACACGCGCGACAGTTATCAATTCGTTTGTGAGTGTAAGGGTGTGGGATGCAATCGGTCCACGAGATCTTCTTCTAAGACTACTATTATAATTTATATCCTGTATCAGCTTGTTGTCCTTCTTGTTTTGAGTCCCACTTATGCTCACAACGAAAGTTACTCGATATCCATTACACGTACAATATAAACAAGCAGTAGTGGCAAGGGTATATGCATGTGTCATCGAAACTTAATAACCACAAAGAAGTTGGAGACATAAAACTGATATACAACTAAATGGATGTACGAAGAAGAGAATATTAATGAAAAGGTCGCGTTCAAGAAAAATATTGAACCGTTCTAATTTTTGTACATAATGAGATCGAAAAGGTTAATGGACAATGAAACTATGTTATCTTCATGCTTGTTTTCTAAGATGTCTCTTTCGGTTCACGAAGAACTAAATGTAAAATAAAATCAATTATTTTCATTATTTGATACGAGCCGTGGTTATTTCATATAACTATTTTAACGTCGACTACGAAAATAAACAATAGTAATGTATGACTGTGCATTTCAGTTGAATAAACCATTCATTCAATTACGTCTTATCGTTTCGTTATTATGATTATTATTATTATCATACGTTTGAATAAACTTTTGTAATATATATATGACCCAATTTGTATCTGTATATATATATATATACTTGTATTTGTGTGTGTGTGTGTGTGTGTGTGTGTGTGTGTGTGTGTGTGTGTGTGTGTGTGTGTGTGTGTGTGTGTGTGTGTGTGTGTGTGTACACACACACAAATACAAGTTGGGTCACTATACAGGGTGATTCTCTTGCGACGCTATTTAAAGAGATGCCGCCCGGCACAGTGGTTCCGAAGTGACTTTTTGTGGGCAAAATTCCGTATCTCATTGTCAGTAAATTCTCAACCGTTTTTTATCTTGTTTGGGTCGTTTTGGCGGGGATTAAATTTGCTAAAATGTCATAGAGTAGCTTCCAAAATTTCTTTAGGGATTAAATAAAAAACAAAAAAATTCTAAACGTTCTTCAAGGACCTTCTTCAATTTCGACAGACGGAGTTTGGCATTGTGATTTGAAATTCGAAATTAATGGATCTGATGATATTAACAAATTATGCATCACGTCCTCATTCGTTGTCCAACTATGAAGAAGACACGGGAGATGTAGAGTATATGGAAGAAGGCTAATGTTTTCTTATTTAAATTTTAATTATTTAATGTGTATTTATTTTTTATTTTATCTCCCATTAATAATATATGGAAAAAAAATGGTTAATAAACTCGTTGTTTCGGAACCAAGAGTTCAAAATTATTTTGTTTTTCTCTAATCCGTAAAGAAATTTTGAAAACTTCTGTATGACATTTTAGCAAATTTAATTCCCGTCAAAACGAGCAAAAAAAAATAAAAATCGGTTGAAAATTCACTGAGATGCGGAATTTCGACCACAAAAAATCACTTCGGATCCATTGCGTCCCGTGGCGTAAAGAGCACTCCGCGATGCCTCACCGAGTATTATGGTTTTCGACCCTCGAAGGAGCTGGAATACCCATTAAGGGGGGATTCTCGTTTAACAGCCCCAAAAGTAACTGATGTTATAGAATTTTTTTTCATAAAACTGTTGGTCATACTGGATTAAACTCTTTTGGGATATAAGGAGATTTCTTTAAACTTGTAGAAAATATTTTTTTGTCGATCCTTCTTATTATTTATCAATTATTGTGGAATCTTGTCCACCTTGATCAGATTGCAAAAAAAAATAGAAGTTTCTTGAAGTTAGGTAGTTTACGCTGGGATTGGTCCACTTTAAAGAAAAACAATGAAAAATTGAAAGAATTAAAACGTTTGAAAGTAAAAGTAAGTTTTTCCCTGACACAATTTTTTCATTTTTATTCTTTATATCGCCAAAAAAAAGTATTACAAATAAAAACTAAATTTAAAATTTTAAGTCCAGGCCCAGCGTAAATTATTTAAATTTAAGAAAATTTTCTTCTTTTTGCAATCAAATGACTGTGACAGGTGCTACACCTGACTCCAACATGGTCGAAGAGGTTAACATGATTCCACAATAATTAACAACTAATAAGAAGGATCGACATAAAGAATTCAATAAATTTAAAGATGCCTTCTTCTATCCCAAAAGAGTTTAATGCAATATTAACAATAGTTCTTTAAAAAAATCATAAATTTCGGGGGCTGTTACACGAGAATCTCCCCTTAAGAAGTGAGAAATGTTCAAGTTTCGCATTTCTCATCAGATCTTTGCGAAAACGACGCCAATCGATTCCTTATGTTCCTCGGACGAAAATTGCATTAAGGACGATGCAATTCGTATCATAATGAAGGAAATTACATGAAAAATTACAGGGAAAACTGTAAGAGTGTAAGTAGTAGTGTGCGGTGCAGGCTCGTACCCATAGGCTGATATAGATGGCCCTCTTGGGAGCCCCAGTGGCAGCGAACACTGCACCGCACACTACTATATATTTTCTCTACCCGTTGCACGTCCACGTTATCGTTGGCTTTCGAGCTCCCCTTCCGCGCAGCTCTGGTAAACATCATGGAGGTCGGGCTCTTTAATGGCCCAACTGGCCCTCCCTGTTTTAGATAATAGACATAGGTAATAGATTTATACATACATATATATATATATATATATATATATATATATAATATGTACATACTTTGAAAATCTTGGATATACAGTATTATCGTCAATGTTTACGACTTGCAGAATACTTTACCGATACTATTAACAATATTAAGGATATCGAAGTTTATGGGAGAATTGAAAGATGCAGGATTGGAAAATTTTAGTATGAAAATTTGGTAAAATAGTTCTTCCATTAGGAAATCCATGTAATTTCAGTGTCAAACCAAGAGTAAAGTATGCACGTTGAAGGAGCACGAGTAAGTTATCCAAATATACGGGAATTCATTTTTCCATATTCCAAGCTTATTCACAGTTTATTCTTACCGAATTTACAGCAAATTAACACGAGTACTCGCTTGACAAACGACATCCCTACTGACCCAGCCGCGTCATCCTTTTATAGCATCGATATGGTTAAAGTTTTCCGTGGGTGTCATCAGCTGATTTATCAGTATGAGAAAAGTTTCTATCCCCGACCCTTAATGTTTCTCACGATATGACATTCTCCCCGAAAACAGGATATTTCTCACTCTGAACGGGATCCCACGCAAACAGATCTGATATAATCGTCGATACATATGCACGTGTACATGAAACAAAGTGGTTCATTCATCTTCAGTGGATGTATATGTTTTGTAACATCGTAAACGGGAAGGTATAGGGGGATAGGAAGAAGTCGTTAGAAGAAGAGGCAGTTGTCGTGAAATTTATGCCTCGCATGGCAGATAATAATGTAACAGAAGGCTCTGGCTGCGTTCGCGATTCGCAAATGTAGGTGGTGTGCGATCGTTCTTCCTCGTCCTTCATCACTCGCAACAGCGTCTTCTGCCCGCCTTCGCCGATGGTATTATTACTATTTGGGTCGAGGCAATGTGGCGCCGAGCATCTGACGCTCTCGGGATACTTTTCACTAGCTACACTTTCATTATTGCGCACCGACGATCCTTTCTTCTGAAATACTGAACGGTTCATAAGTACGCGCGATTTGTGTTCTGATCAAATAAGTATACCAGCGCTAATATAACCTTTCCTTTTTAGAGAAACGTCTAAAAAATGCCACTGTAAAATACATACTAATCGATAAGGTATTAATTTCCATTGTGAATGCTTGATGAATGAACGAAATGAATGTGAACATTTTATATTCATCTTTCCATTAAAATGATTGTGTATGGTCGTTCTAAAGCACAAGAATAACTGTATGATAAAATGGCGATATTTTGTGTGTGTAATTGACCTGTCAGAGTCCTAAGTTATTAGTATCTACCACTTTTCTGGTATTAACGAAACGTTCCGCCTTAACCATCCATAATCATAACGTTTCCTATTTGGCACATTCGGTCACACAGTTTCGCAGTTAAAGTAGACTTAGTTTTGGCGTCCAAAGCTTCCAGCGATTAGTTGCTGGTAATAAGTCACACTAAAACGCTTTTTCTTTCAAGTTTTGCTGACTGCGTGTGAAAACAATATCTAACGCGTGTTGAACGTATGCCAAGGTTATTATCTGCATTAGAGGATGTCTCGTTCCTCTGAGGATGGCCTGCTATATATTACAGTAATGGATACCATGATACCTATGATACCTCATACTTAGTGCGTTTTTTCAAAAGGTATTCAGCTGTCTAATTCTTATGAAGTACCGAGTTACTATTAACGCTTACTGATTATTTACATATAAATAGTCTCAGTTAATGTTCTCAACTTTGTACGATATAGATTCAATTTTGAATTCACCGTATATGTAGTTACTTCTAAATTACTGACGAGATTCGTAAATGAATTTATATTCCGGAAATTATTCCATTTCTATCATTGTCAACTTTTCTATGAGAAAACAATTTTAAATTTCCATACAGATCTTTTCTTATAAATTATGTTATACGCATCGATTGTAATTTTAGCATAAGAAACATGGTATTCATTAATACATCTTAAAGACTCCTGCACTGACAATGAGATATTGGATTATAAATTTAGTAGGTATTTAATATTTAATACAAGTTTGATTTTTTATGGTGCCAAACGGTGGAAATTTTTATCTTCATTATGGAAACGGGTATAATTACTTATGCACTAATGATTTTTTTAAATAGAAATCGCAGTTATATTGTATACATGCGTGTGTGTAAATACTGTAAATATTGTTTACACGTGATTTTTCAAAACATCAAGAATTAAATAAAAATTAAAACAAGATTCAAACGGAATTCGGATGAGAAATTACATACAGTAATAATTAATTGAGAAGTAGTGAAAAGATTTGTGAACTTCATAACGCAATACATTATGTAAATATTCCTCTACACAACGAGTTGATTTTATTCAATCATATAATAAGAATACTTTGTTGTTTATAAAAAAATAAGGAGTGAAGAAAAATTAAAAGAATAAATCCATTTGGATGGTTAATATTAGTAGTTTACGCATGTTATTCATATACTTCGCATGCCTCTTTAGAGAAGCTTTGAAAAAACTTGCAGCACTTTTCGGTTTCATTTGCTTCCAACTTTCGTCTCTTCCGCCCTTCAGCTCCACTTTCTTTAAAAGGATTACCTAAATTCTAAATAAAATGTTTTGTGTGATGAACACTTTTAACAAAGAAGTAGAACAGAAAAGATGAAATTGGAATGATATGCATGGTGGGGGGGGGGGGGGGGGGGAGCGCAAATTCTACGCTTGCCCTAGGCACTGCTTACACTAAATATGCCACTGGATTATGAAACGAACGAATACCCAACTAATTTATTAAGAAATGTTTGAGAATATGAAACAAAATAACGCCGACCAAGTGTAAACACAATAGGATAATTCCCAAGAGAAGTCGAAGTTGATTTTTTCACGTCACAATTGTAATATTATTATAGATTACTAACGTTTTTTCTCATAGATTTCTAGAATTGGCACTATAGTTAGGCATGTGTTTACATTATACGCCTATTTAAAAAAAATTATTCAAAAGAAAAGAATTTAATATGTATGTTTTTAAACGATTTTTCTTCAGCATCGATCCTCTGTTTCTTGTATGTTTCTTTGTTTGTATGTTTGGTTCAAATCTAGAGGCGTATGTACGAAGTTTGGATGACAATACGAAATTATGAAAAAAAACCAAGGGGTTTAAAAAATTACCTAGTCATCAATAAATATAAGCCATGACCACAAATCCAAACGGTTTGAAATCAGCCATTTGCGTTCTTTACGAAAACGACAAAAAGCCACTGCGTTCGGGTCGCTAGTACGCATCGCGATTTCAAATTATTGCGGTTCCTATCATGGAGCGAAATCGGTCGACGATGTATCAGTCGACAGTATATGTATATGGAGGTCGCGTACAAGAGAATATATGTGAACATGAACGATGTGATATAAGTAATTAATACAATTACTTAGTACTATAGAGTTTAAGCAAACTATTAATCTGCATACAGCAATAAAAGATATTTGTAAAGAAGTCTGAGCTGTGAAATGTAAATCCAAAAACACTAAAAACCAGAAAATAAAAAAATATATTTAAAAAAAAATTATGTTAAACAATTTAATTAAAAATGTATTAAAAGCTAAAAAATAATTCTTTTCTTGTACTACAATTTCGATTGTGTTTTTTCACTTTAAATAAAATCGTGAAGCAGGATATCTCACAACAAATTTATTTCGACGCTTGATGCTGTATTAAATTGATTCATATTCTATTATGGCATACCTATCCTGCTCCACGATTTTATTTAAAGTGAAAATACAACATCGAAACTGTAATAAATGAAAAGAATTATTTTTTAGTTTATGGTTTGTATGTATATGTTTTTCATGACTGAAACTATTAAGATTAAGTTAAAAATAATACCTATAGAATATGGAAGAAGGAAATACAATAGAACGTTATACAGCTAACGTAGTACAAATAATAGTAAAAAAATTAGATTTGATAAAGAGAAGCAAGATTTGGAAGCAAAAATCTAATTAAGAAAAAGTTGAAGAAAGTATAAAATGAATCAGCACGTTTTATTAAAAAGCATTTAAAGGAAATAAAAAAGAAAACGCATTAACACAGATACAGTGCATACAGGACATAACCGCGGGGATTGGAGGAGCAATACTGTGATGGGTTCTCTTAGTAATTGCTAAACTGAAGACTATAAAGCTAGACGGCGTCGTTGGCGTCCTGGATGGGCGCCACGGCGCCGGACGTCTCCCGTTTCTATCCTCCTCTTTATTCGTTCCCCTTTCTTTCTCGTAACATACTGATTTTCCCAACGAGCGGAGTGTACCTATATATGTACGGAAGCATGTACCTATTGCTCTATATAATGAGCAAAATGACTGATTAATGATGCTGCCTGATGGGAATGGGGATACCATTTCATAAGATTCAGGTTTTTGCGTATTTGGAAGGGAACGTTTCTGAGAAATTTCTAAAATTCAACCCGTATGGAGAAAAGAGGTCATAGGAAGGCGAATAGCATGTAATTCAACGAATTTTCGCCGAACAGTTGACTGGAAGCGATCAATATACGTATACATTATGTATAAAGTATAAGTGTAGATGTAAAAGTAGAACAGTTCTTTGGTTACGTATGTATGTATCTACACATTACGGGTGGTACATATGTAGTTCGAAACGATCCAATGATATTTTCCTGCTAATGTTTACATTCAGAAAACAAAGCTTGTTTTTACAGCTTGAATAAGGTCGAATCAATTTGTGGCGAATGCTGTTTGTAAAATGTAAAAACCATATGAAAATTGAATATTCAATAAGTATAAAAAATAGAAATAATGTACTTTATTATGTGTCGTAAAAGAATCAAATATTGGACAGTGACAGATCAATGGTAAATACGTATGAAATGGTGAAAGATGTTTTTATTGAGTTTCGTCTAAACGTTAGGAGATAGCTGTATGGAAAGATTAAAATGGGACACCCTCTATGCATGTATATGGCAGGGTTCGCTATCAGAAAATTTCTCACTTCTCCTACATTAATATATAAGAAAATACATTATTAAGTAGTTCTTCGATGGGCATTTTAACAGTATTACTTAAAATAAATGCAGTAATTAGTAATTACATATAAAGAAGTTGTCATATAAGAAAAGCTGTGTAGTCATTTTTTACAATATTAACCTCCTCCTACTGAAATTACTTCAATTACTCATATACGTACCTTTGATTTTTGTCTTTTAAGAAAATTTGTTCGATACATTCACACTGAATTCAAAATTCCAATTTCCAAATGTTTGTTGAGTGTTGAACTACCAACTTTCTATTAAGTGTCAATGAACTTTTAAAACGTATGAATAATAGGTTCAGTCGGAGGGCTAATAGTTTCTGTCCGCTCCAAAAACAAGGTTACAATTGTCTTACGAGGTCAAAATTCAAGGGATGCTAATTTCCACTCCACTAATCACGTTACTCGCCGCGTGATTAATTCATGTCTGAAATTTGTCACGTCAGCTTAGCCCCTACAATTTATTGTAGGTACTCTGTTATCGCAGAAAACGGTAAACTTGTTGAAAAGCTACCTCTTCACCGATTTCAATGACCTTGACATATGTTGTCAAGGTCATCGTTCTGAACAACATTTTCCTTTAAACTTTTTGGCAGTCGGCCTTAGTTTCAGAGATGTTAATAAAAAACTTTCGGCATAATATATTGAAATCTGTTTCACAGCCGACGGTATTAGTATTGGTTGGGGCTAGATTAGGGCGGGGGCGCGTAAAGCATGGTAGAGAACCGTTGTGAGTACCTACGTGTTCAACTCGGTAGTTCTAGTGTTAACTAAAATTTTTGCGAATATCTCGTAAACTAAAGCCGACCGCGAAAAAGTTTAAAGGGAAATGTTGTTCAGAATGATGACCTTGACAACATATGTCAAGGTCATTGAAATCAGTGAGGAGGTAGCTTTACTACAACTTTACCCAGGAAGCTATTGTCGAAACATATTTTGTTCCCTCGAAATAACTTTAGTGCTCACGTGTCAACTTGAAAATTCAGCACTTGCTGAACAAAGAGAACTGCGAGATATAATCCTAGTACTTAACAATAGCTGCAATTACGGTGGAACCTTTATTATCTGTACCTTCGATATCCAAATATTGTACTATTTGGACTTTCTGCTGTATTCAATCTTGCTCTTGTCCGAGCAGAGTATGCCTTTACAGAATATGCAATTGCCTTTCTTATTACAATGTAAACCCTCGCTCTGAGCGCATTTCAACTGTGCGTTGAACCTGCGTCGCTATCGCCACCACTTCTTGGACTCCTTCGGTCTAGAGTGAGAGAACCCGAGAACGAGCGAGACGGAACGAAAGAGTCGACATGACGTTACCGTTGTCTCGCTTCGCCTTTCACGTGTCTACGCTCTCTGTCGCGCCATCGGCGCACAGTGGTACGAAGCTCAGAAATCGCGAAACAAAATATTTATCATGGGAGTCCGCAGCGGGGAGCAGCTGCCTCCCATGGCTTGAGAAAAAATGCTTATTTTTAAAAATTAATCATTATTAAGTTTATACTAAAAAAAGAATATTTTTAAGTTTTTAATTAAATTAGCGCTACAAAATGAGTTCAAACAAGCAACCAAACGTCGCCTGTCAATTTGACTGTTCTCCAAATTGTTCGCCCTCCCTCTCCTGGAAAGAAGTCTGCGGACGTCCTTAATGTTTACGTTAATAATATGCGATCATTCATAGTAAAAACGGTTGATAGGGGGGTTCTTTAGGCCGCAGAATTGGATTTTTTGGTTAAAATTTGTATTTGAGTAAACTGAAGCTTTCTATAAAGAGAGGTGTTATTAAAATGCTTTCACTTTTATTTATGAATACTTTTCGATTTATTTATGCTGGTAAAGCTCCATTATAGTTTAATTTATGGAAAAAATAGTAGAAGTAATGTTTTTATGGGTGAAAAACGTATAACTGTGAAGAGACTGTAAATGTATATACATAGATATACAGGGTGTCCCAGAATTGAGGGTCAATCCGGAACATGTAATATCCTGATGCCAGAAGACAACGAAAAATCCTTTACCGTTTTGGGATCCGAAGCTTCGTTCTCGAGATATTAACAGTTGAATATTAGTGGGTAGAACTTCCCGGCCCCACAGTTTAAATCCGAAACAGCTGACGCGGAGTAGTGACCGCTAGAACGTACACGCAGGAAGCACGCGTAGACAGGGCCGGTCTTAGGTCGGGCCGGCCGGGCGATCGCTACCTAGGGCTCAGAGGTACCTAGAGCTCCCCCTCCCATTCATTTATTTATATTTATATGTTATAGATTCGTTAAGCAGAAACCTGCTAATTGATTTTCGTGCCCTTTGATGGGCGCCATAATAACCTTGCCCGGGGTGCTAGTGTGCTAAATCCGTCACTGCGCGTAGATACAGATCCAACACGCAGAACCGACCGCGCTGGCTACTCGGTGTGTGGGTCTGTATCTACGCGTGCATCCTGCGTACGCGTGGGAGCGTACGCTTCCGCGCGCTTAACTGACTCGGCTTTAAACCGCGCGGCCCGTAAGTTCCATCGCTAATATTCAACTGTCAATGCTATGGTTTTATATGTAAACGTATTTTATTGCACTTCTGTATGTACAAATACAAATACTATAACGAATATAATTATACACTTATTATGAAGATAACTCTTAATTGCGTTATACACTTATTATGAAGGTAACTCTTAATTGCTTTTTCCCTTTCTGTACTCTCTTTCCCCCACGTGTTCTCAGCTTAGGCCTCCCTGTTCTTTCTC
Organism: Andrena hattorfiana; assembly: GCA_944738655.2. Taxonomy (NCBI): domain Eukaryota; kingdom Metazoa; phylum Arthropoda; class Insecta; order Hymenoptera; family Andrenidae; genus Andrena; species Andrena hattorfiana. Next base: position 26,857,206 of record OX122889.2, read on the forward strand.
TCGCACTCCCCTCTCCTTTACTGACACTCATGCTCGAACAACGCAATGCGTTACCCCACTACACCCGCGCCGATTTCCCCTCGCGCACCCCTCGAGGGTCACATAACTCCAACTGATAACAAATCCAATATCGTCGTCGAAGGTGGTGGTGGCGGACTTCTCCTCGATCGCAGTTCGCGAAAACAAACTCTAAACGGCCAATATATCTGAACACGACCTTAGTTTGCTCTCAGGCCCCATATCGCGCAAGACGGTCACCAAGAGGTTTTAGTGAATATAAGTCTCATACCGATTGCACCTTAGGAAATTGCACTCATAATTGGTAAAGGCACCAGTTAATATGTAGACGGATTGATAAAGCATGCGTAGAGGGAGAAGCGCACACATCATGACATTGCTCCCAGCAAAGCAACACCTTGATTCGTCAAGGAGTTACAATAAAAGGGTAAGCTTTTCGAAGTGGAGTCTTGAAATATTTCTTCTATCTGTCGCGTTTAAAACCAAATCAAAATTGCTCTCATTCTAGTTACTTTAACCCTTCGTGGTCACACCTTCTTATAATCACAAGTTGGTCACACGGGGTTCACTGTACCCGAGCGTCATTTTTTGAGTTACTTTTTTCGTATTTTTTAATTTTTTAACATTTAAGTGATAATTGTACATTCGTAATACTCATTTAATCGTGGTCTAATAGTATTTTTCTAGAAATGTAAATTTTGATATGTTAAAATTTGTAATTGAAAATAAGTGATTTTTCACGGTTGTGGGGAAAAAGCGATTTTTCACGGTTGTGGGAAAAAAGCGATTTTTTATTTTTTTATTTTTTTGCGATCAATCCCCTTTGGAAGTCGTAAAGGCGCGACATTTTAACTCGAAAATTGTTCTTGGGGTGCGATACACCCCGTGCGGCCACGAAGGGTTAATCGTATACCTTTTGTCGAACTCCACAATTAAGAACATCGTGCGTGTGTATTAACATGGAACATGTTATTAGGCTCGACCCCCCCCCCCCGCCCACAGCAGTTTCTTGCGTTACGGCGAACCGTCACGCAGCGTCACGCGGGATTGTAACGGAAGTGACGTCAGAGATAAGACAGCGTAGAGTTGCACGGTAACAGAAATGATGTCATGCGTGGTATGTCTACATCGTTACGGTATAAAATAAATAAAGGTTGGTATTACATCAGTCTTTAGTTGTCGATAACCGAAAAGGGAGAAAGTTCGTTGGGTTTAGGAAGGAAACATTTGATTTGCAACTGAGGACTGATCCTCGATTACCTATAGTTAGAGGAGGTGCATCTATTGATGGTGAATTCTCTCGTCACAATGAAAATTTGGAATATATTTCAGCTATCATAGTCTGTAGGTACCTACTCATTATACTGAATGGAACTTTTGCAGAAATAAGGAACAACAAGTATCTAATAAAGGTTAAAGTTGAAAAAAATAAGTGTGTGTTCTCTAATTACACCTGAAAGTAACATGTCCCATTTTCCAGTTTCCCAGGCACGAAGTGTGGGGATTCCTTTGTCAGACAGCAAAAATCAAAAAGAAAGAAAGTATTAAATAATTAACCGATATAATACCTAAGTTGTTTTTATTAATATAATTAGAAAAACTAGATAATTTGTAACAAAAGTGACCGCCACGTCGCGCCAACCAACGCGTGCCCGTTAAGCGGATTACCTATAACATCATCTACCACTAAAATTATTTCGCATTTATTTAGATTCAGATCTTACGCCGAATAAACATTACGCTATTTATATTCATATTTCCTTTCAATAATATTTTCAGCATCTTCATGTTTCCTATTTTGGTCTATTAAAATGAGTCAAGTCAATATAAATAGAAAATTGCTTCAAATCACTAAGCGCTATACATGCAAAAACAATTTCTAATTTGTTTCTAGGAACTTATTCAACACAAATAATTTTCAATTTATATAAATTATAATTCAAGAGTGTTTTATGACGAAAATATAAAAATTTTTGGTTTGGACGTTTCGTAGGCATCTCGCTCTACTTATGGTCAAGTATTTCGAAAAATATCGTATAATATAATACGTTGTGAAAATATAGATGCGAATGAATGAAATTAGGTAAATATTGTGTTAGATTTAAATGTTTGCGACGAAGGAAGAATTTGGAAGCATTTGCTCTGAAACGTGCGGTTGTCACTGCTAAAATAAATGCTTCTTCTGGTACACGAGACCTCGACATGTGTTTGTAGTACTGTTGTCAACGTTTCAGTCTAATTATGAAGACCTTCTTTAGGCATAATGATCTACATGTACAACTTATTTGATATACATATGTTCTTATACATACAGCTTCGTATCCCTGAAGAGAGACTTCATAATTAGGCCGAAACGTTGATGACAGTAATAGAAATATGACATGTGTCTTGCTGTCCTGCTAAAAACAAGCTTAGGTACACTTGCTTCAATTTATGATGAAAGATATTTTTTGAAAGTGTTTCTTTCGAGGAAAAACCATCATTCACCATATAGTGCGAATTTCCTGATTTAAACAAAAATTTCAGTGCATTGTTTCCTTTTAGGTTAAATTTCAAGTAAATATTTGACCCAAAACATGAAAATTAATGTTCGTTTGCTTAGTTTCTAATAAAGAAGTAGACTGAAGAATTGTACAAAACGTTGCGTAATATGTAAAAGAGTAACGCGATGTAAAAAAGTATACTAATGTAAATAGGTGTGTCTACTTCTAAATTTTAATTACAGGAAGCCCAGGCTATTTAAATTGATACAGATAAAATTCTAGAAGAAAGTAAATAGTGTGTGCATTTTTTATATTTACTTTTGAACCAAGTTCATGTTATTATCACCTAACAATTTTACTGTACACGAATAATATGAGAAAAAAGAATAGAAAAAATGAAAATATTAGCATGTTGCATAAACGACGTAGAAACTTAAATCAATTTTCAAAATTGAAAATAAATTCAGTTTTGACCCTCAATTACTCTTTTTTTAGTAAAATGTCATAACTGCTTTATATTACGTGAAAGTGGTTTTAAAGACAAATTGAGCGATATACGACACAATAATGAAAGACGTAATGAGGATCTCGTTCATATTGGGGACGTGGTCAAGTAGCGGAGTTCTGTAGCTTCAGCCTTTATTAAACACTTGCACCAAATATTTGACAAATACAGTTCTACTTCATAACCGTTCCAAAACAAAGAGATAAAATTCTAAATAACTCCTACATCACTCTCACACAATATTTGGTAAATTTTGTTCGACTAAAACTACTTTAATTCCGAATACATGCGGACCAAGTTGAACTATTAAGAAGACGATTTACAAAATAACTAATCAAATATGAAACTATAAAAAAACATAAATTCCCGTGTACGAAGACCATACAGGAGTTTTATCTCCAATATGTACCAATAACATCATTTCTCTTCTAGAAGAAGAAGTGTATTCTGCCACCCCCTATTCCAGCATAAACATAAACATGAATGTATGTATATAGGTAAGCGTCCATAGAATTGATGAAAAACTGGCGACGGTGGATGCGTCGCGTCGCGTTGATCCACGCCCAACGATCTAGCAGAGATTCACAGAGCGGGCGAAATCTATACGTCTTGCGCGATTACGCGAGTTGCGGCAGAGAGAAGAGTCGAGGAGAGGCACGGAGTGGAGAAAATAGGAGAGGAGTGGCGTGGTGAGTGGCGGATCTGGCAATCTCATACTCGCGATCAGGCTGTCGACTCGACGACAACCCTTCCCCGAGCTAGTGTTTTACCCTTCGTCGCACATTGCAGTTTTGCGTTCAGTTCATCGAGAACGAGTTTCTTTGAGAGAAAGTTTGCCTCTCCACGGAGAACTTCCGGTATGCATCGAAGAATCGCAGTGCTAATCGTCAGCCTCGCGCTCGTCTCAGTGGTTCGTTCAGGTGAATACCCTAGGAATACCTATATATACCGCAAGAAAGTATGGGAAATACCGACTGAAAGGGAATTTCTTTTTTTAACAACATGTGATACATCGCTGTAATTACGAAACGAAAAGCGTTTGTCGACTAGAGTGATGGAATCTTGGGAGATTTGATTTTCAGTGATCGGAGAATGTTTATGGTCGGAAGTATTTACGTTGACTTTTCTACAAACTGTTATAGTGACCTTGCAAAATTCGTAGAGATTGTCTGTTGTCAAAAATAGTGGGCAACTTATTTTATATATATTTTATATAGGTCTCGTGGTCTTTTTAGCTTTCAACAATTTACATATCTATAGTTTTGATGGTAGTGTTTAAGGAATATGATTTTTGGCGCTACGATCTTTATCAAATGGGAAAGCACGTATAGCGTAATGTGTAATATATTGTTTAACAGTAGAATGGGGGAAGGAAATTATTTTGTACGACATTTTACATAAACAAACTTTTCGGTTGAAGTATACTTTGGCACAATTTCCGTCGAATATCACTACAGAAGAATACATATATATGTATAAGTAATCAGAATGTTCAGTAAACATACCATATCGATAAAGTAAAAGTGCGCGTGCATTAAAAAAAATGTGAATTTAGAAATACCACAGTAAGTAATGTTAAATAATATATGGAATTGGAAAATAAACTGCTGACGAATAACTAAATTTTTTTATAACTAATTTTTGTTTTTTCATACATCTATATACGAGTTTGACCGCTAGAAAATTGCACATTATGGAATTTTTTGTATGATTTATATATTACACGTATTTTCAAAGAAACATTGTACGTGAGATGTGTTCACATAACAACAAGTTACCGACCGTCTGACTTATTAAATGTTTTACTACTTTCATCGCTAGCCAATTTACTATATTTTCACTATCGTGATACCGGTTCATCTGAAATAATTAAAATAATTGGAAATATGTTGTCCTATATATAATATTAAAAGTGTGCGATATTAGGAACTGTTGTTTAACAATATTTACAAACAAAGTATTACCATAAAGTATGAAAATTTGACTTGTTAATATTAACTATTTCAATTACTCAACCCTTATTTGTATTTATTACTAAAATATTGTTTATCTATACTAACAGAATTTTTTATCTGTCCAAAAATGTTTAAAATATGCACTTTAACATTATTAGACTTTTTATTGTGGAATCTGACATCGTCTATTGGATTATTCCATGAATACAAATGATAACAGAAATGTTAGCTTATTAGAAATTAACGCTAATATTCAAGATGAATAAATTGACTTTATCCGAGGTCTATGTGACGTATACATATAGGTGTTCTAAAATCGATTGTCCAAACTTTGGTCACGTATAGTACCTACCTACTCACCAAAATAAGCAAAGGAGTGTTAGTAAACATAGGTGTAGAAATCAACAGTTTCTTGTTGATTCTAACAGCCTTCTTGTTGAAAACTGTTGAATTCGTGACCCATGTTTACTAGATAACACTTGTTTGCTTATTTTGATGAACGATATGCTCACCCACACTTAGACTGTCAATCACGAAACACCCCCTATATGCACAGCCCGTCTTACATAGTAAATTAGGAATTTATTTAAAAAAGATATTTGAGCAAACCTCACGACATTCGTTTGTTTTCAATTTTTGCAAACATAATAGTATTTTTATTGAAGATACAGTCATTTAACAATTAGAATATACATAATCGCGATTAATTTGAACACTGATTTAACACTTATCGATGAAACCAAATAATATTTCGATATTGTATTATCCGATCAATTATAGTTACAAACGAAATGTTTGTAGTTTTAAGGATCGCTGGAATTTGTGGACGATTCTGAATAGCTTCAAAACAGAGGGATAGTAGGTTAACTGCAGTTTGTCGAACTGCGGGGGCTGATGGTTCGGTGGTGTGAGTAGCGTCGAGACTTTTGGCGCCATGCAACTGCGACCCAAATAATAACTACGTAGAATAGCATGTGTATCTGCATTCACTACACAGCGAATAAGAAGGGATGCTGGGAACGCAACCCCGATTATAAACATTCTTTGAATATGCGATTAGCCTCCATCGTTTATTTATTCTGCATTCCACTTAACGTAGTTCCTGAATACCTAATTTAATAAATTCAAGAATTCTTTCAAATTTCGTGCAAAACTAATTTGGAATACAAGAAACCCTTGTACAAAGTTTAAAATCGATTACCACATAGTTATCGAGAAATTGTTAATTAAAGTTGATGTATTTTAACACAGTAGCAAATAGCAGAGTCAAAAAAGAGGGTTATAATTTCAGTTTTTCTTCTGAAACAGGAAAACTATATTCAAAAAGTGTACCAAAATTAGCACAAAAGTACATCGAAATGTCAGGAAATGAATTTATTAATTTCTGCAAAACTGACCACATAGTTTCTTCGTAAATGCCCATAAAAAATAGGTTTATGTGCACATTTTTCAGAAACGACGTAGAACAGTCAACGTGGCAACGTCGCACAATCGATATGTTTGGATATTCAAATATGCTTATTTTTTCAACACTGCTAGCATTTCACTAATAACTCAGAATGCATCCCCTTTCTTTTTTCGTCTTCAATATAATTCAAAGATAATATATTTTGACAATTTGTACTCCATAATTGTTTTCCAAGATACTTTACATCTACAATTCGGTTTCTCGATCATATTCCGCGTTTAAGGGTCTTATCAAGAACACAGTGATAGTTTAAACTTTTTAAATGAAGTCTTCTTATCGATGTATCCATTTCATTAAAAAATAACTGCTCAGATCTCACAATCAGTAGAATTATGTTGATTAAATTATTTAGTATTTCTAGACGAACCTGATTAACGCATTTTTCACAAGTCCTTCTTTTATTTCGATCAATCTTCTTTACTTTTCTATCGAGTTCGCATTACAGTTCCATTAGATTATGTGTATACATTAGCAATTTTATTAAAATATTCACTTAAACTAAGTAAATAGAACAAAATGAATTATAAATGAGATCCCTTATGAAAATTGTAAGCTGTATCTGAATTTGCATATAACTTGTGGGCGGTAGTGTGCGTATACTTCTGATAGTAGAAATTTTTACATGCATTTTCTTCTTTAATTTTATAGTGGAGATTTTGAAGTGCTACATGTGTACTTCGCTGACAAATCCAGGCTGCGACACTGACCCCAAGGCACATAACATCGAACCCGTCGAATGTACCTTAAACCATATGGGCGAGTGGCAACGAACCGTTCAGCAACACAGCGGGTTAAGCGCAATATCTCATATTTTCGATGTCGACAATTCACAGTACCACCCGACTGCTGGGCCAGTGGCCTGTGCTAAAATGGTTTTAAAGGGTAAATTATGCATCTAATCTCTGAAAAATGATTGGTCTGCCACGATAAGGCTATTACATTTGAATCGACAAGTTTTTGCCACCACTTTTGCTTTCAAGAGGCAAATTAACTGTTTTCGTCATATAATAGTAAAACGATGATTAAAAAGTTTTCAATTTTTTATATTTTTTATTGACTTTGTGTTTTCAACTTCCAAGTCTGTTTAAACATACTAAAGGCGGATTCTCACACATTAATTCTGTGACAGTTCAGTGCCGTCAGTGTCAGTGGTAAAAAATATCGTTTCTCTGTTTTGGAATGAAAGCAGTTCATACTTGTCCGTGTCAGTTACTGACACTGACACAAAGGGACCACTGATAGTTACTGACGGCACTAAACCGTCATGGAACTGATATGTATGTATTCGTGTTAAATGGTACTGGCATGGTATCTACCATGCCTATACAGATATTTGTTAACGCGCAAACTTTCTTTGTATCAGTCAACAAGCAAGATGTCATAGTGAGAAACTGCCAAACAGCGAAGACGGAGACCATCGATCCCTGTAGAGCAATAGAAGGAAAATTCTCCAATAACTTCTTCAGCCTGCAACATTGCGAGCTCTGTTCACACGATGCTTGCAATGGCTCTATGGGAGTCTCGCCCAAGATCCTCTTCATTTTACTGTCAGCTGTTGGAACCGTAGTCCTAGGTGCTCTTTATAACAGCGCCTAACCTGTTCGTGCAAAATTACAGAATTGATTGCGATCGTCAAGAAGGACGCGTTACAATCAATCCATAGCGCATTCTAAATCTCAAGCACATACATGTATACACAAAAATTCATTAATATCTCACATTCGTTCATGACCACAAAACCGTACGGTAATATCTTTGCGGTATGAAACAGGGAATAAGGAACAAATTTGACATTTTCTGTTATTATTTCGGATTCAAATGGGGTGTATGCTCGCATTATGCATTTCTTAAGAAAAGCGACGCAATTTTTATCGGAATTTCTCTCTATATTACATCTTAAGGAAGTGTGAACTTATAAATTAGAGAACATTAGAGAATGAATCGTCGAATTTTTTACGAGCCACAGTGAACGAAATTAAATTTCTAGAACAAAATATCAAGAAAGTCTACGAATAAATTTTTTCAATAAATTTCAGTATGTAGATTCTGATATGTCGTAGTTTTAAATTGGATTCAGGATGGTTTATGTGTCGTTACTCACGGCAACGGAAGGAAATCTACGAAATAGGTATGTTGCGAGATTTTTGTTGAACCGTCGTTTCACAATTTCGAAAAATAAGTTGGTATATTGTATTGTAAAAAATGAGGTCTGTATATTTGCATACATCGAATATTGATCGATAATCACGTATGGTTGTATCACGATCATTACGTGTGTAGGTGTTCACAATGAAAATTTCGATATTACTATGTTTATCAAATGTATTCGCGATCCATGGATATTTATTGAAGGTCGACCTTATAAGTATAAATTAAAACAATTATATACGTGCATATATGTATTATACAAACAAACGGGTTTGTGAAATGTTAAATCGAGCTTTTCAAGATCAAATACAATATTATCGTACGAAAGTTGTAACGAGCAATAAAATGTATCTTGAACGAGTTCGACGTGTTGTTTTTATAATAATATCCGTGAATTCCTTACCCCGGGTCCACAGCAAGGCGGGCACGAACATAAAACATTTTACACGAACATGTTAGCCAACACGCTGTTCGCCTCGGTGTGGACGTGAAATAACAGTGTTCGCTAAAAAATGACGTTACTATATAGTAGACGTGAAATCGTCCGGATGGTCACGGTAGACTTGGAGAGGGGGTGTTCGCGAACAAAATCCGGTGATCCAGAGTGGAACATTTGGGACGAACATCGGCTGTTTTCTCGTTCGTGTCCTTTTTCAAACCCATGAAAATTGGGCCTTGCCAGCCCTTTCAATTGTGGGACTGCTCGTACACAGGGGACCCTCTTGTACCATCGTATACATATTTCGTTCCCCGCCTACTGAATTAAGGGGAGGTTCTGGTCTAAATGTCGATTTTTTTTTTATTTCATTTTTCGAATGTTCAGCCTTTTAGGAAAACGTGTTTAAAAGGATTTGCTGAAATTCGTAAAATTCCCGAAGTTATAGGCATTTGAGTAGCGGCAAATGCATGGGTCACAACCGGTCACTCGGCGCTCACGTAAAACTTTAAACGCGTTTTTCCCGAAACAGTGTTCTCAAAATCGGTGGGACCTGTATCTCCAAAAGTTATTATTCGATTCGACTGAAACTTTTTTATTTTGAAGAATATACTTCTGGCTAGGGGGGAAACTAAAAAAAATTACAAAAAGTTGAAAATTTATAATTTTCAAAGGCGATGAAAGGACGAAAAATACAGGGAAGTGATTTCAAACTGGACGTGTCGTTATTTTCTAAAAAAAATGTCATTTTTGTAATTTTTTTAGCCCCCCCCTAGCCAAAAGAATAATCTTCAAAATAAAAAAGGTTTCAGTCGAATCGGATAATAACTTTTGGAGATACAGGTCCCACCGATTTGGACCAATTTTTTGACGCCTTGACTTTAACGACTCCCCAGGGCTGTCTGCAATGATTAATTATAAAACAAAAAATATATTTCTATAATTTAAGACATCCTTAATACAATGCAAAAAGTCCCATTAAATTATATATAGTAGTTTTCCTTTAATTAATTCCTAAATATCACCTATTTTTTTGGGCTCTAGACCAGAACCTCCCCTTAATGTAAGGCCACAGGCGAGGCATAGAATAGACTTAACATCCAATGCACTTTCTGATCCGGGTTTGGGGATTTGGGTGAAGTTAGCCCCCATTTTGTGAAAAATTAAAAAAAGATCATTGTTGTACTAGTTTGTACTCTATAGTTTGTACCGCTCAAAGTTTTCTAAAATTCAGAACCGTTTTCGAAATAAATTGAGAAAACCAAGTTTAAAGACAGCCCTCCTTTTTTAAAAAAATGTTTTTTCCCGATTTTACAGTAGTGTACTAGTTGTACCGAGCATTGTACCGTTGGAAAAAATTGTTTAACAATATTGCGATTAAATACGACCATCACATAATTTCTTATATTTTAGTTATTTATAACTTTTTATATATTTCAATAACATGGAATGAATGCACAATTCCATCTTATGGATAAATGAAAACATTTTCAATATCTCAAGTGTGAATTTATACAAATTATTGACCTCCTAGTTTTCGCGCGCTCAATACCTTTTTCTCTCATGAAAACGCTATCTCTGATAATTTTTCTAAATTTGATACCGTAATTAAATTCAAATAACATAATTAAATCAGACAGTACTGTTAAAGAAAACATAACATTATTTTATCGACATTTCCTCCCTCCTACAGGGCTTAGTTTTATTCTAATAAAAACTTTGACCTCGGAAACAGATTTTGCGACCGCAAAACCTACCGGAACGACCATCTTCATAATGATAAAGGGTGAAATGTGAACGTAAGAATTTTTTTATCACGTTTTCGGCGACTCGGACCACTGTGTGTCGCAGGTTCTCTGAGGTGAGTGACCACGTGCGATTAGTGGCTTTCACTACCACTGCTGTACTAGGGCTGTAACGAATATTCGAATAATCTAAGTATTCGAATAATTAGGAGTCTTCGAATAATCTAAGTATTCGAATAATTAGGAGTCTTCGAATAATCTAAGTATTCGAATAATTAGGAGTCTTCGAATATTCGAATATTCCAATAATTCGGAGTCTTTGAGTATTCGAATAATTAGTAGTCTTCGAGTATTCGAATATTCGAATACTCGTTGTAGTAACGGGGGTAGAAATAAAAATATCATAGTTCATCAAAATCGTTTATGGGGTTTTAGTTTTCTACAAAAGCCTGTACTTATTCCGTTTATCACTCACTTATGGCGGCACACGGGTGGCCCTAAAGGAGGAGACCCTTGGCCGATTGATTGTGAGTCGAGGTTGTCCACTCATTATTATTAATATAATAATATTAATAATTGATGGTTGATTTTGTTTCTACATGTACAAATTTACCAAAGATTAATAAAGTTCCAAAGTTATCGGTTGAGAAACAAATAATTGTAAAGGCCAATACGAAAAGAATTTCACGGTAAAGTGTAAACAAATATTTCATGTTCAGATTCTCATTCGGTACATTCCGAAATTCGATCACTCCGAATACTCCTAATTATTCGAATATTCGAAGAAATTATTCGTATTCGAAATTAATTGAATAGTTGAATAATTATGTCTCTATGCTGTACCCCTCAAATGACTTCTTCCGCGTGCACCGGTGCTGAGACTGGTTCTCCGCTTTCACGTGAAACATACCAAATCTTTAAGCGCTTATAATTACAAAGGAAAGCTTCAATCGCAATTTCGTCACTTTATGTTCGTTTTATTCTGATGTTTAGAATCACCTTTTAAATCAAACACCCTGTATCTCTCGTCTGTGGTAAGGCGAGCACGACGTATACCGACACCGTTACCATTTAGATTTCGTTTGCACATATGAAAGACCGTATGCATATTGTCTACTTACTGAACACCTCCAGGGACATACTAATCCCTACTTTTATTGCGAGAGATAAGATAACAGGTAACGAGGAGATTTGTCTTTACAGATCTTAAGGTGAAACCGCCATGGTTGGACAGTTAAGACTGACGGTAGTAACCATTTTAATCAGTTTTGGTAAGTAGATTTTCTGATTTCTTACGTTCATTACTATTTTTGTGAAACTTTTATGGAGAAGTACCGATTTATTAATTCAATTGAATTCGGTCGTTGACTACTTTAATTATGAGAAGGTTTAATCAGTTTTCGTATATTATCTGCATTGTATAATAATTTAGAATTATACATACGTGTTAAGTATTTGTCGAGTACACGTGCATTTAACTAACTCTAGACTTTTATTGGATCTCCCTGTACAAGATTACTATCTCCGTAGCAAGAACCGTTCAATCGAGATGTAGTCAAGTATAACTATATTGACAAGGGAAGATCCCGAACCCGGAAATTCAAAAAATTCTGAGACTTTGTGAATATGTAGGGGATTTCCTCCTAATTACAACGCAATTATTGTTTGCTGCCCAAATTCACTCTAATGGGTTGCAATAGACCCCTTAAATTCCGGCTATTTTCCGATTTTATGTTATAACTCGCGAACTGTAAGAACTGTAAGTTACCAAATGATAGTCCTAGTTAAGAGGATATAACCCAAAGATAAGCAAAGATAATATCTAGATAACATGAAATAAATGATACTTTACGTTTATTCGTTATTCGAAGATCGAATAAGATGATTTATCTCTATTCGAAGTGCTATGGATGAAGCAGTTTATTATTATTGGACGGGAATTCATCCGACGGCGAAAGATACCTTGCTTATCTGAGGACTTTCATCTAGGGTTTCGAATAATTTTTCATCTTTCATTGTATCTTTATCCTAAAATCACTTGAAGCTCGAATAACCGGCAAGAGCCTTTGTGGCCCGAGCCGCGCGCGATCGCCGTTGCTCGGCGATTCTATAGAATCTGAATTTGTTTATTTTTCATCGTACCAATTTGAGGGTCAATTCGGACGAGCGATGCGGCGTCGTGCCGCCGCCACGAGTGACGCGCCGCTGTAAGTGCTCGGTCAGAGCCTCGTTCGTAGCTCCTCCGCCGCGACCGGACGCGCTCACCGGGCACCTGTAAATCTACACCAGGACTAAAAATAAACATTGTTACTTGTTTACCCGCTCCTGTTCATTCGTCGTAGCCGGGCACCCGACTGAGTCGGCATCACATCCCTTCTCTGTCCCACCGGCAACCGTTTCACCACAGGAGACGGTCACAAAACGATACACGTACTTTGCGACAAGATCACTTCTTAATGACCAATATATTAGAATATATAAAAACACATATAAAACTTATAAGACTTCACTCGACTATTACATCACCTATATATTCACGCCAAAGGAACTTTCAAAAAGAAAATCCTTTCATATACGCGTAGACGAATAAAGCAGATGGCGTAGTCATTTGCTAGTAATAAAATGAACGTGCCGTTGTTGCCGGAAAAGGGTCCCTACATAGTCAAATAAAGTGCTAATATCTGGTAGAAGAAGCGATAAGTAGCTTTGATCGGAACTGTACACTTGTAGGTACTGCACGACTCACCCTTACCTGCGATTGAAATAAATCCTCGTGTACAAATAAGTTGAAATTGTAGACTAACTTTCTCAAATGGGGCTTCGCTATAGACAAAATCGATTTGACGGTGTGGCTGTGTTTTAGTCAAATGCAAGCGTACTTGATAGGTTTCCAAATTCGTTTTTACGGAAAAAAGTCGGTAAAAATATTTAGTGAGAAATTATGCTATTTTTAGTCAAGTGCGTGTGTACGAGACGAGTATTCAGAGGCGATTTTCTCGAAAACGGATTTTATTCCACCTATCTTTACCGTACATTTAAATATTTCTGTTTAACAAAATGTTGCTAAATATGAAAACACCAGGAAAATTGACTGAAGAATATCTTGTTCAATATACCAAGATCGTTTCATGTTGTTTAACAGAATATGCCAAAGGAGGAAAATTATGGTGTTATGATTGCAATACCGATTTAAGGGGTGGCCATACAACGGAGTGCAATGACCCCTACACCCCAGCACCATATTTCTACTTGGTCCTTTGTCCTCAAAACGAGTCTCATCATTGCCTCAAAAGTGTCATTACTTGTACGTATAATGTGTAACTAGCTGTAAATTACTCTTGCGTGATCTAGGCAAGCTCCATTATGTGCTCGCATTACACGTACATGCGTTAAGACAAGAAATATCTTATTGTTAGTAGTAAGATTCTTCTGTACTTTTACAACACAGTGTACGAATATGTTATAGAAGTTCATTCAAAATTTATGTTAGGTATTTATTTTGCTCGTCTCAACTAAATGTATTTCCTTAAAATTTATAATGAAAACTAGAATTTTAATAAACAATTATAATTTTTTTCGTTTCGTTTCTATTTGAAAGAATTCTTTTTGCAAATTTGTCATTCTTAAATAAGATTGGGAGCGTTCTCAAATTGATGATAAATAGCGTTCGTTTGAGTACAAATCAAGGTATTGTTAGAGACACTATACTGTCTCTACGTATTGTCCATTCAAAGCGCCCACTAGTGTAATTAGTAACATTGGAAATCTGGTGTAACAGATGTTTGGAAAAATTTTTAATTTAATATAGCTATATAACTATTATTTGACGAATTAGGAAATTTGGAAACTTAAACTGACACGTGGATAAATGTTTCTTGACAACAGTAATCAATTTTATCGATTTTTTAAAATAGTAGGTTTATGTTTATTCAGGCCGCCATACACGCTCCTTCTTATCGTTCGATTTACTTGTACGTACAGTCAAAAGTTATTCCAGGCAATTGACAGTACGCATATACTAAATCGGCACGTTCTGTCTGCCATTACAACTTTTGACTGTACAAGTAAAAGGGAATGCTAAGGAAGGGCGTGTATGGCGGGCTTTATTCTTCATTCCTTTAGTAACAGAAATACGCGTTGATTTAAATTTTGTCCCTGTTTTATTACGGTCCTGTTGATTTTATATATACTATACTCACTTATGGTATGTTATGTTATGAGGAAGGATTAATTTATTATGACATACGAATACCAGGAGACATTACAAAATTTGTCCTTTAAATTCTTTGCCTGGCTTGTCACGCACCTGCATCCATTGTCACTTTAAAATTAATACAATTTATGGCTTCATGTTTTTGCAATTGAAACATTACCTTGAAACTGGCGAGGCTGTGATGCAACAATTTTCTTTAATGATTCAGATAGGGACATCTTGGTGACAGTACGAGGTTGCGTGCCGTCACACGAAATCGATGGGTACTGCCAACAAGAGAAATATTTTCCAGAGTCCAGCATTACGTGTTCCTTTTGTGATACCTACGCTTGCAACGGCCAAGGGTCAGTGCATTTATGTATGGATATTCATTCCATATTTTTTAGACTCCTGACACTTTTCGTTTACATGTTGACATATTTTAAATAATACACACATCATAATACACTTAATCGTAATAGGTATATGTAGGTACTGTTCAATTGGTGAGCTATACATTTTTTCAATTTCAGTTTACTCAGGGTGAGAAGCGATTAAGCGCAGCGAATGGAGGGGGAAACACTTACAGATGCTGTGGTTATGTGTGCATGAACTGCGCCTGCGTCAGTCACGCACACATTACCACCGCTCCTGTAGATGTTTCCCCCTCTATTCACTGCGCGCTTAATCGCTCCTCACCCTGAGTTAACTAAAACTTGTATAAACAAATACGAATTTAATTAAAATTTCTAGTCGTATAACATTATGCAACTTGTAACCATAATTATTGTACAATATTATAGACAATTCTATAAATATAACAAATAAAATATTACAATTTATATACAAGTACTTACAATATTCGTTAACGCTTATTGTATGTAAAATTATTTACTTATTTATTGCTAGAAACTATATGAGATTTACACAACATATACTATAATTACAGTAACCCGACTGGGCTCGCGACGGCCTTTATATACTCGTCGCCGCGCATCCTCGCCAGCGAGTCGGTCGCAGGGCCGTCGGCCGCCCAGCGGCCGCGGCGCGTACTATGCTCATTGTCTCCATAGCGCGGCGCGGGACGTCACTACACAGTGATGCCAAAATCGTGGGATATGGGACAAACGCTTACCCCCACTATGACCTACCATCATCTCCCACTATGGCCTACCGTTGTCCCTCACTTTCTTCCCATCGCACTGCACATAAGCATATCCTTACCCCTGTCCGTGTGCTCGGCAGCCCAACAGGCAGCTCACACGGCAGGAGTAAAAATATGCTTGTGTGCAGTGCGGTGGGAAGAAAGTGGGTTACGCCGGTAGGTCATAGTGGGGGTAAGCGTTTGGTCCCGCGTCCCACGATTCTGGCATCACTGGCTACGTCACAATGGGTGCGTCAGCGGACTCAACTGCTACGTAGCCGCTCAGTAGCCGCCCAGTAGCTGCTCACTGATTCAGGGATCGGCTGACTCCAGCTACTACTGATGGAGGGGGAAACACCTGCAGGAGCAGTACTTATGTGTGCGTGACGTTTTAGTGAGAGCGGTGAGCAACCTAGCGCAACGACGCGCAGTCACGCACGCATAACCACCGCTCCTGTAGGTGTTTCCCCTCCATCAGTGGTAGCTGGAGTCTGCCAATCCCTGAATCAGTGAGTGGCTACTGAGCGGCTACGTAGCGGTTGAGTCCGCTGAACGCACCCAATGTAAACACGTCGTAAAATGTAACGGACTTACTGAGTCGCTTCCTGTCACTTACGCCGAAAAGCTTGTGCAAAGTATGCGCAACGCTGTCAAGGTATACTCGACAACCATGGAAACTGGACGATCTGCTATGTATAGGATTATCCATTTAAGTTCCTAAAAGCATAGGTTTATGTAGATGCCAGTAGAGAGCACAAGGCGCTTTTGGCTGTCTCCCCAGATAATTTTACATTTGACGTAACCGACGCGGAAGAAAACAACAGATGTTTCGCGGTGCGCGCGGATTTTATTGTAACGCACCATTAGTGTTGTGACTTGAATCGTAGGTATCAATCGTTTTCCCTCAGAAACTGATTGTAAAGTTATCTGGAGAGACAGCCGAAAGCGCCTTGTGCTCTCTACTGGCATCTATACGGACCTATACTTTTAGCAACAGCCCATAGATGGCGGATGTATCGATATATAATTGTAGTAGTAAGTATGCGTCTGACGCTGTTGCCGTTCTCATTTGTACTCGCGCGAGCGCCGCCAGTCTTAACCCTTTCGTTACGGGTGCCGACTATATTCGACACCCATGCGACGACCTGTGCGTACGGGTGCCGACTTTAGTCGGCGTCACGGAACGTGCTGCCGATCGTAGCGCCGACTTTAGTCATTATCTGCGGTAGTTTAAAAAAAAATTTAGAAAAAAGAACTATCGTGGAAATGTACGCCGTAATGAAAGGGTTAAATGGATAGATAACCCTGTACTCACGAGAAAGTGAATTTGATGTATTTTCAGATAATATGTAGTTTTTTTTAATTATCATAAACCTTCTTGCGTGTCTAGTATATACGCTCTTGTATATAATTTACTTAAATCTACAAAAGGTAAATTTTTGACACAGGCTTACAAACAGAACAATGTTGTAAAATGCGACCTCTATTATTTTCTTCGCTATTCCGACCAATTGCAATGTTTTCAAACTACTAAAAAGCTACATCTGGTAAACCAATCTTCCTAGCTTCTCAAAAAAAAATCAAGTCATTTGGTCCGATTGTAAAAATGTTATTCTGTTTTAAATTATGTACGTAAGTACATATAACGTATACATATGGCCGCCACTGTTCGTTGGCCCTCTTATTCTGGGCACTGCCAAATGGTATGTGACACTAATTAAAATATTTTTTCGGTTATATACTTAATATTAAATACATTTCTATGTCAATTCATAACACCCCGTTGAGTAGGGTGACTGTAATATCGCCACCCGCTATAACGCGCGAAGTAAGCAGTAGAATTTATCGGTTATGCACTCAATTAGTACCTAAACATATGTAGGAAGACATACTGTAATTACAGCGTCATGTGATCAACAATTACAGAAAGGGAAGGATTTTAGAGAATCTTAATAGCGTAAAAATTTATTGGACTGCCACAATTTTACATCTCATTCGGAGAAGGCAAGTCTAATAATTCCGTGAATGCAAGAATATCTACTAGAAATACCTAATTAATGATGTACTTAAGGAATGAAATTGATTCAAATATTTTCCGTGATGAAAGTAGTGTTTTTCTTTTAGCAGAATGGGTGTTCTTAATACCGCTTACCGAAGAACAATGGTTTCGATGTAATGTTTGTTACAGGTGGGGTTACGAAATGTGCCGAGCAACCGAAATAAACTTTATTTGTCCAATATGTACATTGGAACGTAAAAAATAAAATATTTTAAAAATCTATATTTTTAAATTTCTATATTTTTCTAATAAAAATGAAATCAAAGATGGATAAAAATACATTTATAGTGCAAGGAATAATAAAAGCACATGTGAAAATGACTTTAAAAACTCATATATACATGAATTAATCAATATTCCTAGAATTGGCGATATTAGGTACACTTTTTTCAGGACCCGATTTTTACATGTCTTACGTTTTTTGAGTGCTAATTAAAAATTTGTAGGTTTCAACGATTCTAACTTATGCTACATGAAAGATGAATAATTTCTCTTTACTTTGAAACGAACTGCATGCAAAAATATCAATTATTATTCAATTGACAGCGATTTAACTTTTGCCTGGCGATATTAGGTACAGTCACCCTAATATTCAATCAAACATTGAAATAAACGTAAGATGATAAAACTGTCGGGCGTAGTTAAGTAGTAGGAGAGTACTTTGGTTTTGTATTGTTTAAGGATTTAAAATTACAAATAAGATATGCTCAAGGAAAATTATTCTCTGCTTTGAACGGGTCTGGCCTGCAGAAAGGAAGACGACGATGTCGATCGACCGGAAAAAGCTGTTGACTTCCAAGGCAGAAATTAAATGGCTTTATGAATGAACAGGGAGACAGAGCCTATTCGATGTGAGCTTTGCATCAATGGTGGTAACTTCTAACTAATATCCGTGAAAACGTCTGTGTATGAATGCATACGTACGTGGATAAACACGCATATGGCCGAGGAGAAAGGGTCAAACGTTCGAGTCAATTTGGTAATGCCACGCGAGGTTAACTGGTCTCCTGACCTCTGACAAGTCTCCTTTAACCAGTCGGCAAGCCCCACTTTGTAATCTCTGAGTTTGGATATTTATAACCAACACGAGTGTTTATACATAGGTACATTGAAGTCCAATGAAATGCAATTACACTGTCAAAGCGAACTAATAAGGGACATTCGCAAAGTGTCCGACACATATTTCAATGAAACTCTGCATCAAGGATTCAAAAACTTTATTACAGTTTTATAAACTGTAGAAAATACAAATTTTTTTTTAATCATTGTTCAACTAAAACTACTTAGTGCCGACATTGATAAAAGGAAATATAACTAAAATCGCTTTTGCCATTTTCCTATAGAAGTGCCAAAATTTTTGTAAAAGTAAATAAAGAACTATTTTTAACCTGAGTTTAATTGTGCAAGTGTACTCTTAGTTTCTTCATTTTTATTTCAATAAAAAAGCAATCGAACGTGCATACTTTTTTGCGGATCGCTCAGCAGGCTCTCAAAAACACACCTTCCATGCAGGTGTTGAAAAAAGTATTGTCCGTGACAAGGGAGAGATGTGATTTTGCCTCGTCGAAATCACTTTCTTCGCTTCCTTGTCTCACAATGTATTATTTTGTTCTGCGGAAATTCACTCTGAAGATGTGAAATTATTATTACTATTATTATTATCAAATGTCTTTATTGCACAACACAAGCAGAAAACAATGAAAAGAAAGTAAACAAAGACAAAAGCAAAGGGGAAGTTCAGTCAGGGACTGTTTTTCAACTTAACCTAAAGTTATCGCGGATTTTCGTTTTTAATATCACATTATTTTTCTTTTAGTATAGAGTGAATTTCCGCAGAACAAAAAAGGTAATTATTTACAGACGGGCAGTCATCACTGATTTCGATGACCTTGAAATATGTTGTCAAAGTTAACATACATGTTATCTTTTGTTCGGCTTTAGTTGTCGAGATATTCGCAAAAAACTGTGATCAGTAGTTGGTTTGGGTGAAATGGTTAAGCGCCCCCCTGCCGCCCCCAGTTTTTTGCGAGTATCTCGAAAACTAAAGTTGAACGACGGCAACATGTATAAGAAAAAGATATTCAGAATCATGCTCCCGACAAGATAATCCAAGGTCATCGAAATCCGCGAGGACTGCCCTTTTGTAAATAATTATCCCAAAAAATTGTTCCTTGCATACTCCAGTGCGTTCTGTAGGGGAGACCGGGGCTAGTTGATACAGAGGCAGGTTGATACCAACGAATTATCTCGACACGGTATATATGTAGCTCCATTTGAACGGGATATCTGAAGATTGTTGTTCAATTCTTTCCTACGATCCAGCGTACATATGTGTATGTTGACTTTAGCAAGCGTTTTTTAACCGTTTTCGTTTATATAGAGAAAAAGTGAATAGTTGTGTAGACTTTCTAATCCATCTTGAGACGATATAGAGAATTTTATAAGCCGAATTCATTTGGCATCACGTTGATTCTTTTGAAGGTAAAGTAATTACGTTTTGTTATTTTGTTTATATACTCTACATTTTTTATGGACATGTTTATACATAATGACTTCCTGTGGGGTAAGTTGATGTTTTCTCTGGGGCATATTGAGACAGTATACCAATTTTTCCCGACTACTTTTAATTGAATTTTTTCCTTTTATTTCTAGCAAAATGGTTCGAAATTACATCAAAAAGACAAATCATGGCTAAATATCGTAAGATATTTTTGAAGAAGCGTGTGCCACAATATAATGTATATTATATAAATTATAATATTAAGGCAAAACGCAAAAATATACAATATTGACAAAATGAGTTTATTAAGCTATAATAACAAAAAGAAGAATACACCTCATGTTAAAGTGGATTATTCCAGACATAAAAAGAAATAAAAATAAAAATGTTTTTCTATGTCTGTTCAAAAATCTATTTCGTTTTTAGAATACATTTTTGTTCATTTTTATTCTATATTGTTTGAAAGGTATTTAGATTAAAATTATATTTTTCAAATTTATTAGTTATTCATTAAACAAATATTTTACAGATATATTAACATGCCCCAGAGCAGTATCAACTTGTCCCAGAGCACTGCTCCGCAGTGGAGTAAATTGATACTTTTTGCCTTCGTCCAAATAACATTTTTTCATTCATTTTGTATGTATTTTCTCAAGTTTTCGTTTACTATATATTAAAGAGGAAAAACCAAAGTATATTTTAGCATATTTGTTATTAATTAACTAATTCAAATAAAACTGAAGATAATTGAAAACTGAATAACGTATGAACTAACCCCGGTCTTCCCTATTCACATCAAGTTTCATTAAAATCAGAATCTTCGGGTTGGGGACGTTTCCTTGCATGTCATATAATAATAAAATAATGAACGATTAATACTCTAAACTCTAAATGAACTAACCACGAAAATAACTATATCGCTGACTTTGGAAATATCAATCAGTAGGTACTCCAATGTTACCTGGACAAACATAGGAAGATGGTAACTCTGCTTAATCTAATCTGTCTAATCTTCTTTGACTCGAATTTGAAAATCCGCGAACGACAATGGAACGTCTAGTCTCCAGTTTCCAGCATAAAATCCGAAAGATCCCAGTGTGTTGAACGGGTCCGTAATTGTCCTAATGAGTCCAATGAGGTTTACGAGCAATGTCTCTCTCCCTCTCTGTCTGTCTTTCTCTGTCTTGTCTGTCCGTCTCTCTCTGTCTGTCGGTCTCTCTCTCTCTCTCTCTCTCTCTCTCTCTCTCTCTCTCTCTCTCTCTCTCTCTGTTATTTGCCCGCCCGCAGTTATATACTGTTTCGTCTCTTGTGCTCTCTTGGAGTGCCTCCTTCGGTTGTTTGCTCTTGACTCCTACTTCCTGGCAGTTGCATCGTCCACGGAGGGGTTTCGGAATTATTACACACGATACGTTATTACGCCGGTCCATACTAGCCGCGTGCCTAAGAGAGGAGAGGAAGGACTCCAGAGAGGGAGTGAAGGAAAAAGGAGACGGCGTGTATGCTCTCAACAAAAAGGGGGTGTTGCCTCTTCAGTATCGTAGTGAACACGTCCCGTGACGCTAGAAGTGTCTTCCGTCAATTCCAAAACCCTCGTGACATTATTTTCTCTACGTTGGAAATAGGTGTTACCTGCGACCCGTGTTAACAGGTTGAATTGGAATTGGCGAGCATCAAGATCTCGAAACGACTGGTCAGAATGTCTTCTAGATTCGACTGGATGCTAGTGATCGTCGCTCTGATCGTTCTTGCACGTTCAGGTGAGTTGGTCTGCCGATATCGAAGTACAAATCTTGTTTATAGATTATGGTATTTGTGTTCTTATGATGTTTCAATTCCGTATTCGATAGTTACTTTAATAGTTAGTTTGGATAATTCAAAAGTTTGTTGCAACTCGCTAGAAATAATTTATTTTTTTAAAAAATAGAAACTTCACGTGTTGGATGTGTAAAGAATTTGTGTGTTAAGGGAGTTAGTAAGAATACGAAATTGTATGATGAAGTAATTGTAAAACAAGAGAGAAAAATATCCGTAGTTTCTTTATGTGGCTGCTATTTTGGGAAATGAGGTATTGAAAAGGTGAAAAGTAGATTTACTAACATCCGTTTCCTTTCATGCAAACAAGCTATTAATCCTCGGAATGCGAATGGTTTTAGACGATAGCGGCAGGCGAATGCAGGTTTATTTTGATCCATAGGAAAATTTCAATTGTACACGAAATGAATTGATTAATTAAAATTACAAATATATGCACATAATCGCACCTAAATACGTAATAAGGAAATACTTTTACATTTTTTTTTATTTATGTTGCTTGACAATGTTGCTGTAGAGCGATAACGCGGGTCGTTCGAATGCTCCACCGGCGATTGTACACTGAGCCTGAGCGAGAACCTGAATTTGTCGAAATTGGGTCAAAAGGGCCCTGCATACGTCGCACGAGGGTTAAAAACTAACTATTCCCACTTATTTAACATATTTTTATTCTTTACATAAATATAGTCGTTTGAATGATTTATACACATTTTTAATATCTTATTATCAGTTATTTTCAAAACTATAAGTCTGAAAGTACTTATATTGTTTTATCGTTATATGCTTAAAGATGAGACGATTATAGAACTGTAAACTATTTATACGTACAGTTATTTTCAAATAACAAAACAAGCACATATGAGCAAAAAGGAATATGATCTGGTATGCACATCATTTCCCTATTAAAATCTCCACCTCGAACATTTGCATTTTTATTGTCTTGGCCTTGCATCAAGTATGTTCGTTTTTATTGTTGTTTTTGTCTTCTCGCTATGTCGCCGTTCATTGTTGTCCTCTCATCAAACGTATTAAGCTCTTTATTGTTACCGCCTATTTGCTTACATAATTTGAGCATAAATATTAAATCTACGAAATTACAGTAATTCACATAAGTACAGACAAATTGTCCAATTGAAATTTTATCGAGTTTCAAATAAATTGTATTGTTTTCTACCAAAATTATCGATATGTATGTATATGTATCTTCTGCTCGTTTGTTATTAGGAATATTGCCATTTTTCATTCACATTGCGTAAATATCGATACAACATAAACTGTTACGTAACTACTCCATTTCTACAGCTTTCCGTAACTTGCAGCGGAAAGAAAAATGAGTAATCCTTACAAAACGGGACACGTCATGCATAAACGCAATTCTTGACTTCCTGGAATACATAACATAAACAATTAATAACAACAATAATGAAATGTTAGCGTAATTCGAAGTAATTATGAAATCGATAGTGTTGTTCAAGATTTTGCTTGTGTAATGACGGATTTTATTGCGTTTCATGTATTTATTGATGGTCGCAATGCGTTTAATAGGTTCGGCTCTACGATGTTGGGACTGCGCTTCCAACATGAATACTTTATGCGGTGATCCAATGAACGTCACGGAACATCAAGCGACCTTCCACACAAAAACCTGCGAAGCTGGCCATTATCAAACACCGACAGCCATTTGCCGTAAAATTGTAAAGAGAGGTAAAAAACGTTTCAGAACATGCAACTAATAAACGTTCATACAGTTAAAAGAGTTAAATCAACAAAATTTCGGAGATTTAGTTTTTATGGAGTGTTCATTATTATTGTGTTGTCAAACGTTTCTCAATCGAAATCTTGTTACGATTTTCAAATTCATTATCTTCTTTACAGAAATATTTCAGTAAGTATTTACGCTATAATTTAAATAAGCTTATTAGTTTACATATATTGGTTAGTTATAAAGGACAACAGAAAATTAATATATATATATATATAAATAACGTTTATTGAAGACAAATTTTTTTAGTCAACCGTAATTGTGACGTCATCTATGGACATAAAACGTTTGAATATCGAACGCCTAAACATTTGCATCCTCAATTAGATTTACATGAGTATGTTTGGCAAGAGTAATGAATTTTAACAGCAAGTACAAGGACGTAGCAAAAATATTTCCATTGAATAAGAATGTGTGTAGTTTTTAGTGCAAATGAATTTTTCATGAGATTGATACATAGTTGTACGATGAGCAGAAATTCTACACATGACATACTCTGATACTCTTGCAATTGTGTTTTTTTTTATGTAAGTTATGTATATAATTATGGTAGATTTAACTTAACTTCTTCTCATACATTTATTATCAGCGTTTCCCAATTAAATTTTGCTGCGGAACCTTTTCAAATCTTTTTGCATGCAAAGGGTCGTAGCATCGAAATAAATCGAACAGTGCGCTAAAGACGCTGCGCCTATTCAAATTTTGTAGTCAGGTACATATATGTATGGCTCTCGTTGAATAATTTACACATTTTTTTAATTGGTATTTAAATTTTATTGTAAGGTAACTGTTCACTCTAAACTTCGTATCGAGGAGCATCAATTGGGATGATGTTCCCAATGCTGATTTAAAGTAACGTAGTTAATATATTTACCTTTGGAATAAGGTGGGAGTAAAAACGATCTCTGAAAACAATTTTCTAAAAACGTTCTTTCAGATATAAGACATACTTTAGTTACAGTATCATTTTTATTTTAAAACGATGAATATTTGTCATACTTATTCGTGTAAATATACTAGCGTCTACGATATCTGGTCACAGTTATAAGATTAACGATACGTTACTCTATTACGAACGATGTCCTTACACACCATGACGCATTTGAACGTTGCGTCGAATTGTAACGTCACCCGATGATCGTGGTCTTCAAGTTGATCGTGATGGCGCACCATGTTGCACCCGTGAGTCACGGCACGTGCTCTTGTGCCATAATTGCGATAATTATATGTTGGCAAGGTCGGAACCACACCCGCGTTAGAGAAAAATCAGTCGTTGGTGTAGAATCATGAATATTGAGGTTAATCGTAGTAAAGTGACTAGAATTTCAGGATTATACGTATGAGTATGTATGTGCACAATAAGGGCAGGATTATGAAGATTTGCATAATTTTAATAGTGATAATTCTACAACGCTAGAATACATATGTTTTAGTCTGTTTACCAGCATAACACAGCGTAATATAGAAGTTGTAAAACATTTACTACAGACAAAAAGTAGACAAAAACGTATAGTAAAATTTAAATTATTCGTGCTAGAAAGGGCTATAAAAAGCACGAATAACAAAAAAAACGGATAATGATTTAAAAAAGGAATTTAAAAAGAGTTCTTTTCAAACAAATTGTTTAACTTTTCAATTTCCTTAAAACTTCATTATAGTTATAGATTGTTGATACATACAATCTTCTTATTATTAATATTATTATTATTAAGTTTAAATCTTGTTTGAAAACAAAAGAGTTGACCAACTTGAAAATTTAATACTTTTTTCTTAACACGAAGAACTAGAACTCACACGCTATTGACCACGGATAATCGTGGTTTTACTGTACCAAATTTTCTGAACGTAGATGAACATGTTAATAATTTCTTAGGATGTTATTATCTATCTATTTAGAATCTATATTCTAGACGCTAGGGAAAAGATATGGATTCAGTCATTTTTCTAATAAAAGGTACATGTGGAAATCCCACCAAGTTTTTCTCACTAAAATGTACATTTACAGATTAGATTTTCCCAAATTTTAATAAAAAAAATAATAATAATTAAAGGAATTATCGCTAATGATAGAAGACGCGTGTTTCTTTCGAAGCGTTTTCCAGCCCTAACCGTATCTGAAATACTTTTTTAAATTTTTGATTTTTGCAATGGAAATTTCATGTTTATTATTTAAATAGTCGCCATTTTGTAAAAAATGCAATATTAAAAATCGATGACTGTTAAAGATTTCTATTTTTAATCGAGTCTTAAAATTCTAAAGAATTTTAGTCTTCAGATGCACTGTGTGGACTAGTGACTAGACAGTGTTCATCGGAGAAAGCCTCGAAAATACATACATCACTCATTGAGAGCTATAGGTGTGAGTAGGTTATTATTATTTTTCAAACTAAATTTGAGAAATTCTAAGTAGGTAATAAATATATATTTTTAATTGAAAAAATTTAGTATGATTTACACTTGTACCTCTTTCTTATAGAATTATTGAATATGTATCATCTTTTCTGGCATCCAGGTAAATGTAGCCATTTAAGGGGTTACACCGCCTTGGCCAGGTCAAGAAATATCGCATCTTTGGGAATTTATTTCTAAGTGACACTTTTATCGATAAAAATTTTTCAATGAAGATAGACACATCTTCGAATAATATATACAATTTTTTTTCAAATATCAAAACATTAACCATTTTAGTGCCACGCAGCGCGATCGCGCTATTCGCGTACTGTGGTGAACCGTGTCGCTTTTTTTGGTCACGATCGTGAATTCGATTACGCTCGGTTCAGAATGTATCTTGTCGCGAGTCTGTCAGAGTTTCCTCTCGTAATTACAAATTTTCTTTCAAATAATCGTAAACAACCTGCATAATTAGCTGTCTTTCTTTAACACATTGAGTCCCAAGGTTTATTTTTAACAAAAGCGCTATCACGCTTCATGGCACAATCCGACACGGATTTTTAAAAACCCCTGGCACTAAAACGGTTAAATACGATTTTCTCGTAACCACGTTTTCCGAAACGGTGTACGCTGTAATTTGAGTAAAACTCAATGGATTTTTATACAATTTTGCATAGACGTTCTTAAATGTATTCTCCATCATCCGACCGACAACTGTTTCGATTCGCTGAAAAATAACAAAATTGCTACACTTTGAAGCAAAATGCTCATTTTCGTGTATAAGAAAATGGACTTTATTTACGCATAAGTCAGGTCAAAATTAAAATATCGAAAAAATTGTCGGTCAGATGATAGAGAATTCATTTAATAACATCTGTGCTAAATTGTATAAAAATCCATACAGTTTTATTTATGTTAGAGTGTACACCGTTTCGGAGAACGTGGTTTCGAGAAAAATGCATTTAATGTTTACGGAATGTTATGATATTTTAAAATAAATGGCCATTAAGCCATTTTTCGTTGATATAATCGAAACTATATATTGAAAAAAATCCTGCCGTCATTCAGTAGATTTTTATATAAAAAATAAGTCCAAAAAGTTTCAGAAAGATTGCTGCAGTAGTTTTTTAGATATCTTGCTCACCGTTTTTAAAAAGGCTTCTTGGATGTTGTTGAATTTTTATTATAAACGTAAATATTTTTCTATAAAAAAAATTACCAAGTGTTCTTTAAATGTTGCTCCTTGAGTGCAAAAAGTTCTGTAAAAATATATGCTTCCGCTTTATAAAAAAAAAATCGCCTTTTTCGGCCTCCTGACTAGGTATAACCCCTTAATAAATTTCAGTGTCGAAAAGAAATACTGACTTCTCAAAATAGGCAATGTGATATTGAATAATATTAAAATATCATTGCAAAAATATTAGGAAGTATCAGTAAAGTTCGACGTTTTCGTGCAGGAACTATTGTTATAATGTGTGAATTGAAAACATTAATACATTAATAGGACCTAATAATGGAAGAACATATAGTATTGCCCCATTGTATGTAATTACGAATATGAACAAAATTCTAATACTGATGCAGTTTGTTATTATTGTTTGAATGATTTAAATACTTTGACCCAGATTATTACAATTGTATGCAACTGGCAATGAGTACGTAACAGGTAATAATTGGGAACGCGCACATTGGAGTCATCAGATGCTTTAAAGTTTTAAGTCATATACCGGGTATATTATTGTGTTATTACATACAGGGTCCGTTATTCATGTCGTAACTAGAAAACTACATTTTTGTAAATGGACCTTCGTTCTGTAAAAAAGAATCTTTAAAAACTTATCAGGTATGCAAACACTGGTCTAAAATATAGCCTGGCAAATCTTTTCTATTTGTGCTTATAATTGACCCCAATAGCAGCAATATAAAAAATATCCAGGAAAAAGAGAATCATACTTTCCTTCATAGAGCACGCACAGTTGTGAATGCTGCAACATCAAATTTTCTTAACACTGCGTGAAAATCCAACCAGCGTGACATTGACGTGACAACACGCCGACGCCAATCAAAGTGTGAATAAAAAATCTTTTATATTTCAATTGTACAAGTAATAACGGACCAACCTGTAGGTAAATTTATCATCTCCAGCTTTCTTCCTCGTCGTATTATTATTGTTAAGTAAAGTATATTTATAAACTGTGCATTAATTATAAATATGTAACGCACATTGGAAATTCTATAATACAATTTTTCCCATAGTCACAAAAAGAATTATATAATAGTTGCATTACAGAATTATCCTCTGAAATTAACACAATTTTTTCTATCAATAAATTAAATTGTTTATAATTAATACTGCTTACTTCATAAAATTATGCTTGAAATTCGACCCCAAATCATATAAAAACCGAATCTTTTATTTACAGACACGTTTTAAATACAAATTAAAAATAGGTATAGGTTTTAAATTTTAGTAGGTATTATAATTTTGATGTCTCAGTCTTATATTTCCGAAGTTCTAATGTGCAGTCATTCTCTTGCTGGAAAAAGAGAATGAAATTTATAGTAATTACGTCTGAGTACGACTTTGGAATTTACACCAACGACGGCCGCGTGTCACATATTGTATGTACATTAGTAATCATCGTATAAAAGAACCTGGTTTTATTCGTATTCACAAAGCCATACATCCGGAAATTCTTGGTATAGTTTGAATCATGAGCGTTATACAACCTGTTGCGTTAGATCGTCCAAACAATAGTTTACTCTGGTACAAATAAGAAAAGCTTCACATGGCGCAGTCGATTATGCTCGTAAACCGGAAATTATAACTGTGACTCGCCGCGCTCATTTCAGCAAACATTATGCTATGCGTTAGTGTAGTCGCAATTAACCTACTGTGCTCTGATTACAGATTGATATTATATCAGTTTTTTTAATGAAACTTTTCTAGCATTAGCAAGTGGTTTAAAACTGAAGGTTCTGAATACATTACACATTCTTACATTTACTGCATTAATCAAAAGAATCAAACCAGTCCTTCTTATCGAAATTAATTTATTATGGAATAATACTGGTCTATCATATTACAATTTGCAGTGAGAAAGTAAAATAATTAAGTATCTATGAATGTTTAATTTATATTTCCGAGGTGGTTAGAATGGTTAATTTGGATTTAAAGTTCGTTAGAGATGAAACTGATAAACTAATTAACTAAAGTTTGGGAAAAGTTACTACGATAATTTAATGAAACTACGATTAATAAAACTATCTTTACCTATAGAAAAATAGAACTTTATTATTTTTCGGCTGCACAGCCATGAAAAAGGACTTGGTTTACATAAACTCTTAACACTCTCTCATCCTCACATACTCTCTTACTTCCCCTTTTTATCCTGTTCTTTTTTTTCCTCTACTTCCCTCATTCTGCTACTACCTATCGCACTTTTTTTTCCGCCGACTAGGTATGTCCTCAGCCCTTACTTTCCCTCACTTCAACTCCTTGCAATCTTGTAAAACTATCTTTATATTTTTTAACTAAAGTAAACATTATAATTGAAATATTATTTTCATAATGAACAACGAACACAATAAAAATAATGATTATATTAGAAATCCGTAAACGGACGCAAATGTACGTATTATGTACACGTACATCATGAAAATAGATAATGTGGCACTAAATTCTGCACACATTATAATACACTTTTGTTTTTTTTTTTTTTTATGAAACTAGGCAATTGCTGTTCCGTTTTTAATGTAATAGGGTAAACCAACCAGTAATTGACCGCATACCAGTGAATGACCATTAGGCAAAGAAATGTCAATTATTAATTTAAAAACATTATATGTTTATAAATGGAGTGTAGTTGCACTTTTAATATCCCACATTTTTAGTTACGCGTATTAAGCAAACATTAATAAGTACAATTCTTATTAAAAGTATGCGGTCATTTACTGGGCTTCTACACGTTTTGCATTTTATAATCGTTTTTTTTTAAATTACGATAAGAATAAGTAATTATTTTTATAGAAATTTCAAGAAAAAATAAATTTAAATGCAGTTTCAACAGTTGTTTTGTTGTTATGCATAAATATATTCAAGTATTAATCTCAAAGGTCCATAAATTCAACAATTCGGTCATTCATTGGTTGGTTTACCCTATTTTCATTTTTCATCTAACCTGGTTATTTTTCAAATTAGTAATGAGTGACATAAAAAATGTTTCGATTCAATTAAAAAGTGGTTTATTGATACACGAATTAACGGCACAACTTTTTCCCCAGAGAATGGCGAACGAGTAGTGATACGCCAGTGCTCAACTCCGAATGTCGATGAGGCAGATATCCACGATGGTCCTTGCAGCGCAATGGCAATTTCCGGTCGAAATGTAATCGAGTCCTGCCACATTTGCAGTACCGATCTCTGCAATTCTGCGACGAGTGCATCGGTTATGCAACCACTTTACATCGCTGCACTAGCCGCTGTCAGTTACCGTTTCTACCAAACAAAGTATAACGTCGTTTAAATTGGCGGCACTACTGTCGTATAAACAAAATTGACCAAAATATCACTTACAAGTTAATCGAACCGTGATTAACATTCTGTGTACTGTTTTTCTTAGTTTTTCTTCTTGCCGGATTACCAGTTAAACCTACTATTTAGTAGTTACATTAATAAAATTATTACTTTAGAACCACGTCGTCGCCAATTTTCGTTATCGTAACAAGGTATTTAAAATAGTACCACGTGGCTGAGACGAGCCCATTAGAGGTTTATAAATAGACACGTCGTTAGTCGCGCATTAAATAAGAGTATTCGATATACAATATCCTAAACATGTACGTTACCGTAGTTACGCTACACGCTAAAAGCTTTACTTAACCTAATTGACTGCGTAATGATTCACACTGTCTTCGTACAGAAGAAACTATTCTATGAGATGACTATTTTTGTATGAAATATGTATATAGATTTAATATATGTGACGTGGTTGTATAATAAAGTGAAACTGTTAATTTGAGTTATTTCCTAATTACAACAGCCACGGTTTTCGCAACTGCACTCTCGCGTCATGAGTAATGGGCTCTTGATTGATTAACCGATACACGTCTAATAATGCACGCTGTTGTAGATAATGCCCTTCCTTAATTTTAATGCACTCTTTAATCTAAGCTTCTTCTTTGTTCGACTTCCGAATTTTATATTAGACGTTACTTTTCCGTTGTAACAGAAGTACTTGAAGAGGCAGAAACAAGGAAAAAATATGGCTTATCAGATATCCGTCCAGCGCTTAGATTTAGGTAAATTTTTCTCTTACTTCACGGTCAGCGAAAATCTACGTTTTTATTAAATAATTAAACAGTGTTTTATTGTAATTTTTTTTAAAATTCTATTGATTTGTAAAATTTGTAGATTAGATTTCTTCCCGATTGTGAAGGAAATAGCTTCATTAGCCTCTCCCCTCTTAGAGTGAAGAACAATCGTCACACCATATGTAACATCCAAAAGCTATTATAAATTTATTGTACATCTATATTGATATCTTTCTATTAATCTTTTGCTGTGTTTTTATTTCATACCTGACGCAAAACATTTTCATTCGCGCACTTGTTTTTCAAAAGTAACATTATAATATAATGTTCCGTTTGCTATGTCTATTTCATTTGCAAAAACGTAAGTAGAGAAGAGTGGGGAGGGGAAAGATGGTAACGTTAACAAAAATTGCTTGAAAACATTATACTTACTGATGATATATTTATAAATATGTAATACTAGATATGGTGTCAGTATCTGTCTATGAAAGTATACTAAAATAATTTTTTTAAGTTAAACACAAAAAATACAGAAAAATAATTATGGACATAATGATGATGCAACTACATATTTAAATGCACGTGTCACATATGTACAGTGAGCCCCACCTTCACATTCCAAACACCTAACCGACGCTTCTGTGGATTTAGAAAACAAATGGCCACAGAAAATACATTCAGCGGCGCCAGTGTCTTCCTTTGAAAGATCTTTGTTCCTTTTCTGGTGAAGGATAGTTTTCTTTTGTTTCTTCTTGCTCTGCTCGAATTATTATAACTTAATAATATTAAAATAATTTTATTAAGTAATATTATTCTGTTTATGAAAATATCCCCGGCTTACTGCAAATGTAATATCGAGACTAAGTGAATGATAATAGCTTCATTTGCTTCTGAAAAAGTCCCGCAAGCACAAAAGTAAATACTTTCAGAAACTGTCTAATTGATAATATTCAAGAATGAATAAATTAGACATTATTGCTTACCAGTTGAAGTTTAAAAACTGAAGAAAAAGAAGATCACAACCGTGAGAAACGGAAAGATTGTCACTACACGCATGAGAATGCTGTAAACTGATTGAAATCATTGGCGTTATGCAAGCTTCGACTGTTTTCTAGATTGCATAGTTTTCAGGAAGGTGGCAGTGCCCCAATAGAAAAATAAACAATAACCCCGTCTTGCCACGCAACCCCATCTTGCCCCCTCTTCTCCTTTACAATTTTGTCAAATTTTCCTGTTAATAAGTATTTATAAATAATAGTTTCGGATACCAGTCTTTAAAAGGATATCTGTTAGAATTATTGAACCTGTTAACAGTATCCACACAGATTGTGATCAATTGAGATTTGAAAAATTCTAATCGTAACAAAAGAAAGTTCAGCAACTTGAAAATTAAAAAAAAGATTCAATACTTAGCAGAAATGTAGTTCAATGACTTACCCACTTTTTGTTTCTGCAATGAAATATGGCTAAGGGTGTAAACACACCGTCAGAGAAGTTGTGCGTTTTCGTACTATCATGCATATTCACAAAACCGTAAAAAACGATAATCAATGAAATACAAAATTTTATGGTTCTTAACGACTTAAAAATGGTGGTAAAGAATTTCTTCATAAAATTTATTTTCCCTTGTGAGCAACCTTTCTAGAGAAACAGAATCTGGTATTTGTAAATTATATCATGCAATTTATATATTACAAAATATACGTAGTATGTATACAGGGTGTCCCAAATGGAGGGATATCCCGGAACATACAATATCCTGATGCAAAAAGATATCGAAAAGCCCTTTACCATTTTGGGATCCGGAGCATCGTTTTCGAGATACAGTAAATCCTCGTTATAAGCCCGACGAACGGGGCTGGCGGCGGGCTCGTAGGGGGTTGTGGACACTATTCCGCGCGGCCAATGGCGCGAGTGAGAAAACACAAGAGCGAGCGAGAGGAAATGAAAGAGCCTCTCGCTCGTTCCCGGGTTCCCCACTCTCGTCCGAAGGATTCCAGGAAATGGTGGGGATAGTCGTCGGGCTTTAAACGCGTGGTAGAAACGGGCTTATAACGAGTGCGTGTTGTATATTATATTAGGCCAACTGACGAACGCGCTAGTCTGCCGGTTGACTTTTAATAGACGATTCGGGTCGGTATTATACAGAATATAAAAATGTTTATAACTGTAAAACTAAGTCTTATCGGACATATGCGTATACAAACTTTTCTTATTATCTTGATGAGTAGAACCGACCCTGAAATATTGTCCCACATATTTATAAACACCCTATATAATATCGTAAGCATACATCTGAAAGAAGACAATATGTCGTATACGTTTCCTAACAATAAGTATAGTTCCTTAACAACAACTACAAGGTAACATTTGGCGCTTACAATTGCATTATAATAACTTTTGCTCTAGCCTTACCACAATAGCGTTCAATCTACTTTTATTTCCTACTTAATCATTAATATAGAATGATGATTTTTATTTCTGAATGATTTCCTTATTAACTTATACATTACAACGAAGGTAATAGGTGTTTCCATAATACTTTCTAACAGGGATCGAAAGGGTTATGGAATGTTTTAATAAGTCCTATTTAAAATATGGACCGTGAAACTTTTTCAAAAATCGTTCTCACATTATAAGTTCCGATGTGAACAGATAAAGAAAAGTCCTTCAACATAAATGGTTCAGTTTGAATAGAACTTGTAAAATATAAAAATAATTTTTCCTATAACAGGAACAGGTATTTTGTTCATCAATATTAAAAAAGGTTCTCAATCCTTATAACGGAGACTGAATACTATTCAATGAATAAAACTACAACAATATTAAATAATTATTACAGTTAAATTGATATTCTGAATATTTTATTTATTTGTAATATTTACGTAGATAATTCACAGTTCAAAGCTTGTTTGTGTTTCTCTTTGAAATGAAGAGGTAGGAAGCTAAGGACGTTACTGAATACAAATACCTATGATATTTTTAAAGCAAATATAAAAAAGGAAAAATTATGTCTTTAACAATTGATCTGGTTACTCGCTTAAACTGATCTGTGATGGGAGTAAATATTCAACTCATTCAATCAAACCAAATAATAATTAAGACCCTTACAATGGTTAAACTTAACGATAGGCACACCATAGAAATATTGAAAACCGAAGTTCGACATGTGCTTCAACAGTATAATATCGATGTGAATCAAATCTATAATGTTACAACGGATAACGAAAGGAATTTACTAAAAGCGTTGATCTGTCACGGGAAGGTTGTGGTTTTGATATTTTGCAAGAAAATGAAAACGAAAATGAAAATGAAGCTGAAACTGAAACTGAAATTAAAATGAGCGTGAAACATTTGCTCAATCTTTTGATTCGTTTGGAACAGCACGTTTTGCAGCACATTACCTTATACGCGTAGTTCAAAATGTTATGGTTAATGCGAGAAATAAGTATATGCAAAATTTTACGTACGCCAACAGATATGTAAGTACGACTAATTCTACTTTTTATTTTCTTACTGATTTGCGACTTTAGAGTGACAATTTTATTGTACTTGAAGTTATAAGAGAGGTCGCTCAAAATTTTTATACAATTATGTTGAACGTGAATGATTTCTGAATGACGCAATTGAACGGGTTATTGCCGTCCCAACATGATGGAATTCCTCGATAACAATGTCAGAAGTACTCGTAAAATACAAAAGCTTTTGTCTACAAAATGAACATATACATCCGAAACTAGAAATGAACGACGAAGATTTGGAAAACCGCCCACGAAACTATTGACACTTTTCTTGCAATGGAAGAAATTACTGTAAAACTGTAAAATAGTCAGCAACTTCTAGGAGATTTTTGTAAACACTTTATGACTCTTAAATTGATACTGGAAAAACAGAAGGGATTCTTAGCAAGAAAATTAGAATTCGCTATAAAACACAGAGAACCTGCATTATTAAATAACTACTACTACAGCTACAGCAGCGATATTTTTAGATCTAAGGATTTCAAGGTGTGTGAACAGCAAACAGAAAAATTTATCAAGGAATCATTTGAAAAAAATTATTTCTAAAATCTTACAACTCAAAAGAAATGATAAAAATTTGGAGAGAACTCATTGATATCTACCACCACCACCTTCAAACTTTATTCCTTCGATGTCCTCAAGTTCGACTTCCCTATTTTCTTCCTTCAATTTAAGTATCTCAGGGAATTCAAGTACTCAATCGTTGTTAAATTCACTTTACCATCAACAAGTGACCAACATTTGATGAATCAGACTCGAACGTTGAGGATGACATTGAGCTACTTGTGGCCTTCAGAAACATTGACGAGTATAAACCAAAAATGATGTCTTTAGAAAGCAATTTGTTAGATTATTGGGAAAAGATGAAATATAAATTTCCACACATTTACAAGACAGCAAAAATTATTCATGGTGTCTCTGCTACACAAGAGAGCGTTGAACATTGAAGTTTCAACACTGAAGTTTATATCAAACGATAATAGATATAATTTAAGTCCTGCAAAAGGAAATGTTTTGCTTGTAAAATTAAATTAAATACGATAATACTATTATATGTAGTTAGGTATAATACTATCACGTCGGTTGAATAGCAAAAATTAAATAGTATAATAATACATAGATGTATATTCATATATCCTATTATAGAAATATACATATTATATATTATATTATAGAATTTCTATTTACTTCAGTTCATTTAAGCTATAAAAAATGTTATTTAGATATTACACGTGACAAATTCTCTTTTCTGTTCTCTTTTCTATTTCACTTCTTATGAAACTATTAATTACTTATGTTGATTTTCATACCTTTTATTAAACAAAATAAGAATAATATGATATTATAGTATTAAATAAAACTAGTACCTAATAGGTTGGTACTTTTCTTTATCTTATGGAACCAGTTTTAATAAACGTTCTAAAGTAACTTGTTTCCATGGAATTTTTATTTGTTATTATTCAGACTCTAAAATATTTGTTCCATGAAAACACTTTTTAAAAAAGTTCCTAATGGATTTCAAGGGATTTCTTTCCATAAAAATTCCACAGGAATAGATATTTTCTTAAACGAAACATATAAGTTCTAACAGAATCTTTTTAAAAACGAAAAGGTAACTGTTTATTGCGACCCCTGCTTTCTAAAAATAAATTCATAAATAACTAAACTTTTTCATCAAAATGTGTTTCGTATTGGCTAAAATGAAAGACTGTAATTAGAAAAATGGCAAAAACCTATGTACTCTATTAAGATAATGGCGTTGTAACGGATCAAACAGACTTACAATAAGAGCTTAACAGGATTTACGTGACATTCAATCCAAAATTCCTAGTGCTGCAGCTCCTTTCGAGATTACAATTGAATTTGAAATACAACCAGAGAGTTATAGGAAACGTTCACGCCCTGAGAAATCACTTCAATTTCGGTTATTCGACGTAGAAAATTTGTTAGCAACCGGGTCACATCTGCAGACGCAGCAGGAAGGGAAAAGAAACCAGTCCATGAAGATACCTTTACAGTCGTTATCGGGGTCGTATGCAAGTAATCTGTGCCATTTGTATTTCTGCTCGCAGCCACAGTCTCCGCTGCAACGATTCGTCTGTGTTTTTCTGAAACAAAACAGGAATACATATCTACAGTCACTCACAAAAGCATTTGCTCACCCCACACGTACAATATATTTTAATTATACTAATTCACATTAGTATAAATCCTGATTAGAATACTTAACATTAGGCTGCATTCAATTGAAAATCCATAGAAGTAGCAAAGAATACATACAAAAAAATCCGAATAAATTCAATATTTATTTTAGATAAATCTAATTATAATGTAGCGTAACACATATTTTAAAACAGAGTATTGGTCGCTAGGGATCGTGCTTGGAAAAACTACCCTCGCGCCAAATACGACAACAGTGACAGCCTTGATTGGTCGGGCCTCTCGCCCAAAATAGTATAAAAGCCAGCTCTTTTTCGGTAATAAGTCATCCATCAGAAAAGATTCATCCATCATTCGGTCAGGGAAATATTTCGTTTGGAATTCGATCGTGACCGTCATTGCGGTAACATCGACATTGAATCTGATTCTACCAGTCTCCCTAATTTAGTGTACCACGTGTTATAAGCAGCCTGCGTCGTACTGAATTATCCAGAGTAGATACATCATCAACCATTTGCAATTGGAAAAGTGGAGCCTCCAAATATTCTAAGTCCAAAATATCCTTGGACCACCAAACACAAGTCCACGACGGATGGACAGCCTTAGGCAGTAGCAGCAAGATTGAGAAGGCGGTGACTTTCACAAGTTCGCCTGAACCAGTACTCATCACAACCCAACAATCACAAGGTGCGGATGCTACTACCAGTTTCAATGTTTCTACCACCAATCACTTTGGTATCTTTGTCGATTGCTTCGATTTAGACGATACTCCAAAAACTAAACCCCAACCTGCTCCTCACAATCAAAACAACATCTTAACCCATACAGCACACTCTCGTTGCAGCAAAGTTTCAGCATCGTTGCAGTGCAAGATTGAAATGTTGCACGCAACGTTGTAGCAGCAATATTTCTATGTCCGCCTCCTGCAACGTTTCGGGCAGTAGGGCCAAAACTATAAATAACTGTATTAATAATATAATATGTGTCTATGACGGACGCGGAATCATAGAAATATAAAGGCCGTGATATCTTTTCTGATAGAAATTTTTTTTCCCCCAAGGGGATTCCAACCAGCGACCTGTGGCGTCGTAGGCGAACACTTTATCGCCGCAGCTACAACCACTGATTGATAAGATTGCTAACGTATTCGAACTTATAGTCCTACCGTGCGAAACTTTAAACTCAAATTATTCAAAATCGAAGGCTCATTTTGACAAACTCCATTAGACTTTTGTGACACCACATTAGCGTAGGGTGGTTTGAAAAAGTGGTAACTTTTTTGTCCGCTACTGTAGGTATGTACTACAACTTGCACACGGTGTCATTCTACACATTAAAATATACAGGGTGAGTCACCTAACATTTAAGCTTAAATAATCTCGACTTAGACGAGATAATTAAGATATTATTTTACCGGACATCGCCGAGATCTTATAGGTTTTAACTTATTATGCATAGACTGAATTAATTCTTTTTGTAAACTTCTCGCTTATGCTGTTCCATGATTCTTTGATAGCAGAATTGGTAATTTTAACTTTAATAATTTTAACTGTAACATTAATTAAATGTGTAAAATGTGTCATACGTATATACATATGCGATGAGCGAAGACTTTTGTGAGTAAACGTATTTCCTTTCTGCTTTTTTTTACATTTCGTTACCTATTCCTTTTTCGTTAATGAATACATGAGTGAAACTTTATTTACGCGTGGAATGATGCTTGGTTTGTATACTTACGAGCAAACTTCTTGATGAATGGCCTGCTCAAAGTGCTGCGTATTTACAATGGCACGAATTTTACCAGCGCTGTTGCTAGCCCAGTACGGCGTCACGATTTCCACTTTAGATTCGCATGCATCGACTCTAAAAACCACAAATACCAGTATTTTTTTAAATGACTGATTCTTCATAGAAAAAATACAACTTTTTTTTTATTAATAGTGTTATTACCAGTTGAATAACAATGAAAGTTAGAAATCAAATATATC
The DNA here is from genome assembly GCA_944738655.2 of Andrena hattorfiana. Classification (NCBI taxonomy): domain Eukaryota; kingdom Metazoa; phylum Arthropoda; class Insecta; order Hymenoptera; family Andrenidae; genus Andrena; species Andrena hattorfiana. Next base: position 26,896,806 of record OX122889.2, read on the forward strand.
TAAACACGATATGGCTGCAAATTAATCAAAAGAAAAATAATTTTTGACAAAATAGAACGTTGATTAAGCGAAAGTGCTAATGCTTGCAGTACTGTGCAGCTTTTGTCAATTGCGAAAAGATTGGATAAAAATATTACATGAGTATATCGTGGAGGCCCCGAGATGTCCCTACCTCGGCGCTCGACCCTACTGCAGCAGGATTTTGAACCCAAATATTCCCACAGCATGCATTAAAATAAATTTTTGAAACATGAAACCAATAATATTATACAGCTAATATGTAGTCTGACTAGTTAATTATTAATTATTTCATTTTCGAATGGTGGAAGGTTCGAGCCATTATACTGGAGTCGGTGCCTGTAGTTTCAGTTTCACTATACGCAGTACGCACTTTACTCAGATGTTTTTATCTTGTTATAGCAATTCATATTATCGATAACTGAAGTTTTCTCTATTACTATTCAGTGTTGCGGCTATTCGCTTGGGCAAACAAAAACCCAGACACTGCTGTCCAAGGGTTAAAAAGATCGTATAAAAAGGATTAGTTACGCTGTTTATTATTTGTTAATAAGTTTTGCTGTACCGACATCACAAAGTAATGAATTATTTAATTTTAATGAATTCAATTCTAGAATTATGTACCTGCCACTTTCGTTACTTCGATTTTTTCCTGGAGACTGCCTTGGATTTCTAGTCTTCCTGATATTAGCAAAGAACGAGTCACCATCAGCCTCAATTGTTGGATCCGATTTCCTCTGAAAACTAGGTCCACCGTCTGGGATGTCGTGTTTTACAACTTCTCTGCTTTTTCTTCTCCTACGTGTTCGATGACCAGATTCTCTGGTTGACGAACCATATCCTGAAGTCATCTCGAAATCACCGTACATTCTTTTCATTAACGCTTTATTCTCATCGATAAAACGCTCTATCCGTTCTCTGAAATCATATTGTTATATCCAGTTTACTACGTTTCAGCCATTTTAAAATATTTAATATTACATATGCATTTGATTAAAAAGTGTTTGATTGCATACAATAACAATAAATCAAGTTGATTTTAAGCTAAATTTCCCTCACAATCTTTCTCCCTAATGGCCAAATTCAAATATTTCTCGGAACACAGAAACTGTAGATTGAAGAATTAAGTTAATACCTAAGAATTTTGTTGTGTTCAAATATATAGGTGCCGATATTTAAAACTGATTTTTAATAGTAGAATATTTGGCAACAGACGTATTTTGGGTATTAAAATTTGTTCTCATAAAAATAAATAGTAGGGGAAATAAAATTGAATACTACTATATTTACATATAGTAACAAAGAATAAATTGTTGAATAATGTACTCTAGACATATTAGGATAATCATAAAATATATTATTACACTATAGTTACAACTATTACATTGGGTATGAGTTTCCGGCAGTTGGACAAAACAGCTGATGATATTTTTTAATGCATGGTACACCACGTACCAAATCTCCCCTCAATTCGACACCTAAAGCAACAGATAGCGCGGTCCAAAGAATCTGCAACATGAAAAGAACGTATGCTAAGTACTCACTATTTTATTACATACTGTATTATTTTAGAAATTGCTATTGCTTTCAAAATAATTATTACTTCCTTTTAATTACATAATAATAAATAATTACGGATTTTTATTGTAATTTTAATATTATTCATAAATTATTGTGTTTAATACAATTAATTGAAATTCAAAATGTATCGACATTTGCAACGTTCTATAGTAACTGAGAAAAAAGTCTACAGGTGCGTAAATTATGAACAATAATTTTCAATTATTATAGCACGTATATACATATGTACATACATGCTATTCTATTACAGTAAATCCTCGTTACCAGCCCGACGAACGGGGCTGGCGGCGGGCTTGTAGCGCGTTGTGGACACTATTCCGCGCAACCAATGGCGCGAGTGAGAAAACCCAAGAGCGAGCGAGAGGTAACGAAAGAGCCTCTCTCGCTCGATCACGGGTTCCCCCACTCTCGTCCAAAGGAGTCCAAGAAATGGTGGGGATAGTCGCCGGGCTTCTAATGCATGGTAGAAACGGGTTGGTAACGAGGATTTACTGTATCAGGGAATGCACTGAGGAAACTGGACTTCCGCTGGCGGTGTGACTGACCACCCGTCCTCCAAAGCAATAAACGGGATTCTACTTGAAATGGTTTAATTTTCAGCCAATTTGAACCATATCAAGTCGAAACTCGTTTATTGTTTAAATCCCCTCCCAGCCAAGAAAACTAACCCAGCCATACTCCATTCCTTGATAAGTAAATTCTTGAAAATTTAATATTTGAAATTCACGACAGAAGTTAATCCAATCCACAGCAGTCTTTGACGATATTTGAATTTCTCCCATTAATAATTCTTGTCTTGAAGAATTGATCATTAAAAAATAACAAATAAATTATTTGTTTATAATACAACATATTATTACTAAATCTAAACGTGCCTTCGCAAAACATGTGTTTGTTAGTCCATTTAATTTAAAGTTACATATCACTTTCCATGCTTTCTTCCACGTATTAAAAAAAAATTGTTCAGTATATGGACCTTGACAACATATGTCAAGGTCAAGGTCATCGACGATGCCTTCCCTAAAGTAAACATTTCCTCTACTTTTTTAAATAACAATTTACATTTAAGTATAATATACCTACATATTTATTTTTTACTCACTATAAAAGGAACAGGCCCTTGGATGGGAATAAGAAGCTGATAAGAAATATTAAACAAAAATACTCTGGAAAATGATTAACATATATATATATATAAATATATATATAGCTCAGTAAACCGGAACTAACAAACAAATCACGTGATGTATTATATACTGATATTTGACCTATGTTCGGCCATTCGTATCGATACTCAACAGTTTACGAAATGTTCTTTCCGTGCTTGAACGTGAGACTTTTCTGGAGAACTGGACAATTGTTTTGGTTGAAAGACAGAGTGACCCAAAAAAGAGGGGTAATTTACCCTCTTTTTGGTCCCACGATTTTGGAACTGAATTTTGTGCTAAATGATACCTTATGATGATAACCATAGCAAAGAGTGGGAGTACCACGAACACTATTGCAGTTCCCCCACTGCATGTCTGGTTATCTCAGGGCGCGTGCCTAGGCGAGTTTCGCGCTGTACTTGCCGAGCTCGGGCTCGCACCGCTCGGCTTGGGCTTCTCGTCCGTTGTCGATACATGTGGCACGAATCAAAGAAAAGCTTATTTGGTTTGGCTAACGGCGGGAAACGGCGAACCTAGGCCGCGTTGTGGGAATGCTAATGGCTCGGCGACTCGCACTCACCAGACAGATTTGAGAAACCTACAGATTCGCCCAGCACCATAGGATCGCACCTTGATAATTCCGCGTTCGGTTCTGACTCGGGTCCCAGTACCTAAGGAGCTCTTCTATTCCTAGCTGTGCAGGCTGCTGTAGATTCTCGCTTACAGTGGCAGGCAAAAGTCTGCAATGGGCGGCTGTACCTAGCGCGAGTCTGACCCGCCCGTATCCGCTGCCCGGTAGACGGGTTAGCGTCGATTTCTACCCGCCCATACCCGCTCGAAGCTATCGCCACGTGTGCTTGACTCACAATCAGCCGTAGCTTCGCCGTTATCCGTTCGTACCATCATGATTCACATACCTTACATTTCTAGTTGCTTAAGCTATTCCTTAATATTTTAAAACCAAGGGTAAATGTTTACTTTATGGGAGGCATCTCCGATGACCTTGACCTTGCTATATGTTGTCAATGACACTATCCTAACAAAGAAAGGCCTCCCTCCTGAAATGTCCCCTTCCGATTGTGATGAAACTTCGAACGTTTGTTAAGGAGACAAAAATAAGAAACACGTATTTTTTATCGGCGGTGACGTGACTTTAAGGGCTGAAACCACCCCCCAAAGCTTCGACCCAGAAGTGTTATCTCGAAAAACAGAGAAGATACATGAAAATTTCGTGTTTTTTTTATGTACAATAACACGATGCCAACACAGTGTCCAAAGCAGACATTGTTTAAACAAAAAAAAATTTATAACTTTATTTTACAACTAATTCAAATATACATAATGGCCAAAAATGACGGGCATTTTATTCTAAATCCATTGATATATATGTATTTATGAAATTCCCTGCTACAGTTTCACAGATTTATATTATTTATATCCGCGCGCACGCGGGATCGCTGACGAGAAAGGGTCCGTAACCCGGAAATTCAAAACAGCTGGTTCATAATAAGTTTTCTTTACCACGATTTAAAAATTTTATTAAATATTTCATGAAAACTAAAAGTCAACAAATAAAATGAATAAACAGTAGTCAATAATGTCCTATTTAGAAATACTTAACCTTATTAGAAATACTTTTTTTAAGAAAAAAGAACAAGACCCCCCCATAAACAAATCTCTATTTAGAGCACGTAATAAAAAATCAAACATTGAACGCTGCTGTACCGATCTAAGGAAATTTCCTGAGTGATGGAGTGGTTGGTGTGGTCAAGGGATTATCGGTTATAACACTGTACGTACTGACTGACCTCAGCAGCGATGTTCTGCGGGGAGAATTCATTCTACGGCGCGTGAATCTACGACAAGAGAAATGGACGACAACAGGGAAAAAGCGGACACGGCAAAATACCTGGCCAAGTGTAAGTATGGTATATGCACTTATGTATTTAGTCTATCGTACATTTGCGAGAGCCTAGGGAAGACGCTCGGGGTCATGGGTGCTGCGCGGAAATGTCACGGCGGTGATGTGGTATGTTGTACATAGACTGAATATTCCTACAGCCACAGCCGCGTTCGGTTACCTTTTCAACGATTCTCAAACGCGTGCTACGGTCTGTCACGTACGACATTTCGGCTACTAAATCTTCGAATTCAGATACCACGATAAGTGTACCAATACAAGAAATTTGGGTAATTTAAATAACTACATTAGATAATCGTCAGTATGTGCATCTATTGGTACTTCCTTAATATTCGAAGGGATTGTAGATTGTAGATAACACGTGCACGTTTAAATATGATTTTTTGAGAATTTTAGATCAATGGGCTTTTTAAATTTCTTTTTAACAAGGACAGATATTTGTATCTTATCAATTAAATTTACATTTAAACAAGACAAGTAGTTTGAATTATACGCTTAAAATTGGGCTGTGGTTTTCTTTCAATCGTCTCAATCGTCTCGAATCTCTATTGAGATTCAAACAAGTACGCATCTCATGAAAGTTAAGATGTATATACCGACTTTCAAGAGCACAATCGTCCAATAGATATGTTGAAAGTTCTTCAAAGTAAACGAGATCTTCATGTACAAAGTATCGAAGCTTGACGAAATTTAGGTACTTGTATATTCTACGACTGTAGCTTTGTGCGAACAGCTAACAATCAGTATACATACATACTTTCTACTTACAGTGAACGCTTCCGCTCTAACAGCTTATGAGTCACGCCATTGTTACTCAGCATTTGTAAGAATTGCATGAACGAAACAGCATAAAGAATCTACAGTGTCATCGCACTGAATGATTGTAATTACATCTTACTTCATACACGTCTACAAAACATCGAATTAATAGCTCATTCGTCACGTTCATTCATACACGCTTAATATAAATCTAATATAAATTTTGAGAAAATATTTAACAGAGGAATGTAGAAGATAAATGTGTTAGAACGTCCGAATGACCTATCTCTGTCAAGGCACAATATGTACATACTACCTTGTAAATTTGCGATTTCTGTTGTGTCTCACGATTGTCTCACAATTCTTTTGCGTTTTTCTAAACACTCATTTTATAATTTTTCAAGAAACAAATAAATTCAATATACGATTTTGTTGAATTTATTCTATTAAGTTTTTCATGCCTATGTAAAAAGTGTAGAGGTTCCAGGGCCGCCTTAACAAATTTGAGCGCCCTGGGCTAAAAATATTTGGCGCCCTAGCCCCCAAGGGTGCAATTTCTTCGCAATCCGTGCAAGGCAGTACATCACAACCCCAAGTATCCACCAAGGCAAACACGAACAAAAACAATGCCCGCGAACGAAATTTTTGTCTCCAAAATTGAAGAGAAAAAAACATTTCAACATATTTGATTCTTAAGCGCCCTTGAATCACGGGCGCCCCTGGGCTATAGCTCATTTAGCCCATTGGTAAAGGTGGCTCTGAGAGGTTCCAAACAAAGAATGTTACTCGACCGTAAAGAGACGCGGTTTTTATTGGACTACTACACCTACGTGTCACTTTAAATCATACATATATGTATTTCTTTCCGTCGACATTTGTTGGTATTAACAAGAGCAAAAGAGGCGTTTTAGAATCTATATACTCTTTTAGTGACACATTTCGTATGGGTTACAAAAATTCATAAAAATTACCTATTTTTCAAGTGGTTTAAAAAAAATCGTCCCGAGTGGTTTGGAAAGCTAAGAAATTTTCCTCTCAGAGCCTTCTCTTTCCAATGTAATGAGATTTTTTCACCATAGAAAATTCATTATAAAATAATCCCAAAAATTGCATATTTACCATTTCTTACAAAACATGATGCCACTTCAAGAAAAATCATAGAATCATTCAAGCCTCTACGTTTTTTGCGAGTTAAATCTACCCTTAAACACTGTGCAAAAGGCCGGATCGATCAGTTTTTTCCGTATGTCCTAAAATCTAAATGGTCAAACATGCGATGTGGTCCGAAAAATTGAAAGATCACCTGTTTTACTCTGTTTCTCTTCACAACACTTTTTTTATTCTCGCGGCTTTTAAACAATTGTTGCATTTTTTTTTATTAGTTCAACGTCATTGAAACTCCTTGTCAGAGAAATCTCCCACGGATGAAACACACATATAGCTAGCGTAAAAGATGTTGTATCAGACTTACCGGTATTTGTACAAATGTACCATTATTTAGTTGAGGATAAGAGTACAATGGCACTACGGGAACTGAGCCATTTTTTAACAAGATCGGTCCTTGAATTGGTGTAACATGCGCGTCCCTTGGTATTGCTTGCTCCTCGTTATCGTAATAGTCTTCGAAGTCATCATCGTAATCTAAGACAGCGTGGACTGAAGTTTTTGTGTCTGGACCACTTCCACCGTTAACTCGCGTGTATCTTTAACAAAATAATGATTTACTTTGACAAATTATAATTGAATTTTCAAACATCAATCTTATATGTTAGAAATACATAGGAACGACTGTCCAATTCCGAAGTTCTGGAGTAAACAGGGCTGGTCCGGAATTCTTAAAATAAATCCTACTCGTAGTAGAGGGGGAACAGCTACACTACGAGTAGGATTTACTTTAGGAATTCCACACCAGCTCTGGGAGTAAGTCCCATGTGGTTCATCACAGTCCTCTTACCAGAAGGCATCCTCCTCTTCCCCACGTGGCCAGATCCTTAAGGAACTGAGTCCTATTCTTTAGCAATACGGCGCCTGGCCGCTTGCCATCTCTAAACTCTCTCTTCATTCAAACAAGCATTCCTTCGACACCCGATAAGTTTTGGAAATAAATTGAAAGATATCTGCAAAAATTGGTGCATTTCGGGTGTCCTTTGATTCATAGAATAATTTGACGGAACAAACAATCGAATAACTATTACTGTTTGAACACAAAAGATGTACAAAGTTCAAAATTTGCATTTTTTTTCAAAATCGAATACTATTTCGAAAACTGCGGGTGATGGCGACAAATGATTTGCGGATTCGTTTCAGCGCACAAAAGTCTATAAAAAACGACTATTGAATGTTACAAACCAAAATGGCTGTTGGACAGTGTCATCAGCCCTTACAGTGGGTGATGACATTGAAATCAACAAGCGCGCGGTTGGCGCGGTGGGCATTGCTACTGCAACCCTACTGTCCACACATTCAGTATATCCCCGAATTCTCGTCTAACAACTCTCAAAAGGTAAGTGATATTAATGAATTTTTTTTAAATCACTATTGTTAATATCGCATTAAACTCTTTTGAGATATAAGGAGGCGACTTTAAATTTACAGAATTTTTTATGTCGATCCCTCTTATCATTTATTAATTATTGTGGAATCATATTAACCTCGTCGAAGATGTTGGCGTAACGTGTAGCACCTGTCACAGTCATCTAATTGCAAAAAGAAAAAATTCTTAAAGTTAAATAATTTACGATGGGACTGGATCTAAAATTTTAATTTTAGTTTTTATTTATAATGTTTTTTTCATCGATATAAAGAATGATATGAATAATTTACCTAAGGGAAAACGTTACTTTTTCTTTCAAACACTTTAAATTTTCAATTTTTTTTCTTTAAATTGGGTCCATCCCAGCGCAAACAAGCTTTAAGAAATTTTTTTCTTTTTGCAATCAGATGACTGTGACGGGTGCCACACGTCCCGCCAACAGGAGTTATGTACATCGTCGAAGAAGTTGACAAGATTCCACAATAATTAATAAACAATAAGTAGGATCTACATAAAAAAATATTTTCTGCAAGTTTAAAGATGCCTCCTTATATCCCAAAAGAGTTTAAACCAATATTAATGATAGTCTTTTAAAAAAAGATCATAAATATCAGTTACTTTTGGGCAGTGTTGGACATTAAAATCGACTAAAAATTTTGAATGAAATGAAATTATTCGAGAATAACGAATAAATTTTCATTCGACTAAATTTTTATTAGTTATTCGAAGGACCTCCGTGAATAAGCATGAGAAATAAACGTAAGTCGGAACCCGAGCCTCGAGTCGAGGTGAAACAAGGGTTCCGACCCACGCTTATTCGCCACGGATGTCCTTCGAATAACAAATAACGAATAAAAATTTATTCGTTACTCTAGAATAACTTCATTTTATACGAAATTTTTATTGGAGATCATTCGAATAAAAACTTAGTCAAATAAAAATTTGGACGAATAAAAATTTACCCGACTAATGCCCAACTCAGTTTTGGGTCTGTAACACGAGAATCCCCCCTTAATGGTTCATTATACTATCGCCCGTACCTTAACAACTTTTGTTGAGAAATAACAAAATGGCGACGATTTGAAAGAAAAAGTTTGATAAAAGACCCAAAACGGAGTTTTCTCGAATATTTCCCATGAAAAATCTCGGTTATTTTTCGGCAAAAATTGTTGACTGAGCTACAGGCGATAGCGACACATAGGCAGTGTGCGAATACTTTTATTAGTAACTACAGGTACACGGGTACAGATCGTAAGTGGAAAAGTATTTACCCATTTGGTCTCTCAGGATAGCTTTCCTGTTCCGATATTTTCGATGTTCGAAGATTATCTTCATCCCTCTCTACATGGATTCGTTGCTGTGGTTGCTGTGGTTGTTGTGGCGGTGATGGCGGAGGTCTCATTTGCTGCTGCCGTGGATGAGTCCTCCTGAAGTCCTGGTTGTAATTCGCGTATCTAGTGTCTTGTGTCGATGAGAAAGATGAATGTTCGACGAATGAATTTGGACTGCTCTGTCGATTGAAGGCTGGTTGATGTTGTCTTTGTTGTTGGTAGCTCGCAGGCGGTACATATGGCTCATTTTGAAACGGTTCCCGTTCATTGAAACTCTGAGCGGGTGCAGGCGGAAGTACCGCATTCAAACGGAGGTTGTTCACTGTGGAATGTCCTCCGTTCTGTCCACCATAGAAGAACGGTGTAGGTGTCGCCGACTGATACGGCAAGCTGAAGTTGACCAGCGACATTTCTACCTTCCTCTCTACAAAAGAATATTAAAGTATCATAAAGAATATTAAAAATCGAATATTATCTTGTAAACCTTAATCTATTTAAGGCGTCCACGCTATTACTATCTAGTCTTTCGTATATTTTATCGTAAATGACAAGTACAGTCTTGTCCCGTTGAGAGCATCTCCTCCGTTCTGTTAAGAGCACATTTCTATCCCCGCTAGTTCTTCTGTAGTCGCCGCGGCGAGTGCGAGAGTCTGAAAATGAGCGCGGTGTCACGCGACAGTGACAAGCCATAATTTTTTTTCGAAATAGCGGCGGTATCGTATTATTAATAGAACACGGTAAAGACGAAAGGCGAGCCGAATAGCATACCGTTTCGTTAAGAGACTGCCTTGTCTCCCGAGCGGCGTGCTTTCAACAGGACACCACTGCATATGAAAAAAATAGAAATGGGAAAAGTTTCACGACTTTTTAAAAGTGTCCTTGTAACAGTTTTTAAAATTTGCAGTAAGTTTCGCACAGCGAAGGTGACCTTTTTTTTAAATAGAAAGCTATATTTTTTAAAGTGCATTTAGGGTCTTCGGCTACACATGGGAATAAATTTAAGGAGTGATTCTAGACACCAGAATAAGACGAAAATCAAGAATAGCGATATTGCGGTTGAGGCTTCGTTTGTTAATTATTAGCGCTTAAAGATATGCCTACAAGCAGGCAACCCGCGTGCACCGCCGCACGCGGGACAAGTCAGGCGAGGGGTCAAGCAGTGGTCGCACAAGGTGTAGATGTATGCATAAAATTGTCGTGCCGGTGACTAACTTGCTGTTGTCGGTACGTTTGGGTTCGTGCCGTATAGTGTACATCTATTTAAAGGGGTTCTACCTAGTCAGGCGACCGAAAAGAGGCGAATGTTTGTGATTTTTTTTTAAAAAGCGGAAGCATATATTTTTATAGAACTTTTTGCACTTAAAAGAGCAACATTTAAAGAAAATTTGGTAATTTTTTCGTAGAAAAATATTTACGTTTATAATAAAATACCAAACGACATCCAAACCTTTTTAAAAATCTGGTTTTGCGGTGAGCACTGTCATTCGGAACCAGATTATCTAAAATCAAAAAACAAAAAGATTTCGTTGAAGTTCTGATGTTTTCGTGCAAAAATCACGCGAAAAAGTCAGGACTTCAATTTTAAATAGCCGCCATTTTGTTTTAAATTAATATTTCGGAAATTCCCTCGAATTATAACTAATGGCACTGCTCACCGCAAAACCAAATTAAAAAGACTTCTAGAATGTCGGTTGTTACTTTATTGTAAACGTAGACATTTTTTTACGAAAAAATTACCAAATTTTCATTAAATGTTACTCTTTTAAGTGCAAAAAATTTGGTAAAAATATATGCTTTCGGTTTTTAAAAAAAAATTCACAAGCATTCACCTCTTTTCAGCCGCCTTACTAGATATAGTGTAACCCCTTAAACCCGAATACCCCCAATTCCCATCTTTGGGAATTTATTTCTAAGTGACAAAAACACTTTTATCGATAAAAATTTTTCAATGGAGATAGAGGCATCTTTGAATAATATATACAATTTTTTTTCAAATATCAAAACATTCCACGTTTTCCGAAACGGTGTACGCTGTAATTTGAATAAGACTCTATGGATTTTTATACAATTTTGCACAGATATTCTTAAATGTATTCTCTGTCGTCCGACCGTCCATTTTTTCGATTGGTTGAAAAATAACAAAATAGCTACAGTCTGAAGCAAAAAGCTCATTTTTGAATATGCTCAATACCGAATATCTAAAATCATTCGAGATAAGAGGCTCATTGGAATAACATTATTTGTTGAATTGAAATATCCGCAAATAAAAATAATATCGTGCTCCAGGGTGTGACGAAACAATTATATTTTAGTATGGGACTCTCAATAGGTATGAAATAGTCAATAATAACATTAAAAAATATTTTACAGGAATATCATAATGGGACTGCTCGAGGTTTGGGTCACCGATTTGGAATTTTGCATATAGTGCACTACATGTATAATAATATATGAAAGGCTCAAGGCTCACGCAAAATTTATCAAAAAATCAAGTTTCAAGACTTTCCTTTCCATCGATATTGTAGATATATGTACATTGTAATTAAGTTACAGTAGTAGGTTACCTGCAATCAAACCCAATATTTATTGATTTTTAATTATTTAAAAATTTTTAATTATTTTTAAAATTTGGTACTTAAATCGACCTCGTTCTTGCACATGGATCCAAATTCAGATTCCCCTAAAGATAACACTTTGAACCTGATTTTTTGACAGAAGTTTGAATAATGAACCCTATGCATTTAACAGGTTACTATATCTAAGTGGCATGAACTAACTACATACATGCAAAATTTTATGCACTCCCATTGTAAGTGATAACTATCACTGTCATGGAAATTCATACGAAACGATATTAAATCTGTTGCATGTAGTAAGCATTTGTAGTTTCATTCAAAAATATGTGCGCTTTCAACGAGAGACAGTGATGGCTAATGTCTTCATAAAACGAAATTATGCAGATGCGTCGGTGTTCGCGTGGACACAGTCATTCAAGTGAGAATAACAAATTCGCGCGCGTATACCACGTGTCTCTAAAAGATATCCATGTAATACTAAAGTGACGATGATTGTGCGGATCCTCCCGCGAACCGATAAAATTCATTTCTAGTTGAACATGTTCGGCCACCCGTCACTTTCTCCCACCGAATTACTTTCCTGGAATTCGAGTATGCAAAGCGCACTTTCACCGAAAACGAATCGAGTTCCTTCCGCCCTACCCACTAACAACGATAAATAAGTTTGGTTTCCCTTTTATATTGGTATATTACATGTTTTGAGATTTACCAAATTGTTGACTGCCGCGAAGAAAATTATTGGATGACTGCTCTTCTAAGTTAACAGTTTTGTAATTACAATAAATAATAGAGAGTGTCGTTGAGCCATCCACTTGTCGATTTAATTTGAGTGTGACCTGCACTGCAGTTAATTGGTTCGAAGTAAAATCTTTTTGCAGGTTATTACTACGCTGGAAGAACTTGAAAGTATGTATCTACATATTTAACCTTGATAATTGGGCTAAAGGTAACTTACGGCGTTAGTAAGTACTCAACATTTTCATACTCCATAGATGTCTTTCACGGCGTACTTGAAACTTATTTTTAAACCTTAACAAACCAGATCTCAATCTGCTACATATACTGCAACTTTGACGTGTCACTTTTTCTTGAAATTATCTTCAGTGCTCGTTATGCTAGTGTTACGATTATTACTTACAATTAGTTCGGTTATTACGCCGGTTACAATTGTTAGTAGCTTATTACTATTATTATTATTATTAATATTTAGTTCAGTATTTCCAAAGAATGTTAAAATCAAACTGGTCACCTACATCCAAATATCGCACTAGGTGAACGAAAAAAGTTTGTCGTATTTGCCAAGTAATTTTCATTAGCTTCGATACACATTTACTACTTAGAAATCAATTGCTGAATCCGTTTTCTTTTTCATAGAATTCCAGATTTGAAAAAGTTATGATGTTTTGAATAGTATTTTCAGTGACCGTGTAAAAACTAATCGAAATGCTTAAGTGAATGGAAATTGGAGGGCGAAAAAGTAGAAGAGTAAGGTGGATGAGGAAGCATCCCAAATTCACCCCCTTGAAGTCTATAACGGGGGTCGGTTTTCAATAATCTTCGCTTACCTACATCGAGTAGCATACAAACGATCATTATTCAATGGAACTTCGTAATTTAATTTAAATCAGGCGACAAACCTTTTGCATCAACTTACTAAATTACAGTATATAGTTTTAAGCTTACCTGATTTAACGATCCATTTAGTCACGCAAGGTCGACGAATTCGGCGGAAGCACGATCAACATGACACACCGTAACAAAAATCTCTTCTCTCGCTTTCACTTTCGATGATTCAACGACGTTCGGGCGAAAAGTAACAGTTGGAAGCCTGCAATAGGAAGAACCGAACCGCCTGGAGAAACGAAACGTATGCGAGGAAGAAATGAAGCGCACAAGAGGAAGAAATGAAACAACTCGTTGTGTGATAGGATCGGAAAGGAAGAGATCCGCAAAAACTCATTCGCAAAGGACGATGCACGTGCTTGCCCGTACGCGAAATATGAGCGGCTCGTTGAAATCGCTGGAGGCTCGCGTGAGTCGCACCACGCGAAACGCTACGTTAACGAGAGACGACTGAAAGAGAAGCGTTTTAACTTTTAGCTGACTGAACAGAATGGGGATAAAGGAGAGGTGTCCCCCGATCATGAAGAGTAGCGCGACCTGCAAGTCCTCTCTCACTTTTCGCTCCTCAATGTCCCTCTCCTCTCTCTCCCTACTACCTTTAATTCCAATCATTGCGTTACATTTTTGTCCCCAAGAATCGTTGAAACTATTTTGTACTTAAAAAGAAAAATTTGTCTCGTGCAACTTCAATATTGGGTTTGATCATTTTAATAGAAAATTCATATTTTTCATTTTTTACTTTATCGGTATTTAGTATATCGTTATAAAATTCAAATTTAATGTGAAAAATCTTTATAAGTGGGTATGCATGTATTGTACGTACTTATAAGATGTTTCATAGAGCAGATGTAATAGATTATAGATACACGATTATAGATGCACTCGGGATTGGTCGAAATGTCAAAATAATAATTATAATAATAATAATAAGGACTGTATTATTATTATATTATCATGTTTTATATTATTATAATAAAGCTACAACGTTTGTTTGTATGCTCAGAAAAATCTGAAAAGCACTGAACCAATCATTATGAAATTTTAACTACAGTATTCTTGAACAACAAGAACGGATATAGACTAATTTTTATCACATCAATCGAATAAACACATTGTATGTGCATACAGATGGTCCGAATCCCCGAAATTGTGATAAAAATACTTACGTTCACATTTCACACTTTATCATCATGAAGATGGTCATTCGAGGGGGGGGGGGGGGGGTCGCAGAATCTGATTTCGAGGCCTCAATTTTGAGTAGATTGAAACTAAGCTCTGTAGGGGGAGGAAATGTCAATAAAATAATATTATATTTTGTTTACGTCATTTGAAATTAATTACGGCATCAAGTTTAGGAAAGTTAACAGAGTCAACGTTTTTATGAGAGGAAAAGGTATTGAGCTTGCGGAAACTAGGAAGTCCATAACAAAGTTCGACAAAATTTGACTTTTTTTCGAACTTGTAACATTCAATAGCCGTTTCTTATAGATTTTCGTGCGCTGAAAATGAATCCGCAGACCATTTGTCGCCATCACTCTCAGTTTTTGAGAAATTCAATTTTGAAAAAACTGCAAGTTTTTAAATTTGAACATATTTTGTGTCGAAACGGTATTAGTTATTCGGTTGCTCGTTGCATCAAATTATTCTACGAAACCTCCCGAATACAACGATATAAGTTATTATTGCATTATGAACATTTAAATATATTTAAACAACGATCAAAGGGAAAAGAACACCCGAAATGCACTCACTTTTCAGGTATTTTTCAATTTATTTCCAAAACTAAGGATCTAGGAGAAAATTTGACCATTCCATGCGATGCAGCAGACATTTTTCCTTCGGAAAGCATCAACAGAAGTGGTAAGTCACGTTTTGTTTTCAATATAGAAGCGGAAAAGTTGGGCAAACGCTCGGTGCCGACAATGATTGTCAACGGCGGCGCGCGATCCACTGCCGCTCGGCATAACACAATCGCTTAACGCGCGTGATTGGCGTAAGGAGCCGCGTAGGGGAAGCACCAACAACGAGCCTGGAGTAGCGGCAACATCGCAAGTTCTGGGGAAGTCCCAAGGTGCCTTCTTTAGAAAATCAGACTATAAATATTAAAGAAAATCACAAACACTGAAACCGATGGATTCATATTCTTTAATCTTCCTACCAGCTACCTCATACACAGGGTTGCCAGGAATGGCCCTGTCAGCTGTCACACAGGTTGTCAGTGAAGGGGTAAAACGCCACGCATGCGCGTGATAACGCCGTGACGTTAAGCCCATCGACGCCAAGCTAGGTGTTGGTTCCAAACCAATCAACGCCGAGTTGGTTCCCCCTCCACTGACAATCTTGTGTGACAGGACCATTCCTGGCAACGCTGCTCATACACTCCACCAGGGATATCAGGAAATAGTCTACCGTAGTGGAGGGGGAACACGTATTAAGTTTATCTTAAATAAGAAATAAAATGTATAATAATTTTTTTTATAAATAAGCAGTCTTTAAATTTTTACGAACTTTGGAACAAATACAATAATTTTAACATTAAACAAAATAAAATTATCATTTAATGTAAAATCTAGAACTGATGCAACACACGTTCATGTAAAACATATCATTTTATGACAATCGAATATAATAGTAAGTAATTTTCTGTAACAACACTGAAAATTTTGTAAATTTGTTTTATACATTATTTTGTACTTGAGAATTTATTTCTTAATTAACACATTCGTCATAATTGTAGAATACTGTCAACTCTGACGTTCTGGAATCAATAAAAAGTCTAGGCAGAAGTAGTAACATAAATTTTGAATATACGAATTGATGACAGTAGAAACATTTTGTATGCTGATATAATTTGTGTTATGGAGATAAGGAACATCTAAATAACGTTTCAAGGTCTGAACGCACATGTATGTATGTATACTTATGTAGATCCATGCGATGTTTATGTTAATGTCTGATAAAATGTGATGCAACCGACCAGAAATGATTCACCATGAAAAAGCAAATATAAAGTTTAGAATGCAGTTTTTTCATTGTTCGCGTAATATTCAAAAAAGTGGCCACTATAATACTGTAGATTTGATACGGATTTGTTTCACAAAATAATACTGTGATATAATAACATACAATTCAAAATAGTATAACAAGTTTGAAAAAATATTTCTTATCAAATTATGGAAAGTCCATATTGTTGCAAGTAAAGTTATGCTTTTCGTATTAAATTTTTATGATCTTTTCACGACTTCCTGTCTCTTCAATGTAAACACTTGCAAAGTAAAGATAGGTTCACACGATCCGTCTAGCCGGCGGCAGACTACCGCCCGTCGAAACATTCTTGAATGGGTTTTACTTGATGACGTTGGACGGTCGTCGAACGGAACAAAGTGAATGAATGTCACCATGTAAAACCCATTGAAGAATGTTTCGACGGAAGCGGTAGCCACCTAGACGGATAGTGTGAATCTATTTTTACCAGTGCTAACTGGTTGCACCATGATTTTTCGTAAACATTACATCAAGAATTTCTCAACTCAACAACCTTTGTAATACAAATCTATTAATAATTATGAATACGGCATAAATAAAAATCTTGAAAAATTGAATTAATCACAATTTTTCATATTTTCTAATACATACAGACATAAAATTTGACATATCTGAAAATTAAAAATATATGTCACATTCATAATCACAGGCATAAATAACGTTTACTAACCTTTAATTTTATCAGACAATCAATGTATATATCTCGTTGCTGGATGAAGAACAGCTTCGGTAAGTACATGGATTAATAGTACGACACAATATCGTTTAGAACACGAGATATGAACAATAAGGTGGTCCATACAACACGTGCATCATTCGACAGAAACTATAGACAACGATGCAGTCACTAAGAATGGACCTTATCAATTATTGACAAAGGGCATGAGTCTCAATTGATTAAAAATGAATTTCTCGTAAAAATAATAAAAATTAAAGATACTTGTTTTTATATACCAGAGTAAAATGAACATATAATCTTT
This sequence comes from Andrena hattorfiana, assembly GCA_944738655.2. Taxonomy (NCBI): domain Eukaryota; kingdom Metazoa; phylum Arthropoda; class Insecta; order Hymenoptera; family Andrenidae; genus Andrena; species Andrena hattorfiana. The sequence goes on from OX122889.2 coordinate 26,914,321, forward strand.
TATGTTAGTAAAAATAATGATTAACGTTTTATTTCAGGTAAAAGTGTCTTATAAGTGTATTATAATATATGTATAATATATAATATTTATGTATTATTATAAACATATATAATATGTAATGTTCGTATATTATTATAAACATATATAATATAATGTTTATATATTATTAGTGCTAAATTTGCTTAAATTTATTCCTCCGATTTATCATACATTTTCATATTCGTTAAAAACTAATATGATTACAGAAAGTGATGACGATTTCAGCAACCAATAACAAGCTGCTCTCTATTATACATACATATCTTTTAACTGCATTTCGACGATTAATAATTAATAATCGCTATGGCGCGTGTTTAATAGCAGGATAATCACCAATATCAATTTTATGTTGAAGTAGACAATATCGCATTCTTCAACTTCATTACTATTTTTACCAAACGTATCCTCGAATTCTGTTAAAAGATCTTTACATCTCAATTTCTGGTACACAATGCATTTTTCCTTATTTTTAAATACCAAATTTTTTTCTTGCAGAGCTTTAGAAACGATATTTACCTAAATATACGTGTCGATCATTAATTGCCATAAGGTGTAAGCCACTTTTTAAGAGAACGTGACATCTCAATTCTGTATAATAATGGCACTTGATTATTCATTATGATACCATTAGTCAGCTATTAATAAAAATATATTCTTTCTTTTCAGATATGTTATTATAATTACTATCCTTTCACAGTATTTTTTTAAACAAAGTTCTTTCCTCATAAAAGTGAGAAATGGGAATTAATTCAATGGTCAACTGAACTGCTGAGTAAGTACTGTAAAAAACAATCACACAAAATTATACATACCTACTTACATATACCTCGCTCTTCATTACGCGACCAAGCGTGAATAAAAGCGTCGCGCTTCTGCTCGCAGCCGTAGCAGCGGTTAAAAGCGATCGGCTTGTTCGAAAGCACGAGTCCGTTTCCACGAACATATACTTATTACACTCTCTCGCGTGCACTCTATCTCGCAATTCGGTCTCACGGGCTGTCTCGCGTACGCAAGACGAGGAAAGGTACATCTGTACCGTAACCTAGATGAAAGAGAAGAAAGAGAGATAAAGAGGAGAATAATGAAATCACGACGTTGAACTGTATCGCAACGAGCAATTATTACGCTCCTATCACGTGCCCTCCATCATTATCCCTCTCCTTTTACATCTACGAGGCTCTTCTCTATCGAGGGACATTTTTATTGTCCCACAGATGCCTTCTCCGCTCGAATCCCTGGATACTCCGTGCTCCGGAACCCTTTCATTTCTCTACACGTTCAGTAGTATAACTGTATTGGAATCTCTTCGAGGCCCACCTACGTTCACCTTCTTTGTCAAGAAATACGAACGTACCTTGATCCATGAATGCTAATAGTCTTTGCTGGTTTTAAAATATTTTCAAGCAATTGTACGTTCCAAGAACATTGTTAGCGGTCAAATATTTACACAGAAAATGTATGTGGGTATATTCAAGGAAATCTCGTATTTTTAGGTGTGCCTCATTTCCGAACACACAATTGGTATATCTAATCACTCTGCGAATAGCAAAAATATGTTTTTAGCAAAACGCAATTTTCCTGAATGTTGTGATGATATTAAAAGTTTCAGGGTTTTAATGACTGGAGAATAATGGGATAACTGAGAGTCGAAGTATGTAGATACCTCTTATTTACTATTGTAGTATATTATTTACGGGCGGTAGCAATGACACGACTTGTGAATTGTAATAAACATTTTTACATTTTTTACATATTGTATTAAATACGGTATTGTAAAAATGTATTTTTTAGTTCTGTCTTTCCTAGATACACCCTTCAATGAACTGTAATTTTTCGAGTCACAGTTTAGGAGCGTTGGCGAACGAGATTTATTTCTTCCTCAATGATTTCAAACGAAATTTGTTTTTTTTTTCAATTTAAAATCGTTTTTATTTCTTAATTTTTTAAATATTCTAAATATTCAAAAAAAATTATTTATATATAAATATCCTTCTTACATAATAATTTAATTACCGAGCTTTTATAATGATTCATCGTTGTATTTCTGTGTGTGTTGTTGTATACTTTTAAAATAAGTATAAGTGCATAATGTTACTTTCAACTAAAATAATTTCTTTAATCACCTGGTCTAATTACTTACTATTTTGATATTTAACATATCAAAAGTGTCACTGAAGTTTGTGAGGTATATATATGAATAGGTAAATATTACGTTACTGAATGTTAAACATCGTTTTCCTCAATTAAATTTCAAATATTTACCATTGCTATTTTTTAAAATTTTAAAAACATTCATCAACTACTTTCATTATTTTGCTTTCCTGGTGGTCCAAACTCTTCAAATGCAGAGGTCAATATACGTTATTTCTACAAAGTTTTCATCATCAAATCCTTAAATCCTTAATATGAACGTCTGTTGGTGAAAGGTCGAAGGAAATGCAAGATGTACCTAATACATAAACATATTTCAATTTGCTAAATCTTCGTATGGTACTTGTGATGTACCTACGGGTTTAATGATCGGGCTTTGTTTGCCTGCTAACATTACATATACACTATGTATATATAATAATAATAAAAATAAATCGTCTTTATTTCATCATTTACAATACAAAACATGTAAACAATTAGTATAATAAATGACAGAAAGGGCGAGGCTCAGCGTGGCTGTTATTATGCCTGACCTGACCTGAAATATACCTACACTAATAATTTTCTGTGTGTAATTGCCACGCCGAGATTTAATAAGCTTTATATCTTGCAAGTCCTGCAAGCTATGTATCTATATGATTATGAAACAGTACCTACTACCACTCGCGGTTATCATGCAAATTCTGTTTTTTTATCTTAACACTTTGCATGCGGGCGCGGAACACTTATAATTATGATCACAGTTAAGTGACAATTTGTTTCAACCGTGAATTTTTTAGGTTTCTCAAAATAGCTATCTGCATTTATTTAGAGTTTTAAACGTTGCTTCACATACATTAAACCCATTCATCCATCTTCTTCAATTTGTGAATATTTGTGAAGCGGTGAACAGTCATAGAATAATTAACATTTATTTGTGAAACTAATTTTCAAATTTCTACATTACTTTCAACTGTTCACGATTTCATTTATTGCAATATTATAAACGTTTCATATCGTATTTTTGCATCTGATCATAGTTACCTTTATTATTACTGCTTCCGTGGTTTTATTTGACAAAAACTTCGTAGCCTGTCTTATTGCACAATCCATTTTCGGGCGAGGTACGCTATGAAAGACACATTGATAAACATCGACTTCTGTCAGAGGACTTCCTATCGGTTCTTACTCCACCCACTTGGCAAGGACTTGATTCGCCTTAGGCATATCTGTTGTAGGAAGCCATGAACATGCACACAGAAAAAACGATCGCTATTCCATCACGTACTCCTATGTCACCCATGGAGGTATTAATAACTCGACATTGTTGCATGAATTTCACAAACAGTTTTTTGCTCGACAAGTAAAACAAGATTAAATACTTTATAAAAGTTGCCTGAACTTGTTTAAGTCTAACTTCGATAGCAATTAATTTTTTGAACGGTAATTATGCAGAAAAGGTGTTTCAGCACAGATTTCAATGACCTTGAAATATTTTGTGAAGGACCACATTCTGAACAACTTTTCTCCATATACATAACCGTCGCTCGGCTCTAGTTCTCGAGATATTCGCAATAATCTCTGATCGGTAAAAAGCTGGTTGGGGCTAGATTTGTTAAAAAGTGTGTTTCAGAAATGGATGACTTGGGGATTTTAACTCTTTCGACCCTGTTGTTAAACATATGTCCCAGTGAATTTTTGTGATCGTCTGTGGAACAATAAGTACGTGCCACATATGTGCGTTGTTTATTCTATTTTAGTTAATCTTATTATATACTACTATTTTTAATTGGCAATTATGAAAATAAGCAACGTAATAACGTGCTGGATAAGTTTTATTTTGGTTGGGTATCTAGCTGCAGAGTTCTAATGATAGAACTCTCGCGTTTCACAAACGTACCTAATTGAACAATTCTCTGAAAATTTTTATAGCCTTTCAATTTATAGTATGATATAACTGTTTTGCTTAAAAAGCTTTTTGAATTATTGCTTTTATTTATCTTATTGAACATAGAGAATGTGCCTATAGGTTCCAGTAGGTTTTTCCAATTTTATTCGTGAACACGGTGAAAATATTTTTTCCTGAGGTCGGATTCAGATATATTGGCCGGTGATTCTCCCATCATACCGCTTGCCTGCCACGGTGCTCTTTTTCTCAACGTTTTCAGACTCGCTCTCGTTCCATCTCGCTCTCGCCTTCGCAGAACAAGAGTGAGCCAGATGTATTGGGGATAGCCACGGCCACCTCCAGTAACAGGCCGGAACATAGTGAATTTGGCAACGCTGTCATCAGTCCTATTTGAATTTTTATGAAGCATTTCGCGCGTTTTGACTGGACCACTGCACGGCCGCTTCTGGTACCGGCCGGAACATAATTATCGGACTGATGGTTGTTCGAAATGCGGTGTTGCAACATCGTAGGTTCCAGCCTGTACTAGAGACGGCCATGGGATAGCGCCAAGCTCCTGGTGTGTAGACCAAACTGAGTTCTTAGCGTAGAAATACATACATCAGAATAGGTGTGCGTTAGCAACGAAAAAATTCAGGAGCTTTATTGGTCCTTACATTGATTATTTCTCGATAGCTTCATCTCGTAATTAGTCTACGCATAGCTTCGTAATGCACACAACTATTACGCTAAGAATAAATAACAGCCAAACGGCTAGGTTCAGGCAGAGCCGAGCAGCGTTCCCGTTACCCCACCATACCCTGCGAGGGCCTTGCAACTCCAACTGACAAATCCACGATCATCAAATGGTGGTGGCTGATTTCTCCTCGATCGCTGTTCCCGAAAGCGAATTCACCGGCAAATATATCTGATACCGACTTTACTTATTGTTAGTAAAGTAACTACGGATATAGTTCCGAATGGCCCAGTGGCCGATCGACACGAGGTTTGAGGAGAGGGCTAGGGAGGGGGTGTATAGACCTTAAATCTAAAATTGTAGCATCGGGTATTCATTAGTTTCCGAGATATTAATCCCAGTATTTGATGCACTAAATCGTTAAATAATAGTGAGATCACGGATATCACAACAGATTTTATTTAACCCTCAAAGGTCACACTGTGTTATACTAATCTAGTCCGTCAGGAATACACCTAGCATTTCTGAACAGTAAGGTCTGGAAAGTTATGCCTTTGGTGGGAAAATGTTTGATACCTCTTCTACAACCCCCCCCCCCCCCACACACACACACAGGATCGCTAGTATGCCTGCTAGTGTTTCGAAATACATTAAAAGTAAAAGTCGATTTAGTAGTGAATATCTTTTTTTCTTCGATAACTTATTACTTATATGTACAGTACTTTTGAGTTACCAAAAGTGAAATACAGTATTGTCTCCGTATGTGCTCGGTTTGGTGTACACGATAGGTGTTCGTCGCTACCCCCACCACTTCTGTCTCACTCTTGTCCGGCGAAGGCAAGAGCGAGATGGAACGAGAGCGAGCGAGAGCCACTGAAAGCGAGCGAGGACGGTACGAGACAGACGACGCGTTGATGTTTTGTCTCCCTCCGTCTTTCGGGCACCGTGACACTCCGTCCTTTGCGTGCGCGATGGTCGCAAGCACTTAGGTGAGCACGGGAACCGCATCGTAAAATCGTGACGCAGGCCCGGCTCAAGCCTTTTTTGCGCCTTAAGCGAACTTGTCAAATTGCGCCCTTTATTATAATACATTTATTTGAGATTATTTATGACTTGACTCTGCAAAATTAGGCGACTGCCTAGGGCGGAAAGTCGACAAGAGGTACAAAATGATATTTTCATTACTGGTATTGTGGAAAATAAACTTTAAAATTAAATATTACAAGTTGTACTATAAGTGGATTAAACTACGAATACAAATTCAGAGTAAGCTTATCAATAATCTCAAATAAATGTATTATAATAAAAGGCGTAATTTGGCAAGCTCGCCTAGGGCGCAAAAAAGACTCGTTTCGTGCCTGGCTATCTGACCGTGGCGCGCATGCGTCGAGCAGTCACGATTCCATCTGAGTGCTCGCACCCGTCGCGCACGCTCGCCGCGCACGCAAAGCGTTGCATCTCACTCCCCCCTTCGGCCAGAAAGGAGCGAGAAACGAATACTCGGAATTAGGGATCTGTTCACGATAGGAGTTCAACGCCGGTCCCGACCAGCGAGCACATACGGAGACAATACTGTACATGCTTTTTGAAAAACGGAAACGCAGATATAAATAAGTAATTACATACATTTTGTTAGTTTTACTACATTTGTGGAATAAATTATTATTCCAACCATTTCATCGTATTATTTGACATTTTTGTATTCGATTTTGTGATTTTGTTTTTCTCTGTGACCGCTATTTTTGATCCGCCATTTTAGATTTTCAAACCATCAGTAAAATTACTTTTGACACTGTATACTTAATGCCAGATTTTTCACAGAGAACATTCGTTCGGTAGAAGTAAAAGATTACTCAACTTCACCTGGCCAAATAATTATATTTTTTTTAACCAATCATACTAACACATTTTTCCCTCAAAGTATGACTCGAAACTTTTCAATTGCTGTATAATAATTAAACCCTCGTATATTTTTCTGAAAAGAAACCGTGATTATACGAAAAAAAAATGTTTTCAGAACTTTCACTAACATGATCTCTTTATTTTCAAGATGTCTCGAATACCAGACGATTTATGACTAAATCACATATATATATTCTTTTTCCGTATTGTCTTACGAATCGATGAAAAGAAAAAACATTAAAAACCGTGCAACACATCCAGAGATGTAGGCAAAAGAACATTCTGGGTTACGTTAATCCACGTGTGTCTGTAGCGGGAGGAAATGATAGTGTGACCTCTGAGGGTTAATATAAGCGTGCGATGTAGTTACATTCGTTTCTAAGTGATTGAAAGTAGAATTGGAAACTCCACCAACAGTTGCAGACCACCCTGAACGTATACCTACCGTTCACTCCACTATTAGATACGAAGAGGTAGATAAGACGGTCTTTCCAGCAATTATAAGCGACGGTCATTTATCTTTTCAGTAATCAGATGACGATAATTCAAATTGTTATTGATCAGAGAACAGAAGGGGTTAATGACGTTAAGTAATTTTAAGTTATCGTTTGTTAAAACGGCATTTCAGTGGTTTAATATTAACACAGTAGTCCAGGATACTACAACGAAAAGCTGTTGACTACTTCTCGAGATTATTGGTAATTATGTACTTTAGGTTTTCATCATCGATTTTGATGAAATTTAAATGTGTTATAAAACTCCACATTCTGAGCAACGTTTTCCTATACACATTATCGCCGCTCGGACTCAGTTTCTAAGTTATTCGCAAAATAATTTTTAAATTTCTTGCTTTCCTTTTATAATTTGAGTTAGTTTTGGGTTAGATTTGCTAGATTGGTTAGACATAACTGAAAATACAGAACAGACTCGTGAAATATCTCCTCTGTGGCTGTATGGCGCTAGATAGGGTGGGGGGGGGGGGGGGGGCGGAAGGCAGCCGCTAATATGTGTATGTAGTGTGGACTGCAAATTTTTAAGAATTAATTTGGTTATAATTTTATTTAATTGCACAACCGTAGCTAAAAAAATCTAGCTCCATACCTAGACCGATATCTTGGAAACGAACAACACAGATTCCGAGTAAATACCAAAATATTTTTATGAATATCTCGGAAACTAAAGCCGAGTGGCGGTAATATGTATAGGAAAAAGGTATTCGGAATCGTGCCCCAATAACATATTTCAAAGTCATCGAAATCAGAGATGAGAATCTAAAGTAAATAATTAACAGGTTATCAAATCGTCGTGCTAAAAATTGATGTGTCGTTAACATTTATTCCATTCATGCCATGCGTATTAATGTTTTGGTTCTACAAATCCTGTGGTGGCAACAATAGGACGATAAAATACGATTTAAATACGGTATGCGTCAAATGCATCGAAAACGTCAGAACCAGGAACGTGCATGCCGCGTGAATCGACACACGCCAGTGAACCCGAAGAAAAGACTGACAATGAAAGGGGGTCAGATGAATGGCACACGCGCAACGCGGAATAATTTCGCGCTGTTTGCCTTTTAACTTCCTATTGCTGATTCAGTGAATAATTAACTAGGCGATAAATCTGTAAAAAGCCAAACACATTTGATATAATATTAGTACATGTTCAGAAATCACACAAATATTTGATATTCGTTTAACGGCCACTTTATTATTGCCTAATCTATTCTGTTGTAAAAATCGCACTTAAAGGTATGTGCCGTGACTATTTAAAGTTTATTTTAATGTAATTCTTTTAATGTAATTAATTTCCTGAGAGTTGAAACATCTGTATGGAACTGCAAAGTTCATCCAAAGTTACACAACCGATATCGCGACATCTTCCATTACTTAATGCTATAAAATTGCGTGGTTTAAACGGCCATTAGAAAAATGTCAACAATATCAACCAATCTAATATTACAACTAATCTAATATTACGCCCAAGGTTTCGCGTAGTTTTACGTCACTACACCATAAAACCTGCATAATCGAGTGTCATAGAAGTGGACCACAAGTTTACATTGAGATAAATACGACTTTTGAAAATGCAATGCATTTAATATCAGCGTCTCAGGTATGTACCCGAGAACGATACATTCTAAATTATTAGATGTAATGTATCATAATAAAGTAATGAACATAATTCGACCCCTCGCCACATTCTAATATTGGTTCATATGTATGTACACAACTGCTTGCAAGTTGCATCACCCATGTATTTCTAATGTTCACAACCAAGTGGCAATTTTTTTAGAAATATTTATTTACGTTACAGTAAAGATTAGCAGACAGATATATTACAAGATTGCGTCTTTGGAGAATTCTAGAAAATAATTTAAGATATGGAAGGTTGTAAACTGTTGGTTTGGATCTGTACATTTACTATATGGCCCCTTCCATTTATGAGGAACTTCTCAATGTTTATAATGACGTAAATTTTTCATCAACGAGAAATTGAAAACTGACAATAGGAAAAATACGCTATATTTTTAATGAAATAGAAAACTCGATTACTAAAAATTCTCTTCAAATAAATGCAAAATTTGTTGAGCGGTAATTGGGAAATGCTTGTAAAAATAGATTAATACTTATGAGTGGTATTGCATACAATTCATACACTGTAAAATAGACTTTAGCCGTCTATCCGAACTCAGCTCATTTCAAAGTACCCCGCCTAGTGATCGATCTACTGAATTTACTGCTAAACACTTACACATCACAGGAATTATTATCAAGCAATATCTTAAGTATACGTACAAGCATGTTGCACGAGATTACTTTTTTGTATAATTCAATTTAAAAATCTAAATGTGGAAATAGAATATACAAACTGCAAAAAGCATTAACTCACGAAGTAACAGGAGATTATAATTTTCACAGATTTAACAATTAAAATATCTATTTGAACCGAATGAACTGAGATGATGGAAATCAATACTTTTGATGAAATTAAAATTTTAGATCTTTGAATTCTATGTTGAGAAAAAAATTCTATTCGCTTATAAATTTCATCGATAGCATATAAGTGTTATATATACACAATGTGACCATTTCATCATAACTACAACTGTTCTTTGTAAAACTGATTTCAAAATGGTCCTCGTTAAATGTACGTATATAGAAATGTAATTGTTATCACCGTTGCAAGACTTTTATCTCACTTCCATGAGTTACCACTTTCCGGAAGGTCTGTAAAAAAATTAAAAAGTCAGTTAGCCGAGAGCAATGCGAAACCTCAGATTGAGAAATGTGTATCGATACACGCAACGGTAACCCCGCAGAAAAGGCTGAAAGGGAACCAGATGCCTGCTCTACGTACATATGTACTATGTAGAAAGGTCCGTGATAGGTTGCACGTCTCTCGGTTCCTCCTGCAGGTAACAATGAACAAGTTGCAAACGGTTGCAATATAACGTATATAGTAACGAGGGACACGTGCAGCCACCTTTCCTTAACCTTGGATGAAGGAAGCCTCTAACCAGATCAAGAACTACACAGGTAATAGTGAACGCATTCGAACGTGTAAAATACGGATATACATACGGATTAAATTTTGATTACATTTCGAACTTAACCGATGGCAAGAAGTAACATCAAGTATCTGTGACAATCTTTAAAAAAAGCACAGTGATACAGATATTTTAATTTATAATAAAAATATGAAAATTTCTTGTTTTTTGTAAGTAGTTGAATTTTCATACGAAATAATTTAAGTAAGTATTATGTACCATTATCACAACTTGGTCTTAATGGGCTCGTCCCGTAAATAAATAAATATTGTTGATAACTATGGGATGCGTATTCAACTTAATTTTAGCTGTATACGTATTACCCACTAGCAACCTACCCCCGCGCTTTACTTTGGGCCTAACAGATATTAAGGGCTCCATGAAAACACATTTCACCCCTTTTCACCTCTAGTGGTTGATTAGGGCAAAATCCTAAAATTGGTTTTTAGCCATTTAGGTGGTAAACTTTTGAAGAAAAAGCCAAGTTAATATCTAATCGGGCCGAAGAGATTTTAAGAAATCCGTGAAAACACATTTCATTCCTTTTCACCCCCTTAGGCGTTGATTAGAGCAAAATGCTGAATCTGGTTTTTAGGCATTTGTGTGGGTAACCTTTGTAAGTAAAAACCAAGTTGATATCTAATCGGGTCTAAGACCCTTTACCCCCTTCGGATTGGAATTTCAAAAATCCTTCCTTAGTTAGTGTCTACGTCATGAAAACAATGTAGATATCTTCCAAATTGCACGTTTCTAATTTAAACGGTTTGAGCTGGTTGTTGCTGAGTCAGTTAGGACTTCTGCTTTTATATATATATATATAAATGAATAAATAAACTTCTTCTTATATATATATATATATATAAGAAGTTTATATATATATATAAATGAATAAATAAACTTCTTATATATATATATATATATATATATATATATATAAGAAGAAGTTTATATATATAAATAAGTCCTAACTGACTCAGCAACAACCACCTCAAACCGTTTAAATTAATAAATAAACTTTTGGGGAAGAACCTAAGTACATACAGCATTTTCTATAGATAGATATATATATGCTGTATGTACTTAGGTTCTTCCCCAAAAGTTTATTTATTCATTTTTTTTTTAAAGTAAGACAACAATCTTCGAAATTGTAAATGTATATTAAGTTTTCCATACTTTTTGTTGGTTTCGCAACTGGAATAAAATGAATACACGAACGCAAAAAATTAAACGTAAATAACCCTTATGTCCCTAAATACGATTGTATAAAACATAACTTTATATTTTTGAAAAATATATTGTAACGTGATTTACTACTACAACGTCGCGTCGGCGCGGCGTATACGGAAACAGAAAAGAAAGAATTGACGAACAAGAAAACACGTGATTCGTGAACTTGACAGCCGCTCTTGACGTCAACATATGCTAATCTACATACGTTTTAGAGTATACTATAATCTGATACCGTAATAAATTAATCATTTCGATACTGTAACAGTATAGGTATGTATACACATTTTTTTTACGATTCTTAAAGAATGGTGAGGAAAACAAAACTAATCCAATAGAAGCATACTCACTACGATGAGCAGACACAATTACAAAAGAATGCAATTATTAACCATCAAATTCATTTATCGCTTCGAAGTATTATAAATTTTTTTTGCTTTTTCGCTGTACAATTATGCACTTATGAAATCAACGGGATACAAACAATTCTCTCTGTCCCAGTGATCTTTCATTTATTGGCTGCTCCTTTGCTTTACCTGATAATTTATCACGACTATACTATAAATAATCAATGATAGAAGAAGCAGAGATACTATCGAAAAATATAATAATAACAAATTATTATGGTAATTATAGAACTTTATCTTAAAGATGATTAATAATACGTAATAATAATAATAGAATTTAGATTGAACATTTTAAAATACCTATAATGAGTGCAATGTGTCTGATGTTTACATTAAAAACAGCTATAGAAAAGGATATTTGTGTCTTACATACGACCACTCGTCAGGTCATATAATATGAGGAACGAAGAAAATTTCTTAGAAAATTACAAAACCAAGCAACAATCTTAAATGGTAACAGATGGAAAAATAAATCGCCAACTCATCCATATTATACACTTTGAAATTTCCCACTTACAATTACATATCCTATCAAAATGCAATTAATCGGTCAGCAGAAGATAGTAAATGTAACCGGAACCAAGGCCTCGTTAAAAGAGAATAAAAAAAGGAAGGTGCACGTGGCACGAAGAAAGATTTCATAATTCCATGGATACATGTTGCACATGCACGACAATTCCGTGATTCACGCATGCTTATGCACGCGTAACGGTAGCCATAAATTATTATGCTATAGCTGTAGGACCTTTTATTATCCTTCGCTACCTGATTTTAATGAATGCATAAGGATCTTTACAATTCTTTCATCCCATAACAGTCGTTTCTAGGATAAAAGGGAGAGACTCCCGCGCTATACATAATCCCATATTACAACTTTAAACAGTCAGCAAATTCTGTACAACCATGTGTAGTTATATATTGTAGAAATGCGTATGACCCATTCCTCCTGCAAACGTTCTCTTACTTATCCTTTGTTTGTGTCTGTTCATAGTAAATCGATCAGTATTTTTTTCGATTATTTCTGACCGATTGGAATTCGAAGGTGACAAGCACAGGACCAACGCCCACATACTTCAAGTATCGTTCCAGCTATAGATCATAATGAATTAACGATTCTGACGCAAGAGTGTTCTCCTTCTTTTTTTTTTCTATTACTGCAAATATCAAACGTCCGTATTCAGGAAACACAATATTCGATTATCGATTGGTATATGACACCTATTGTGCGACACTAGGGTGGCTCTTATTTTCGACTTTCGAATTTTTTTCGCGAAACCCCCAGAATAGTTCCAAATAATAAAAAAAAATTGTGTAATGTTTGAGCTCGATTGGGTAACAGGACCCCTGACCCTTGAACATTTCAATAATTATTTAACAGCTCAAAAAGTCGATTTTATATAATATCCTCAAAGTTATTGATTACATAAAAAAAATGTCAAACAAAAATTGTAGATTCAGACAAGGAGCATCTTTTATGTTCTATTACTTTTGTCTCGAGTGGCAAACGGTTTCCGAAAGAAGTCCGAAAACTGAAATAAAAACATTTTTCTTTCATTTTTCATTTTGAAAGTTCAAATCCTTCTCGCACATTTTTTATTTGTAAAGACGAAAGAATTGTAATTCTTATTTTCGAGGACTATTTTCTAACCATTTAAGTGGGGGTATATACCGAGATATGACAAAAAGATCGATTATTTTCCATGTTTCATATGTTATGAATATTTCCTGAAAATTTGGGTTCGAAATACACCAAAATATCGAAGATATATGACTACCCACCGGATCACAAATACAGGAATACCTTTCTGAGTGAAAACTACTTACTAGGGTCCGGCTAGTTTCACTCACATCAGACAGACACGGAAACTGAGCGCTTATTTCTACTTACGACTAACCGGGCACGACCGTCAGGGACGCCAAATTTTCTCATAATCAGTATCACAATAAATGTCGAAGAGTCGCGCTTCATCTAGCAGTCGCGTGCAACCGTCAGCCCTTGTTTCCACTTGCGACTAGTCGTGCGCGACTGATCGCGAGTGTCATGCGGCTACAAAATCCTTTGTTTGAGCCGCGCGCGACACATACCTACGACAGAAAATTTTGCAGCCGCGGCCCGCGAGACCGTCAGTTGCACGCGGCTAGTCGCAAGTGGAAATAAGCCCTAATTTCACACCTTCGATTTCACGCTTCAGTGACAGCGAAAGACACGGTGTGGTAGACACTGATTTTGACGAGCATCGACAGCTGGATCGTTTATTCGAATAGGCCTTAAAAATCGAGATATTTACATGTAAACTATCAAACATTTTGTAGTACGATTAATTACACAAAAAAGTAATTTACAGAATTTAAAGCTATTTTCGTTAAAAATAGTCCGATTTACATGGTAACTTGGTGTCATTTAATTGGAAAAGCATAAGGAATCGATTGGTGCAACTTCCGAACAGATTCGATGAGAAATACGGAACTTGACACATTGCACTTTTTAATATATAGTGTTTATATTGTCTCTATGGTCGTACACAATCGATTGTAAATATCCCCCGTAAGAAGATATCTAAACCAATGTATTTGAAGTCATCTGACTTGAACGTAGTTTACGTGCTATTACATTTACTGCGCTAAATTTAATATTATGGGAATCATATTATGAAACAAAATTATATGGTTCCACTTAAAAAACTCAAAGTCATCTTGATTTTGGATTGCAAACAGGTTACATCCGAAATGTCTGTTACTTCTCTATATTCTCCATTCAACATAGTTAAACTTCTTAATTTTTTTGGCTGTAGTTCCGAATGGCTATAGTAGCCGATCGACCTGAGATTTGAAGGGGGGGGGGGGGAGGGCGAGGAAGAGGTGGTGAGAGTGCGTGGACCCTAAATCTAAAATTGTAGCTTTGGGTATTTATTAACTTTCGGTATTTCTGTTGACTTATTCCGACACAACACTTTCCAATTTGTCCCGGGTATTAGTACTCGTTCAGACTAAATTTGCACGAGGAGCGCGCGACTGTGGTTACAAGCATCGCACTGCAGCGTGCAACAATTGTTTTTTTCTGTCTTCGTCGAAAACGAACATAAATGATACGCGCCGTTATGCGACGGAACGATCACAGTGAATGAGCAACCTCGCCTAAAGTAACTGTATCTTCCAAACGGGTGAATTCTTGAAGCTAAAATTTTATATTTGGGTTCATCTCACATTCTACAAAACACCCCCGAAATTTCATCTCGATCGGCCACGGGTGCCTTTCGGAATAATATCCGATTAAAATAGGATACTCTTGAATGTGGGATTGGGGCATCGAAGGAATACATAAGAGAGGAGCCAGAAGATGGAGAACCAACGCTGGCGAAGTTGATTGGAGTAGGTTGACACAAGCCGGAACTACGGAAGATCGCGAGGTTCGAATCCCCTTGGCGACGTCTCCGCACACTATTTTTCTGCGGCTTCTACAAGTGGCGTCAGAAGTCGGATGAAGGCCGCAGAGGGGGGAGCATTATCGACCACATGAAAGAGAGAAAGAGAAGCGCGTGTTCTGTGACCGCCAGAAGAGAGAAAGAGTGAGAGAGGGGTGAACAATCCAGTAACGAAAAGAGGTGTCGCTAGTTACACGCTGTGTCCAACTTTTGAGAGTTTGGATTGGTGTACCTCAATTCTTTTTCCAATTTACATGTGCTATTTATATTATTTTATAAAAATTGTAAACACAAATCAAATTGAAAATTGAAAGTAGATTATAAATGTATATACTATTAGAAACAATATATTTTTGGAAGAAAGTAGAACAATTATTAGATGCTTTTAAATGTGTATATGCATCAATCGATTTAAACATGAAACAACAGAATCTGTTCAATTTCTGCTGCCAACCTGCTGTCAAGTTATGTCAGCAGGACATACTTACTGGGTATGTTTAATTGACCTCTGGTAAATCTACAAAATTCTACAAAAAATTCACTGTAATGTGATACGCGCAAACCATAGATATCAACACAATCAAGAAAATGGTTGTACCGAATCTACAGAATAATTAATAGATCGGATAAAAAGACAATAAAGAAATTTAACGACATAAACGTGTATGTACTTCGCAACAACTCGTTGATATGAGGGCCATTGTAACACCAAAGTGATAGCTGTTGGCCTTCGCTCATGGGGAAGTGATCAACTTTTCTCAAAGTGAGTATATGTGTATCGATAGTGGAACCATTTGCTCTTGCAAAAGCGTTCCCCACTACGTTAAATTCTATTGCGGTTTAAAACTGATACAATACAGTGATTACAATTGGCACGTTCTGATATTACCTACATACAGAATGTCTCTCGATGAGCGTCGCGTGTGATAATTATTGAACTGAGTGTTTAGCATTATCACTTTTGACATAGGATCAGATGAACTTAAGGCAAAATCTTCTTCCATGCTTTTCAAGGACATCTGAAGGTCACTATCTCTGGATTCCTTTTAATGTATAATGCTATATTTTAAAAAAATATCGGCGGTCTCGTTTTAAGTACGTTAGATAAGATGACCTTGAAATAAATTGGTTAGGCTTGAGTAATTTCTCGCGAAATAATCGATGGATTGCATAAATATTTTCTTTTTTAGTATAATCAAGCTGACATTACTTATTATAGAAAAACAGATAACGTATAAACTTAAATAATTAATTATTTACTTTGAAATAATTGAGCTAATCTTGATAAAATTTAAAAAACAAATTTTAGGCACTATCGGGCCCGATTTTGGGAAAATTATTTTGCGGCTGTGCAAAGTTAATGCATCGATATTTGGCAAAAAATCGCTCGTTTTTCGAGTGTAAAAAAAATCTAGACAAAAAAAAGCAAAAGCTCCCGATAACGCTTAGATTTTTAACCCTAAAATAAGCCTGCAAAGCCGCGAGTAAATCGGTTCATTAATTTTGGAGTTACATATGTGTGTCACCGATCTTTGAAAACATGATTTTGAGGAAAATGTGTTTAAAGTTTTGGGTCTGAGCGCTCCACCGACGAACACCCGCCTACTTTCACTCGTATAAGATTGTCAATTGTGGTCGGATCAACTTGACACTTTCAGGGAATATTTTCAAGACGTTGTACTTCAAGAAAATATAAAAATCGATTTTTCTAAAATTTTTAGGTAGGCCTCCCCCCTTAAATCGATTGATGCATAGAGGCATTTGAAGGGTATTAAATAATTTTTCTACTTTTTTCCAAAAATATTTATTTTTTCTTTAATAATATAGATATTATACATACAAAATTGCGGGACAATCCGAAACATGATGAAAAAATAAATCGAAAAGTCCTTTACCGTTTTGGGATCCGCGGTTTCGTCCTCGAGGTATTAACAGTTGAATATAAGCGGTGGAACTTCCGGGCCGCGCAGTTTAAAGTCGTAATAGTTGAGCGCGGAGCAGTGACCCCTACATGCGCACACAAGAGGCACGCGTAGATACAGACCCACGCACACAGTAGAGCCGACCGCACTGGTTCAAACCGTGAAAATGTATTAGCGCGGTCGACTCTGTGTCTGTGGGTGTATGTGCGTGCTTACGCACGCTGCCGTGCGCTCAGCTGACTCGGCTTTAAAGGGTAGTTCCGGTCTAAAAATCGCTCGTTTTTATATCTCATTTTTCGAATGTTTAAGCTTTTAAGAATAAGAATAATCCTTTTACAAGGATTTTGTGAAATTCGAAAAATTTATGTAGGTAGAGGCATTTGAGTAGCGGCGAACGCATGGGTACAACCCGGCCACTCGGCACTCACATAAAACTTTAAACGCGTTTTTCTGGAAACAGTGTTCTTAAAATCGGTAAAACCAATATCTCGAAAAATTACTCTCCGAGTCGACTGAAACTTTTTTATTTTGAAGAATATACTTCTGTGTAGTGAAGATTGTTTTATACAACTATTAACATTATAAAATTTCTAAAAAATTTTAATTTTTAAAGGCGTTGAAAGGACGAAACATATAGGGAAAAAGTGATTTCAAACTTCAAGTGTCGTTACCCGTTTTATAAAAAAAATATCCCTTTTTGTAATATTTAATGGTATGTCCACTAAGTAGTAGGCTAGGTATAGTGCCTATACGAGCTATAGTGACTTACGTGTGAAGTCACTCAGCGGGATCTTACCCGTCACCCTGCTGGGTTACCGCTAAACGTGCCCCCCTACTACCTCTTGCAGGACTGTATTTAGAGAAGACCAGAACAAAAACGGGGCCCTAAGGTCCTAATAAGGCCTTAGTCTTAGGCCTGGTCTTCTCTAAATACAGTCCTGCAAGAGGTAGTAGGGGGGCACGTTTAACGGCCAGTACTCAGCAGGGTGTCGGGTAAGACCCCGCTGAGTGACTTCGCACCTAAGTCACTATATGTAGCTCGTATAGGCACTATACAATAGGGGTCGCCTGGTACCCCAAGGGCATCGTTCGGGACACCATAACCCCGGTGCTATTCATCCCTTATCACGATAGCTCCCACCTTGTGTTGGAAAGATCAATCATATTTACTATCAAATAAAAAATTGGATATCAATAATTACATAGTGAAATAGTATAAGTATAATAAAATATTTAATAGACAGTTACATATAAAAATCAATTCTTCAAATTTATGATACAAAACGGTATTATTTTATATCGAAGTCCCGAAATCGGATTACTTAAATTGGTGTTACATGATGCGGGATAAAACATATGAATCCAACATCTTCTAAAAAGAAAATTTCTAAATAGTTCCGAAAAAATGAATGTATAGAATTTTTTACACCATACAGACTTTAAAACCCTAACCAAATGATCGTTAAACCTATTATCAATCTTTTTTTGTTTATGTAATTAGATTGAATAGCTACAGTTTAAGAAAAACATAAATGTAATAATTTTCTAGTTGGTTAATATTTGTTACATTTAAAAAGAAACATTCTCTGTATAATATTCTCTACAATAACATTTCTTTATTTAGTTGAACAATCGTCATAATATAATTATAACGTCAACTACTAGATAAGAAAAATAAATATACATTTAGTGAATCCATCAAGTTCCAATATGTTATACATAGTTCAGAAAACTGATCTAACATATATCTCCTTAATATTTTGTATATTAGGCTTACAGATGTTCTGTTCTATTATGAATTCTATATAGGTAGACGAATTAATCCCTAAGTTATAACAAATTTAACAATGTCCAAATCTACCCTTATAAATTCAAACGAAATAATTAAAAGACATTTTTTAACAGCTATGTGTATTCACATTACACCAGACTTTTAATAATAATTGAAAGCTCAATCCAAATAAAGATTGTTATATAATTCATAAGTCAGAGACCAGAATCATATAAGAATAAAATACTTTCTTGAGAAGCAAAAACTTTATAAGAACAAGTTAATACTAACTACTTAGTAATACATATACACATATGGTATATAAATATGATAAACTAATATGAAATTTCGTATCTTCGGACATAAATCGCATGTAATATATGAAAGGAGCATGACAATTAATCTTTAATATCATCATTTATAAATGGTAAGAGTTACAAATTTGTATTTACATTACTTGTTAAGTTTAAATAAAAACTCCTTACATCTAACGTATTCAATCGTAATTTAAAAGATTACTAACAATGAATTTGTCATATGTATTTCGTAAAATCGATCAACAATACATATATTTGCTATGCGGCTCGTTTTTAAAACTATTTATTTGTGTCTTTTCGTGTCCACACTATTATTGCCAAACAATAATTAAAATAAGAATGAGCCAAAACACCACTCTCTTCTCGTACACAGCAGAAAATTGAATCATAAAAGTTACAATTTCTATATATCATATATCATTATTGAGTAAAATACACATCTTTTAATATTACATAGTCCATAAGACACATAATTTCCTATACTGAAGATTAACGCGATAAAATTGCTGTATTCTTTTTATTGCATACTAAAATAATTAGAAATCATTACGGAAGAATATAAAATCATTACATTAAACAGTTTTTATGTTTGTTTATGAACACACTGGCAATCTTAAGAACTTTGATTATTCTTAGGCTCAATCGATTCCACACTTCAACTATGCGACCGAAACTTACATCTACAAAATGTTTAAGTATTGTAAATATCTAGGAATATCAGAGCACATATAAAGCAATCTTATTGTCACTGCATGCATGAACTCTTTTCAAATATGTATAACATTATTCAAGTGAGGATTTTAATGTTAAATAATATGATTCAAAATCATTGGCCTGGCGACTTTTCATTTACTCCCTAATAAAATGAATATTACCAGTTAAGGAAACAGTCCAATACATTATTACTGGTATTAAATTATCTATTGTACAGTAAGAAATATGTTACTCTATCAGATATCACACATTGCAACAATTTATTACGATCTAATAGTGAAGAACACGAGGACGCGGATATTGAGTTCTGTATCATTTTAACATTCATGATTGGGAAATACTATTGGTGCCTGAACAACTATGATAATTGCAGCAAACCTCTGCATCACGCATCCCAGATTAAAAACTGTTATACACGAACCTTCGAGTTTAAGTATCATCACTATCGCTCTCCTGCTGATCTCGAGGCTCTTCTTCCATTGAAGGAACAGCGTCCACGTTTCTATCGAAATTGTGTGGATTCCACGGTGACAACCATTTGTTTACAAACCACCAATGTACAGATAATCTGCCATGATTACATTCTGCTCTTTCACATCTGCCAAGAAACTGGCAGGTGCCAGCAACGCTTCCACTCTGGTTTCTGATGCAGGAATCGTCACACGTGTGTTGACGTTCCGCCGAGCGATTAGCAGAACAAACAGAAGCGTGTGAAGTGGATGGATTATGTGAAGGAAACATCGGTCTGGCATTCGAGGATGTACTAGGTTCGTTATTCGCGGGCGTAGGTGCTGACGCATTTGACGTTGAAACGCCAGGATCTACACTGTTAGATAGATTTCCTCCGCCAGCTGCGTTTCCCAGAGTCGAAACGCAAGGTCTGCCAATATGAATTGTAGCGTAAAGTGGATTATTAACCGATGGACCAGTTCTATTAATCAAATCGAGATATCGACCGAGTTGAGTAGCAGAATTACAGTTAGACAGAACCTTACATCTACAAGAGCAATTATTAGGATTTCTACATTGACACTCCATTCGCAACGACTCGGTATGCCGGCAAGATGTAAATGGCAGTTTCACGTACGAGTATTCACCACGACAAAATGGACACCTGCAGTTTCTTGGTAACTGATATATATAGTGCCTGGAATTACCTGCCAGTTCATCTTGATAGCGTAATCTGTTATGTAAAGTATGGCAATGATGACACAAATACCTTGTATCTAAATGTCTGCAGAACCAACACATGCAGTTGTAACCAAGCGGATAAATTGTACGTCCAGTCGATGCGTAAGCAATATTTACAGTAGAAAAACAATTCCGACCTAATCTCCCTAATCGAGTTTGACAGAATTGGTTTGATAATCGCGATGAGTCTAAGTAAATTTGTCTAGGTTGGTCGTAGTGGTTTAAGTTTCTAGATTCCGTGTCGTTTAAAAAATTCGAAACGGCAATGTGATTCAAAATGTGGTATCTGTAACAACGAGAATACGTTCGGCCACTGTAAGAATATCGATCATCTATTCTCTCGTACATGTGGCCAGCCACATTATTCTGATTATTTTGAGATTCATTACGACCAACTTGGACATTGTTCTCGTCGTTTCCGTCGTCGTCATTGTCCAATCTCTCGTAAATATTCTCTTCTGGTTCCTGCGCCTGCCTGTTACGATTATAATTATGTACCAAATCCACTGGATTCTGATAATTTGGATTAAGGTTTGGGTACGCTTGCACCGAACCACCAGGTCGGTTTTGGAAGCCCCGCGGACCACGACCTGCATCCTGATAGCTCTCGTCTCTTTCTTGATTATTTCTGTTTTGATTCATGACTACAGCCGCCAATTCTCCATTTTCGTACCTTTGGCATACGCAACGCGAGCCTTGACAGTTGTGACCAGCACCGCGATAATGCTGAAGTACGTTCTGGTCTGCATTCTGGACTTGCACACCGCTGGGCCCGGCTTCTCGCGAATGATCCGACGTTTCGCCACTCGGATCCGTGTTCTGCTCTGTCATATGCCCAGCGGATTGCAACCCTCACATTGATGTTGTACTGGGCATTGGTTTGTCGATTATAGCCACTCCTGCATAGCTGCGGCCAACTCCCATACAAGTTGGAAGGGTTGTCCATGTATCGGTTCTCGGAGAATACACCTCTACAGACGCTAGGCTCGAGGAGCCATCATCACCTCCCACAACGTACAAAAGTCCATTTAAAGCCACGACACCTATAAAAAAAGATTGACTTCCTTTACATTTAGTTGAGGGTTGACTAACCGGTGGCCCGCCAGCCACCTGGGGCATCTCCACTAGGGTGGCTCTTATTTACTCTTGGTAAAAATTTTTTTTCAAGATTTTCTTCGGGGCACCCTCCAGAATAGTTCCAAATAATTAAAAAAAAATTCTGTGTAAAATTTGAGCTCGATCGAATAACGGGAAAGGTTGCCCCTGGGCCCTTAAGCATTTAAATCATTATTTAACAGCTCGCGAAGTCGATTTTATATAATATCCTCCAAGATATTGATCGAATAAAAAAGTATGTCAAACAAAAGTTGTAGATCCAGACAAGGGGCATCTTTTATGTTCTATTACTTTTTCTCGTGCGATAAACGGTTTTCGAAAAAAGTTCGAAAAACTAAAAAACCACTTTTTTTCCTCAAATGTTGAAAGTTTAAATGCTTCTAGAACACTTTTTATTTATAAAGGCGAACAAAGAAATGGAATTTTTATTTTTGAGGACTATTTTTTGAACATTTATGGGAGGGGGGCATATACCGAAATATGCGAAAAAGATACAAATATTTTTCTTATTTTCAGTGTTTGATATGTTATGAATATTTCCTGAAAATTTGGGACCGAAATTCGCAAAAATATCGAAGATATAGACTGTATAATTCCCGTTATCCATTCGAGGTCAAACTTTACACAGATTTTTTTTTAATTATTTGGAACTATTCTGGAGGGTGCCCCGAAGAAAATTCAAAAGTAGAAAATAAGAGCCACCCTAATCTCCACCTTGCTGCCACGCTGAACGGCCCTCTCCATGCCACCAGACTGTCACGATCGCAGCCAAAAAGAGAAGGAAAGAAGGAGGAATTCGACTGCGATCGTCAGAGTCTGGTAGGTATGGAGGGGGCCATTCAACGTGGTAGCAAGGTGGGGGTGCCCCCGGTGGCTCGCGGGCCACCAGTTGGTCAACCCTGACTTAGTTTATGAGTTATGAATTTTTTCTTAAACGTACAATATACATTATTTACAGCACTTGTCAGCAATCATCTAGTAATTTTAAATATATCTCTGTAATTAAACAAACCTAACACTTAATAATACTTGATATAATTTTCCGAAAATATTTCCTGTGGAATTAGATTTTAAATTGCAACAATTCTATTTTGAACAGAAATAAAATTAATTACCAGCATTTCTGCGACAAAGGGCCATATCACTAACTGGGGTCCACTGATTAGTATCTGGATTAAAAGCTTCCACACTTTTTCTAACCAAAGGTCCATCATGCCCTCCTACAGCATATAAAATCCCATCTAGAACGCCGACACCCGCGCCGCTACGACGTGCAGACATATCAGGTACTGGTTTCCACTGATCCTTTTCTGGATTGTAGCACTCAACGCTGGACAAACATTGTCGAGATGCTCCATCGTAACCACCAACCTGCATCATACATACTTATATATTAAAAATCCTAGGACAATTTTTCAGAATTTTTAATAATTATATTATTAAGCTTACAGCATATAGCAATCCTTTAACAACGCCTACACCAACACTACTTCTACGTGTTGACATTGGTGCAATTAATCTCCATTCGTGAGTTCTTGGATCGTACACCTCAGCAGAATTCAGACCAGTTGAACCATCAAATCCACCAACCTATTTTAGACACATACTCAATAACAAAAGAGAAATATTTCTAGAAATATAAGTGTACTGTTCCTGTATATATCATGAACCGAAATTGCACGAATATAATCATGCAGAAGGGATGCTAATCCTAATGCATTACTAAATATAATCATGCTCTAAGTTTATGAAAGAAAAAGACGAGATATGTACAGCGTAAATGCAATTTCCAAGGACTGCTACACCAAGTGTTGATCGTCTTGCTTCCATTTCTGGACAAGGAGACCATTGGTCTGTAGCTGCATCATAAATGTCAACTGTTCGTACTCTGAGCGACCCATTAAATCCTCCAACAGCATATACATGACCAGCAAGGACAGATAAACCTATATATCACAAGTTATACGATAGAACGTAAGACATAATAATATACTCAAAGAATTAATAATACTTAAGGGGTTAGGCCACCTTGGACGGAGCAAAATTGCAGTCACTTTCGGCATGTTTTTTAGGAAGATAATGAAATAAATAGAAAATTTAATATGAAGCCTGTTATCATACAACTTTCGCCAGAAAAAATCGTATTTTTTTCGTACAAAATGGCGGCGGTAGAGCCGTGATACGCAAGATCTTGAGGAGCGACATTTTCCACAGTGTTCAATCTCACGGCTATACCGTTTGACCTATAAAACGAAACCAAAAAGATTTATTTTCTGCATGCCTAAAACTAGAGAAGTACGTAGGGAAATCCAGAAACATTAATTTTTCTCGAAATGGTGAACATGGGGAGAAAAAGTGCATTTTTTTTATAAAAGTGTCAATTGCAAAGAATGTGTTTAAGATATCGCAAAACCGCTAGATACTTCTCTAGTTTTAGGCATGCAGAAAATAAAACTTCTTGGTTTTTTGTTCTAAGTCAAACGGTATAGCCGTGAGATCGAACACCGAGGAAAATGTCGCTCCTCCAGATCTTGCGTATCACGGCTCTATCGTCGCCATTTTATAGGAAATAAAATCGTATTTTTTCCGGCGAGAGTTGTACAATAACAGGCTTCATATTGAATTTTCTGTTTAATTCATTATCTTCCTTAAAAAAAATGCCGAAAATGACTGCAATTTTGCTCCGTCCAAGGTGACCTAAGCCCTTAAAAAGTTCCATTCGTAACATGAATACGACCTACCAGCTCTACAGCGACGTGTAGGTAATTCAGACACTTGATACCATTTTTCTTCTTTAAAATCGTAACATTCAACGCTCCTAATTGCTTTCGGGGCCTGTCCACCAACTACTAATAACACTTTAGGTAATCCTCTTGGTTGTCTAGGTTTTGTACGAGGTGTTTTAAATAACGACTTTTGTTCCCCTTTAAGTAAATGATACTTCAGAGCTTCAATCAAGAAGTCCTTACCTGAATAAGCAAAAAAAGACAATTTTCAGTTCTCTTAGATTAAATCATAGAAAGTATACGATGTATAAAGACATATGTATCATCGTTTACATTGTAAATTGGCTTTAAGAAGCGGTTCTTCCTCCACACGTTGTACTAGATATTCCTGCGACAGCAACGGTAAGCGTACATGTTCCATTAATTGAGCTAAATGAGCTTGTCTTTTTTCTAAATCATGGTGCACCCAAGATATCACACACTCGAATACTTTTTCTTCCGAAGGTACCATTAAACGGTCGCTGCAAATTAATTTAGCAACTTGCTGCGGTGCTAACGTTAAAAATTCTTCACCGTCCACCACTTCCCTACATATAAGCAAAACGTTACTAAGGCTAGAAATATTTCAATAAGTGGAAAGTGGCATCGTTTAATCGTCTTACGAAAAATGTTGCTCGATGTAACTATCCGCGTGTGACAATAGTTCTAGACAGCCGTGAATATCGGCAAATGCACGAATTCCCAGGCAATTCGACGGATGTAACTGAGCTTGTAAAAAGTCGCAACACGCGTCGCGTACGTCGGTCAGTTGCAAAAGATTCGCAGCTGGTAATAGCACTTGTACGTTATCTTCGGTTACATGTACCTCCGCAGAATATACATAATCTACTAGTAATTCAAGCGCAGAATAATCTACGCCTTGCAGCGTTATTCTTTCTTGATCTCGTTCCTCAAAACTTGTGAACATAGCATAAAAGTAAGGACTGCAGGCGGCAAGAACCATTTTGTGTGCAGGTACTTCCATGCCACCGTCTGCCACCAAAATTACATCGCATAATAAATTTTTCCTGGGCAAATGATTATTTTATTTTACACCTCGTTTTTAATGTTAAACGTAAATCTAAATGATACGTGTAATCCAAAACGAGACTCTGAGGTAATTCTCTCTGTTTTGGATATATATATATATATATAACATTGGCATAAAAATAACATGCGTTTGTAATTGCACAAACTTTCGTTTTAAAATGTAACAGAAAATTTAATATGAAACACAAAAGGTATTTTACGTAACATACTTCCGCATTTCATTAATAACATCAAAGGCTCGATTTGTATGGTGATGATTCCTATACGGAGGTTTATCTTTCCCATTTTCACGAGGTATATGTTTCTGCGAACTTTCGTCCAAAGAATTCTGACTAGCATATCGGAGTAACAAACAACTAGAAGAAAATGACAAGTATTATTCCTGTGGCAAAAACATATATGTGTTTTTATTATTTAAAAGTATCACATAATATACTGCTACACAAGTTCTCCAATCGAAGTACGTAAAATATACTGTAAAACCGAAGAAACGTAACAATTTCACGTAAATTTGATGTAATGCGGATCTCACCTTCCCTTGTTTTCATTGATGTCGATATTATTGGAGGTATTTTGCACCTGACCTTGTCCTGCCGACTCCATTTCAGCTATTCAACGAAGCTTTCGACAAAGCCGGTGTAAAATGTTTCGATCCAGTTTGAGTTACTGGTACGGAAAAAGCTCCGATGCATTTGTTTGTGCAAACATCATTTCACTACCGAGTACCGACATCAGCTGTGCGAAGGAAAACGAAAACGACGCTACCGACTTCACGTAGTCTGATCTGACCGTACGTTACAGCAACATAGAGACCGCCTGATAATTTATGTCAAAGAAATGGAACGAAACTTTTGGTAACTACAAACTATATAAACGTTAACGATAATATTTTGCCGAAACGCATAGGCCCTACATTCAGCTCCTCTCCTAATGGATCGCCAAACGTCATTTACTGCTTCTACGCGATTTCATGAAAGAAAACATACGCTGGTGCTGGCATCTGCAGGATATATAACTTATTACATGATCATTTTAAAAGGTACAGTCGGTTAAGATGGTCATGTGTGCTCCTAAACAGAATTTGACCCGCGAGAGTCATTCGAAAGCTTATAAAAAAATGATAATTTGTGGCAAGTTTCAACTTTGCAGCTCGACTCGGGGGCTAGTAAAAGGCAAAAATTGAAAATCAGATTTTTGCCGAATATCTCGTATACTGGTGCTTGAAATTTTTTGAAAAAATCAGATATATTTCTGTTACCGAGACACATACTAAGGAATTGTTTCAGATTTTTAAATTGAAAATCCAAGTTGTGAAAAATAGAAAACACAAAAAGATGCTAAAAAATGCCTGTTGTCTATTGAAGCAATTGCAGAGCTGTAATTATATTTCTATATGTATTTCAGCTTAAAATATTTTTAAAATATTCTCAAACCATTTGAAAATTAATATTGATCTTTGTTATATAGTTAGAAATTGAAAAAATATATACTACTTATTATGAAATAAAAATGAGGCAAAAGGGGCGGGGGGGACTTGGAAGTCCGAGGTTCGAACATAACCTACGTTCAGAAAGTTCGCAGCGGTTCATCACTTTGCAACTTTACTGGTGCGCCATCAAGGCTGTTAGACACATGGTTGATATTTTATAATCCAATTGTACGACACAGTTTCAATTGATTGGGTTTATTTAGTTTTTATATTCCTATGATGTTTTGTTGTATCTAAATACATTGAATATCGCATAAAACTCTTACAAAAGTGCGAAGTATAGGTTACTCTGACACATAAAAACCGACGAAAAATCGGTTTTTATTTTTTTAACTGCGGCGCACCAAGTTGAAAAATCTGAAAATAATTCAGGACACTAGTAACAATGATACGTGCGTACAGAAAAAATATAATTACAATTCTGCAACTGTTTCGTTAAATAACCGGCATTTTTTGCTTATTTGTAATTTTGCCTCGAATTTATATAAACTGTGATTTTGACTGGTAGGAAAATTTTGAATTCCAATGGGTATGCAGAATTCTTCAAGGGAAGCAGAGGACGAAGAACGCCCTCGCATTGTGTGTTTGCATCTTCGGAATCAATTATAGCCGATAACTTGGGGGGGGGGGGGGGGGAAGAGTGGACACGTTTCCGATTTATGGAAGTACTTTCTTAAGTGGTCCAATATAGGGAGCTTCCCTCTATAGGAGAGACTCGGCGAAAACCTAATTTTCAATTTTTGCCCTTTAATACCCCTTGAAACTTGCCAGAAATTGTTTTTTATAAACTTTCAAATGACTCATCGCCAGTCGAATTCGGATTAGTATAGAGGCACATTTGACCATCTTAACCAAATGTACCCTTTTCATTTTAACACATGTATATCTTACATTATTTATTATACCATTGTATTATTTAGCAACTAGGTAAAAAAAATTCACGTCTACTCGAAAATAGCAATTACGTATAGAAATTGCTAGAATAATTATATACCATTCCACCTAAGAGTAGACCTACTCCCCTACCGATTTGCGATCGATCTGCGCAGCACTCGCGGATCTGACACACGCGATTGGTCGTAGCACTTTCTCTGCCGGTTTCCTACCAATCAAACGTTGTGGTACGAACTTATAAGTTACTGTCTATTATTAGTATTTGAATATATTTGGTACATCGATTTCTAAGCAAATTTTTAAATTATTTCATGACACCGCAACTGAAATTAGGTGTATCAACTTTATTACTAAAAACTTAATCTATTAAAGACGTGTATATAAATATTTCTACAAAATGTATCGAAAATAGTTTACAACTTAACAATCACGAGGGAAACTTGAATAAGAAGTAAAACCATATCATGCATATGTTAATTTAGTAAAAAATATTTACGAATGCAGTAGGTAGATAGCACATAACGCGACGTCGTAAGACGTCCATTTTACGTCCGTTTTTGGTCTGAACATCTTACGACCTTATTTGGACGTCTTAAGCTGGGGGCACACGTTGTTGTCAATTCTGACGAACATACGTATACACCGCACGCTAGCGTAAGTCTAATATACTGCAATGTATTGTCGTGACCTCCGTCGAAAAAACGGTCGTGGGACAGCGGCCTTAAAGACGTACAAAAATTACGTTTTGAAGACATCTTTATGACGTACGATTCGGTACGCATTTTTTATAAACAATTAAGATTAAATGTACCTAAAAATTGAAATAGATGACAAGTAAGTGTCTTGGGTAGTTGCGAATACCCAGATAGCACACAGACGTCTAAAGATGCCCAAAAGATTTCCTAAAGCCGTCGAGACCTAAAACGCACGTACAATTGACGTCTTTCAGACGTCTGCGCTATGTGGGTTACATTCGAAATGATTTTCAAGTATTAAACTTTTGCAATTCAAATAAAGGGAATATTTTTAATAGTATAATTTGCATTCATTTCGTTTTTCAGTTTTATTACAATACATATCATAAAATGCAAGGTTTGGTACATTTTCCAGTACTAAATCGTTGCTACAACAGCAGAATTCCTAACAATTTATCATTCACGTGATTAATATTCGGTGTTGATGAACAAAATTGACTCATTGAGAGCAACAACGAACTAACCCTGGTACTCGGTAAACGGAGAAATAAGCGATCTAGATAGTAGGGTGTCAACAGCCTTTTGTTTTGCAGGCGTTGTTGCCAGTGCAGTCTTAATTTTTAGCTTCTGATACTACTTATTCAAGATACTTCTTAATAAAGACATAATTAATTTCCCATTCAATTTTAATAAGCAATTTTTTTGTGTGGATTTGTCTGTTTTTGCATTGAGCTGTTTGACATCTTTATGAAATAGTTCATTGTGAAATCTATTTTTATTAGGATATTTATTGGGATAGGCAATCAAAATTTAAACATACTGAAAAACTTTATTAACATTTAATTATATTATTAATATTTTTAATATCTATAACAGTTTATAAAATAAAATATTAGCATTATTATACATTATCTTCGTCGGTAGAGGAGTCTATTACGGGTATAGTGTGTACATAATTAATTTGAGTTGAATTACTTGTTTTTAAGTTTTTACAATAATCATGATAAATGAGTGGAATGTATTGAAGCAAATGTAGCATTTTTTTTAATTCATTAATATTATTTCTATTGGGGGAGAAGCAAATCTAATTTTGTAATAAATGTGGAAGTTCTTTTCCTGATGTCAATTTCATTAAATGGTAATTCGGTGCTGTTCGAATATGTATAATAAATTTTAAACGGCTGATCTTTTCTAAAATGCAGCCATTGAATTTTTAGCCACTTTTGATCATAATTAATTAATAAATAAATAAAATCATAATCAAATAATCTGGTAATAATCATTTCCAGTATTTTTGTTCAAAAGATCCTATTTTCATTCATGGAAATTATTTTAAATGTTTTTTTCGAGCTGCCATAACCGTTTTCTGAAATAAAGATATTTGAAAAAAACTGCTTTTGTTTTTCCACCAACCCGAAATCCTGATTATATTTCGATTTTGACATCCACATTGATCTGAATACATTATAAGTTTAGAGGTTGTAATAACAATTTTTTTTATGAAGTTTAATAAGCATGGGCCAATCTCGCGATTCGCGCGAAGCGAAGTTTAGTCCACTGGGCACACAGAAATGTGCACAGTGTGCACATTTGTCACACAGATGTCACCAAAAAATTTCAATACAACAAGTGATTTTGTTATGCCATAGGGTTTTAAATTGGAAAAAAAATATTCCTATTTTATATGATTAGTACAGCTTATTGGAATATATTACTGCTACTAACTCAATTTCCCAAAAAAATTGGATTAGTCCGTTTTTGTTCTCAGTGCCTCAATGGCTATCATATTTTGGTATAACACGTGGAATACTTAATCACCTAGGCGGATTACTTGCAGAGCCGTTCAGATAAGTTAATTCTCACGCCAGAGTCCAGTGCCTATGTTGCCAGTTATATAAGCGCTTGTAACGTATTTTGTCGTGAAGCAAAGTGCAATCTTATGTCATCGCGCTGTGGCGTATTTTATACTGTAAAATGTAGTAAGAGAATCCTAAATTTGTAGATCACTTTATTGTGTCACTCATACGCACCCAGAGGATTTTCAAAATACACGTATCATGACGGGTTATTTAATTCCAAACCTTGCGTTTTAATTTTCGAAGAAAATACTGTAAGTAAAAATATTATTACCATGTTACAACACACCATTTTTAGTTGCTGTAAAAGTGACTAAAAACTATAAAACTGTTATGGCACCGAATTTCTAGAAAGTTGCACTATATCCTCTAGTGAATTTTCAAAACCAGAATATTATTGAATTAAGTAGTTGAAAATCATAATATTTCTGCCCGAGCTTCAATTTGTGGAACACACGTATTAACGCATTTACGAGTGCTTTACTCCCATCGTTCCGTTAGAAATCATGCATGTGAATATTTTTCTTTAACACGAATTTAACTTTCCAGAAGTCTGTAACATTAATGTACTTTAAAATATTTCGCGATGTAATGAGTATTCGGAAAATTGTGGCGGTTCGGTGAATTTTGGCGGCAGGTGTTTCCGTAGTAAGGCATACTTGGAATTAGGAGTGTTTGGAAGTTCGGGGCGCCAGGTGTCGCAGCTTCAGCGCTGGCCAATAGGCGCGATATGGCTCGTCAGTCAACCGGCAGCCTGCTGCGGAACCGTGTCGTTGCGCCGCGATTGGCGTCGATGCTTTCTCATTCAATCTTTTCTTCCTCCTTCTCGCCGTGGTGCCGCGAGAATTGGCGCGTCTCGAATTTCGAAATTCGAACTACCGCGAAAACGATCCTGTACGCGTCGTGCATGGACGACTTAACCCAGACACCTTCGACACAAGAGAAAACCGTAAGAAACAGAAGAGGAAGGAATTCCGTGTTGATCGTGAAAGTCGATCCGGTCTTCCAGACGCGGAATCCTATCGGCGAGGAGCAGCTTCGTCGTAACTTTACTCGTTTTCGTTCGTCCCAAAGGTACGTCAACCCTACGCAACCATTTCAATATCGTGCGTTTTTTCAGGTCTTTCTTCATCCACATTCGAATCGCAAACGCGTTCCTTTACTATTTCGAGTACACATGGTACTGTACTTAAAAAAAATTCTAGTAGGGGATGTCATTATCGCGAATGCTTTTTCGTCGAATCGATTTCTCGTTCAGAAGTACTTTACGAAACGACCGTTAACTCTAATTTGTTCCTTAATCGCTGTGCCTCAACGATAGGCCGTAAAAATATGTAATTTATCTACCAATTTATTCTGGCGCTTCTATTTATACCATGCATTAAACATGGAGTATCTTTTAATCGCTCTGTATAATTTTTCATCGGCATTGAATCGACTTGGATAAGCGTGATAATTCCCAATCGCTCAAGATACGACAGTGACCGTGAGATGTACTATTGCAAACGCGTGCTTTTTAAACACCACTCCGGGAATTTTGCTTCGCCTCACACGTTTGTCGTAACACACGTGGTTTGCAGTTATATCGCGTGGAGAGTAGCGCTATCTCCGAGAACCGCCAAGTTTGTTTTATTTGCACTGGCACCGTCAGTATATGCACATTCCACCTACATATGCTTTTGTTCTCTTATTGCAAACCGTTTTCGCTTTACAGTTTCAAAAGAATGTTGGAGATTGTCCAGAGTTCGTTTCAATTTTTTGGACGTTTGTTCTTTAAAAATCATTACTCATCTGTATCGTTGAGCTAGATTAGAATAAATTTTTCAGTTCCAATAAATTTATGTTTATAGTATAGGTACCATTAACGATAGGGCCCCGCATTTTCAGTAACACACATTTTAGATATTGCAAAATAAAATTTTGTCGATATTAGTTTCCTGTTTAACTTGTCTCGTAGTGGCATCAAATCGCATAATGTTCATTTCGTTTTTGTTGTTCACTGCTTGCTGTATCTCGATCAAGCTACAATTTAATATTTACAAAATGTACGCGTTTTAAGAGACACTTCGTGTAAATATAACAACGCGTTAATTTGCAAAGTTACAAGCACTGGAAATCCATAGAAATTGGTATAATTATGACTTCTATTCTTAAACTTCTTCATGAACTGTTTATAAAATGAGACTTATACTGGCAGCAACTAGAAAAACACGTAGTTTGAATGTTTTTTCAAGGCATTACTCGCGCTGTGTTTATCTGTGTCGTCCCCTACTGGTACATCACAGTTTATAACATAATGATTCATCGCGGACCATTGCATTTCTACCTGTGCGAGGCATAACCATTTTCAAGCAGGAATCGTATAGTCAGCGAATAGTTTCATTTTGGACAATAATCTTCTTTGATTTAATTTATTAAATATAACATTATCATGTACATTGCTTCGCTTCAAATTCATTTAAAGTAGCAATAAAATCGTATCTGTTAATTCAATTTTCCAGTTCCTTCACTAATTTCAGTTGTTCCAATACTCTTCAATTATCAATTAATTTTATCATTGTTGTAAATTCAGATTATTAGTGAGTCTTGCGCACTATCACAAGCGATATTAGACACGTTAGAATCAAATTTATTTAACAAAGTAGTAGTCCTCCTCCTTCTCCTCCTTCTCCTCCTCAACAAATGTCTAAAAACAGGATTTATAGGATAGAAATAGTTACAGACACCGCGGTATGAAACGTGCCGACATGACGGCGATGAAGAGCGAGCTTTTCTGGTGTATGTGCACCATTGTTACAAGTGCAAGGTCACGCGCAACGTGCATTGTGTATCTGGACAATAATTTCCCCACTGTAAACGATCGTCGATTCGCTATTTGCACAATATGAACGGTTCTTTCCAGGCTATCGCCTTTCAGTTTCCTGTTGCGACCACCGTTTATACTCTAAAGTCTAAATCATTCGAAGAACTATATCCGTCTAATACTCGTAATTCTGGACACAGATAGCATTCCAATACGTGCGTTTACATCGTTGGATCTTTTGACGATCGCGGTGCGAACTTATTTGTATTCATTCTTCAGAAAATTCTGTTGGTTATAAATGTTACATAACGCAAGCTTAACATTGAAATTTAATCGTGTAAAACTGTTATGAATCTACTCACGATTAGTAAGTGTTATCGGTATCTCCAGATTAGTTGTACAGATAATTAAGTTGGCGATAAGCAGTTGAAACCAGAAAATTCTTCACAATTTCAAGTATGCATGAATAATGCAGATCTACTGAAGAATATATGTATATATTCAATGGTTGTCTTATGTGTATCTTAAGGAATTTAGTTGCGTAAAAGGATTTCCTTCGATTTCGACATTTTACTGTTCTCTAAGGATACTCCTATAAAAATACAAATATATAAGTATACAGGGTGTTTCACCTAACTTTATCACCACAAATATTTCTGCTGTATTTAAAGTTTAGCTCGTAACAAGTGGCGAACAGAAACAAAGACATGTGGATAAACAAGTGACGCGTTCTAAAAGGTCGTAGATTAAACAGAATGTTACTTCGCAGTGGCGTAAAAAATTGGACGCAAAATTTTGTTTGTGCGACCTTTACTGAACTTGAAGGACTTATTGTTATAAGTCGTTCAATTCGTCTTTAAAATGGCTACCGAATACCGACAAATAAAATATAGCATTCCATTAAAAAAAACAACAAAATTAACATTCGCATCTCTTTAACCACTCCCAACAGAATAAAATTATTCCTACTATACGCCGTCTCCCATAAAACAATGCAACTTTTTTAGGAAACATTTTTATGAAGTTTTAAACATAGCAAAAATATTTAAGGTGATGAAGTTACGTGAAACAACCAGTATAAGTTTGAACATCAATTTCAATTTCTCAGCATATTTCGTACAAATACGCTAGCAAGTTTAATGCAGTAGGATCGATAATGCTTCATTTTGTGTATTTCAAAGATAATGCTGTTATTTATGTTACTTCCGAGATCAGCAGTTTCGTCAGATAAAGCCGAACATTAATAGTAGCATTATAAGTTAACTCATATTTTTAACCCTTTATAGACATATCTCTTTTTTCGATCAAGTTTGATATACAGTGAGTAGAAAAAGTATTGGCACACTTTTTAAAATCGCATAACTTTTTTAGAATTGATCCAAACGACATGAGTTTTTTTTAGAAGGTAGAAGGATTAGTTTGCTAAGTGACGTATTTCGTAGTTTTGAAAAAAAATTAAATTTGTCGGAATAGCAAAAAGAATAGTAAAGGCCGTTTTTTTCAACTTTTTTTCTGAGCCTGTAACGAAAATTCAAAAAACCCGTTTGTAGATTTAAGTAAGCTGTATACATGCTGAAAATTTCATCAAAATCGGTTAATGGTGCTCTGAGTTACAAACGTTTAATGATCGCACAATAAGTTCGAAAATCGCGAAATACCCGAAATCAAGCGATTTTCGACCTTATTGTGCGATCATTAAACGTTTGTAACTCAGAGCAACCTTAACCGATTTTGATGAAATTTTCAGCATGTATACAGCTTACTTAAATCTACAAACGGGTTTTTTGAATTTTCGTTACAGGCTCAGAAAAAAAAGTTGAAAAAAACGGCCTTTACTATTCTTTTTGCTATTCCGACAAATTGAATTTTTTTTCAAAACTACGAAATACGTCACTTAGCAAACTAATCATTCTATCTTCTAAAAAAAACTCATGTCGTTTGGACCAATTCTAAAAAAGTTATGCGATTTTAAAAAGTGTGCCACTACTTTTTTTACTCACTGTAGCTGGCTGGTTCACACCCAGAGCAATTTTTGAACGACTGCGATTCTCATCTAAAGAATCCCATCGTTATGAAAACAATTATGAGTCATTTTCAAGGTCTCTAGAATGCATTTCAACAGTTTTTTTTTTATTGAAATTTTATCACAGTTATTATGGACAAATTCTAGATTACCATATATCGAGAAAAAACGAAGAAAATCGTCAAAAAATTGTAACTTTTACAATTTTCAATATTAGAAGCTAAATTTCTACAGAGTTGTTGTTTAGATATAATATTTTGAGAAAAAAATAATTTATAAGTCGGCTTTGGAGGAAAGGTATTTATTTTGCATATAGAAGATACAGAGCGTCAAACTCAAATTATGTGTGGCTCACACCCAGAGTGTCAACGAAGGGTTAATGTGAAATTACAATTCCAAAAACTGTCAGTTTTAATTTAAAATGAACCCTGACGAGACCTTCGCTTTTAGCGTCGGCATTTGCTGCCGGAATTTAAGTTTCAACGCAACACATAATTCACGGCATCGCTTGGGAATCCTATCGTGGATTCAAGTGTGAACGTATCTTCGTGCCACCCACGTAAACTTTCCCGTGGTGTAGCTACGAAATTCGTTGGTGGGAAAATTAATGGAGTGACGAGCTGTGCGGCCTTAACGTGAAACGTGCATTCCCATCATCTCGATGCAGACCGTCTTGCTTTCAACACAAATCTAATTTTGTGTAATCGTCCGTATTGTTGGTCAATCTCAGCTTTTACCCGTTCAACCAAAAAATATGAATAAAACTTGAAACGTCAGGAAAAAATATAATTCTATATTTTACATCGACGTCAACTTAATTGTGAACGATAAAATGACGTGTGACAGTGATAAGGAAATACTGATTGAAATAGAGAGGTCTGAGAGAATCGTTGAATTTCATTTACCACATCCCATCATCGCGCACAGCTTTATGCTTCAATGAAGTGACGTCACGACTCTTCCAAGCTACTTATATAGTTCCCAGGGGTTTTGTTGACTGCTAACAATGAAGTTGAACTTAGATTTACAAAATTCATAATGGCTGATTCAATATAGCGGATTGTATGGTAAAAAATATTCTAATTTTCATAAAACTTTGGTGCTATATTCGTAACGTAAAAAGTTATCAAATGAATTTTCGAAACTAAAGTAATATTTATGGTTTTGATAATAATTAGTTTCAATTTTTTGGACGCTGTGTATTCTGATTGACTTTCTCGCAATACATGTTATGAATTTTGAATATCTAAGTTCAAATTCGTTGTTAGCAGTCAGCAAAAACCCTGCGAACAATTCTTTAAATTATCGGAGTGACATGATAGTTCGTACATCGAAGCATATGAACTGATGCGTTAATGAATTTTCATTACTTTGACCTCCCATACCTCAGAAACGACTTGTCACTTGACACCTCAACTTGAAAACTTGTTGTGAATGATGTTATATCATAAAATATCATTTGGCACAACATTCAGTTCCAAAATCGTGGGGCCAAAACGATGCAATTTCTTGAGTCACTTTTTCTTTACTACTGTTTTATATTAAATTTACTTTGCATAAAATAGACGAAAAGTGCGTATAGTTTAATAAATCGACGCGTCATCTATATTACGTCAACTGAGAGGTGTCATAAATTTGGCTAATCATTAAAGGTACCTAGGTATCCACTTATTGCATATTTTCGTGTCCTGTCATCGTTGTGTATCATGCAGCGATATGATGGCTACGGTTCAACGGTGTGTGGTCTTTCCCCGCATCCTCGCTGGGTATCCGTCTACAGTGGAACAGCCGAATGCCGTGTCATTCTTTTTATGTGACGGCGATAAATCGACCAATGACCGATCGAGTCCGTTGCGTGTCGTTGTATCAAATTTTGATACGCGACAGTGCAACGCTGTCCGTGCACACTGATAAGTACGCAACGACGTGCGACGATACGATATGAGGATACGCAACAAGTGGATACCTACCTTAAGACAGCGACGTCTTCGACGTAGCAC
The DNA here is from genome assembly GCA_944738655.2 of Andrena hattorfiana. Classification (NCBI taxonomy): domain Eukaryota; kingdom Metazoa; phylum Arthropoda; class Insecta; order Hymenoptera; family Andrenidae; genus Andrena; species Andrena hattorfiana. Next base: position 26,952,189 of record OX122889.2, read on the forward strand.
ATTGGTCACGAAACCATCGGAAATGAAAGTCGGACGATTTGATTTACGATGCCGTCGTGAAATTTCTAATAGGTGTACGTACGCACGGCGCTTATCAAACAGAAAGCCCGACACTTTGGGCGGTAGCGCCTGTTTGGTAAAAAGACCAGTAGCGTCGATGAATATTTTGGTATCCTGCGATCCGTGAAATAATCGTTACTTTAAGGAGTGATTCTACTTTGATCGGCCGAAAAACTAAGCTATTTGTAAAGATTTTTTTCTCAGTAAATACAACATATAATGAAATAAATCTTTTTACTATTTATTAAGCTACTCTTATATTATACAGACAAAATTTAAAAAGAATTTTTGCAATTTGTTTTAATTGTTTTTTGCAGTGTCAATATGACACTTAAAAAAGAGGTGTTCACGGTGTAGGTGATATCCCGGCTTAGGCTTATCCGAAACAAAAAGTTCTAAAAGATTTTTAATCTGTATGAGTGTCGCTATAGCACTTAGCTTATTTGACGATTTTTGTCGAGAAATAACGCAGATTTTTCTCATGGAACACTCGAGAATACATCCTTTTGGGTGTTTTGTCAAACTTTTTTTCAAACCGGCACCATTTTCTTACTTTTCATATCATTTTCTTATTTTTCGGCGGTTCAAAGTAGAATGACTCCTTAAGAAAACGGAAAAAATATTGACGGTTAGGAAACGAGGTGCAAGATGTGTCAACGTATGTTTTTACAATTGTGAACGGATACTTCTTAATATGTAAAACAGAAAGCTTGTTACACTATACTATTTAATAACCAGACTTATGTATTGAGAAAATTGTTTCTATGCATTTTTTTGTGTATTGATATTTATTTATATTTGACTTTTTTCATATAAAAACAAAACAGATAACACAAAACTAATTAAAATGTGTTTTACAATGATTTTAAGTAGACAAATGTAGTGATACATGCGGAAAAACGTTACTTCTATATAATATTTTACGGAAATACCTATTTCTTTTGATTTGTTAAAACACATTTTTAAAACAGTATTTTCACGGGATTGGTATACCTAGGTACATACTACGTATTATATTAGATATTCATTATTAAAGGTTTTTTGCCGTTTCAAAATGCTATTTATACAAAGCTTTTGTTTTCAAATGTACAAATTGTTTTAAATTCCATTGCAACTTTTCATCAACAATCTCGAAATTGCATTTCATCGAAGTATTACGAGATATGCACTAGAAATTGTTGCACATAAATGAAAAGGATTTTGTAGGGTGAAGGGTTAAAAAGGTTTAGTTGTATGTTAAATTAAATCGCGCAGTGAAGGTTGTATAAACAAATTAAAATAAACAAAGGATCGTAGATAGCTTTTAGTAATCTTCTTATATGAATTTAAACTCGTTAAACATAATGTAGCAAAGGTAATTCGTAATATTAATAGGATATGTAAGATAGGTGTACAGTTGAAAAATTTTCGATCAAGGAAAGTAAGCCTCGAAAATAAGTTTTCCCGAAAGTAAAGAAAAAGTACAAATTTTGACGAATTCTAGGGGAGGCTGAGGCTAGTTGACTGACGAGGTTACTTGGCTAATTCCTTCTAATTGCTGTATTATGAAGTAAATTATGCTGCGATTCGCGATATTGAAGCATATGAATGACTATTAGCTTGCCATTTTATGTCGTTCTTGACTTATTCGTCTCACTAATCTAAATATAATAGAAACTATAACCCAGACTCACATAAAACGATTTTCAAAATTAAGCCTGTAAACCTAATGAAATTTGAAAACTTTTGATATGTAAGAAGTCAACAAAATATCAATGGTCCATTTATAAAAATTAGATATGTTAAAAATTCGTCAACTAGCTCCGGTCTCTCCTACTTCTCAAACAACTTTAATACCAGTAAAATGATAACTGACCTCTCGCCCATACAATAATAATTCAATACCTATAATAAAAATGATCGATTTGACGTGATAAATGGATATACAGGGTGTTCTGTAACCGGTGGTACGAGCGGAAGGGTGGTAACGTTTTTGATATCGCGGTTCATTTTCGAGAAAAATTACTTTGAATTTTAGCTGAATACGCGTGCACTGAATTCCAGTTTTTAGCCCACGATGGGCACGCATGAGGTAAAGAATACGCCTCTCCTTTACGGTGGGTTCTCGCTTAAGGGTACTAAGGTCGTGTTCAGATATATTGGCCGGGGAGTTTGTTTTCGCGAACAGCGATCGAGGAGAAGTCAGCCACCACCACCTTCGACGACGATCGTGGATTGTTATCAGTTGGAGTTGCTTTGCCCGCGGGGGGTATGGTGGGGTAACAGGAATGCTGCTGGGCTCCGCCTGTAACGTAGCTGTATGGCTGTTGTTTATTCTTAGCATAATAGTTGTATGCATTACGAAGCTATGCGTAGACAAATACGAGATGAAGCTATCGAGAAAGAATCAATGTTCTGACCAATAAAACTCCTGAATTTTTTCGGAGCTAACGCACACCTATTCTGGTGTATGTATTTCTACGCTAAGAACTCGGTTCCGCCTATACGTCAGGAACTTGACGCTATCCCCACCACTTCTGGCTCACTCTTGTTCTGCGAAGGCGAGAGCGAGGTGGAGTAGAGCTGTTTCGAGACTCGAAACAACCGAGCCGAGACTCGAACGGTTTCGGGTAGCTCGATTATTTCGAGCAGCTCGAATGTGTTCCGGGTAGCTCGATGTTTTCGAGTCGCTCGAATGTGTTTCGGGTAGCTCGATTATTTCGAGCCGCTCGAATCTGTTTCGTTTAGCTCGATTTTTTCAAGCAGCTCGTATGTTTCGGGTAACTCGAATGTTTCGAGCCACCCGAATATACTTATTTTAGGTAGTCGACTGTATGGTGCAGTGTGCTAGCTTGGTGTAGCTGGAACGTTTTGTAGGCACCGAATATAAATTAAGTTAGATGTATAATATGAGATGTATAGATATGAAAACCATATCAAGTTATTTAACCCTAAGTTCTCGCAGGAAAGAAGTCGACTCAACATCAGAGAGAATTTGAACTTAAACTTGAATAAGTTTGAAAATATCCTGAATGTGATTAAATTTTTCAAAGAGATAAATTCGCTTGATCTCTTGTAATGGAGCACTAGGTAGCTCTATGTATGGTCGAATTATGTTGTGATTTATATTTTACACCTTCTGGGAAACCAGATTCAATTAAATGGAGTGGTGGTAATGTGTGCATCATGCATCACGCATCACGTGTGTAGGTGTCCCCCACCCAAATAATCTTGTCCATCGAAGAACATTCCCGGCATCGTTGATGTTGTATGTATATATTTTAATGTAGTATAGCGTGTAAATAGTGTATGTATATAGTTTAGCGTTTGCGTGAATGTTACTGTATATAATACAATATATTATACTATGACATTGACTCTTTTAATTGTTCTCGCAGTTCGTTCCGTTCCTCGTTATACAGTCTGTCGTGTGGCATCTTTGATGATAATTCTGTGCAATAAGTACTATTCTTTGTAATGCGTTGTTGTTTATGTACTTTTAAATTATGGGATCTTGTCCTGTTGATATTATTATAATAATAATAATAATAATAATAATAATAATATATTCTCATATATGTTTTCACTTTTGTCACTTTTGTTCTTGCATACGAAATAAACTTTAGTAAAGTTTTCTATATATAATATAAGTGTTCACTTTATTATATCCCCGAGAGCAGTAATTGGATTGAATCTGGTTTCCCAGAAGGTGTAAAATATAAATCACAACATAATTCGACCATACATAGAGCTACCTAGTGCTCCATTACAAGAGATCAAGCGAATTTATCTCTTTGAAAAATTTAATCACATTCAGGATATTTTCAAACTTATTCAAGTTTAAGTTCAAATTCTCTGTGATGTTGAGTCGACTTCTTTCCTGCGAGAACTTAGGGTTAAATAACTTGATATGGTTTTCATACCTATACATCTCATATTATACATCTAACTTAATTTATATTCGGTGCCTACAAAACGTTCCAGCTACACCAAGCTAGCACACTGCACCATACAGTCGACTACCTAAAATAAGTATATTCGGGTGGCTCGAAACATTCGAGTTACCCGAAACATACGAGCTGCTTGAAAAAATCGAGCTAAACGAAACAGATTCGAGCGGCTCGAAATAATCGAGCTACCCGAAACACATTCGAGTGGCTCGAAAAAATCGAGCTACCCAGAACACATTCGAGCTACCCGAAACATTCGGGTTACCCGAAACCGTTCGAGTCTCGGCTCGGCTCGAAAAACCGAGTCCCGCTCGGTTCGAACTTCAAGCTACTCGAATGTTTCGAGTCTCGAAACAGCTCTGAGGTGGAGCGAGAGCGAGTCAGAAAACGTTGAGAAAAGGAGCACCGTGGCAGGCAAGCGGTACGGTGGGAGAATACCCCTCACGAAACTCAGCGGCCAATATATCTGAACAAGACCTTAACCGGTTAACTGGCAATGTATCATATATGATAAAAAAAATCTGGCCAATTAAATATTCTGCTTATATATCATATATGATCAAATGGAATAACTTTTTTGATTTTCAAACGATTTGAATGAAACTTGGTTTGTAATGGTTTTTGGGGTCGCTGAATCTGAATTTGGCATTGAAATTGTAAAATTTAATATGGCAGGCTCAAAATGGCCGACCCAAAGTGGCTGCCAAATATTGAAATATTATCGGGATTTAGAAAAATTGTATATAGGGGTTTTTGGGGTCGCCCATACCCCTGTATACCAAATTTTGTGTGATTCACTTCATTTTTCGATGTTACCAGTTTGGGCACGAATAGTAAAAAAAGCCGTGCCAGTTAACCGGTTAATTGCTCACACTATGGGGTTCAGGTTGACTGGCGTCTTCCCGCGTCTTCTCGCTACAGCTCGCGCAAGTAAACCTGACCCCTACAGTGGGAGTAACTCGGGAGAAGTGCGAGATGCCGATGCTTGTGAGCAATCAGTTACCCAGCTCTGAAGTAGGGTGATCCCCCTTGGGACCAGCTGCTGCCTTTAAAGCCAGGAGTCGATAGTTGACATTTAAGAACCGAAGCGTGCAGCGACGATGGGTCATCTACTATTAAAAAAAAGTTTGATATTTTTAAATACGCTAAAAATATTTTTAACATATTAATGAGATTTTGATTTGGATAACTTTTAGCCACGACGAATCGTATGAAAAATCATAATGTCTGTAAGGCCTTTATATGGCTAGATAGATTAAGAATCTGTGTCCATTTCGCTCATACTTCCTTTTCCAACTGGCTCTAACTTTTTTCTAATTCGCTCTCTTTCTTTCTCATTCTCTGTCGTTTTCTGCAACTGCCGATGTCGGCAGAACAGAAAACTGAGCCGGCCGTAGATTGTATCAACAAGAGCTCGTGACAAATGGGGTTACAAAATGTAGTCTTACACACGATACAAGGAACAATTATTCAGTTTCGAACGAGTGTCGTTTATGGAGAAATTACTGTAATCATGTGTACTCAGAACTACTTGTACACTGTAGTAGCATGGTATTGTCATTTCCGTTGGCGCGAATGAGAGAAAACGAGAGCAAGCGAGATGGGAGGAAAGCGAGCTCTCAGCGACATATCGACGACGGCGTCATAATGAGCACTTACAAGTGAGGGGTCACAGCGAAGCCATCGCGAGAGGATATACCGTAAATCCTGAATACCCCCACCCTGGCTATTGTATCACGAGCAGCCCCGACTGGCGTAACTATAACCGGGACTTTATGTAGAATATTACGAAAAGATGAAATCTCGTTTGCCTAATCGATTGCATACGAAATCGTTGGACTAATGGCTAACTTTGGCATGCAATATATGAAAACGATGTTGGTAATACCGAAAACGTTCGCCCCATAGGTGAGTCAACGAGTGCTGCGATCTCGTCGCGAAAGCACTTTAGATAATGCTGGATACGACACGTATCGTTATCGCGGTGCGTTGCCGCGTTATCGAATGGATTCGGGTCAAAAGTTTCGTAAAACCTTGTCTGCAGACAGCTCGAAAGCATCAGCGAAGCCCGCATCCGCTTCTTTCTGTACGACTTTCCTTCTCTGCCGGAAGCGGTGGTTCCTTTGTTACACAGGAAATTCGCCACGATTGTACGGTATAAATGAATACATTAACCGCAGTGGTCCCTCATTTTGATCAAGGATCGCAAGCGTATGTCGCTGATAAAATTGGCGCGCGCCAAGTTCCACCTTCCTTGGTAGATCGATCGGTGAGTCACCTTTTCACATTAATTATCGGGTTTCCTGTCGTGCCCCGTTATGACGTTCATCGAACAATCGCCTTTGAATTCTCTTTGCTACGGAAATTCCATATATCGTACGGCAATGTCAGATTATAATTACTGATCGAATCATGCACATCACCGTTTGACTCATTGTAATGATCGATGCTTGTAACTATATTTGTTTGGAAGAGTCCAAGTACGAGGCGTCTTTCATAGTAAAAGGATTGTTGTAATGAAGAGTGTGGGATATGCACATACAATTAGCATTGATCCGCTGGCATATAGGAGTCTATGTTACATTTTTAAGAAACGATTTAATAAACCATTCCTAATGCTCTATGGGATATTACAATTACTAAACCATTCAAGGCACAAATTTCTATTTTATTCTAAGATAATTACAAATTCTTAAGAAGATATTTAACCTTTTTAATAATTCAAAAATTCGGAAGTAGAATTGTGAATTTTTAATACAGTTTCTGTAGAATTATTTGTGAGATGCAAATGTAGTAAATTGCACCCCTGTACACATCGGTCATTGCATATTTAAAAGTATGCATACTGTTAATTATTCATACTTTTACTAGCAAACTTAGTAAACATACTTTTACTTAGCATTTAGTAAATATGTAAAACGTAAATTGTAAAAACTAAACGCTTTGTCTATAGAGAGTACCTAGTCCACCGACGTTAAACCTTAAACATACAATAACATATATGTGGCCGTGGTTACTTCTGTATTTATTTATTTATTGTTAAATTATAATAAAGAAACTTTTTTATAAAACTGCGTGCAACTATTATGGAGTTGTACATCTATTAGTATGCTTTTACTAAAATATTGTGCCAATAAATATTGGTACACACTCAATGCAGTTTAGATTATCACTACACATACACAGATTTGTGTACTTCGTGCTATTTGAAGCTTCCCGCAGTATACAGATTGGTGCATTAATGACTGTAGAACGTAAAATGTGGTAATTTTGAATTACTGGAAGTGTGTAATATGTATGCGTGCAAGTGGTGAAGAATTGATAGATTGTAGGAGTAGTTAAATATAGAAAGTGTTATCCTGTTTAAAAAATAGTCCTCGAAAATAAAAATTACAATTTTTTTCGTCTTCATAAAAAAAGAGTTCGAGAAGAATAATTTGAAAAATAAAATTTTTGGGAAAACCGTTTGTCGCGCGAGATAAAGTAACACAACATAAAAGATGTTCCTCGTCTGGATCTACAACTTTTGTTTAACATATTTTTTTATGTAATCAATAATTTGGAGGATATTATATAAAATCGACTTTGTGAGCTGTTAAATAATTATTTAAGTGTTTAAGGGCCCAGGCACATGTTTTCCCGTTATCCGATCGGACTCAAACTTTACACAGATATTTTTTTTATTATTTGGAACTATTCGAGGGGTGGAGGGGGGGGGGGCGAAGAAAATCTTGAAAAAAAATTTCACCAAGAGTAAATAAACGCCAAAAACGGCTCTACACAAAAATTCAGAACAATAGCTCAAGATACAATAAAACAGCCTGCCAAACCTCAAATTAATTTGTCGAACCGTTTTCGTACCAAATATTCACATAGAATTATCTATTTTTCGGCGCAACAAGGCGCAATCCCCTCTTAAATTGATCTCTTTATTTTCAAGATATCTCGAGTAACAAACGATTTATGATTAAATCACCTATACATATATATTCTTTCGCCTCATTGTCTTATGAATCGGTCAAAAGAAAAAAGCATTAAAGGCGGTGCAGCCTAGAAGTGGCACCCTAGTAGGTATAGTTTGAAAATAACGTAAGTTCAGAGATTGCTTTCGATTGGTATGAGTCATTTGTTAAATGAAAATTTAATCTCCTATATTTTCTGTTAGATCTTCGTGAGAATATTACCAATGGATTAGCGAGGTTTTCGTAATGAAAATGCGTCCAAATTTGACCTTATCCGGACCATTTTTAATTAAGGTGAATGTCCCAATTTCTGACCATTTAAGAGGTTGCTCGTCATAAAGAAGGTGTAAAAAAATTGTTTGTGATCAAAATTTGCAGATTAATTGAGTAATTCTTTAATAATAAATCAACCAATTCAAAAACTATTTAAGAAAGATATTTCAAGATGTTTAACTATTAGTAATTTGTAATCAAATACAATGATTTAGATGTCCGTATTTCTGCTCACGAAAAATAGCGATGTACGTATTTCTACTCACCATTTGTACCAACTTCTGCTCACATAATATTATGTTGCCTTTTCAGGTTAAAATAAGTTACATCTTTTATAGAGAGGTTTTATAACACAACAGAAAAGGATAAAATATTGATAAATAAAAAATAAAATGCCTTCGACTAGAAATAGAGGTTACAGCATACATTGAATTGTGTGGTTATATTACTAAAATTGTGGTGAGTAGAAATGCGGACATGACGGTGATTCACTTGACCCTAAACATGCTCACCTGTTTTCTATTTAAAAAAAAAATAAAAATTGTAAAAATCTAAATCCAGAGCACAATACAGTACCTATCTGTTTTTGTTATTAAATATGAATTTTCACCGCAAAAACTATTTTCTGCCCAATTATCGAATACCAATAGTGACGCGGTTCCTTAGCACAACCAGCTAGAACACGATCGAAAAATCATGAGTCTCTCGTTTTAAGTTTTTCTTTGCTTGCACTGAACTTTGATTAGCCCCAACCTCGTGCAACACTCGCGTAACTGTTCAAATAATTTAGAATTATTTTGTTGCAACAATAGTACAAACGTAACGCTTATAATAATAAGAAAAATATAAATTGAGCAGAAATGGGGACATTTACCTTATAGATAATATGCACTTGGTCTTCGAAATTCAGAACTAAGTTGAATTACGTATAATTACAATAAATAATCGGAATGAAGTCGTATCTAAACTCTAATTTCGTTTGAAAGACGTCGCTTCTTCATTGCTAATGCTATCATGAGAATCTTAAATCTTTGTTTGAAAACACCCTATATATTATACAGTATATATACATGTGTAATGTATATTCTTAAAAAGCATACATACATATGTATGTACCTACCTATATCTAAAGATTTCACGGAGCGTCAATTTGTATGTATACCTAAAGCTACTATTTATAAACCAAATTTTTATTTTAAAATAGTTAAAAGATTAGGTAACATTAACAGAAACTTATTTTTCTTGCGCTTCTCTTATTTAAACATCAACTATATCTCACTCCTTATTTAACATTTAATTAGAAACAATTTTATTTACACATATTAGAGCTCCTGTACGACTATTTGAATAAGACTGTTGTTTACATACAGTGACTCGCAAAATTATTCGGACACTAGAGTGACTAGAGTATGGCTAACGTTACGACTTGATATTTCGGTTGTTTATAAAGCAACCGCCTTGGTTATTTTTTCTAACAATAAGTCTATTTATTAATGTTATTAAAGATATATAATTTATTCGAAAAATTCACGTACATTGTACAATAATAATTGCTAAAGGAAATGATGCCACATTTTCGGGCCACGAAAATATTTGGACAATGTAAAATATAACTTTTTCCAACTAAATTTAGATATTTCATTTTAATATTTTGTGGCAATTCTATTTTGCTTTAAAACACACTGTAATCTATTTGGCATATTGTGTATAATTTTTTTTAAATATTCTGTTATAGAAAATTGTTAAAGAGAAATGGTGTTTTTCAAATTTTCCTGTCTAATTCGTCCCATAATTTTTCGATAGTGTTCAGTTCCGGGGCTTGTGGCGGGAGATGAAGAATTTAGGGCATCTGCACAACAAGAATTCCTGCACAATGCGTGCTGTGTGCTTGGGGTCATTATCTTGATAAAACTTCAGGCTACTGTTAATCCCCATTTCTTCTGCACGTTGAATTAATTTGTTCTTAAGTATATTTAAATACACATTCTTGTTCATAATAGTGTCAATAAACACTAAGTTTCCAACGCCAAAACTTGAAATGCAGCACTCGACCATCACACTGCCTCCGTCATGTTTCACCGTATCTCGTGTATTGGTAAAACGGAACTCTGTGTTTTGCATCAGCCACATCATGGTGCTTCCATCGGAATTGTAGATGTTAAATTTGCTGTCGTCCACAAATATCACATTTTTCTCACCACGATTTATCCATAGGTATTAACTCCGTTGCGAAGTTTATTCATTGCCTCCAATTTATCTCATTAATGAACTTTTTTTCTGGCTACCCTTCCATTGTACCCAGTTTGTCTTAACATTCTCCGAATTGTTTCTGTCGACACTTTTTTAAAACTTCCTTCTAATAGTTCACTGACTAATCTTGGAGCATTTAATTGTGAATTTTGTTTAACTTTTCGTGTGATACTTCTTTTCTCCTTGTCAGTACAATTCCGTATTCCGTAACAATGTAACTATTCTTCCGTCCTCTAAAACATACATATCTAAAACACCAAAGCAATCGGGGACGAACACCTGGGAACCTTACCTTGTTAGAAGACGTGCTCTACCAATTTGTGGAACAGATTCTATGCGTTCCTCAATACGAAATCTTTGAATAATAATTGCAACAGTGCCTTTACTCACACCAAACATGGAACTAATTTGTCGATAGGAGTTTCCTTGTTCCCGGTGGAAAATTACGAGCTGACGCACAGTACCGTCTTTTGGCATAGACACACTGGGTAGCCGCCAGGGGCCCCATGATAGTAGAGACACCCAAATACAAAACATTTTTATTCCCGTGGGTGGGCAAGGGCCCCACAGCATTGCTTTGCCCCAGGGTTTACAATACTGTTAAGACGGCCCTGCTGACGCATATTAAACGACATATTCTTAGCTTTGCGAGCCATTTTTACGAACGTCAGAGTTGCTACTGAGGATTAGTGAGAAACTTTGTAAACATACACTTCTGATTTTCCGAAACATCGAGTTCCTAAAGGGACATAATCAAGAAATACATAACGTTTCCGAATATTTTTGTGAGCCGAAAATACCGCACTATATCCTTTAGTAATTATTATTATACAATGTATGTGAATTTTTCAAATAAGTTATACATCTGTATTAACATTAATAAATGGTTACCTTATAAACAACGGAAATATCAAGTCATAAAGCTACACACACTCTAGTGTCCGAATATTTTTGGAAGTCACTGTAGTTACATTTGCTAAACATTTCTTAAAGCTTTAATGTTTTATACAGTATTGTATACACTTCCAAATTCAAGACAATGGGTAAACACACTAAATTAATACGTTGTTCACCAGCATTAACATATGCAAAGAATAATACAGTTAATTCATAATAAAAGCGCGGTGCCAGTTGTAAAATTAAGTGCATTTGAATGTTTTTTATCAGGGTATCGTTCCAGAGCAAATGCTATTTAGACGCAGTGCGTTACTTGTCGTTTATTATATTCCTTGTAAATAACGAGTGCCTATTATACCCTGCAAATTATGGCTATAGAATAATGATTGACGAGCGATCACGTTAATGCGAAGTTACCTGGTATTCTGGCATCGATCAACCGCAGAACGACGAAACATTCATTTCAGGGACACGTAACTTCTTGAACAATGATTTCTAAGCGATTACATATCGATGTATCTATAACGCCTTTTTCACGATTTCTTTTCCGTAATGTATGGGTCAGCTTAACTAATTTAAAAAAAAAACGTGACGATGAAGTGAGCGGAAGTCTATGCACGTATAAAACAGTAGGTATTCTGTATTCTGAAGATTCGATACATGGTCGTTTATGTTTTTAATATAGGTTAAGGTATAGCGGAATAATTAAGTAGGAAGAATTTGTTGGCACGTTTAAAAACTGCAACAAAAAGTTCAAGTATGATAACTATTTTATAATGCAAAAATGAAAATTCTATTTTATCCGTATTTTGTACATGGGTATATACTTTTCACACACAAATGTACCTACAGGGAAATGGATTATCATTTGACCAGAAAAATGAACAAAAAATTTATTATAAAGTACTCAATTTTAGTATGTATACCGTCCTTCTAGCTCCAGTAAATCCGATATATTCGACCAAATATGTTTCTCACCCTTAACTTCGAGGGTTGCTTCACCCCCTCAACGTGAATGTCGGACGATAAAAAAAATATCTGTCACATTTTGTGAGAACTATATTTCTATGCAAACTTCATCAAAGCCGGCGATTGTTATTTCGGTATGTTCACTTGTTAGAACTAATATTCCATCGTTTACCCAGACTAACTCTCATTCTTGAGGCCATTGTTAAAAAACTTTCTTACGTTTCGATATCTTTTTTTGGTAAAAAGTTACGACCCCTGATGTATTTCATGAAATTCCCACTTTGAGCCCTTCCCCCTTTCGCCCCTGGAGCCCACCAGAGAAACCGACACTTGGAATCGATATCTCACTTATGGACCCATTAATGGAATAATGTCGCTTTGGAATAGGGTCCTTATTCTTTTGCAAGTAATAAACCGAATCCTACTCTGAATGCTTGCTGATTAATTTTTAGTTAACAGAAAGTAAAAAAAAAATAAAGAGTTGGAGGAAGAAGAAACAAAGGTACATAATTCACTGTGGCTCCAATGAGTTTTATTCAATATGTACAATAATGTTTGCTTTCTCTGATATTAACCCCCCCCCCCCCTCCTTTTGGGCATACAAGTGTTTCGAATCAATAAATCAATCGGTGACAAGATCGATCTGTTCTGGCAAATGGATGTGGATCTGTGGTAAAATATGACGTGCGAACGCAGCACAGTTATGTCTTATTATTAACTAAATTGCAAAATATGCAACGCACGTTATACCGGTTCTGAATAATTATGTATAGGGTAATTGCGGGGTACTTGCCATACTTTTTTTGTAAGGCTCTCACACCAAAAGTTTTATGATTTAAATAAAATCAATTATGACACGAGATACTTTAATAATCTGCCTTTACAACTGGCTACAAAAGTTAAAAAAAAATGAAGACAAAATCATCGAAAATTTAAATTTTAAAAAATCTTCGGTGGGCCATCTTTCCCTAAGTGTCCGGCAGAGATGGCCATAAGTGTCCAGAGCAGATGACCAGAGTTAGTGTGGTCTTTCTCTTCTCTTTCCTTTGCTCCTACTTTTATTATTCACTAGCTTAAAGCATCCAGCGTTGCCCGCGTAAAACTTTGATTGTCACGGAGTATCAAGGGGGTGAAATAATGGGGAAGGGGTGGGATGTCCAGATTTCATGGTAGTCCATAATTTCCGCAGGGTTCTAGAGAGTAATTATGCAAAATTCGGTCGAATAAAAAATCGGGATTAAAAGTATCCTATATGTTATTCGTGGTCCTAGAGTACGTGTGTACAAAATTTCAGTAAGATCCGTTGTGTAGTTGCAACGTGATAGAGTAACAAACATCCAAACACACTTTCGCATTTATTATATTAGTGAATCATTAAAAGAGGAAAGGATTTTATGCTTTTGTAAGAATTACTTATTCTTTACTTCCATTAACTGAGAGTATTCTAATAAGGAGAGTTCCCCAGCTGTTCGTCTCTGATTGCTTTGGTTTTTGGATGTGTTTTAGAGGACCGAAGTATAAGAAACCGGTGTCTTTTTATTTTGGCCTATTTGCATGTTTAGGGGTGAAACCACCTTTGAAAATTCATAAGGCGTACAAAATTGTGTTCAGTAAAACTTCATATGAAAAAACATATCCAAAAATCAAAGCAATCGGAGGCGGGCACCACCTATTCTTATGAAATTTGAGAGGTGGTTTCACTCCCTAAATATGCAAACAGGATAAAATAAAAAGACACCTGTTTCTTATATTTCGGCCCTCTAAAACTCATCCAAAAACCAAAGCAATCGGATATGAACACTTGAAAATCCTATAACTTTGAAGGGTGGTTTCACCCCCAAAACGTGCAAGCAGGCCAAAATAAAGAGACATCTGTTTTTTTTTATTTTTCGGTCCTTTAAAACATATCCAAAGACGAAAGCAATCGCAGGCGGACACCTCGGAAACTCTCCTTGCAAGAATCAGAGTCAATGATATACCTACTTAAAAATATGTATACTTTATAAATTGGATATTTAATTCACTGAAATACTAGAGTAGTTTTTAAACGTATTATACTGAAAAAAATATTTGGCGGGGAGAACATAAATACACAATTTGCAAATTCTGCTACCAACATAAAATGTTAAAACATACAATTTACCAACATAGTAAACATTCTTCACCAAGCTCACATAGGCGAGTATTGAAATATTAATTTTTACTGAATTTGTTCTAAATAGTACCAGAATTTGAAATCGCCCAATTCCAACTTCCCATTTCTTCAAAATCGCCCAATTTGCGACGTGCGATTTCTTCAAAATAGCGGTCGCAATTTTGTAACAAAAGTCGCCCAAATTGCGATAAATCGCCCAATGTGACAACACTGCTGACGCGTACTTCCTCATACATCCAGCAGGTGGCTCACATGTCTTGTCAACCCTTGATAATAAAAACAACTTCACATAAAAAGTATAAAAACATAATTATTGTAATTATTATAAATATGAAAACATATCAGTCCCTTCCGAGCCGCTATTCAAGCGACCTATGGCCATATGATAATACGCGTCTAGAACGCCAGAATACCTTGGGCGTTTATTAAATCTGCACATATCTAAAGGTTGCAGAAGGTTGTACTTGAAATGTACATGCTCCTGATAACAATTGTGTAAGCTTTCATGCAAAAAAAGTTCGACGTTTATTACTTTTAATCATTTTCTTAAAATTCTTCTTAAAGTTTAAATTGGTATTTTCACTGTTTGTACGTGGATTAATAAATGCTCACGACATAATCAAATAATTGAAATATACCTTCTCATATGCATGAAAGTATAATATAAATCTGTATTCTAATGTTCTATAATGAGTAATTGAAACAATTAGTTTCACATTCAACTTCATGATTTTGTCTTCAGAATGTTATCTTTGTACACAGCATTATTTAAAAGCAGTAATATATTTGGATTTCGTAGCTTTAAAGTTTTGCACTGTGAGACGGACTGAATAATGATCTCTGTAAAGTAGAAAGATGTGCGCCGCGTGTTGTTCCGTCGACAGTTTTTGATCTTAATCGTGACGTGTGCTGATGATAACGCGTTGCGTTTATCTTTATTGCCGCGAGCCAAATAATTACTGACATTTTGTGTTAACGGTTTACTTGGTTTCGTCGTATCGCATGATAATTCAATGTAAAAATTAGTATACAATTAGTATATATTATTTCATAACGCGACACTGTGTGTTACAAAACATTTAGGCAAAAAAGGAGTATACCTTCATATGTATCTAAAAAACAAATAGAAGTTAAATATAACATAAATCGAGAGATTGAAATTCAAAATTAATGTATGAATGTTGGACTAATAAATTTTATTGAGTAACTGAACGTTTAAGGAAATTGTAACACTTGTAATAGTACAAAATGAATATATTATATGAAATGTGAAAATTGCATTTTTCATAGTATATTAGAAATAAGACAGCCATTAAGCGATAAAGGCTTTATTTTTTATATTGGTGTGTGGCGTACCCATCAAAAGAGCACCACTTACTATAAAATTCTTGGTCACGACGGATAGCCAGAAGTTAAAATGATCGCTAAGTGATAAAGGATAAGTGACATGACTTCTCGATTTACATGCTCGTTAAATCGATTGGACTGTCGGAAAGAGAAAATTGGTAAACATACGGACTGATAGCTAGCACTCTAATTAATTGAGGTGTAATTTATAAAGATAATGTACCTAAGAGATACACGCCAGATTATCACAGAATATAGATCTTGTTAACAACAAACTTTATTCAAGCAAGAGCAATTTCCTTAAAATGGATACCTACATAATGTGGATTACAATTTTTAATCACGATTGCAACTTTAATGCGGTATCATGTTTACGTACGAGTGCAAATATCGAGAGACTAAAAGTGTGAAATTTTGAACATTATCATCTCATAAATTTTTCATTAATTCCGTCGATGCGTTTAATACAATATTACACACGTTGTGCCGTAACTATGTGGACAAATTCGAACCAAATCTCTTGTAAGTACAGCTGGAGTACTGATGTGCGAGGTGAATCGGTGTTTGGTTTGAGCATTCGTTTTACGTTAACTGTGATTTTATGCTTCTAATGTTGTGCATGAAATTTTTAAAATGTTCTAATACATCGTTCGACACTAGGGCTGGGACTATTAGAATAATTTAATATTCGAATATTTTACAAGTATACGAGTAGTATTCGAATACTGATGTATTAATAGTATGGTGTTAAGTGGATCAAAATTAGCTTACAAGATTTCACCCTGACAAATGAACCTAAAGAACTTGATTTATAATTCACACCATACTATTCGAATACACCAGTATTCGAATACTTAAATATTCGAATTGTATTCGAATACTTAAATATTCGAATTGTATTCGAATACTTAAATATTCGAATAGCATTCGAATACTTGGATATTCGAATTATATTCGCCAAATAATTGAGCAACTGAAGTATTCGAATATTCGAATACCGAAAAATTCGACAAATAGTCCCAGCCCTATTCGACACGTGGATGATGTTCTATCTACTTTTGGTGCTCTAGTCTTTAACTCTGCTCCACGGTGCGAGATTTCTAATACGTATTATATATAGAAGTGTATACAGAAGTGTTTGGTGGAAATACGATGACCTTAGCCCTTAGTGAATGAATAGTCAAGTGCGACCTGAATTTGTATCTTAAAATTAGAGTAGAATGCGGATACAGCGAGGACTCATTTGTTTTGGAGCCGCTTGTTAAACTGTATTTATCAATCAGACCCTTCAGTGAGTGACAAGGCTAACAGAAGAGTCATCCAACACTATCATAATTTTCTGTAATCAGATTGCATTTATTATCACTTATCCATTCAATTGCATTTTAACTCCAGTTAATAAACATACATACTTTTTCGTTTACCATTGTATTTAGAAGTAGTAACAGTTTCGAGTTCTTCAGAATATTAATTATCGAGATACAATATACCATTATGATTCAGATAAATCTTCTTTAGTTCTTTTACTGTTTATTATTTTACACGAAAATCTTGGACAGATTTTTTTAATCGAATGGGGAAGCAGGTCGGTAGAAAACACGTTAAGAGGAAATTTGTCGGATCATTAGTGCTTCTCTCAGCGAAAATCCGGACGCACGAGTAAAAGCTTTCTAGAGGAATGAAACGAAAATTCAGAGACGGACAGTTACAATAGATGAAATCGACAGGAGAACGTCCAATTCCCTTTACAGTGGAAACGTGGGCCATAACTCGGCTTCTTTATTGCTCGCAGACGTCGTTTCATCACGCATTACTCGGTAATTGCATTCTATTAACTTGCTGCTTAAATGCTTGTAACTTTCTTATAATACAATTACGCTTAATATCTAGAAGGTTCTTTTGCAGTAAATATGGACTTTATTAGTTTCAGTAAATCGTATTCAATAAATCGTAATAATTTATGTTTTCCTGGTATTGTATGTTCTGTATTTTTTATAGAGTTTTTGTACTTCCCCGGTTCATTAGGTCGAACAGAAAGTCACCTTTATGGGAAAGTTATTTTCAGGAAGGTTTAAATTAATTCTAATAAAAAGTACCTATACGTATATTACCACGAGTGGTTTACATATCACGGGATAGTAAGGGCCCTTCATAATTTATTATTATTTATATTTTGTTATATACATATATAGTGTAATATTTCTATGTCGTACACTTTGGAGATATTTAGAAGAAGATTAAAGCCTGAGTTACATTTTTCATTAAACTATCAAATGTTGGATATTTAAACTCATACAAAAAATGAACGAATTCTACATTACACAACATTGTTCTTAAAGTTGAAAGTGATATGCTTAATTAATTTGAATGAATTAAGGGGGTATTGGGCCTTGTTGGACCGAAAAGTAGGTAATTTTTTGTGAATCTTTTGTACAAAAACAATACGACAAATTAATTTGAGGTTTGGCAAGCTGTTTTATTGTATTTTGAGGTACTATTCTGAATTTTTATGTGGCAGTGAAAAAAAAACATGGCAGATACAGAGTGCTGATTGAGAGCGTTGAAAAAAAATCGGGTGGTCCTGGCGTTGACGGAAAATTGGTACTAAGAGTTATCTGAAACACAAAAAGGAAAAGAGATTCTAAATGTATATGAATGTGGCTATCTGTGGTAGTAGTTTTCATTAAGGAAAATAAAAATATGTTAAAATGACAACCTTTTTACGAAGCTGAATCATCCTGATTTGAATCTGAAAAAGTCTTCGCCAAAAAATCAGGAAAACTTCTTTAAATAAAAAAAGGACCGGTAAGAAATACGGCAATAAATCTACTACCACAGATAGCCACATTCATATAGATTAAGAATCTCTTTTCCTTACAACTCTAGGACCACCCGATTTTTTTTCAACGCTCTTAGTTAGCAATTTGTATCTGACATGTTTTTTTTTCTCACTGTCACGCAAAAATTCGGAGCAATAGCTCAAGATACAATA
Organism: Andrena hattorfiana; assembly: GCA_944738655.2. Taxonomy (NCBI): domain Eukaryota; kingdom Metazoa; phylum Arthropoda; class Insecta; order Hymenoptera; family Andrenidae; genus Andrena; species Andrena hattorfiana. The sequence goes on from OX122889.2 coordinate 26,971,023, forward strand.
AAACAGTTTGCCAAATATGTTCTGTTACTTATTTTCAATGAAAGTCGTTTTCAGCTTTGCGGGGCACTCGATATTATGGAAACCTTTGACTGCAAAATTCATAATCTGTAAAAACGTCCCGTACTACGTGTGCCATCGATCGTTCAAGATATTGATTAGAAATTAAAATTTGATTGGATAGATATTTTGAAATTAAATAAAGAAAAAACACTGAAATTGTGGAGAATTTAGTATGTTTAAATTAAAAAATATTTCAACCATTAGGCTTGTGTATGTATCTGCTTGCAAATATAATCTTTTGAAACGTTCGTACATACATACACAGGTATACTTACACTTGATACTCTGTTTCAAGAAATTAGTCTTCCTTCACCGTACGGAATAATTCCCACTCGTAACACATTTTCCCACACACTTTTACCGAGAAAATTGAACATTTTTTTTCAGAAATGACAACTTTACTAATAATGTAATATTCAGTTCATGGTTTCATAAGAAAATACATGTTGGGTGTTGACACATTCGACGTTTGCTTAAAATTCATGACGAATGAAGCATTTACGTTTTAAATATTTTATGCCAAAGATTATATAAAAGAATGTTACACACGTAACACGACAATTCAAGTGGAAAATCAGTGGTGCTTTATTTTTCAGCTTACGAAACAATTTTTATTTTTAAATGTTTCGTAGTGAACGCCTACCCAAATGGCCAGATATGGATATGCAATTCTGTTTCACCATTTTCCAGTTCTTTACTTGCCTTACTTTATTGAAATGGGTGCGTAACATCTCATGTGGTTTTCCTGTTAGTGGATACACATTTATGAGCGATCGTAATATACTCGTTATTCTAATAAGATTTTAAGTGAAAAGCGGAATACCTATTACGTAACATCTACTATTGTTATGCATGCGTATTCAAATAGTAAAGTACAATAATTGTACTTCACTATTTGAATTTTCATAGTATCGAAGTACACTGTCAACTGGTGCTCGCTTCCGAAGAAAAGACAGACGGTCTTCTTCTACGGCGATGTATGATCGATCTTCTGTCATTCTGGTTCCGAGCACCATTACGTATGGACATAGCAGAATCCTACATTTTCCCATTGTACAGTCTAAACGTTACGGAAGTTGTATTGTGTTGTATAGTTTGCAGTAGAGTTGTTGCTGTTGCGTATTGAGTTACATTAGTCCACAATCACCATGCCCCAGCGCAGGAATATCCGCAATAGTATGATTAAGGAAGTATAATTATTCTGATTTTTGTTATCTGATATGTATTATATACAATTAATACGATTTTAAAGTGAAACGTAAAGCATGCAATTACTTTTTTAATGTCCTATAAAAAACTTTTAAAACCTTTTTAGTACTTATTGCTTTAAGGTGCATCAGCACTTACATACATACATAGAATGAATGCTTATGGAAATCTGATAAGAATGTCAAAAATTCCAAATAATGTATTTACATAATCTGCAATATATTTTATGACGAGGAAACAGAGTTAAACGTAACCAATTAAAAGTATAATCAATTATGTAATCAATTGCTTGAATTGTAGATACAGTATACTTTCAATTAAAACGTACTTGCAACTAAATGTAATTACAATTAGAATATAATTACAATTGCAATGTAATTGTTATATGACTTTTTTAATTACTTTCTGTAATCGGTAATTGCTACTGACCTCAATTATAATTTTAATTGCCGAATTTAATTTCAGAGAAATTCCATAGTCGTTAATTGTAATTGCAGAGGACAATTATAATTACACTTTTAATTATCTCGTACAATTACAATTACACCTGTAATTGTCTTGCACAATTGCAATTGCGAACTATGTAATTGTAATTGTCTTGCAGAATTACGATTGTAATTGTAATTGTCGTGCAGAATTACAATTATGATTCTAATTGTCCGCCACAATTACAATTAACAACTATGTAATTGCAATTGTCCTGCATTTATATGTTGCACTTATAATTGTTATTCAGCTCAGTACCAATTAACGACTACAGCAAATAATACGTAATTGAATTAACAATTACATTTCGATGATAATTAGTAATTAATAGTTCAATTAAATTTTGCTCTACTGCGAGGAAATACTAAACGCACGATTGAATTCTGTACACTGGTGGTGCAACACATTCACGCATATCTTGGAGCGGGCGTACACAATGACTAATCGTTACCTTCGGGCGCCGGTAATGTTGGTCACATTACCAATTACCTTTATCTGTCAATAAGCAGATAGCCTTAACGATTACCTGTACATATGCTCCACGTGTATTGCGCATTGGCTGCAACTATTCCTGTGATATACTCGCGTGCTTCAGCTGCGTGTTATTTGCGAAACGAAAGCGTTATTTGTCAGGAAAAGGATCGATACGGTAATGTCAATAAGGCACTATGTTAGTCTACTTTGTTCTTCTGGTTTTTCCGCTCTTCGAACATCTACATGGTAGTTGCTATTTCTACTTTCTATTCTTTGTCTTTCCTTCTCCGTCTACTTATCTTAAACGAGTGATTTTAAAATGTTAAAAACTGATAATGTTATTATGTCAGCAAGTGTGGTAGAAATCGAACTGGAACTAAAAAGAATTAAATAGGCGTTATCAATGCGAGGCATGGGTTCATGAGACATTTTTCTATAATATGAGGTCAACTATCTGTTTCCAGGTGCAAAAACAATAAATAATGAAATAACAAATTTTCATTTTATTTGGAGAAGAAATATATTCCCACTTAAGTTTGGAAAGTGGACAATCATTTGTACTCATTGCATAGACACAATCATTCAGAAATAGTGATTAATGACTTAGAGAAATCGCGGTAATACTGACATTTTAATAGCTATATTATAGTCACCCAAATTATTAGTGTTATTACAATCAGCAGATTATCTGTTTTTAATAAATGCTAGGATAATACATGCTGTAGTTTCGAAGAACTCCGCATGGGAGCGTTACATGCTAGCTAACATAGGATCAAAAATTGATCTTGCAAACTCACGTTGATAATGCAGATTTCTTTAATTTAAAATCTAGCTAGGCTGTAGAAAAACTATAGTGAGGTTGTAAAATCGATGTAGAGAGAATAGTAGAACGGTATGTTGGGCGAGGGTGGATGTGGGGGGGGGATAAGGTGTCCCTTAAAATGCCTTTTTTAAAAATTTAAGAATTCGGTCTGAGACGCCCCCTGATTTTTTTCTTTTGGTGTGGTAAATGTGTGCAAAATTTTGGTTTGATCAAACAACTCTAAACCCTGCCTCAAGAGGCTCAAAGTTTCGAATGAAACGCCGCTCTGACAAACAGTTTTTTTTTTAATAGGCAACCCTGTGGCACATAGGGCATGTAACCACATGTATGATGGAACTAGAGTTGGAACTAACGATTATCGATATCTTATCGATAACTTATAGATACTTAACCCGGGAGTAGGCCCGCCAAATAATTTACGTTAGTAGGCGCGTCGGTCATTTCGGCCGATATTTAATATAATGCGAAATAACTTATTAAAATAATTAAAATAGTATAAATAATGCATTATAATGTTATCTTCACAACTTTCTTTCAATAAGAAATCTCGATATTCATCATAGCCACCCATGAGTCTCTCCCAATACGCGTCGCACGCGGCAGCGAGAACGTTACTACTTAGGCGCGTTGTGGTCGGAACGGCTGACATTGTTATTTACAAACAATTGCAAAATCATTACAGAAGTGTCGCTACCGCGATGATTATTGAGAATTGCTGGAACTTGTTTGCATTCATTTGGGTGGAACACCCCCAAGAGGAGTCAAATTTGCGACTTGTGGTTGCATTCAAGACGCCCGCTTCATGTCTCGGGCGCTCTATTCTCTGAAAATTCTATTGTTTAAGGGACAGTTCAAAATAACACGCCATGAGTAAGCATAACTACGTGGATTTTGTTTATTTGTGTCAATTGTATATTTGAAGGTGTGGTTCACCGCACCTAGCGCCATTGAGGCTCCATACCACGACTTTCAGTTTTTGAAAATATTGCGTGACTATGCCACTGACAATAAAAAAAGTTTCCTGGTCATCTGTGGTATCTGACACCTGAGTGGTTCGTGTTGGTCCTCCTAGATGGTGCTGTTCCTCTGGAACATAGACGCAAAATGGTCGCAGTCATACGCTCTGAGATGGCTGATGGCGATAGCTCCCTCTCTACTGGCTCCAAGCGTTTGTCCCTAAACCAAAAAGTCGCACCTCATTTCCTATGTAAAGGCATCAACGACTTTATTTCTCCTAAACCTCTAGAAACTTTCCGGAGATTTGACCTGTCATATGACTTTCTGGATGTAGGCCCAGTGGAATGGAATGGTTGTAAGTAGGGATTGCAATACCGGGAGAAATACCCTAAAATTTTTACCGGTAATTTGCCAAATTTTTACCGGTGATTCGATAAATTACGTATAGCAATATGGCACGTATATGCGTTCATTAATTCCGTCGACATCTGCTATGTTATCAGTGAAAAAAACTTGAATTACTAATAAAGACGAAAACCGAAGTATCTCATGAAGAACGAACTCTGATCTAAAAGAAAATTAACAATCTGAATCAAGTCATCATAAAAATGGACGCATATTCAAATAGAAAAAGTAAGGAGATTTCTTAATCTCCTTTGAAGAGAAATCCCTGATTTCTTAATGACTACTCGACCAACAAGTATAGAATCTGAGACCGCTTTATCCGTGGCTGGATTATTTTGTACAAAAATTAGGTCGCGATCGGGGAACCAAAGTTTATACAAATTATGTTTTTGCTTATTTGTTAAAAAGAATTGTTAAATAAAAAATATTTAATTATGTATTTAAGTTAAGATTCTTTTCATTGTTTTCCTGGTGAAGATCCATATTAATAAGTATTGTCAATAGTTATACAAAGATATCTATTTTGTGTTATATCATTTTATATTTTATGTTCAGAATAGATTTATTTGCATATATTTTTTATAATGCTTGATTAGAGTTCAAGAAAAGTTTTTTTTTGTAATGCTTAGGTTTATATTTTCAATACCTCAAAAAAAAAAAAATATACCGGTTAATTACCGGTAAACCGGTTTTGGTTGAAAATTTGAGCGAATTACCGGTAATTGAAGAAGTCGGTAAATTTGCAATCCCTATCGCATACTCCAAGAACTATTGGGCTACTGGCTGGCTAAGCGCTTGACGAATTCCGGACCGTGTGCCTACAACGAGGGGATACTGCATATTTAACCGATTCTTCCTCCCGCTGCACATTGTGGAAACTGTCCTTCAGATCCAGAGTGGTAAACAATGACCGTTCAGCTTCTTAATGTGATCCTCGATCACAGGAAGTGGATATATATCTTTGACTGTTATACTATTTAGCGATCGATAGTCAGAACATAATCGTATCTTGCCATTTTTCCTGTTAATCAGCATGATTCGACTAGCATACTCCGAATTACTCGGACGTATAATACCGCGCTCTTGCAGATCTGAAACAGTTTCTTTCATAGCATTTTGCTCGGACCACGACAATCTACAGGGTGTAAAATAGAACAGGGTTATACTTATAATGAGAGTAACAACGGACTAATCCATATTTTTTTCGAAATTGAGTTAGTAGCAATAACGTATTCCAATAGATAGGCTCTACTAATCATAAAAAAGAGGGAAAAAAATTTTTTTAATGTGGCTTGGTCCGTTGTTGCTCTCACTGCCCCAATTTACCGTTGCCGCGGTTCTAGTCCGGAAGCCAGCGCCACTTTTTGACGTCTCATTTGTTTAAAATTGGTTTATATTTTTTCTACTATATTTGCACTACATATGCACAAAACAACTTCCTGCTATCACGATAGCAGAACAACGTTTCACAGCAGCGAGTCAATTATGTAAGACAATATTGTGCTTCAAACTTGGCCAAAAAAAAAATCGTGCAACAATCAATGAACACTGATTTCCAGGACAGTAGTCGCTTTCGACTGATATAAGCGTAATCTGTTTAAAAAATTGTTCTTCTCATGTAACATTACAAAGTTGAACAAAATTTATTAAACTTTAAAAAGTGCTCTTTATATCGCTATAACTTTGCCGAGAAATAATACGGCTAAAATCTTAAAAAAAAAACAGCTGCAAGTGGAGATTCCACACTTTCAAACAATATTTTAACAAAATCGATACGACTATTTTTGCTATTTGGAGTTATGACCATTTGAACTTGCCCCCATTTTTCGGGTTCGTTGAGGTGATCCCTTAATTCAGCGATGCCCCGATGGGCGGTCCGAGGGTGCGAGCATCCATAGCGTTTTCTACGAGCCGCGTGGAAGGGGTGCTCGAAGCCAACGAAGCGGCGGGCATGCAACGGATAGGGAAGACTCTAGTAGTGTGCGTGTAGGCCCTAAAGGTGAAACGACTCGTGGCTCGCCGACTCGTGCTTGTCAAGTCGACTCGCCGAACCTGGGCTCGCCGAGTCACGCGTCGTAGAACTTCACCTTTAAGGCCTAAGGACACACTACTAAAGTTTTCCCTATCCGTTGCATGCCCGCCGCTTCGTTGGCTTCGAGCACCCCCTTCCGCGAGGCCCATAGAAAACGCTATGGTTTTGAGGAGTGTATTTAGTAAAGCAATTGTTTTAATGTGTAATTTAATTCACTTTTTATGTGCACGTCAATATTGAAGTTTTTATTTCTTTTTTAAAAACGTATTAGCTTCATATTGTGAGCTTCGTGTGAAAATTGCATAATACATGTCTGTTATGAAAATGACGTAAAAGAAATTTCACACGTAGTATGCAATACAAAGTAAAATTATTTTTATTGTGAGCATATCTAAGAGATCTCGAAATATGGAAATATTCTAGTTTAGCTTTTAACATTTCTAAGAACATGATGCACATTCTTCATATTTTTGAAGGCACATGAAGTGCTGGCCACAATGAAAAGTGCCAACGATAAATAATTGTCGACTTTACCTCTCACCATCCTTTCTGTCCTCATTATCACGTTACAACCAATATTTTATGACATAGAGCGATAAAATATATTTTCGGTGACGTACTCATAGAAAAGTATCGCACAAATCATTTGAACGTACATAAGTTATCATTCTTACAATAAAATATTCCCTGGACTTACACAGATTATTGTAATATTTAGGATAATATTCCATCATTTCCCAAAATGTTTCTTTAATAAAACACTATTTTTTCTATAATGGAAGAAATTCAAAATATTTAGTGAAATTCGTCAAATTTCCAATATTTCAAATAGGGTAAGTCGGGGAGATGGCCCACTTTTTTTAAAATAATCAGTGCACTGTAAATTTAGTGGTTTTATAAAGAACAAAAAAAATATTTGCGAAAGGAAATATATTTAGATAAATAATATAAAATTGAATTCTCAAAAAAATCATACATTAAAAAAAATAAAATAAAATTGCAGTCTATGCGAAAGGCCATCTCACCCGGATTGTCCGGATGAAATTACAGCTTCTAGAAGAAACATATTCCAAGGAAACCGTTGTATCTTTATTGTTTAGCTCAATATCAAAATCAAAGACACTTTTTCTAAAACACTCTATAATGAAATTCGTGTGGCGCCATTTGTCAAATAGATATTGTTAAGTCTATCAGAATTTATTAGGAATCGCAGTATCGAAGACGATTAAAGATTGCAGGTTTAATGCGAATATATGTATACGTATATTGAACAAAAATAATACTTGGATACAGATAGGTACTTATCTTGCTCACGGCAGCAGTACACATAGTAGAAGGTGGAACCGGAAGTTCGTCCTTATACATATAGATATGTAAACCATAAACGACAGTACGATGTAGATCAGCATGCAAATTAGAAGTTCATGGTATTCAATTATTACCGACAGATGTCCATTCAACCATACTCAACAGATATGTATAAAAAAAATATGTGTTTACTCTACGTGATAGTAATAAACATTGTATAGAAGGGAAAGTCTGTGCTTGTTTTCATCTCCCTGCAATTAATTAGCAAAAAACACTTGATTTTCTAGCGATTTGACTGCCTAGTCCCCTTAAGGACACGCTGAGAGTTATCCGTATTTCCTCGTAATCAAAAACGATTTGCCAGTCTGATTTCCTGCTCTGTGCGGTAAACTCTCCACGGTCGACGCCGAAAATAGCGGATCGCCCACCTGCCGGTAATTAGAACTGCGGCTATTAGCGTGATGAGCTCAGGAACTGGGCCCAGCATCGTAGGACGGTTAGTTAACGTTCACGGTCCTTAACGATTGTGTTACACACGACCGGCTGCGCTCGCTTCTGACTCAACGAACCCCCCGTGAATTCGAGCACAATCGAATCTGCCTGGTATTGATATAGTGTCTAGGGACAGCGAGTTGGCAAACGTAGGAGGACGGCTGAATGAGAAATCGTGTCGAAGCACGCACATCTGCTCTTCGTTTCCACTTAATACTCGTCGCCGTACGAGCAAAGTGAATTTCACCTGAGAGCTCCACCTCCTTCCTTGCTGGCTGTTTCCTTCCACCCTCTTCGATTAATTTTGCCACGATTCGACTCGATTCGACGCGACTCTGCTCGACTTGGCGAACGCGTTGATCGGCGTGTGTCGCTGGTTCGGGATGCCAGTTGATCGGCAGGGTCGTTACGAGATCAGTCGCGACACCAAGTTCGCGTTCGCACCTGCAGCTACCTCGCCGCGTCCAGCTTTGACAACGACCAAAGTATTTACTGTTTTCGTAAGTCCCGTTACCACGAAGTCATATTTGCCTGACGTTTCCTGTGTAGTTTCGCGCGATGGTGTCCACTGAATTTTCTTTACACGAGGGTTTTAGGTATAGGGTAATTCCGGGTGAGATGACCTTGCGGATGGGATGGCTCGATCACGTCTAGAGTGTTGCAATTTTCAGTTGTTTTTGGTGGTATATTGCGCGTCGCTCACATGATGCATTAATCGTGTTGTCTGTTTGCTTTTAACTGTGAAATCAGGTAAGTTATTTGTAATGTAAAAATTGACTATTCTCGAAAATTTTCTACGTGTTCTTTAAATTATAATTTACTGACATTTTAGGAAAAAGTAATGACTTTTTCTGAATGCAGTGCGTTAATATAATGTTTAGAGGTTATATTTACGTTCTTGTGATAAGATATTGTCGTAGCATTATTGAAAAAAACAAGCGAGTCAGCGCTCCTTGACACTCGGGTTAGTTGGCCCGATTTTTTCGGGGATTGTTGGCCCATCATAAAATAATGCATAATAGCTACTTAGTACATTTTTTTGTAGAACATGCCAGCGGAATATAAACGAAGATATAATCAGCGTAGGAACTTATGGATAAACGAGGCATTGTTAAAAACCGTAGGAGCAGTCCAAAGTGACAAAATGGATGGGTTGTGGGGAGCAGTATAGCTGTACATCGAAACCCTATGACTGGGTTCGCCGTATAAGCTGTAAAAATGGTTTTACGAAGGATGCTAAAAATTTTTGAATTTATGCAATGAGTGTGGAAAAGTTCTGTGCAAGAAAAAGAAATAATTTTTCATCTTATAATCTCGGGTGAAATGGCCTTTCGCATACACTGCAATTTTATTTTATTTTTTTTAAATGTATGATTATTTTTTTAATTCAATTTTATATTATTTATCTAAATGTGTTTCCTTTTGCGAATATATTTTTGTCCTTTATAAAACCACAAAATTTACGGTGTACTGATTGTTTTAAAAAATGTGGGCCATCTCTCCCCGAATTACCCTACAGTACATGGTTCAGGTTAATTGTTGTAAATTTTCAAACCACTTTGAATACCAAACCACTTGAATTAAGAAGAAGAAATTATTAAAAATGTTAATAATTGAAATTTAGGAGACAGTGAATATTATAAACCTCGAGTCTGTAATAATGTTTATGAAAACTTTGGAGTAGAAAAGCACTTAGGTGTCATGTGACCGGAAATCTCAAATTAAGTTGAAATTTTATCTCAAGATAGCCATGGTCAATCTCATAATCAACTTTCTTCCAACTGCAAGTAGCAGATGCTGATACAGAACGTTATTCATCCAGCTGGTATATCATCGTTACGATGCAATTTACAGAGATCTTAAATTATAATCACAGTTAATTACGCGATCACTTTTCTGCAAATTATTTCCAGGCAATCAGAGCAGCTTTCCTCTCAGCATCGTATTAATTGCTCGCACAGCTGCACCTGCACCACGCTGGACCGCATATACGCACCAATCTTCTACAGAGTGATCGCGGCTGTTCCACAAAGACATTGCGCCAAAGGCTTTTCTATCGTCCTTTGCGGCCTGCGGCAGTAGATTTCAAATTTCATTTTTTTATCGTGACATATTTTTATTAATTCTTTACAGTCGCTTTAACCACTACACTGGGGGTATTAGCGACTTAGTTGAAACGATTAAATTGGTCTTACAATTTGTCATAAAGTTCAATTTGTCTTAAAAATTGTCAGCGCTGTAATACTTCTTTTGTATGATTTAAGTTACCTTTTGCAGCTGAGTAATTAATATTATAGTCTAAGTAGTCTGTCGCCGAGAATTTGTTGCCATGAAGGATGATGTGATTTGGGTTAGGTTTTGTAATTTTGGTGTTGAATGTGTCAGTGTATCATAAGATTATTCCTAGGACTAAACGGAGAATGGAAATTATAATTTCGTTAAAATAAAAGTTTCATCACATTTGAACATACCTAAACATTTTCAGTAATTAAAATACCTCCATGGTCGTAGTGACTTATTTTATTTGAATGTTTATACATAAGTACGCACAATGAATTTGTATATTTATAGTAGAAGAATGTTAATGTTACAGGTGATCATTTATGTATTATAAGAAAGAATATAAATATTGCAGAAATGGAATTGGTGGATTTTTATACAATTTTTATGCAATCCAAATATAATTTATAAGACAGAATAAAACATAAATAATGATAATAATTTTGATATTTAAATTGCTTAAATTCATTGACCGTTTAAATAAATTTTGAATAATTTTGATTATAATTACAAACATTGTAGGTATTTGAACGGTGCAAAATATTCACATATTAGAAAAACTGAACTTCAACAACTATGTGATGTGATGATAGACAAAGAAATTCCTACATTCAAGTTAGAAAGAAATTTGCGAAACACTTCTTTCATATTATTAATGGTTTTGACATTGACAATGAGAGAGTACAAATTTTAAAATCTCGTACAGTAGGCATTTCTCCTAACTATATTTTGTTCATTACATTCGAAATAAAATTGATAAGTGTGTGGCATAATATCGATACATTTATCCCCTTTATCATTTACGATAGCGAAAAGATAAGAAAAATTTGGTAACGTGATAAAGCGCATCGGGTGTGCTATTAAAAATGAAAGCAACGGGCCACTAATCTTTGAGTCGACCACCAGTGTTACCGCGATTATCGAGAGCTTATTAAAGTGAATGTAACATGAAGTAATCCAACACATTGTCTCGTGTTCTATTTCACTATCAAGAATGATAAAGGGATAATCGTTGCATGCGCAGCGGTTGCACCCATTCGTCTCTGCCAGATCAGGTTTCATAATACGGGAGGAAAAGAAGTGCTAAAAAAAAACTGGTCTCTGTTTGCAAATAAGAGGTACTCATTTCTAAACTTAAAATAATACAATAAGATGAGTTTTTTTTAGTCAGAATAGTTCTGTGAATATTGTATGAAGTTTCTTATAACCTTGAACACTGGACAATAATTTTTAAATGCAAACATTACAGCATTCGTGAGTTAAAAGAAAACAACAGAATAGCATGTTCAATCTGATTCTATGAACGATTCTATGAATGTTGTATTAGGAACTCTCAGCCTACAATTTTTTCTTGCACATCTTTTTTATCTAAACCTAATAAATAACATATCGTTTCCCTGTTGCCATGGTTACGTGGTTAACATTATCAGTCGGAGCATATGAAACAAACAAAAACAAACAAATTGGCGCATGTGTTTTGCCATTATGTTATATATGTACATTATTCATTATGGCAAAGTTTTTTATTCGATTAATCCAACAGTTTTTTTTTTAAAAATTCAAAGATAATTATGGTAATTATATAAAATTAAAGCTTCTGATATATTTAATTTGCTTTGGATACTTTGAGTATCTCTCCTTTCTCTCGTGCCGATTATTCAATTTTATTTGCGTGAATGAAGCTGAAGAAAGATATTCTCACGTAATGTAACTGACGTATTCATTAAAAAAAAAAAGAAAGAAGACATTTAGGCTAGCCCGATGTAATTCATAAGAAACAATGTATCAGTTTGTTAATCTATATCTATACTATTATATAAAATTGAAGTGGCATACTTTGAAATGCGGTTTCTCAGTAAATATGGATTGTAGCCACAAGTACGTTACATCACTTTGTTCGTCTTGACGAGAGGAAGGTTCTAACGTTTTTATTTTTTTAAATAATGATTTTTATATAATAGTAGTTTGCGACGCGACCGCCAGGCGTCGACTGGGCGAGCACCGCGGCGAGAATATGTGGCCGAGGGCTCGATCCGTAAGCACCCACTAAGGAAGAATTTTGGAAATTCCATCCCTAAAGGGGGTGAAAAGGGGTAAAATGTATTTTCTCGGTCTCCCCTATTCCCTAATATCTATTAGGCCCGATTAGATAGATATTAACTTGGTTCTTACTCGCAAAGATTACCCACATAAATGCCAAAAAACCAATTTCAGGATTTTGCCCTAATCAACCCCCAAGGGGGGTGGTGAAAAGGGGTGAAATGTTGTTTTCTTGGAATCCCTCAATATCTCTTAGGCCCGAAGCGAAGCGCGGGGATATTCTGCTAGTCATATATAAATAATGAATTTGATTTTGTTTTAGGCACGCGGAACGCAATCAAACTGGCTGCCTCCACCGGTAACCCCTCCGCTGCAGTTGCTGCCTCCGCGAATCCTCCTGTGCTTTGGAGCTCGCGCAGGAAGCCGGGTAAGTCCACACGTACTATATTATCCTCTATGTACATATATTTCATTTAAGTACATCTGTTGTCCATCCACATTTAAAACTGCATTAGAAAAGATTAAACGAGTAACTATTCAATTTTAAGTAACGTAGAATATTTAGTTTAATTTTACTCTTTGAGAAGAGAGATCAATAAGTTTACGCCAAAATAAAAGCAGTTCTGACTGATTGATTATTCAAATGAAGATACAAACGGCGTAACTATTGTAGTCCCGGTTTAATACGGTTCTCGCTGAATAGTCCATAGTTTGTTACGGACGTGTTTATTATACACCGTCGATTACCTACATATCTAATAAATAAGAAAACAAATTGTTGTTATATTATATATGGTTAATTTATTCAGAAGAGTTTCACAGACATTTTTGTATATACGTCCAAATAATTGAGAATCCCTATCTATTGTAGTATCCTAGTACTTTACGAAGAAATACGTAGTGCTGGACGAAAATATTGGCACAGCACACGATTCAATATACAAACATGTAACTATTAAGAAAGTTGCTCTTATGTATTCGTTTCGTATGTATCTTTATTCACAATATTTTACTTGTCTATATACGAACACGAAATTATTTAAGAGGGTACAGGACTATTGGACAAGTGAAATCAACAAGTGAGATGGTTTCTTTTGTGTTGGATTGCTTAGGTAGGTACTAAGTAATCATTATACCCGTACCTTTCGCAGTTTATTGTGGACGCGTTTCCGAGTAATTACAAAAAAAATTGTTGGAGTGTTCAAATTTGTTGAATTTATTAAGCGCTGATGATGGTCCTGTGTAGTGCGCAGCTGTACTCAGTGTACGTAGTATCGGGTGAACAAATCATCTGAAAGCAAAATGCTGTGGCGTCAGTAATTTCTACACCAAAATCTACAGCATGGAACTTTACTGGCAAATTTAAAACAAAAATTGTGAAAGTTACACACGAATCAATTTTTTCCCCACATTTTTACAGAAGAATATCGTCTTTAATCGTTTATAAAAAATTTTACAAACATCCAATGTTGATGCGGAAATTCCATGTTATAGAGGAAGGAATTCTACACTTCTAGTTAAAATTTCTAGAGAAAATATTCATTCGTTGAAGAGTTGTGGTGTACACGGTGTTTCTAAATGTAGTTTCGAGATAAATGGCTTCAAATACTGCCGCCTGTAAGCCGGCCCCACATTTGCGTTTCGTCCGCGCGGACCGCCCGCCCGCGGTTTGCCCGCGCCGGCGCCACATTTGCGTTTTGTCCGCGCGGACCGATCGCTCGCGGTAAAACGGGCGGACGAACCGCTTCAGTTACAAGTTTTCACATTGAGTTTTTCGTCGTAGATGTTTAAAGTCTCATTACGACGGTCCAACTGGAAATGCTAACTGAAAAGTTAATGTGAATAATTTTTTATTCCATATTACACCTATTAACTTTCCAGTATGGATAAGGCAAATTGTTGCTTATCCGATCTAACTTCTCTATCACACAATTTTGCAAATATTTCCGACTCTTTATTCCAGCCAGTTGTCTTTTTAATAAGGTCTAGATCAACGCCCAGTCTTTTCGCTGCTGGGGTAGAAGCGTGACCCGTATTATGCGCTGAGAACACAGTTGTATTAATTCCGCTAATAGTTAGAACCTCTTTTACCTAGCAGCTTGAAGCTGGTGTAGAAACCGTCTTAACTAGCTTATTAGTAGATATAACGAGTCTTTTCATAGAATTACGAATCTCTTTTGTACTGTTCAAATAACACAAAAAGGTTGAACCTGGACATATTTTCTTGTTGTAAAAAATTGGTAAGGTTAAAAGCGGGTATCGTTATCTCCATTTTATCCGCGGATCTCCTAATGTTTTTTAACTCAATCAGAGAGAACGGTATCCAGTAATTAGCGCGAGAAGGGTAATTAGTTTCTTGGATAACGCACTCAAATTTAACTCTTCGTTCGCCGGCTGTTTTATAAAATATTCGAGGACAATTTACGAATTCCAAGTAAAAATATGAAAAAATGTTTTTCGGTTCAGGCGGACAAATAGCGCCGAGCGGACGGACCGCGGCGTGCTGCGGTCAATAATCCGCCTCGCGGATCGTCCGCCTCGATGTGACACCTCTCATAAGATTCTACGTGTTCCGTGTAATAAAAATTTCGTACACCAATTTTTATTTCAAATAATTTTTTGACAATTTGTGTAAGAAATTTTTGTTTCAAATAATTTTTTGCCCATCTCCGTCTACACGTACTTTGATGAATTTCTCCTCCGGGTGCTGCACTCTCTCTCTCTACCGTGTCTCGTGCAACGCCTGGAGAAAAAGAAGTGGGGGAACCGACTGATCGGGGGCCCCACTCGTGCGGCTCTCGGAGTAGAAAAGTTCGACACCCCTGCCTTATGTCTTTCCGATGAAAATCATCAACGCAAACACAAAAATCACAAACAGAACAAAAGAATTTAAAGAAGACAGTGCTGCAAATGGCAAAGATTTAGCGAAGACAAATTAACAAAAAAACTTGATACTCGATTTCTCGTGTTTTGCATATAAGTCCGGTGCATACTTTATTTATAAAAATGCGATTCGAGAGAGAAACGCATAGTGGTAATATGTTTAAGTAAATCGTTGCTCCTTGATTCTTCTTGCGCATCTGACGGAGCTGCGGACGCGAGTAAGTAGACAATTGGCCCGAGAGGTTAATTTCTCTGGAACCGGCTAAAATTCGATACGTGCCGCGCTCGTTTAACCTCTACTCATTGTAGCCGCCGCGCCGGTCAATTAGTTCAGAAACTCTCGGAAGCGTTTCGAGATTGGAGCACATAGGGTAAATGATACAGTTATTGACCAGGATACAGAAGTTAACCGCGTTAAATTTCTGCCGCCATAGTCTAATGAACCTGCGCGTTTTCACATCAGCGATGCATTTTAATAAGAAAAGACAGTCCTACCTTTCGTTTCAACCAACAATCGATGAGTTCAGTACAAGCGTTCCGTTGTGAAATTGTTGGAAAGGAAAACGTGTAATTTCAACTCTCAAAAAAGGTAACGGCTTAGCGGGCATCTTTAGAGCGGCGACTTCTTCAATGACTGTATAATCATTGCTCAATTTTGTTTGCCGTGAATGATTTTGATTATAATAGGTGACAAGGGCTCAATGTTAATATTCGTCGTACGTCCAGTCGTGTCGAACGTGATTATGTTATGTTTTGAGGAGTGTTCAATAACCGATTCGGCGAATGCACAGTAATACAGTTATTGACCACTCGTAATTTTCGTGCTGAAAGACCGCGATGAAAATTGATTTAGATCTTTGGAGGCACGGGGCAATGTGCCCTGTTTTTATATGGTTTCGGGTATGTACCTCCGATGACTTCTGACTTTTCATTCGTCCGGAGGTCCGTACAATAATTCGGAGATCAACGGCGCTTGACGAAAGAAAAAAGTAAAAGCAGGAAAAGAAAGAGCAGATGAGAGAGAAATCTAAGAAGCCCAAGAAAAAAAGAATGAGAAGCCAATGAGACCGCGGCGAAGTGCTCGCCATACGTCGTGAAGGGTGCACATAAAATTCACCCTGGCCTAAGACAATCTGTCTTTGATTTTGATATGTTGACGGATGGTTTTAATAAAAGTGATTTTAAAGTAAAAAATATGCCCTTTTCTTTTATATTCAGCAAGTAGTCAATAATTATACCTGGACCGGTCAACAACTATGTCATGACCGGTCAATAACTTCAATTTTGATTTCTCAAAGTTTTTTTGGTGTTATAATCATTTTCCATACTTCTCTTTCTGCCTGGTATAACAAAACTTCATTTACTAAATTCAAGTTAGGGGAGACCGGGGCTAAAAGTTCCGGGGGTAAGTTGTTCCGACGGTTCTATCTTCAAAATGAAAACAGCGTTGTACTTTAAATTATTTTTTCCCTGTGAGTTGATCACGCCACTCTGTCGCTCATTTTAATAGCGTCCGCGACAGCGAATCATGTGGTTGTAAGCAAGGACCTATTAGTCGCGTACCAGAAAAGTAAATGTTTTTCTATGATTATTTTTTGGTCTATTTCGATTATTTAACGTCGATATTATTGATTAATTCGTTCTTATGGATCAAATGGCATTTAAGAACCTGGTGTAATAGTGTTTATCGTTTCAATATATGTATAAGCAGAGTAGTATGTCAAATTGCTACATGTGTCGATAGAGGCTAGTTGTTACCGTAACAACTTGCCCCACTGCAAATGTATAAATTGTTCCTGCTATGCTTTAAGATGCGAACATATGAGTGAAAGGCGGTAAGGGGCACCATTTCCATCGTCGCTAGAGAATTCAGTATCTGCCATTTGACTCAATCGAGAGTTATTAAAAAAATACAATCTGGACAAGAAGCCACTGTAGGCTACAAATACAAATCTCAATAAGTAGGTACCCACAAACAGTTGAATGTAAGACTGATTTGTAGATTTTAGTTTTTATACCAAAGATAATGTTTATGGTTATTATATTATTTTGGTTTTCTTTGAACGATAATACATTTTGATTGATCCGAAGCTTCATAAATAAACATTATTAATAAAATTCTGTTTTATTTCATTAGAAAATGAAATATTTCATTAAAAGGCAACTCTTATATCTTAGTAACAACTTACCCCAATGCGATAACTATTTGCCTAATAAAGGGGTAAGAAGTTCCGCTTCGACCAGCCACAAATAAATTACTTTTTATGAGAAACCTATTACAATATACTAAATACAAGCTTAAAATCATAAAATATAATAAACTTAACAAGAAATTAGTCAGTAGTGAAGAGAATAATTACATTATTTTCTAGTCATTTTTTATGTTTTATCGAAATCGGAACTTTTAGCCCCGATCTCCCCTACTTATTCTTAGTTACTTACTCACCAGTGTTAACCGAAGCTAGTCCCAATGACCGAAATATGTACGTGAAAAATAACAGACGACATCCCATGGTGATACAGAGAATCTGCCATGACCTTGTCGATTCTATCAGCGAAATGAAATCGAGACAGGCATTTCACGACATTGGTACCCTTGCCAATGCCAATGGCAGTTCACCTCGAGGCACGCTTTCAAACCGATCTTTTTCTCTGCCCCCTAGCAACCCTGCGTGATGATATATCTTACGTTCTAAACGAGTTATTATTACTTTGGCCCGTACGTGGGCCGAGAGCGGAAGGTCGCAACCTCCGTGAATTAGCGGCGTCCTAATTGACGTATCCGTTCGAGCGTTTTCGGCTTGAAGAAGCGCAGCTGCGAGGATCAAAGTCGGCAGAAGGAGGATCTCGTTAAAGCAGCCGTGGATCACAAGGAACGAAATTCCAGCCGAATTCTGAAAGAGCGGTTTCATGTTTGCAACGAGCAAAGTGGTGTTTCACGTTGCACCTGGCGTTACCTTCACTACGAGGGAGTTACTTCGTCCAGAGTTGAAAGATCAATAAATCAAACGTACCATAAACTGCTTATTTACACTTGTGAATTATGCTTAATGGATATGTTTGATGGATTATGCAAAAGTATAACTTAGAATACTGCTCTTCCGATTTACCTTTATCTTTGCGCAGAAGAAATAGTGACTGTACTTTCGAAAGGCACCGGTAGCCGATCGAGATGAAATCTAGTGGGTATTCCGGGGGGCGTGGAAAGACACCAAATATAAAATTTTAACTTCGGAAATTATTGCGTTCAAAAGATACAGGGGTAATTGTGCATAAAAGGGTGCACCTTACCAATTTTGATGAAATTTAAATATGGTGTAAAACTGATTGGTCTAAGTGAGGCCACGATAGATAGAGACAGGTTCGATTTATATCGAAAAGAACGAATTGCAAAGTAACTGTACTTTATTTTATCGATACTCATGCGATCATAATCGATGATCCATACATAAGATCTATATATGTATTGTAGATTGCACGTATTGGAAAAGCGTACATTCTGACAATCTCAGAATGAACTGAACATTTTGAAAAACATTCTAAGATATTCACAAAAAACTTTGGTAAACTTTTTCTCATGGATTAGAACGGAATTTTTTTAATTACTTTACCTCTTAACAGTATTTCTATTTACTTATTCCGACACAACGCATGCCCCTTTTCAATTTGTCCCGGACATTAGTATTGGTTGGGGCTAGATTAGTGCGGGAGGCGCGCGTCAGCTTGCGGGCGCGTAAAGCATGGTCGCGAACCGATATGAGTTTGGGGGTGCTAAAAATGAGACTGTGATTACAAGCGTCGCACGACGGTGTGCATCAATTTAGCGAATAAATACTATAACACAATGATTTGCTATTACTTAGCAGAATCGATACTACTCATTTCGGGCACCAAAAAATGTTTTCTTTTATATCACCAAAAATTAAAAGACTTCATTTCCATTTCTGCACAAAAAATACATACAAACTTTGACACGTGTTTACATACAGATCAGAAGTATTATATATATATATATATATTAAAAGATATATATATATAAATATATATCGATATATATAGTATTATATATATATATATATAATACTTCTGATCTGTATGTAAACACGTGTCAAAGTTTGTATGTATTTTTTGTGCAGAAATGGAAATGAAGTCTTTTAATTTTTGGTGATATAAAAGAAAACATTTTTTGGTACCCGAAATGAGTAGTATCGATTCTATATATATATATATATATAAGCTCATATTAGTAGTCTACAGGAAATACCTATATAAAAATATATAATCCCATAACTTTAGATTATCAATCATGACATTAAAAAAACAATAATAAGAAATAGTGCATTTATTTGGGGATGACAAAGCCAGTAACCCTTCCTTTCTTACAGCGTTCTTATAATAAAGAATGCACCCATTCTCGCCTCTTCCTTTTTTTTCAATGCACTTCACAATTAGAACAATCTCCTCGACGTCTATTCTGCTTGGCGATCCCTACGAAACTGACAGCTATCGAGTGGCCCAGTCTGGTCGCCTCGTTTGGTCGCCTGGTTTTTTGGTCTCTTGTCGACCAACTCGCCGGCAACTGGTGGGCAGTGCGTAACGCCAGGACAAAGAGAAAACGATGGATAGGTTAATTACGAGATCTTTGCTAAGAGAATTTCTTAGCGAGTTCTCGGCCGATTAGAGAGTTGCAACTGTTGGTCGTGACGTAACGTTGGCGAAACGCGCGACTTCAGACGAGAAATCTTCTTCCTCTCGTTCCTCCCCTTTGATCATCTCAGATGGATCTCGAAATCAATATTTGATATAGAATATAATTATGAACATGGAATGAGTGAAAAACTTAATACATTCCCTAACTTCTGTTTTAAATGATCGCCCTCTCCCCTCCCCTCCTGAAATGAAATGTTCAAAATTTCTGTTCTTTGTCAGTTTAGTCGTTTCCCTACGATTGTCAAAATTAACGAATAAAATAAATTTGAAAACACGTTAATAAATTATATTTATAAAAATCATTACACGCTTAATCGACGTAAATCGTTAATAGAACCGTAGCCGGCAAAGTTCGTGTGTTTTTTCTTTTTTCATGTTTTTGGTAGCCGTCGAGAAAAGGCAGACAAGAGGTTAATGCAACGTTTCCTGAAACATGAGGTAATTCTCGATCTGCAAGCGACGACTCTCGTACGACCGGACACCGCCCGCGCTCCTAGCCGCTTTTCATTATTCCGTCATCAAAAGCGACGACATCCGCGACATTTTAATAAATGACATAATTATGTTTCCCCAGATATCCTCCGCATGTTCGGAACGCTTTTCGATTTTAAATCACCCACCATCATTGAACAATACTTGCATACAAATGTTTGAAGTTTTAAACAGGGCTCTTTCGTCGAACAGTTCATATCTTTCCGGACATTCTAGGGAATCCCGACTCTCTCGGGAATCCCGTCTTTCTCGGGAATCCCGGACATTCTCGGGAATCTCGAAATCCTCGGGACCCCGTTCCGATCCCGAGAAAAATTCTCGTCCCGACTGGATCTGACATTTTCGGGTTCTCGCACACCTCTAATTATTAGCCGGCTTTAGACGAACAGTTTTTCTCACAGTGTTGGAGCGTACACTCCAGGCGTGCGCTCCAAAACTGTACGTGTAAAAAAAGAAACTGTAGTCTGAACTTGTCCTTTACACGTTCAGATGTGATTGACGTACCACGCGCCACGCGCCAGATCGTGCTTTATAGGTATAGCAGTGAAAATGTAATCCAAAGACAGTTTGGAACAATTTATCGCAATTTACAGAAGTTTTCCCCGCCTGTGGAAATTAAAACCGTGACGATCTCTGTCTTCGCGCCATCTCTTGATCCATATTTTTGTTTTATGTTGTTGCTTTTTCGCTTTAAAATAAACATGCAATACAATGCAAGCGATCGCGCGAGTTCTTCGCATTTTTATCAGACATTTTACTTGCAAGATGTCAGCGATGCATTTGGCGTAGCGTGGCCCAGCGGACATGCCGTGCTCCACGCGAAATCTTGCATATTTGGAGCGGACGCTCCATGGTTGAACATCGTGCTCCAGGAGCGCGTTCCAGCACGGCACGCCAGAGCGACGCGAAAAGCCCAACGGTTTGGAGCGGCCGTGTAAAGCCAGCTATTCTATTGTCTCTCGAACTCGAACGAGACAGATCACATTTATAATAAAGATCAGTATCTTACCACAACAATAATTTCCTTGTCTTGCCACCATTCGAGAATTCTTTAAACGCGGCTCGATCGCAATAATCCAAGCGATCGAGATTTCTTGGAACGCCAGCTTGGCATCGATCAACAGGTTTATAATTGCTAATAATATCACAGTATTTTGACACGACAATTCGAATTATTCTGCGTTCTGTACCGAATAATAATTTTGTTTGTGAGGAATCTGATAACAATTCCGTGTACTATTAACTTTTTATTCAATCGCTAATCAGGTCCACGACACGTCGATATATTGTATCGGTTGTATAACATCGAAAATGGAAACCAGTATTCTCTGCAAATAATGTAGAATCACGTAACCCTTAAATCGCGTTCATCACAGTCTAATTATACGTCATTGCGAATATCCTTGAACGATACGAGGCTAGGATTATTTCTGCTGCGTAAAACTCATGCCTGAGAAAGACCAGAAGTTTTACAGGCAACAATCATAGCGCTTCTACCGCCGTGGTATTTGAGGATGACTAATCATCGTGACATTATTTCGTCCTACGACGACGTGATTTACGGGCTAAATTTCACTGAAAACTCGAGGTTATACGTCATTGTGTTCGTTTCCTCACGTGTAAGTAAGCGTCTATTTAACTCGCCCACGTAGAGCGGCGCAATTTGTTTAAAACGCGCAGTCAAGAACAGGAAAAGAAAGACGAAAAGAAAGTGAGTCGTCTAGAGGGTCTTTTCAGATGAGACACTTCGGTGGCTTGCGGCTGCAATGTAAGATATACAGGGTGGTCTTTTATTAATTGTAGAACCCAAACAGGGGTATTTCTCAAGAAAAACATAGTCGAAACTGTAGAAGAACATTTCTTGACTTGTGGTTTCGTTTGTAAGAAAATCGATTCTGAAAATTCGTCCAATGCGCGTACACCTGGCTAACAATAAGAATTGGCAGATTGCAGGGGTAGTGAAATGATCTTTGTGCGAAAATAAGTCGACATGTTGGAATAGAATTCTCCCGAACAAATGTTTGTTTGGAAAAAATTGATTTTGGACATGGAACCGATTCTTGAAAGTAAAGCATCTTTCGAAGTAAAATTATTCTAGAATTTCGACTTATTCTTGCACAAGGATTTATTTTATACACAGTGATACCATATTTACTAATGCATTCTGCTAATTCTTAATCAGCTGCACGCTTATTTAACAGATCTTCAAAGTCATTCTTTTCGAAAACGAAGCTCCAAATAAAAAAATATAATTGTGTTTTGTATGTCCTTTCATAATGTTTCATTCCTGCATCTAAACCGAAATTCGCAAAAGTATCGAGGATATAGACTTAAATTTGGGACTGAAATTCACAAAAATATCGGTCCCAAATTTTCTGGAAACATTCGTGACATATCAAGCACCGAAAATAAAGAAAAAGAATATTTTTATCTTTTTCGCATATTTCGGTATATGTCCCTCCCCTTAAATGTTTAAAAAAAAGTCCTCAATAACAAAAATTCCATTTTTTGTACGCCTTCATAAATAAAAAGTGTTCGAGAAGCATTTAAACTTTCAAAATTTGAGAAAAATTTTTTTTTTAGTTTTTCGGACTTTTTTCGAAAACCGTTTGTCTCGCGAGAAAAGGTAATACAACATAAAAGATGCTCCTTGTCCGGATATACAACTTTTGTTTGACATATTTTTTTATTTAATCAATAACTTGGAGGATATTATATAAAATCGACTTTGTGAGCTGTTAAATAATGATTTAAATGTTTCAGGGCCCAGGGGTCCCTTTTCCCGTTATCCGATTGAGGTCAAACTTATCACAGATTTTTTTTTTAATTATTTGGAATTATTTTGGAGGGTACATGTATAGTGTTGTCCCGTTAAGAGAACGCGTCCTCCGTTCCTTTAAGAGAACATTTCTATCCCCGCCACTTCTTTTGTAGTTAATGAGAATGAGCGAGAGGGCATGCGACAGCGACAAATCATAAATTTTGTTCGAGATAGCGGCGGTATCGTATTACTACATAAAAGAAAACGGCGAAGATGAAAGGCGAGCCGAATATCATACCGTTTCGTTAAGCGACCGTCTTGTCCCTCGAGCGGCGTGCTTATAACGGGACACCACTGTACATAAGTAACTCAGTCACTGGAAGGAAGGATCATAGAGTAGCCTACTTTAGTCTAAAGTGGCCCGCCACCAGATATAAGTTGCAATCAGTGGAAACGTTCACAGGGAGCCACAGCGTATCTGAAGAACAGCAATCGTGTCTCGTTGGTGGCTTTCTCTTCTAGTGGCGGAAACATCTAGTCAGTTTTAACAAACTAAGAAACATTTAACATAAGACACTAGTATGATTCACAACTGGAATTTCAGATATATTTACTTAATAGAGATAGCGATTGTTTAAAAAAGTGGAAGATAAGAAATAAAAATGCCCGAAAGTTCAATCGTGACCTATACAATGTCTCGTGTGAACTAATCTTAATCTACATCCGGGATTAAAAATAAAGAAATTAGGATATCTCCAATAAAGAAATTGTTGAAAAAGCATTTTGACATTTTCATTTAGCAATGCATGAAATTTTGTGTGTGGTTTAGTATGAAAAACTTTGATCAATTTTTAAATTAAAATATGTATTTGTTAAATTAAATACATGCATTTTTTTGCATTCAATGATGTCAGTATACCATTTTTCGTGCTGGTGTTTATAGTAAATGGCTCTGACGTAGTAAGAAAAAATGAAAAGCATATACAGTTAGTAAAAAAAGTATTTGGACACTTTTTAAAATTGCATAACTTTTTTAGAATTGGTCTTAACGACTTGATTTTTTTTTGAGGACCTAGAAGGATTAGTTTTCTAAGTGACGTGTTTCGTCGTTTTCGAAAAAATTGCAATTGGTCGGAATAGCGAAGAAAATAGTAAAGGTCGTTTTTTAAACTTTTTTTTTGTGAGCTTGTAATGAAAATTCAAAAAACCCATTTGTAGATTGAAGTAAGTTATATACATGCCTAAAATTTCATCAAAATCGGTTAACGTTGCTTTGAGCTATAAACGCTTAAAGATCGCGGAATAAGGTCGAAAATCGCGAAATTCCCGAAATCAGCGATCTTCGACCTTATTCTGCGATGCTTAAGCGTTTATAACTCAGAGCAACGTTAACCGATTTTAATGAAATTTTCAGCATGTATACAACTTACTTCAATCTACAAATGGGTTTTTTGAATTTTCATTACAAGCTCACAAAAAAAAGTTTAAAAAACGATCTTTACTATTTTCTTCGCTATTCCGACCAATTGCTATTTTTTCGAAAACGACGAAACACGTCACTTAGAAAACTAATCCTTCTAGGTCCTCAAAAAAAAAAAAATCAAGTCGTTAAGACCAATTCTAAAAAAGATATGCGATTTTAAAAAGTGTCCAAATACTTTTTTTACTAACTGTAGCTCTGACATCAGAGACACCATAACCTTGCCGTATGAATATCTCTGGAATAGAAGTCGCGAGCTACCAAAGTGTCTTATTTAAAACGTTTTAACGGGAAGAAAGTAACGAGTTAATATTTACAACCATTCCTATACAGTACGTATGAAGGCACAAATCTTAAATTCCATATGTGTATCAATTATTTTATCAAATATATCGTGGTGAACTAATTGAACTTGCATACTTCACAGCTCTGAAAGACAGATAAGATTTTCGTTGCAACGACCATAAGTTACCAACCGGTAGCTAGTTGCAGTTTACGTCGGATAAAAGTTGCTTGACAAAGTCAAACCTGCAAGCTCACCGTAAAATCGCGTTCGCTTACACAGTGATAAAGCGATTGTAACGCATAAACTTAAATTGATCGCACTTACAATCTCGATGTTCCTGCCCCGTTCAACGAATAAAAAAATCATCCTTGACTCGACAACCACCACAGCGTGAAAGAACATTGGTAAATAATCGCTTCCCCTAAAATGCCTACCATACGAAACGGAAGGAAATTTGAAAAGACGTTATATAAGAAATTCTTCTTATATTTCCAAATTTGCAAAATCTGAAAAGTATTATCAACCTTCCAGGTATTCGAAGTGTGCAATCGTCTGGTTCGTAGAACCAGATTCGAGCATAATGTACATAGGTACATATACCTACCCCACTCCTTTCTATCTCTAGCGTCGCCTGTTGCGAGGCGTTCGTATGCTTATGTAAATAGACGAGCGGACGCGTGGTTATCACACGAAAGCCGATGTAAGCACGTACGCGTCGGCCAACGGCATAGATAACAATTTTTATCTGGCCTCCCGTCTTCGAAACCATCATTCTCTCTGGCCTCTGTAGCGCCAATGCACTTTGCCATTTTGCCGATGCGGTAGCTGGATTTTCAGCTCTCCGCGCGACTCTATAAGGAAGTTCGTGGTCGCATGTACTAATTGGTACGTACGAGAACTTTTCCCATTTTCCCGTTATAAAAGCGTCTAAACGTTTTCCCGATTAGACATCAATTGCTACCACAAATGTTTGTGAAAGCATTGCATTCATCTGCCAGCTTTTATTTTTCTCGCAGTACCCTGCAACTTCTCTTATTCTTTCTTCTTATCGTTAGCGTCTGCCCAAACCAGCACAGGTTTAGGAACCAGGCGCTTGCGCTTCCTAATCTTATTTTTCATTTGCGATAAAAGCGATAAAGTCATTGGCACTGCATTTTTCTCGCGCTCCCAAACGACGTAACGGAACGGACGACAGAAATCGATCAAATCGGCGATTAAGGGAATAAAAGAGCATAGTCGTTCAATGGTTCATTTCTCAAGTACTTGAGCGAAAATTAGTGCAAAAATACAAATACTTGAAACAGAAAAAGTATTGTCGTATACAACTATCCTCAGGGTTGTATATTCCTAATTTTGCATTTTATGATGCGCTTCGCCTTCGTCTCGAAATTCCCCGTTTTCTCTTTCTTCCTCCAGTTCCCAATTTTATCTTCCTATTCAACTCGTAGATTTAACATCTTTCTTCTTTCTCGCTGACTGTGAAATTCTCCTTTCCTCTCGGTTCCTCTTACCTCCCCTCACCCATGGGTTTGCTCTTTCTCTTTCTTTCCGCATAGCCGCAGCCATCTGCGTCTGCCGTCTCGCTCTCTTTCTCTGTTGATGCTCGCGTTCCCCCTCTAGCTCGCTCGGTCGAGTCCGCGAGAGAGTAACTCGATTCGACTCGACTCGGCGGCGACGGCAGTCGCGGTTAAACTCGTGCGGGAGGCGCTATGCGTGTGATTCGCGCGCCACGCGCATTATTCATACGCAGCGAGAGGAAAAGAGTCTTCCGTCGTAACGGTTAGCTTTTTGTTTCACTCGCACGTCCGGGAATCGTCATTGCGCGGTAACGAGTCCTCCGCGGTGTGGCGACGCGTTTTGAAACGGTGAATTTCGCGGGTTCGAAGTTCGAGAAACGGGATTCCGTTTGACGGGACGCGTGATTGAATGGTGAAACGTCACTGTACACTGCTGAATAAACGTCGTGACTCGGGTGATAAGAAGTGCTTCGATTGATATCCACGGTAAAGAGGACTACTTCGATGGTGTCGTTGCATGTTATCTTTGTTCACTCGTTGTTTTCCACAATTCCGACGGTGAACAACGTTGATACATAGTGAGAAAGTAAATACGCGGCGCGCGTACGCCACGATGTTCGTCTCGCGAGATAGTGGATGATCGAATGTTACGGATATCGATGACAGCGCTCGACGTGTCTCCAAAACTAAGTGTACTGCGGTGAGCGAACCGTTTAAGTGAAACAAAGAGTTCGTTCCGTCTAGAGAGTGTTAATTGCCATTTAACAAAGAAACAAGCAAAAATTGACTCGCGTTTCGAAGACCAAAGGAAAACGGAAAGAAAACCTCGCCTGTTACACGGAGCAGTACGTTCGTCGAATCGACAACAGTATCGTAACTCATCGGACAGAGGAAAAAGAAGAATTTGAGTAACTGGAAGAGTCACGTCATCGAAGATACGGCGCACGACCTGTGCTTTTTTCATTGCCGCGGCAAAAAAACGAGCAGGAAGCGGGCCGCTCGTAAATCAGAGCGTTTCGTCCGTATTCTTTGTCGGGCGGAGAATAATTTGAACGTCAGATAACCGTTCGGCCGATTCGGTAGGAAATTTTTTTTTCGCTAGGCAGGAACACTAGTTTAATACCTTTTAAAATCAGCTGTCCGTTCAGTGAACACCCCGCGCCATACTAATTCCGTTTCACCAATTAAACCGTTCGATCGTTTGAATTGTCCAGCATTGCGTTTCGAACGCGCCACCCATTCAGTTATTCGCGGAAGGGTCGCAAAGCTTGCGCACTACTTGGAAATCATTTTTTGACGACCGCAACTCATCGGAAACCGGGAATCCGAGTGCCACTTGACGTTGCACGCGAGAACTGGTTGCTCGCTGATTTTCCGTACGGCGTTAACAATTAGTGCCACGTCTCCGATAGAACAGTTCGATCGGTCGTTGAACATTCTCTACGACTAACGATCGTTTACGAGATGAACGAGTGATTCGCGTCGAGGCAGGCGCGGGTTGTTTCCGGTGTGAACTGTTCGTCTGTGTTTGGATAAAAGTTTCCGCCGCGAAGGTTTACCCTGGCTGGGGGCCGGTGGCCGGTTTTCGAGCGAGTTCAGCTGCAGCCACGTGGGTGTTATCGAGGTGAATTTGTATGGAGAAGTCGGCCCGCTACGCGACAGCGATTACACGAGCGAGTTCATTCATCATACGAATTCCAGCGCGCCGGAAGTGACGAGGACGGAGCACTTCCTCGAAACTCGGCGTCGCGCGCGCGTGCCTCAACTTTTCTCGTGGAGAGCGCGTGTTGCGTCGCACGCCAAGCATACACGGAGACCCGGTGTACTCGGTCCGTGAACGGCAGTGAACACTATCGAACACCAGCGACGAGAACAGGAGGAGAGGCGAAAAGGGAGGGGAGGAGAGCGAGGGAAAGAGAAGAGGAAACGAGGAACAAGGATGCGGTCGTGGCGAAGAATCGCGGCCTGCCGGACAACCGAGCGTGCTGCGAGACGCACGGTCAGTCCTTGAAGGACACCGCGGTTTTCGTGTCCGGAGGATGGACTGCTCTCGAAAGAGCAAACTGTACGCGAGACGAGCAACGCTCGATTCTTACATGACCACAGCGCTGGTTATGATCGCGATTGTTCCACTTCGTCGAGGCGCCTCGCCACGGTCAGCGCACGATTATGCAGCTGAAGAAAGCGATGCTTAAGATATTCGATCAATGTGAGTCGTCGATTTTTGCTTGCTTCACATTCTCCGTATTTCTTGCCTCTCTCATTATCGTTTCTCGCTTCCCGTCACGAAATTATTCTTTCCTGCCTGGCCGCGTTGAAACTGATTTCTGACGGGGTGAAAGTCCCATGGAGTTTGCACTGCGCTTACTCGTCGCCTTTTCTTCGTTCGCCGCGGCGCTGTTCATTGCGGAATTATGACGAAACGTTTTTCGCGCGAGCTTGATAGAACGGAAAAGATGGAATTGCACAGTGTCCACGCTTACAAGTCATTACATACGGCAGATGATGTCAGAAGCTTGACAAATCTGATTAATCATAAATGTCTTGTAATACCTCATTGAACGAGGACACATGGACGAACGAGATGCGAGAAGAGCACCCACCCTTTCATTCCCGATAATCGAATGTTTCGTTACGCGTGGTTGTGTGGCCGTGAGCTCCAGAATATGAACTGAACGACGATAAAAGCAGTTGTTGCGTCTTTCAGATTACGAAAGTAGCTGTCGAAAGTGATGCGCGGCTGCGATATCATTGACTGTCCGACGCTGGTTTTTATACGTTTTTAGTAACATCTCGCTTCGTTTTTTGAGTTACTTTTTAGGTGGAAGAAATGCATTTGCCGCGCAACGAATACTTTTATCCATATGAATTGCTGTTTGTCCTCAGCCGACAGTATAAATGACAAATGTTCTAGTTGCGTGTATACATGCAAGTACATATGTAGAGTCGTTAGTTTCATCGTGGAAGAAATATTCTCTGTGGAATTAAATTTAGGGCGGGTCGAATAGTATCGTGTTGAACTGCAAATTCGGAATAATATAAAACCTTTCGCGTTAGCTATACTTTTCCATTTGATTATTTAAAATATAAATTTTCTATAAATTATAATGTTCCGACTTCTTTCACAAGCAACGTTTAATTAACACCGAAATGATAAATTATTCCACTTGTTGCTTTATTCATATTGGATGTACTGCTGAATCTTTAATTACACACAGTTTTGAATTTAACATGCCGATTGACATTGACGCGTCAAATTCCACCATAAAAATAAACTGCAAACGTTATACTATTTTAAAAACTTTTTATAAAAATTCCAATACATTGAAATGCACTGATAATCATTGTACCAAAGGAAGAGAGTTACTAAGATTATCAGGAAAATTACTTTTTTCACGAGAGTGTCAAATTGTCTGCCTCGGATCGACTTACAAACACGCTTGATTTGCATACCATATTACATTTTCATCCTGCATACCACATAAAAAACAAAGTACCTACTTTTAAAAAACATCTTAAATTTTGTCGTCTGCTTCGCGATCAATGGATTCCGGATCCTCTTCGCGAGGAGATGCTCGATGGATGAAAACGGTGACAAACGTGTGCCGGGGTAGCTGTACAGTTGTCGCAGCTTCGTTATCAATAGCTCGATGCAATCGGGCGAGTAATAAATCAAATCCGCTCGTAAAATCGTAGCGAGCGTTTCTACTAGAAAAATGAAGCAAAGTCAGCGTATCGGGCGTGCCATCGTCCGCGATGGAAAAGTTGCATGCATTCAGTAGAAACGGCAGCGTAAGTATCGCGGGTCTGCTGGAAATGCAACAGCTCGCTCGAATGTCACGTACGAAAGTATTGTATTTCGTGTAACCGTTTCTCTCTCCTTCTCCCGTCGCGCGCGCGCGCGTGTGTGTGGTGCCCCCCTCGTGCCCGGCAATCTGGTGGTAGGACAGCCTCCTCGTCTGCAATAAACGCGCGATGCATGGCTACGCGTTTCCGTGCAGAGAGGCGCGTGCACACGGGTGACTTAGCTGCATGCGTGCGTAACGTGATTCCTTCATGCACAGCATGGGCCCCATTAGTGGCCCCCAGGTCCTAATAGTGTAATAGCTCGACAGGTTATTACAAGGTATCGTGGAAACTCATAGTCCCTTCGCGAATGCTCGTTCCCCTATCGCAACGCCGTGTCACCGAATACTAAATGCCACCGGGTTTTGCAGCCGAACGAATCTGGCGAGATTCGCTGACCGCGACCATCCGTTGGCGTTCGCCATCTTGATCTCCTTGGATGAAGAGATGAGCTTCAAATATATGAATGTATTATTCGTTACAATTCCGAGAAAATTAATTCGGCAAATCGTTTCATTTCGCGTGTTGTGAAGTGAAATGAAGACCCTCAGGTTCACTTAATACACTTTATTATAACAAATGGAAACTTAAAATAGAATGCGTACACTATTAGTATCAGTAGGACAAGAGAATCTTCGGATATTCTGCTACGTGACTATTACTAATTAGGGCTGGGACTATTCGTCGAATTTTTCGGTATTCGAATACTTCAGTTGCTCAATTATTTGGCGAATGTAATTCCAATATCCAAGTGTTCGAATACTATTCGAATATTTAAGTATTCGAATACTGATGTATTCAAATAGTATGGTGTGAATTATAAATAAAGTTCTTTAGGTCCATTTTTTACAAGCTTTTATTTAGTTCCAGTTGTGAGTTCGTTAGTTTGTCAGGGTGAAATCTTGTAAGCTAATAACTTGATTTATAATTCACACCATACTATTCGTATACATCAGTATTTGAATACTGAATAATTCGAGTAGTATTCGAATACTCAAATATTCCAAGTTTATTCGTAGCATTCAAATAGTTGTAAAATATTCGAATATTATATTATTCGAATAGTCCCAGCCCTATTACTAATGACCGAGTAATGATATTACTCGTGTTAACTGGTTTTTGGAAGTGACGGGTGAAGATAACCATCTACTCAATCAGATTGCGATTAAAATTAATATCAACATTGTATCGCGTTATATTACACAAAAGATGGGAGGGATAACAAGGAAACAAATCAATTGGTTTTTCCATACATGACGCGATGAAGTGATCAGTGCGGACCTGCCCACGCATGGGTTCTCCCATTATGTATGATATTCTGGTAAACGCTGCATATGCAGGGAAATTACAACATAAACGAGCAGTTTTATGATGACATCCAGTTCAGAATGTAGTGATTTATTACAAGTGGTTTCAGACATTGCAGTTTAGAAATCGTTAGACCAACGGCGTATTTTTTTCCTGAACCGTACATGTAGATGACGGAATGGAAAAATTCTATGTACATAGGTACGTTATTAATCTGTGACTAATAGTTCATAAAGTGAATTCTAGTAGAGAGCCAACAACTTTTCACATTTTGACTTGGAAATAAACGTCGTTAGATAGTACCTACAGAGATACCTATTCATGATGTGTTAGATCCAAAAACTGTCGGGTCGAATGAAACTGTTAAAATTATCAATTAATTATGAAATAACTGTAATTTTATAACTTTATGATCTTTTCTGTTCTGAGAAAACCATGCAGTGTATTAAGGGGGTGCCATTGTAAAATTTCTTCTCATCAGATTTTTTTTGTACATTTCCATAATGTTTGAGGTCTCAAAAATATACGTGCACAGTTTCAAAGTGGATCTCGAAAAATTCTGGGAGTTACGGAAGGTTTTGTATAGGTAGCGCAACGCTCGGAACCGAGTGCACGCATTGGTAGGGTTGCCACCTGTTTTACAGAAAAAACGTACCCTTAAAAAACTAAAAGTAGATTTTAATCTTATTACTTTTTATTGATTCCAAACATATTTTTTTTATTCTTAGCATTACAGAACAACTTTTTATCATTTTTAAATAACTAAAACAAAAAGAAAACCAAACCAAGAAAACATTTAAACAAATGACAGACAACTGCCCTATGCGTAATTTGACAGGTTCACTACGCAGTGTGGCCTACGGTATTCAAAAAGGTATTAGGTTTGAGAGTCGTTGACACATGGTGTTCAATGCTGCGTAGTGTCGTTTGGAAATGGGAAATGATCATGGTTTGTGTACCTTTGGAATTTACGTACAATAATATTGCGTTACCTTTCACGAAATATTAATCGTGAAATAAAGTATTTTCGCATACTTTATTGTTATTCAAAAGTAAAGAGTACATTTACGTATAATAGCGTAAGATACTTTCTTTTAAAGTACGGGTTGCAACCCTGCGCATAGGTAACTTGATGCCATTCTTCCGAAAAGTTTATGTCCAAGAATCCAAATGTAGGTATGTAATAAAAGAGATTACTTATTAGAGAGCTTATATATTATTTAGAACTAGGTAGACAGTCACTAGCCACGACGGGATTGTATAAATCTGCGATCTTTGAGTTGCAGAAAATCACTTCTTTCAAAACGCCAAACGCGATTATCTCGAAACGACATTTTTCAAACTCGGTGGATTAATGACTCAGTCAATTTTTATCGGATTCACTTGAAATTTTCAGGGAATATTCGTAATAAAATTTTCTTCAGATAAGCGTACAAGTGTTTTGATTGAATAATTCATCTAATCGTAAAATTGAAAAAAAAACATGTTGAGTTCTGATACCTTTTCTTACAAAGTCCGCCAGTTCTTCAAAAATTAATATTTTTTCAAATTTGTGTACTTAACTGAGGCTATTGTAATATAGTTTAACAAAACATTCAAATTTTTCATTTCAGAGCACACGTTGGAAAGTTACACGAAATTACTACTCAAAAAATTTCAAATTAGTAGTATAAAATATTAGTTAAATATATGTAATCTCAGGTGGTAAAAAAGATTTTTCATAGAAAGATGCATTTCATTATAAAAGAATACCTCGAAAGTTTATTTAGCCTTTAGAAGCCTTTATTTTCGACCGTCACAGTGGCTTCCCCCTTAACGGAAACTTTTATTCCATACATTTTTGTGTAATTAGAAACTTTCATTTTCTTGAAAGTAAAATAAGTTCTAGTTAAACAGAACTATGTTAATGTACAAAATTAACATAAATCAGAAAAGAAATGATTTAAAAGTTCGATGACTAACTTTTATGTATTTATAAAAGTTAAAATTTTCGTTCGACCCCTGGAAGGAACAGTTTGCAAGCTTTTGTTCCAAAACATGTGGTCATGAAAGTGTCAAGTGTCGCAATAGTGACTATCAAGAGACACTGTGCCTCTACATATAACGCGACGCACCGGTATCAAGAACCCTTCGATTGCATTTTTTTTAGTTGTATAACCATCGGTTTTCTTAAAATTCTAAACACTGAGCTAAGAATGCAGAAAATATTTTCCACTACACGCTTGCTCTTGAAATGCGGTAATTAAATATCCTTTCTTTAGAAGCTGTTGCGTGAACACATGAATACGGTGTCATGATATTTCCATGCAATGCTTCATCACCTAAAATTACGAAGGGCGTTTTTTTGTACGCCCTGGAAATGGCTTTGGTTCAGGAAAACATTAGCTCTTTTCTTTAATTTTTTGCAACAAAATACTGTGCCCAAAATTCCACTATCAGATATAAGCCCTGGCAACTAACGTCAGCAAATAGAAAATTGTAGTCAGCAGCTACTAATAAAAAAAAAAAACAATATTAAAATATGATTTATAAATATAGTATTCGCTGCTGCTGTTAAAAGGATTAAAGAATATGTTCAAACATATTTGATCATTATATCCATTCTCCTGTTGTAGAAGACATATGCAAAGTAAAATATTAAAACATATAATTTATTTTACATTATGTAGTTCGCAACTGAAATTACCGAACACATTCTTGCTATCGATCTTCATGGATTGTTAATATTTTTTTAAATTCCAGGTAGCTACTGAAATAAACGATACGAGTCATTATGATTCCAAATCTGTAGTACCTATTAATCAGCGATCTAGAGAAAGACAAAACTTTAGATCACGATGTTAGTTTTGAGAGCCCATTTAAAACAAACAGAAAAGATTATTTTTATCTCACAAAAAAAACCAAATGGTAAAAAAAAGTAAAAACGCAAACAGAAGATACAAGACTAACAAACGCATATTGTATAAAGTTTTAAATAATGTTTCAAATATACCTCGTGATGAATGTATAACGTATGGTGAGCATTTGGCAAACAAGTTGCGTAACTTTGATGAAAAGACAAAAGCTGTTTTAATGTATAAAATAAATACTTTAATTTTCGAAGCTGAAATGCAGTAGCTTAACTCGCAACGAGTATTTCAGCAATATTATAATGACGACTAGTTATATGCAACAGGCAGTACATCAAGTTCATCTTGTTCTGTTGTTACTACTCTTCAACCCAGTCCAGATACTTAATGAGCATAATTCAATGCAAGAGTATGTTAGGAATTTCACTATAGTGTAAATAACAAAAAATAAGCATTACTTACTTTAATATAGTGCTTTAATGAGTTTAATGTATCATTCAACACTTCACAAACCACAGTTATTATGGTAGAAACACTATTTAGATATTCTAAATAGGCACATCAAACTATACTATGAATCTCCGGCTGCTAAAAAGCGCAGAGTTAGCGCTAATCTTTCTCCTGGTGATACAGATTCTATATAGTTTGTATCTTTCTTTTTTATGCGAGCTCCAATTAAATTAATTAAAACTTCAAAATCCTCAGATGATGTTCTACCAAAATTTTTAAACCATCCTATGTTTGCTATACGTAGGTCATTTAACAATTCGTTACTTGTGGAAATGCTTTTATTTCTTAATAGCGATGTAACACAATAACGCCGCTTCCGCGTTTTTTCTGCTTTTTTTTTTAAGAAATGGGAAATTATAATGAATGTAGCACTTACGATTTTGATACGCTTGTCACGAATTATATCGAACACTTTACGCACTGTGGAGCAACTACGAACATGAACGAAGCTGGTGCGCGCAGTTTCGTGCAGTTTTGCGCGGTTTGTGCCATGCAGCCCAGCGCAGCGTAGCATGTTTGTTTTGGACCTATCTTTAGGATCAACGATTAGACACCAAAAGTCAGTTAATGGGAGAAGCCCGTATAAACGGCTTATTTTTATATCAATTTTTAGGAATTTTTTGCAACGATACCAATGCGCTAATTCTTTCGTAACTTTGAGGGTACTTTATTTAACATTATAACAAGTAAAAAATTTATATAACAGTAAAATTATAATAAATACAAAAGAAATAGAGCAGTATTTGAAATATGTTTTTTTTTCGAGATGCAAAACGGCGCCGGTTGTAGCGTCTCTGGTAGTTGTGTGAAATAGACCATTAAATTTTTTTTTCAATTTATGTGCCCATTGTAAGAATATGAACCACAAATGGTGTGAAAAGATTGCATTTTTTAAAAATGGTGTAGAAACAGTAGTTAAAATTAATAATTTGGTTAAACATTGTGGTTCATATTCTGTGGAATATTATAAACTAAAAGTGTACGACGAAATTTGAACGTGATTGGTCAAATAGTTTTTGAGTTATTCCCGACGCCAATTTTGAAAACGTGGTTTCGGAAAAAACGCATTTAAAATGCGTTTTAGGTATGTTAAGCACTCGGTGACGCGCTGACTTAAGGGGTAGGTCTCCACCAGCGAACAGTTCGCGAACACTGTTCGCAAACAATGCTCGCAAGTTGTTCGCAAACTTTTTATAACCATTCCTCGTGTAAAGATTCGTCCTCACTAGCGAACAGTTCGCGAACAGACGGTTCCTAGGAAATTCAATTCCCATGCTGTTTGTGAACAGTTCGCGAACGCTGGTGGAGACCCACCTTCACGAGGCTATAATATCGATACGGAGTTGAATTTCGACCTATAACTTTGAGAATATGCTTTTGGAATGTTTTCAAAGCTATTTATGGAAAAATTTTTGTTTCTATTTTTCGTTCGATTTATACGGTCTTCTCCCCTTAATGGCACTTTATTAATTTCACAATCGATACCGTCGCTTTCAATGGAGTGTGCCCGATCAAACCGTGCACGCCAGGACCTGGGTTCGCCCTAAGAGACAAACGGACAGAAATCTTAAATCTAACTTAGATCTATGAGAAATAAAACACAAATAAACTAAATACACAATATGATACATACTAGACAAACGAGAAGAATCTTAAAACTAACTTACAGCTATGCGAAAAAGCGCAAAGAATTTGGACGATCAAACCAACTTTTCTGTAAATGAAGTTCAATCGTAATTATATTTCGCGCCTCGTTCTCGAGATTACTATTGTAGTTGTTTAGAGGACAACAATTTTACTCATTAATTTTGAACGAAAAATAGTAGATTTATTGGATTTTTCCAAACAATAATAATAACGGCGGATGAATGAGATACAATTGTTTAACTTAATTGCATTAACTTACCAACTTAATATTGTAAACGCAAAATCACAATTTTGTTGTAATACTGGTCTATTATAAAATTGTGCAAATACCTTAAAGCTGTGCCCAGTCCGCTATATTTCTAATCTCACTTAAATCTCCCTTGGTTAAAGCTAACGACGTAGACGCATGTTTTGTTGAATACGCAGAAAATACAAACATACCTCTCTATACCTCTTTTATTTAATATAGCCTTTATCCATCTGCTGGTTGTTTGCGTACATACCGCCTTATGTGTTCTTCCAGTAGCTACGAATAGAGTATCACTATCTCTTAAACTTTTTCTTATTTCTATATATCTTTCTATCACCGAAGCTACACATAACCTATTACCATTGGTATATCTTGGTAGTAATAACAATGGTTGAAATCGTCCATGACTTGATGTCTTAATTAAATCTGGTATTCTAATCTCTAATCTAATCTAATCTAATACTTCTCCTGTCAGTAAACGTAGATATTATGCTCCCGGATCTTGTTTCGATCTGCATGAAAATAATAATAGCTTATTATCAGGTTCAAATATTAAGGGCTCATTAATTATTAGACTTTTTTTGTGAGTCTGTAACGAAAATTTAAAAACCGCGTTTGTAGGTTGAAGTAAGTTGTATACATACCTAAAATTTCATAAAAATGGTTAACTTTACATTGAGCTATAAACGCTTAAAGATCGCAGAAAAAGGTCGAAAATCGCTGATTTCGGGAATTTCGTTGTGACTTCTGGCGAGCAATGGGAAAACTACAATAGTAATCTCGAGAACGAGGCGCGAAATATAATTAAATACATTATATGACACCTAATACATACTACCGATCCTAACTGCTAGTAGGAGACGCGTAATTCCCACTAGTTCCACCCTGGACCAGCCAACGGCGTATGTTTTTTGCTTTATTCCCTCGTAGGGCTTTTGGGTGTTATAAAACCCCGGAAGGTCATGCATTACATATCTATCATTGCGAAGCAGCTTCCGCACCTCATAGGACCCTCCGGAATTGTGGCAAAAGCTTTTTGGATATACCGGGGGGACTTTCGAAGTTGCAAACCATTACCAGATCATCTATTGTGTACATGCGCGGAGGCTATTACTATTATAGGCTTTGGCTG
The DNA here is from genome assembly GCA_944738655.2 of Andrena hattorfiana. NCBI lineage: Eukaryota > Metazoa > Arthropoda > Insecta > Hymenoptera > Andrenidae > Andrena > Andrena hattorfiana. Next base: position 27,009,260 of record OX122889.2, read on the forward strand.
AGAGACCTGTAATCCACTCGGTGAGCATGCCCAGCATCCACAAGCGCATCCCTGATCCGATCCGCGCCCGGGCCCCGCTGCTTCATTCGGACGACCAGCTGCCTGGGAGTTTATCCCGTGGACCTATTAATAGTGTTATCAATGACATACCCGGCCGTCTTGTCGGACACTTTACTCAGCATTGGAATAAAAGTGCAGTGTACCCGTTACTCGTCTCTAGCCTACTCAGTTACGTCGACAAAGCATATCGCCTGTTCCCTAGATAGGGATTCCTCGTGAGCGTCCTCATCGGCCGACTCGTCCGACTCACTGCCGTTGCCTCGGTCGATCATCCCTACCTGCCGCACCCTGGACGTTTGCGCTCGCCCCGTTTTAGCCTCGGCCCGTTAGTCCGTGGATATGCAGTATTTGGCGTAGCGGCCTACCTTGTCACACCTATAGCATTTGGCATTTCCCCTCGCCGCAGGCTTGGCTTTAAATTCCTTCGTTACCCGGTTGCTGGGTTTTGGTGGTTCATCTCAGTGTCGGAAGTCCCTTCCCGGAGGCCTGGTTTGCCGACTGCGACTGCAACCGAAGTTACTTGAACGCCCTCAGCAGCTCCTGCACTGGTGAAAACGAGTGCAGTCGAGCCTGATTCTGTAAGGACCTCAAAGGAATGCCGTCGGCGACGTAGTCCACGATCTCCTCATTGTTGATCCGAATGCGGTTGCCGAGGATCAGCTTGTTGTGGCAATAGTCGCTAAACGATTCGTTTTGCCTCCATTCCTTGGCCTCGAACGTGCGTCATAGGTCGAGACTTCCCAATGGCTGGTCAAACATGTACTTCATTTCCCCCAGAGGTTCGTCCAACAGGTATCTACTAGAGCTGTTCGAGTAACTCGAATTTTTTCGAGCGGCTCGAAGAGAACCGACTAGTCGATTTTTCTTTTTTTTTTCTTTTCGAGTACTCAGCTCGGCTCGGAAACCGAGTCTCGGCTCCAACCAAATTTCAAGCTACTCGAATATTCGAGTACTCGAACAGCCCTAGTACCTACCATTTGAGTGCCTTCCCTCGAATCTTCAATCTAATCAATATTTTGGCCGCATTTTCTTTCAGCTTTTACAGGGTGTTCCAAAATTCAGGGACTTCCGGAACATGCAATATCCTCATGCAACAAGACACCGAAAAGTCTTTTACCGTTTTAGGATCATAGGCTTCGTTCTCGAGATATTAGCAGTTGAATATTAGGGGTGAAGCTTCCCGGCTGCGCAATTTAAAGCCGAGTCAGCTAAGCAAAAATTTGTAGTATCTACTGCTCAATTTTATAATGATGTATAAATTGTTACGTGTGGAGAATAGTTTTCTGCCTCTCTCTCTAAAAGAATTTTCGAGCTCGCGTCTGGGAAAGGAAAACGCCCTAGAACCTCTTTTGTTATGTCGCAGGTAATGTGGGGAGCATGATCTCGACCAGTTGGATATCGACTAGGAACAAGAGCATCGCGCGATGACTGCAAAAGATCTCCGTATATGGAATTTTTAGTGAATCCCCCACTCATTTGGGAATTGTAGCATGAACCCTCTGACTTCAACCCTTGGGCTCAGAATTGTATAAAAACGTGTAGGGTCACTTTGTACCAGATTCGATAAGGGTTTATTGCATTTAGTGAGGTCGGACTCAAGTTTTCTTTTGAATCTACAGTTAACCCTAGTTAATCCGCGAGTTCGATTAAAATTCTATTTGGCAATTTTCTCTAACCACTCTTATGCTCTGACCTCGCATTGCCAGGGATCAACACCGTGCATTAATTGTTAATTTAACATTTCAATTATTTATAGCACCACTATACGACTAGTATGCACTTGTATTTAAAACACTGATTTTACAATCGAAAATTTATTAAAATACTGTACCATTTCTTGTCACATTTGTTTTCGTGGTAGTGAATTTAATTTGATAATTTTATACTTTCGGAATAAATTTGAAATTATATTTAACCTATACTTACCATAATTTATTGTATTAAAATACTTTCATTAGTAAATATGGGAATTTTACTTATCGCATATTCTTCACGTTTATTACAAGAACAGCAAACCGTTTACTAACTTCTTTAAAAATATAATATTGTATTAAAGTATATTGTATTAAAAGTGTAATAAACAAAATACTTGCGGTGTGAAATTCTCCACATAATTATGATTTGCAAGCAATTTCAAAATAAAAAAGCACGATAATTATGCGCATGGCCAAAAACAGTGCAGTGACCACGAACGGTACATCTACCCTACAGTTTATTGCAAAACGCATAGGTGTTCCGTTTTACCCCACATGAGGTATTTTAGTAAACATTTAATATTTACACTTCAGCGTGAGATGAAAAACAGGGTAAAACCTAAAAATTCAGTGTAAGGATTATAGAATCCAATGCTGTACTTACTGTTATAAATATAAATCCAAAAATAACGTGTGCACGGGTCTATGGTCGATCACAAACTCGTGCGAGGACCGTTTGATTCCATGTTACACGATAGCAACTCATTTGCATTCGCAGTTTTTATTTAAGAAAAACATTGATGTTCTGTTTTGCCCACCCGTTCTGTTTTACCCTACTCTCCCCTATATCGGTTCCAAAACGGTTCTGGAATCGATATGCATATCGATTTTACAGTAATTGGCGTCGCTACTTACAATTGGTATTACAGTTGCAGATTATTATTTACAAGCATAACATTTACACCATTATGAAAAAAAAAATAGAAATGATTATACATACCATTATTTTATAACCTGAAAAGTGTTCTCTAATATAAGTACCTTTCTTGAAACAGTTAAAAGTAATCGACAAAGGAAATTTTTCTTATACATACAGTGACTCACAGCTGATACCGGGAATTTCCGCGATTCTCGACCTTATTCTGCGATCTTTAAACGTTTGTAGCTCATATAACTTACTTCAATCTACAAACGGGTTTCTTGAATTTTCAATACAGGCTCACAAAAAAAAGTTTAAAAAACGACCTTTACTATTTATTTCACTATTCCGACCAATTGTATTTTTTTTAAAACCGACGAAACACGTCACTTAGCAAACTAATCCTTCTAGCTTCTAAAAAAAACTCAAGTCGTTTGGACCAATTTTAAAAATGTTATACGATTTTAAAGAATGTACGATTATGGCTGTGAGCCACTGTATGTTGGTTCTTTTTCATGTTGTACTATCGGTTCTTTTTTTACTTTTGACGGACACGCGACATAAACATTGTATCGCATGCAACGGTTTTCATTATTCCACTTTATAGTTCGGACCTCTTGTCATGTAATTTCCACGTGTTTGGCCAAATAAAAAAAGATATTTACAATGGGTCAGGAAATCGGTCACAAATTCTGGACACTGGAATTCGTAAATTGGTTCCTCGTTGCAACTGTACACTATGATGAGAAGTAGCAGCTGACTATCAGTTTACGTTGGCCATAAAATAATTTTTTCATTCGTTTGTTTTTTTTAGAGGGGAGATGTAACTTACTTATTGCCTGACCTCCGTGTTTGCTCTCATTGTCTGACGACGATGTCAGTGAGCCGCAGCCAAAGCGGAAGTTTGCTGCAGTTGAACCGCAATCTCGCGTTTTCGCCTGCTTTCTGCTCACCCTTCGACGTGTGTTCGACAAATAAAATCCTCGGTCCTAATAGAATTTTCGCACGTCCGTTTCCCACTTGCTTGCTGGTGAAGAGCACTCGAAGAGGACAGTAGAATGACTTCGCGCAAACGTTTCACTTCATAGTCTTTGGAAATAATTAATTTACCATTGCAAAGGATAGTCAACAAATAACGTTCAAGTTTTGACGGGTTGGAGGAGGGATGTAACTGAAGTCCCGTAATGAGTGGTACAACCGCGAACGAAATGATTCTACATGCAAGAGCTAGTAGAAAATGTGGTATAAATTCTTTTTATGAGAGACTCCGTTTTTGGAAAGATTGGACTTCAAAACTCGTCTGAAATGCGTGTACTAAAAATAGGCAGAATGCAGTAATAAATATAGTAAAACTGCGGATGAAATGAATCTTTGTCCAAAAATAGGTCGAAAGTGTAGGACGTCTTTTTTCAAATGAGGCTTCATTTTCAGGAAAATCGGTTACGCCTGTTCCATGAGAAAAATCTCAGTTATTTCTCGACAAAAATTGTCAACATCGCCCATGCATTTGTTCCTTCTCTACGATCTATTCTTAAACGACATATTTATCTGCACTGTATAAATAAACATTATTGTCCTGAATCATGTAGTTTTTGAAAAATCTGTCGCATACTTTAGAAAAAGGTACGTGTTAAACTCGGTAGTTCTAGTGATAAATAAAGTTTTTTACGAATATTTCATAAACCACAGTCGACCGCCAAAAGTTTAAAGGGATATATTGTTTAGAATGATGACTTTGACAACATATGTCAAGGTCATTAAAATCGGTGTGGAGGTAGCTTTTCGGCAAGTTTACCCTTTTTAAATTCGACGTTTGCAAGTAAATACAGTCTACATACATGAAATAAATACAGTCATTGCTGGCACTTTTCCTATCGCAAAATATTATATGATGATCTGTATTTAAAACTCTTTCACCTTCAACAAAATTGCGGCATGAAATTGTTGAATTTGTAAAATCACACATGTTGTTTATAGAAAGCTTCATTATTATTACTTTAATAAAAAATAAGTACTCTTTAAACTTAAGGGGTTATGCCTAGTGAGCTTTCGAAAAAGAACGCGATTTTCGTGAATTTTTTGTGGAGTATCTACTCTATATTTTTTTTACAACTATTCGCTTAATTTTAAAGTACGTATATGCAGCAACTCTCAGTAATTTTGTTATAAAAAACATTAAAAATTGCTGTGTAGAGGTATCTTCTTTATTCATATTCTTTCATAAAAAAATTCGGTCACGTTGGTTTACAAATTATGTATGTTTTATGGCAAACTGGTATATTAACATCAAATACGGTGCAGTAATTGTTCAAAATGGACCATATGTTTGGGAGGATGATTAAACTTTCGAATTGTACGGAACATTTGTTTGTGTCGAAGTGTTCTGAGACAAATTGAAGGGAGTAGGAAAAAGTACAAAACAATAAAATGGCATAGTATTGATAGGAATGCTGCAAAATTTTAGAGAGACCCCGTCAGAGTATTGATACTTGTGAAAGATCCACAGTCAAAATCGCATAAAGTAGATACAGATACTCGGTAGTTCGCGTAATCGGCGCTGTTACGCAATGGCGTATAGCAGTGCCGCTTTATTGTTTTCGGGAGCCCTGAGATGAGCTCCGTATGTGGCCCTCTAAATTATACTAAATTAAATAAAATAAAAAATACCGCATTATTTCCAATTGGACACAAGATTTTAGGTACTTACTTTACGTTTCGATGACATCATTGATGAATTTATTTCGCTCAAAAACAGAGAAAGGGTAATGCCATCAGCGTCATCTGCCTCCTCGGCTCGATATGATTATGGTATTTGAAATAAGTCATTACGACACATTCACGAATTCCATTCCATGAAAAGGGCGCCATTTAAAGCATTTTTAAGTATTTTTTGTGTATTCATTCAATATTTTGTTCCGTATATTACTACTAAATAAATATTATTACTAAATGAATAAATATTAAAACAATTAAATGCTTAAGATTAAATGTGAGGTCGATTCCACGAAAAAGGACTGCATTTCAAAATCCAAATTTTGGTGTATTCTTATTTTTTTCCGTCACACTTGGAAGCCCTATTTCCAAATTTTTTCTAGCTTTTACAACCTTATTCTTTTTAATTTTTCAATTTCAGGGGGGGGGGGGTCTGAGGCGGTTGTCTTTTTCGCCTCCAGGTGAAGACGGCATTGGCGTATAGCCTAGCGGCAGTTACCTTGGCTAATGCAAACACACGTCGCTATTCGTTTAGAACGCTCGCTATCGCGACAACTAATCACGTGTGACTGCAAACGTAAATTTTCAACCATTATACACGATGCACAGTGCGCTTCTTCATTTTAATAGCACTGTCGAGTTCCTCATTGCCTCATTCGACTGGGTGCAACGTAACCGTTTAATGGATGTAACCTACGTTGGTACACAAACAAGAATAATGCCGATTGCATTGTACCTTCTATTTATGTATGTTTAAATTTATGGGATGTTCTATAACCGATGGTATAAATCGAAAAGTGGCGAAGAAATGATTCGAGAATGTAGAATGACATCTTTCTACCTGCGCCATTTTTTCCGAAAAAAAAAATGACATTGGATATCCAGTAATGTAATTCAACTGAAGCGAATAAAATGAATTTGGATGCAAAAATACAGTAGGTAGTGTAACCAGTCAGAATATGCAACTAATTAATACAGTGAACATTTTACAATGTCGTTAGTTTTTCCATTCTTAATTTTGACTTATAATTCAATTTCTGTTTTCACAATACCAATAATAAGTGCTGGCCATATCTGACTATCCAGAGAGAATTTCATTCTGTAATAAAATTTCATTTATTATACTATTCGTGCATTTGTGTTTACTATCGTATTACATCTATCGTTTACAAATTCTACTCTAAATTATGCAAATACAAAACCAGTGCTGCCCAACATAAGGATTTCGGGGTCCGTTTCCACTCTGCACTTGTTGTTATGCGTGTATATGAATGGTAGTGATACGATGTAGTGTGGTGCGTGTTCTACATAAGCCAAATACGGTATGCGGAGGAGGAAGGACGCCCAAGAAGCCCAGCCGTTGACAGCTGATGTTGTTCTAAACGACCGAATTTATCAATGGAAAATTTTAGAAAAATGCTGAGAAGAAACAGTATTTTTAGGATTTAAGAAATATTTTAAATGTACCCACACCATTTAAAATCCATAGATGAAATATGAAGAAATTTGAAATGCTTTCAAATGGAGTGCTGTATAACACAGAATTCTGTTATTACAAATTTCAATTTCAACTGTGGTAAATTTTAAATCTTATCTTTTTTTAGCCGTGTTAGATATTTTCGTAAGTGAGTCTTCTCAATAAATTGCAAACGTTCTGACCAGTTTCTAATTCCAAGTTCTGTATCATCCGCGGAAATCATTGTCTGAAAAATCCTGTACATGTAGGTCGATCTATGCGCCGCAGCTAATACGAGGTGCATTCGTTGAAAAATGGTGAACGGAGAATAATAAATACATGGATGTTGGATCCAATCGAGTTCGAAACACGGTCTCACCATTCTGCGTCTTAATGACTCATATTCTTCCTCAGCGTCGCGTCGACGCTGCTTTTCTTTTGATCTAGTCCCGCCTATTGAAAGCCGACCAAAGAAGTTGAATCGGGTAAATTCGTTGAATCTCCCACGGATCCCAGAAGCTGCCACCAGCTCATTATTTCCACGACACGTCTCCGATTTTGGCCTTCCAAAGTCTACCGCACGAAGGTAACCTCCGTCTCTTCCGGCTTGTAACTGCATTTGCGTTTCTCGTGAAACGCGACTGGGCGATATACATACCTAACTTCTCGAGGAAAACGTTCGAACATTCGCTGGACGAGATTCCTCGTAAAAATTCGCGGCGCGCTTTCGTTGGACGCTTTCAACCCCCTGCGATGACTTCAAGAATTGATTTATTGCTTTGACGTGTAGGTACTTGCCTTGTGATGGAATTTTTGTGGGATGGAGAAATCTGAACGGAGTTCAGACCGTGTATGTATATATATCGAGATGAGTGTACTGTGGCGGAAAGAGAAAGAGAACGTGCGTGTTTGTGTGCGTGAAACAGGGAGAAAGAGAGCGAGAGAAAGAGGGGGAGAGAGAGAGAGAGAGAGAGAGTTGATCCGGGTTAACCGAGAAAGCTTGTCCGTGCTTGCAAGCTTACGAGCAGCTTACGCACGCACACGCCTGTCAGCCGAGGTTTAATATAGCCGCGTGTCGTGACGCGTTCTCTTCTTGCATACCGAAAGTGGACCTCGACGACGCCGACGGGCCACCGCCACTCCTGCCTGCTCCGTTCGTGCTACGTGAACGCGTTTATTTTTCTCTTGTCGATTCCGTCGGGCCAGGCGGTGGGTGCGTCAGCATGGAATTAAAACAGTAGATGTCCCGGCACGATGTCACGTTTATGCAAACCAGATGCGTTTTTGCGACACGAAATTGCCTCGACTCGCATAACGCGACCACTGATGTGGGACTTCTTCTTTGGAAAGTTCCGGTGATTTCAATTCAATAGGAGCTAACGTGCATTCAATAAGCGCCCCTTTTCGCGCGATACCTACTTGGTTCACTATTGGTGTTACGGATGCATTCCTTCGGTAAAGGCAGAGCTGATTTAAAAAGGAGAAAGAAATACAACGTTCGTGAATGTGTTCGACATGCGTCGCAAGCCACAAAAGTGTCTCGGGGGAAAGACTCTAAGCCCCGTTACGTATTTGGCGACAAATCGCCGGCGACCACGAGATACACGGGGACATATGATTTCGTACGCACTTGGTCGCGGCGAACAACAAAGATTCCTGGTCTCTCGGCAACCAAGTTGCCGGCGACTGGTCGCAAGTGCGTAACGGATCTAAAGGATTCCTACTCAGCGTCACTGAAGTTTGTGGATGTCTTCTTCTTTTCATCTGCCATGATTTTACAGTGACGGGAAGGCCCGTTACGCATTGTCGACCAGTCGTCGGCGACTTGTTCAGAAACCTTTGTTGTTCGCCGCGACCAAGTGCGTAAGAACTCACATATTTCCGTGTACCTCGTGGTCGTCGGCAACTTGTCGACAGTGCGTCACAGGGCTAAATGAAGTTTTGTACATTATTGATTTTAGGTATGACCAGAGTGATTTACTTCATAGTTTATAATTTACTAAATCGAGCATTTCTTTTTATAAACGAAGCCCCAGTTTCATACTTATACATTCGGCGTGTTAATTAATGTAATAGTTTAAATTTTCTCTATAGCAGGAAAATTTGCTTCAAAAATGAGTGACACGTGTGCGTTGTGTGGTAGAGTGGGGTCTCGCTTGTCGAAGACGCGCGGTTCGCATTAACCTCGCTAATTGAGACCTCACTCATTTACGACCTTCCATAAATTGAATTATCTTATGTGACATATCGTTGAACTCGTCTCAATAGACGCTATCACATTAAGAATAGAAATTGAGTTCAGATGATTTCAATGGTAAAAAGCATAGCATTCCATTACAAAAGATTAAGTTGGCTTTGAAATTCTACTGCATATTCATCTACAGAAAGGCTAGTGGTAGAAGAGAGTATACCCTTTTGTACCAAATAACTTTTACATGAAGGATCTTTCCTTATATTCAATTGCTTATAAAATATTTCACCATTCTCAGATAACTCAGAAACACTATATAGAAACCAATGAGTAAATATATAGATACGTGGTAAAAGTTCCGTTTATCTGTTTGGAGTTCGCTATCTCTATTTCTAAACCATTTTAAGGAACGTCCGGATTATTAGAGATTCTGAAAAATCTCCCAAACTTAAATCCACCTGGGCTCTCCATTCCAGCAAGGAGCTTGCGCATAAATATATTGGGTCCATTAACTGTAACTGAAATTTAACATTTTCTGCAATTATGAATCTGCTGAATCATATGTTATACTGCCAAAGGCTCTATGGCACGAAAAAAGGTTATGACCCTTATTTTACTGGAATCCTCCACACAAGCTACAATATAAAATAATCAATCAAATTTTACTCGTTACTTTATGTATGTATGTATATTATGTAGACACACACAATTGTAGCTGTGAACCCTAACGTGAAGCTATCAAACCAAAATACTAGTGTTCAAGAATAATTGCATTAATTCAATGCGAATAGAAATCTGTTATGCATATTCGTTAAGATGGGTATAGTGACCTTGTTTAATCGAATATAACGTATTAAATCTACAAAGCACAGAGATATCGCATACATATGTTACGAAGCGTCAGGCGATACTCGATAACGATATTGTGATGTCGCAAAAACGTTTGTGTGTACATCGAGGTGAACCGTCAATGACTCCTATGAAGCGCTCACTTCTTTGTCAGCAATTACGGGCATATGTCTGCTTACACGCCAATGTAAGCACGCTGCCCACGCATTTAAACGTTTGTTGCGGGAAAAGTGCATCATTGAACAAAATGATTGGCTTATGTATATGTTTTCTTTCCTGAGAAGATCGAAGCAGGTAATACATATATTCGTGTGAAAAATTCTGTGAATTACACTGGCATCTTGTTGTAGATCATTATTGATTTAAACATTAACGATATACATGACATGTGACAAACAAAACACAGAAAGGTACAATAGTACATACATGTACAGTGTTGACCTATTAAGAGAACGGTTCCCTTCCGTTCCGTTCCGTTAAGAGAACATGTCTACCCCGGCTAATTCTTTTGTAGCCGCCGTGGCGAGTGTGAGAGATTGAAGGTGAGCGAGAGGGCACGCGACAGCGACAAGCCATAAATTTTGTTCGAGATAGCGGCGGCATCGTATTACTAAAAGAAAACGGCAAAAACGAACTGAATATCATATCATTTCGATAAGAGAACGCCTTATCTCCCGAGCGGTGTTCTTACAACGGGACACCACTGTATATAAAAAAATAAATTAATCAAAAACTGATTGAAGTAACCAGAGTGACGATAAAATTTACTATCGAAGTGTATACGGTTGTTTACTGGCAACACTCATTACGAATTTCCTCACTCAAAATTTTATTGTGTTTGCTTATTATAATGCATTTGGACTCTACGTGTACCTATCACTATTTAGCATAATGAACAAAAATATGTGAAGCAGGTTATTAAGTGTATTATTCATTAATGGTAGCGATAAGAACTGAGTTTATGATATAGACGTTGTTACAATGTGGGAGAAAACACTTGTGTTTTAAATAGGCAACAAACTTTATTTTGAGTTTAGGATGTGCTTTATAATTCGGAGTAGAAGTGATATAGGTTCGCGAGTAACTGGTTGATTCGACGCTCGCGTGGAAAGAAGTGAGCCGTAGGGCCCGTTGGGACCCCTATTAGTACCCAAGAATCAGAGGTCTCTAGGATTTTGGAGGGAGAGTGTTTTAGGCGGAAAAGCCTGATTTACCAATTAGGGCAGGAGTTCTTATCGCGGGTAGCGTCGATAAGACGGATCCAGGCGGCCCAGATGCAACCCCTGTCGCCCTTTGGCGACGCGTAGGCGGTATGGGACTCGGCGACTGCTTAACAAAGTGACATCTTCTTTATTTTTGAAAGTGTACTTTTTGTGTTGAAAATGGTTTGTGCGTGTATAGCTATAAAGATATTTCGACTCTAGTTAAGGGGAGGTTCTGGTCTAAATGTCGATTTTTTTTATTTCATTTTTCGAATGTTCAACCTTTTAGGAAAACGTGTTTAAAAGGATTTGTTGAAATTCGTAAAATTCCCGAAGTTATAGGCATTTGAGTAGCGGCAAATGCATGGGTCACAACCGGTCACTCGGCGCTCACGTAAAACTTTAAATGCGTTTTTCTCGAAACAGTGTTCTCAAAACGGTGGGACCTGTATCTTCAAAAGTTATTATCCGATTCGACTGAAACTTTTTTTATTTTGAAGAATATACTTCTGGCTAGGGGGGGGGGGGGCTAGAAAAAATTACAAAAAGTTGAAAATTTATAATTTTCAAAGGCGATGAAAGGACGAAAAATACAGGGAAGTGATTTCAAACTGGAAGTGTCGTTATTTTCTAAAAAAAATGTAATTTTTGTAATTTTTTTAGTTCCCCCCTAGCCAAAAGAATAATCTTCAAAATAAAAAAGGTTTCAGTCGAATTGGATAATAACTTTTGGAGATACAAGTCCCACCGATTTGGATCAATTTTTTGACGCCTTGACTTTAACGACTCCCCAGGGCTGTCTGCAATGACTAATTATAAAACAAAAAATATATTTCTATAATTTAAGACATCCTTAATACAATGCAAAAAGTCCCATTAAATTATATATAGTAGTTTTCCTTTAATTAATTCCTAAATATCACCTATTTTTTGGGGCTCTAGACCAGAACCTCCCCTTAAGTTTCTCTTTCCCTCCATCGGTATGTCATAAATCCATTAGGAGTGGATCCGGACTTGAGTTAAACCTTCAGCCAAACCTGCTAAATCGATGTCCGTGTGTTTGTAATGTTACTGTGGAGTATCCAAATGTAGGTATGCTATGAAAACAATAGGTGATAAAGTTTTGTATGCGTACCTTACATGATAATTTTATAGCCATATACATAATTATCCTTTTGAATAGACAGTGGTAAAGTCTACATTATAGACAATTATTATAAATCTTTCTTATAATTGCCAAAATTATTAGTAACCTCTAGGAAGCCGAGGTTATGAAATTGGCTTCTTAGTAAAATTTTATAGAAGAAAAATATTGTAATGATTAGCTAAAAGAGACCATGTGGGAGAAAAAGATGCGCAATGTACAATCTCTATTTTGCTTGATATAATTTAATATTCCTTGTCTTGTCTATTATTTCCATTCGAGTTGTATGAATGTTTGAAGTATTCAAAGAACGTAGTCGAATTTATTCGAGGTACACTACCTTTTTAAGCTTCTCAGTTTGCATGTTGCACAGCGTTACTTTAGAGCTCTTTAAATGTGAGATAGTTTAAACTTTTAAACACTTCTCCACCGTTGAGTTCAGTCCTGCCATGTTATATTTCACTGCATTCACAAAGATCAATAGAAATTAGTTTTTATTTTTCTTAGTAATAAATATGTACCTAGGCTCTAAGAGCCCTACTAGAAACGCGCGATTTAACACTTTGCTGACGGGTCACAAGTATACTCGTGTTGCCGTGTCCGAACTTTGTTGACCGGTCACGAATATACTCGTGTTGCCATGTCCGAACATTGTTGACCGGTTACGAATATACTCGTGTTGCCGTGTGCGAACGTTGCTGACTGGTCACGACTATACTCGTGTTCCTGATCGGCAGCATTGTGGGGAAATGCGTCCGCCTGGCAGACGGTTTGTAGTGGTGGGCTGGTGGGGGAAGTCACGCATGCGCGTGATGACGCCGCGACGTTGAACCAATCAACGCCATGGTGGGAAACGAAACGACGCTAGCGTCAAGCCAAGCCAAGTGAGGCCGCAACCAACCAGCGTCGCCGAGGAGTCTAACTCAGCTTGTCAGGTTGGCTTGGCGCTGGCGTCGTTTCGTTTCCCTTGCTTGGGCGAGTCAGCCTATAACGTCACAAGCGGTACCGGCTTTCCAGGGAAAAACCAAGGTTTCGGCTAAAACTATACGTCGGGTTCGGCTGCAAATTTCATCCTAGTGACACCCGGATTTTGCCTCGGGTTCGGCTGCAATTTTCATCCTAGTGACACATCGATTTTGCATGTTCACAAAGTTTCACTCTCCTGTCACTCCCTGATGATCAAAGTCAGGTTCGTCCGCACCCCTAATTAACACCTGGATGACCGACGCTTTCGACCCAGAACCATTCCGTGCGGCCGGCGCTTTCGACCCAAAACCATTCCGTGCGGTCGGCGCTTCTAAATCAAAACTGTTCGGTGCGACCGGCGCTTCCGAACGAGGTAACTTGTGTCCGGGCAGCAACACGAGTATACTCGTGACCGGTCCGCATAGTGTTTACAAGCTTGTAAACCATATTCTTTGGGAAATACCTCTCTGGCTGGCCTCTCGCGTTGCTACGACCCTGGCTTGTAACAAAGAATATAAAGTGTGAAATAAAAATTTAATGACTTATCCCGTGAGATCATAGGACATCCCGATGGCAGTGACAGGAGCACAAACATATCGTATCACCTATTGCAGGTGCATGGTAGAAGAATTTCCCCTTCTTACGCGTGTTCTAATTGCACGAGATTGGTGATAGGCATAGTATCATACCATCATCTGTCTGCCGATTCATTTGAGTTCCACCGGAATCCGCTGCGATAATTTTTTACTTGTGTCCTTTATGTTTGAAGTTACTGTTTCGGAAAAATAAGGCTACAACGTTAATGTGCCGCGCTGTCAGTCGTTCCCAGGGTTGCCGGGAAACTTTCTGATGGACAAATTTATCAGTGGAGGGGGAACACCTATAAGAGTGGTGGTGTATGCGTGACAACGTTGTGACGTCAAGCGAACTGACGCCAACGACAAGCCAATCGACGTCAACGCCAAGCCAAGCCAAGTGGTACCAACGCGAAGCCGGGAAATAGGTTGCCGACGCTGGTTGGTCGTAGCGTCACTTGGCTTGGCTTCGCGTTGGCGTCACTTGGCTTGGTTTCGCGTTGACGTCAGTTAACTTGATGTCATGACGTTGTTATCCACACATTACCACCACTCCTATAGGTGTTCCCCCTCCACTGATAATTTTGTCCATCAGAAAGTTTCCCGGCACCCCCTTGGCCCCAACGGCGCGGTCCGTCACCGGCACGTAATATTACGCATGCGTCTACACTGCTCCGGCAAAAGTCCGGCAGTTCACGTTTAGCAGTTGAAATGAGCGGATCAGACAGTGACGAGGAATTTGTTCTAGCCTTATTTTTAGACGAAGAGGATGCCGCAGCAAAAAGAGCAAAAAAGCGAGATAGAATTTGGGTACATCTAATATTAAAAAAGAGAAAAGTCGAAGGGAAGTATTGGACTTTATTCAAAGAGTTAGTAAAATATGACGATAAGTTTTATCAATACTTTAGAATGCCGCAATGCAATTTTTTTCAATTGCTAGAATGGATTGAACCTCATATCGCAGTATTTAGGATGGTCCGCTGCATACAACGGCACACACACCTTCTCACATGCTCTATCAATTTTTCGCAATCCATCCTCTGCTGCATGCGGTCTCTGCCGTTTACTGATTTACACTGGCAGACCAGCGACGACACGTCTCGACATGGACCGTCACGAATCGGCAAAACATTCTTCGCGACCATGTCGACCGGCGTCGGTTCGTGCCGTAGACGGAACGTTGCAGGTCGGTGCCGGATAGTGTAAACAGTACCATTTAAAATGCATGTTACAATGTTTTGTCGTGCCGGTGACGGACCGCGCCGTTGCCGATACGTGCCGGTCCGTGCTGTATAGTGTGAAGGTCTACGCACACATATTCGATCCGTGTCGGTTCCGTTCCGGCGTGCCAGTGGTAAGAAGAGGGGCGTAGAGGGTCTCTTTTTCTTACCACTGGCACGCCGGAACGGAACTGACACGGAACGGATATGTGTGCGTAGACCTTAAATCGACCTTTAGGCCGACGCTATCGAATGTTCCTGTGTGTGCACACACATATGACACATACCTCCACGCGATACGCCATTGGTGCTACCAATGCCCACGGTACGGTGCGGTTTTCTTTTGGAACACGATTAAATTATGGGTGCAACATTTTCGTCAGAACTTTTTAAATATTATTTTCTCTGCAAATTATAGACATTTGAATGATCGAATATTGCACGCAAACATATTTTTAGCATAGGTAATAATCATTATACCCATTATAAGCGGTTAGAAGGAAATCGGCATCAAATATAAATTTTGGTAAAATGTTTTGCCATCAATGTTCCATCATCATTGCATTTTATTATTTCAAAGAAATCTTTAAAATTATAAATGTTCTAAACGTAATTATTTGACCCATACCTCCCTTGTGTGCGAAGGTTTGGATGAGGTAATGGGGATAAATGGGTCGTTTAATTTTTCTATTAGTTTTGGTGTAAATGTGGGAGACTTTTATATATGTATATGTGTATTTATTACCTACAGAGTGAAAACATACGTATATGTATAAAAGTAATGAAGTAAATAAAGAACATAAAAGCTCTAAAAGAATAACATAATAAGCATAAACGTATTGAAAGTAGTTAAATGTTTACGGTAGATTTTCAAAACTAATGAAATCAATATCGAATTTTAAAAAAATTCTGTATCCTCTTCATACCAGCTACGTTTTTGCAGGATTTAAACGCAATTTTTTTCGCTTGTAAAAGATAGTAGCTAAAGCAGTTCATTAAAAAGAAAATGGGAATGTGTGGGTCGACTCAAATCTCCCGCACACTTCTGACCCATACATCCCGCATCTGAACGTTTATAGTAAGGCACTTGTGTTAGTCAAGCCGCATGTTTTATGTTACGATTTATAAGCTATAACTGTTGTTTAAATATAACTTCGTTTACTAAAATTTCGGCTGTACTTCCGAATGGCCCCAGTGGCTGATCGACACGGGGTTTGAGGGGAGCGGTGGGAAAGGCGTGCGGACCCTAATTCTAAAATTGTAGCGTGAGGTATTTATTAGTTTCTGAGATATTAATAAAAAACGTTTAGTATTATTCTGGCACAACGCATTCCACTTTCCAACTCGTTCTGGATATTAGTATTGGTTGGGGCTAGATTAGAGAGAGGGGGGGGGGGGGAGGCATGGCAGCGAACCGATGTGAGTTTGGAGATTTGAACCAGAAACTTGCGGATGCGTTCCGTCTTATTATACAGAGTGGATACCTTTGACTCTATTGATAGTCAATACTCTAGGGAGGTGATTCCACAGGCGAAAATAAGACGAAAATATAGAATAGAATTTGTTAATATCGCGCTTCGATTTCGAGAAAATCGGCTTTTAATTTCAGGTAAATACACATACCATTTTGGCGCCTGAGGGGCACGCGGGGGTAAGGGAAACGCGTCGAGCTGTCCGTAGAACGGGGGAGGGGAGGGGTGGCAGAATAGATCCCCGTTACGGCTACGTGTTACGTAGTTCAAAAAAATAATCTGCAAAAAATTAACAATAATTTTTTATTAATATTTCGGAAACTAATAAATACCCGAAGCTACAATTTTAGATTGATATTCTACACCCCCTCCCCACCACTCCTATCGAACCTCGTGCCGATCGGCCACTGGGGCCATTCGGAAGTATATCCAGAATTTCTACCAACAATACGTATGTTATATAAGTTTATAACAGCGATTTACTTCGGTTACCAATTTAGATGAAAAATGCCACGAAAATACACTTTTACTTATAGAAGATTAATATGCACTTTCACAAACTTCTCGCTTTGGTTAGAAATGCCCCTACTACTGTTGTAACGAATAATACATTTGCGAATAAGGTAAGCGTAACGAGGATGGAAATACACTAACTGGCCTAAACGTACCGTCTCTCCCCTACTTAAAATTTTATGATCAATATCGTACACATATAAGAAATCATTGTCACTGCACAAATGCATGCATTTGAAAGATAGAAATCGTATAAAACGAGAAAAAGTTGGCGAATTTGTAACCCGTTATCGTAATTCGTAAGGTAGAACAGGTCACGCGGCGAACACGTTCTTCTCGAATCGTCGTTTCGATTTGCTTCTCACCCCAGCGTATTCGGCCGGGTGTCATAAACGCGCACGAACGAATCGCAGACGGAGAGCGATTATCGTAGCCGATAGCCCAGCAGTTGCTCAGCTGGCTACCAGTGACGTACGAAAGGAGGCTTTGACGCACGGTAGCCAGCCGGAAGGAGAAAAAAAGACGGCCAGAGAAAAAGATATACGTATGTAGCCTCCCGAACGCTGAGGTGAGCGCAGAGCTGACAAAAACAGAGGCTCGAAGAATGGAAGACACGCAGACAGGAAGACGGCCAAGAGATTCGAGAAAGAAGACGGTGTCGATGTAAACAGAACAGCCAGATGCATAATTGATACAAGATACAACGAAGCAAGATTGCTAAAGTCCAAGTTGTATACAAATGGAAATTTGGATGCAGCCGGCAACTGTGAAAAGGGGAAGTAAGAAGGAGACTACAGAATTGAATTTTTGTAGTAGAAAAGAAATCCGATAAAGTTGAAAAGCATGTGAGCGTTGTAAGCAGAAGGATATCCAAGGAAATAAACAAACGCGAAAGAAATGTACAGGTTGTAGAAATTGGAATAGAATTAGCATCGACAATTAAGTCCATTTTTTTTTAGAAATATGTAAAAATAAGCAAAACGGAAAGCGGAGGTACATAAGAATTATAAAGATCATCAAGAGACATTGAACGCAATTGAAGAGATAAGAAAGACCAACGAAAGCGTAACGGAATCAACGAAATTTAATGAATAATACAGGCGCAGGGCATTATGTAATATTTACATTGAGTAAAATAACAAGGTAACAACAGAGATAAAGTAATGTATCAGAAATCTATAACAAAATCATGAAACGATGGAGGAAAGTATGTGCCCGAGCTTAATCGAGACATAATGCCTGGGTGGAAGTAGGAGACGAGTTAAAGAAACAGACAAGAAGGGAGCAAGATACGAACAACGGTAGCATTGAACTTGACACGACGACGAAGTACCGTGGCCTTTGCGGGTAAAGAAGAGGACCGGTGCTACTGAGATTGAGAGAAGGGGGAGGGGGGGTGATGGCGACCGGTCGAAAAGCAGGTTTCGGTGGCCTGTTCGTATAAATTCGAAGATAGGGTGGGGGGCCCCCAACGGACACGAAGAGAGATCGACGTACGAGCCGCGATAAATCCTTCTTCATCCGTTCGTTCCGCTTTTCTGTCCTTTCGAGTTCCTTCGACCTTGGCGTGATCGCAGTTATAAGATCGACGTAGGGAACTAACGATGTTCGGTGGCTGCTCCACTTCCGGGCCCTATGAAACTGATTATGAGTAACCATTGTTCAGCATCGTGATTTGCCTCATCGTAAACGTGCAACAAAACGAAATTTTGTATCACCACATGTAAAATACCTATATGGGCATACAGGGCATATAATAACTTCATTTAGTATTTATCATTCAACTAGCTCAAGGGAGAATGCCACCCCTGAGGTCATAATTATTCGATCCTTTCTTTTTGCATTTTCTGATAGCGATAGATTAGTGCTGGAATAGATTCAGACTGACAAGTCAATGCGTGTGTTCATAATATCACTTTAAAAATGAATTTCACTTTGATGCTAATTTCCCGAAAACACCTTCTTGGAACCGGGGTGCATCATTACTAAAAAAATTAAGGCAGTCTTTCAATTTTTACACCAGTTAAACCACACATGGGGCCTCTAGTATGAACGACGGACAACATAATTGAAATTCTAGTTCCTGTCTTTTTCCATATTTTATCAAAACAAATGGGCTTGTTATCCATTATATGAAATCAATGTATCTAAAATGGGGTTAAATTAATTTTGATCCTAATGATAGTGGTTCATACCAGAACTATTGTCATACTGATTATATAGAAATTGGTTTTATCACACAATCCACCGATCCAGCAGGAGAGTGCACAGTGCATACCACAGCAGCGCGTCCTTGATTAGACCTTCAATTGAGAAGTCCAGAAAGCTCTAATTTTATTTTCGGTTTTCAAAAGGCATAAGCTGTTAAGAATCTATTTTTTTGCAATAAAAAAATTCATTATTGTTTTTAAGTAATTTAATCGTCTCAAAGGTAGCATTCCCCCTTAAAGTACTCGGCGTTGAACGTTGCCCGGGCTTCTCATATGTATCTACTGTAACATCAGCATTAATGTTTTAAAATTAGCTAGGGCCTTCATTAATTATTACGCAGTGATTACGTACATATACTTCATTACCCAATGCTTACTTATATCTCTACGCAATACAAAATAAAGTCCTCGGTAGACATTTATCTGTTTTCTCAGACTAATCTCGAGAACCACTGGACGGACTGCCATGCGGCCTCCACCCCCCCCCCCCCCCCCCCCCATAGAGCATTTTCGAGGGCGGTTTCCCTAAAATTGTCACTGCTCGGCTTCCTTCCCCGAGAAATGCTATATAAGACGATAAAAACCCCAATACGGGGACTTTATTTTATACTATGTAGAGATAACAAAATTGTGAAATACTCGACACCGGTGTGTAGTGAATCTACGCAAGTGTGGATGTAAAAGCAGAACGTCGTTTTTTTTTTATTTTAATAAAAATAAATGTAATTTTGACCTACGATAATTGTAGTCAGAAGAACAATATTTCACGCAAAGTTTAACGTAAACATAACCTAAAAAAAAGTAAAGGAATATAATATGTACTCTAGAGCTGTTCAAGTACTTGAAAAAAGCGAGCCGAGCCTGACTCGGCTCGAAGAACCGAGTACTCGTAAAAATCGAGCGGCTCCAAGGAATCGAGTACTCGAATTTTTTTGAGCGGCTCGAAGAGAACCGACTGGTTGATTTTTCTTTTTTTTCTCTTCGAGTACTCGGCTCGGTCCGAATTTCAAGCTACTCGAACAGCCCTAATGTACTCCTATAGGGAAATGCAAATGCAGTTATGATTAAATTCACATTGACATAAATCAATCATGCGAGTTAATTTTAAAGTGGTTTGTATACCCCCATATCTGTACAGCACAATAATTTAGTATATATACAAAAGTAAGTGATACTTTTATTTAATTTGTTTGTATATGAATGTTCAGTCTTAAAATTACCAAAATTTTTGAATGATTTTTTTACTTAAACAAATAGAAGTGTTTTTTTAATAATAGCATAGAAAGTGGTAGTTAATCTCTTCTGTAGCACAACAAGAAATTTAAGCTTAATGTTTACGGCATTTCCATTTTCTTCGAAGTATTCGTTTTTAGGCATTATTTGACACTTCGCTAAATAACTATACTTGGAAATGTTGTTGCTGAAAATTTTGAAGCTAAGAAATGTGTTCAAGGTCGTTACACCAGGGATTTTAATCGTAATCCGAACCAAGTTCGGTTTTCCGCATCGTAATCCCGCGCATCGAGGCACAGGGAAATCCGGTTAACCCGCTCTCAGACTGAGACAGTAATACAGTACGGGTTGCAATTTTTCCCTATTTTCGTGAAACCGAACTGTACTTACGACATTTTACCTCGGACACTATGCTATCGTATTAAGCTCACTTCTTTTTTTAGAAGGTTTGCCTATTTGAATATTTTTTCAAATTAAAAAAATTATTTTTGTAGCATGGAAACTTATAAACAAATTTTTATTTTGCAAATTTCTCCTCAAAGGTTGGGTGTTTTTAAATGGGAAATTTTTTTGACCATATGCTTTAAAATTTAATATTATCCCTGAAATCAGTAAATTTCATATATTTATATTAGTTGTGTTACAAAATATTATTTTTATTATAAATAAATAAATCACCTTTCAAACTTCTACAAAATGCTTACGACACTTGTTATTGGCCGTTCACGGCCGCAATGCAACTGTAATCTGACCAAGAAACGACTTGCATGTAATGTCATGGATATAACTCGAGGAAATTCGTCAGTTTTTTTTGTCTTGAGAGATTAAAAATTTGACCGAAAAACAAAACCTTGCAAGTGGTTTCGCCATAGCATACAAGTTGTTTCTTCGTCAAATTGCAGTTACATCGCGCCTTGGCACGGACAGCCATATTCGGATGTTGCACGTAGAATGTCGTATGTCACTTGTAACTCGCTCTCTGCAGGTACTATTTGGGAGCCCTTCTTTCGTGGTTACTACGGATTACAGTAACCTTCCCGGGTAGCACAGATTCCGGTTCGGATTAGGCAGCGGTTACAATTCCTGCATTATATGCGTCATTAAAAAACTATGCAATGAGGACTGCATAGTGCATGCTGCATCTGCTTAGGAAAACTGGTATAACGTAAGACTATCTTATAAAACGTTAATATCTCTTACGAATCATATAAAAACATGTATAAAAAAATTAAAATTCGTTTGCCTTTTCCACTTTCATATTTTTAATTACCGCAATACTTGTAAGTTTTCGTTGAATACAATGCACTTACCACTACAAGTGTATTTTGCAATTCTCTGAAGCGAAACAATCTATATAAAGATTTGAATTTCAAAAACACTCAACTTTCAACTAAATATTACAAATTCTACAGAGTGTTACGTATTAAGCGTACCGTATACGAATTAGAAAAGGATACTTGCTATATATAGCCATACAAACTTTTGGTAGATATCGACAATTTGATTCGTGTTATTATATTGAAAAGTGAAAAGACTGCGAGATATGTACAACGATGCCCCCGGGAAAACAATTCCTCCGCGTTCGATCAACGAAACAGTGCGTGTGTATGAGGTAATTGATGGACCTTGTGTGCACACATGAGAAAAAGAAATCTGCGATAGCGAGGTTGGCGCGATTACGCGGCGCATCATGCTCGAATCGTTCGCGAGGCATGTACACGTGAGGGACCGTACGTGCGCGATGCACGAAGAAAAACATGGTTGCGCGAGCACGTCTGACTTTCCTGCGAAGCCAGCCAGGCGAGCAGGGCAAACCGATGAGAGAGGCGAGTTGTGTTGGTAGAACAGATAGGTCAGCTTGGCGCCACCAGGCCGAGGCGAGCCGAGTGAAGGCCGGTCGGTTGCATGCTCTTGTTGCTGGCTCACTTACTGTTCTTCGATACTCAACCACCACTATCAGTCGAACCGTGCATTGTCACTGTCGGCGAAACGAACCACAACCTGGATCATAGTCCGTACTAATATTCCATTGACCGATGCGGTTCATCTACGAAACTGAATCTCTACGCTAATATCATTCAGGGAAAAACCTCATCGGAAAGGAACTGCGGATCATTGTTTATTCCTCTAGCCCTTGCAATTTCTTATTCGATGGATGGGAATTTATATGGGACGTCTTTAAAAAAAGGGACACTAAGCTTGGATTCTGGCAACATATGTAATTCTGAGTTTGGAGGTTTTAGTAAATATGAAGCAGGATATGCCTCCTCAACAAATTATTGCTAAATAATTCTCGGCTTGCTTTAAACGAGTTTTCGAGGTCGTCGAGGTCGCCAAAAAAAACAAAATATCAGGGAATACCAAGTTTTTTTATGTATTAAAAAATATATGGATCCATTTAAAAAAACGACCACTGGTTTGAAATCACAAAAACATGCCACTAATTCCTTATTGTAATTTAAAAAAAATACTGTAATCAGTGTTCAACATAAATCATTGCAAAATATTCCAAAATTTAAGACAAAATTATATTCCATCTTTCCGTGTCTTTCGTACGATAGGTTTTTCAATATTAAATTTATAATATCTGCTAAATTAATGGTCTTTCGACATAAATATGTTAATACTTTTTTATAGGGAATATCAAGATGGATCTATTTATGTATTAAAAAAGATATGGTGCCGTTTAGAAAAACAACGCAGACTTTGAAATCTTGTAAATAAATGATTTTCCAAAAAGTCATCTGCCATTGCACGTGTCTTTCCATGTAGTACAACTTTGTCCTGCGGAGCTTTTTCATACCATCACTAATAACGGAGATATTTAGGTGTTTCCATTTAAATGCCGCATCCTCTACAACCTAAGCATAACCTACGCGAAGAAAAAATGTAATATCTTTGAAAGTAGCAAAAAGTGAGAAATTTTCTTTTTGGATTATTAAAGTCCGATGTTTACCTATTATAATATCACAAAAATTTACACTGGGAAGTGCTGGGAACTAATCGAAAACTCTAACAACGTACAGAAATTGAATTTCACTCCAGCGTTACCAGCAGCCACGAAATAGAAAGGTGACGTTTGATGTATTTTGTTATTTACACATTCACTCTACTAGCTTGGTTAGTATCATTTTCCAATTCCATCATATGCAATAAATATAACACTTTAAAAACTCACTTTAAAAGTGTACAACTAAATGCAAGTAATAATGAAATATGGGAAAGGTTTTAAAACAAAAGAATAACACACAAAACAGTTGTGGCATATATTCTGCTCCCGAATTATAACAAAATACATCCAAATTACTAACTTTAATTTTTTCGGGTTTTGCCAAGTTTCTGGGATTTCAAACCACTGTAAGGCGTGAGCGTTTAAACGAAAACGGCTCCACACATTTCGAGAGCTTGATGTGGATCTCGCGCAGAGTTAGGCAAATTTTGTTTCGAATAACGAATAAAGAATAATGAATAACGATTTTATTCGACGAAAAATTATTCGTGAATAACGAACAAAGCTATAGTATTATTCGAGCCATGGTGTTACAGGCGGTAAACCTTTGAAGTGATGATTCTACAGGCCAAAATAAGACGCAAGTATAGAATACAATTTTGTAATATCGGGCTTCGTTTTCGAGGAAATTGACTTTGAATGTTAGCCGAGTACACCGAAGTATCCTTTACGGCGCCTAAGGGGCACGCCGAGGTAAGGGGAACGCGTCGCGCTTTCCGTAGGCCGTTCCGCTTACCCCCGTATGCACGCATACTCGGCGAAAACTCAAACCCAATTTTCTCTAAAACAAAGCGCGATATTAAAAATATTTATTTCATATTTTCGTCTGATTTTGACCAGCAGAATCACCCCCTTGAAAGTTTACCATCTGTAGTGAAACATCCTGTTATTACTATACATATAAGAACCGTGTGACTTATCACAAAATAGAAAGATAATAGACGTAAAAACAACTTGGAATAGTAAACAGTAATGTTTGTCAAAATCCTGTTATTACTATACATATAAGAACCGCGTGACTTATCACAAAACAGAAAGATAATAGACATAAAAAACAACTTAGAATAGTAAACAGTAATGTTTGTCAAAATAATCACTTCAAGTGATGAGTAACCAATACGTCTGATGTCTTTACATTTACTGTTAACCTTTGTTTATTAATATTGGTAGCAGAACGAACGAACATTTTGGTATTTCATGTTTATTCGTGCTACAATCAAGAAAATAGCATAAAATTACTACTCATCATTCTACTCAATATTGTAAAGAATATGAGAACTTGGCGATATCTAGAACTGTCGGAAGTGATTTATAAAAGTAATGGAGAAAACTTCGTAGAAGGAAACAATAATAAAGGAGTAAACATAGATAATCGTGAAAAATTCTGTATGATATCAAATTAAAAGTAAGATTGATAATATCCTGTGACCTCGATTTTAATCAAGTATCACTCGTCACCGATCATTTTTTTGGCTTAACTACGTTGTGCCATGCGTAATTACAAAACGCAATGGTTTCAGAAAACGGCGCACGCGATTAAATAATCAGATAAAGTGTATATACTAAAACCGAGTACATTAATCTGATCTTTGATCTATATCACTATTCCATGATGATATCGTACTTTAAAATGAAATGAAAACAATACATCGTTCACTTTGTTGCATTATGTAACAGGAGGTATCATGTTTTATTAGTAACGAATGACGACGCATTTTGTGAAAACTGTGTTAATTTGTCATGAATATTTATCAAGGCTTAGCATGGCTTAAGTACTGTACTAATGATAGTAAGTTGATTTCGATCTATCTTTTTCTTGCTGAACTTTGCTCGTTAATCCTCTAAGTGTAGAACGAAAGTGCAAATCATTGTATGAATATTGAATGTTATGGAATATAACAAATTAATTACGCGGACAATATGAGTCCCAACGGGTCGAGTGTAACCAGTGTCTGATAATTTCCTTTTGCTGACCTTCCCCGTTTCAGTCTTTCGTATTTAAAATTTTCCACTCTCGAAAATATTCAAATGAACGAAATAGTTTTACTTAAATTGTTTTTTAAACATTTTCATAAAAAATGGCCTTGGACATTAATGTATCAAAATCATTGGGCGGATTCTGTTTTTCTTGTAAATTTTAAATCTTGATAATAAAACAAATCCTATACGACAATGCTTCAGAATTAATAATTTACCTTAAAAAATTAAATCCTATCACAGTTAATCTAATTGAAACAGAAGAGCAAATTATTAATTGAATACCGAAGTACAAGAGAACTCAATAATACTTACACTGTTGATACAGTAAAAAACTACATTACGTCATCGCAAGTAATTAGGTAATTTCTGTTCTCATAGAAAGTCAAGTTTACATTGAAGTTGAAGTTTGTGAGCTTGAATAGTTTTTTCTTTGCAAGGAAGTAAACTCTAGTTCACTACAACAGAAGCACAAGTACTTCATTTTTAGGATCAGCCAATACGTAAGTTACACCACTGCTCTCAAAAAATACGGACGAATGAGAACTATCTCTTTTATTGCCAACGCAAACTGACAACCTAATACAACTTCTTAACATTGTCATTTAGGTTGAATAAAAATTTATTGTACAGTTGAGATACAACAATATTGTCCTTTCATTTCTGCGACTTATTGTCAACTTTCTTACCCTTATACTATTATCGCAAGAGATCACTGATTTAGTTAATGCTCAATGTGAAAAGTTGCTGTGGTTTTAATTAAGTTACAACACAGTAGTGCACTTTTTAGTAATAAAACTTCACATATATTTTAAAATAGCGCTGTCCAAGCCAGGGCTCGCCAGCCCTTTGGGTTCCCCTACTCCCGTTCGCGTCGTCAGGGATACCGTGCGACGATAAAGAGACAACTATGACGCTACACATGACGTGTATAGTAGAGTTTCTCTAGAATATTGTATGGGGAAGAAACAGTTCGTAGGGGAACCAGGCACGTGAGGGGCCCCACCCACAGCGCTGTTTTAAAACACGAAAATTTTTATCACGTGGTAAACCGCTCAAACGTGCTAGTTTTCGCGGCGAAAGACGAAACGTGCTATTTTTCGTGGCAAACCGCTCAAACGTGCTGGTTTTCGCAGCGAAAGACGAAACGTGCTATTTTTCGTGGCAAACCGCTCAAACGTGCTAGTTGTCGCAGCGAAAACCAAAACGTAATAGTTTTGGTGAGAACGAAGGTAAACGTGCTACTTTTCGTAAGAAAATTGAAACGTGCTACTTTTCGTAACGCACGTCGTAATGAAGTTGTTCACCGTTCTCCAGTTAAAACAACTTTACTTTATAACACGAAATGTTCCTGAGTTCTACTGTTGGCTATTGAGTTCTATATGAGATCTTGTCTTATTTTGACTCGGAACTCCCACTGTCCTTACCTAAAATGAAACTTGAGTCCCTTCGAGTCCCTGAAGAGCAGGGGCTTCGAACTAGCGGCTCGCGAGCCGCAGTGGCTCCTTCTCCTCTTTGCCTGCTCCGTAGAGCCGCAGGAGAACGGCCCCCTCCAGACCTACTTCACTCTGACGAATTTCTCCTCCGGGTGCCACACTCTCTCCCTGCCGGGTCTCGTGCAACCATGGACATAGGAATACAGGGTGATCCTGGAGCCACTGGACTCAAAGAGATGCCGCCTGGCACCCCGTGGCCGAGGTCAACCCCCCGTGGCGAGGACAACCCCCCGCAATGCCTAACCGAATTTTAGAGCTTTCGACCCTCGAAGGGGTTGGAATACATTAAGAACTTGAGAAATGTCCAGGATTTCCGCAATTTCTCATCAGATCTTTGCGAAAACGACGCCAATCGATTCCTTATGTTTCGCCGATGAAACTAACACCAAGACCGACGCAATTCGGAGCATAATCAAGGTAATTAGATGAAATTTTAATTTATATAATTTCTCGCTGGCTTCGTTAAAAATAGTCCGATTTACATGAAATTTGGTTTAATTTTCATCGGCGAAATGTAAGGAACCCATCGGTATCACTTCCATATCGATATGGTAAACAATAAACAATTCAGTTTTTCTGAAACAGGTATGAATCCTCGGCCACGGGGAGCTGACCTCGGCCACGGGGTGCCAGGCGGCATCTCTTTGAGTCCAGTGGCTCCAGGATCACCCTGTATAGGGACGGAGGAATAGTTGCGACTTTAGGCGAGGGGAGTGATATGTATTTGAGGGGGCCTTATGTATGTAAGGAGCACCTTCATCTGCCTGGATTTGATTGGTTGCATTCTACGCATGCTCCGTACCGCAGGCACAGTTCATGACATATAACCACCGCTCCTATAGGTGTTTCTCCTCCATAAGGGGTAACTGAAACCCGCCGATCCCTGGACGCGACAAACGTTCATCATTACACATCACTGCGCTTGTGCGAAGCAGCAGCCAATAGAAAGAAGGCGTATGTTACCTCGTTGCCTCTCCCGCGAGGAGATCACCCCGCGCAACGATTCCTCCGTCCTTATATTCCTATGTCCATGCGTGCAACGCCTGGAGAAAAATAAGTGGGGGAACCGGCTGACCGGGGGTTCGACTTGTGCGGCTCTCGAAGTGGAGAAGTTCGACACCCCTGCTGAAGGGAGTTCCTTTCTAGGGTGGAATTTGTCAAAAGAGGAGGGGAAGGAAATTGGTTATTGGTGGAGGCGGGTTTAAACAATGGATCATTGAGCGTCAGAGGAAAGGGAAACGTTAGGATCTTGCATCTGCGCTGCAGACCGCTTACGGAAAATCGGTTCTGCGAATTCATGGTTTTGATGGTGTGCAATGGTGCCAACGTGAACAGATCGACGTGAGGACATCTGCGGGTGGCCCATACCCCTGGGATCACCGGTCCTGGTTGGGGCCCACAGCCTTATCCTAAAGGTTATAAGTGGCTGTGAACCAGTTTCCGGTTTTACAACCGACAACTGATAAAGCGCGTATCTGCCAGATTGAACATAACGATACTCGGAACATCCTTATGTGTTCTAGTATTCCCTACACTAGGGATGCTCAGTTGGGAGCACAAGCCTTAGGTTTTGGGACCTGGGTCAGAACCGAGCGGGGAACTGTAACGTTGCTATAGTCTGATTTTCGAGAGTTGACATCTGAGGCGGGTTCCTGGACGGAGCGTGGCTTAAGGAGAAACCAATGGTACGCTATGGATTGCAACGCCGCACGCAATCCGTAGCGTGCCATTGGTTCCTCCTTAAGCCACGCTCCGTCCAGGAACCCGCCTCAGGTCTCAACTCTCGAAAATCAGACTATAACCACAACAAAGAGCGTGGTAACTGCAAAACTGCATGTGCGTGCAGGCTCGTACCATGTACACTATTGCAATTCCCTGATACCATGCTCTGGTTAGCAACGTAAGGTTGCGTCCAGAGTTGACAAGGGGAGCCCCGAGCCGAGCACGCCTAATGCCAATTTTCCACATCTTGGCCTATACTTTTGACTTTATCATAAACTTCTATCTGTATCTTTCTGATACTTCTACGGGATTTCCAAGTGCACGCTTTGAAATGTCTACGTGATACTCTACGTTTATAACCACCTTCTGTTGCTTCTTCTAAGTATTTGACACCTCCAATGGCAAAGACGACAGCAACTCATGGTTGCGTGAGGGATAGATCAACACTAGTGCAGTTGTTCACGCTATGTGAGTGTGCCATTCCTTTGATGCAACAGGTCTTTACCAACATCGGCTGGAAACAGCCCGAGCATCGTGGCGAGCCTGCCTTTCCTTTTGTCCAGGGTCCCAAGGTCCCTTCCTCGGTGTCCCATGGCAGGCGAAAAATATATTGGCCCCAAAACTTTACGAGGAAATCGTAAAATGCTGATGCAGCTTTTTGCAAAATCACAATGCTTGATGTCCGTTCCATTATTCCGTTACCACGGAACGCAGAAGATAAACGAGTAACATTGCTATTCTCGAGGAAGTCAGATAATCAGGCTGAGCAATTGCGCGGGTGGAACAGACAGGTCAGTTTGGCGCCACCAAGCCGAGTCACGGTGAACGAAGGCCGTTTGCTCGTATAGGTACTCCTGCTGTTATCTTACTTACTGTTCCGTGCCGCTCAACACCAGCAGCACCGTAATGCGATTGGTACTGTCATCATTAGCGGTAACGACTAACACTTAGATTCCACAGAATCGACTAAAAAGTTCAACGATTTCACTAAAAGTCTAGAAGATAGTTTCGACCGCATGAAATTTCATCAGGATGCAGAGCTATTGTCCAGAGTAATTTCGGCGGCCATTATGTTTCATGGGCACACAAGGTTGGATGTTTAAGAGAACCGTTTGGCACTTTTAATTCTCTGGTGGTCTAATACGAAGAAATTACACTGCGGGCGAGAAATTAGGTATCACACTGTGAATTAAGGTGGGGATGACAGGTAGAGAAGGTCGATTTTACAAAATCATTTTTGCAATCTATTCTTGTACTAGAAACCCATTTTTTGGGAGAGTAGAACAGCACAAAAATTATTAGAAAATATTAATGTAATATGAAGTTATTCGTCGTCGAATTTGATCGGTAGGAAAACAAGTTATTTTGTGATTGTCAAGATTATTTAGAGTTTAATAATACTATGCGTGAGTCGCTGACATAACTCTCAGTTAGAAACAAGAATTTTTTCAAGGTTTACATACAACTGAATAGTTGGAAGAACTGATTACAGGATTTTTTTAAACTGAATATTTTATGTTTATTGAAGTGTTTTCAAATGAAATTGCATTACAATATTTATACAATTTTTTTTTAACATTTTTGAGCGGATATGATGCTATCCAAATGTTTTAAAGCAAATGAAAAAATCAAACAAGATTTTTGAGTATAATAGTGTAGTTAGCTGCGATCGTAGACATTAAAATAAAATGGGTTTTTTAGAATTCTTATAATTGGATATTTACATATTTCTTTAAAGAAGAATGAAGATACAGCTGCGCTTTATAATAATAAACGAATACGCACGACCATTCGGGATCGCTCGCGTGCGATTTTTTGTGCATGGTCACGCTTTTTATCGCGGGTTCGAGCCTATCTACCGGCCATGGCACTGCCAAGGACAGTAAACAAGTGTTGATCGTGTGTTGTTTGAAGATGGTTCCTGATATTTCCTGATAGAGATAGACCCTGTGGAGTTTATGAACCTACACATCAAAAGACTCAATCGAGATTATCTCTGGATATCGCATGAAAAAAACATGATTTTGAGAAAGCCGCACTTATAAATTCCGTAGAAGCTACTTATTAAAGGCAGATATACATCTGGAGAGGCTTAAAATCTGACGTTCTCTTAAGGCCCCCATACACGAGCGAGTCGCGAGCCGAGCCGCTTGCAAACTGCAGGTTCGGCTCGCGTGCTCGCTGGTGTGTGGGATCGACGAGCCTGCAGTTTGCGAGCGGCTCACTCGTATATGGGGGCCTTCAGATTTTTTTTTTAAGAAAGCACAAACGTTATTGTTTAGTTGAATGCCGTGTGAGGCTATGATCTCGGACGTTGAACATTTCATTCACCTCGTGGGCTTCGTTGTATGATTGCAGAACGAACATACATCATGCAACAGAACAAACACGACACGTAAAACGGAAATCGAGGCTGATGCCTTTCGCGTGGGCGTTAGCTACGATTAGTCACTCAAACTTGTTGGTCGTGGTGGCCGAAATTGCTTGAGCGGACGAATAATGAGATGGTGTCGGCGAAGGTGTTCAGCGAACTAACCGTCGAGCGCAGAGATGGTCTGGAATTCCTAAAGTAGATCCTACTCGTAGGGAAGAGGGAACACCTGCAGCAAACATGCGCGCATTACTGCCGCACACATAATATTATAACGCCACTGCTGTAGGTGTCCCCCCCACTACGAGTAGGATTTACTTTAGGAATTCCAGACCATCCCTGGTCGAGCGGGCGGGCAGCGCTCCGCCAGAGTCGTTTGCGTAGGAAAAAACTTCAAACACGCAACCGCCCAAACGGACGTGTTGACTTGTATGTAATCAGGACGCGATTTCAATTCAAAAGATCTACCCGTGCGGCGCGTTGCTTTCGGTCACAACAGTTATTCTACTGGGTTTTTTTATTTATTAATTTTAACCGATCTTTGGCTATACTAATTAATTTTTTTATTAAACATTGAAAATATGTAATAAATGAATTTATGTAATAAAAAAAATTCGATTTTTTTGGCGTATTCAGGTGTATATCGATTCTAAGATACATATTCTAAGAAAGTGTACAATGATAAAGACAAGAGGACTATCGTAAGAACAAAATACAATTTGAACCTCGGCGCAATA
Organism: Andrena hattorfiana; assembly: GCA_944738655.2. Classification (NCBI taxonomy): domain Eukaryota; kingdom Metazoa; phylum Arthropoda; class Insecta; order Hymenoptera; family Andrenidae; genus Andrena; species Andrena hattorfiana. The sequence continues at coordinate 27,040,989 of OX122889.2, forward strand.
TTTGAGGAACAAATTATCCAGGCTCCATAATTTAAGAGAATGCAACCCGATAATTTTCTTAATGTGTCTAGATGTTTGTAACTACATACATCGCTAAACAAAATACTTATGCACCCCACTATTGCCTCCCGAGCCACTCTACGCAATCCCATCTATGACACGAGGTTCTGTGACGCCGACTGCAGCGCCACGGCGCGCCACGCGCACGTGGTCATTGTGTCGGTAATCGCTCCGTTTCAATTTCTGACTTCTGATCTAATAAAATTTCTTCGACTTTTACACTGATAATAATTCTAAGGAAGACTATATGTATTTAAAATGTGAAAATAATATGAACTTAAATTTCTTTTCCACCATTTGTTTGTTATTTCAATCTACAGAAATTATCTTTATATACATCTGCTTTCGAATATGTTGTATAAGGAAATCATTTACTATTAACTGTTTGATATTTAGGAAGACTATTTTCATTATTACGACAAAGCAATGAATTATGAACTATTTAATAAACTATTTTAATAAACTATTTATTTGTAGTTTATGAATATTGTTCATATCGATTTATAGTAGGTCTCGATTATTGCGAGTAATAAATCCCACAATCCCTCAGAAGTCAGAAATTAAAACGAGTCGATTCCTGGCAGACCGACCACAGAACCTCGTGTGATAGACGAGAATGTCGTTTTTCTAACTGATTGCAAAGAGTGGGGTGGTCTAAGTAGTATTTTCTTCAACGGTGTAACCATCTAGTGTGTAACTATAATATCTATCATATTTAATTAAGGTGGAAATTGAATATTAATCAGTTTTTGACTTCCAAGATGGACATAAACTATTCACATATGAAGGAAATCAAATTAACATACAATTATTTTTTAATTACGTGTGTTTTTTTCGAAAATGAGCTGTCTGGCGTTTGCAAATGTGCTCTGAATCTGCACTTTAAGAAAACTCAGTCCATAAATTCTATAGCCCTCTGCTCTTATCCAGATGTGTCTGGATTAAATTTTCACGTTGATTCGCGATACACCAGTAATTATTGAAACTAGAAGAAGAATTATAAGTTATTTTAATATATTGTCGGGTGTTAAAATGAAGGAAGTTAAAGTGGATGCCCTTTAATTCGTTGAATCTATTAATATAATCTTCGTTTGGTACACGAACCAATTGTAAATTCTATATCAACGAGAGGTAAAGAACACCGGAATCTAACGATCCAACTTGTTGGTCACTTATTACTAGTTCAAGGGTATGTACACATACGTAGATAAATTTCGTTTCAGTTTTCATTTCCTATTCATTCAGTGTGTAGTAAACAGTGCGTGCATTACGTTTATGTAAATACGAATGTTTTTACTTTTATTCAGTAAGGCACGTTGAGAAAAGTACCTGGACTTCTATGTTAATTGAAAAGAAAATTGTGTTTTTAAAAATTATGATAATTCTTATTACTTTAAAAAAGAAACTAGGTATCTTTAATTAACCTTTAAAAAAGCGTAAACGAGTGATATAATGTTCGGTTTATTACAAATATTTTAACAGACCGATTCGCATAGCTGTTGTTTAACAAAACCGCGAAAGCGCATTAAAACGAGCCGAGGGACTAAAAGAAAGTAAAAATCGATGAGAGAAACTTGCTGTGACAATGTGTTACGAAACCGAGAGCCATGAGGGATTATAAAAAAATTTGTATTACATATCATCTTGGATTATTTCCAGAGCTGTTACCGAAGACGGCAAACAGCCATAAAGTGATAATGAGGTAGAACATTAATCGTTTATTTTGAATCGGGCAAACTGTAGAAATGAAATATACGAAGACAGAAAGAGGCTTTGGTTGTGCAACCAATTTACTTAGCTTAATATGCTTGCCAATTTCTCGTGGCACCTCATTTCAACTAAACATTTCGGTCGTTCATGCAAAGATCGTCTACTGCAAGCAACACGCCACGTAATTGCTGACATGCAATTTAGGGAGGAAATACAAGCAGGTGACGGCGAATAAAACATTTTACCAAGTATAACACGAATATATCTATAATTTCTTCTGTATCGTGTAATTGCATTACCGAAAAACCTAAACAAATTTTAACGAAGCATTCCTCAGTAATTGATAATGTATTTATACTCATGCGTAACCTCCTCAGCGGACCACCCTGCTCTTTTAAATTATACATTTTAAATTTCATAGATAAGAAAGTGGTATTTTTTAAACATTGTAATTTATAGCACTTACTACTTAATTATGACCGCAATAAATACCGATTATCTAAAAAAAATTTAATAAAATTTACGTTAAAATACGGCTATATCTAGCGGTAAAGATGTTATATGCGTCTTGCATGCAACATTGGTAACTTCACTTGGCACTAGAACAGGGTTGACTAACTGGTAGCTCGCGAGCCACCGGGGGCCCTTCCGCCTTGCTGCCACGCTGAACGGCCCCTTCCATACCGACCAGACTCTGACGATTGCAGAAGACAAGAGAAGGAAAGGAGCAAGAATCGACTGCGATCGTCAGAGTCTGGTCGGTATAGAAGAGGCCGTTTAGCGTAGTAGCAACTAGCAAGTCGAAGAGGCCCTCGGTGGCTCGCGAGCCACCAGTTCGTCAACCCTGGCGTAGGGGACTTAACTTTGAAGCCGTTTATTTCGAAACTACATTTTTAAACACCGCACATCACCGTATACATCATTACTTTTAAACGAATGAATATTTTCACTTGAAATTTTAACAAGAGGTGTAGAATTCCTTCCTCTATAACATGGAATTTCCGCATCATCATTGGATGTGTGTAAAAAAATTTATAAACGATTAAAGACGATTTTGAAATAAACATTTAAACATGAAGTAATGTGTAATTATGAGTTGTTTGTTTGTTTGTCAAGTAGGCCTGCACCTGCGGAGCATCGAAGAGCCGAGGATGACGGCGGAGACGGTAGCTCCTTGTGCACAGGGTGTGCAAGGGGTGCAGAACGTTATGGCAGGACAGGGCACATTGCAGCAGATGCCAGATGGAAAGTCCACAGGTGGCTACTATTCCTCGACTTCCGCCACCTACGACCCGGAATACGCCCGCATGGAAGCCTGGCTTGACGAACATCCCGACTTCGTCAACGATTACTTTCTCAGGTTCTTATTACAAAAACTACTACATTTTATTTCTTGGAAAATGTATATACAGGGTGTTTCCGAAATCGTGGTGAAACCAGAAAGGAGGTGATTCCTTATACAGCCAAAATAGTTCGAAAACATAGAATGAAAATTTTTTCATATAAAGCCCCATTTTCGAGGAAATGGAATTTGATAACTCGTCTAATGTGCGCGCACCCGTCTAAAAATCAGCAGAATTTATCAGTAAATATACTACAACTGTAAAATGAAATACTCATCTAAAAACAGTTCGAAATTATGAAGTAACTTTTTTCATTAGCAATTTGTTTTCGAGAAAATCGATTTAGCGCCTCTAATTCATTTTCACGGTTTGAACCAGGGCGGTCGGTTCTACTGTGTGTGTGGGTCTGTATCCACACGTACCTCTTGCGTGTGCGTACTAGGGGTTGCTGCACCGCGTCAGCTGTTTCGGCTTTAAACTGCGCAGCCCGAAAGTTCCACCGCGAATATTCAACCATTAATATCTCGAGAATGAAGCCTCGGATCCCAAAACAGTAAAGGACTTTCCGATGCCCTCATGCATCAGGATGTTGCATGTTCCGCATTGTCCCTCAATTATGAGACACCCAGTATGTAAACTTATTATGCATGAGGAATTATCTCCTTTCCAGTTGTACCACGATTTCAGAAACACCCTTGTCTGGGAATGTGGTAGTTCCACCTGCCGCAACACTCACTTTAGTCGCAGCACCTCCCGAACAACGAAAGGCGATGCGGATCGACGATCAATGCGCCAATCTCGATTGATCTACAACGTTCGAGGCGATGCGAAAGCGGAAGTTAATATCATCTTGCCTTTTCGCCACTCTTGTTTTCCGGATGTATGTAGACGCGCGGTTTTCTGTCTGCAATCATTGTTCGCGGAATTCTCTCATGTAATCAAGTGATTTACGCCCAATCTCAACGTGTATTTAGTGCAGATCTCGTTCTCACGCGTAATTATTGTAGTCACGGTTAAGACTTTCTCGAAAAAGTACTTCACACATTAATATAATTGTGGAGACGCCACGCTGAGGTCAGAATGTGGGAATTATGAAGTCACTAGTTTCTTCATTGCGAGGCATATATTAATATAATTGTGCTTCGGTGCTCTCACACTCACAGTGAAGAAGACATGTGTATCAATAAAGTGACGTGGTGCATTTCACCGAATTCAGTGCCGTGATTATTGAGACCCTAACTCCACCAGCTTCCATCGCTCACGTTCAGGTCCACTAGCAATTTCAGACATTTGGTCCTTCGAGCCGGAGCGCGTAATCACGGGCAGTGTAGTTCAGTGTACATTTTCAAACTCACCCTCGTCTTGGCCCAGCGCGGAAGATGAGCGAGAAAGGTGAAAGTTCACCCGAAACAGCCTCAAGGCCGACATGACCTGAGCCGAACGTTGCTCTAGTGGAGATGAGTGTGCCAGAAAACCTGGGCCTCCACAACCCCGGTGGAAGGCGTGGAGCCCATGAAGACTCCAATCTGTCTGCCAGCGGAAGTCAGTCACCCTCAATAGCTGCCCGCGTGTGCCCCAAACACCACCCTCGATGAGGTAAGGGTTTACATGGCTCAAATGGATGAGCTCCACCAGCTCCTTTATTAAAGAACACGCCTACCTTGAAGCGATGTGGTCATCGACCCTCCTAGACCACGAATACTTCTCATCCGACATGTTCCTGAAAGAGTCTCAGTGCACACTCACACTCAAGATGAGACTCAGCAGAATCAAAGAGGAAGTGGAGATTTATCTCAATACTCAGGGCCCCGCCGCGCATTCACTGTCCTCGAAGCCCCCTGCAATAACTGTGACGTCATTCAAAGGAGATTACAGACAATGGCTGGCATACAGCGAGCGGTTCACCGCACTCATCGCCAAGGACGTCAATCTGACCGACAGCAAGAGGCTGCAGTACCGGCGGTCTGCATGACGAACCAGCTCACCTGGTGGAAGCGCTACCTGACACCAATGCCACTTTTGATTCCGCGTGGGACCTGCTCGCAGCAAGGTGCAAGAACCGGAGGGCCATCACCAAAGCGCAGCTCGACGAACTATACTCAATCTCACTCATCGTCTCCAAGAGCGCTGACGCCCTCCACAAGCTGCTCTCACTCGTGGCAGAGACCAAACGTTCGCTCACCTCCTTGGGCACAGCAGCCAACTTGGGAGACTGCATACTAGTTTATCATGTCTGGCGCAATTTGGACCGCAGCACACGTGAGGCCTGGGAGATCTCGCTTGAGCACTCTCCGGAGTACCCTCTATTTGACAGGCTAGAGACGTTCATTGTGACAAGAACCCGTGCAATGGAGAGTGTCGAGGCAGCGCCTCCTCCAGTGACATCAGTAAAGTCATCCATCGTCGGTGAGGGCCCAAGCACCCGCGCAGAGAAAAAGTCAGCGTCTCATCCTGTTACTCACGCTCACGTTCTCCAATCATCGGCATTGACTGCGTACCCGCGTGACTGCTGCGAGGCAGATCACTTTATAGTGATGTGTCCAAAATTCCGCCAAATGCCTGTCACAGACAGGCGGAAATTCATTACAATCAAACTGCTCTGTCGCAATTGCTATGGTCGGCACACCACCGCAAATTGTAAGTCCACGCTCAGGTGCAAGCATTGCGGGGCTGCACATAACACCACGCTGCATCTTGCAGCAGCGCAGCCACAATCGCAAGCAAAGGCTCCAGCTCATCCAAACGTGAAACCGCCTGATGAACAATCTGAGCCTGATGAAGCATCGGTGTAGTCGGTTCTCACCCTCTAGGCCGACGGGCACTGCTCACACTAAACTCAGTAAGAGCACACTCATCAAAGTGCCATCTCAAACTCTTGCCACCGCAGGTGCACATTGAATCACACCAGTATCAACTCTTCATGTACGTCATCTCATCGATTCAGACTCAGGACTCGCCTACTTCAAGGCGAGATCTCGATCAGGTAAATCGTTTCAATAGTTTTACAAGCCCTTGCTGGCCAAAGACCCACGCATGCTCACAGTACGTCCCTCGACGAGGTACGCCAGCTTACAGAAAAAAAGGAATAACTCCACTCTACACTTAAGTGAAGCCGCCAGCAGGATCTCAAGCTCAATGAAGAGATGATGCAATCGTCGATTCAACTTCACTTAACCATCGAGCAACCACACACAAGCTCAATTTCAACAAGCTTCGAACTCACCTACGTCAAGGAGGTTCTCATCGGTCAACTCTACCTTCAACGCACACCTTCATTCATCCCAATTATTGGCATTGGGGGCCAGAAATCTACTCAAATTCGAGCTCATGTTCTAAGAACAGTGACTTCAAGATTGCTACAGCTCAAAACCTCAAGGTGGCAGATCCGGTCTTTCTAAAGCCTAGGTCCACAGATCTTATCATTGGCGCAGTGACGACCAAGGAGTAATTCGTGTTGGAGGTAGACTCAATCAAATCTGGTCCACGTCACGAGTGAACCACACGTGACGGCGTATCTCACTTACAGAAACTAAAAGCCTCGCGCATTCATATAATCATGAGGCTATCTGCAACGCTCACATTAATTATAAGGATAAACACTCTACAATGTTACCTCGCCTCACGCCTGTGGGATCTAATTCTAGACCACGCTCACAAACAAAAGCTTCATGAAGGAACTCAGCTCATCCTCGCTCACATCTGGAAAACACCCTGGATCATCGGTGGACGAGCTCCAGTGAAATATCACAACCTGCGTTGTGCGGTGTGACTCTAGAAAGAGGTAGTTGGCCATCAGCTGATGGCATGGACTATGCTGGTTCAATCCCACTCAAGACGTGGAAGGGGCTGGGGTTAACATCAACAGTACCTGAGCCAGCTGTTGAACACACTATACTTGCACCCTCAGCTAGGTGGCAACTCATTCAGCGAGAAGGCACAACAACTTGCTGGTCTCATTGGACATCGCACTATCTACAGCAACAACTGTTATCTCAAAGTGGCATCATCCATCCATCGACATCAAGGTCGGTTCGCTGATGTTTATCACCGACGAACAACTTACACCCAGCAAGTGGCCGCCTTGCTTGGGTTCTCACACTGCTCCTGGAAAGGATGGATGGATCAACGCTATTACTATCATCATCATCAACCTAGCTGATGATGGCGAGCGGAATGTTTGGGAATGTGATAGTTCCACCTGCCGCCACACTCACTGTCGATCAATCTATAACATTCGAGGCGACGCGAAAGCGGAAGCTTATGCCATCTCACCTTTTCGCCACTCTTGTTTTCCGGATGTATGTAGACGAGCGGTTTTCTGTCTACAATCATTGTTCGCGGCATTCTCTCATGTAATCAAGCGATATACGCTCAATCTCAACGTGTATTTAGTGCAGATCTCGTTCTCACGTGTAATTAGTGTAGTCACGGTTAAGTCTTTCTCGAAAAAGGACTCCACGCATTAATATAATCGCGGAGACGCCACGCGGCGGTCAGCACGTGGTAATTCTCAACTCACTAGTTACATCATTGCGAGGCATATATTAATATAATTGTGCCTCGCTTCTCACACTCACAGTAACCAAGACAGGTGTATCAATAAAGTGACGTGGTTCATTTCACCGAATTTACTGCCGTGATTATTGCGACCCTAACCCCACCAGCTTCCATCGCTCACGCTCAGGTCCACTAGCAATCTCAAACAACCCTGTATATACTTGTATGTATAATCTGAGTACAATCATTATTGAGCAGAACGATTTTATTCACACAAAGCTTTTATTCAGCAAGAAAGTAGAAAAGATGTTATGTACAGCGTGGTTGAAAAAGGAATACCAACTAAAGTGGCACGCGAGTGGCTCGCAGCGGTACGCACGGACAACAGAGCCGTAATAATAGGGCGCCGCGAGTTCTAAGAGCGTATAAACAAAACAAAATAAATTAGACTAAGATCTACTGTAACTATATCTAGACGGCGATATGCAAAGTGTAGTCTAATGTTAGTGCAGTGTTCTCCCGATATAAACTCACTACCACCTCACGATAAAGATTCGTCGGTATCCCCACCGCTTACTGAGGCTCGTGTTTGCTCGCCGGCTACTCGCTGATAACGTCGCCGGCAACGAGAGAAAGAAAATAAAGAATGCAGGGGGGGGGGAGCGAAAGCGTCTACGATACGAAGTTTGTCTTAAGGTGCGATACCACGGCGCGTGGCTCGGCGAGGCTCGTAGGCTCATCAAATCTGTTTAGCGAGTCGGTAAGCCAGGAGCGTTTCGTCGACGCGGTTGGCCCAAGCTGGCTGATCATTCACATGGTGTGTGGCTCGGGGAGTACGACGCGAAGCTCGCTGAGCTAACGTGGTGTGGCATTTCACCTTTACATTGTTCTTCTGCGTGCCGATGCTCGGTCACTTTCACGACGCTTTTCGGGAAAGTTACAAGCGGGTCTTCGGTGAGAGAACGCGAGCTACAGAATCGTATCCACCTTGCGATACAGATTCGTCGCCGGTCTCAAGTCGCGAGCCTATATCGAGAGAATAGTGTACAGAATTTCTGTATTAATTGTTTTCCTATAGGTGCAGCAATACAACAGTAAGTTAACAGTTAAACGATTTTCCATCGATAGGAAAGTAACGAGGCAAACCGTAGACATGTGGCTGGTCTCGCATGCGACGCCGACATCTTCGTCGAGCAGCTGCGTGGAGCTGTCGAGTCCTATCCATGCGGGTGGCACATCGTCTTCCGGTCGTGGTGGTTCTGGGGGATCAGGTGCCACGACGCCTGTCCGTAAAATTTCGGCCCATGAGTTCGAACGTGGTGGTTTGCTCAAACCGATCGTCAATACTATCGACGGAACGCCAACCTTTCTGAGTGTTTCACCCGGCGATTCAGGCCAGCCAGGAAGTCAGCCAGTCGGTTCAGGAAATTCGGGTAGACCTCAGAGACGTTCTAGACACGAACTAAGGCACTTGGATGAAAAAGATCTCATATTTGAATTGGTACGGTTTTTTTTTATCAAGTTTGTTTTTGCTAGTACATCGTTCTACTACCAGGTAAGGTTGGACTATTTGGGTAATTCAATTTTTGGGTGCTTTATAAGTACTCGAATGTTATGAATATTCCTCAAATATTGCACTATTCAAATACTACAGTCGAATTAGGGCTGAACTTCAATATACTTAGAATATAGTATTTTTCTTTTCTGATGCATTTCGACATTTAAAACTCAGTGGCTTTGGCCTAAAACGTTTTGCGCAACTATTCGAATGTAATATTTGTATAGTCGGATCATCATATTTAATAATTCGCCTACAGCTCTACTTCGAATGTAATATTTGAATAATATTCCATACATATTCAATTACCGGGCTATTCGAATATTCGGATAAATTCTATTGAATAAAAACAATTTCTACTAATAGTCCCAGCCCCCTGTCAGGCCATTAAGAGACAGAGATTGAGTGATAAGAATATGAGGTATTGCTGATTCTACCTCACCCCCTTTGAAAGACACAGACTCTTCTCTTGTTACTATGTGTGAAACGTGTCACCGCAGACTCCGGTCGCGGAGATCAAACATTGCGTTGCAATCGTTTGGGGATAAGGCATCAGGTTGAAAACGCCTTCGACGCTTCCTCGCCTTAGCGATGGGCTTTTGTTTAAAAATACAATCCCACAGCACGTGGCTCAGCGATTACGGCGCCGAACTCGCTGAGCCACGCGCCGTGGGAATTGTCAGCCTGGATTAGCCGTGTCTTTCGAAACGCTTATGGCCTGCCGCCTAACAGATTTGACGAGCCTAGAAGGTTTGCACAGCCACGCGCCGTGGGATCGCATCTTAAGGTATGCGTCGACGGGCCTAGCGAGGCCCGGGCAGTCGGTCGGTGTCGGGCGACAGTACCAAACGTTCGGTGTTATTACAACACGTCTCTCGCGTATAAATAAAATAAGTATTACCAAAGTCATTTCGACATTCATTCCCTATGCAACCTCATATTATTGTATGACAACAGGTCTGTTTGTATGTTTATGCATAGACATAAATGTAATGGTAAGATAAAACCTGCTTTATGTAAAGATTATTGGATGTATGGAGCAGTAACGATAATGTCAATGCGCATGCCTGAACAGAGAAATGAGAAAGTGGACGGAATCCAGCGGACTTTGACTAGCCTTCAATCCCCTTCTCTTCTCTTCACGAACAGAAGTATAGAACTCCGAGGATAGAAATCCTCGTTATCCTACATATCTGACCCCAACATATACAGACTGGTAAGGCTCTGCATGTGCAGTGCACATGCATGAAAGCTAACCTGATGCAGCGAGTTTTTAGCAATTGGGGGAGGGGGACACAAGCCAACTATACTTACCAAATTAACCTGTCAGGATTATCTCTCCTCCAGCGCTTCATGACAGTTACGACATCTACATTCCATTTTCTTGTGCGCTTTCGATTTAACGATTCATCTTTTCTTTACAATACTCATAAAATTAATAAGTATCATACGCAAAACTCTGTCGATACAGAATGCAGTAATATTTAAAATACTCAGCACAGTCTGGTTGAGTTCGTGTCTGGACTCATTTTTATCAGGAAGATCTCAACAATTCATTGCAATCATTCTTATTACGGAAAAATGAAAAAGTTTTGTCACCTGATGTGACAACATTGTTTCTCGGCTCGCACATCACGTGACGACATATAGTGGGCCGGATTCACTTATTTAACGCCATTTGGGTCTTTGTTTATTATTCCTTTCTAATCATGTATAATTTAATATTTTTTACATTTATTTATTTTTCAATTTTTGTATCACAATTAAGTTAAAAAAATTGAAAAATAAATAAATAAATGTCGAAAATATTAAATTATACCTCATTAGAAAGGAATAACTTTATCTTATTTTTTGGCGTCAATTTCATTCCGATATCAAAAAAAAAGCCCCAAATGACGCTAAATATGTGAATCCGGCCCACTGTGCGACGCCTATGAACTCGCCCCTCATTTTGTTTTACCGCGATTGAATTGAGCTTGGAAAATTTCAGGAATCAAAACGTGCCACGGTCTCATTAATATTATATCGGTGAACTCGACACTTTTAATATAAAGGGGGGCATATACGGGGTGTTAGACTACTGTTGGAAGAAAATTTAAGGGATGCTTCTAGTCACCAAAGTAAGACGAAAATTAAGAATAATGATATTGCGGTTGAGGCTTCGTTTGTTAGTTACCTACAGGCGTTTAAAGATTGCGTATGTTCTGCCCAAAAGACCACCCGTGTGCGCTGGTGTCACGCGGGTGAAGCTAGAAGAACGGTCGAGCAGTAGTGATTATAGCCATTGCCGCACGGGGTCACTTACCTCATAGAATCTACGACGAAATTTACAACAATCGGCATGGCCACACGATTCTGCGACACTTAATCCAGAATTAAAGGGTATCGTTGAATTACATCAGACTTGTTTACTCGCTGAAATCGTTTGCGAATCAGGCCCTGTACTCGATTATCTAAATAATACTTCAAATAACTCGAACAAGCTTAATAAAATTTGATCTTTTTGAATGATTTGAGTGGCTTGAATGTTCGAACGGCTTTGCTTGAATACAAGCTACTTAATTTTAACTGAATAACTTGAATCTTTCGAAATACTCAATCGATTTCGGCTTACTCAGAAATTCTGATACTACTCGTCAATTCAAGTCAATAATAACAGCTATTACTTAATAAGGATGGATATTTGATTTGAGGCTTATATTCAATATAAGTATATATTATTTTGGACAAGTCAAATTACCGAATATGTACTAGCAAGCACTCACATTTCATAATTGATATCTACCGACTAATTTTATTCGCTGAATCTAAAATTAATATTATATGAACCACAAAAATTTAACTTCCGCGCATAATAAAACCTATAGGTATATATTTTACATTTTTTTATTTTTAAGATATAGCAACACTTCTCATCTCGAAATTACCTCTTTTTCTATCGATTAACTTTATGCTCATAAGACCCTTGATTAATCGAATAGTTTGAAATGATACGAGTACCTTGTTTTTCAAGTAGCTCAAAGGGATTTGAGCAATTATTTCTATAGCTTGAAAGAACGTAAGTAGTCAAATTTTCGAGCTGCTCAAATCATTCGAGAAGCCCGAATTTTTTCAAGCTTGCTTGAATAATTATTAAGCATCTTAGACATTCGAGTACTTGACTTGGTTCGAATGATTTGACCCGAGTTTCGCTTGGTTTGATTTTTCAAACTACTTCGGTCGCTGTAGTCACAAGTCTCTTCTTGGTCATAGATTCTCGTTGTATTCTTAAAAGAAGACATTCTTCTTTTCACGGTCACCGTCCGCATCCTACAGACTATTACGAAATTTGGTCGGAACCACTAACTTCAGCGTTTAAAATTGTGACTTAAAATTAATTTGGCGAGTGACAAGTTACTAATATACGGGTACGACGTCGGTTAGTTGTGATTTACAACCCGAACAGGATTGAAAGATAGTTCGCGCGTGTGTTGGTGGCAACGTGTCGGACACCCACGACTTGTATGTGTATACATCACAAGTAGTCCGCGAGCCGAGCAGCAGTTGATTTTGCAAGTAAAAATGGAGCGTAATAAGGGATCTAGAGATCTGCGGAAATCTGAAAGTTTTCGAAGAGATTTAAAAAGACAGAAGCAACCTCCCATGAATCGACATCAAACCGAGCAGGAGAAGGAATGCATTAACACGTATGCGAAGAAACTAAAATTTGCGGAGCGTGTTATGGTACAACGGTGGAGAATAATATTCTGTACTGAATTTTAAATTTTATAACTGTGTTTCTGTTTTATCAGAGCGTGTGAGCTGTAAAAAATGACATACAGTTCAAGACCTAAAGCACAGGGGGTACTTGGTTTGAAACTTTCAGTAATATGTCAATCGTGCGAGCCTGTGTATTCCTTCCTATCCGTTTACAAGCAGTGTTTACGAAATTAACAGACGCTTCATATTTGTAAGAAGGGTCCTGGCAATTGGATTGAAAAAGTGCTCAAAAGTTTTGTAGTTTCATGGATTTACTACCGCCCGTCGCGTCGGTCAAAGCACGTACGAAATAATTATTCAAAAAATACACACAACTACAAAGTCTGCGTGTGAACTACTTCTACGACAAGCTGAAAGATAAAAGACGAGGCACGTGTAAAAATAGAAATTATGAAGACAGTATTTACTGTTTCCTGGCACGGAACATGGAGAAAACGCGGTGTCAGTTCTCTGCTTCAGGACTGAGCAACTTGTTCGCCGCCACGGGCCGCACAGTCCCCACTACCAGTCAGCCGATTCCCCCACCATCAGCAATTACATGCGGCCCGCGATCCACCAGTACAGTGTAGTGTAGGAGTTAAAAGAATATGGTGGGGGTCGTTCTCCTGCGGCCCAGCAGAGCAGGCAAGTCGGGGAACGGGCCGCATGCGGCCCATGGGCCGCGGGTTGCCCAGCCCTGCTCTGCTTGGTGCTTCGACTCTTATTGGTCATTATAGCTGCAAAATTCTCGATTTTACAGTGAACTTTACAAAAGTTCATATTATAAAATGTGCGAGTATTGGAGTAAGAAAAGAACCCTTCTGAATTCCTTCAGTGGACAGAAAAGTATGAAACCGAGTGCTTGGCAAATCACGAAGGGTCGACAGGCAAAATGGAAGTGGTCATCATAAAGGAAATATTTGGAAGATGCGAGAAGCTTTACAGTGTCAAAATACATAAATTATATTAGTGGCGGTGATTCGAAAACCTACACAGGTATTGTTAATTCAGCGCCTTACGAAGATACAGCAATTAATAGAAAAGAGTGTATCGGGAAAGTTCAGAAGAGAATGGGAAGCCGCCTTCGTGAATGTAAAATGAAAAATAAGGGTATTGGTGGAAAGATCAAATTGTCATAATTGCTAACATGTATTACGGATTACTGAAGACATTCTGACTTGGTAGAAAATATGAAAAAAGCAATTCGGTCGAGATATTGTCGCTTCAGTTCTACAGATGAACGACCGCAGCATGACAATCGTCCACAAGGTTCCAATTCGTGGTGCAGTTGGAAGCGTACAGATACCAAAAGTCAACTGGAAGAATATAAACACGAATACAAGGCTCTTTCTAAAGATGTCTTAGATGCTATTGATCTTATTTACAAGGATCTAAGTCAAGGCGCTTTGTTGGAGCGATACGTCGGTGGTTTAATCGCAGAATAATAGTGGGAGCTATAATAATCTCATCTGAAGAATAGTAGAAAAAATAATGTACAGTGGCACTCTTACCGTGTAATTCACAGCGTATATAGCTGCTTCTACATCTAACGAAGGCGTAGAAGCACTGTTAAAAATTTTACAGGCAATAAAAATATCTGTAGGTCAGTATGCTCACCAATATGTGAATACAGAGGGCGACAATGCAGAGCTCCGCGCACAAAATCATACAAGGGAGGCAAGATTGCGTCGCAGACAGGAGCAAATTGATATTTTAGGGGCAGCTGCTTCTGCGGAAGGATTACTGTATGACTCTGGACGACTCGGTGTAAGTTTAATAAATTATATTTTTGGATATACTTCGGAATGGCCCCAGGGGCCGATCGACACGAGGTTTGCGGGGAGGGGTGGGGACCCTAAATCTAAAATTGTAGCTTCGGGTATTTAGTAGTTCCTGAAATATTAATAAAAAATTATTGTTAATTTTTTACAAATTATTTTTTTGAACTGCGTACACGTAGCCCTAACGGGGATCCATCCTCCCCCCCCCCCCCCCCCCCAATTTGTTCTATAGACAGTTGGACGCTTTTCCCTTACCTCTGCGTGCCCCTCAGGTGCCTAAAAGCCACTCGTATTTAACTGAAATTCAAAGCCAATTTGGTTACCGCGAGCTGTTACCTATCTAACGATTTTCTATTACTGCATACTGTGACTCGTCACTTTGTTCGACCGTTTCGATGAATGTCTCGGGATCGTCAGACATCGTCAGACATCGTCTACACTTGTTACCACGACTGGTCATATAGGTAACAGGTCGCGGTAATGAAACGCGGTGCGGTAAGAAATGTGAACCCGGCTTAAGACCGGACCCCTATCCCCTCTTGAAATATATGTATGTCGATCAGATCCATAGTCCTGTTTTCTTTATAAATCAGATTATCTAGTCACAGGTACTGTAACTATTCTGGTTTTTTATAATGCATAAACAATTAATGTGAATTTAATTGTTTAGGCCATAGTATCAGATAGAAATATTAAAATATAAATGACAAGAAAATTATGGATTTTGTAAAAGAAAGTTAAAAAATGTACTTGTTTGCTTTTACACATTTCGCCTCCTCCAAGAAAGGCTCCTGGATCCGCCTCTAGTTTAAATCAATTTTTCAAAACACCGCTGCAAGAAAGGCTATATTTATTTTTAAAGTTTAAGAAAATTTTCGCGTTTTTTGTTTCAGGCGACTTCTGTAAAAATGCCGTTTGGCACCGCGGAGCGTGTCAAGAAAAATGGGTCGTGTAAAACTTGCTATACTATAGACGTTTTTGGTTACTTTTTTATGTGAATTTTTGTAAATGTTGTATAATGTATCTACCTTTTAATAGAGCAAGAAATAAATAAACAAATGTTTTACTTTTTTCTTACCAGATTCACAGAGATTGTCATTTACTTTGAGAGACAAATTGTTGTTTCAACTTCAGCAACGGGTGGCTGGCGGCGGCAGCCAAACACATTTCACAGTTCCTTCCTCACCGAACTCTCTTCTTGATTCCTGCTAAGCGGTATCATGATTGCTCCGTATGCCCACATCGTGTCTGGTGTATGAGATTTTATAGCTTCAGGAATACTGGCAATAGGTCGCAAATTGTTTCCAGTATATCCCATTTTTAATTTATTATTGGCATACAAAAAGTCCTTGTCAAGTTTTTAATCCATAATGAAATAATGTCTTTTTATTGCTTGAAAATGTATACCCGGTTCCGGAAGATTTGATTTTTAAAGTTGCATATTCAATCTGTTTCCCCAAAAATTTAACAGATATTTGCATTGTACTGTAATTAATACTGATCTCCATTGAAAGAATACCATTTAAAAAAAAAATTTCAATGAAAAATATTTACAGTTAGAATTTAGATTATGTGATTAGGTTATGGGAAGAGCATGTATTAGGTGAACATTTTTTTATAGATGATACTGAATATCTGTCTGACAAATGGGAAAGAATTATATGTAGTTAGACATATTGTTTTGGGTAATAATGTAATAGTATTACTGTTTATATTCGATCTTCAAAAGAAGTAACCAGTAAATTTAATAGTTATTCACATTAATCCATAAAATACATAACATACCTACATGGCGTTAAAAATATATACAATTGAAACGTAATTTCTATCATGGCTAGTAAAGTTTTAGTTTATTTAAAAAATGGTATATAGGTACTCACGTTTACTTACTGCATGAATCTGATTTCAGTTTTTATCTTTTGTAATACACGACGTATGAATTTCGGATACCTTCGAATACAAAATTAACAATTACATCACGTTGTTATGTAATGTAATATCCTGTCTTTGAAGCTTTTATATTTTATTTTTATTTCCGACATAGTTTGTATTATCGAGCAACGATCATTTCACATTGGATACGCACAATTGAGTACATAATATATTCTTTTATAAAGTTATTTTTTTGTAATTCGTATCATTTTATCTATGTTATGAAACTGCTTTTTCCTATTCCGAGTTACTGATAATTTGCTGTAACTGAAACAGTAATAAGACTTTTTCAATACGTGTTACCTGTCTCGGGTATCTGTAGTATCGCTTGGTAACCTGTGATCGATGCTTAAGCGGAGGTTCCGATTTAAAAATCAATTTTTTATTTCATTTTTCGAATGTTCAACCTTTTAGGAATACGTGTTCAAAAGGATTTGTTGAAATTCGTAAAATTCCCAAAGTTATAGGCATTTGAGTAGCGGAAAATGTATGGATAACAACCGGGCACTCGGCACTCACGTAAAACTTTAAATGCGTTTTACTCGAAACAGTATTCTCAAAATCGGTGAGACCTGTATCTCCAAAAGTTATTATCCGATTCGACTGAAAGTTTTTATTTTGACGAATATACCTCTGGCTAGGGGGGAAACCAGAAAAATTACAAAAAATTGAAAATTTATAATTTTTAAAGGCGTTGAAGGGACAAGAAATATAGGGAAAAACTGATTTAAAACTTCAAGTGTCGTTATTTTCCAAAAAATGTCATTTTTGTAATTTTTGTGGTTTCCCCTAGCTAGAAGTGTATTCTTCAAAATAAAAAACTTTCAGTCGAATCGGATAATAACTTTTGGAGATACATGTCCCACCGATTTGGATGAATTTTTTGACGCCTCGATTTTAACGACTCCCCAGTACCGTCTGCAATGATTAATTATAAAACAAAAAAATATTTGCATAATTTAAAGTATCCTTAACATAATGCAAAAAGTCCCATTAAATTATATATATAGTAGTTTGCCTTTAATTAATTTCTAAAGATCACCTATTTTTATGGGCTCTAGACCGGAACCTCCCCTTAACTTATTGTGTATACAGGGTGTTCCGCTACACGTGGTAATAAATGTAAGGGGTGATTCTAGACACCCGAATAAAACGAAAATCAAGAATATCGATATTGCGGTTGAGACTTCGTTTGTAAGGTGTAAGCGTTTAAATATATGCGTAAAAACAGACAACCTGCGTGGAGCGGTGCACGCAGGACAACTCAGGCTCAGAGCGAGCGGTGGTAGACAAAGCCACTATTACATGGGGTTACTTACCTCAGAGAAGCTGCGACAAAATTTACGACAATCGGCTTGGTCACACGATTCTGGGACACTTACTGTACAATATATATTTTTTTAAAAGTTTCTGGGCTCGTAATTCGGGATATTTGCACCTAGATTACTACGGCTGTTAAAAAGTGCTTCTCCACAAGCCTAGTTAACGGACTAGACTACGACAAAAATTTCATTTTCTGGTTAAATTATTGATGCTATGGCAATAGCACATAAGACTTTTGTATTCCTTCCATGAAGATCTCCCATTTAAAGAAGAACGAAATCGATCCGACTACTTCATAATTTTAATGTTTAAAGTCATTTTTTATAAAAATGATTATGGCCATTCACAGCTAATATTCTGGAATTTGTTTATACACACCGGACCCAACATTTTCTGCACGATTTCGTTAAAAAATCACTCTTCTCATTTGCGTTCTCCCCTCGTGAGTTGAGTGACCCCGTGCGACAGTGGCTTGACTTCCACTGCTCAACCCTTCGCCTGACTTCTTCCGCGTTCAGTGGAGCACGTGGGTTGCCTGTTTTTAGGCATATCTTTAAACACATATAACTAACAAACGAAGCCATCATCCGCAATATCATTATTCCTGATTTTCGTCTTATTCTGGTATCTAGAATCACCCTTAAATTTATTCTCACGTGTAGCCGAACACCGTGTATAATATAAAGAAGTCTGCGGATTAAAAGTATAGCGATTAATTAACGTTAGTAATAACACAAAAGTGAACAACTGTAATACTTTATTCATAAACATTTCCTGACACTAGTTGCAGAAAATTAGTATAATTTCGATGAATGTAATTAAATGGAAAATTTCACAGAATCAAGAACAGTGTAACTGCTGCGAAGCAAATTAATTTCTTTACGTGATAATCTTTTAAGTCTGCATGCAGTAACATTGCAATAGGAAAATGTTGTTTTCATTCTACTCCAATTAAGTATGACGTGTGTGCTAGCTGCAAAATGATGTAAACTGTGTTGAGCTCATTATTACAGAGAAATACTTGATTATTAATGTAACCGTAGGTGAAGGATATCTGTAACGAGCTGGATGTGAGGTCCTTATGTCACAAGATCTTGCAAAACGTCAGCACCCTGTTACACGCCGACCGTGGTTCCTTGTTTCTCGTTCAAGGGGAAAAAGGTGGTGGTTGTATGCCCTCATCGCAGAATCATGACCGTTTTTCGAATAATCCTGCTGGAAGCGTGAATCCAGGGAAAACGGGCAACGGGAACTATGAGCATCGCGAAACGGGATACTCGAGGAGCAGGTGCTTGGTTTCGAAACTATTTGACGTGTGCTCGAGATCAACGCTGCTCGAGATGGAGAAAAAGGACGAGATCAAAATTCCCTGGGGCACGGGAATTGTTGGATATGTCGCCGAAAGCGGAGAACCTGTTAACATACCAGATGCTTACAAGGTGAGGATTCCCTCTCTGCCTCAGTTCATTCAACGTAGAATCGTAAATGTGTATACCGTAGAACCTCGATAATTCAGCAGAAAAATCGAAGAAAAAATGGGTGCAAGTATCAAAGTTCGTGCAATCATCGGGGTAACCAATCGTGTGTAATAACACTACAATTTCCCCTTCTACTATCACTTTCTACTTTGTGTATTCTATATCTCTCTTCATCTTGTTTATAATTTTAGATCAAAATTATTTCATAAATTTATTTTAGTATCTGTATTTCTTCTTTCAGACGTCATGGTCGTCATAATAAATAACATAATTAATTGTTGAAAAAGTGCTTAAATAATTGTTTTCTTGTTGACAGGATGCAAGGTTTAACCGTGAAATCGATGCATTGACGGGATACAGAACGAGAGCCCTTTTGTGTATGCCAATAAAGGATTGCAATGGAGATGTCATTGGCGTTGCCCAAGTGATCAACAAACTCGGGGGTGAAGGTCAATTTACTGCACAAGACGAGAAAGTTTTCGCTGGGTATTTACAATTCTGTGGGATTGGTCTGAGAAACGCGCAACTTTATGAGAAAAGTCAATTAGAGGTGAAAAGAAATCAGGTCAGTATACAAATAACATTTGTATTTTACAATATTATTCCTGCTTTCACATATTTCAACACGTAACGTTACTAAACTCTAAGTAAATCTTGTACAAATGATATTTCAAAAATGCAATTACCAATAAATCTTTAAACCACATCCTAAATGAAATATTATATATATTATATATATGTATATATTCTTAATTACTTATTCATTGTTGCAGGTTCTTTTGGATTTGGCTAGGATGATTTTCGAAGAACAAAGTACAATAGAGCACATGGTGTTAAGGATTTTAACACATACACAATCCTTGATACAATGTCTGCGAGTACAGGTACATTTAACCTCTAATTATGGTCTGCATTAATGTTGCATGAAAATAAAGTATTGTAAGAAAATACAGTATTGTCTCCCGATGGGCTCGGTTTGGTGCACACGATGTGGGCTTCTCGCTATCCCCATCATTTCTATCTCACTCTTGTCCGGCGAAGGCGAGAGCGAGATGGAACGAAAGAATCCTCCCCCCTCCGGCCAGAAAGAAGGGAGAAACAAACACTCGGAATTAGGGCTCTGCTCACGATACGGGCTCACCGCCGGTCCCGACCAGCGAGCCCTCAGGGAGACAATACTGTAACTTGTTGATTCGAACGAAAATTACATGCCCGTTCTGTACTGTTATAATATAATACAAAATGTTCTCTTCACAGGTTCTTCTCGTGCATAAGGCATCAAAGGGCAGTTTCTCACGAGTCTTTGACTTCGAGGCGAACGATCTCGCCGGCGAGGATTCAGATTCTCGCACTAGGTGAATGAAGTTTGTAATTACGTTCTTATTTCTCTTCATTCAGTTACTGACAATGATTCAATTTCATTGGAAACCTTACATGTATTCGGTTTTGTTCACGCAGTCCATTCGAGAGCAGATTCCCTATAAATGTCGGCATCACTGGTTACGTTGCAACGACTGGTGAGGTAAGCGCACTGATTAATAATTCGTTTCTTTCGCACTTCCCAGTTTCGAATTAGTAAAATAATATATTGGTTAAACTTGTCGAAAAGCTACCTCCTCGCCGATTTCAATGACCTTGATATATGTTATCAAGGTCATCATTCTGAACAACATTTCCCTTTAAATTTTTTGGCGATTAGCTTTGGTTTGCGAGATATTCGCAAAAAACTTTACTTAACACTAGCAGTACCGAGTTTAACACAAACTCACATCGGTTCGCTATCATGCTTTACGTGCCCGCGTGCGCCCCCCCCCCCCCTCCCAATCTCGCCCCAGCCAATATTAACATTCAGTTGTGAAGCAGATTTCAATATACAGTATTGTCTCCGTATGTGCTCGCTGATCGGGACCGGCGTTGAGCTCCTATCGTGAACAGATCCCTAATTCCGAGTGTTCGTTTCTCGCTTCTTTCTGGCCGAAGGGGGGAGCGAGATGGAACGCTTTTCGTGCGCGCGGGCGTGCGCGACGGGTGCGAGCACTCAGGTGGAATCGTGACTGCTCGACGAATGCGCGCGACGGTCAGATAGCCAGGCACGGCACGAGGCTTTTTTGCGCCCTAGGCGAACTTTTCAAATTACGCCCTTTATTATAATACATTTATTTGAGATTATTGACAACCTTACTCTGGATTTTTATTCGTAGTTTAATTCACTTATAGCACAACTTGTAATATTTAATTTTAAAGTTTATTTTCAACAATACCAGTAATGAAAATATCATTTTGCACCTCTTGTCGACTTTCCGCCCTAGGCAGTCGCCTAATTTTGCAGAGTAAAGTCATAAATAATCTCAAATAAATGTATTATAATAAAGGGCGCAATTTGACAAGTTCGTCTAAGGCGCAAAAAAGACTTGAGCCGGGCCTGCGTCAAGATTTTGCGAAGCGGTTCCCGTGCTCACCGTAAGTGCTCGCGACCATCGCGCACGCTCGTCGCGCACGCAAAGGACGGAGTGTCACGGCGCCCGAAAGACGGAGGGAGACAAAACAGCAACGCGTCGCCTGTCTCGTAGCGTCCTCGCTCGCTTTCAGTGGCTCTCGCTCGCTCTCGTTCCATCTCGCTCTTACCTTCGCCGAAGAAGAGTGAGACAGAAGTGGTGGGGATAGCGACAAGCACGTATCGTGTGCACCAAACTGAGCACATACGGAGACAATTCTGTATTATGCCGCAAGTTTTTTTTTTATTAATATCTCTGAAACTAAGGCCGACCGGCAAAAAGTTGAAAGGGAAATGTTGTTCAGAATGACTACCTTGACAACATATGTCATGGTCATTGAAATCGACGAGGAGGTAGCTTTTCGACAAGCTTACCATATATAGTAATGCTTCCTTTAATCATATAATTAATGACGTTGTATTATATTTTCGTAGACCGTGAATATACCAAACGCTTACGACGACCTAAGATTCGACCCTTCAGTAGACGATGGTACAGGTTTCAAACATCGTACCATTCTTTGCATGCCCATTAAGAACTCGTCGGGTCAGATCATCGGCGTCATTCAACTGGTCAACAAGTTTGATGACCTTGCCTTTACGAAAAACGATGAGAATTTTGTCGAGGCGTTTGCTATTTTCTGTGGTATGGGTATCCACAATACGCACATGTAAGTGCATGACAGAAAATATACGAGTTGCGTATACGTTTGTCAATTGGAAAGAGTTTTATAATCCACATTTTGTTTTGTGCGTGTATTAGGTACGAAAAAGCTGTAACAGCAATGGCCAAGCAAAGCGTTACGTTAGAAGTGCTGAGTTACCACGCTTCTGCATCGTTGGACGATGCGCAAAAATTAAGGGTAGGTTGTTACACGAAGATAAAAGTGCTTAAAAAGAAAGAAATTACATTTCGAATTTTCTGCCACACTTTAAAACTTCATTTTTCATAGTACATAAAGCATAATATGGTTAGGTTTTATAATAGCTTAATGCAGAGGTGCACAAGGTGCCGCACGAAGCCGGAGACCTCTTTGCGATTCTGGGCGCCGCGGCCGGATCAGTGCCAAGCGTGGAGCTGTAACAGAAACCGAAGCAGAAATCGAAATTCATAATATTATTCATAAAAATATAAATTATTTATTAAAAATATTTATTTATGACAACAATAGTATTAGAAATAATATAAAAATATTTGAAGTAGGTATTTATAAAATTTATTAAATTGAGAAAAAGAATTAAATGTATTTTTAACAATTGATTATAAATTACATTAATTGATTTGGTTTATTATTATAAATTTGTTTCATTTACACTATGTATTTTGCTGTGGATTGCAACAGATGCAAGGTCAGGTTACTAACGTGATAAAAAAATTAGTAAAATAAATCTACTAAGTAATTTTAGTCGCGACTTGCGAATCGCGAGCGGGAAATTGTTTCACAAATTTTAATCAAGCGTATTTCTATTTTCTACCTGTTTCTCACGAGGTGATGAATTCTGGTTGCCCATATTGCTATCTCTCCTGGCTTTGGGCCGACCGTATTGCAATCGGTCGCGACATTCGATCGACCGTATTGCGAACCGGTCAAGATTTTTAGTCGACCGTAATTCTGAGAGAAGTTCTCTCTCGAATTTCGGTCGAGAGGAAACTCCCAACCGTTTGTCGCTAACCAATTCCGGTTGAGAGAACCGTAAATGCCATATATCGGTCGTCTCACTGACCGCGACCGCGATCGTAACCGAAATCGGTCTCGACTCCCTGGAGCTGTTACGTTGCCCTGCTCAACGTTCGGCTCTGACACGCACCCAGAATCGCAAGGAGGTTTCCAGTTCTGAGCAGCTCTCTGTGCTCCTCTAGCGTAATGGTTGCACCTCGCCTTTTGCGTATTTGTGTGATTTTGGACTTCATTTTGTGCTCTCTACACTTTCATTAAAGGAAAGTGTAGGGTTCAATAATAATTTCATCTCATAATACTTACAAGTTAGAGTTGGAAGTATTGTAACAAAAAAATGTAGCATCTTTTTGTTTCTTCTTTCATTTTTTGAACTTTGTTTTCAGGGTTTAAGAGTGCCTTCTGCAGCGCATTTTCAGTTATATGATTTTAAATTTGATGACATTTATATGAAAGATGACGAAACATTAACGGCCTGTCTTCGAATGTTTTTGGATCTTGACTTTGTGGAACGCTTCCACATTGATTACGACGTCCTTTGTCGATGGCTTCTCAGCGTGAAAAAAAATTACCGAAATGTGACGTACCACAATTGGCGTCATGCATTCAACGTAGCACAAATGATGTTCGCGATTTTGACTGTAAGCACGTTTAATAAAAGATTAGTTGCTTCTAACTTGTGCATAATATGAACTATGTTACCTTTTAGGCCACACAGTGGTGGAAAATTTTTGGGGAAATCGAATGTCTTGCTTTAATTATTGCTTGCTTGTGTCACGATCTAGATCATCGGGGTACAAACAATTCGTTCCAAATCAAGTGAGTAGAGAATTGTCATGGAAATAAATAGACTTTTATTATTGCTGAATTGCGTAACGTATTTCCACATATCTATGGTTATGTATTATTAAATATATAGAAACATATTAACCATGTTATTCAAATTTACAATATGAAACACAGTATTCATTCTAAAAACGCTCGCGTTCCAAGTCTCCCAAACTGCAAATCGGAATTTTCACCAATTCATGAAATTAGTCGAACTCGAGCGTTCGATTGTCAACAGTAACCGTATCGAGCTAGATTTGTTTACTTATATACATACATAAGGGATGAGGCATCCATAGATCAAAAATAAATTTTTTCTATTGTTTGTTTTGCAGTTATGAAAATACTATTAACATACGGAAAACATTTTTCCGCCGAAAATGATATCAAACAACACTTCATTCGTGCTATTTTTAATGAATTTCCTTTCAATATAGTCTTCGACAGTATGGAATGTAACGAAATTAAAAATAATCCGAATGAAGTCGTGTTTGATATCATTTTCATCGGAAAAATATCACCTGTGTGCTAATACTATTTTCATAAGCGTAAAACAAAAAAATATAAAAATTTTGATTTCCATCTCTGGATGACTTATTCTTATCCCTTTCGGTTGCTGGCCGCTCGTCCTACGAAAACAAATCGAATGACGAGCTCAAGCGAGTTGCAGTGTGCGGGTCACGGCTCGAAACTGAAACGAAAGAAACCGCTCCTGGAGTAAAATCGCAGACCAGTCTCCCAAACCACTTTCCCGTTTGCAATTTGGGAGAGACTATTCTATAATAAAAATGGGATGATTTCTCGGTTTACAGAGCATCATCGCCACTGGCACAGCTTTACTCAACATCAACGATGGAGCATCATCACTTTGATCAGTGTCTTATGATCTTGAGCAGTCAGGGCAATCAAATTTTATCAAATTTATCACCCGAGGAATATTCCCGCGTTGTAAAAGTTCTCGAAGAGGCGATCCTTTCTACCGACTTAGCAGTTTACTTCAGAAAGAGGGGAGCTTTTCTCAGCTTAGCAAGAGGCGGTGCTTATAATTGGGCTTATAGTGATCACCGAGAGCTTCTAAGGGGAATGTTAATGACCGTTTGTGATTTAGCGGCCATAACTAAACCTTGGGACGTCGAGAAGAGAGTGGCAGAATTAGTCAGCAGCGAATTTTTTGAACAAGGAGATATTGAAAGGCGGACCCTCAACATTACCCCTATTGTAAGTATTACAGAAATTTGAATATCTATGAATATAACTTTTCGTATGTAGGTATTATACAATTGGTTTTATTTAATATATAAGGATGAACAGTCTGCTGTTTTATTGAATCGATCGGTTTTAGGAAAATGTCAGACATTTGTTTAATGGGTCTTTCCACTGTGACGCCCTGATAAAGTACCGCTGTTTGGAACTTTTTTTGCCCCAAAAAGAATGTGTTTACTAAATTGAAGTTTTTCCTATTTATTCATACGTGCTTTGAGAATACAAAATTATTTTTTTCATATTTTTTTAATGCTTGCTTGCGCCAAGATAAGTGGGTGTTAATATGCGCTGTAAAATAAAAGACGCCTCGATTGCGTGGTCGATTTTAATATTTTATTTTGTCGCATTTTTGTGTTCTTTTGAACAGAACGCATTTATAGTCGAACACACATACAAACACAGTCGAGCACTAACACACACAAACGTATTTATACTTTAAATCATTTTTAAATAGTGTACTTACTCAAAGCCCCAAAAGAGGCTTTGCCGGTTACCTAAAGGTTAAACATATTTGGCAGTCTTAACAACTTCAGAATAATCTACATATTATACTCGATTTTTTTTTTTTTTAATTACTAACAAGTGTTATAAAAAGTATTTTGACCAAGAACGATTGATGTGAGTTCTTCCTTATTTTCGTTGATTGTTTTCTTTAATATGCTATATTTACACACGATATTAGTATCTAAGTACATATTAGCGTAATTGTTTATAATTCGAAAATAATACCGTCACCCCTTTTGGATTGCAGGACATTATGAACCGAGAAAAAGAGGATCAACTGCCAATGATGCAAGTTGGCTTTATCGATTCGATCTGCCTTCCTATTTACGAGGTAATATTCTACCACATTTACCACAGTTTATTAATAAACTTAAAAATTTTAGAATTAATCATGCTTAAAGGATAAGTTGACACACTTTACGACATTCTGTCTTCTCTGCAGTAATCAGAGAAATTCACAAAAATCATCGCTGCTCTGCTTCTGCTTGCCATAGGTTAATATTTTATATACGTAAACGTTCCGCGAGAAATGCTCTATAAAACTGTGGAAACCGCATCACAATCCGTCCAGTGGTTCTCGAGATTAGTTCGAACAAACAGACACCTGCAGATAAGGATAAATATGGAAAAACAAAATAACTATAAAGCTGCTTTAGTGGGTGCCTACGGATCGAGCCCTCGGCCACGAATTCCCGCCGCGGTGCTATTTCGCAAGCGAGAAGCGCTCGCCCGGTCGCCGCGTTGCGAACTACTATTATTTAAAAATCATTATTTAAAAAAAAATAAATCCGTTAGAACCTTCCTCTCGTCAAGACGAACAAAGTGATGCAACACACTTCTGGCTACAGTTCATATTTACTGAGAAACCGCATTTCAAAGTATGCAACTTCAATTTTATATAACAGTATAGATTAAGTCTTAAGGGGAAATTATATTTAGTCTTGTTTTTGTCATTTCATTTCGTTTTTTAAGCAGTCGGGTTTTTTAAATTTTTTAATTATTTTTGGTTTAAATCGTGAAAAAATTGCCGCATAGAAGCTCGACGCAATGAAGTTTTCGAAGACATTCCGTTTCTGTATAATCGACACATCGCCGAGCAACTCCGCGCTACTGGTTCGACGGGTGAACGATACAATGTCCCTTAGCTCGAGAAGTCGGTAGCTTCGATCAAAGGCTGTCGAGGCTCGCCCAGGGTTATTTAACATCTAAATAACTATCGAATACCAATACAAATGAAAGTGAGATAATTATTCGAAGCTTCGGATGAATTCCCGTCGAATGAAAAAATTATCTGTGGCCGTCGGATGAATTCCCGTTGAATGGAAAAATTATTTGTGCCACTCCAAATAAAAAATAACTCTGGGTTATTTTTATTTGACGAGAAGTAAGGTTGAAATCTCTTCTATTTGATAAATTATTTAAATAATTTTTTATTTCAATAATGTCCATCCCTGCAGGATCGTCCTAAATAAAAAATTCAAACAATTTCTTAAAATTTATTTCAATCATTATCGCAGCACCCCTTTGTTGCAGCAGAAATGACCAAAACTACGATGTTGGTGCACATTTGAATGAATAAGTGCAAAACAAGCGGGTAATTTTTCGCACAAATATGCAGATAAAAAAAACCGTGTTTCAAAAAGTCATGTTATACGGTGCTGCGATAGCGAGACCAATTGCGAATCAAATGCCTCAAGGCTTCTTTGAATCGGATCATTAGTTCTTCTGAAATTGTGGTTAACGTTTCGAAATATCGTGTTTCGAGAAAAACGCGTTCAAAGTGTTCTCGGTTCATACCTGCGTTCGGAGTTTGAATTAGTTATGCCACTGTAGAGTTAAGATATCAAATTTATTTTTGAAGAGCATTCAGCATAATTTATACACAATAAGGTGTATATCTTGATTTTTAATTGTGACGTTTCTTTATATAAAAAAAAAATCATAAATAAACCGTAAAAATGACCCTATTTTCCGTAATTAAAAGCGATTCCCCGACGAGCAATCGGCCTTAGAATCATATCCACCTGACAATAATGATTCGTCGCCGGTTCCGAGTCGCAATACTAAACTATCGAGAGAATATTATATTTTGTTGTAAATCAGTGTAGCGAACTTTTCGAACATCTCAATGAGAAAAAGTCTACAGGCCATAGGCCAGAAGACCAAAAGGGTCAGATGATGTTAACAGGCACCTACATTCTTACACATTATTCCTTTAACATTCCCTTAACCTAGGTACCTACTATAATCTGCTTTTGAAAATTAACTAGTAGAGATAAGATAAAATTTTTGAATTTTTTTTTAATAGGCATTCACTTTACTGTCGGAAAAATTGGAACCATTAGTTGACGGTGTCAGACAAAATAAACAACATTGGCTTGAGATCGCGGAATCTGGGTGTAAGTCAGACAATTGCACAAATCACGACAGGACGCCGTCGATATCTGATAACGAGGAGACCAGCGAGCAGGCGGACCAATAGTCATTATTGTGGACGAGAAGAGAACATGCGAATTGATAGTTTTTACCTGCTTTTGGAACGGAGAGAACGGCGCGATGTCAAAAGGAGCAGATGATTGTCACTCTGAGAAATTGGAAAATGGAAAGCTCAGCACCTTTGTCTCGATCCATTGTGAGTTAATTTATTAATTTATATTAATCACTACGAAACATTGACGGTACCAATGATTCACGATCGCAATCGCAGGAACAAAGAATACTTCATATATACTTATTCTCGATTATTTATGAGTTTTGTTTTTGCGTGATTCGAAGTTTCAAATTTTAGCGCGAATAAATTGTTGTTCAACCACTCGAACATCTTAAAAAAGAATATTGTTTCTAGCGAGATTATCCTGTGAATTTTACGTTCGCCATTGAAATAAGAAAACCCGAGGAGGCTGAAGGTGATTAGTTTAAGACGATCGAGGAGCTTCGTCCTCTCTTTAGAAATAAAACAGATCAACCCAGAGATGCTACTCTTGTACCTGATTGTATTGTACGTATACTTACTGTGGCAGAAGTCTGATGTCGAGAGAGGACGAAGAAAAAGGGCGAGGGTGTACGGAAAAAATCGAAGGGAATCACAAAAACGCGATATTTTTTCGTATTCGATTCTCATTGCAAATTGAAGACCTGTGGTCCATGATGTTTTATGTTTGAATACATCAGTGCTGTTGGAAAAAGTGGGCCTTATAGTTACGTCATATAAAAACGTGTTTTTTCGTATTCGCAAATATGCAACGTCGCGTAATAGTATACTAAAGTTTTATTTAAAAAATGAAGTAATCAATGCAATAATACCTTTTATTCATTAACACGTTTTCTTCATTAATGACGTTTGAAGAAAGAGTGTCTTTCTTTTGAAATTACAATTACGACGTCAAGAAGATCTTTAACTGAATAAAACAAAAGGAACGAAAAGGAAAGAATGGTAAATAATTACATACACATACGCCTCTTCCATTTCGCCTTTCGTTTTCTGTAGCCTTAATGTCGTATTTCCACGGCCAAACGAATTCATCCGTTGTCTGGCATTGGCGTGTTTTCACGCTGAGGCGGCAGAGAAAGTATCAAGCCACATATTCCATGATCGCCAGGAGTATTGAAGACTACGGTCAACTACATCAGGGGTGTCGAACTTCCCCACTTCGCGAGCCGCACGAGTCGGGCCCTCGGTCAGCCGGTTCCCCCACTTATTTTTCTCAAATTCAGCAGAGTGAAGTAGGTGTGGAGGGGGCCGTTCTCCTACGGCTCTACGGAGCTGTGATGCCAGATCGGGGACGGGTTCCCTCGAGAATTTCCCCCACCTCGCGCATACTACGCCGGAGCAGCGTGTCCGTGAGCTCGGCGCTTCGGAGTCCAACTCACGGACACGCAGCTCCGGCATAGTGTGCGCGAGGTGGGGGAAATTCTCGAGGGAACCCGTCCCCGATCTGGCATCACAGCTACGGAGCAGGCGAAGAGGAGAAGGAGCCACTGCGGCTCGCGAGCCGCTAGTTCGACACCCCTGAACTACATCATTGATTTCATCTGGTTTGCTGTAAGTGAATTTCTAATGTCTAGAAATTGAGTGTACCACACCGTTAAGAGGATAAACAGTTTGAACAGTTTATAAGTTGCATTAAATGAAACTTAATAAAACGAATACCGAAATACGTTTATGTTATATACTGTACTCTTTCTTTAAGAAAGTTATGAAGCATTATACCCAGGTCTTCAGTTAACAAGGCAGATGATTCCTGAATAATAATATAGATATAGGTAAAGAACTCTTGAATCTGTCTTGGAATTGCGTATGCACGAAAATTCTCTCCGCTTTCGTACTGTTGAAAAATCGAGTCTTGCGTGTAATTAGATAATGTATTCGTAAACCAAAGTGTATATTTATACATCAAGCTAAATCGTGATCTTTGTTACTCGATACGGTAATGATTTTAATTGTCTGTTGTACGTGCTAATTAATTAGTGGTTAGCCACAACAGGAGTAAATGAAAATTTAGACATGTATATTTGTTGTTCATTTTGCTTTCTGTTATCGTAAAAGTTTCGTAACACTACTTAGATTGGGGCGATCGTTTTCTTCTTCGCACAGTATTGTCGCATTTTTATAAAATAATATTTAAAAAAAAGGGTTAAGGAAGAACAGAAACTACATTTCTATGATTGTAAGTCGCTACGAAAATTATCTTCGTGTGGTAAGGTCACGTTAGTAATTACTTAAAAAATTTCAAATAAAATAATGAACATATCAGTGACATTTTTTATGCCATAAAGTGTCGATGATTTACATAAAATATTGTAGGTATGTATGATAGTTACAATTAACCGACGATTCCGATGCATCTGTTGGGCATTCAACTTGTGAAAATGAGATGCGTAAGAATTCGAATAAAAATTATAATTCCACTGTACTATGTCGAAAGTACTGTATACTGTCTAAAAATTGCGGTGAAAATGCTGAAAATCATCGATGTCGATGAGAAACGGATATTACCGTTCCAATATCCTTTCTCGTATTTAAAGTATTGTTTTATATCTTTTTTTTATTATTTACCCCATCGAGCATTTTTTCCTGCTTTGTAAATTATGAACCGATTCATGAATGATTAAAAAATAGGGACGTAGCTTTGCGAAGACGGAGACCATCAAGCATTTGTTCGCGTGTGATCGTTACTTATAATGATAGTCCGTATCTCGTATGTTCCTCTTCAATCCTTCAAGAGTCTTTTTTGTAACTGTCGAGCGTCTCCTGTCGATTTCATTGACTCCACGACTGGACGGAAACTGTAAGAAGTGTGATAAAAAGTCTGCGTGTGTACGAGCGTGTGTGTATGAATGTGTATGTTACAATCGTGGGTGAGTGTATAAGAAAATGTTACAATGTACAGTTTTGCGTGTAAATTATTGATACGTCAAAGCGGAGATGTTTAGCGTATCTGTCGTTCATCGTTATGATTAACATATAGTATGAGAGTCATATATTATACTGAACAATATCTAATATATTAAAGCGAGACTAAATTATGTGATACACGTATAGCTTGTCGTGTACTTTATTTCCCCACATTTTACTCCTATTCTACGTATTAACACTTTGAATTGCATCAGCGTGTTTTTACGCAGAGATTTCCAGTCACTGTCTGCTTGACGTGTTATTGCGTCGATATCTTTTGGAAAGTATCAAGAGTATTGTTTGAGAGTTTCCGAATATTAGCTTTAAAAACAAGGCGACCTCAAACGTCGCGTTGTACCTGGTCGTGTCAGAAACCACATCCCCTAAATAGTCACGCGTTACGAGAGTGAAAATGTCTGCCTTGAACACCGAGATAACGAAAAGTGAAGGAAGATGGCTGCGAGCTTCCGTTAGAGCGTCGCCTAGAACGATCTAAAAGCCGATTGAATCGGCGTGCTGATTGGTGCATTGATCGTTGATCAGCCGCGACTTCCGCCCGCCGAGAGGTGCTGCGGTGAGAGTGAGTGTGACGGCAATTGGAACTACCACATTCCGAAACTTCCGCGTCCCAAGCGCCTGCGTCATTTGACGCACACATTACCACCACTCCTGTAGGTGTTTCCCCCTCCATTCACCCTGCGTAGCATAGCGACAAATTTGGATTCAATTCGAATGCGATCTGACTAAACGAATGCTCAAGCCTGGAGGTAGCTTAAGTATCAACCAGTAAGAGTCAGCTCGCCCCGGAAACGGTAGCAGCGGATCTTCAGAGTATAAAAAATACTGGTGTTCCTTTTTGGGCTGAACACCGTTTAGTTATAGAACCTTGGTATCGAGTTCGCCCCGGAGACGGTAGCGGCCGTGCCACTTAGCAAAGGCAAGGTCTTGAAGAGTCATAGAGTACATAAATAACTCTGACAAGCGTGTCGAGCTCGCCTCGGAAACGGTAGCGGCCGCACGTACTACAGAAGGAACAGTCATAGAACAAAACTCTGCCAAGAGTACCGAGCTCGCCCCGAAGACCGTTCTTACAGCAGACATTGCCAAGAGTATTGAGCTCGCCGATCGATGCTCTTTTAATATTATTTGAATAAAATTTCGGTAGGGCTTACCATTTTTTAGAAATTCTTCAAATTCAAGCCATTGATGAATTCTAAACTTTAAGGCCTGGCCGGCACCCTTTCCCAGGGCCGGCGGAACCCATTATGCAAGTAATGCGCTGCATAAGGACTTAATAATAAAGGAATCCAACTCCAATATAAACAAAATGTAAATGTAATTCTTTTTTTAACCGATTTCGCAAAGCAGGAGATTATAGATTCGATCCGTATGTATGTTTTTTTTATATTTGTTCCCTCATAACTCCTCAGCATATGGATCGATTTTGATGATCTTTTTTTTTATTTGAAAGAGGGCAGTGGTCCCATCTCACACTGCATCAACATTGGCCCAATATTTTGCTAGTTCTGGTTAATAATAAAGACTA
Organism: Andrena hattorfiana; assembly: GCA_944738655.2. Lineage (NCBI taxonomy): Eukaryota > Metazoa > Arthropoda > Insecta > Hymenoptera > Andrenidae > Andrena > Andrena hattorfiana. The sequence continues at coordinate 27,074,115 of OX122889.2, forward strand.
TTGTCACCTAATTATTATTATTTTATATACGTACGCGCATATCTCCTCAGCATGTTATGTCAATATCATATAAAACTAAAAAGTTAAAAATAAAAAAATGAAAAAAACATTAAAACCAACTTCAAAAAATAAAATTGCACTAAAAAGTAAAAAAAATTTTCTTTTATTTAATCTACAACTCTCATATTTTTTAAGTCGGTGCCTCATCATTTGCACTGTGTAAATCTAGCCCCGACTTAAAAATATGAGAATCGTAGATTAAATAAAATTATTTTTTACTTTTTAGTGCAATTTTATTATTTTGAAGTCGGTTTTAATTTTTTTTTAAAATTCTTTTATCTATTGTATCTCGTAAAGACAAAACATATTAAATAGAAAACAGGTGGAAAAATTTTCTTGCATAAGGGCGCCAACCATGCTCGCGCCGGCCCTGCCCTTTCCTGTTGTCTGATTGCAATAATTTTTTTTTATGAAATGGTACCATATTAAGGGGTGAGAGCAAACGAAATCGCAGGCTAAAAATAAGGGCCACCCTAATATTCATCCCCAGAAACACAACTGGGCTTCGTTAAATGCCACTTTAATAGCCGTTCCGGACCCATGTTTCATAAAATATAAAAATGCTTATATCTGCAAAACTATTTGGAAGCCTCATCGGACATTTTCGTATACCAACTTGTCTTAATATCTTGATAAGTAGAACCCATGTTTCATAAAATATAAAAATGCTTATATGTGCAAAACTAATTGGAAGCCTCATCGGACATTTTCGTATACCAACTTGTCTTATTATCTTGATAAGTAGAACCCATCCTGAAAAATTGTCTCGTATATTTATAAACACCCTGTACATACGTTTGAACGGCTCTAAATGGAACTAATAAATACCCGAAGCTACAATTTTATATTTAGCATTCACACCCTCTCCTCACCTTTCCCCTCAAACGTCGTGTCGATCGCCTAGTGGGGCCATTCGGAACAATATCCTTTACAGTAACATATACATACATATGTACAATGTATAACTGCATTTTAGAATGCTGTCCAAGGGGCCGATGATTCATTGCCAGAGATGGCACGATCATAAAAAAGGACGGATCAATAGTTGACAAATTATACTTTGCAATGTAGGTCAATCAGTGAGACGTAACTGCAAACACGATGATGCAAGTTTGTCACGATGGACCTTGATTTTAGCTGCCAGATCCACTGCGAACAACGGCCAACAATTAATAACAATATTCTTATCTGGATTAAATTATACTTGTATTTACATTGTGCAGAATATTTGTTTTCTAGTATGTTGCCGTTTGCATAGGTACATCTGAACGAGAGTTGCTAAGTTGTTAACAACTTGCAAAGTGAAAATCTACTAGTCGTAAATTATTAATTTATTTGTTTATTATTTTGTTAACTATTTTGTTTTTTGTTGCTTATTTTATTAGGTAATTAACTAGTTTCTTATTTGTTTGCTTGATTTATATTTTACATTATTGATCTTTTTTAAAACGATTGTAGGTGAAACATTTGCATTGTCTCTTACATCTATGTACTTCGTTCCTATACATAGTATTTGAATTCGGAAAATTAGCTTGTAACATTTGCAAAAGCAATGTAAATTGATAAAAATCTATGATCATAATCGGTAAAATATGAGGTTCCACTTTGTCAGTGATAAGGTACACTAAAAGATAGCAACTTCTTAAAAGAATTACAGGTCCTATAAAAGTAAATCCTAAAGTGTTATTCTACATGTTTAATAATCTTTATGAATTCATTTATAAAGGAAATTCATTTATTTACATAGAGTTCTTAAAATTGTACAGTACTATTATTCGTGTAATAAGAATTAAGCCAATACATTCTACACCGCAGATACGTGGATTGTAAAGAAAAGTAGGAGTGTAATGATTAGGAAACTGCTTCATACTTGTTTAGTTTTTAGATTTCGTAAAACGGTTAACGTAAATTCGTTTCCAGCTTTGTCAAGTCGATCGCGAACTTCGCAATGCCGCAAGTGGTGTATGGTCTCCCCGTTTATTTTGAAGATCAGATCGCCTGCATGCACACCAGCTTGATCGGCTAAACCCCCAAGAGCCACCTTGCAAAAAAAAAAGATATATTAATTCGATCATACTACATACATAGTGTTACAGGCAATTACTTCTGCCATTGATTGATTTTGTTGTTCGTTTTGTCGTTCATTAATCAAATGAAATTTGGAAAAATTATTGTTATTGTAGGCTTTTTTTTATTCGTGTAAAATGCTTTATTATGATTCACTTGGTGTACCTATCGTTCTTTTATTATGTTCTACAGAACAGAATGTTCAGTATGCAAACAGTTTGCAGCATGTTATGTTTCCAGACACCATCGCACATTTAGTAATTTCAGTTTTACATTTGAATAGCAAGGTTTGAAAAACATCGTATTCTATTCTCGAACAGTAGAAAATGGTCGCCTGAAAGGTTAAAGAGGCCGAAGCAAATAACAGAACGATTGTTGAGCGACGTTTTAAAAAGACTACATTTTTAAAGAACCACGCGATGTATCCTCGTTTATGATCCGATTAATTAATGACTTCCTCTTTTTTCAGACCGATACTCAGTTTGACCGGTCAATGGATTCAGGACGTGAAAAAATGGGGTCACGCGATCCAATACGAGTGGAACGGTGATAACTTGATACTTGAGATTATCTAACCGTCATGCCATTTAAAAATGCAAACATACTTCGCACCACTAAAAAGATGTTCATTTCGACGATAAAGACATTACTACGAGTTTAAAAGTACTGTTTATCCTATTTAATGTTACGTGTTAATGAAAAATTCGCCATGAAAATATCTACCGTTAAAAATCCATATTCAAGAAATTTGATTTCTGATAAGCATTCTCATGTGCTTATTTTTTAATAAGCGTAATTCTAAAAATATTTAAATTTTTTTATCAGTTTTTACTTGAAATTAATGCGACATTTCAATAGTTCGAATTTGTATTAGAGTGTATAAAAGAGAAAAATAATACGTTACTCTGACAACGGTTAAGGGAAAACTGAAATCCACTCCTCCAGATAGACGCATGCCCCATGGTTGACTGTTACTTCGCGAGAGCTTTATGTCAACGTCCATAGTAGAAATTGAGTAATTAAAGGAAGGATGCTGAAATCAGAGATATGAATTCCGATAAATCATTGCACCAGGTAATTGTTCTTTTTTAGGGATAGAAATCTGAACTGAACTAAACTGAATGCACTAATTGACATTACACACTACATTTATATCATGGATTGATATCAAACCTTGAATATATTACTAGTACACATTAGACATAATTTTCTCCCGCATATTGCCAGTTTAAAAAATGTTAAAATCCTACTTTATTGTTGTGCAAATGTTTCCAATTACCCAGTAAAAAGTATAACAAAAAAGAGTGAATTTTCTTACACTTACCCTAAGTAACCCGGCAGTTCGAAGAATTCCTCAAATTTCGTTAAGATGAGACGAACCCTAGAGAAGCTCGATCAAGCAGTCAGCAAAAGATCGCGGGAACAGATACACGTCGATCGCGTACACGGCATTTAACGATCACCTGGCCGTAAGTAAACGATGGCCAATGTCCGAAGTTGATCATGATTTGACGCGCTATATCAACCTTTGACGCTATTCTGGATCGTACACAGTAGGTACAATGCCGTGGCCGGCTTCGAATTTCGAACTATATACACACTTTACCCTACATACTATTTCAGATGCAGCATGCGTTGCAAGGCTACATCAATCGTGACACTGAAACGAAACAAAGAATGACTTCCTAATCGTTTATTCTCCGTATCCGTTCACACTACAATCCATTACATATTAAACAAAGAATTCAACTATTTTGGAAACGTAACTGCGTATATTAGGGCGGACCTTATTTTTCGATCGTCAGATTTTTTTGGTCTCACCCGCCGCAATTATGACACTTCTTGGGAAAATGATCTGGAAAAAATTTCAGGCGAATCGGACCACGGGAAAACGAAGCGCATCGAATTTGAAAATTTTTAATTTTTTAAAACTTAACATAAATATATATTATGATATATCCTTGAATTTGTATTTTTTTTCTGTTTAAGAATATCTACATACACAGCATATACGATTGTTATAAAAAGAACATCCGTGACCTTGAAAACTCGAAAGAGTGACCCTGAAAAAAAAATTTCCTACCATTATATTCGCCTCTTTATATATGTACTACAATTTTCGTCTGAAGAGTTTTTTAATATATCTATAAATGATGGGGATATTAAACATTTTCACAGGGGTTGAAACGGTTCCGAAAATAGCTGTTTCAAATTGTTATATAGATCGGTCCTGTCTGAAACAGTTATGAAGAACGGATATTCTCAATAACTGTTATAAGGAACCGAATTCGGTGACGGTTCTACGGAACCGATATTATATCGGTTCCATAACGGTTATATATCGGTTTTATAACAGTAATGTATGTATTGGTACCGAGAGTTTACTGTATACCCGATATATAACCGTTATGGATATTGGCCAGAAACTTTTTCACTCGTAACTGATTAGACATCGTAAAAAGATTATTTCAATTCCTATAACTGTTACGAGAACCGAAACCCATATCATAACCGTTGTCAACCCCTGCATTTAATTTAAACGCTTCGTTATACAGAAGAAAAGCAGTTCTAAGACTGAAAATAAGTTATTATAGCTATTATGTAAATTATGAATACAAGTGTCATCAAAGTATTGGCTCCCAGATCTGCTCGTGGACTCATCAGTAGGGCCCAGCAGATCCCATTTCAATTCCCGATACTTAAATGCGTTTCAAATATTCAAATAGCCACGGAAGCATTGATCAGGTGTTCCTTTATATTGAAAATACTTTAAAAATCCCTTGATAAGTTCTGTTTTACGACGGCAGGTTACTGCTTTCTGTATTCCATCATATTCTGCAGTAGGAATTGTTTCTCCTCTTCCTCTTCCTGCACCCTTCATTTTTTATCAGGCTATCCTCTATTCTTCCCACCTTTTGCCGTATCTCCCTTTCGAACTTCCCGCCTTTTCGCCCGCTCTTCCATATTTCTCTTCTCTCCTGCACGATGCCACCACTTGCCACTCTCCGCGCTCCTTCCCAGCGTTGTGGGGAAAACGCTAATGGCCTGTTCACAGTGGGCGAAGTTACGCACGTCCACGTATGCGCGTGATGACGCCGCGACGTCGAACCAATCAACGCCAAGTTGAGAAACAAAACGGCGCCACCATTAAGCCAAGTCAAGTGAGGACGCGGCCAACCAGCGTCGCCGGGGAATCCGTTGTCGATGAGGCGCCGACATAAAAAAATGGAGAGTCGTATATTAAATAAAGATAGAAATTATTTTTTACTTTTTAGAGCTTTTACCTTTTTTACCTTTTAATTATTTTTTATTTTTTTGAAAGTTTTATTTTTTTTATATATGTAGAGATGAATAGATAACATAATATTGCACACATCAACACGAGCAGCAGGAAAACACGTTCTATCGCTACGACGACGGGTCAGACCGAAGTCCCTTCTTATATTCTGAATGCCATTTAACTCATTGTTTCGCCCCCTGTTTGGAATCGACTATAAGATTTTGACATTTCACATGCGATGAATTACAAATTAATTTTCACCAAAAATCCAGTAATTATTGTTCACTTTGGGCATCGTGAAATGCAACTGTTATTTTTCTCTCTTTCCAAGATATGAGACGTTGTTTTTGAAAGTGGTATAAATCCATGTTTTGGAAAAAATACTTCTGTGCTAAGTGTACAGGAGAAATAAGATTGAAATATGAATAAGTTTGTTATTATTAGTTATCTTAACGAAGTAATTTACTTTTCATAGTTGTTTATTTATAAATTCATTATAATATAAGGAAGTAAGTAACTAATAAATACACGTATGTCTTCATTTTAATTATTTTTTACATTAAAAAATACATTTCATAAAAGCCAACTTGAATTAAAATGTAAATTTAAAATTGCTATTCGTTATATTTTTCATAATATGTCATTATTGAAAGTGGTACAAGTCCATTTGTAGCTATAAAATCGTTTATTTTCTTTAACATTTTTATTGATTATTATTGCGTAATAAAATTTAACAAGTTTATAATTTTAAAAACATTACCCGAATTGATTAACGTATGCCAGCGAAGTCCAGGTGGGCGGTCCGAGGACGCGAGCATAGCGTTTTCTACGTGCAGTGTGAAAGAGGGTGCTCGATGCCGATGAAGCGGCGGGCATGCCACGGATATGGAAACCTCTAGTAGTGTGCTCTTAGGCCCTAAGGCTAGGGCTACACATACAACTGTAAGTCGTACGACAGTCGTGCGCAAATCCTGTGACAGTCGGCCCGACAGGACGACTCAATTGTTTTGTCGCTGGGTGAAACAGTCGCAGGTGCCCGCCGCCTGAACGATTGATCGTTGTCCTGTCGTCTCTGTGTGCGCATCTCCATATGTTACGTAGGCCCTGGCGTAAACGACACGACTGTCGTATGTATAGCCCTAGCCTAAAGGTGAAATTCCACGACTCGTGGCTCGGCGTGTTGACTCGGCTCGCCCAGGTTCGGCGGTTTGGCGAGCACGAGTCGACGAGCCACGCGCCGTGGAACTTCACCTTAAGGATACGAGCCTACACGCACACTACTAGAGTTTTTCCTATCCGTTGCATGCCGCCGCTTCGTTGACTTCGAGCACCCCTTCCACGCGGCTCGTAGAAAACGATATGGATGTTCGCGTCCTCGGACCGCCCATCGGAGCATCGCTGATATGCGTCAACGTATTGTGGCAGAATGTAGCAATATCCCCCCGAAATATTAAATAATGTGCAATATTTTTTACAAAGCAGGTTACAAAATATATTTGAATACTAACGGCCCCCATTTTCAACATATTTTTTAACATTTTATTTTTGTACATTTAATAATATGAAATAAATAAACATTGCATTTTCTGCGTACGTTAAATTAGACTTTTTTTTTAAAGAAAAACTTCTCCGAAAGTTGTTTGATGGTCATTATATTATATATGGTTGAATTTATTTTTGTATTGGCTATAATGTTACACTAATGGAAATATGTTATCCCATTTAAAAAAACGTCGACGACCTTCAAATTTCGGAAAATATGACCCTGGGAAAATAATCTTTTCCATCGCAATAATTGCCCCTCCAATGGAAACATTTTTTTCCTCAGACATTTTCTCGTATCGTTAAAACCAAGGAAGATATTTTAAGTTTAAATGTTAAGTGACTTGACCTGTATGTGTTAATGTGTGGAATGACACTGGATGGAAGTTGTAGTACACACCTAGTCTTACAGAACCTCAATGGGGTTTGTCAAAATGAGCCTTCGTTTTTGAAAAATTTGAGTTGAAAGTTTTGCACGGTAGGAGTATAAGTTCGAATACGTAAACGATGTTATCAATCAGCGGTTGTAGCTGCGACGGTAAAATGTTCGTATATGATGGTGCAGGTCGTCGGTTCGAATCCCCCTGGGGAAGAATTTCCTACGTAAGACCCAAGGGGTAAGGTAACGTCACATAGAAACTACTTTAATATTATATATGTATATTATAGCTACTACTACGATTCTGCACACATTTGCGTCGGCGCGTTCCTCATATACACATTATATACCGTTATTTCCATTTTTGGCTCTACTGGCCGAAACGTTGTAGGATCATTGCTAGAACGTTGCAGGAATAATTCCTGTAATATTGTTGAAAGTTGCAGGAATATTTCCTGTAATATTGCACAGGGGCGGACATAGGAATGTTCCTATAACGTCTCGGGAATATTTCGCGTAATATTCCAAATCTTGCACCGTAAGATTCTTGAGACATTCCTGCAATGTTATGTGCTGTAGAGGTAAAGGATCTTTTAATCAAAGGCAGGTGCCTTTGTCAATTCTGTGGATATTGGCGTAATATTTGAAAGGTATAACCTAATTGAAAGGTATGACCTACCTTTGAAAACCTAATTGTAAAAAAACACAAAACAACAGAAAATCAATTTAGTGTCCCGAAATACGGGATATTGCTGAGATAAATAATTGCTGATATAACAATTCAATTATAAAATTCAAAGGAATGAATTATTCTTTTTTATTTATTTCTTTGCAGGTGCATCAACCAATGAAATAGGTTATCAATGATTCACAATAAAAGAAAATACCTTGTACCAGATGATAAAGTGGTCTAAGTGGGTTTTGCTTATGATATAGTATATTAAATGTACTTACGGTAATAATGTTCAATACCACACAGATTATGATACTGTTCTCAAAAATAGTATATAAAAAATTATAACAATGGTCCAACTACCCCATACACTGTCGGTTATTTGAACCAGGATAGTTTTCTATCAGATAACTAAGTATACGTATTCTTTTTTAACAAAACTATGTGTTTATATTTATTGTGATAACAGTTTATCTTTTGTTTGTAATTTTAGCCTTCTTGCTGCATTAGCTGCAATGATTTTTGTATCTCATACAACTTTTAATGTAGCCAGCGTTCACAATTATTACATTTTACTCAATCATCAGTTTTATTCGGTTTATCAGACTGTTTTCTTCTAATTAATATTGCTTTAGGAATGCCGAAAGTTTTTGCACGAGCTGCCGCGAGTTGCTTTTCGCTCTCGGAGGCACCGAGCCAGGCCCAAGAGCGAAAGGTCTTGGTGGGGGAATCTGTGAACGCCACTATCCCCACTCTTCTACGGCTGCCGATCTTGTCTTCGCTCGCAACCACCCGCGGCTGCTCTTCGAGGGCAAGAGCAAAAGTTGGACAGGCCTGTGCTACAGCATCTACAATAAATCCTCGTTACCAGCCCGACGAACGGGGCTGGCGGCGGGCTCCTAACGTGTTGTGGACACTATTCCGCGCGGCCAGTTCCTAACCCAGACCTTTCGCTCGTTGTCGGGTCTCTCACTCTCGTCCGCAGGCTTCCAAGAAATGGTGGGGATAGTCGCCGGGCTCCTAACGCGTGGTAGAAACGGGCTGATAACGAGGATTTACTGTATTGTATTTCTGAATTTTTCTTCTATCCAGTTACCTCTTAATGTGGTATTCTTTCGTGTATATTTCGTAGGCATACTGAATAAGTCACTATATATAGAGGTCCAATTAACCCCTTCTCATCGGGTTCAATTGTCTCATTTTTAAGGGTGAGATGAACCAGCCTATAGTTATTTACACAGTATACAACAAATTTTAGGTTAGAAATCATTAAAAAAGCTTCAAATTAGTATGTTGTGCAGTAAAAACTTAATATAATATGTATCCGTTTTCATATATCGCGAAGACCAAATTGTAACCAAAACATTTCTACATCCAAATTAAATTAAAAGAACGAAATACTTGCATTTTATGTAAATGTAGCTATGTAAATGTAGTTATGTAAAAGTAGCTGAATATTAAGTAATTCGTATAGTAGCAACCCCAGGCACTATACGCGCAACGTAGGCTACGCCGTGCTGGATTTCCACGAGTGGAGGCAAAGTTTGATTTCGCGGAGGGCGCACGCCCCGCTCCCAGCTGCACAACCGACACTGGCCTCTGAGCAGTCACGAACGAGTCCTCGTTCGTCGTAGCCGCAGGAAATGCAAGTATTTTTCGTCGCGACACCCTTTTTTTCTTTCCCCAGTGAAAAACGACCATTTCGGACTTGGCGCGATACAAATTACGCGTGTGTTACACTTGCTAATCAGTGCCAGTGATTTCATCTTCGCTGCATCTATCGACTCCACTGTGAACGAGATAATACTGGGAGTGGAAGGCCAGGGCTGTCTCATGTAAGTTCATCGCGAGTACACCCTTGCTTGCAATTGCGTTCCGTGGGATATTTACAATGGCTGGATATACACTGGCTTAATAGATTCATATAAAAGTGATTCTTTGATTGATGTGAATCTAAGCAAACGTAAATTTATTAAGAATTTTAGGATGTTAGATTCTCGAGGCTTAAGTGCTAACAGATTTAGGCGAGCTTATTGAATCCAGTTAGCAGAACGAAGATTCGCGAACGGAATATTGCGACAGGTTCGTGAATTAAAGTTCTAAATATATGGAACACATTAAGGATTACGGAAATTGGTGCTGAGGGGCTTGTTAATACATCAATAAATTTAACTGGAAAACGTTGATTTTCCTGTTGCTGGGTGAAACATATAAATTCCAATTTAAAGCGTCGAAGATCAACTATGTAAAAGATAGTTTATGATGTGGAAGCAAACTGTTACAATAGCTAATGCCAAATACATAGTTCTGTTAACTATTAAGCGTGTTACTAAGCCTATATTTCATTACACATGCAACATGTTCTCTGCTTTAAATTTTATGTCGGTCACGGAAAAATGTATGCGTACTGTGTATGGCATGAAATTATTATTTTCCAATTCTGCGTGACATGCTTCAAATAATATCAGGCTAGTATCAAAATCATGTAAATCGTGTACATATTTCAAGAAATGCAATTTGTATGCAAAAATATCTGTCTTCTAGTGAGAAATCAAAATTGCTGATACAAATGTAACAATAATGTATTTTTCCCCAAACTCAGACACTGTTCTTAAAAACTTTAAAAAATCTAATTTTACGAGGCGTACTTTAGCCTCAAAAAAATAAAACATACACGTTTTTGTTTCATGGTTAGGTAGATTCGGGTGTTAGTGTTAATATTGGAGGGAAAGTATTGACAAATTTTATACTTTTGGAATATTTTGCTACGTTAAAAATGTGAAATGAAGCATAGTAAACACATCTAGTTTAAAACGAAACAATAGTATCATTAACAAGTTTTTGGAAATTGCATTGTTTAATAAATATACCTAGCTGGCATGTATATGTTCCATGTAGTACATATTTATTTACGATGGCGTTTAATCTCCTGCGAAGCTTTATTTTCATTTAACGCGAAACGTTCATCAAACTCACGCAGTTAAAGATAGATGCCACTTACTATCATCAGCGTCACTTGATTCCAAATTGCTTCTGTTATTAGAATTATAATTTTCCTCTCTAGATGAAGATACATATGATGACTGTCCACGACAATAATATAAAAGCATATTGTATCCATAATAAAGCAATACCCGAGCAGTAACGGGGAGACAACAAGATCGATATCACTTAATTGTGCTATTAATACTAATTTATTGAGTACTAAAATCGATGTGTGTACCTTATTTTGTAACCAATTTGAAGTTTTTCTTCGTGTCCACTAGTAACTGGTATTATAAATTAAATGAAGCGTGGTAGGTGAAAAACAAATTTCGAAAACAGGTTAATTATGATCAATTAAATCCCAAAGGCCTTCAAATTTTTAATGAATTAGCAGTAAATTTTAACTCTTTGATACATAGATTTCGTAGCTGACAAAACTGATAAGAGAAGTCGATTTCCCCGAGCGATTTTGAGAAAAGAAACATTAAAACTTTTATAATTGGATTTTCACTTGTTCGATTGTACCTATCTAAAATTGGAATTACCTATGGTTTAGATGGCGGTTAAGATGTTTTATATTTTCACATTTACTGTATTTTGAAATGTACATTTTAACATTGAAAATACGGAAAACTCAGTCATTCTATGAGCTACACAGTAACTTTTCTTTTAGCTTACAATTTTAATAACATCAGATTTTTAAATTAGACATTTTGCAAGATTATTTATTTTGAAAATTTTAAATAAAAAAAATTTTAAAAGGCAAGCATGCCTGAAATAAGAATTGCTCTCGTGTAATTTATGGAACAATTACAATTGAACTTTTTAATACTAAAATATAGTTTTGGCAATGTGTATAAACATGTTATGCTACCATTAAGATATGATCTTCTAACTATAGTTTAGGTCGTGCAACATAAATTGTGCAAACCTACTATGATGGAGAGCCATGTTATAAATAATTTTGCATAGGTGTATATTCCCGTAATGTTAAGGTTTTTGTTATAAGACTCCATTTAATTTAATTGAAAATCTAATCATTCTATAAATAATTCAATTCTTTTAAGTGATGAAATAAAGTAATAAAACTAATTATTTGTGGTATACAATTACCTATTTGTCATAAATACTAAAATAAACATACTTTTTTTATTTCCATGCCAAAATTGAACAAGTAGAAGGCGAATATGTATGTTGTTCATCTCAAGATTAAAATAAAATAGAAAACGCGTGTCCGGTATGATCGGGAAAATATTAATACAAGTGAAAATACTCGACAACGAATAATTCATTCTTTTTTCCATGATCATGTGTTTGAATGAAGCAACGTTGATTTTTTAACAGTTAAGTTATAAAGAAATAGAAAATATAATGTAGGTATCAATATATTTATAACAAAATCATTAGTTTCATTTGTGTACATGGGGTAAATCCGAGTGTGTCGGTGTGGTAGGAGACTTAGTCGAGTTGCCGCTATATTTCAGATTTTCCACGTAAGAGCGCGTTAAGGTATAAAACAATAGCTTCTCTAGGAACCAAACTAGCGTTATTTCGCTTTCTTCTATGTTTTTCAGGACTGATAGGCTACAAAAGGTAAATTGAGCTTACATTTAACATCTTTTATAAAACAGCAGTGTACAGAATCGTATTTAAAATATACTTCTAAGTTAATTTTCGTTCAATGTTTTGGATCATAAGATAGTAGAGGTATTGAGGGACAATGCAACCGTAGTATTTAACCATAATAACCCTTCCTTTCAAAGCTAACGAGGAGACCATCTCTCCCTACAGAAAGGAGAGACGATCGGGTTATGATTAGGATAAATAGTTTACTTTCAAATTGTGGGTGAGAGATGACTCACTTTCTAAACCTTTATTCAATCAGTTAAATTTACAATATGTTTCTTTATTTTTTTATTATATTTATTCGCGTTTGTATTCATTTGCTTTGCTAATCGCCAGTAGGTAGTTCGCTTTTTGTCTGATATGTTTTTACTTGCTTAGCGTAAACAAATTAAATATCAATAAATCTGTCGTTGTAGTGTTCACTCATAAATAATTTTGCTTTCTTCTTTGTTACTTTTTTATGAATAATTATGCGAGTGGTCTCTCCCAACGACGAAGTGCCGGGAAAGATGGTCAGATGTCATGACTTCAGTTTTCAACTCGATTTTCAGCAATTATTGTCTTAAAGCAAATATCGACCAGTTTTTCTGAATTAACATAGAATTCTGAACGCATTAAGTTTATTCTGATAAAATCAGTAATATCAGTATTAGTTTTAATAGGCATTTTATGTTAGGTTCACCGACTGTTCCGGACTTACTCTATACTCACATGTATCGTGAGGTATTTCATACGAGAAATTTCGAAAAATAAATACATACTATAATTTACACAATTTGTTTACGTGTCTTATAACGACGTTTCCCTTACATTTTCGTTAGCGTGAATATAGTATCACTGCACATGTACAAAGAATGAACCTAAGACAAATAGTGTTTCTAATATTGAAAATAATATTATTCAAAATCTAATCACCTTACATGAATAGAGTGACCCATAAATAATGCAGTTTCCCCACGGTGTAAATAATTTCAGCTAACAAAGCGCAGTCATAGTCGTTGAAAAACTGGCTCAGAAACTGAATGTGACTCATTCTATAAAACAGTTCATAATTTTTATGGAGCATAGTTTTGTCTCTTTATAAGTCCGACTCTCGGGGGACAGGTCGAAACTCTAACGAAACGATATGCTATTTGACTCGCCTTTGTTCTTTGCTGTTTTCTTTCAGTTAGACGATCCCGCCGCTATCTTAACCGAAATTTATAGCTTGTGGCTGCCGCGTGAGTGCTCACTGATTCTCAGTCTGTTGCATTCGCTGCGGCGATTACAAAAGAAGTATTGAGGATAGAAATGTACTTCCAACGAAACAGCAGAGCCGGGATTATAACGGGACAACACTGTATATTGCAATGACTTGGAAACATGAACACTGAGTCTACTGCAGAAGTGTTCTACAAACATGTGTATACAAATTGCACGGTTTCGACGGGGACATATGATGCTGAAATGTTTCTTTTAAATAACCTATTTCTTTACAAGATATCAAGGCAACCTTGAATTTTTTAAATGGAATACGTACCTAATTTTTTTAAAAAAATACTATCTTTTTCTATCAAAATTTAAAAGAGCTGTGAATTTTCTATAGAAAGTATCATGATTTATTTGTCCTAAAGCTAATCATAATAGCAGTTACATAGATGTCAACGGAAATCACTTTGAACATCTACTGTAACTAAGGTAAATAGTGAGACCGTGAACAACGTTTCGGCAAATCTCTCGCTAATCATTAATCCTAATCCTAACAGTCATTAACATTATGAACTATTACCTCGAAATCGAATAATATTTCAGGATCTTCATTATGACAAGACCAATTTTAGTTAGCATTAGAAGAAAAATTTCTCAAAATGTTAAAGCTATAGTCAGCACTGCCAATGTCCTCTTTTACAATAAAAATGTTTAGTTAGTATGGGTGGAAAAATGAACTGTTTCAGAATTCCAAAGTATTTTCGGTTTGGTAATGCAAAAAGATATGGTTGCTTCCAATTATCGCATGCAGTGAGAACGCGAACAAGTATCTTACCATATTATTAGTCTGACGTTTCTACAAGAAATTCTACCTGCTCTCCTTCCGTTACTAACCGGTATTAACAGAATGGTACACTTTAAGCGATAATCATTAATTGTAAATCCCAATTCGGTAAAGATTAGAATAGAGATGTGGAAGCTTTAAACATCGCAAGCGATGTATAGAAATAAGCACATCATTTGAATTGAGGCATTGAGGGCAAAAACGGACTTCATAACCCACTTTTTTGTGAAATTGAGTTAGTAGCAATAATATATTTCAATAGACTGTACTAATCATATAAAATAGGGAAAATTAATTTTTTTTCAATGTGAGTTAGTCCGTTTTTACTCTCAATACCTCATTTACCAAACGGAAAATCGCACGTAACTTTGAATGGGTTGATTTTCGGACACACGTTTGATCTTTTTTTACAGTTTAGTGAGCATTATCTAACCACTAGGTCGTGATCATTTTTAACACCTTGTATTGATTCCTAGTTTAACAAACTACACGAAGATATGTATACCCACATATAATAGTAAAAGAGAGTGAACTACCCAGGGGATGTAACAGGATTAAATATCCTGATAGGACTATTGACTTTTCACTTAAAGGGCGCGTGTGCCTTCAAGGGCTGACTCGTTTAAAATTCTATGACTTACCTAATTACATAGATTTTAATGTAATATTT
The DNA here is from genome assembly GCA_944738655.2 of Andrena hattorfiana. NCBI lineage: Eukaryota > Metazoa > Arthropoda > Insecta > Hymenoptera > Andrenidae > Andrena > Andrena hattorfiana. Next base: position 27,089,429 of record OX122889.2, read on the forward strand.
TGGAAAATTGTTTAAAAACCTACGTATTATAAGAAAAGTTTAAACAAACATGCTTGATTTTTTCCGAACTCCATGAAATATGATTTACGAGAAGATGAATCACTCATTATCTATTTATTTCTTTTATCCACTTAGCATTTGTTAACGATAATCTTATAGAATAACTGCAAAAGTTGATACTCAGTTTTAACAATTCTGAATAATGATCGAAGAATATTAGTGTCCTAATATTCATTTTAACACTGAGATAGTGTTATTGGTAATATAGAGGTAGAAAAATTAAATTTTAACATCACATAATATTTAGTTACAGAGGAACTATTTTCTTCAATTTTTTTTTAAGAATATTCACCTTAGAAAATGTTGCAACTAACATTATGTTACAACTAATGGTATAAATTACGAGAGTCTACATTGAATTCTTAATGTTTCTTTAGGTATATCTGTTACGTGTTCGTTATTGGACTACACATAAGTAAGTAGGTACCCCAATGCATATCAAAGGTCACAACTATAGTCCGGCCCTGCAATCAGTTGGAATTGCCCACCCTGAGTGATCATAGTCTGGTTGCGGACATAACTTTTCTTTCTCAAGGTCATTCATGGTCAGGTGAACTGTCCAGAGCTCGTGGCAGCAAATTACCGACATACCACCATTACACAGCCGATCCCATCAATAGAGCCCTGCGCGGGGCAAATCAATGTCTCGCTGACATTGACGTGATCTCAGTCTCTCTCAGTACCTTCCGAAATTTATTGCACAGTCGATTTGCCGTACGTTTGACACCTGAGTAGGTGTGCTTAAGGGGTCATCCTACTTTGATCAGCCGAAAAATTAAGTTACTTTTAATTTTTTTTCTGAATAAACACAACATGTAATGACATAAATCCGTTTGAATTTATTAAGCTACTATATTATACTATATTATACAAAAACAATTAAAAAGATTTTTTAATTCGTTTTAAATATGTTTTTATAGCGGCAATATCGCACCTAAAAAACAGGTATGTTCGTGGCGCAGGTGATTTCGCGGCTCAGGCTTATCTGGAACAAAAAATTCGAAAAGATTTTTAATGTGTGTGAGTGTCGCTATCATCCGTAGCTCAATTAACAATTTTTGTAGAAAAAATAAATAAAAAAGTTTTTCTCAGCGAACACCCGAGAAAACATAATTTTTTGGTGTTTTATCAAACTTTTTTCAAACCGACGCCATTTTGTTACATTTCAACAAAAATTGTTAAGTGAGGTACGGGCGATAACGACACTCATACAGATTAAAAATCTTTTCGAATATTTTGTTTCAGATATGTCTGAGCCGGGAAATTACCTGCACCACGAACTCTTTTTTTAGGTGCCATATTGACACTGAAAAAACAATTAAAACAAATTAAAAAATTCTTTTTAATTTTTTTGTATAATATAAGAGTAGCTTAATAAGTACCAAAAAGATATATTTCATCATATGTTATATTTACTTAGGAAAAATCTTTATAAGTAGCTTAATGACAATGTTCAGTCCCAGAGGGGATTACTGACCTACGAGCGTACAGCAACTGTTATACACTATTGGAAATATCTCGCCAAGACGAATCGATTGATATAATTTTTAACTTCGAAATGAGATGGGATCACCTCGAAGATGGGATCGCTTCCAATTTCGAGATTTTGCGGTTTTGGACAAAAGAAACCGGTAGGCCCATCAGGGCCCTGAAATGAAGGTCATTAGGCACATTTGCCGCCCAGCCTACTAGAGTATCGCTTACATTTCTCGGTTTTTCCTCAGGTGGCTATCCGAGGTCTTGCGGGCCGGATCAGATTTTACTACCGGTTTCTTTTATTCAAAACCGCAAAATCTCGAACTTTAAGACCATCTTTCGAGGTAATCCCATCTGATTTCGAAGTTAAAAATTATATCAATCAATTCGTCTGGTGGGTCAGTAATCCTCTCTGGGACTTAATATTGTCCTTTGCGGTCGATCAAAGTAGAATGACTCCTTAATGATATAAGTTCCTCAGACCGTACTATTCTACCTTTCATATTTTCTACATTTGTCTGTATTCTAAAGGGTGTCCCGTTGATAACAATAATAATAATAAGTCCTGTGACCGCCACCGGCTGGCGGGCGTCGCTGTAACGAAAAAGAGGATTAAATGCCGACTGATTGCTAGTTGGTATGCTGGGGTTTGGCATATGAACTAGTTCAGTTGTGTGGATATGAACACGGGTTTATTGTTAAATCCTACTGTGTACATATTGTATGCTATACATTTTTTCTTTGTTTTGTTACGTGGGGAAATCCGCATAGGACTTAGCGGTGCAGAGTCGGTCGAGTCCTCCGTGTAGGGCGGTTCGAGTACTCGAGTATTCCAGTAGCTAGAAATTTGGACCGAGTCGAGCCGAGAACCCGTAAGGCCATAGCTACAGTGGACGCGTTTTCGCGCAAACTGAAAATTACGCGAAATTCAGAGATATCAACAGTGTTGCCGGGAAATAGGTTGCCGTACACTATTTGTAGTGGAGGGGGTACACGCCACGCATGCGCCTGATGACGCCGTGACGTCAAACCAATCAACGCCAAGATAGGTGTTGGCTCCAAACCAATCGACGCCAAGGTTGGTTCCCTCTCCCCCCGGAGACTCCTCAACAATCTAATTCCCAGCAATTCTTGATATCAATGACGAAACCGAAATGGATCACACCCATGAATGTTTTTGTTTACACAGAAACAAAATCACGGCCAAATCAGTAACCACGGCCTAAAGAACCAAGTAGCCCAAATTCTTTCCAGCGGATCGAAAGAATCGAGTAGCCCGAATTGTTTCACGCAACTTGAAAGAACCGAACGGCTCGAAAGATTCGAGCAGTTCGACTGTTTCGAGCGGCTGGAAAGATTCGAGCAGTCCGACTGAGCCGAATAATCTACGTGGACATCAGTTTTTATCAACAATAATTAAACATTACTTGATTAATAGTATTTAACGTTGTTAAACATTAAAAGGGGTCCTTTTATATTATCATGTAAGCAAAGTATATTAATGTGTTTTTTTTCAATTATCAGATTTAATACAGCTAAATATAGTCGAAACTGTTAATCAATGTATCAATGTATTCGCAATGCAGTATTTCAAAACAGGTTTCTCTGTTGAAAAGTAAAGATATACAAATATGTAAAGCTAAATTATTTTTATGTATTATATACGAAAAGGATTTCGAATATTTTATTGAATAAAAGGATTAAAGAATAAAGCGAGGACTGTAAATAAATTCACAAATTCTGTATACAAATAATATACTAGCTTAAGGTACCCCGCGTTGCCCGGGCTTCTTATATGTATCTCTACATACCTAGTATAAAATAAAGTTTCCGGTAGGTGTCTGTATGTTCGAGCTAATCCTGAGAACCACTGGACGGACCGCGATGCGGCCCCCACTACCCCATAGAGCAGGGCTGCACAAGGAGCTGTTTTCGGCGCGTAGCGGCAAGCAACCCGCCTGTCCTGTTGCTAAGGTTAGAATCGGCGAGGAGAACTGCAGTAGTGTATGTGCGTGCTCGTAGGCTCGTAGCGTAAGTATATATGGCTGGGTTCAAGTCATACCAAATTCACGTACACTAATGCAGTTCTCCTCACCGATTCTCACCTTAGCAACGGGACAGACGGGTTGCTCGCCGCTAGGCGCCGAAAACAGCTCCTTGTGCAGCCCTGCCATAGGGCATTTTCGAGAAATACTTCACTAAAATCGTCACTGTTCTTCATTTGCCATAGGTTGATATTTCATGATACGCAAACTTTCGTCCAGAAATGCTCTTTAAAATGGTAAAAACCGCATCACAATCCGTCCAGTAGTTCTCGAGATTAGCGCGAACAAACAAACAGACGCCTACCGGGGACTTTATTAAATGATATTATTTTATACTATGTAGAGATACAGTATCGATCGACACTACAAGGAAAGCCGATGACATCAAAGTTATCAATGAGGGTTCGAGATGCTGCGTTAAAACGACGGGAGGCATTCGTTTTGACGAGTCTGCGTAGCGTGCATCGAAAAGAGAATTCTATTCTACGAATATCGGGAAGTAAATTATATATTATATTATACGAACAGTTTGTATGTCGTTTATAATTGCTTACAGGACTGTTTGAAGAACAGAAAATTGTTATGTGAAATTTTTAAAAGCGACCGATCTATGTAATTGAACCTACTTCCCGCAGAGTACTAAGCCCAGCTTCAATGCAACAAAGATACTAATCCCTGCAAGTTTAGTGCAGTTCAGAAAGATAGACGCGATCCTCGTCATTTGGGTACCTTTAAATACTATCCATCGCTGTTTGGATTTTGTACTTGCACGGTATATAAAACAAAATCCCACGTAAAGGTTAATAAACAATTAATTGGAGTGATAAAACAAGGTTTTAACTGGCCCACTTATTCAATTAGTGAATCCGACAAAGCGTTACTCATTTCAACTGCAAATTTGATGTCTCTATGTTTGATTTCCAAAACTCTGTAAAACTTTTTTGAAAAAAATATATACTGCTTTCATTAATAATTTTAAATTAAAAGGTACTATTAGAGAATGAAAAAAAAACACTTGATTATTTTGAAATCCGAATTTTTTCTAATATTATTCCTCAGAAATTTCCCTTTTTGTACATATTAAGTAGGTATTATTCAAAGGTTTAATACAACTTTGCATTGTTGTGATTTATTCAACTACACTCAATTCATCCTAAGAGTAACCCTACGTCCCTACCGATTTTCGACCGATCTGCGCAGCTCCCACTACTGCCTACGGATCGGTCCCACACGATTGGTCGTAGCGGTTTCCCTGCTGCTGTCCGTGCCGGTTTCCTACCAATCAATAGTATAGCCGTAGGCGGTTAAGTGGGGAGTTGGACGTTGCAAGGCCTTCTTAGAGTCATCTCTGCGCGGAACAACGTTAGGCGGAAAAGGATCTGTTTTCCAACCACTTCACATGTGATTAGTGTATTTATCATCTACATGGATTCTTGAGTTCAAGGTCATTTCAAGGTTTCAGTATCCTATGTCGTTGAACTCGCCTTGACATCAGCTACTACGCCATGAAGTGAAAAATACATGGTGCCACTTAAAAAAAACTACCAATGACCTTTAAAATAATCTTGAAAGATAACGTCACTCAAAAGATCTATTTATATCATCACATTTGTCCCCTTGAACAATACAAGTTTCCTCTTTAACATTTTCTCCTATCTTCAATCCTAACAAAAATATTTAGGTGCCTTGTTTCGCGCGACTCACCCGGTATGTACTATTAATTACCATAGTATGTACCATATTTCTCTTGCGAATTGTGTTATTTTAATATAATTGGTATAATGCAATAGTGTTCAATTCGTGTTTTATGTACTATAAGATTGTAATAAAAATGTAGAGTTTTATATAAAAAATGCAAAATAACCCCCAATTTTCCGTTAAATGCTACATAGTCATTTTTTGTGTATCGGACAAACTATCGGGAGTAGCTTCAAACATCGTTGGTACTAACCAATATATATGAGGACATTCCTCCATATACAGGGTGTTTGGCTACACGTGGGAATAAATTTAAGGGGTGATTCTAGACACCGGTATAAAATAAAACGAAAATCCAGAATAACGATATTGCGGTTGAGGCTTCGTTTGTTAGTTATAAGCGTTTAATGATATGTCTGAAAGGCAGCAATCCGCGTGCAGCGGTTCGCGCGGGACAAGTTAGGCGAAAGGTCGAGCAGTGATGGTCAAAACTACTGTTGCACGGGGTCACTAACCTCAGATAAGCTACGACGAAATTTACGACAATCGGCATGACAACACGATTCTACGACACTTCATCTAAAATTAAAGGTTATCGGTGAATTACACCAGACCTCCCTACACGCTAAAATAAATTGTTTCCATTATATCCACTGTAGTCCATTGTGCTATCCAGACACACACGCGTAGAAATCACACAAGACATAGAATCACACCCCTCCCCCCAAAATAAAAAATACCAAATTTCCTGCACTAAAACGTGTAAAGAAATTTAAAAAATAACACCGATTGTTGTGAATTTCGTTGCAGCTGCTCTGAGGTGTGTGATCCTGTGCAAAAGTGGTTTTGACGATCACAGTTCAACTCCTCGCCTGACTTGTCCCGCGTGCACCGCTGCACGCGGATTGCCTACTTTTATGCATATCATTAAACGTTTATAACTAACAAACAAAGCCTTAACCGTAATATCGTTATTCTTGATTATCATCTTATTCTGGTGTCCAGAATCGCCCGTTAAATTTATTCCCACATATAGCTGAACACCTTGCATACAGGGTGTCCCACATACATACACAGCCATTCATAAGTATTACAACAATTACTCTGCGGGGAATAGTTGTGAAAGTCATTGCAAATTTATTGAAGAATTCTAACAAATTTTACTTTATTTATTATTTTATATTAAATCCAGAAAATACAGTAGTGAAAAGTATTCAATCTGTACTAAATATGACATGTTGTGCAATTACAGCACGTGGTCTAATACTTATGAACGGCAGTAGAAGTGTCGCCACGACATCTTGAATTTTACAAAAAATTATTTTAGATGAAAGTTGAACTATACAGGGTGTCCAAAAAATGGTGGAGTTCCTTGAGAGGGGTGACTCAGTGAGTGATTTGAAACAACTTTTTAATACAAGCCGTTAAAGTTAAAATACAGGCCGTTAAATTGGAGAATTATTGCCCATTTTCGTGACACCGAGTTGTACTTATGAATTTTCATCTCGGAAACTGTTTATCGTATTGAGTTAAGTTTGCTTTCATTTTCATTTAGAAGGTTTCGCCTATGTGAATAATATTTTTTTTGTAATTGAAAAATCATTTTTTTAACATAGAAAATTATAAACAAACTTTTATTATTCAAATTTCTCCTCAAAGGTCAAGTGAATACAAATTTGAAAAAGATATGACCATATTCCTTTAAATTCTACCTACAAACTAAGCTCCGTTTTAAGATGGAGTTTTTAAAATTAATGTTGCAATGTGCTGTTAAATACAGCGGTGCGCTCCGTTTCAGGTAAGCGAGCCGCGCGTTCCGCTATTACGGTCGGCTGATCGTACTACATACTCGCAGCCCCATATTACCTCAATGGGGTCTAAAAACAATATCGACAGGTCTGGTACCCATCTTAATGGTGTCATTTATACCTGCAGAATAATTTTATTAACCGATTCTTGGTCAATGACACATTTTTTGTAATAATCAAATTTCCGAGATAAAAATTCATAAGTATCTTTTGCCTCTCGACAAAACGAGGCGCAGCAAAGACATCCATGAACCATATAATACACTCAAGAGGGTTGCATATGTACGTACAGTCTCCTTTCATTATGGGCGCACGTTCGAGGCTCGTCGAGCGCTTAGCGAGTAGGTCGCCGCCGTCATTATCTCGTTGAGGGCTCGTCTGGGAATCGTCTCCGCTCTTGGCTTGGCGCTTGGCGGACCCCGAGCCGCATGCCCATATTGACAGGACACTGTATAGTACTATATACTGATTCCTAAGCTGTGGGTCGCGAAGTGTTTTCTGGGAGGTCGTCACAGTTACTTTTAGTTAGCGATTTTTAGCACTTACTTATTTTAATTATTAAGTTAGAATTATATTCTGAAATACCTATTTTTAATGTGTTTTCTTTACCTTATTAAATTTGCTTTACCTTACATTGGAGGGGGAGGGGGGAGGTTATTTGAGTATTAAAAAACGCGATTGCGACTCAAAAAATGTTAGGAAACACTGCTGTAGTATACAATGCATCTGAACGATTTTGTAAAAAATTGCAATAGATAGTTCCTACGAATTTTTGACGTAAGAGAAAAGGTACTATGAAGTTGTTGGCAGGAATACCTGCATGTTACGAAAAGTAACACGTTTCAATTTTCTTACAAAAAGTAGCACGTTTCAATTTTCTTACGAAAAGTAGCATGTTCCATCGTTTCTGACGAATATTAGCACGTTTGGTCTTCCGCCGCGAAGACTAACACATTTTACTGCTTCGCCACGAAGAATAGCACATTTCGTATTGTTGCGGCGAAAACTAGCACATTTGGGAATTTGCGGCGAAAACTAACATATTATCCGGTTTGGCCACGAAGAATAGCACGTTTTGGATTATACTGCAGACTGCAGAAACTATCACGTTTCAGCGCGTGGCCAGTTTAAAATAATTCAACTGTTGAAAATATTGTTTAATAAATAATAATTCCATCTAATCTCCAACAGACAACAAATATGAAAATTTTAATCACGTAGCAAACCGATCAAAGATTCTAGTTTCCTCAGCGAAAACTGAAACGTGATAGCTTTCGTGGCAAACCGCTCAAACGTGCTAGTTTTCGCAGCGAAAATCGAAACGTGCTAGTTTTCGCAGCGAAAACCGAAACGTGATAGTTTTCGTGAGAACGAAGGCAAACGTGCTACTTTTCGTAACGCACGTCGCTTAAAGTGTTTCAAAATAAAACAACCCGTAACTCTGTTACTTTTTGTAGCATGTATATATTATGTACATACGTGTACGTTACCACGTTGGAGAAAAATCTTTTAAATATTATTCTCGTGAGATTCAATGCCTACTGCATTTGATGTACCCATAAGTGCATTTTTTAACATTGTATTACTTATCAAAAGTTTTAAACTCACAAGTTAAAGTGGAGCCAATTAGAGCTGCCAAATACTTGAAATTTAAACTATTTCAATACCTTGAATTTTCGAACTACGTCGACAGCTTTAATGCTAATACTTTATAGGTTTATGAAATAAAATTATGGAATAATATTCCTGATGGAATTAACCTTAGGTATTAAATTAATTGTTATTCATGAGTACATATCGAATTCGGTTAAACCAATCATACCAACTATTCGATTTCGAGTACTTTGTAACGGACTTGCTTTTTTAACATCTTGTGCAAAATAACTTTGTACACTATAATTGAATCACGTCATTCATGTAGCTTCAAATCACTGTTTTGCATGGAATTGTAGTCGAATATATGCGAAAAAAATTCTAAAAAAATTTCCCTATTTTTAGCATCGTTTATAATTATACATAAGTACTCTACTGTCGTAAATATGTAATACATATATATATGCGAGAAGCGTAAGTTATAGAAGTAGGAAATAAAGGAGTGTTTAAAGAGAAGCTGAAATTAAAAAATAAGAGTAAAGTTAAACATAAGTGTAGAAGTAAACAACGGCTGTTCAGCCCCGTTTCGACTACCGTGACCTTAAACGAAGATAATAAACAGAGTTTAAAAAAGGCTTGCCCGCTTCTTCTATGCAACGCTTGATTGTCAACAGACCGATATCCATCGAGGGTCGTTCTATCCGGTCTATCGATTTTTCCTGAAATCCGTTGTTGACCTTAATAGCTGGCTGTCCTCGCTCGACGGCCCAGCTTACCTTCGAACCTCTACCCATAAAGCACTTAATATTGCAGAAACATTGCTACAATATTGCAATTTTACAGATGCCATTGCAATATTTTTACAATATTATGAAAATATTACCGTGCAATGTTGCATTGAAAAAATAGTATAAATATTGTAGCAATATTCTGAGGCAACTATGAGTTCGAAAAATATGTACATGATGTCGCGTGAGTTCTACAGTGTGTTTCTTTCAACTGGATACGCTAGAATATCTTGTATGCCTTTGAAAATATAAAAAAATTGCTATTATGAGAGTTGTTTGGTATGTAGGGGACATTATGTTGTGTAAATATTTTTTGTGTATGAAATTGTCGAGCAGATTTGAAGATCAATTTATGTTTTTTAAATGGAATACTATACACTATTATATACATATGTAGAATGACACTCTGGTGGAAGTATATATTATGTATACACCTACTGTTACAAAACCCTAATGGGGGTTTTTCAAAATGGACCTTGGTTTTTGAAAAATTTAAGTTTAAAGTTTTTAAAGTAACACTTTAAATATTTTAAAACACATACTGGATATTACCAAAAATTTTGGATATATGATGTAAAATTACATTTTGCAATATGATGAAAAATCACAAAAATGACAATATACATATCCATGTCCTAGCAGGATAGATACGCAATAGACATGTAGAGTGAACAAAATAACTTTTCGATACTGTAAGTAACTTTTTCTTACTGACTTAAAATTGTAATATAAACACTCCTTTTGCAGGCGTGGTTTTTCTTTTGTTTCAATCTCTAATCTGATCCTTTTTGAAGTAATACTGATCGTTACTTAGCACTTTTAAGTGTTCCGTTAGTCAAAATTTATAATTTAAGTTCAAAAGTATGGTCGTGGATGATTGTAAAATGAGCAGTCAGGACCAGTTGTAACGTCCCTTCCGATATCAAAAGGTAGAGGAGCCTGGAGTCAAAAGTAAGAGGGGCGAAAGTAACGTTATAAATAGTTGAAAATCTATTACAGAATAATTGTATATATATACATACAATTGAAATACACAGATTCATGTCCCAACAATATAGATATGCAATTAATATATATAGTGAACAAAATGACTTTTCGACACTCTACAGTAACTTTTTCTTAGTGCTTTAAAATTGCAATATAAATGTCCATTTTACAAGTGCCATTTTTTGTATCTTTAATTTAACCCATTCGAATGTAATACTCGAGTAAATAATCGAAAATGAATTCGAATGTTTTCTTAAAGTATATTACAATATCTTCAGTTAAGCGTAAAGATTTAAAAAAATATTATTTTTTTAAGAAATAACCGACTTTGGAAGAAAAGGTATAAAAAATCAACATGTTTTTTCAATGTTACGATTAGATGAATTATTCAATCAAAACATTTGTACGCTTAATTGAAGATAATTTTATTACGAATATTCCCTGAAAATTTTAAGTGAATCCGATAAAAATTGACTGAGTTATTAATTCACTTAGTTTGAAAAATGCCGTTTCGAGATAATCGCGTTTAAAGTTTTGGCAGAAGTTCTTTATGCAACCCTAAGATCGCAGATGTATACAGTCTCCTCGTGGCCAGAGATTCTCTAACTAGTTCTAAACAATAGATAAGCTCATAATTCCTTTTAATAGATATATTTGGATATTTGGACATAAACTCTTCGGGCGATTGACACCAAGTTACCGATGCATGCACTCGGTTCTGAGCTTTGCGATACCTATACAAAATCTACCCTAGCTCCCAAAATTTTTTGAGATCGACTTTGGAACCGAGCAGGTATATTTTTGAGGGCTCAAACATTATGAAAATGCATAAAAAAAATTGCAAAACAACTTTACAGTGGCTTCTCCCTGGAAAAATAAAGGTTTTCTCCGGAATTTATTTGTAAGAAATTATTTGTTTTATCAACTTAAAACCTTGTTGATTGCTTGTATTATATTTGCAGAACATTCCCTATCTTTTTTAAGTGAATATTACAATTTTATTAAAAGTTATAAATGAAGAATTTCCAAATTGGCGGCCATGATATCAGTTGTCCAAGTTGTCTTAAACCAAAAATTCAAAGGGATTATTCATTTATATAGATTATATGAGTGTGGTTATCGTATAAACTAGAATAAAGTTCTTATTTGCAAAATTCGAGTTTTGCAACACAGAAACGGTAACTTCAAAAATAAAGGCCACAGGTAAAAAATTATTGCAGCGAATTTCCGTGGAACCCAAAAGAATCGGTAGATTCTCCGCTTTAAAATGAGCTTAAGATAATGATGTTTCGGTCATCTCTCGCAGAGATACATTTGAGGAAAAATTGGAATTTGTACAATTTTTAAGCATATATTCGAAAGGATATAGTACAGCGAAATGTTAACTGAATCGAAAAAGCAAAAGATGCGTCTTAAAGAGGAAAGATTGATCTTTCTATTTTTTTTTCATGAACGATTTACGATGCGTGTATGTCTTGCTAGAAGCAACTAAATTAAACGAACGATTTTTGCTTCAAAATTGAATAACTGGGCCACAAAAAATGAATTACTCTTTTTTTACACAGGAAAGTGGTCGCTTTCGACTGGTGTAAATGAAATCTGTGTAAAAAATTTCACACTTCCCGTGGAACATTGCAAAATCAAATAAATTTTTTTAAAATTGGCCAAGTGCTCTTTATACCTCTATAACTTTGCTGAAAAGCGATACAGTTAAAATCTGAAAAAAACAGCTGAATGTAGAGATTCCACGCTTCCAAACGATATTTTCAAAATATCGATGGAACTATTTTTGCCGCAGTTATGACCATATGAACTTGCCCCTATTTTTCGGGTTTCTAGAGGTAATCCTTTAATTGAGGCAGTGTGACCCACATTAAAATTAAATTTCTTTCTATTTTATATGATTAGTAGAGCCTATTGGAATATGTTATTGTTACTAACTCAATTTCGACAAAAATGTGGGTTATTAATCTGAGGAGTGTATTTTATTGGGATAGTAACATTCAGAGGCAGAGGAAATGGGAAAGGCAGACGATGGGGAAACAAAATGACGAAAAATGGAGAACATAAGGAGTGAAGGAACCGTGAAAAGCTCCAAGAAGATTGCATTACATGAGTCGGAAGAAAGGAAATGTATAAATCGCATGGAATACGTTGAGAAAAAAAAATAGGTTAAATTGACTAGTGGAAAGGTAGAAAGCATGAGCGAAATGCAATAGGTTGAGAGGAAAAGAGCAAAAGGAAAAACAACTAAAACATTCGAGGCATGCTGTAGAATCATTAAGCCGGGTCCACATATGTTACAGCACCGCGTGCCGTTACCGCGACCTGTTACCTATCTCAGGCTGTCTTGGCCCCTGCGACGGCCATAATGCTCGAGTCACCTCAGGCGCGTACCACGTGAACCGTGCGTGGCGCGTTGACAAAACAAAAACGCATCGACAATTATGCTCTCTGGGACGATGTGGAAACCTATTGATACGAATGTCGCCCTAATGTGCCACGCGCGGTTCACGTGGTACGGGACTGAGGAGCTCCGAGCATTACGGCCGCCGCGGGGGCCAAATTGCGCAGCGGGAGGAAGAGAGCGTTGCTTCTGAAAATCGGCCCAAAAGAGCACTTAATTCCCAAGCCTGACCTAGCTAACCGGTCATGGTAACAAATGTAAACAATGTTCTGTTACTGCATACTGTGACTTGTTACTTGGTTCGACCGTTACGATGAATGTCAGTAAAATGACCCGCTCCAGAGGAGCAAAGCGTTACCTTTTGAATTTAGATTCGACGTTTTGGTGTGCCAAGACTCGTTACCATCCGCACGAAACACAAACATAATTACATATGTGTATAAGTGTTTATATTGGCCGTTAATTATTGTTTGAAAGTTTATGTCCGATAATAACGTCGCATCACTATAAACATTTCTTGTAGCATATAATTCTGCTTGCCATCATCTTCGCGAGTTCTTTAATAATTATAAATTTAGGCTGGTGCAGCCACTTTTAACTCCATGTTTTCGCTTTGATAGTCTACAGACAACTGGAACGCAATGAAGTAACATTGGAGAGTAATGGATGCCGGTAATAGTAAACAGATTGGGAAAGGCGTCCTGCACCGAACCACGTTACCACTAAATACAGTAAGGCGGTAACAGAGCAAGGTGCGGTAACAAATGTGGATGCGGCTTTAGAGAAAAAGGTGTATGAAGTGAACACGGGACTGTATACAAATAAAACAAGATGGAAAATAAAACGATAATGGAGAATGATATAATCACAAAGCCACCTAAATCAACTAGCAGTACTAATTTAAATGAAAGTTAAAAAAAAGTACTAGGGACTAGACGACGGAGAAGGATAAAATTAAACAAATGAAAAAATATTGGAATATTGATTTGAACCCGCGCAGATTTCATAATTTAGTAAAAAGTAAAAGGAAAAATATTTCCGATAATTTTTTATAATTTCTGAAGTGATAAATACGATATCCAATACATTTAACAACAATGAAGAAACAATTATTTAAGAAGTAGCGAAGAAATGACAAGAAGGGACGGCATTTAACTTTGAAATAAAAATAAACCGAGATATTAAAGTGATAAACGACGGCGGGGAAAAATGTATCGATACAGTCAAGTATGTATATACATATACAGGGTATTAATAGAAATGTGGGACATTTTTCCAGGATCGGTTCTACTCATTAAAATAATAAGATTATAAGCATTTTTATATTCCGTAAACCACCGGCCCGAAATGCCTATTAAAGGGAAATCGGCAGACTGGGGCATTCATCAGTTGACCTAATCATTCATATCCTTTCCTTCTCGATAATGCCACTTTATTAGGCGTTTCAAAACTGAACATTATTGGACATTCGCGTATACCAACTTTTTATACGTAGTATTTTGGTGAGTAAAACCGATCCCGAAAAAATGTCCCACATATTTATAAACACCTTTTATAACGTATGAGATAGTTTGTGGACAAAAGTACGAAAGGGAAGTAATGAAATTGAAGTTGGGATTTGGTATTTATTTGCAAAAAAGTACATATATCTGTAAAATAACTGACTTAAGAGGTCACCGCAGTCAGGAAGGTCAGAAAAAGAACGATTCTTTGGGAATTTATTTCAGAAAGTACATGCATATGTTTATGGCTTTTGTATTCAGATGAGGGACACTTTAACATATTATTTTATTATTTTTTGGTGTGAAAGTATTTATTTATTGCAAAATTACAATTGATTTCCCGAAAGCTGTTTTTAGAAATACGTTTCGCGGTGACCAACATTATTCGGAACTGGGTTACCTAAAATCAGAAAACGAAGAAGATTTAGGTAGTACAATAGTTTATCTAGTCTTTAACTAGAATAAAATATTAATCTGAGACAAAATGGATGTTACAGTGGAATGATCGATTTTCGTAGAAAAAAGCACTCATTTTTCATCCATAAAATAAAAACTATGCATTGGAAAACCAAATGCTTCGATTGAAGACTAAATTTGAGTGTCTAGAAGAAACCTGGAAAGTTTCAGAAAGATTGGTAAAGCGGTTCTTGAGAAATCGTGGTCGCCGCAATCCAAAAAACCAATTTCGGGAAATCAGTTATAATTTTGCAATAAATAAATACTTTTACACCAAAACAAAATATAATAACCTATTAAAGTGTTCGTCATTTGAATACAAAAACCTTTGCATAAAAATATGCATGTACTTTCTGAAATAAATTTCCAAAGAATCGTTATTTCTCTGACCTTACTGACTGCGGTAACACCTTAAAGTGCAGGGCAAGGAAAAAAATGGGATATGCCCAGAATATTGAAGAGAAACGAAAAGAAAAATAAACATCAAACGGTTCAGACGAACATGGAAGGAAAGTGGCATGATACGTGAGAGGGAGATAGAAACACCGCGATCAAGACAGAGCACATCGAGGAGAAGGGACCTAGGAAGTGCGATCTGGGGGGTGGCTGGTTTGCCGGTGGCTGCATCGATCGTCCCTACTGCGCTGTAGAGCTCCCGTCGCGCGTACGATGCGTCCTCTGTTCCTAGAAAAATATCATAAATCTCAATAACACATTACTCGATGTAGTTCACGTCCATTTTTGCCGTTGCACTGTTAATATGCGGCATTTGCACGACTACCGCGATTAAAACTAATAAGAACGTTAACACAAAAGTCAATTACTTGCATAGTTGGAAATCCATGGATGATTGTAATATCTTTTAATTCTCTCTATTAGGTAGCAGAATTTCTTACTGGGTTTACTGCAGTGAATGTAACACTTTTTGCACACAGATATTATTATTAAACACATAGATAATATTACAACATTATAATCGTTTCATTACTAAATACGAAATATTCGGTGTCATAATATATATAAAATTGTAAGATACAAGTGTGAAATTAGAAAATGTAGGTAGAAAAGTACTTCAAACAAGTTTTGAGTACATGTTGTCTTACGTTTCTTTTCAGTATTTGCGAGTTTAAAGTCTGAAAACAATTTCAGTTCTTGGTAACTTCAATGTTTTGCAATTAATTGCCAAAACATTTGATTTAAAAGGTTATAATATTTTCATTAATTATTAATAGTAATCTCTTAGAAAGAGATATATAGAACAATCAAAAGAATGAAGACTTAATATTTGCAGAAGAAATATTTATAGCTTTTTTATTTTAAATAAATTTAATAGAAAACATTAGGCGTTATTTCTACCTTAAGGCAGTAGTACATCCATAAATCGTTTTTAAAATTAGAATTATTATTTATAAATAAAGCTATAGCTGTGTTCCATGATACATACTCTAAACATGGCATTTGAACAGGGTTAGTAGCGATTAATTGCAGTGAATGAAGGGGGAAACACCTACAGGAGCTGTGGTTATGTGTGCGTGACTGATGCAGGCGCAGTTCGTGCACACATAACCACCGCTCCTGTAGGTGTTTCCCCCTCCATTCATTAGCACTTTGCGGCATGTGCTTGAAATGCATACCTTTTATAAAATTTATAACTTGCAAAACGATTTGTAAGGAAACGACACATTTTAAAACTGCTCTCGTACTTGAAAGTGGTTCAGGGAGTGCTGCAACTTACTCTAACAAATAGAAGGTGTCAAAACCAAACAGATACAGCACCGGTTTTCTAGAAGCCTGATTTTCACCTTTGTTGTATTCCTGGAAATACCACTTTGCGTCCGGCCAGGATCACTAGTGCAACGGAGAAACAGATGCATACTTCTCCATTGCACTACTAAGATTCAGGCCGGTCGCTGCGACCTGTCGCAGCTAGAAGATCCCGTCTTTACCTTCGATAACTGGGTGTAATACAGTGTTCTTGAACTTCCGTATAAAATGGAGTAGCCGATTCTAAGGGCAATTCAAAACCATAAATGCTAGGTGACCATAAGGTCGCAACGCAATAGTTAAAGAGACATTTAGCGAGCGCGAGTTGGCAAGCCAGGAACATTTTGACGGTACGGCTAGCTCAAGTTGATCATTCCCACCTTAACATTGAATGCAATGGGAAATGCACTTAGACGGCTTTGAAACGATATTTCCCAACACTTAATGCTGTGATGTATCAATATGCCTGAGCGACGGCAAGAAGTAATAAGGCAACGAGGTGGTAATACTCGCTTCTAATCACACACACACGCACACGCGCGTGCACTCGGGATATAAGGTCCACCGTGCAACCGACTTGTAGTGCACCTTAAGTAATTCTAATGCCGACGGCATACTTTTCATTCAAAATACAATAAATCCGCGAAAAAATGCACATCAATTTTTAAGGGGTTGTTGTAAAGGGGAGGCTTCCATCTTCAAAATCATGGTGATTCGAGTAACGAAAACAAATTTTTAAACTTTGTACAGTCCTTTGATTTTTTAATATTCCTGAGAAAAAATATATCTTGATTTTCTTGTCTGACCTTCTAATGTAAAAGCATCTTCGGGGAAAGACAACTTATGTCAGTGAAAGTAGAGGCTCCGGCCGTGAAAATGACCCCAGGAGGATTAGTTGATGATTTTCCTTCAAGAAGTTATAACAGTTCAGACTATCTTGCGGTGAAAATGTTGTGATCCGTTAATTTTTACGTCGAGTATAAATGTATTTATATACCATTTGATGTAAGTTGTACTTTCTGTATGATGTTACTGGTATATATCGGTTTGTAAAAGATAAGTTTTAAGTAATATATATTTTTACTTTAATGCAAGAATACCTACATCGTTTACGCAAATTTCTTTTTCTTTTAACTGCATAAGTTGAGGTCCGTTTTTTATTTATTAATTGAATATGGCGATGCATATTTATATAAATGTAAGCAAATATATATAAACCTGTTAACAGTCATGACTGAAAAGGGGTGTATTTTTTATGGAAATAAATTGAAACTGTTATTAGAAATAGAGCATTTGGTTGCTCAGTATTGTATGCTTTTAATGTTATAATGAAAGGTATTATTATTTATTGCTACAAAAATTGCTAACGTAATGCAACAAATCAATGCACAGATTGCGCTTCAACGTAGCCACTAGAAAAAAAGCAGGTACATATATACTACCTTTCCACATGGATTGACGCCGTTTCATCGATTTCCATTATTTGCTAAAAACAAAAGCAGGTGTCGAGTCGGTGTACAAAGGCAGTGGATGCCGCGCAATTTTGTATGGTCGTGTAGTATCGTTTATTGCAATT
Organism: Andrena hattorfiana; assembly: GCA_944738655.2. Lineage (NCBI taxonomy): Eukaryota > Metazoa > Arthropoda > Insecta > Hymenoptera > Andrenidae > Andrena > Andrena hattorfiana. Next base: position 27,107,589 of record OX122889.2, read on the forward strand.
GTTACATGAAACTTGCCTCAGCAAAGTCAATAACTTTGGAATCAATTTATAATAAATACAGAGTAGTTTCGGTATTCGTGGTAATAAATATAATATGTTATTTCTTTTTGAGAATTTAAATTTCTCATATAGTAATTATAAAGCAGTTCTAGTCGTGAGAATGTACTACTTAGTACATTCGGTAATTATTTACTTTAGGGTTTCATCACTGATTTGAATGAAACTTAGATATGTTGATGGGCGCATGATTTTGAACAACTTTTTCCTATACAGTATACATGTTACCGTCACTCGGCCTTAGTTTCCGAAATATTCGCAAAACATATTATTTACGAGGACACATGTGGTCACGTGAGTCAAAAATGTGTGAATTTACAGAAAATAAAAAGATACTGTCACGCGTGAAGATGGTGATGTGACCTGATATGCTCAAATCAACGATGACCCGACTCATTCGCCGCGGGTACGGGTGGGTCGGATAAGCGCTCGGTAGCGTCGGGCGGGTATTGGCGGGTTAACCGCGGGTTAGTGAAAGTTCGGGTCCGAGCGGTTCGGGCGCATCGAGATACAGTCGGGTGACGGGTGAATCAAACCCGCCCGTTGCAGTGCTCTGAACCGTACACCATTTAGATTGTTGAAGAATTAAGCATAGTATTTTCTATTTATGTAAACAATTTTAAACTAGCAATAAGGACATGAAAAGGATTCCTGAGGGTATCGAAAGTAGTTCGAGGTTTTACGTTGATGAATCCAATAATCTTTTATTGTGAGAACCTTGGCTATTGTCCTTTAATTTAGTGTATTGTAGAACCATTCTCAATGCACATTTAAAAATGTGAAATAAAATTGAAGGTGGAATAAAGAGTAACGAGATTATAAAGAGAAGATAATCAGGTCGCTCGTTTGGTATAATTTGAGTCCCATTTTCATCGTCTCATTCGCTTAGACAATACAATTAATTGTAAGACATGTGATATCCACTACCAACCCACCCATACCATTTTTTTTAATATGGGCACCTCTTAGCTCGGGACGAATGTGCGTACGTGAGGGCGATTGGTGTCGGAAGAAGTCCTTCCGACGAGTAGTTTTCGCCAGGCCATTCGACATCGTGCGTTGAGTTAGTTGTGCATATTCGTTCCCTATGTTTCTTTTCCTAAATATATATGGGTCATTCCACGTCAACTGGATCACCGAGTCCAAAATTTGACGAAACGTAGACAAACGTGTGAGGGTTTAAATTGTTCGTCTACACATGTACGTTCGAAAGAGATAGTTGGGAGATAGTTTCGTAATACTATTAATAAAAATTCGGAAATGATTCGAACGGCTTGAAAGTGCAGTGATTACGAATCTGAAGTGAGAATTGACACGAGTCGCTGATTACGAATCTGAAGTGAGAATTGACGAATTCAAAATGGCGGATCCAATATGGCAGTTATGCACGCAAGATCTTGTTCCAAGGAAATGTAAGTTACCCGAAATGATTGGGAAAATATTACTCGGGGTTTTTGAGGTCACTGCCCTAGTAGCATTTCTGGTTGGCCCACAGTTTCCCCAAGTTGGGAATTAGTTGGCCATCCAAATGCCAACCAGAAATGCTACTAGGGTGTTCACGTATCTGAAGCCAGCTTTTCAAAATTCAAAATGGTGGATGCAACATGGCAGACCAAAATTTTGAAAATGTATCAATAATCATAAAAATATACATGTGAGGGTTCTTTGGTTTGCTAGTTACAAATCCACTGGCAGATTTTCAAAATTCGAAATGGCGGATGCAACATGGCAGACCAAAAATTTGATAATTCTGAAAATTTTCATAAACTGCACACAAACATATTCCTACTCCTGTTCGTATGTTCAACCAGCAACAGTGGCCGTAATGGAAACACCATTTCTCGTTCGATCACCTAAGTTTAAGCATCACGGGGCAGGTACTGGGGAAAGATGGGTGACCGTTTTTTTCCTGGTGCGTCGCTTCTGCTGGCATCCTACGGGTTATGGTTGTATCGCGTTCCCCCTCGGTTGCGGCGAATGTATATAATTCGTGAACCTCACGGCACCCCTATAGCCAAATTCCTTACGGTGAATCCCATCGAGTCCCACAAGCGTGGTCTCTTCAAATTTTCTTAACTGCTTTTCTGGCCCGTCGTGGTTGGTTCATCGCTAAGAGAGTCCAGCAGCTGCTCCTCCACACACCATCTTTTTTCTTGCTTGATTTAAATTGCTGCTATAGAAGGAAACTCTGAGGCGCAGTGTGCCCGTCAGGTTGGACTTTGTAATAAACCGACACTTAATATCTGTCCGTGTGCTCAGCAGCCCACAAGCAACGGCACACGGACAGCAATAGGAGGAAATATGCTTCTGTGCAGCAGTGCGATGGGAAGAAAGTGGAGGACGACGATAGGAGGGAGAGGAGGGAGGGGGGTGGGGGGGGGGTCATTGTGTGGGGTAAGCATTTTTTGTCCCAAGTCCCACGATCCTGGGCATCACTGAATACGCGTCTCAATTTACACTGAGGACAATTGTTACCATTAGACTCATTGTGACTAAAAATAAAGAAACGTATTTCTTTTTATTTAGGCGGATCGTGTCTTCAAAATGAATGGTTGCTGAAGGTGGTAAATCATCGAAGGCAGTTCAGAGTACCATCAAGCAGAATGTCGAGAGTAATAGAGGGAGTGGATGAATGCCCCATCGACCCGGGGCTAAAATTCGGCACCACTTGAATGCGAAAGAAAAAGGTTGGTTCAAATCTGAGGAGGAACTCTACATGCTTTTAACTAGTTACGTATACAGAGTGTTACAAAGTTAAACGAGCAAGTTTCACCAGTATACCCTATTAATTTAAATAAGAAAAAATGTTATATACCCATAGATCTGCAAACGCTTTAGGAAAAAGTTATGACAAAAATATGAAACCTAAAGGTAATAGCACGTTTGCTGTTGTATACAATAAAATGTAAGAAAAGGCCAAATTTATGATGACACGTTACTGGGACCTTATTTTTTACCGGAAAGACTGACTACATATTCGTTTCCAAACTTTTTAAACAACGCTTTACCAGTATTTTTAGAAGAAGTTCCGTGCTTTTATTGCCAACGTATGTGGCTGCCCAGCATATTACGCGAAACTTGTTCGAGCATTCATGCTCAACAGACAAGTCCCCACTTCTCGGTAAACGGTCCCCTAGTAGCATTTCTGGTTGGCCAACGGTAGCCAACAGTTGGGAATTAGTTGGGATATAGTTAGTGTTTTTGCCTACAAATTCCCAACATAGAGCCTACGGCAAAAAAATTACGACAATGTACCAACGAATATTGAATGTTGGGCCTACAATTATTATGGTTGGTTAATTAACAAAAAGTTACAACAGTGTGCCTACGAATATTCAATGTTGGGCCTACAATTACTATGGTTGGTTAATTAACAAAAAATTTTCAACGATGATTAAATGACATCTTATAAACGTCAGAAAATTTTATTATATTCCCTGTTATTATATTCCAAGTTGTGATTTTTCTTTTCTTATTTATAAATACGTAATGTATTTATGTATGTGAATACATAAATGTGAATACATAAATAATTGAAACGAATGTGAAATTTTAAGGAATTAGTCTAAAGGTCGAATGATGATATTTTCTAGAATATTTCGCGTCACTGTACAGTTTTTATAAAATATTAATACTAGTTATGTAACTAGAAATTAGAAGTGTTTACAAGGAAATGTGTTGGGTAAATGCGAACAGCGGTTGCTTCGTAAGCGGAAAGTTTGGGTTCGATTCTCCTCACCCGCGATTTTTTTTTCTTAAATCAGACCTGAAAAAGACGTGTTTACAACGTCTTTTGAAGATCTTTAAGACGCCTTCTGGACGTCTTTAAGATGTCTTTTGGAAAGAATATAAATAATTGAGCAACAGTAGGAAAGCCTACTTTGGCCATCTGTTGTTGGCCCAACCTGAACAAAAAGTGCCAAATCTAACCGTTGGCCAACTATTATTATGTGCGTGGCCCAACTGTATGCCAACAACAAATGCTACTAGGGTCCCGTAGTGGGGTATCCTGTTAATTAGATGGATTTCAGTAGGTAGTGTGATAAAGTCGTATAGTATATTTTAGTACAGATTTGAGATATGTGGCAATGAAGGGGTAAAAAATTTCAATTAAAAAATTTGCGGTCCGTTTATGGCGGGGTCACGGTGTAACCAGAGGAGTGTTCCTTGCCGGCTCAGCCGGGGATGTCTCGGATCCATCGAATGAGTTACACACCCGCGCTAGTTGCTGTTTTATATAAAATCTTTAATTTCGCTCGGCGAGAGCGTCGGTATAACGGGACTTATTATGATTATGCGGGCATAATATTAGGCGGCGACATAATACTCTCTAATCGGGCTATTGTGATTTAGATAGCCTCTTTTTAGTTGATTTAGACGGCTAGAAATATTAGGGCGGCGGGGCTTAATATTAACGATGGGATTTTCCCCGGTGGAATAAATCTCGGCGGCGCTCGGCTAACGTCCGCGGTTTTCGGCGCTAGTCGGTCGTCACAACGGCCGATCCGATCGGCGATTCTGGGCGACCGCCGGCTCTCTGCCAGACGAGCGGAGAACTTCGGGCGGGGGGGGGGGGGGGCTGGCACATTATTCACTACGTAGAAGCGCGTAAAAAATTATCCGTCCCGTGAGACCCGCTGCATATTTATTTTGGCCGCTGGGGGACTACTACCTGCAACCCAGCGGTTCATCGCCATCTCGGATTGGGTTGATGGTAGGGCGCAACCAAGAGTGGCCCAGTACTAAGCGATCAGGCATTCGGGCGCTCTAGAACTTCCCGCGGAGGAGGAATAGATACCAAAAATAGAGCTCGCACATAACGACTCCAAATATATGGCAAAGGTACGTAGCAAGCTGATTACCGTCCCTCACGGCCCCGATCTTATGCCCCGCGGTGCGTAAAACTGCCGCGAGAACGTTTATCGGGGCCGTGGCCGCCTATCAGCCGCGGCGCGAATCAGACTCCGCGGGCCGTCGAGCGCGGTGGAAGCTAATGTCTATATCTTCGATATTTTTGCGAATTTCGGTCCCCAATTTTCAGGAAACATTCATGACATATCAAACACTGAAAATAAGGGAAAAAATGTTTATCTTTTTGGCATATTTGGGTATATGCACTCCTCTTAAATGTTTAAAAAATAGTCCTCGAAAATAAAAATTTCACTTTTCTCGTTCGCCTTCATAAATAAAATGTGTTCGAGAAGCATTTAACCTTTAAAAATTTGAGGGAAAAAAGTTCTTTTCTAGTTTTTCACACTTTTTTCAAAAACCGTTTGTCGCACGGGAAAAATTAATACAATATAAAAGTCCGGATCTACAACTTTTGTTTGACATATTTTTTTTACATAATCAATAACTTGGAGGATATTATATAAAATCGACTTTTTGAGCTGTTAAATAATTATTTAAATGTTCAAGAGCCCAGGGGCACCTTTTCCCGTTATCCGATCGGGCTCAAACTTTACACAGATTTTTTTTAAATTATTTAGAACTATTCTGGAGGGTGCCCCCGAAGATAATCTTGAAAAAAATTCTTGCCAAGAGTAAATAAGAGCCACCCTAATATGGATATACGATTTTTTTTGTCTTATTTATACTTCTAGAACATACTGGTGATGTTTGATTTTTACAACACCCTGTATATTTACTCCCCCCCCCCCCTTAAATCTTATGGTGGAACACTTACGCATACAAATAAGATTAAAATATGGTTATGTAGTAACTTACTCTTTCATCACGTACCTGGCATATATGATTTTTCTTTTCTGTCGTCCAAGTAACGGAATAATAACCAGATAAATAATAAAGAGTATTTTGGGTTGTTCAGCAAAATCAAATGGAAATAGAACATTAAGTAGTTTGTTTTTGTTCCGCACAATTGAAAATGTTCGGTTCTTTTATTTGGAATGGCATAAATTCTGTGAATCAATAAAGATTAAATTAACGAGAATATATTTATTTGTAAGTACAAATGAGCAGGACGCGGGATGGGCAAATCTTGGCTTTTGGCCCTGTTTCCTGCGACGATGACGACAATGACCATGATGGCGTATTTCACCGTGACCACGGCTACTCCAACGTCCGCGTCGCCCCCTTCCAGCACTACCAGTAACGATGTTTTCCATACAAGAAAGGTAGATATTCGTTGGATTTGAAATCTATCCAATTTTTTCAAAATGTATACAGCGTGCTCGGTTATTCACTGGTCTCCTCAAAGGAGTGATTATGGAGGTAAAATGAAGAAGAAAAATGTGATTCTATTGGAAGTACAAAGTCATCAGTTAATTTTGCAACCGTCCTCGCGCGAACAGGTAAAACGGCAACAGTGCTTCATGCACGCATTCCGCTACAACCATGCGCCGATACTTCCGCCATCTATGAGCTGATGATGAAAGTCTTTTAGATGCCAGTGGAGAGCGCAGGGTGCTTTTGGCTTTCGCCAGACGATATTAAATTTGACGCAGCAGACGGGGAAGAAAATGGTAGCCATTTTCCGGTCCAGCTTCGGTATTAGGTCACGCAGACACGTTAGTGGCCCAAGTTGAAGAATATGGAGACTTTTTCGTATAACTTTTGAACTATAAAAGATATCGGAATGCAATTTGCGCCGCAAATTGGGAAAAATTATCCCCTATTAATGATGGATAATTTAACATATTTTACGTAACTCAATTCTTCTTTTATTTTTCGTTTATTTGATACTTCCTTTGATACTCTTTATGAAATTTATGCTGTTGATAAACAATAGGCTAGTTGTTTCTGTATCATTACTTTCATAAATTGAAAAATTAAATTTTTATTCAATTATATATTAGTTCTGCAGGCCTCACAATCTAATGCTCTGGGTTCCTTTTTTATCATTTTATCTTTAATGTAGTGCATGCATAGATCGGATTTAAGGGGTAACTAATGGAACGTGTCTTTGTTTGTAGCGGTGTTTGAATTTTTTTGACAATTTTTGTGTCAGAACGTTTTAGCTACTCAACGTCACGTATATACCGGCTTCCGTTTATGCTATTTTCTGGAACGATGCGCCATTATTGCAGCTTTTCCACGCAGGTGGAGAAAAATCACTCCGTACAGGAATATAGCACTGCGGTCAACTCCCGTCATACCTAAAATTTTTTAAATTAAAACCGGTACGAGACCAGTCGACATTGTTTTTTGTCACAATATTATAAAGAGCATTAAATGAAGTATCAAATATAGAGTTTGCAAAAGCTTGTTAGAACTATTTTATTATGGATAAAATATTGATAAAAGAAAAATTGAGTAAACATAAAATATGTTAAATTATCCATCATTAAGAGAGGATAATTTTTCCCCATTTTTGGCCCAAATTGCATTCGGATATCTTTTATAGTTCAAAAGTTATACGAAAAAGGCCCCAAATTCTTCAACAAAGGCTACTAACGCGCCAGCGTGGTCTAATACCGAAGCTGGACCGTGGCATAGGTAGATGTTTCCACGCGAAACGGGATCGGTGCGATCGCACTCTTAAAACGGCCACCGTTTTCTTCCCCGTCTGCTACATCAAATTTAAGGTCGTCGCCCACTAGGCCGAAGCGCGGTGAAGCGAAGCGCGGCGACCACGCATCGCTCATATGACAGAACAGCAGCGACCACGCATCGCCTATATGACAGAACAGCGCCGACGAACATTTCGCTTTGATCGCCGCGCTTCGCTTCGGCGAAATGGGCGACGGCCTTTAATATCCTCTGAGGAAAACCAAAGGACCCTGCGCTCTCTACTGGCATTTAAAAGACCGTACACTTTCATCATCAGCTCACAGATATTGGAAGAAATATCGGCGCATGGTTGTATTGGAATGCGTGCGTGAGGCGCTGTTGCCATTTTATTTGTTCGCGCGAGCGCGGGTTGTAATATTAACTGTTGCAAGAGTACTGGAAATAAGTTGAATGTATACTTATTTGTATTCCTCTGTTTTTTTACTCATTTTTTTTTTACTCAATTCAAAGGCGGGCATCGAAGAAGCTCTAGATGTGATAGAAGCAGCATCGACCGGATCATTGGGTGAAGATTGTGCCGCGACAGCGGGATTTAAGTCCTTACCGGTTGCTGCAGCACTGGATCCTCGGCGTTACGACACGGCACGCCAGAAAGCTGACATGACCGCCCTGATGCTTCAAAATTTTGGCACTGTCGAGGCATCGAAGCAACATGGTAAGTTACGAATAATTATCAGAATTTAGGTAGAAAATAGGTAGAATTTTTTTACACATCTCTCGATTATATTGACAGCTTTTCTTTATTTACCACTCATGTGCATTTGCTGCAGAAGTACTAACAAAATCAATTTAACTAGACAGAACCATCACTTTAAATAATATAAACATTAATCAATCACAAAACCATACACTGGAAATTTGGCTAATGACAATAATAATTTATACATTTTTGAACATTCACTTCAGAATGGTTGGATGAAATAACGTTGCTGCACTTTTATGACTAACTTCAAACAAGCTCGCTAAAAGCCAAGTATAACTTCATGACCGGTTATTTCTTTGTACTCCCAACTGAAATAATGGTGATAAAACAAGTCGTTCTTAATTAAATCACTAACAAAATTGAAAATCTTTGGAATTTTTACAAAGAGAAGCCACAAAGAAATTATTTCGGTTGTCATAAACAAATTCAAAATATTGTGAAAATACAGGTGGTCATTCTACACTACAACGATCACTTTTTGCGAATGATCGAGATTTTTATGAAACTGAAATATGAAAGTAAGAAATTTTTATTTTAATTATGGTATATGCATTAGTCTTTTTATAATTTTTATTATTGGCAGTTATTTTAGGGGCATAAAAAAGATAGAATGGGTTACTGCCAAATTTGAGTTTTAAACGGATATTTCAGTTTTCTTTCATCTTTCTCTCAACTCTTGGTCTTAGAAATCCTTCCCAATCAAAGGCCTTCGCGAAGAAGGGTAAAGGGTACTTTAAAGTAGTAAAACTCTCCTGTCGCGTTATCCAATTTTCGTTCGTTCCACAGTAATCTAAGAGACAGACGTAAAATCGATTTACCCAATAAGCCAAGTACGATGACGGACCGCATTGTCGGCAGTCCAGTTTGAACGATGCACGGTATACCATAGTCTAACCAAATTCCATCGGCTGAAATGACGACGATAGTGCCGTACGTATGCGTACTATTGACGATGAGATCCATTGATCGTTCCTGTGCGGCTTTACAGTTTCATAGACAGAATAATTTTGTAACAATTCGCTAAATGTTAAGGACGTATTCTGCTTATCATAGAACCGAGAAAGTATCCTATAATAACATAGGATTACAAAATTGAGGATCATAAAACCTTTTCTAAAAATGGATGCTGGTTTTGTAGGAATTTGGACTTCTAAATGCAAAAATAACTCCAGATTTACCTACTTTATCACGTATAGCAGTCGAGACCAGCTGGGCGGGGCGAGAGTAGGTACGAGCATCTACATGGTGTCCCAAAAATGAGGGGGTTCCTTAAAATGGGTGATTCGTGGGATGATTGTAAACAACTTTTTCCTTAGCGAAAATATTGTCCAAAGCATCGTTAACGAGATATTAACAAAAAACTCCGACTAATCAGAGCGCGAGCTTTCCGCTCGAGCTCTCGCGGTAGCGTTGGCTACGCGGTAGGCGGCCGCGTTTTTGCTATAATTTGTAAAATAACAAATGAAAAAGACGTAACATACAAAATCGAACGTTCCGTCATCTTTTGTTTGCCATTTAAAGGTCGTCGACCACGCATCACTCATATGACAGAACAGCAGCGACCATGCATCGCCCATATGACAGAACAGCGCTGACGAACAGTTTGCTTTGGTCGCCGCGCTTCGCTTCGGCGAAATGGGCGACGGCCTTAAAGTGAATAACGAATAAAAGATAAATCGAGGAAAATCATGTCAAACGTAAAAAAGACGAATACACCGTTTTTTTTAAAAGCAGAATCGAAAATAATAATTATTTGAAGTAAGAGGACAAAAAATACGTAAATTTTGTTTTCAAATAACGCATAAACGAAGAGGTAATGTAACAGAAAATGTATGACAAGTGATCATACTTGTAGTTCATTATTAAGGTATGACCATATTGTTCCGCGAATCGGCGGTAGAGAATGGTTTCCTACAGTTTTGGGTAATTTATGACTTAGCTGGTTCCGCCTCATAGCAGACGTGAACTCAGGGTTTCGGAAAAGGGAAACAGGAATGGTATGCATTTTCTTCTTTATAGCAACTCGAAGACTTCCTGTTTCTCTTCTCTTCGGACCCTTTCGAACCGAAACACGTGGTGCCTGCTGCCTATCTCGAAGCAATGGGTACATTGGCAGTAGAATGACGGAACGCGGGCTTTTGTAAAAGTGCACGATGGTCCGTTCCTTGCACTTCTGCAAAGCACGTGTTTCGAAAATGTGCTTACTTCTTTTTACCTAAGCCCTGTTATCCTGGTGGGAGTTAACTCATAGTGAAACGAGAGAAACTACTTAGGGATAGAGGAAGCTCCTTGGAAAAAATGCTGTCAGTCAGTTAGCAATCGCGTCAGAGAAGTGTTTTGGGTTTATGTCCAGAACAACGAAGACGCAACTACTGCTATACAGCATTTGCGCGACTGTACCCACGGCTCCGAACGCGAAATGAAAATTCATTTCCACCAATTTTTATAACGTAGGAAGAACGCGTTCCATAAGTGTTACTAGACGCTTCCCCCGCTCCCCAAGCGCGGAAGAAATGAGACAATATTTGTAGGTGTTTCGCCACGTTTGATTCACAATATCTCGGGATCCGAAAACGCAACACAACTGTGCAAGGTATCATTTTAAAGCTCCCAACGTGATCTATTCAAATATATAAACAACATGTCGCAGTGTTTTAGACTAACATTGCTAATTGTTCATAAGGTGAACATTCATATCCGCCGCAAGGCCTTAATTTCCAATATGTTCGCGAAAAACTGCTGCTACTATTATATTGAATTCTGCGTATAAATACGCGCCAGTGAAAGCGTGTGCGTCGGCACGAACACCACCGTTTATCTGCTGTTTCTACAAATACATCGCAACGGTTGAAAACAAAACAAATTATGAAGCTAATGAAGTTTTCGAGATATTCCAAGTTCAACTACATTTTTTTGCGAATACCTCGAAAACTAATACCGAAGGGCGGTAACATGTACCTACAGGGAAAAAGTCAAATAGGCTCAATTTTGATTCAACCGTCAGTTTTGAGCGTAGGACTATGATTTGCAGATGAAAGAGTTGAAACGAGCTAGTTGAATAGTGGCTTCAAAGTGTTTATTTAATTTGTTATAACCAACACAGGTCTATGATATGAAATGTAGCTTACATAATTTTTAAAAATAATGCTGGATGCATTCTTTAAAACTATACTCAACTAGCATATTTCAACTCTCTGATCTCCAAGTTGTAGTCCTACGCTCAAAACTGACGGTTTAATCAAAATTGAGCCCATTTGACTTTTTATGCGTATTTCCAATAATTAATAACTTGAAAACAGAACCTCAAACGCAGTTTGGTCGTTATTGATTTTCATCTTATATTGCCATGTAGAATCCCTCTTTAAAGTTTCTGACACCTGTTACCAAACACCCTGTATAGAAGCACTGATCTTTCTGTTGCATCACGTATTAAGAAACACCGTGTGCATATGTGTGCTCTCTTTTTCACGACTCTCTATTAATGCAATCGAACATTATACAGTGCTTTCAGATGCGTTAGCGAAGTCTCTGTTAATGTCAGTGAACGACGCCGTAGAGACAAGGATTATCGCGTTAAATGCCTCCACGGGTACAGTGATCAACGCGATCTGGTTGGAAAGAAGTCCAGGAAGCGTTGGTGAACCGAAGGTCGAGAGCCACGGGCTACAACCAGGATCAACGCCAAATCCAAATTTACCATGGTTTGAAAATTCTGGGGCCTCCACGGAATTAAGGTTCGGCTAATCTGTCGTATTGATTTCAAAGTCCACTGCATTTGAACCCGTTTCATGCACCCTCTCATAAACTTCTATATGCACCAATTGCTTGAAATCGTGTCACTTTGTGAAGTTTCATCAATATAACAAAACCCTTCTTTTTACCACTCACAAACAAAAACATTTATGTAATAGTCTTGAATTTTGAATATGACACTTGTGTCACACATCTGATTTTCAAAGACGGAGGCTCATTTTTTAAATACGATTTTTTCTTTACATGTTGACAATTGCGGCCACGACTTGCAAGATTAAAATATATTCTTTGCTTTAAATATTACAAATTTCAAGGTAATTACCAAATAATTGAGTGAAATGTCTCATTGAGGAGACTTCACAGATTTTTTATTAGAATTTAGTATTATATAGAATTATATTTTCATTATTTTCTACATAAATATACAACTAATTTTTTAAATCTGTTTCAACCGTTCTTAATTGAATTACGTTAATACAAAAGGTTTGTAGAACAATGAATACTGAAAGAAACAAATGCTGAAAGTAATTCTCAGGTACCTTTTCCACTAAAATTCTCAGGGTCCTTTTCCTCTCCAGATTCTTATTAGAAATGGAGCACCTTTAAAAATACACGTATTAAATAATTTACTAACGTTAAATAATCTTTGTCTTTGCAAAAATTATCATTATGTTTTCTGAAATGTTTTCTATTGTTTTTGTTGAATTTTGCATGCGGAATTTACAAGCGTGAGTCTTTGTGTAAATATAAAGACAAATAAAAGATTTATTTCTTCATAAATCTGATATAAAATATAGTTTTGTTAATAACACTAAAACAACTTTTCTGTAATTATACAGATAAGGATCCGTCTCATAAATTTCAATGACTTTTGAATATGTTGTTAGGATCATGATTCTGGGCAGTTTTTTCCTATATATAACTCCTGCTCGGCTTTAGTCTTCGAGATATTCATGAAGAAACTTTCAAGAGACTTAAGAGCCAGAGCTGTACAAACTAAAATCGGAGGACTCTACGTACGATTCTGGGCGCCGGGTCAAAGCCGAGCGTGGAGCTGTTACGTTGCGAATCACGGCATAGGTGGGGAGAAATTGCAGTAGCATACGTGCAAGCTCGTACCGCACACGCGCGCACACGCTACTGTAGTTTCCCCCACCCATGCTGTGGTTAACAGCGTAAAGCGCCGCGCTCGGCTCTGTTCCGGGCGACGCCCACAATCGCGAAGATATTTCCGGATCCGAGCGGCTCCCTGTGCACCTCTGCATTAAAGAATACTACTTAGGCATTTGAAACGCGAACTAGCAAACAAAACAAATATCGAATAGCTGTTTTAAACCTACATAGGTTACAGCTGAATGTCATAAGTTTAATCTTATTATACCTATCTATTTTAAAAATGACCATAAAGTAGATGATGTTACACGTTTAATAAATAGTGTGTTTATCTGTACACTGCTTTTTGAAAGGCTGAATAATCTCATATGCACGCATACGCACTGAAAGTACCTTTCCGTTTTGCACCTCACCCTTCATACTTTACTTTCATTTTCTCTTCTCGGTAAAAGACACAATTAGTGCAAATAAAGATTTTAGATATCACAATTACTAAACTCTTGTTACCACTTACAATTAATAAATGACACTTTGTTACATTCTGCGTCTTAGTTACTAAACGTTAAAATTGTATTTCATTTATCTTAGGATATGAACAAAACTAATTCGGTATTGCTTTTTCTGCTAAATACGATGACTTTTACGCACATGTTGTGTGACTTCAATTCAAGACAGCAGCAAGTGCAATCATTTTTCCGAGAAGAGAATTAACATCTTATAGGCGCTCCACGATCATTCATCATCCTTCATCATCCCGTATGAGCGTCAAGTCATAGAAACTCGATACGCGAAAATATAGAAATGGAATCGATTTTCTGGTTTAAGAAGTTCCCTCTAGTTCCATCAAAATACCGTACTCATTACGAGTACCACACATTGTCTGAATGTCTCAGTATTCAAAAATTGATATAGAGGATAATAAGATGACTCGTATCTATAAACAGCACTTTATTGGAAAAGATGAATGTTATAATAAAGAACGATATAACGAATATTTAAAATGTATAACATAATAATAAGTTGTAATAATCGCAGATACAAAGTAAAAAGTACAATGTTATTGTTTATTTAAATATTATTCGTTTTAACATTTCTGTACCTTAATTACACAAATATAATGGAAATGCTTTTCTATAAAATGAGTATAAAGAATAATCAACTGTGTACTTACAAGACTGTACAGATAACATGGTAGGAAGTATCAATAATGTTGCTGAGTTTATTTAAAAAGAAGCAACAACATAGTGAATATTTTTAATCAATTAAGAAACATATTACTTACGAATTTAAAAAATATATTCTTTAATAACCATGTACAGTAATTCGTCGTAATAAACCCGACGAACGGGGCTGGCGGCGGGCGTACGACGCGATGCGGACACTATTCCGTGCGGCCGATGCCGCGAGTGAGAATTCCGAATTGATTCCGGTTGACACGAAGTTGCCGTCGACTCTGTCGTTCTCTCACTCTCGACCGAAGGATTCCAAGAAATGGTGGGGATAGTCACCGGGCGTACTACGCATGGTAAAAACGGGACAATAACGACGAATTACTGTATCGTATTAGATATCACAATGAAGAAAATTATCAATAATATTTGCTATCCATAAAAGATGAACATGATTTTCATTTAGGAAGGGGATATAAACGCTTAAACAGATACCAAGCATAATCAATACGCTATCGGTGCACCTTTATAAGCGTTTTGCTGTATCTGTGCAACACGAGAGTATTTACAGCATGCATAGTAAAACTATTTAACTGTCAAATATAAAGTAAAACAATTGTTTCAACTACTATATGCAAAATATACCCATGTATACTTGCAAAAAAAGGTTAAAACCTTTTAAGTACATAAATACATAGTGAATATTTCAGAAAAGTCGTATGATTTTTGTATCGTAGTGGATGGAGCATAATGAGAGGGTGTTCTAGCATAAGGAGAACACCTAAGTATCTTCTTTGTTTTTAATACTTTATTTACCGGTCATATTTGATGTTGCCACGCACAAAATACCTACTCGGTTGAGCGTGGATTCCAATCCAGTACCGGTCCGATTTGGGCTATCGTACGGAAGTGTATGTGCGTATTTGCCCGTTAGAAATTGAAAAGCCAATTAATAGGCTATCGGCCGATAAGCGTTGGCAGCTGAAAAGCCTATTAATAGGTTTCCAGTGAATAAAGTGTTAATGACATGAGAAATGTTTCAAGCATAATGTGAATGATTTCGAAGGAGCAATACCATCGAACCGAAAATTTTATTGCAGTCATTTTTTTTCAATTTGTCTCAAGGTAGGTATGTATGTATCGGATTTTTTCCAGGAAAGCATATATTTCTTTCTGTTGCATCTTGTAGCCGATATGAAAATGCATTGAAGTATATCTGGTCGTGAGTTATGAACTTAAGATGACCTTGAACATAAAAAAGTGATCAAATTTCAAGATATGTGAACTTACTGTTTATGTTATAAATGCTCAAAGCGATGTCCATCGGCAGGGATACACTTTTTAAAACGAGCAATCATGAATTGTGATGCTCTTATGTAATTGTTTCTGACGTGATAACCACAGAAACTCTAATTATGTGATTGATCGTGTATTCTGGACTCTGGAGTAGTAGGGTGTTACCAGTAAGCATCTTCTTTTAGCTTTTACAAAAGAAAATAGTTTAATGGCGTGAAATCCAATGAATGTGCTGGCCAAGTGGTACACCCATTACGTCCAATCAAACGATATGGGAATTTTGATTGAGTACTTGACTAGCTGCTCGTGAATTTCGGTAAGTTTTTGGTGTTCAAGGTGACATCAAAGTCATGACAGAGAGAAAAACATATATGCTTTCCTGCAAAAAACTACCGATGATGATCTTGAAAAAATTCGAACAAGACTGTAAGAAAATTCCCCTCCACGATATTCCTCTTTCAAAACTATTCAAATTGTGCTGTAAGCATTTCTCATATCATTAAAAACAAAGGAGTTATTTGAGTGTTTCGATTATGGTGGGACACCCTATACATACCTATACATAAATATAGGATGTTCCAGAAGGTAATATCAATACCTACACTGCGAGAGGATTCTAGAACTAATTTTAACCAACAAATGTTGCATTAATATAGGTTTGAATCTTACAATCAGTAATTATCGAGATTTTGGTGTTTCAATGTTTCAGTGTTTGAAATTCTTATTTTTCAAGCATACATTATTTTATTAAGTTCATTTTTCTATTAAAAAACATTGTATTAATATTCTTGAAGTATATGCCTGTTTCACAGACAACGCTAATGTTATTTAAACCCTTTAAATCTCTTCATCTGAAATAGTTTGCGGAGTAGTATCTTAGTTATAAGCATAAGCTATTTCTATGCATCTGTTTAAAAAATAAATTTCCATAGATTTCTTGGCAAGATTGGATGAATGAATATTTTCTAGCATGTTCTGAAGCATGGGATGATGATTCCAAGAACATTTTAATACTACAATTAATAGTATATTATAGATTATTTTTTATTTGAAATGTTAAACTGACTGGTATGTATTGAAAATCAGACCTGTGTTAGTACAACATTTTTTATCCACTGTTATTTACTTCCAGAATCCACTATGAAAGTATTTCCACTTCCTATCGTATCATCATGTTCATCATGTATTATGACTCTTGTATCTTAAACATTCTTTAAATCCTTAAAGATCATGTAGGTATTCTGTGCAATATTAAATTGAACAGCGAAACGTCTTCTGTACAGTGTTATTATTCTGTAATTATACTACGCGAAATTTACAATTTGAAAAAATCATGTTAAATAGTGCATATATTGTTGTATTAGTCTTAGCCCCGTTACGCACTTACGAAAAGTTGCCGGCAACTTGGTCGCCAAGAGACCAGAAACCTGTGTTGTTCGCGCAACTGCGTGCGTAAGAACTCATATGTTCCCGTGTACCACGTGATTGCTGGCGACCTGGTCGACAGTGTGTCACAGGGCTCATTGTCATAATAAACAACACTTTGAGATACAAATATTTTTATTCTATTCCAAAATTTAATATAATGAATGAGCTGAAATGCGTGGTGCACACGAGGCGTGGAGTGATTTTACGTCTCAAAATGACTCGGCATAATACAAAAAAATTTTGTTTCGTGCAGGATTTTGTCTTATCGTTAGAAGAAAAGAAATTGGAAAAATAGCCAGATATACGTGCAGTGACTGAAAGACGCAGCATTCATTTGTCTCCTTCTGTACATGCTGCTCAAGACTTAACTGTATTATCTTAAGCCGGGTCCAGATAGAGGTTCCCAACAAAAATTCTGCTTATCTTAGGCGTCTTATTATATAGGATAGTAATGCCTGGCGAAGGCAGGCTAAAAAAATTGTCTTTCATAAGCCTTGAATAACTAAAAGGAAGAATTAGTAGAATCACTTAATTATAATTTAATTAGTTAGTGCAACTGTGTATATATCAAATAGTGAATATTTTCAAAAATATCTAAATATAAAAACAATATTTTAAAAATTGTTTCTCTGATTCACCTTAAGCATTTTGGATTGCATCGACGTGTGTTCACGCCGATATTTTCTGGAAAGTGGTGAAAGTACTGCCTGATGGTAATTTTTCCTTAGAAAACAAACCAAGCTCGGAGTTCGTTTTGTACTTCGTCGCCTCAGCGACAGTTGAACCCTCAAGGAGCCATGTAGTAATGAAAATTTCAATTTCTATATTTTGTATTAGACTTTTGTCGAAATATTACCAATATTGGTGAGATTCTCCGATGAAAATAGTACATCTGTGCTGAAAAATACAAATTGTGACGCTTGCTTTTTTCTAAAAATCGATACTTTCAAGTAGTGCGGAGTGATCGAAAAGACCTGCACGCAATTGCACCAGTGTGAACAGATTTTTGTGATTTTTAGTGAAGAAGCCATTGCGGGGCAATATCCAGTAGGGTGGAACGAAAAAATCAAAATTGTCTTTCAAAATAACTTGTCTATAGTCTTCCAGATTAAGCCTGTAAAAGCTAGTTTCTGTTAAACAAAATTTGGAGGTGCCGTAAAGTATTTGAAGTTTTAATATTTTGTTTTTTAAACATATTTGTAAAATTTTGAATTTGTTAATTTTTTTTTTAGTCTTATCTCACTGTCCAGACCTCTACCGTAGCAGTCTCTGGTGCGTCAAACAAAGCTACAGAACGCTTAGTTTAAACATTTGTCTCTTCATTTGCGTATATATGTATCGTCACTCATTTATCGTTGCTGCTTCCTTCGGTTGTTGAATACTAATCAGATACGATACACGGCCGGGAAATCTAACGAGTAAGTTTCTTTTAAATGGCAGTGCTATCATATAATAAAATAATATTCATGAAATCAATAAATTTTATAATTTGTTGATCAGGTTCAAATTTTGACAGTTTAAATACTATCATAAAAAACACCTTTGGCAACTATTAGAAGTCATGAATTACACAAAAAAATTCTGTCCCTATATTTCGTTCCATCCTAATATATAGGGTGTTCGACAACAGGTGTCAGAAACATTAGGGGGCAATTCCGACTCGGAAACGAAGAATCAAACTTAATTTCGTTTTTTTAAATCATCGTCTTATTTTGGCATGTAGAATCGCCCCCTAAAAGGATGACCATCAGTAAGACTACCCTGTATACTGAAATCTGTTACATGCAAGTGCAGATGAACGCGCTTAATTTTCAGTTATTTTTTGAAAACCAACCACTATACGAAAAATATTATTCCATTACTTCAACTTATTTTGAATCGTAAAATCAACACTTTCTCGTTGTACTCTGAATCCCCCACTCCCGTATTGTCGAGTCTTTGAATATTGATGCGTTCAGACGATAATCGGAAACGCGATTGAAATTCGATTAATCTTCGTATATCGGATGACCGTGAAGTGCCACAGGACCATGAAATTAAAGGAAAAGCAACATATATTGATGGGGTCATTGCACGAAACACGTGTGCACCAAAAGGTCGAAGTTTCTATGGCGGTTTCTGGCGTTTGCCTGTTATCTCAGGTCACCGAAATTCATGCTGTCACCGCCGATTGAATCCTACAGGGGTTGGTGGACCATCCCGTACTTCTCTTGCAAAAGTCATCGGTGGTTGATCTCCTACAGCGTTAACATACGGCCACCAGACGCTCGACATGGGTAAGCAGATATTAAGTTAATACTTTCAATAATAATTGTAATTATCCAGATTTCATTAAATTTCTATGTCTTACCATGCAATACAGTGATTTAAATTTGTTTGTTTAATGGGAAAATCTCTCCTTCGCTTAGTTCTCAGAGTGATTCTAAACATTTGGCCGGTAGTGTATGTTAAGTAGTGCGATTATTTTTAACCCAGCGATTCTATGTATGTAATATATTGAGTCCAGAAGAATTCTTCTAGACAATCACATGTACCACAGACTTTTTTCCAGGGGGGGGGAGGGGACACTTGAGAAACAGTCAAATTGACAGGCGACGATTGGTTGCTTGTTTAAACCCATTTCGTAGCGCCAATTTAATTAAAAATTTAAATTAGAAATTTAAAAATATTCACTTTTTTTAGTATAAACTTAACAAAGATTAGTTTTTAAAAATAAGCGATTTTTTCTCAAATCAGGGGGTAACCCCCCACCCTGCGGACGCCTATGCCCAGCGGAGGTGTTTCTTCTTAGGCGTCTTCTAACCAGATTGAAAGAGAGCATAAAAAGTACGGGAAAGTTATCTACCATCTGTAGTATGTATTAGAAACGGCTATAAGGGAGCACGTTCCGCATTGTGCATATGTGGTCAGCCAGAATAAATCATAGGGATACAGTTTACACACCGTACATTCAAAGTTTCCTGTATGCATCGCATAAGTTCCTCTGTCAGTTATTTTTGGTGGACACTCTCTGCCTGCCGTTTAGCCTTTGTCCGTCCTTTTTTATACGAGTCAGCGAATTATGTACAGGATGTTGAAAAAACGATGGTCACTGCTCTCAGGGATGAATCTACACCTCTGGATCGATGGACATTTGTAAAAAAATTGGTGCAAAATTGTTTATAATATCGAAAATTAATGTTAATATTTTTACATTAGCATATTCTGCTCGTTGCAAGAGAAAAAGTTTGTAAGAAGCCATATGTCGCAAACGAATCGCTAGATCAGGAAAAATTGTTGAAGATTTCGCAATGATTTGATTGTGTACACTGGAGATGCTACGTTCCTGTAGTCCGATTTTCGAGAGTTGCCACCTGAGGCGGGTTTCTGGACGGAGCATGGCTTAAGGAGGAACCAATGGATTGCAACGCCGCACGCAATCCGTAACGTACCATTGGTTTCTCCTTAAGCCACGCTCCGTCCATGAACCTGCCTCAGGTGTCAACTCTCGAAAATCAGACTATAACTACAGCGAAGGGTAGGTGTAACTGCAAGACGGTATGTGCGTGCAGACGCGTACCACGCACATTACTGCAGTTCCCCCACCCATGCCGTGGTTAGCAACGTAACAACTCCATGCTCGGCTCTGACCCGGCGCCCAGAATCGCAAAGGGGTCTCCGGTTCCGAGCGGCTCTTTGTGTACTTTTAACCAACTAGACCAGGCTTATCCTCTAGAGTGCAAATACCTCCTCAAGTTCTGAGACCCGGGCAACAGCCGAGCTCGGATCTGTTACCTTGCTAACCGTTGCCTGGGTGTTAGGACAACTGCAAGAGTGTGTGTGCGTCTATATGTGTGAGGCCCAGCTATATACAGGGTCATCCGTTAAAACTGCAACCTACGCGCGCGCGAACAGACGAAAATGGCAACACCGCCTCACGGACGCATTCCACTACAACCATGCATCGGCCCGGCGTTCGGAGAGTTGCCAGCGACCGCTGAGCAGCGGTAATGCCCGAGCTTTGAAAATTTTAGAATGGTCTCTTTTAAATTAACGTCACAAGGAGCTATTTGAAATTTCCCGACCGGGGTTGAAGAATTTGGGGCCTTTTTCGTATAACTTTTGAATTATAAAAGATATCAGAATGCAATTTGCGCCGAAAAAATGAGGAAAAATTATTCCCTCTTAATGATGGATAATTCAAAATGTTTTACGTTTACTTAATTTTTCTTTTATCAATTTTTTAACCATAATTGTTGTGAACAGCTTTTGCAAACTGTTTATTTAATACCGCATTTAATGCTCTTTTTAAAAATCATGATGTTGATAAACAATACGCTAGTTGTTTCTGTGTCATTACTTTCATAAATTGAGAAATTAAATTTTTATTCAATTATGTGTTAGTTCTGCAGACCTCAGAATCTATTGTTCTGGTTTTCTTTTTTATAATTTTATCCTTATATGCAGTGCATGCATAGATCGGGCGTAAGGAGTAACTAATGAGGCGTGTCTTTGATTGTAGCATTGATTGTAGTGTTTGAATCTTTTTTCTAGAATTGTTGTGTTTGAATGTTTAACCTTTTAGCTACTCAACGCCACGCATATACCGGCTTCCGTTAATGTCATTTTTTGGAACGATGCGTCATTATTGTGGCTTTTACACGCAGGTGGCGAAAAATCTCTACGTACAAGGGTATAGCGCCGCGGTCAATCCTGTCGTAGCTAAAATTTTTGAAATTAAGACGGGTACGAGATCAGTTGACATTGTTTTCAAACCTCATTACAGTAATCCGGGGTGCGAGTGGTAAACCGATCATAAAAGCGGAGCGTGCGGCTCGCTTACCTGGGCCGGGAAATTCTGCACAGCTCTTTGCGGCGTTAATTTGAAAGAGACCATCCTAAAATTTTCGAAGCTCGGTCATCACTGCTACACAGCGGTCGCTGTTAACCCTCCGAACGCTGGGTCGGTGCATGGTTGTAGTGGAATGTGTCCGTGAGGCGGTGTTGCCATTTTCGTCTGTTAGCGCGCGCGTAGGTTGCAGTTTTAACGGATGACCCTGTAGACACGTAGTACGAGCCAGTATGAACGCACGCAGTCATGCAGTTCTCCCGCAGCCCATGCTGTCGTTAGCAACGTAACAGTTCCGCGCTCGGCTGTTGCCCGGGTCCCAGAACTTGAGGAGGTATTTAAAACGCGAGGAGGCGCATTTAAAAGAGTGGTTAGACTATCTTCTACACGTCTTGTTTTGCATTTACACAGGGTGTACAGCTACACGTGGTGTTGGATTGATGATGTTGGAATTCGATTTGAAAAACATGGGATCACACATGGATGAGCATCACACAAAAGTACAGGTTAGTGTGATACTCATCCGTGTGCAATCGCATGTTTTTCGAATCCATTTAAACGAGCGATCGTTTCTCGCTTCTTACTTGCCGAAGGGGGAAGCGAGATGGAATGTTTGCTTGCGCGGCGACGCGGAGCCTTCGCGTGACTGCTCGCGCATGCACGCCACAGTCAGATAGCCAGACTCGGCACGAGCCTTTTTACGCCCCAAGCGAGCTTGCCAAATTCTGCCATTTCTTATAATAAATTTAATTGAGCTTCTTGATGACCGTACTCTGAATTTTTACTCGCAGTTTAAAACAGTTGTAGTACAATTTGTAGTATTTTATATACATTTTTTTCAATAATGCCAACAATGAAAAAACCATTTTGCGCCTCTTATCAACCTTACGCCCTAGGCAGTTGCCTAATTTTTTAGAGTAAAGTCATAAATAATTTCAAATAAATATATTAGTATAAAAAAGGTGCAATTTGGCACGTTCGCCTAGGGTGCACAAAAGACTTGAGCCGGACCTGCGTCAAGCTTCCGTGAGAGCCGTTTTCATTTTGACAATGAGTGCTCACGGCGATCGCGCAGGCCCATCGCGCACGGAAAGGACGGAGTGTCAGGCGTCCGAAAGACGGAGCGAGATAAGATATCAACGCGTCGTTGATCCGTACCGTTCGTCATTCGCTTTCAGGTCCTCTGACTCGCTTTCGCCTTCGCCGGACAAGAGTGAGACAGAAGTGGTGGGGATAGCGAAAAATATTCATCGTGTAGGCTAAACCGAGCCTTCAGCGAGGAAGTACTGTAAACCGAGAATAATTTAAATAGCGCATATTACGTTTACTTACTTTTTCTATTTTCAATTTTTTAATCATAATTGTTATAAAATCTTGATGCAAACTATTTATTTGATACTTTATAAAATTCATAGTGATTCATAACTCTTTTTAAAATTCGTAGTGATGATAAACAATAGGCTAGTTCTTTCTGTATCATTAAATACTTTCATAATTTGATAAATTAAATTTTTATTCAATTATTAGTTCTGCAGTTACAGAATATAATGGTCTTGTTTTCCTTTTTGTGATTTTATCCTTAATGTAGACATGCATAAATCGGACGTGAAGATACGTAAGGATAAAATCACAAAAAAGAAAACATTAAATTCTGAGGCTGCAGAACTAATAATTGAATAAAAATTTAATTTCTCAATTTATGAAAGTATCTAATGGAACAAACAAACTAGCCTATTGTTTATCAATACTATACATTTCAAACAGAGTAATGAATAAAGTATCAAATAAACAGTTTTCAAAAGTATTTATAACAATTATGGTTAAAAAATGAAAAAATAAAATTTATCTAATCGTAAAATGAAAGGGATAATTTTTTTTTGTTTTTCGGCATAGATTGCATTCCGATATCTTTTATAGTTCAAAACTTATACGAAGGCACCAAATTTTTAAATCCGGACTATTAACGCACCAATGAGGTCTACCGCAGCTGAACCGTGGCATATTCCCACGCGGAACGGGATTGGCGCGACCGCAGTTTGAAAAATTACTATTGTGTTCTGCCTCGTCTGCTACCTCAAACTTAAAGTCCTCTGACGACAGCCAATATCACCTTGTGTCCTTTACTGGTATCTATATGACCCTACCTCAGGCTTGCCATTTAGGATGCAAATACCTCATCAAGTTCTGGGATTCGGTCAACAGCCGAACGCGGAACTATTACCTTGATAATTGTTGCGTGTGTTTTGGGGCAACTACAAGAATGTGTGTGGGCCCATACGCGTGAGGCCCAGCTATATAGACTCGGGGTTGAGCCAGTATGGACGCACGCACAGTCTTGGCAGTTTTCCTGCAGCCCATGCTGTGCCCCTCAGCTGTTGCCCGGGTCCTACAACTTGAGGAGATATTTGGACTCTAAAGGGTAGGGCCTACCCTTTTAACAACAGCTCATAAATGGCGGATGTATCGACGTATGATTGCAATAGTATGCATGCGTGAGGCGGTATTGTCGTATTATCTGTTCTCGTGCGCCCTGCTACGTCGCTGACTAAAATCGTTCAGCCACACGCATATATTTTATTCGTGAGAATGTTATCAATGAATTGGGAATACTGTGTCGATAAAAGCGAGTCCAAACAGGAAGCAATTCGAACTATTTTTAATTATGAAAACACGATTGGAAATGAAAAATTAAATGTTTATACACCCACCACAGATAAACGGTTTCATTAGTTTTTACACATTAATTAGGGTTTGACATACATGATAACAAACACGTATTCTTTCTAATGCTTTCGACGATGTACGCAAACATTCGTGTATGCGGCTGCATGCTGCACGAGGTCTTTTGTTGCGCATCGATCTATTATTATTAATTGATCCTTTCAAGGGTGTTCTGCAATGCGCGTCACACATGTTTAACTGTGCCTTAATAGGCGATCCGGGCCCGTGTTTTACGGTATATAAAAATGCTTGTAACTTCAAAACTAAGCATTGTCGGACATACGCGTATTCCAACTTTTTTTAAGTGAAACTTTCTTACGCACGGTAGAGTGAATTGGAGTAATGCAGCTGAACGCGTAACGAAACGCTGCACCAGCGTTGCCGGGGAAATCCCAACCGTAGTGGAGGAGAAACATACGCGTAGTGGAGGGGAACACCTACAGCACTGCGGTATATGCGTGCGTGATGACGCCATGACATCCAACCAATCGTTGTCAAGGTAGGTGTTCGTCCTCCACTACGCGTATGTTCCCCCTCCACTACTTTGTTTTAACTCCATACGAGTTTTCTTCTGCTAGTCGAGCGAATTCGCTACCTTCATCATTACATTTCTGACAATGAGTGGTTAATAGTATACACTTGTTGAGATTATACAACGGAAATAATAAATACGACTTGTAGAACCAAAAGAAAGGACAAAAAGATTTAATTCAAATAAACTCTTGTAACAAAACGAGCAGCCCGACAAATGACTTCTTTGCCAGGACCGAATTGTGAAAAAAAGAAAAGAACAGAATAAATTGCAATAATTATCTCGAGAGTATCACGTACATGTTCACTACGCAGCGGCTGTTCGTCGAGAAAGAGCGCGGGAAGGAAGGCTCGCTCGACGAATCTGACCTTAGCCATGGTGCCAACCTCGAATAGAGAAAGTACAGTATTGTTTCCCTGAGGGCTCGCTGGTCGGGACCGGCGTTGAGCCCGTATCGTGAGCAGAGTCCTAATTCCGAGTGTTTGTTTCTCGCTTCTTTCTGGCCAAAGGGAGGAGCGAGATGGAACGCTTTGCGTGCGCGGCGGACGCGTGCGAGCGCTCAGATGCAATATGCGGTATCGACGCATGCGCGCGACGATCAGAAAGCCAGACACGGCACGAGTCTTTTTTACGCCCTAGGCGAGCTCGTCAAATTCCGCTATTTATTATAATACATTTAATTGAGCTTCTTCATGTCCTTACTCTTAATTTTTACTCGTAGTTTGAAACCGTTGTAGTACAATTTGTAGTATTTCATTTAAAAATTTATTTTCAACAATCCAACAATGAAAAGATCATTTTGCGACTCTTGTCAACCTTACTCCCTAGAAGTTGCCTAATCTTGCAGAGTAAAGTCATAAATAATCTCAATTAAATGTATTATAATAAAGCGGCGCAATTTGACAAGTTCGCCTAGGTCGCAAAAAAGACTTAAGCCGGGCCTACGTCAAGATTTTGCGAAGCGGTTCCCGTGCTCACCGTAAGCGCTCGCGACCATGGCGCACGCCCGTTGCGCAGGCAAAGGACGGAGTGTCAGGCGTCCGAAAGACGGAGCGAGACAAAACATCAACGCGTCGCCTGTCTCGTACCGTCCTCGCTCGCTCTCGTTGCATCTCGCTATCGCCTTCGCCGGACAAGAGTGCGACAAAAGTGATGGGGATAGCGGCAAGCCCGTATCGTGTGCACGAAACCGAGCACATACGGAGACAATACTGTAACCAGAAAGTTATAATACGCGATGAATAATTGAAGAAGTAGAACTGAAAACTCAACAACACTAAATAGTTATTATTCATTATAATATAATAATGTACTCGCATCTGTGTTTAAATAATACTTCGTGCATATTGTTATGTTTGGGTATTATATTCTGTATTATTTAATACAATTAGTGTTTATCATGGTGAAAACATCAACTGAGCGATTGAGAGCCTGTTGTGAGCGAAGACGTGCACAACCTCCTCTAGCTGTTAAACAACCGCCAAAAAGTGGCATTCAACGTGTTTCGTTGTTCCGTCCAACGTGATTTGGTATCGGACTGGCTAATCTCTTCACGTATATCATTTATGCAAATACGACTTTTGCGACACGTGCATGATCTAATTGGGTATTTTTGGACAAATTATCAATGTCCCTGTGTCAGTAGAAGTAGGCTATGACGAGTCTGGATACGGGTGGTGAAGGGATGAGGCGGGGCGGGGGTACCGCAGTTTGCGGACGCGGAGGTGATCGCTTCGCGCTATGTCAAAGGCTGTCGAATTACAGCATCCGCGAAGCGTGCAGATACGCGCATCAACGCGTTGCATCATGTCGCACGCCATGATTCCTTCTCTATCTCAGAAATCATGGACCACCTGCGATCAGGGCGGCTTCGAACCGTATTATGCAATCTTTTGGAATGTACTCGCATTTGAAACGAGGCAAACTTTTCCGTCCATCGAAGACGCAATTCGAATATTCACGAATCGCACGCGTACGAAGATTACGCGGCGGCGGCATGCTCCCAAAGTATTTTAAACATGGGGCGCTAATACAGAATGTATGAGAAACCTAGGGAATTTACGTCGATCGACGGCGTCATTCGATCGAATCGAGGGACTTTTCGCTGCAACAGTTGACACATTACCCTCATCACCACCACCAACTCTTGCGTGCGCAGCACTATCTAAGAATCCCTCCTAACAGTGCGCCCCTTCCGTTGTGACGTTATCCATCTCTCCTAAGAACTCGGTATCCCCGCCCCACCCCGACGCACCACCTCAACCCCCATATCCAGAACTGTCGTAGCCTACCTACTGATAAACACCGTGGTTATTTCTTTGCCAAAAAATATCGATAATGAGGCACAATCTTTGATTGATTTTTTTTATCGTAATTGTAATTTGAAAATGAATAATGTATGCACCATTAAATCGGGAAGTACAATTGACGCTGTATTTGTTAGATATTTAGATAAATTACAATCAAATACATTCATTTCGTACTTTAGTTATCATAAGACAATTACCTCTTTATTGGAATATGAATCTAAGTATGGAAACCTCGTAATAATAAATTAAAATAATCAATAATTATTAAATATGTATACTATTTCTTATCCGGTGTGTACATAGATTTTGCGGACGTAAGTTTCACTTGTGTAGTGTATGGTGTAAAATACACGCTGCTTTTTTTACTATTTTAGTAGGTAGAACTAATCCCGAAAAAGTATTCCACATTTTTATAAACATCCTATCTAATAATTGAATTATGCATATCAATATTTAAATATGATTCGTTCCAAAGGACAATGTTAAGTCCCAGAGGGGATTACTGACCTACGAGCGTACGGCGATTGCTATACACCATTGGAAAGATCTCACCAAGACGAATGGATTGCTACCATTTTTAACTTCCGAATCAAATGGGATTATCTTGAAAAATGGCCTCAACATTAGAGATTTTGCGGTTTAGAATAAAAGAAACCGGTAGTAAAATCCCATCCGGCCCGAGGGACCTCGGGTTGGCACCTGAGGAAAAGTCAGTATCATTGATGTCCATGACTCTCATTTCAGGGCCGCGTTGGGACTGCATTTGTCGCATGGTCCCCTTTCCTAATGCTCAGTACGAAATCGCCAATGGATCAGTGACCCATGGAGTAAAAGCAAGCCCACCGCGACCCTGATATGGCGGTCATGGGGCACATTTGCCATCCTAACCTGTTAGAGTTACATCCCTCGGTTTTTCCTCAGGTGCCTACCTGAGGTCCCACAAGCCGGATGGGATTTTACTATCGATTTCTTTGGTTCAAAACCGCAAAATCTCGAACTTTGAGGGCATTTTTCGTGGTGATCCCATCTGATTGGGAAGTTAATAATAGTATCAATCGGTTCGTCTTGGCGAGCTCTTTCCAGTGGTGCATAGCAATCGCTGTACGCTCGTAGGTCAGTAATCCCCTTTGGGACTTAACATTGTCCTTACTGTATTATAACATATACCTACAAAAATACCTTTTCAAATAAATATTTTACATATTTATATATATATGTTTCTTCTTGTTATAATTTGTTTTTTTTAATAATTACAAAATTACATTTCATTCAAGGGTTCGAGACTTTTTAAGTGTGGATATTGACATAAGCGGTTTAGAAGTAAACCAGTGCGATGCACCACTGCAAAATAATGAGAAAGAAGTCCTGAGTAACCAGATAACATCTTTTAGAGGAACACACAAGTGTCATAATGACACCACACAGGTAATTAATACTTAATATGTAATAATTTAAATTACTAACAAACTTTTAAAATTTTCCTCATCGATGAATAATTCCAATTTTATTTACTATTATTGAATAGGGTAAAACTAGACAATACGCCCCACTTTTTAAAAAAAAAAGTAAAAAAATATATTTTTCAGTAATTCTTTATTTTATCGGTGAAATCACATTCATTTTTCTTCGCAATTACTCCTTTAATCATGATGAAAACATAACAAAACGTAATAAAAAGTAATTATCCTTTGTAACCTTAGGTAGAGTATTTTGTAACTTATTCATGTGACGAAACGCCCCTACATAAATAAGTCACTAGGTACTTTATATGATTCTTAATGAAATATTACAAAATTTTAAACAAAATCAACAATTAATAGAATTAGGAACAAAATAAAATAGTATGTATAATTCCTAATAGCATTTTTACTCATATTTAATTCGGAATTACTTCTCGAAAACCTATTTAATGAAACATTACCGGCTAACGTAGAGGTATTGGAAAATGGATGTTTCATTTTGAGTTTCTCAACAAATTGGTAGACCATTTCTTTAACATCCCACGATCCGGAACAAAACCCACTTTCTGTCATTCTTTTATGTGGACAACAAATATTTTCTCATGTTCTTTGCTAAGCTATCAAACGACATAGAGGAACTTCGGATTTTCCTGTGATAAGATGCCTTGTTACAATTAGTGTCCTTGAAGGTACATTGAATACTCTACAAGCTTCGTTAACCCCTATTTATTTGGTTTTCATCTTTACCATTCGAAAATTCGATTTTTCGGCCCACCCTAATATACAGAGTGCTTGTAAACATCTGGAACATTTTTTCAAGATCAATTCTACTCACCAAAACAATAAAAAAAAGGTTTTATATGCATACCTATGTCCGATAATGCTTAGTTTTACAGGTATAATTATTTTTATATTTCGCAAAACACGGGCCCGAAACGCCTAATAAAGTGGCATTTAACAAAGCCCAGCTATGTTTACGCGGATCCATATATTGATTATCATTTCGCCTTTGTTTTTAAAGGCAAGGTGGAAAGGATATGAATACTATATTTGGCCAACTGACGAACGCGACAGTCTGCCGGTTGCCCCTTAACAGAAGCTTCGGGCTGCTGTTTTACGGAATATAAAAATGATTATAACTGCAAAACTAAGCACTATCAAACATATGCGTATACCAACTTTTCTTATTATTTTGATGAGTAAAACCGATCCTAAAAAATATTCCCCATTTTTATAAATACCCTGTATATACAGGGTGTTCGAATACTGCTAGGAGAAAATTTAAGGGGTTATTCCAAACACCAAAATAAGACGAAAATCAAGAATAACGATATTACAGTTAAAACTTAGTTTGTTAGTTATAAGTGTTTAACGATATGCCTAAAAGCAGGCCACCCGCGCGCTGCGGTGCACGCGGGGCAAGTCAGGCGAGGGTGCGGGCTCTGGCGTACGGGGTCACTTACATGAGAGCAGCTGCGACGTAATTTACGACAATCGGCATGGCCACACGGTTCTGCGACACTTAATCCAAACTTAAAGGATATCATTGAATTACACCAGACCTGCCTATACGCTAAAATCCATTCTTTCCACTATATCCACTGTAATCAATTCTGTTATCGAGACACCCATACGCAGGAATCACACCACTCCCAATTGGCTAAATATTTACAACTGAAATTATAATCATGCTGTGTTATAGATATAGACGTATCACCGCACCAAGTTTCGCTGAAATCAGTGCGAGCCATGTCTGGTGTTTCCCTTGTTAGGTCTTATCTTACTATCGTGGAACAACGTCGGAGACAAAAAACGCGTCGACGGGAAAGAAGTGCGCTTCATAAAAATCGCCTTCACACACGTTGATTGATCCGCGCATTATGAATATATACTTAACAAAAAGTGTCATTTAATATCCATTAACTGCGCATTTAACTGATAAATAATTGGTAGAAGGATTAAGTGAATATAATACAACTGCGAATAAAATGATTTCGTATGCAAACATGAGTAAATATTATAGAATCATTTTTCTCTGATTGGGGGAAAAACATTTTCGACGTTGTTTTGGTACTGTTTTCAGTGTGAATATCAAAGTCCATATAATGTTGGCGTCGGGTCTGGCTGGACAAAGGGTGCGTATGTATGTAAATGTCGGAAGGGCTATTATAGCATCAGTCAACATCGATCTGGATTTGACGGGATTCTTGTTGAAGGTCAGTAGAGAATTTTGATGGCTGACGTATGAAATTTATGTTTTAACTTATGTCAGTTATCAATTTTCAGCTGCTTGGAAAGAAATGCAACGAAATGTAAGCGATTCTTACACAAAGGTGTTTCGCTGCGTACGTTGCGCACCAGGATGCGCTTCATGTAAGGGGCCCGAACCTTGCCTAGCTACTTACAACTGGCCATTTAGGTATGAATTTTATAAAGAAACCACTTACATCAACCACCTGTCGTAAAATTGTTGATTTCAAAAGTTTCGTTACTGTACATACAGGATGTTTGACAATTTTCCTATTAAACAACATTGGCAGTATATTTTTTGCTTAAAAATAAAAAAGCGTATAAATAGCCTCTTGCATTCTGTTATTGATCACCCGCCAAATACCTATGCCACTGATTTCTATTTACAGCTAGTTTATCCACAAGTTTATCTTTACAAGAAGAAACCATTCAATTTTGAGGTTAGAAGGGTTCACAAGGACAGAGACACTATTCTCACTAGGGTATCTTTATACTATATTTATGTACACTCAAACTACACACTAATAGCGAATTCGGACGGTCGCACTGGTGCGCACTGAGTGCGCACTAGTGCAGGTTGCCGAATCTGCTATAAAGGTCGATTTACACTATACAGCACGGACCGGCATGTACCGGCAACGGCGCGGTCCGTCCCCGGCACGTAATATTATGCATACGTCTACACTGCTCCGGCAAAAGTCCGGCAGTTCACGTTTAGCAGTCGAAATGAGCGGATCAGACACTGACGAAGAATTGGTTCTTCTAGTCTTACTTTTAGACGAAGAGAAAAGTTTTACATCCAATATTAAAAAAGAGAAAAGTCGAAGGGGAGTATTGGACATTATTCAAAGAGTTAGTAAAATATGACGAAAGTTTTATCAATACTTTAGAATGCCCCAATGGAAATTTTTTAAATTGTTAGAATGGATTAAACCTCATATCGCAGTATTTAGAATGGTCCGTTGCATACAACGGCACACACACCTTCTCACATGCTCTATCAATTTTTCGCAATCCATCCTCTGCTGCATGCGATCTCTGCCGTTTACTAATTTACACTGGCAGACCAGCGACGACACGTCTGGACACGGACCGTCACGAACCGGCAAAACATTCTTCGCGACCATGTCGACCGGCGTCGGTTTGTGCCGTAGACGGAACGTTGTTACAGGTCGGTGCTGGATAGTGCAAACACACACAGTCCCATTTAAAACGTATGTTACAATGTTTTGTCGTGCCGGTGACGGGACCCGCGTCGTTGCCGATACGTGCCGGTCCGAGCTGTATAGTGTAAATCGACCTTAACTCGTCAGCAAATAAGTTATGGCCACCAGCTCGTGGGCCTCACTCGGGATCGGGGAAACTCGGCCCGTAACTTAGTCGAGTCGCAGGGTTCTGCTTAACATGAATCTTCTGCTAGTCCGGAACTTTATTTATTTCGATCTACTAAAAGCAGCGGTTACGGTAGGAGATGCGCTTGTAGCGTCCACACGCTCGAACCCAGGCAATATCCAGTCGTTCGCGCTGGTGGTGCCATCGCTCCCTTATTTCCACTCGAACTGCCTTGCTCTTTTTTTTTTTAAATCTTCCAAATCAATCGAAAGGGCTGTCCCTGGGAGCGAAAACTCCCTTACCAACCAGGGTGAGCGTGTTTAGAGGGATAACGTGCATGGAGTATGGGGAGAAGAGTAAATCGTTGAGGGGAAAAATTTCAAAAAACCCACTCATGGACACCGACTTTAAAATGTAGTCGATGGGCGGATATGCTTAAAGTACACTGCAAGCAAGCAAGGAGTGCAAAATCAAGCTCAGGAAAAATAGACCAAGGTCATGCAGGAAGATAGATACAAAAGCTAAAGGGGTAATAATATTACCGAGCTCCAGGATGGGGATTTAGAGCGAGGTACCCAAGAATCTTACTCTCGAACCGTGCCATGGATCAGGGGGAAATTTATTTTTACCCGGTACGGTATCTTGTTAATGTCGAAGGTGCCGGTAGCCCTAACCAGGGGATTTACGTGATCCTTGACGGAGTATCGCTCATTGAGCGTCCTGATGTGATCTAAGAAAGGCTCAACACCAGACTCATGGTGTAACCGCTCAGAGGAGAATCTTCTGGGGTGACCGGTAATGATTGTTAGAATCCTATTTTGTGAGACCCGGGCAGGAGATATTGTGGATTTGGCAGCACAGGACCAGATTTGGGAGCCATATGTAAGAACAGGGCGCAGACAGATTTTATAAGTAGAGATACGAAGTCGTAGAGTTAAATAGGAAGTGGGGGCTAAGAATTTGTGCAACGCCCCTGCAGCCGCTCTGACCTTTGCAATCCTATCAGCAATCGCCGTGGACCAGGTGAGCCCCTTGTCAAACATAAGGCCAAGGTAGCGAACCTCTCTGGACCATGGAACCACCACTCCACCGACATTTAGCAAGGATTGAGTGGGAATGGGTTTCCAGCGGTTGAAGAAAATGGCCTGTGTTTTGGCCGGATTTACAGAAAGTTTCCAGTTAGAAAAGAATTCCAGGATCATGTCCAGATAAACCTGGAGTTTTACCACAAGGGTCTTAATTTGCCACGAAGAGGCGATGAGCGTGGTGTCATCAGCATACAGAGCCAGAGAACAATAATCTACCATGGGGATGTCATTAATGAAGATATTGAATAGGATAGGTCCCAGGATCGAACCCTGCGGCACCCCAGCGGAAACTAAAAACTTGGAGGATTTCATTCCGCCAATGGAGACGAAGATGTGCCTACCGGCCAGGTAGCATTTGATAAGCTTCACCAGACGGACAGGGACACCGATTTTTAGGAGTTTGAAGATGAGGGCATCACGCCAGACGGAGTCAAACGCCCTTGTTAGGTCAAGCAAAATCGCTGCCGACCGCCTAACATTGAGTTCATTGGCAATGCCCTGAGAGACCCGGGCCAATTGGTGGATGGTGGAGCGACCCGCCCGAAATCCAAACTGGTGAGAGATGATAATATGGTTCTTGTCCACAAAATCAAGAAGTCACTGATGAACACAACACTCAAAGACCTTACCCAACACAGGGAGAAGGCTGATTGGCCGGTAGCTGTTAACTCTGTCCTTCGGCTTTCCAGGCTCTGGGACTGGAGAAACTCTTGCCATCATCCAAGGGCTCGGGAAGTAGGAGAATGAGAAAGCAGATTTGAAGATGTAGTATATTTGAAGTCGGGCCCTAGAAGATGCCCTCTTGAGCATATCGGGAGTAATCCCGTCAAAACCAGGAGATTTGTTACTAACAAGCCGCTTAATGGCAGCGTTAATCTCCTCCAGGGAAACAAGAGGGCCAGCAGGGGACTCGACACTGGGGGACCCGTCGATTTCAGCAACACTGTCACCAACGAGAAGGTCATGGTGGAGAGACCCTACTAGCGACTCCGTCATGAACAGCCGCGAACGCACGAGCGAAGGCCTCGGGCTTTATCGCGATCGTCGATCAAGAAACCATTTCCTTTTCTGAGAGGGGCTCGAGTAAGTTTTTTATAGTTTTGCCAGAAGGTGTGGTCAGTTTTATCAAGAGATGATAAACGGTCGCGCCAAGTCTGACAACGGAGTCCTCTCAACCGGACGTCAATTTCGTATGAATACTGCTTGGCAAGCTGTCTAATGTAGTCAAGCCCAGTCCGCTTGCCATCTCTTTCGAGCCCTTCGCCTGTTCCTCACGTATGCTAGGAGGTTATGAGTCCTGATGATAGTGTCTCGGGTTAGCAGGAGGGACACTCGAACTGCCTTGCTCTGTTCGCAGCGAGCCTTATGTCCTATTCCTCGGTAAATTGTAACTGCGGGAAAGCAACGCAATCTATCGGCGCAGTGCGTACTAATTACCGGTGTCACGGATCGTGGCGTGGAGAGTGCCGTGGTACGTCGCGCCTCGACTCGGCTCGGCCCCGCTCGTTGCTGGCTCACTTGGTGACGCTAACAATAAGTTCCTCTACTAACCTCGTAAATTAGTAAAGGATGCCGCATGCTTAAGACGATCTTAAGAATTAAGCAACGACCGAGAATACCGCCCTAAGTCACAAGTTTGTCGACGCTGTGGTTGGCCGTGGTGTCACTTCGTGATGGCTGCGCGTGATGTCACTTGGTTTGTCTTGGCGCTGTCGTCGCCACACACACACACACGTTACCATCACTCCTGTAGGTGTTCCCCCTCCATTGATAAGTTTGTCCAGGCACAATTTCAAATGGCATTTACGTAATATATTTCAACAACCTGTATATTACTCTTAAATATTAGGATAATTATTATTTATATTTGCAATAATTAATATACGGTGTAAAAATTTTCTTCTTCAATTCTTCAATCATATATTGTACATACATATATTGGTACTACCAAAGCTGTGCGAAAAATTGTCAAACATTATGTACAAAGAAACTTAATCATGTAGAACACTTGAAATTAATTTTTTTTGTCATTAGGTAAGATGATTAAATAATTGTTCATTTGATAAAGACGGTCATTTATCATTTATAATGTATTGTTAAATTTGCGAAAACAAAAATTGATGGTCTGTTTTGATGACAACCAGCTAACTGAACGTACATTTTCAGAATCACACTTCTATCGTTTTCAATTTTCTGTGTGTTCGGCACCATTTTCCTGGTGGCCTATATGTATAAACACCGCAAGCTCAAAGTATTCAAGGTCGCTTCACCGATATTTCTGTCCATCACGCTTTTAGGTTGCGCTATTATGTATCTCGAAGTACGTATATGATTTCTTATAACTGTTTGTATATCATTAAAAAAATATTAAAATGTCAGATTTTTAAATTGTCCCTAATTTTTTTCTTATGTATTCAGATGGCTGCCATATTTCCTGTTTTGGATATGTACTCGTGTATCGCCACAAAATGGACAAGACATCTTGGCTTTTGCATTTCCTACACCGCATTGCTGATGAAAACTTGGCGGTAGTGAAAATAAAAATAATATAAGCTTAAGAATTTCAAAATATTGAATACTTAAACAATACCTGTATGTACAACGTGTGCACTCAAATCTCGGATACGAACCGCACACACACAGTGAAAGAGGCAAATCAAGATAGGGGAACACTTACAGTTGAATTTACACGGTTCACATTAGGTGACTCTTTTACTGTGTGAGTGCGGATAGTGTCCGAGATTTTAGTGCACACGGTGTACACTGCCGAACAAAATATGTAACTGAACACCCTACTCCTGCCTTTGGACCGCAACGTCACTGACAATGAGCGCCACGCGGCCGTTACCGTTTCTTCAGCAATCGACTCCTTTGACTTTCTGACTTCTGTTCTAACAAAATTTTTTCGACTTTTACTCTGATAATAATGCTAGTGCAAAAATTATACTAATGCGAATATAATATTGCGAACAATATTCATACATATACTACAAATAAATAGCGCTACAGAATGTATTTTTCATCACGCAGTATGTGTGCACGCAGTTGCACAATTTCTTTTAGCTGGTGTCCAGATAGCACACAGATGGCCACAAGACGTCATAAGGGCATCTTCATAAAGTCTGGGTTACGACATTAAAAAAAAAAAAATTTCCGGTGATTAGAATCCATCTCGAATTTCCTACGTACGAAGCACCCTTTTTTTTAAATAATAAACTTTATTAAGACAATAACAGTATGTACATAATATATATAAGCAGTTTTAATAAATCGATGTACTTAAGGGATTGCGCCACTCTGAGACCCTCGAAACTAGGCGAATTTTTTGCAGATACTATGAGGTTGAAAATTATTTCTTCACTTCTTATGTGTAGAGCATGTTTTGGTGCATATTTCTAAAATTTGTCAGATATTCTTTTATATTAATAGGAATCGAGGCATGAGCAAAGGAAAAAAAGTGTAATATTTTAATTTTAACCCTATAATATGAAACACCCTAAAATACCAGGTGTTGCTCTACCCTCTACTAAAGAATATAGGTAGCTCTACTAAAGAATATAGGTAGCTCTACTAAAAGAATATAGGTAGACGAATCCAACATGAAGAACATGTGTGCGTTTTTTCTCTACTGACAAAATCCCAAACTATCAACATTGTTCATAATATTATATTCGCATTAGTATCATTTTCGCATTAGGTGTAGCCATTGCATTACTATGGTAAGAAAATTAAAAAACTAGATGTGGGACAGGAAATTGAACCGAAGCCTTCAGTGCCGTAGTCGAACGTCTTA
This sequence comes from Andrena hattorfiana, assembly GCA_944738655.2. Taxonomy (NCBI): domain Eukaryota; kingdom Metazoa; phylum Arthropoda; class Insecta; order Hymenoptera; family Andrenidae; genus Andrena; species Andrena hattorfiana. The sequence continues at coordinate 27,144,951 of OX122889.2, forward strand.
CTATTGCAGCTACGCCCGTTACTTGCTGATACGTTTTGCGCAACTAAACTACTAGTATCGCGCAAAACTTTGAACTCAAATTTCTCGAAAACGAAAGCCTATTTTGCAAAAACTCTTTACGATTTTGTAATACTAGGTGTGTACTACAATGTCCACCCAGTTTCATTCCAAAACCGATGGCAAAAGGTGTGCCCTCCCCTTGTTAGTACAGAGGTGCACATTATTGATCCTTAGCTGTAGAGGTCGAAATTTTTTGTTGAGGTTCTTTTGTCCTACCGCTTAAGAAGATAACACTTGATAAAAAAAGTGGTTTCTACAAAATTTCAAATCGATTGGGCATTGGGAACCTGTGCCACATTTTGAATGAATTTTTAATTTCTAACGATATCATATTTCAATATCTAACATATCTTCATACCGTTATTATTCGATATTCGGCATTGGCGTAACTAGCATTTTTGTCTGGGGGCGGGGGGGGGGGGGCAGGTCTCATCTCCCCGCCCTCTCTTTTTTTATAGGTAGAGGAAATCCGTATATACATACACATTTTATCAAATTCATTTACCTACATATTTATTTAACACTAAAACAAACAGTACACTGAATAAAAAATTATTGATTATTTAACAGACGAATGTTTTTTACTTATTTCGATAATTCATCGGGAGGGGCCAATCCGCATTTTGTGGGTGTCAGGCCCACCCGGCGCCCTAGCTGGTTACGCCAATGATGTTCGGCCGTCAAGGAGTCGAAAGGCTGTTCACGATTAACCGCCCTAATTGAAACCACGTCCACAGAATCTTTTTTTGAGATTATAGTCTTAACGTATTGCGGGAGTTCAGTTATTTTTTTTCTCACCCGTACCACGTCCTGCATCCTTTCCGACAGAAGAATATCATTATTGTACTATTACTGCACAGAAAGAAGGCCTCTGGTAGGCGGTATGGTCCGCTTAAACCCCCGTCTGTGTGCATAGTAGGAAATAGATGTGGTCGGTTTCCCCAATAACAAAAACATGTGCTCTGCCATTAAGGGGGTACAGCCGTTTGAAAGTGTCAAAAATCGGATTTTTTAGAAATATTATAAATCAAATCCGATGTAAAAATTCGGAAGATCGACGAAGTTATAGACATTTGAGTGGAACAACCCAGGTTAGCACGGGGCGGCGCCCCGCGGCGGCTCGACCGGTCCCAACGGAACTACATTTTACATTACGGTGGTCCTAAAAACTCACGCTACGTTTAACACATTCACTTCCAATTTTGCATGCAGAATCATAATAACATTCCACATCGATCTACGACACCTTTTTATTCCCATTTCCCGTTTATGAAGAAAAAACGTGGAGTGAAAAATCTAACTTTAGCTTTGATCTCACTATTTCATTATTTTTTCAAAATTTTAGCTATTAAAATATTTTATAAAAGAAATTTAATTTTTGTTTTTGATTTCAGACACGAAATACAGATTTTTTCAGGGCCACCGTGTAGCCGTCTAAAATCGAAAGAGTTTCGGATATGTATCCATAACTTCCGAAAAACAATAGTTTTTTAACTGAAACTTTTTTTAAGTAGTTCATAATACTATGTAAACATAATACAAACACGTAAAATCTTCATGAAGCCGTTGACTTGTAAAAAAATCCACAAAATACACATATTTTCCGAGAGTTCAAATGAGTATACCCCCTTAAGTAGCACTACCCGCTGTAATATTTTTATTCATCGCACGAGCAAATCGGCGCTCTTTTGATGCTCATTCGGGGCAAATGCTCAGGTGAATACGCGGGTTTAGGGAACCAAGAGAGAGGGGATGGAGAACTTTTTAAAAACACCTCTACACAGCTCAACATTTCTACTTCTATCGAGACCGTACCAGAATTCGCATCATTCTTTAATATCTCATATTCAAACTTCCACACTACTGAAGTTCAAGATTCTAGGATAAATTCATTGAATGATTTGAACCGAAATAGGGATATAGGATTTTCAATTGACGAAATTGGAATCCGTTTTCTGCTTTCCAATAGTCCCAATATCAATGTCGCGGTTCACAACTTGTAACTAAATAAGTCTCCTGGCTTTATGAATTTGCTGTTGAATTTCAAACTCATGTATTCTTAAAGACGAGATATCAGTTGAGAAAATAATATGAGCTTGATATCTCTGAACAATAATGATTTTTAGAAACAGTTAAATTCTTCATGAATCCAATGAAACCATTCAACTCCTCCTTCAAAATTTTTTACAACAAATACCAATTTGTTACATATTCTATTTATGGTGAAAAAACATAAAACCATAAAAATGCAGGCATTTGTTTAAATGGCCGTAACTTTGTTAAACAATATTCTTTACTAATGCGGTTTTTATTGTTTTAAAGGAAAATGATCGAAGTTTCTAATAGTATACGTCAAAATTGCAACAATTATTGCTTGCAGACTGTAGCGTTTGTCAAATATCAAGAAATTTTTATAATTAGACACAATCTGCTAAGAGGTGATTTTATCCCTTGGGCACTGACTTAAATGAAATCGGCTAATGGAATAAAAAAGTAGAAGATTCGAGCTTTAATTTACTTTTCATTATAGCATAGTCGGATAAATTTTAACAAAGTTATGGAACTTTGAAGTTTGAAAACTTTTCAGTAGTACTCAAGTAATGCAATCAATTTTTCCTGTGGTGTATATCTATTTATATGACAGATACGCTTGAAATGAAAGTTCAACTAAATTTTTGTCCACAGAGTTTCTCTCACATACCGTGTCAAAAGTGCACACAAGGTGAAACTTACAGATAAGCAACTGTTGCAGTGGATGGTCCCAATACTATTAGTAATGTTAATTTATCTTGGTACATGGACGCTGAGTGCACCGCCATATGCCGAGGTGATAGCTGATAACTATGGTCTGAAATTCTATCAGTGTTCTTTCAACTGGTGGGACCATAGTTTAGCAATTGGTAATGATATGTTATAGTTCTTAGTACAATATCAAAATGAAAAATCGTAACAAATACTTTCGAGATATTAAATTGTACTACGCATGATTTGTCACTTTTTAATGTCAATCGTAACTATAAATTCAACGAAACTGCAAGCAAAATAATTATTTACAAGTGGAGTGTATGTACAACGAACTGACCTTTTCTTATAGGAGAAATTATGTTCCTTGCATGGGGCATTAAAGTGTGTTACAACGTTCGTAATGCAGAAAGTCTCTTCAACGAGGCCCGTTTGATAAGCTATGCGATTTACAACATAGCAGCTGTGAATATAAACATGATCGCCATTCAGTATGACCTTTCATTTCTGAAATATGCATTCGTAACATTATCAATTTGAAATGTAAGTTCTTCAATTCTTTCCAGCCTTTTCATTTTCCCTCACGCTGGGCCGGATATCAAATATTTACTGGGCTTTTTGCGCACGCAACTTTCTACTTCCGTAACCGTGTTCCTTGTATTTGCACCCAAGGTGACAGATATTACTCCACTTACTCTGCTTTCCCTTGCAGTACAGTAAAATTACAATTAAATTATTTCTTTATTTTTACTATAGTTCTAAAATAAAACTTTCGATTTCATTAGATAATGTTATGCTTGTTAAATAAATTTTCAAATGTTTTCGTATGTAAAATTTTAGGTGATTCGAGTTTTACGAGGTCAAGGAGATCAGTGGGATAGTCGTGCCAGAGCACGTGGCGTTACAGCGAGCTTCTCGATGAACAGGACCGACCTGGTACCTGAGGAAGCAACAACCTTAATTCAAGAAAACGAGGAACTTATGGTAAACCATCTCGAACTAAAGATGTTCTAAATCATATACACGCTTGAAAATTTCCTAAATGGAATCAGTCAGTACAAAAAAAAAAATACGTAAGAGAAAATCCCGTGTATGTTGTAAAAATATTTATTTCACATATTTACACAAAAAAAAAAAAAATAATAATTGTAGTTCAGAAACACAAATTTCAATTTTGTTCGTTGTTGCTGCCAGTACTGTACTCCAAGCTAGTTAACCTTTTCTTTTCAATTAGTTCAAAGTCCCGATCCTCATTATTAGAAATATTTGGCACATCTACTTCAGTTTCATACAATATAGATATATTTTGTGACTATGTGAAATGTAGACCATGTATAGAAAGTACCGCGTAAATCGAGAGATGTGTACATACATACTATGTATTCAAGGGTACATATTTTGAATCAAAGTTCGTTTTCGATCATACGATCGAGTTTCCTTGTAATTCACAGGGTAGTGGGTATTTTTATCATTATGTATACATGTACCAGCCCAGACAGCACCGTACATTTCTAACATACCCATGATGTTCGTAAGACTTAAGCTTCGGATGTTCTAGGAACTGTCCGTCTTGTAAATTTGATAGATGTTCGAAAGCACTCAATTTCGGAAGTTCCGAGAACATTCGTGTCGTAAGTTTTGTGAATGTTTAGGAGATCTACACGCAAGGAGATACACGCAAAAATAGTTTCGATATTAGGGGAGAATGGGTAATGGTGGTCACTTAAGCAATAAGTGTAATAAAACCAAGATATAAGGTGCGATATTTCTTGAAAATGATTTTTTTGTAAACTTAAACTATCAACCTATTCGTAGGATACGAAAATAATTAATATTATATTGATTTATTCAATAAAATTACAAAATACCGAAAATACGTGTTTGACCGCCATTGTCCACACCTGCGGGTAATAGCGGTCACGTTGCGGGCGATTAATTTAAAAATTTTCGCATATGTAATCATCCGTCGAGTCCTATCCACAATATTCAGAATGAACCGAGGGGCCACACGAGATGCATCGAAACCACATTTCATTATCATGGCCAAACTGATAGCAAATAATACACTTGTACACTGCTTTTTCAAGCGTTTCGGAAGCCCAATTGGCTTTTCCAGTTGTTCTAGGGCGTTTTTTCTGCCATCTACAGAATAAAATTCTTCTAATGAAGAAAGATATTTTTATTCTACACTGGGGAATAATGGTAATCACGTTGCGGGCGCTAACTGTCAAGCGACCATCATTGGCCGCACACGTTTTCATTGATAAAATTGAAGATTACATAAATAAATTAAATATATTCATATTAAATTTTATTCTAATCCTTTGCCTTGATAGTATATCTGTATTTACGTAAAGTTGAAATGTAAAAAAAGCTTCACAATTAGTATTTATCTCTTACGTGGTGCACACAAAATATAACATCAACGACGTTTAAAACACAAAAAGGGTTGTCTTTCTTAGTTGCTTAGCAACGATTAAGGCGAGGTCGTTCGACAATATAGCGAATGATGTCGTGGAAGGTAAAGAAAAGAAATTGTACATTTCGGACATGCCGTTTTATAATAACAATACTGACCATCATTGCCTACTGACCGCGATTGCCCCATTCTTCCCTACATACTTATCGTATTTTTAATATTTGGGATAGAGAGGTTAGAGGTAGATTAGACAGTAAATAAAAGCAATAGTTACAACTTATTTCGATCTTTAGAACGCTTCAGTATATGTATATCACGATATATCGGTATAAGTTTGGTGCTAGAGTAGCGCGGGAGCGCGTAAAGCATGGTAGCGAACCGATGTGAGTCGGGGTGTTGACGGGAGTCCCCACACACCCAACAGGTGCTCTCGAAGCACCCTCTTTCTAGCAAAAAAAAAATATGTTTTGGAACCCGTTAAGTTTGAACTAAGCTTTGTACTCGAACATAACTTTTTGCTAAGAAGAGAGTGCTTTCGAGAGCATCTGTTGGGTGTGTGCAGCGGTGCACAAGTCAGGGTAAATCAGCGTACGACTCGTATGTGAACGTACGCAGAGTTTTGTTCATGTTCGCGGCGATGTGGACACGGCAAGAACAGACCAAAACGTTCGCGAACAATGTTTCATGTTCGCCTTGGTGTGGACCCGGGGTAAGGATACATCTTATAAAACGTACATATACATACATACATATACGGAAACTTTAATCCTTCATAACTTTTGAACCAAAACCATCTCACGCTTCGGATAAAATGCATATTACTCGTGAAATGCTGGAATCCCCACGAGCAATTTGATAATTTCTCAAACGAAAACACTAACGATTGCACATATATAATGATGAATCTTAATTTATAAAATTATTCGACATCTTTTTAATAATTAATAAATAATTTAAACAATTTAATATAATTGTTGTCTTAAGTTTTTGAATATTTTGCAATGATATATATTGAACACTGCTTACAATAATTTTTTTTAAAATAACAGTAGGGAATTAGTGATATGTTTTTGTGATTTCAAACCAGTGGTCGTTTTTTTAAATGGAACCTTATATTTTTTAATACATAAACCGACTCATCTTGATATTCCCTGATGTTTTGCTTATTGCTAATTTAACTCCAGATTCGTTTTCAGTGGTCTCGACAACTCTAGAATACCAAGTTTAGACCAAATCTGATATTATTTTTTGGTATACGCGTACGCCATTTTGTTTTTTGGCATTTTGACTTTAGATTCGTAATCAGCGACATCGAAAACCCTAGTATACTCATTTTTGTAAATATCAAAGATCACCATATTTTTGCCATGTTTCTGGAATTTCAAACTACTGTGCCTCGCCTGAGTTGTCTCGCGTGCACCGCTGCACGCAGATTGCCTGTTTTTAGGCATATCTTTAAACGCTTATAAATAACAAACGAAGCCACAACCGACACATCGTTATTCTTGATTTTTGTCTCATTTTGGTGGCTAGAATCACCCCTTAAATTTTCTCCCAGCAATAGTCGAATACCCTTTATGTGCCTTTTCGAAATGAATAATTTCATCCTAAGATATTCTAATATTTCTTTAAAAGTGACGAAGATATTTTAGGTGATAAAAATAAGTGGGCTGTATTAGAAAACTTTTTTTTGGTTGATTTAAGTCATGACATTATTTCGCTTTTCAAAACTGTCTCGTCAAGAGGATTTAAATAACATTTTGAAATAATTACTTTTGGAAAAATTTTGGAAATAATGCAGTGTCCAAGAAAGAACTGAGTGGTTGCATATTATGCAATATAAATTTCTGCAATCTTGGAGACTCTTTTTAAAAATGTAGAACTTTATGCCAAACATATTCTTGTATTTTGCACAGCTATGAAAATGCAATAAAAATGATCATTTTCGAACCTTCTTGCGCCATTATCTTTAAATGTTGTTTTGTTTATAAACTGGAATTGTTTCTGTAAATAATATTTAAGGCTAGTGGTTTCGATATTTTAGTCATATAATATTTTCATTTACTGATTTCCAGATTTTCTTCATCTATATGTGTTTATTTCAATAGCAGCATGTAATTTATTTCCTTTGCATTATTTAATCAGCAATATTGTTCTATATTACAAAAATCTGGTAATAAACTATTAACTGATATGTGTTTAACGTAAACATTAATATCTTTGAAGGCAGATTACTGTTCCATACTAACACTACACGTTTATGTCCGACAATAAGGTTAAACAGAAACGAAGAATCTCTATAACAATAATAAAATCAAATAGCATTAAAATCGTTTCACAATTGGGTTGACATTTATATGAACTGTTTATTGTTTTTCAACAATTACGAATCGATTAATGTATTCTGATATTGATTATTATTGACCACGGTGCTTAACATAGGAGGAGATTCAGAAATTGGCAGCGCAGATCGAATACATGAAAATCGTGCACATGCAGATGTACAACCGTCACATTAAACCGAAAGCAGGCGGGTATTTTAGTACCCACGGCCACGGACATGGTCATCCGTCCTCGGCACAAAGTCCTATTGGCAAAAATTCAACAGCCAGCTTTATACTGAAAGTATGTACCTAAGTCGCTCTATTGATTCCTTACGCGTCTATTTTCAATGTACGTAGGTCAAGCCGAGAACATATTGAAAAATACAGTAAAATAATTTTTGAGCAGACAGCTGTGGAGCGAGGGGCCAGTGCGGCCGCGGCTGCCGCGGTCGAAGACTCCACTTTCCCCTCTGGCAGCTTGCACAGAGCTCGCAGGGCGGAGCTCTTGAGGGAACGGAAAGCAGAGAGAGAAAGGGAACGTGAGAAAGAACGGGAAAAGGAAAGAGGAAAAGAAATGGAGAGGGAACAGGAAGGAGGGAGGCAAAAGGAAAAAGAGAAACAACAGGCACAGGGCAGGGAAATGGAGAGGGAGAAGGAGAAGGAGAAGAAGGAGAAAGAGAAGGAGGAGAAGGAGAGGGTGAGGGAGAGGGAGAAGCAGAGGGAGAGAGAAAGGGAGATGGAGAAGGAAAAAGAAAAGCAGAGGGTAAGGGAAATGGAAAAAGAGAGGGAAAGGGAGAAGGAAAAGGAGAAGGAGAGGGAAAGAGAGATGGAAAAGGAGAGGGAGAGGGAGAAGGAGAGGGAGAAGGAGAGGGAAAGGGTGAAGCAAAAGGAAAAGGAGAGGGAAAGGGAGAAGGAGAAAGAGAAGCAAAAGGAAAAGGAAAAGGAGAGGGAGAAAGAGAAGGAGAAGGAGAAGGAGTGGGAAAAGGAACAGGAAAAGGAAAGGGAAATGGGAAAAGAAAGGGGGGAGGCAAGCGAAAATGAACAGAAGGACAAGGAAAGAGAGAGTAAGGTGGAGAAGAAGAGCGACGGAGAAAAGGAAAAGAACAGGAGAAAGGTAAAGGAAGACGAGATCGGGGAGGTTAAGAAAAACGAAAACGAAATGAAAACGGAGACCGAGCAGAAGAAGGAGAGGGAGAAGGAGAAGGAAAAGGAAGAGGAAATCAAGAAAGAAAAGGGAAAGGAGACGGGAGAAAAGAAGGAAAAGGAAAGGGAGAACAAAAAAGGGAAGGAACCAGAGAAGGAAAAGGGAAATGAGAAAGAGGACGAGAAGGAAAAGAAGAAAGTGGTTGGGGAGGGGGAAGGGAAGGAGGTGCAGGAGGAAAAAGAAAAGGAGGAGAGTGGGAAAAAGAAAGAGGAAGGAAAAGAAGTGGAAAACCAAGAAGTGCGACCAGGAAGAACAGAAATGAGGGGAGAAAATGTCTGACTAGTATTACATAGTGACGAGGTATGATATTCATGAATATAATATGTATGTACAAGATGTTAAAAAAGTGATGGTCACTGTTTTCGGGGGCGACATATTTAGGGGGGGTCATCTTTAAACTGTTTCTGCATTCAACAAGCAGAATATGTTGATGTAAAAAAATTAACATTAATTTTCAATGTTAAATTTTTTGTACAAAGGTACACCGATACAGAGGTGTACATTCGCCCCTGAAAACAGTGACCCTCACTTTTTTAACACCCTGTACATATAGGTAATGCCAGCGAGTCGCGGACTGCTACAGTGCATGCCCCGAGAAAGAAGGAGGGAAACCGTTGGTGTCGAAAAGATCTCAATTCAGCCATCGGGGCCCCCGTTCACTCTTCGTTATTACATGACAGATGACAGTTTCACTGTTTCACGTGTGCTGGTATGAAAGACGCTTGTCGGTTTTGAGCGCCAGTCAGGAGCTCAGAAGTGGATACAATAATGTCTCGCTATAGGCACGTACTCGGCGCTGGCGGTGAACACTTAACGCATAGCGTCGACGATTTCGAGCCGCCGATGGCCCAAGAGAGAGGCAGAGCGTAGGTGCGTGAAAACGTGGCGAGACAAAGTATCATGCTTTCTCCCTTTTGTAGCAAACGGTAACGTCGCATCGACTCTTTCATCCCCTCTTGCTCGCTCTTGGGTTCTCTCACTCTCGACCAAACGATTCCAAGAAATGGTCAGTATAACGATGAACGCATAGTTGAAATGCGCCCATAGCGAGACTTTTCTATAGCGGCGAAATCGAATTGAGTAGCTGGGGACCAAACATTTCCACGATTTCTTTATCTCCGGTCCTTCTTTTCGACTCCACCTAAGTCCTACGCGGTCTGCGTCTCGTTCGCGTTACCTATAAGTATAAGTAGATACACTCATCAATACAGGGTGTAACTGAAATAGGTGGCTAATTTTTCCGAGTGTGTTTTACGCATTTGACGGATGAGAAAAGGTTACACATAGGCCAAAAAATGTTTCTTTCCGAGATGGAATCACTTTTTATTTTCTTATATCGTTAAAGAAATTGCTGGAAATGATATGTTTCCGCAGTAATACGTGTCTCGTGTTATCTCACTACAAGTCGAACACACTAAGAAATTCCTAGAGTATTTCAAATTTTGATATACGTATGAAGTGATACCATGATTTTGAAAAATTTGCATATTAAACACAGGAGTAACACAAACAAGAGGCTCGAAATGTTCCAAGAAATAAAAATCCAAAAGTCTTAAATCGAAGGAATGTGCAGTAGGGTGGAGCGAAACTATATAGGCGAAAATTTAAATTTGAATTTTCTGTTGGCCTGGGTGCGGGATAGTTGTCTTTTGATTAACCAAACACAACTGTAAAAAATTTTGCATAAATGTTGATGTTTGCAGGTTCCTTTTTCTCTTAAAAATGTAAAAAATAACATTGCGAATCTTATTTTTTACATTTTTAAGAGAAAAAGGAACCTGCAGATATGAATATTTCTCCAAAAATTGTTTACAGTTGTGTTTGGTTAATCAAAAAACAACTATCCCGCACCCAGGCCAACTGAAAATTCAAATTTAAATTTTTGCCTATATAGATTCAATCCACCCTAATGTGCAGGTTACTCAATTGGTTTTCAATACTGTTTTCCACAAAGTGTGCTCCACAAAAAGTATTTATATTTTGGAAAGAAAAAATTTTCCATCTTATTTTTATGTTTTTTTTTTCACTTTTAAAGTAAACAGAATACACTCCATATCTTTAGCTTCCTATTTCAATTAAACCCTGGCTGTAAATATAATAGTTTGTGATGCTTATGTTTCGATACATTTTTGACTTATACACATTTAAACCCCAAAAGCTATACATATGCTTTGATTTATTGCTTTGGTCTGCATACATGCATAATTTTGATATTACATTCACAGATATGGTTGTGATAAATCCAGTGCGTCATGAAGAACAAAAAATAACACGACGGAGGTGTGTAGTCGTGCATATAAAGAGCAAAAGAGAAATGAGAATATAAGTAGCAACCTTTAATGGATACATGGTACCCAGTGTTCGTAATAAATCAAAGAAATCCAATCAGTAAATACTAAACACTGTATCAATAAGTTCGCGCCATTTGTTTGTGATAGTCACATTTTCTCATAACTTTGCCGTAAATCGTGTATGTTACCACCAAACGATATCTTCATCTGCGATGAAAAAGTATTACATTTAGAAATAATAGAAACTATTGTTAATGATATATAGTTAGAGAAACGTCATTTTTGTTGTTAATTTTTATGCTGGTCGTTACGGTAACGTTGTACTTTGGTAAGCGTTACATTAAGAAATCCATGAATTAGATATCACAAAGATTGCTATTAAAGTTACCGTCTTTGTGATTCACATTGACGAAATCGTAAATTAAAAAACAATTATTTTGGTAATACATAATGTGGTGTCTTTAAAAAAAAAGCAATTGGTTGGCAGCAGAAAACGGCTGTTAAATATAATTGTAACGTCCATTATGTTACAATAAATGTTTTAGTAATATGTGCGATTTCTTTACCTACTCGGGCAAATGGGTATGAAAGAAACCAAATGAAAATACAAATTAAGTATATATGTCTTTCGAAGAAATTACTTCATATGTATGTATGTTAGAAATCACTCGATAGGTGTGGTAAAGAATTTAAGGAAGCTCGCTCCAGGACAGTTCTGAGGTAAGTGTCGTGTGGTTCATCAGAGTCCTCTTCCCAGAATGCAGCCTCGCCTTCCCCACTCCTTGGCCAGATCCCCCAGGAACAGAGTCCCTAGTCGTTAGCAACGCTTAGTGATGGGCGTTCGAATCTTAGTTTCGAAACGATTCGAAGTTATTCAATACTGTAAAGATTCGAATCGCTTCGAATCTCATTAGCCATGGTCGCCAAGCAAATCGAATCGCTTCGAATCACAGGCGAAAGTTTCGAATTGCTACGACTGTTAGGTATTCGACATAAGAATTTCTTGTAAGTGTTGATAGGTATTAATAGTCTTGATAGGCCTTGAATAGGAGTGTACGAATCGTCTCGAAGCTCAGGAACCCGAGTTTCGGAACGGGTTGGAAAAATTCGGCTGGGATCGGACGAGATCTCGATGCTCTCGAGATTCTCTGCAAATTCCGGACGAAAGTTTCGAATCGCTTCGACTGTAAAGGACTTTTCGATGTCTTTTTGCACCAGGATATTGCATGTTCCGGAATGTTCCTGAATTTTGGAACACCCTGCATATATAGCTCTCCGTAACGTCGGCTATATTCTATATAGCTCTTCGTGACGACTCCTACTCCCTACGATAGAGAGTATTCCCGGTAACGCTGATCCGCACACTTCTATTCAAGACATATCAAGACTTTCAAGAAATTCTTGTTTCGAATAACAGTCTAAACGATTCTAAACATCTGTCCAGGATTTGAGGCGATTCGATTTGCTTGACAACCATGGCAAATGAAATTCGACGTGATGCGCTCGGTCTTAAAGCAGCGTATTCACCTGAGCATTCGCCCCGAATGAGCATCCCACGAGCGCGGATTTGCTCGCGCGATGCTCGTTCAGGGCTACTTAGGGCCTCATGCAGTTCGTCCACAACAGTCCCCACGGGCACCGATCCGAACGAGAACAAAAATCATGAATAAAAATATTGCAGCAGTTAGTGCTAGTTTTATTGTCTTGTAAGTATACATTGCTTCAAAAAAAATAAAAAAAAAAGAAACGTTAATGCATGAAAAATTATTCGGGAGATAGCGTCAGCTGGTCTATTTCCCGAACAATGGGGCTTAGTGCAACGATGGAAAAGAAGAAGTGCCTAAACGGAAACTCTGAAATTTACACACAGGATCGTCTAAAATCAAAAATCAAAAAAATTTTGTAAAATTTATATCAATGGTTATCGTCTTATCGGGAAAATTTAACATCTCTCACACTTTTTTCACGTTAAAATTTGCACAGTACTTCTTTATTCAACTAAGTTCTTTTTAAGTTCTTCATTAAGTTCAAGGTGTCCATTCATTGGCCATGCAACTTAAGTGTTCATTCAATCGGCAGGTCACCTTACAACACAATAAAACTAGCATTAGCTGCTGCAATATTTTTATTCATGATTTTTATTCTCGTTCGGATCGGTGCTCATGGGGACTCTTGTAAACGAACTGCATGAGCCCCGCACGAACAATTCGGCACTCGTGCGATTCTCATTCGGGGCGAATGCTCAGGTGAATGCTTACGCGGCTTAAGCCGCACACTAGGAATGCGGCGTCGGGCCGCTTGCCATCTCTAAACTCTCTCCCTCTCTCCATGCATACCATCAATTCTTCAACACTCGATAGCTGGGAGACTTAAAGCCCCGGTGGTCACCAACTATCGCCCCTCACCAGGAATGTTTAGTCTCATGCACCCCCATTCAAAGCCTCCCCCAGTCTAAGTCTCAGTCATAAACCCTCGAAAGTAGGACAGCATGAGGCTATCCGCCCTCGATTACACACATAAACACGTTGACGCTAACATGTATGTATATGGATGAACGTTTCTAAGGCTATTTGTTACGACATTCCTTTGGTTCATTTACAAACCTTTGTAATATAATTAAAGCTTAATGGCTACGTTATAATTTTACTTTTATGCAGTGCTGTCTGCATATGCGTGAGTGTCAAAAAAATTTGTGTCAACAAATGAAATCATATCGCAATACATACCAAGTACGAATTGAAGTTATCAATTATACACTCTAATCGATAGCGTTACGTAACTCATTACTTGTCAGTTTTCTAAACAGGTAATATCATAACAGCGGATACTGAGGAAATATTGAAAAGCGTGAAAAACATTTCTACGTCAAAAATAGTTAGTGCAGCAAGTGACGATTAATATCGGTACGTTACACTTGCATGCATCGTGTCAAATAAACCGAAACATTTCAAACGTTTGTTTTCTAAGCTGGAGAGAAGTTAACCGATTTTTCGTAACGTTATGTACTAAAAATGGAAAGAACTGAAAACAAATTTGAAAGTATACGTTTTGATTAATAAGCAGCAGAAACTTATTGCGAAATTCATGTTATTTAGAAGCAATATTACTAAATAATTAAAGGATCAAATATTATACATCCACTACAAAATGGAGAGAAACTGAAGAATGATTGTGACAGTATTGTCGACGAATCTGCCGATATATCGAAAATGTGTTTAAATTCTGGGAGTGGGAGATTGTTTTAGGAGTGATCATCTCTTTTTTGTATCAGTGCACATTTTCAAGACAACAAACTTCATTAACGCTTATGACAAATACTTTTCTCTCGAATTCAAAATTTTTGGATTACAAATAGTCACATTTATTACAACTTTATATTTATTTTTTTTTCTGTTTGTATTTACGCCTGGTGATCCGACTTTGCAAAAAGTATTCGTGTTGCCACGTGAGGATATTTTATTAAATATTAATGTTGGAAGTATGTACATAATTTAATTCGTTATCGATTTACTCAATTATTTTCTACATTCGAATTTATATGTATACTTTATGACAATGTAAATTAAGCGAAACGGTAGAAGCATGAGTCAGTTGAAAGTACATAAAATCTAAGAAATCGTTATATCGCACAAAGTATCGATAAGTAACGAGCACGTGAAGCATTTTATTATATGATTGGGGTGTACAATTAAATTGAAAATATGTCAAAAGGTAATGCATTTTATACGACAATAAGATACAATCTAAGATATTTTCTCGTTACTAATAATTCAAGAAGCTCAGAATTTGTCATTGCTACAATAATTTGTTGAAGACGTTTACGTTTTGATTGTTGAAAATTTCGGATGTTGTTGAAGTAAGAGTGCATCTGTCAAGAAATTTTTAATAGATACCCTTATGTGTGGCAACTTTGTACACCAAGTTAAAGAAACTATTTGCAAAAGTTCAGTGAAAATAAATACATATTATCTGCACACTATGTAAACATGAAAATACAATACATGCACGAAACAATGAAATTTATTTTACATAAGTGTCGAAAATGGGAAACAAGGATGTTATAAAAGTAATGAAAAATGGCTAAGCTGTACAATCATACGATAAAGTTGCTACACAAAGTGGTTGATCGTTAAATAATTATAAATAGCAATCATACATCGCGTTTTAAGATATGCCGAAATCTTGGATTGTTCAACGGCAACGTCATTCGTAGGAGCCTGCTGAGCTTAAAAAAATGATTAGATAAGGGGCAGAGATGATTGATGCGATTATGGTATCGCAAATCGATTTTAGACACAGATTATTCGTCATTTTTTTAAAAGTTTACATTTTCATTATGAATATCATTGCAAATACATGACCGATTGCAACCAACAAATATCGCTATTTATGTCTAAGATACTTATCATATGTATCATTATTGTTGAATATACATCTGAGCCGCTCAAAAGTAAAAAGTGACTAATTCCACTTTTTTGCAATTTCTTCAATTTTAATACCAAAGCAAATGATTAATGCTTATTTGTTCATATATAAAATAAATTCCATTAATAATTCTATTTAACACCATGAGATGGCAACATTTTTTTGTCTGCTGAATAATATGTAACCTATTTCAGGCGCTATTGTCATTAATTCCATTTAAACAGAATTTCTGTATTTCCAATCCATGAAGCGCTTGTGAATTATTAAACAAAAAGTATCCTAGTAATTATCTATTGATTATAAAAGTACCGTGATTTATAAAAGAAACAAAATGTATTGTCGTTAAATAATGATGCTTAAGAATAATTATTTTAACATGGAAATATGATGGATCAAATATTAGCGAGTCTCCAACATGTACTGAATAATTGTCAGAAAAGCCAGTTTAACGAAACGATCACGTATTTCTTCAAATTCGTCATCTGACTCAAACAATGAAAACATTATAACAAATGAAAATATTGCAATAGATAGAAATGTTGAAATGAATTATTCCTATTAGGAATTATAAAGGACGTCCTTTAATGAATAGTGTTAAAATAGATTTTCCTACTTCCATAATTTCCTTATTTTCAGTTGCCAAATCGATTTCCTCCTGAGTTCATGGAAAAAGATATAAATATATGAACATTTTTGTGCATTTAACACATTTTAACATAAAAGCTACATGTTTAATGATACATTCTGCAATATTTGTTTCTTTGTTTCTCAATATATACCTATCAAGCGAAAATTTAAAAAACAGTGTAAAAGACATATAACTCTATCAATTTTCTCTACTTTTCTCTACATTTCTCTACATCGTTTCATGGAGTTATGTAGTCACTTTGCTTTCTGAGCCGCTCATATGACTAAATAACGCACATAAATGTATACTTACGATTAAGACGTTTCTGTTTAAGTCAATCAATATAACGGAAAAATTGGTTTCCTGTTTTCTTTCGTCGAATGAATAATATGTATATGACAAACAGGGGCGCATTTACACTTTTGGAGGCCTCAGGCGTAATATCATTATGAGACCTCAAAAGAATGAGTCTATATTTGCGGTTGTGTGAAATATGTAGATATAGGGAATAAAATAGCTATTACCCCAATAGTTGTTTGCCTCGTTGGTGATACGCCCACGAGCATGAATTTTATGCGATACAGCCGTTCCTGTTAGTTTTATATTCTAAGGAAAGAACGATGTATTTCACATGGAGGCGGCAGGCCTCATGCATTTTTCAGCAACACCTCTAATTTTTATATTATGAATTTAATATTTAAAAAGAAATATTTTATTTTGCAACTATAACTATATAGACTGTTTCTTATACTGATGTTTGTGAGGAGTAAGGTTTTAAAATGTGGCCGCATAGAGAGTGAGTAAATGCGTCCCTACTGACAAAATACTATATTACAACTTAAACTTCAAAATACAAATTATGAATGAGCACATAGAGGACATTTGCTATAATAAAGTTGAAGGATCCGTCACAGTGTGAACATTTACTAGTATTTGTAAATTTTACATAATTCCATACATAGCAGTTCGACGGAAGAAAATAAGAATACGAAACATAGCGTTGATGCGAAGCGATTCTAACGATAGAAAGACTTTGAAACGTAAAGGCAGGAAAGTTAAAAGGAAAGAGGTCAATGTTGGGATCGTCTAGATCGACTTTGTCTCGAGACATAGAAATAACGTGCAATATAAATGCATTTTGCATTTGAAAGCAAACTTTAAGTAGTTTAATACTAAAGAGGCGTTAATTAAAAATAACCAAGTTATTATTGCTTAAGAAACTTAGGGTAAACTTAATGCTAATGGATAGTTGGTTGAATCGATGGAAACTTTCAAATGTAAAATAAACAATTATTACGAAATTGTAATTAGTTTAACGATTAACGAATAATTAATTTAACAAAAATAATAATCGTTATGGTGGTACACTTTGCATGTTTAAACATAAATGATACTTCACAAAAAGCGATACTTTTCGAAAAAATTATATTCTGAAGAAAAACATTCTTTTTTGCAACTTGCAACTGTCATCGATTCTTCCATAGAAAAATACAATCGATGTGTGGTAATGTTTAGGCGATAATGTTGAATTTTGAAGGAAAAGCAAAGTTGACATAAATTTAAGTGAAAATATTTAATAGACTTTGTTGAATGGAATGTTTGCCAAAGTTATGGTGTCGCCTCTTGTTTGGTACGTAGATTGTAATCATTAGGGAGAGAAGGAGAGATGGGAAAAAAAATATGCTTTTGGTGTCGTTGTTATAACATGACTCAATGTTAGTTAAGAAAGAAAAACACATTAAAGCGAATTGATGTTTAAGAAACACATACAGAATCACGGAGAAATGTTTAGTGATTGACTATTGTAATCGTGAATCGTGATATCCCTCGAGACAGGTTTCGATCTGATACGATTCCTTGATAATGACACCGTAGTACTAGCATGAAAAATGTCGAATCCAAAACACATTTTCACGTTACATAAGCTGCGACAAACCGAAAAATGTATGACAATGCTAAACGGGAAAATAAATCCAAGAATTTTCCATTTGGCCCCTGAAAAAGTCTGTGTATAAGCGATAACTTATTTGTAAAAATATGAAATATATGTAATTTGTAAAGATATTATGTATACATAATGTAATATATAATGTCGATGAATACAATGATAATTGGAATTAAGAGAAAAAGAATCAATTTTTTGCCACTAATATCCAGTACCTTTCCCACTTATCTATTCGTCTATAAATGTTTCATATCTCTTCTCTTTGTTACGTACGGAGACGCCCGTTACCGTTTATTTTGACCCTCTTGGGGGTGCTGAAATGCACACACCTGGATGTAGCTTTATTATATATTAAAAAAACATGTATGTTCAGTAAAAAATATGCATTACATATGACGCTACAGATGAATCATTAAAGAGGCTTTTTAAAAAAGTTTCTTTTCTTTTGCAGTGATAACTCAAGAATGGAGGTTCCTCTCGATACAAATCAAATTCGAGCATGTTCACAAAATGTGTAGTTTCGGACCAGATCTAAATTGAAGTTAATGAAAACTCTTATTTTTTATGAAAAGAAACTAAGAACTCATCTTTTGGGGCTCGGGGAAGGGTAAAACCACAATGGGTGTTTAGTTCCTTTTCATGAAGAATAAGAGTTTTCACTACGCATATGTCTTTCCAATGGTGCTGTCGGTTCTTGGGAAGCTTCAGTTGCTTCCGTATTGTTTGGCGGTTCGTAGTCTGGGTCTAGGTCGTTGTTATCTTGCCGTGTATTGTTTCGAACCGTGGTGTCGATTATAGACATACAGGGTCATCCGTTAAAACTGCAACCTACGCGCGCGCCAACAGACGAAAATGGCAACACCGCCTCACGGACACATTCCACTACAACCATGCACCGGCC
The DNA here is from genome assembly GCA_944738655.2 of Andrena hattorfiana. NCBI lineage: Eukaryota > Metazoa > Arthropoda > Insecta > Hymenoptera > Andrenidae > Andrena > Andrena hattorfiana. The sequence goes on from OX122889.2 coordinate 27,163,890, forward strand.
CAGCGTTCGGAGGGTTAACAGCGACCGCTGGGTAGCAGTGATGCCCGAGCTTCGAAAATTTTAGGATGGTCTCTTTCAAATTAGCGCCGCAAAGAGCTGTGCAGAATTTCCCGGCCCAGGTAACCGAGCCGCACGCTCCGCTTTTATGATCGGTTTACCACTCGCACCCCGGATTACTGTAATGAGGTTTGAAAACAATGTCAACTGATCTCGTACCCATCTTAATTTAAAAAATTTTAGCTACGACAGGATTGACCGCGGCGCTATACCCTTGTACGGAGAGTTTTTTCGCCACCTGCGTGTAAAAGCCACAATAATGACGCATCGTTCCAAAACATGACGTTAACGGAAGCCGGTATATGCGTGGCGTTGAGTAGCTAAAAGGTTAAACATTCAAACACAAAAATTGTAGAAAAAAGATTCAAACACTGCTACAATCAAAGACACGTCCCATTAGTTACTCCTTACGTCCGATCTATGCATGCACTGCATATAAGGATAAAATTATAAAAAAGAAAACCAGAACAATAAATTCTGAGGTCTGCAGAACTAACACATAATTGAATAAAAATTTAATTTCTCAATTTATGAAAGTAATGACACAGAAACAACTAGCGTATTGTTTATCAACATCATAATTTTTAAAAAGAGCATTAAATACGGTATTAAATAAACAGTTTGCAAAAGCTTTTCACAACAATTATGGTTAAAAAATTGATAAAAGAAAAATTAAGTAAACGTAAAATATTTTGAATTATCCATCATTAACAGGGAATAATTTTTCCTCATTTTTCGGCGCAAATTGCATTCTGATATCTTTTATAATTCAAAAGTTATACGAAAAAGACCCCAAATTCTTCAACCCCGGTCGGAAAATTTCAAATAGCTCCTTGTGACGTTAATTTGAAAGAGACCATCCTAAAATTTTCAAAGCTCGGGCATCACCGCTCCCCAGCGGTCGCTGGAAACCCTCCGAACGCCGGGCCGATGCATGGTTGTAGTGGAATGCGTCCGTGAGGCTGTGTTGCCATTTTCGTCTGTTCGCGCGCGCGTAGGTTGCAGTTTTAACGGATGACCCTGTATATAGACGGAGCAGAAGCTGGGACTGGTGACGGGGGGAAGGTAAGCTTGGAGGGGAAAAGGCAGAGGTTCAGATACAGCCTGTCATACACTGCTACCCGATTTGCCTGTATGACAGTCTCCTTACCGCGAACCTTGCAACCCCCCTCAGCACACGCTCCGTCTATATATGTCTATGGTGTCGATCGCGAACGATTTTTAGTTCGTGACCTGAAAGCCGTTCGCAGAGAAAAATTCCTTACGGTGTCCAGCGCTGTCCAACGGTCAAGCGTGGTCTTTATTTCTCTTGACTGTTCCGCCCCCCTGTGGCCTGCACGGTGGTAAACTTGGAGGTGATCAAAAGCTCACTGCACCTTGCTAAGCCCAAATGCTACTATAGAGGAGACTCTGAGGCGTAGCGCGTCTGTTGGACCTTATAAAAGCTGACACTATCTGCCATGTATTGTTTCCAGTTTTTTTCTATCTCATTTATGTGTCGTTTCTACATTCGACCATCATCCAGCCCAATCATCTTAATGTAGTTTTCCTAGCCGTTGCTTCACTACTCCGAAGCACAATTTGTTTGGACCGAAATAGTTTCGACATTGCACCATCCTCCCTCCTTAAGATAACGTACTTTTTATCGCCTTTTACATCTGTGTGTACTGTTGTTTAACAGGAAATTGTAGCGGTTGTAGGAAGCAGATAGGATTGACTTCGACACTGTGGTTTGATGACTTGTTATTTATTTTATTTCAGAGGAGTGTTCGGTTTAAAGGTAACCGTCGTCGTTTTTGCCTAGCTGTCTTTGTCGATCGCGGTCGTCGGGACCGCGCCGATTATCGTGTCCGCTCGGCTACGATCGTGCCTTCGATCGGTGCCGCCGAGCGCGTGAGGCACGCGCTTGCGCGGCGCGCAGTACGAATGTCCTGTGTCTCCAAATATTAACACGTTGAGCGCGGAACCAATTTTGCTCTGCTTTCCGTTCAGGCGGTAAACAGCGGCGGTGACTCCGCAAGATGTTCGGTTACAAAGTATGTACGGACCGACGCCGCCCAAACGAAAAGTCCACTGTCAGCCCCCAGGGGCTGACGCCGCCTGAACGGAAAGGTCACTGTCAGCCCCACGGGCTGACGTCGCGCTTAACGTGTTAAGTCTAACCGAGTTATAATTTTTCTGAAAAACATTCTTTCCGCTGGTGACTCGTTTGTATTCGCATGTGCTGTGATTCTGTAATGTAACAATAGTTGTTGTAACGCAACGTGAATATTGTTATATGTTGCTTGTTTCTGTTCTAAATGTTTCTTAATTCCTACTTTTAACACTTGTACGAAACGCTGCGCCTGTCCATTTGTCGCAGGATTGCACGGAGCCGTAAATGTCGAAGTTATTCCGTTTCTTTGTAAGAAAGACAAGAATTCTTGGGAACGAAAATTTGTACCGTTATCCATTACTACGACTCGTGGAATGCCAAATGTACCGAAAATCAATAAAAAAAATCCTAAAGTTTCTTCTATAATGTAAATTATCTATTTTTTACTTTATTTATAATAAAATATCATTATTATTAAAAAAAATCGTATTCCTTTTTTCTTGCATTATCTTCATAAAAAATGTATGAGGGCGTAATAAAATATCATTATCATTAAAAAAAAATCGTATTCCTTTTTTCTTGAATTATCTTCATAAAAATGTATGAGGGCGTAATTATGCCTAGCCGCTGTTATGGATGCAACCCTCGAATCGATCCCCTATCTCGAAAGGGAGTAGAGATATTATTCTGAAATTTGGTCTACATAATCCAGACCAAATATTTAGAGAATTCACGAAACATCAGCTCTCCATGGCTTCTAGGAAAAAAGTTATCGCAATTTAAAAACGCAAAAGTTACAATTGCACCTATGCCGACTGAGGAGGGTTAAATAATTTTATTAGCGTTTCCTCTGCTAATAGTACTTCGGAGCATCGAAAAAATTAACATTACTGTATTTTATGTCCAAAATATTCAGGGTACAAGTATGAAACTTGCATTTAGTTTTATTGCGAAGAACAAAAAAAGGTATCAATTAGAAAAGGCATTAGCTTTACAATTTATTTACACAGGCTACACAATATACACTATAAGAGATATGAAGACTCATGTGCGACTTTTTGGACGCTTTAAAGGATTGCACAAGATTCACTCGCAGCTTGCCGTGGCAGACCAAAGCGTCGTATCACTGAAATAATTGCACATGGCCGTGATAGACGTTCTAATATGACGCTGATAGGTCGAGCAACAAGAACTTAACGAAACAAAATACAGTTTGTACAACAACAACAGCAACAACCGATATTATAGAAAACGATTCGAAATGCACTGGCGCGTGCTACATAATGTATAATGTACGTACTTATAATATTTTAAACTTCAAATAAAACTGGCTGATGAAGTAAAACATCGAGAATCTCACAAACTTCAAACCTGTTCACTCAACGGAATCGAGTCTTAAAATATTTCAAATCGTTAATTCGCGAGACAAGATTAAAATGTTCAGCGGAATATTCAATTTTATTCGTAATTCGATGAGAATGGTAAATTAATGCTAAAAAATAATATTGAATATACTTTTGAATACCGCAAATTGCAATAAAAATGAAAGTATATTATACAATAAGAACGTGGTACTCCATATTTTAAAGCATCGAAGTATTTAGTTCAGTTACAATGGAGTTGTACCCGTATTTACAGCAACTTCTAAAATCACAAAAACAAAAACAAAAACAGAAACAGAAACAAAAACATCGAGGGCGTTAGTCAACTAAAAATTCATGAAGCTGTATTATTTATAAAAAAAAAGAGGGAACAAATCAATAGCATTCATTAATGGACGTAAAAAATCACGTTGGCCAAACCTCGAATGCAATACAAGTATGTTACTTCTTTCGTTTTTATACGGCAGGCACACACACTTACGCACACGTATATTCTAATATTTGGACATTTGTACTTGACGTATTTTAATCGCGTGTATAACAAAATATTCGAAGCTACATTTCTTTTTCGGCTCCGAGAATCGTTGAGCCGCTTTCTACATAAGTATAGTTTGCACTGTCGTACGTCTAACTAAAAATTTAATAACAAATGTATTATAATGTGATTTAAAGTTTATTTTAATATTGACAGTACATTTACTTGGATATCTCAAGCAAAATTCAAATAAAACGATATTTAATTGACTCGACAAAGTAGTTGGACCTTCAAAGCTATTTAGGCGTATAATTTAAATATTTATTAGGCCCATGTTTAAAATCGCTTACTAAAGATGCAAGTGCTTTGTCGACTGGATACTAGAAATAATTTGAACTCATTGTCAGTGGAGGTTTATTAAGATTAAAACGTTTGTTTAAAATACCTAACGTAAATATCAACATATTATAAATCTGTATTGACACTTTTAGCTTTGGTCAGTTAAACAGTTTCACAGTGCAAACCATGCTGCAGTCTTCAGGCTAAAATAATTTGGTCGTGTTTCCAACGTAAATTTCCCTCTCCTAATCTTATCATCCAATATAAATATCGTTTGTACGACAGCAGATCGTCGTAGAATTCAATTTATATACCAGTACCTAAACAGTCATCTCGGAAAACGAGAGATAAGTATTACTTATCATTTTTCTATATGACCTGCCTTCACCCTCAATTAATTAGTTATATGTACTAACGTGGGTGCTTCAGGTACGCTCTTGAACAAATTCATATCGAATCCACAACAAAGATGTCTTCAATTTCAATAAATAAATAAATAGCAGAGTCACGATAAACTTATTTGGTAAAATCTGTTATAAAGTTCTTCCGTGTCTCCAACGAGATCAACCAAAAGGGATCGATCCATAAGGGAAAAGAATGACAGTAGTTTCGTTACCATAATCGTTTACATGGAGAACTTATTTTCAATAAGTAATCATTGTATATAACGTAATTACTGTAATATCGTATTAACAACAGGCTCCATTGTAAAAATTCGTGTTCAAAACACTGAGATGTATAGAAATTTATTTCGTTCTGTTCATTCCCTTATTTATTATAACGTTCACTTCTGTTTCGAACCCCTTAAACATCGTGGACGACGCAGAACATCGCATCCATCGTACAACAGCAATCTTCTGAATATCAGATACGTGATCCGAATAAATGTCCTAGTTTTTTTTTTTCTATTCATACTACATAATTATAAGGTGTCTCGTAGCAAATTCTACAACCGGAAGGGTGGGGATTCTACATGACAAAATGTGTCGAAAATACAAAATAAAATGTTTTTGTAATTCGCCTCGTTTTTGAGACAATTAAGTTTTACTTGCGGAAGTACGATGTGCAACAAGCGTTACCTTACCTCAGGTTTACGAAAACACTTCACTTTATATTTTTAATTTAGTTTTTTACGTAGAACCACCACCCTTTCGCGTGTACCGTTGATTATCAGCATGTGCACTTTGACAGTCAAGGCTGATAAGCGCAAAAATTATACGAAAATGGAACCAGATTTAACACTTCAGAAATAGCCGTTGCATAATGGGTAGTTTCGTCGGTTTGTAGTTATCGTATATGCACTTAATTCCGAAAAACAGTAGTTTTTAATTAGTGCTGTCGGTAGAAAAAATGTTTCCATACCAAGATGTATTAATCAGTTCCTGTCCGAAAGATGGTCAATTATATACACTACTAAATATTGGCGAGATTTAAAATAATGCGTTTTCACCCTTCCGTTGAAAGCGGCCACTAGTAGAAAATATAGGAAAAAGTACGCGGATCGAGTTACCAATCGAAGAACATTTAATAACTGTCACCATTTTCTAAGTGTGGCATTCTTTCACTCATAGAAAGACATTTCTTATGGAGCACAGAAGAGAATCGAAGAAAATATATTAAACGACGTCTTAATCGTTTCCGACTTGCGAACCGTAATTGTTTCTATCCTTGTCTATGTCTACATCCGTCTCTGTATCCTTTTCCGTATCTTCATCCCTTTGTTCAGCAGTATCCTCTTCTTGATCTGTGACTTTCCTCTCGTTATCGGTGGACAGGAAATTTTCATCTTTGTCTCTCGAATTTGTAGAACGGGATTTGTTCAGTAAAGAACTGAACTCGCCAAACTTCAAAATTTCCTCCATGGCTGATTGTTCTAGGTTCACCTGTCATAGATAACTAATATTTCATTAACTGAGATTTATACAGTTTCGATATGTTAATGGTTTGCAGTAAGTATTATGCAGTTTCTATATGCAAGTTCCTTTATAATGTAAGAATATGAGGAAGTTCCAGGAAAATTGTAATCTACGAAATATACAAAACGAATGAAATTGTTTACAACCCTTCCAGTCACGTGACTTTATAGATCCTATCCCATAGATAAGAGGTATAAGAGGTTTAATATAGGGATTCTAATTTTTAGTAGACTGTTGAAATTGCAAATGTCAAGGCATCCGTACATTCTCATTTTGTTTTCTTGTGCACATCTCACATAAAGAAAATGTAGTAGGGGAGACCGGGGCTAGTTGATACAGAGGCATGTTGATACAGACGAATTATCTCGACACTGTATATATGTAGCACCTTGTGCGCGAGATATGTGAAGCTAGTTGTTCAATTCTTTACTACGATCCAGGGTACGTTTGTGTTCCTTGACGTTAACAATCCATTTTTAACTGTTTTCGTTTCTATAGAGAAAAAGTAAATAGTTGTGTTCACTTCCCAATCCGTCGTGAGACGGTACAGAGAATTTTATCACTCAAATTAATTGGGCATCACATTGAGTTCTTTGAAGGTAAAGTAATTACGTTTTGTTATTTTGTCTATATGCTCTACATTTTTTTATGGAGACGTTTGTACATAATGACTTCCTGTGGGGTACGTTGATACGTTTTCTTTGGGGCATGTTGATACAGTGTATCAATTTTCCCCGACTACTTTTAATTGGATTTTTTCCTTTTATTTCTAGAAAAATGGTTCGAAATTATACCAAAAAGACAAATCGTGGCGAAATATCTCTAGAGATTTTTGAAAAAGCGCGTCTCGCAATAGAAACAGACTCAATATCATTAAGGAAAAGCGCGAAAATATACAATATTGACAAAATGAGTTTATTCAGATATATTAACAAAAAGAAAACGACGCCTCATGTTAAAATGGGATATTCCAGACATCTGCAAATTTTAACAGACAGTTTAGAAGATAAGCTACAGGAATACATTCTGCATTCTTCCAAAATTTATTATGGGGTAACTCCTAAGAATATACGAAGTCTGGCATATGAATTAGGTGTTGCCAATGATATTCTAATTCCCAACACATTGTTACTCAGACGAAAGTGATTAATTTTATATCAATTAAATGTCAATTATATTATTATACTAGATTATATGTCAATTAAATTAAAATAAAAATGATTTTCTATGTTTGTTAACAAAATCGGTTTGGTTTTTAGTTTACATCTTTGTTCAATTTTATTCTATATTGTTGGAAAGGTATCTAGATTAAAATTTTATTTTTCAAATTTACTAGTTACGTACTCATTAAACTCCCCTGTTTTGTTTCGATTTTTAAAATTTTAATTTGTATGTGTCTCATTACATCTTCGTGGGCGTATTACCTGTGGATTAGTGGTTTTCTTTGCGAAAACAGGTCCCACATTTCATCCAAATTATATTGAATTATACATAATATGCGATTAATTTGCCAAGTTAAGAAATATTCAAAGATTTATACACCTAAAAATAGTTTAAACGAGGCCGTGTTTGGACTCCTTTTCGCGAGGGAACGGGAAGCCCCGTAAATTCATTAATGATATACTCGTGAAGATGTCATGAAAAATGTAAAACTATAGACTGTTACTCTTCACTAGAGAGTAAATTTGCAACAGGATTTTGTATAATATACGAAAAACTTATTTGTTACGTGATATACAATTTTTTCTCAGAACTTACTCATTGAAGATAAGGGTACACGAAAAACATCTAACCTTCCGCGGTCTGCCTCTTTTTCCTTTCACAGGTGTAGACGTTGCCAACTGGCAGCTAGAATTCGACAAACTAGTCTTCCTCTTTGGCCATTGCAAATGCGAGTCCAAGTGTTGTTTCAGTTTGTCCTGCCTAGCAAACATTCGTGGACAAATGCTACAAGCAAACGGTCTTTCGCCTGTGTGAACTCTTCTGTGTCTAGCTAAATGAGAGGCTCGTGTGAAGGCCAGAGTGCAAAGGTCGCAGGAAAACGGTTTATACTGTGCCCTGTCGGATTTAGGCAGTATCATTCTGGTTTCTTTTCCGTCGTTTAGCCCTGCCCTTTTTGAAGAGATATCGCTCTTTTTCTTTATCGCTAATCTTGAAATGTCGTCTGTACTCTTCGAAGAATCCTGCGGACAGAATGAACATGTAATGTAAACAACAAGTTGCAACGATGACCGTTGTGACCTTACAAGAACGGTCGACACAATTAATGCTGCTTTTAACGATATGATATTACGTAAACAGATAATTGGAAAATAAGAGACTAAATGAATGAGAAACTGTATGAAGAATTAAATGAAAGGCAGAGTGACGCACAAATGTTTACAAAGCATAATTAGGAATTTAAATATTTTAATTTTTGTCAGAATAGCATGTCTATATTTAAATGAATGAATGAATGAATGAATGAATGAATGAATGAATGAATGAACATTAGAGCACCAATGATTTCGATTACAAAAAACAATTGAAATTTGCGATCATGTCTTCGTACCAGGCTTTCATCTCGTTCTTGTAAGTCGTCGTTCATCTGTATGTCCGGTACCGTTGGATCTGTCGATCTGGTGTTAAAATTCGGCTCAGATTTAACCATATTCGACAAATTTTCATAACTTTCATCCCTCGTTGAATCTTGTTTTAAAATAACGCGTTCCTTCGATCGGAATTCGGGGGGGTCGCTGTTCCTTGTAGTACGTCCTACGGAGACTCTTTTCTGGCCTTTAAATCTTGTTTCCCGTCTGTACATTGGTGGTGGCATACGTCTCTAAACAATAGCAAAAAAGTTTCCAATGACTAAAAACCAGTCCATCACACTGTACCTACACTAGAGTCACATAATTTCAATTTTATCATGATTCCAAAAAATATTTTCATTAGAATAAAACCGTAAACACATCATTCTGATAGCTTTGATTGTTGCTATTTAATCCAGATACATAAAATTAATATATTATTTAATATTATAAGTTGTAAAGATACAATCCACTCTTTATGTAAAATAGGTTGAAAAGACTTAAATATGCACTGTGTCTAATTTCTGTTATGGGTAATTCGAAAAATAAAAATGAATAAAGGTGTTAGCAGTGAATTGAACATCATCTAAAGTTATATATCGCATAAATTAAATTATTAAATATGAGAACGTGTGTATATAAATTCTATGGTGATAGAAAAGAACATAATTTAAATTACGAGGCCACCGACTTCCTATTGGAAGTTCAGTAGCGTGACACGAATATATAACAGTACCTTCCTGCAGTTTAACGAAACTTTGCGATGTTATGCATCAGACCTAGAACTTTTCGAGGGGTACCACTACTTTTAGTGATCAAAGAAAATGAACCGAGTTCGTGCTTTTTTTTACCTTATTGTTAGACTTTATTAATTACTAGATGACGTTGGAAGAGAAGGATAAAGCGAATCAAAAAAGCATCCCGATTAAGTCAGAGAGCAGCATCTTTTTCGTGTTCAGAGATAGTATACTCTAATTCACATTACAAGTCCTTGATGATCAACAAACATAACAGCACAAAAATTGCAGTGAAATAAAAATGTTGTATTTCAAAAGAAATTAAATAATACTTTTGAAGCTTTGACACATCAAATATAAAATTAAAATAAAAAGTATACACTAATGAGAAACAGTCTAATGTATATCATTATTAAAGATGCCTATAGGAGTTCCGCAGTTTCAGCACATACAAATACAGGTATCCCATTTGAAGTGAACCACGTAATTATCTCCTAAAGTATTGGTTATTGAAAACAATGTTTCAAGATACTTTCTTTCGAGGGCGACATCTTGTGATGGTCACAAATCTTATCCCGGAGGACATGCCTTTGAGATTTCAAGGTGACCTTTTTTTTTAAATGGAACTATATGTTTTTATTCAGATGGCCGTACAGCCCGTTCCGTGACAAATGCATCGATCTATAATATGTTAGTTTCCCAAGGTCATTCAAAATTATTTATTGCTTGCTCAAAATTTATTTTCTTTGAACGTCCAGAAATTGTTCCTTATCTACTGTATTCAAAATGATTGTCTTGGACGTTATGCATTGATTTACTCTATCCCTAAGAGATAGTTGCACCCTCTCCAATCCTGCAGAAGTAATTTACTGGCAGGCATCCCTAATACAATTTTTTATATTGTCAGGGGTAGTGGGTTATTCGCAAAAAATTTGACCTTTTATGAAACCCCGGAAGAAAAAGTCTAGATGTATTAAATCCAGAGACCTTGGTGGGAAGAGTATCCTGCTTCCTCTCCGTATCCAACTACCCCTGTTTGTAAACATTAGCGTGACTTCGAAGGTAAGTTTTGAACGGTAATAAATGACCTTGAATGACCTTGGAACACCAACATATTATAGGTCAATGAATTCGCCGAGGAACGAACTATACGTCCATCTGAATAAAAACATATAGTTCCATTTAAAAAAAAACGAAGGTCACCTTGAAATCTCAAAGGCATATCCACCTAGATAAGATTTGTGAACATCACAAGATGCTCCTCTCGAAAGAAAGTAAGTTTTATTTGAAACATTGTTTTCAATAACCAATAGTGTAGGAGATAATTACGTGGTTCACTTCAAATGGGATACCCTGTATTTACGTAAGTTTTATGCGTGAATGAAGACAATACGGGTTGGTACATAAAGGGTGAAACACATACATACTCTGTTACAAGTCAATATCTGAATAATCAATAAAGACATCGCGAAAATTATTGGTGACAATGTACCTAATGATAAAAACAAGTGCATCATTTAAGTCATAAAAGTTTTTGTAAATGATCTCAAGGTCGCACTGAATAATTTATTAAAGTACAAATACTTTGCCTGCAGTTGTCTAGTGTCAGCCAAGATAAATACGTATTTAATTTTGACGTAAAACATTTACTTTTAATACAATATGTAACTTATGACAGTGACTGTCTCAACTTGTTTTTACGTTAACAAATATTCAAGTAAATTTTGCTATACTTTCATACATTACTCCATACTCTGCCTTAGGCATCTGCAAAGTACAATAATTAAGAATCCAGACGTAATTTCAATACAAGGATCATGAATTTTGTTTTTTATATATCTAGGCGTTGTTGATAGTGTTGACACCGCTTCGATTACGCATTATCTAACGTAGCCTTACAAAAAAAATACAAGGATGTCATGTTAGATCAACGGATTGACGAAGAAAGTTGAACCCCATGTTGAAAATAAATTTTTTGAGGTGTCAAGGGCACCTCAAGACATTTAAAAATTGACATCTTTCTATTCGTCCTGACTGTCACTATACAACTATTGGATAACCAGTGCTCTTGTAGCATTTTACATACAGTAAATCCCCGTTATGAGCCCGTTTTTACCTCCCGTTGACAGCCCGACGACTATCCCCACCATTTCTTGGAAGGCTGCGGACGAGAGTGAGAGAACCAGACAACGAGCGAGAGGAAACGAAAGAGTCAGACACGAAGTTGCCATCGGGTACGAAAGAGAGAATTAAGTCGGCAACCCACTATAAGCCCGCCGCCAGCCTCGTTCGTCAGGCTCATAATGGGTAATTTACTGTATTAGCTTTTAGGTACAGGTATATTCAATAAGGGCTTCGTAGCAATTCCATCCAAAACAACGTATTGATAACCACACTTTCCATTTCAATTTTCAAATTCATACACAGTACAAAGGACTCGCCCTATTACTAAGGGATATAGTCATCCACTCTCCACCGAACAGATAATCTATTTAAAACCTATGACACAGATTTTTCATTTATCATTGTCATGCAGCATTTCTCAAGAATATTTCCATACTTATACATATTTATTTCCTACAGAGTACTCAATTTTGTACTCCATTCATACTTATTGTTAGATAATTTACCATTCGTCAACACAATTCAATCTACATAGTAGTAAGTTTTAACCGACGTGGCTCATAGAAACCTTATCGATTATTATTAACAGAATATGGTCTTTCATTTAAATGACATCTAAAACAACTTGCATGAATTTCGAAAAATAATATTATCACTATCTTACCATTAAAACATCATCGAGAATTTCTGCACCATTTCCACAGATTTTTGAATATTGACTTGCAAGGAATTATGTACGTAACTGTATAGTGTCACGTTCCATAGTTAGAGTTAGGCTTTATTCGAATTGCTTGGAATAAATAGTTACCTAAGATAATTATTCAACTACAGAATTCAAACAAATTTTCTTTAGTCGAATCTTTGATCTGGATAATAATTATTTGTTATTATTACATTACAGGAATTATTCATCATTATTCAATCGAATAATTATTCAAATATTATTTGAATCATGATGTCAATTACTGTTGACAGTTGTTCGTTACCTATTGATTGATAATTATTTTTGCAAAAAATAAATCCTAAGCAGGGCGTTGTACGAGTAATAAGATGTTGATAACAAATAATGCAAATAACGAATAAATATGTAACTCCCAGAATAAAAGCTATTAGCAATAATATTTTAAATAGTGAAATGAATTCGAATTCGTTTGTGACAAATAAAAACCTTATCCGTTATTCGTCACCTGTGTTCGAAGTTGTTAATTCTATGTAACATATATTTCGGATTAATCTTTTTTTTAACCCAGCTTGTAATGACATTCGGTTAATAGTTTTATCTTGAAAAGTACCCGCACTTTAACACCGGCCGCGAACTCTTTTCAGGGCGGGTAGTCTATTCCAGGCATGGCGAACCTATGGCATGCATGCCAGAGGTGGTATGTACGAGAATTTTGCTGGCACGTCAATGATTTATAGATGATATCACTAATATCTGCATATTAATCTAAAATATCATTATTATATAGATAGATATAAGGGAGAGTGGGGTAATTGCGAACACCTAAGCAAAAAAGCAAACAAAACGAAAACTATATGAGAAATGAATTTGTTTATTATTTACAAACATACTTAAACTATTCACCTATAAAGTACTGTGACGAATTTTTTAAAAATTATAATAAAAATCAACTTTATAGTGAAAAAGCAAAACCCTGGGTGTTTGTGAATACTCAATTGCCGTGAGGAAATCACGAACAGAGTGCTAAATATCGCAGAAGTCGCACAGAAAGCGTGATTTCAATGGTCAACCCATAAAAAAACGTTACTACAACTTATACCTAATGTATTTTTCAAATTCCTCTTCTTGTGCGTTAGAAAAAAATTGCAATTGGTCGGAATATCGAAAAAATAGTAAAGGCCGTTTTTTAAACATTTTTTCCGAGCCTGTAATGAAAATTCAAAAATCCCTTTTGTAGATTTAAATAAGTTTTATACATGCTGAAAATTTCATCAAAATCGGTTAACCTTCTCGAACGTTCGAGATTACCCCATTCCGATTTGTTCGTCATTACCCCACGACATCAAAAAATAAAAAAAGAATTTATTTCAGGGGTTAGAATCATGATTCAAGTCACAAAAGCCTTGGTCACAAAATGTTGATAAAAAAGTGCTTTATTTCAACTTAAACAAATCCCAGTTGTATCATTAATTCAACAGTAATTACATGCAATTGAAAATGGACAAAATATTACTTGAAACATGATGAAAATAATAAATTGTGTTTATCTTGAATAGCATGAGCGTTCTGTATTTATTATTTTCTGCGCGGCGTTGGATACGACCTAAACTATTACCTAGTGGAAAGGGAACATCGTTTTTATTTATTAAAACGCCATAACATCGCATTCGCGATTACCCCGCTTTTGTGTTTACCCCACTCTCCCTTGTTGAAATATTTTTGGCCCGCTTTTCCTATACGACAATGAGTATGTCCAAGTTATGAATTCATTCCAATGAAATTCTATGTTAATTTTTAAACTTCTCCCAATAAAATTTTGCAATGATTATTTTCTATTAATTTTTTCTTCTATTAAAAACTACCCGGCACGTCAGCAATTCGATAAATATTATTTATAAATTTTGGCATGCGCAGATAAAAAGGTTCGGTACCATTGGTCTACGCAGCTTGCTTTTGCTCATTGCCGTGGCGAGTGAGAGGGCAGGCAACAGCGACAAGCCACAAATACAATCGGCATGGCCGCGACGGCGTCGTCTATCGAAAAAATCCGGAATAGGTCTCTGCCAGCTCTCAGTCTCTCACTCGCCGCGGCAACTACAAAAGAAGTAGCGGCAATAACGCCGGCTGCTTTCCCAGACAGAAGGCGCGGGTTCTTTTTGAGACAGCACCGTATTTAGTAGTGAAACTTACGATTTGAGTTTCCGAAGATCGGAGTGGTTCATCGAATGAATCCTCGTGTCCATCGATTACCATCGGATCATCCTCCACCTCGATTTCTTCCACCTTGATGTGATCCTCCAACGATTCTACGGAAGACTGTTTCGGCAAAAAAGGAATCACGGATGGTTCCTTCGTGTACTCGGTTGTGTGGACCCTTGTTTCTATGTGACACCGTTGCATTCGCGCCTCCACTCTCGTATATGGACTACGATTGTTCTCTTGGTTCCTTTGATCACCGGAAAGGCCACGAATTTCCAGGTCCGTCGCTGTTTTTATCAGGGAGGGTAAATGTTCCTCAGCGACATCAATGGAACCTCGATACATGAAGTCTAAAAGACACTCCATTTCTTCAACTGCGACACCTAATGTTCAAAATTTGTTAACAATAAGGAATATGTGGTAGGAACTCCGTGTCGTATATATATATATATATCTAAACTAATATGAAGTAAACGCATTTCAAATTAATTTTTTTATACATTACATTACTGTTGATATTGATGTTACAATATAATGCGATTAACACAACTAATTTTTTTCAAGCGAAGAAAAAGGAACGAAATTTTTAAGATATCGCGAAATTTAACTTTTTACACTATCCTGCATTTGTAAACTATTAAATGTTGATTCGCTGATTTTGTATATACATAGTATCCGAGAATATTAAATCCTACTATACAATCCATTACAAAATTGGATTGTACTATACAATCAGATGATTCGAATCTATTAACTCACCTTTTAAGATAAGAATTGGCTGTTCACCGTAGTGTTCCTTAAAAACCCTTTCGAAATAAGGGCTACATGCTGCTAAGACCAACCTGTGTGCTCGCAGCATACCACCTTGACAAGCTAAGGTTGTGTCAGTCAAAGAACCACTTTTGTACAGCCCTTCAAACAACCCGGACAAGTTTGCCAGGTGATTGTTCCACGTAAGGTTGAACGTCTTCTCGCCCATTATTATAATGCTTCAAGTGTTCTTTAACAAAAAGACGATAAATTCATTTTTTAAGCAGTAAACCACGAATTATTTTTTAGAAATATAATTCTAGCTTCTGCTGTTTATCGCGGTTTAAAACTTACAAGGAATTATCCGTAAAGTGTCCGACACCGATTTCGATGAAACTTTGCAGTTTTCTGCGGTTGGCGGGTTTGAAGGATAAAACTCCCCCCCCCCCCCCCACACAGACACGATATTAATTAAGAAATTATTAAAGATAGGCAGAAGCTTTTTTAATAAACGTACATACATAGAATGGCTTTTAACGAAAAGTAGCATCGTGCATACAGGAATAACAGATATTAAAAAAGAAAACGACAATTCATATGTCGTTACAAGTTGTTGAAATAAACCGTTCTTTTGAATGCTAAAACCAATCTACATACAAGAGATAATATATTAATGTTTCAATCACTTATACATAACCAACTTTCCGTTAAAAAAATTCAAAGTTTTAGCATATACACTTATATCGAAGTGGGTGTACGTAGAACAAACCAGAAAATCCGATGGCGATGGATTCAAACAAAGAAAATAGCAACGTTTGTGGTGATATAGCGATAATCAAATGTACCTGGTGTAACAAATTTGTATACTTGAAACATTGTTTTGACAAATATAATATGAGTATTCCATACTCAGAATATAAAAACTATACAGGAAAATTCAATAAAAACATTTTGCACAATAAACAAATAACTTTTGATAAATACGATATGCAAAGCCTGTGACAACAGACGTTACATATGTATATCAGCCTGGAGGAAGTAATTGCCAATATGTATCCAATAATAGTTCCAAATATAAATAAAACTGCAAATTTTGTAATAAAAACAGTGTATTATTTCTTATATACAAAATTGTTGAAAGTGAAGAAAGAAAAGTGTATGTTTCATTTTTTGTTACTAATTTTCTCCATTACTGTGTACATCATGTTCTTTTTCATCGAAAACCATACAACATTTATTGAAAAAAACTCTTTCTATCTCTAATGGTTTAAAGATAGACTTAAGTTGCTTTAAACTTAAGTTGCCGCGGCTCAAAAAAATACCTTCCCTTTATTTTTGGTTACTCTACGAATACGCAAAGTTTACCGATATCGGCGTCAGACACTTCACGGATTTTCTTTGTTAATTTTAATCCTTTGTATCTCAAGTACATATTACTCTCAGGCATATCGGCATTTAAATTATCGGTACGTAATGACTTCATTAACTCTTGTACAAATAGAAGAATTCGTGTTTCATATAATAAAATTAATTATTGGGGTTGAAATCATTATACTATATTTGGAATAACAAGCTGGACATTCGATTTAAAATATCGAAGGTACTGGGAAAGGCATTCTGTAAGACTATTTATTTGGAGTTTATGAATATTGTTCATAATATTATACTAGCATTAGTATAATTTCCACATTAGCATTATTATAAGCGTAAATGTCGAAGAAATTTTATTACAACAGAAGTCAGAATTTGAAACAATTCGAATACTGCCAGAACGGCCACATGCGTCTGGAGTTAGGGTCCACGGCGCGGAACACCGTGTGATAAGTGATAGATGGGATTGCCGCTTTTTCTATCTGTTTCACTGTGTGACTGCGGGCCTATCCGAGATTCATTTTCACT
Source organism: Andrena hattorfiana (assembly GCA_944738655.2). Classification (NCBI taxonomy): domain Eukaryota; kingdom Metazoa; phylum Arthropoda; class Insecta; order Hymenoptera; family Andrenidae; genus Andrena; species Andrena hattorfiana. Next base: position 27,181,115 of record OX122889.2, read on the forward strand.
CCGCCCTTGATAATCAAGTTGTAATTAGATTACATTTTGCCCAACTCTGCCTTGATACCATGCTAGTTTCGCATGCAAGATTTTTTATAGAATAATTGATTCCAAACGTATAGGTATGTATAAGGTCGCACAGTTAAATATGTATCGGACGTACAATATTAGACAAAAGTATATGAAATTTGAAATACTTGAATATCTACGTCTTACGCATAGTAAATTTAGATTGAGGAACTGGAACGACAGTTAGAGTCTTATTTTTACTCCTAGAAGGGTATTTTTCACTTTACAAATGCTTCTTCAAACATTATTTGCTAAACTTTTGGCGGTGAAAATGTCCTAAATTCACAATTTTCTCAAGTTATAATTTATTTCTTTAAAACGGTGTAGTGAAAACAATTGAAACTCGCCAGATGTTTTCATCTATTCATATACTACATGTAAAAAAAAATTGAAAACATTGGTACCATTTCTTTAATATTTTTTCAGCTGTTTTATCTGTTAAGATCGTCTCTTTCCATAGGAATTCGTGTAAAATCAGTGAAAATTAAAATCGTTATAACTCAGCATCCGTTTAGTGAATTCGTTGAAAATTTTTAGAGCACATCAAAAAGATTAAAAAGTACAATCTCACAAAATTTCATCAACTTGGTACCACTTTGAAGATTAGTCCGATACATCCTTAAGTATCTCATCAATATTTACATTGTTTCTAGTAACTATCACACTGTAAAGGCGTGAGTCACATAATTTGATCAGTCTACATCTCTTTCGCAGTAGAACATGGTAGTAACAGAACAAGTAGAATGGTTAATATCAGTGTTACTCAACATTTTTCAGGCCACCGCCCCCTTAGATGTATCAAATTATTTCAACCGCCCTCTATCATATAGGTTATATCATATTTAATCTTTTCACGTAATTATCTCCTAAAGTTTAGGATTGCATCGCTGTGACGCAACATTCCGAGCGTTCTAAACACAACTTCCGACGTCTTTCAGACGTCTCTTAGATGTTTTTAAGACTTTATTAGCTGCATTAAATACATACTCATTTGTGAATCCGGACATATTTAAGACGTTTTTAAGACGTCCCTCCGTAGGACTTTAACAAAGTTACATCTTTAAGACGTCTGTGTGCTACCTGGGAATTGGTATAAAAAGTGCGTTTATGGATTTACACAGTGAATGAACTTTGATGGATAATCATGTGCAACCACGTGTTATTAAAATGCTAATTGCTTCCATTACCGCCCCCCTATGGCCTAACGCCTCTATGCCGCCTCCAGATCGCCCCCTTAATGCCTGCAGCCAGCTCCCCCCCCCTCCCATCATAGATAATTCAAATGCTTCAAAGGGGGCGGTAGCGCTCACTTTGAGGAACACTGTTTTATATAATGCTTTTTTGGAGATTGAACACTATACTTTCAAAATGCACTTGTGTTTTGTTTAAGGAAATCATATGCCTTTTTACACGAATCTATTACACTGTCCAACAAAAAATGTGATTTTTGTATAATCTTAATGAAATATATTATTGCCGACGAATTTTTGCTCGCTGAAAACGAATTTGTCCGTAGAAATGGCATAGCACGTCTGGATTTTAAGAAAATTGAGGTTAAACATGCCAAAGAAGCCTATTTTGGCCATATTCAAGCCAATATATCAAAAGAACGGTAGGTCCTAGCCAAAATCTGACTAACTACTCGAATTCGGGAAGAAAAAATGTACAAAATACATATATTACTTTAAGAGTTACAATAAATTCTAAGCACGTAACCGCGTACAGAAATTGTAAGGAACTACTAAAATCTGTGGTTTACAAGATATGGTGCACAAGAAACTGAGTAAATGCACGAAAAAGTTGTATATATTGTTAGTGATTTTTTAGATCGCTGATTCCGAATTCGACATAGGATTTGTAAAATTAATTTGTTTAAACAATTGGTTAACAAATTATATTGTAAAAAAGTTATAGAATAAATATAAAAAATTCAGTGACTTATACATATTTGTTTAGTTATTAACCCCGCCGAACACGATTCTATATATATACCAAAACATGTAATTTAAAAACTATACATCAAATATAGCAATGTAGAACACGTCTTTGTTAAAATAATGATTGGATCTTTATCTTATATAACAGACGTAGTCTACATACTACCTCCGCCTCATATAGTAACCATTGTTATTCTGTTAACCACATACTGCCTACGTACACCAATGTCAAGCTTCTTTTCCTCAATGATTACAACTTACTTGGAGTTAAATGGCACAGAATTTTTTCTGACATTACCTGCGCGAAAGTACTAGCAACCAAGTCCAATAAAGTATGTAGGTACTACCCGATCAATTTTTCCAATTACCAGAATCTTCATCAGTTTAATAATATCACTAAAAAATTTGGAAGCTCACTAGATTTATGCTTTATTAAGCCGCAAAGGTCACACTGGGTTAGCATAACCCAGGCCGTCAAGAAAACTCCTGGCATTTCTGAACGGTAAGATGTGGGGAGTTAGGGCTTTGGGGGAAAAGTTTGATACTTCTTCTACAAATGCCCCTCCCCCTCCCTGGACCGCTAATATGCCCGAAGCAGCCGAGTAATATTATTGCAAATGTAGTCCGTAGGTTACGTTCACCCAGTGTGACTGTAACGTTAGTAAACCCATTAACAGTGAAAATCGATTTAGTAGTGAATGTCTCTTTGTCTTCGACAATTTATTATGTGTACAAAATTTTTGAGTTACCAAAAGTGAAATATATGCTTTTTGAAAAATGGAAACGTAGATATAAATAAATAATTGTATACATTTTGTCAATTTTACTACATTTGTGGAATAAATTATTATTTCAACCATTTCATCGCATTATTTGACATTTTTGTATCCGAATTTCATTAAATACATGCAATTTTTCCGAGATTTTCATTTTAGCTTTCTGTGGCCGCTATTTTTAGATTTTCAAAGCCATCAATCAGATGCTGATACTGTATAATTAATACCAGTAGCAGTTTATGTCCTTATTTTTAAGGTGAATTTTCAGAGAGAACAGTTGTTCCGTAGAAGCAAAAGGTTACTCAACTTCACCTCGCCAAATAATGATATTTTTTGTAACCAATCATAAAAACATTTTTTTCCTTAAAGTATGACTCGAAACCTTTCGCTTCTTGTATAATTACACCTTCGTAACTTTTTCTGAAAGAAACTTTTTTGAAAAAAAAATTCAGAACTTTCACTAACTAAATCTCTCTATTTACAAGGTATCTAGAGTACTAATCTATTTACGACTAAATCACCTATATATATATATATATTACGAATCGATCAAAAGAAAAAAACATTAAAAACCGTGCAGTACATCGAGAGATATAGGCACAGTGGCGTATTTAGTGTAAGCAGTGCCTAGGGCAAGCGTAGAATTTGCGCTCCCCTCCCCCCACCCCCTCTCCCCATGCATATCATTCCAATTTCATCTTTTCTGTTCTACTTGTTTGTTAAAAGTGTTTATCACACAAAACATTATATTTAGAATTTAGATAATCCTTTTAAAGAAAGTGGAGCTGAAGGGCGGAAGAGACGAAAGTTGGAGGCAAATGAAGCCGAAAAGTGCTGAAAGTTTTTTCGAAGCTTCTCTAAAGAGGCATGCGAAGCATATGAATAACAAGCCTAAACTACTAACATTAACCATCCAAATAGATTTATGCAAGAAACCAGGGAAGTGACTAGGGGGGGGGGGGGGGCAGCGGGTGTTTCTGCCCCGGGCGCCGATTTGCGGCGGGCGCCAAATGAGAAATCTTCATAGAGAAAAAACAGTTTTGGAAAAGCTACATCAGTGGCTTTATTCAAATTTATATATTACGTTATTCCATCAGGAATAAAGGAGATACACATTGTATGGAAAAGTAATTAAAATTTATTTATCTGTTATCAAACAACAAACAAATTAGGGTACCTGAAACATGTTTGAACCAATTAATAAGCACGTTTACTATGTCTTTTATATGTAAAGTGTGGACTCAACCTCTTAAGGTGGGCAATAGGGGGTGGTAAAATGTTGAGGGGAGGGGCGTCAAACAGAATCCTTGCTCCAGGGCGTTTACAACTTATACAGTTTCGTCCCTGCAAGAAACACTATTTCTTTCGGCTTTTTTACACTCCCCGGCATTGGCGCCCAGGGCACGAACCCTACTTGCCCCACCCTAGATACGCCTCTGTATAGGCAAAAGAACGCTCTGGGTTACGTTAACCCATGTGTGCCGGTAGCGGGAGTAATTTATAGCGTGACCTTTGAAGGTTAACATAATTTAAATCAGAAGTTTTTAATAACATTTCATTAACGCTCATTTCTTTTAATACCTATCGCTGGCTATAACCGGAAAACTTAAATTTTATGATCCAAAAGAACTTACTCATTAAAGTGAAATTATATATAATTTTAAGGTAATTATATAAATAAGGGCAAACCTCACCAATTTCGTTGACCTTGAAATATGTTGAAAAGGTTATCATTCTGAACAACTTTTTCTTATACATGTTACCGCCGCTCGGCTTTAGTTTTTGAGATATTCATAAAAATATTTTGGTATTTATTCGGAATCAGCTACACTTGTGTTGATCGTTTCCGGGGTATCGGTATAGGTTTGGGACTAGATTTGGAGGGGGGCGGGAGGGCCCCCCGCGAGGGTGTTGGCGGAAGCCCGTACACACCCAAAAGGTGCTCTCGATTGTCACAATCAAAACATTCAACGATTCGGTGAAACATGGCTTTAATTGACACGTTGCGCAGAATTATTCTAATCCTCTATGTCAGGTACTCATATTACCTATAATACTCTGCACTTGGCAACTGCACGCACGTTGCAATAACTCGGTGCCACTGTGTAAATATTTAAACGTCGAACTACAACGACTACCCTATCTTGAATAATACTTGAAATATGTTATTTAGTTGTCCAAAATACAAAAACAGTCTGTATTATTATTTGAGTAAAATGCATTCATAATAAATGAAATATTAATTCAAATCTATTTGTCCATTAAATTGTTAGTTATACCGTTAATATTTTTTATATTTATTCGAATCATGGGTTTTATCGCAAAATAGATGATGCACTTAAATGTATACACATGAATAGCTTTTTTATTCCTTAATCTAGGAAAAAGTGATAACAATAAATATTGCGTAGTTTAAAGCAGGGTTGACTAACTGGTGGCTCGCGAGCCACCGGGGGCCCCTCTGCCTTGCTGCCACGCTGAACGGCCCCCCTCCATACCGACCAAACTCTGACGATCGCAGTCGAAAAGAGAAGGAAAGAAGCAGGAATCGACTGCGATCGTCAGAGTCTGGTCGGTATGGAGGGGGGCCGTTCAGCGTGGCAGCAAGGCGGGGGGCCCACGGTGGCTCGCGAGCCACCAGTTAGTCAACCTTGCTCCATTTCATATCAAGGTATTTCATACAAAATATTTTCTTACATATGCAAACGAATACCACACAAATGTTTATCATAAAATTCAAAAATTTTAAATCGCGCGATCTTAAAAACACAGATGCGATGCCCTTGATAAACATCATTTTTATTATGCTTCTCTTTTCAAATGAACAACATTTACAATTGTCACTATTTTTTAAGTTCAAACATAACGCAAATATTAAAGTGTACCTATACTTTTAGGTGCTTTATACTGCATAGATTTATATTTTAGGATGTAATACATATATAGGGTGTTAAGAAAATGTAAAATGTTTGTTTAGTATTACCATTAAAATAATGAAAAGAGTTCATGTATGTATGCATATGTGTGATAACATTTTGTTTTTGAATAAAAGCGACCCAAAATACAAGCGGAAATATGAAAAGATGTAAAGTTGGGATTCCACTGAGGCAACGTTTTGGCAACCAGCAACATCTTCGTATTTTTTTTCGCATGCAACACGTGTAATCACTCTCGCACTCATCGCATGGGACATGTTGCTTCGTGTTGCCTCAGTGGAATCCCACCTTTATATCAACCAGATTACCACACTTCAGTTTTTAGCATTATGTTCAAAGATGAAAGACGATTGCTTTTCGACAGGTGTTTCTGTTGAGTCTCCTGGAGAATACAAGACACCGTATAACTAAAAAAGAAACATTATCGAACATACATGAATATAAATTATATTCGTTATTTCGACGTGTAAATTCAATTCTGAGAAACTACCTATATCCTTTTTAGAAGCTTGCACATGCTTGTTTCATTTCTTGCTTATTATTTTTTAACGTCACATCATATAAATTACTTTGAGAATTTTGTTAAGGATGAAACGTTTTGTTATATTTTGTACAATGATAGGCCTGGTCAACGATAAATTTGGATGTTAATTATTTAATGCTACTGTAGAAAACATATTTTTATGTAGAGAGGTCTAAGAAGAGTTTTTCAAAGTACTTATGTTAGTAGCATGTGTTCCAAAAACTAATTACAAATAAGCTTATCTCCGAGTTAAAATACAGAGTGAACAATTATAAAGGAAAGATGGAGGATAGATAATGGTTTAAATAAAATTTAGATGTGTTTACTTGAGTAAAATAAAATACATTTTTTAAAAACTCAATTTAAATTGAATAATTACGTGTAACTATGTAATCGAAAGAAATTGAAAATAATTCTCACTGTTGATCACTTCTAACTTGCAGCGAACATCAATTTTCGCTTCGAAATATTCTCTCGATTGATCAATAATACGTTGAAAGATGCTTTTTCATATCGACAGACACCACCAAGATTTTTTGTACATTCTAGAAACAATCGCGCATTGATGGATAAAATTTATATGTAGGCATTTGAACAACACATGTTTCCATGCCCATTCTGTGAGCTGTACGTGCAGGTTGAAAATATGAAGCGAAAAAAAGGCCTTTATAGGAAATATGAAATTAAAGGTAGGCAAACAAGCAATATTCCAGGGCGATCAAAGTAACGCAAAAACTGAAAAAAATTACCCGTGTTAAAATAACACTTAAGATGTAAAGAACTAAAAACAATTATATAAAAATAAAGTAAAAAGCGAATTAAGGAATAGAAAGTGTGAGAATGGAGGATATTTAAAAAATGTTAAAAAAGCGAACACGGCGATTAGAGACTTGAGAATTTAGCAACGAAAATTCAGGATGAAAAAAACAATATGAAATATCTTGATATTGTAAACAAGAAACCATACAAAGAAATAGAAGATTTCTGTTGCTTACTCCTGTAAATAATGCCGTGAGACCGTTGAACAAAAAAATTCATAACATCACAACGATCATAAGTGTATCGTATTAATATTATTATAATCTATATACTATAATCTATAGCGAGGAAGAAAGGAGCAAGAGGGCCGAGGGGGGCAGAGTTAACCAAATACGTGTGTACACAACACACGGGTGCGTGTACGTGCACGAGAAGGGGGTGGAAAGCAGGATGAAAAAGGGCAGAGCGATTCGAGGATGGTCATGCGCAGACGTAGTACCTAGGCCCGATCCATAATTTCGTTGGTGGACCCCCTCACGCATTACCGAAGGGCTTTACGTCCGTGTGCCAACTGTACGCACCCTTTTTTCGCTTCCGTTTCGTAGCAGCCTAAGTCACAGCAGGCGGGGACCACGAAAATCGACAACTACCAAGAGAAGACGGTCCCCTGCGGAACGACAATAAGCGTCTTCACGCATATCGTCATCCAAATCGGGCTTGAATAGGATATACGTTGCCTCCCAGCCATGTCACCGATTGCAAACATCAACAGAAACAACGCAATGGGGGCTTCACGAAATTACTCTGAATTCCTCTTCTATTAGATATTAAGCTTAATTTTACGAATCCTGTTCTAAAGCCCTATCAAACATCAAATGAACCTTTACTACTACTCATAAAACCCAATGATTTCATTTCAAATAATAATTCCTACTTAAGTTATTGCGAATTGATTGTACTTATTATGTACACTAGGAATGTAACGAGTACAGAATTTTTTATTTGAATACTCAAAGATTTCTTGAAATTTGAAGTGAAACCCGCTTAGAGTCGGATTAAACCAGTTTGATAAATTTGGAAACAAATTCGAGTAACAACGATTGTAAATAGATCCTGATGCAGATAAAATTATTTCTCCGTGACTTAAGAACGTATTGAAAATCGTTATTGAACGAAGTCGATTAATAATAATTTAGATATCTCGATATAAATTGGGATATTCAATGAAATTATACACTTGTACTTTATTCACAAAAATATTAAAAGATATTATGATTGCTTTGAAATATATAAACGATGAAAATGATGGAAAAACATATTTCTTATAAATCGATATACGTATCATCGATCATACTAAAGTGACGTTTATATCAAATCTATCCGAAAGATCTGTTGTTTTTCGTATTCCCTATTAGACCTGTATTAAAACACGTTAATTTTTGTATTAATCAGTTGATCTCAGTGACCATTATTTTGTATGACTATGCTCCACCTTTCTGAAAATTTGTCATTGATTTTTATGTAAAATTTTTCTGATTATATTTCCAAATATTATTACACTGTCCTTCGGACACCGTCTTCAACATTGGAATTTTTCCATATAGCTCTGTAAAAACCGAAATAAGTAGTAACCAGAAAATGATACGTTAGGTAACAATTCTGGTGGATGATTTAGTATTTCCCGACCTAATTTATTGAATTTTTATTAGCTCCTTTGTGTCATTCTACGCGAAATCAGGCACTTCTTGGAGCAACATTTCGGGTTTTGCAGAAACTTGAATATGTTGTAGTCCTAATCTGGAAAGATTTATCAAAATTTGGAAAATTGTTATTTTACAGCTCTTTGATACATAGTGTTGACCTTTTTTCAATAAATTATAATTGTTGAACTAACAAACTGATAAAAATGAGCTTTTGGATGCTTACAGTGAAGATATAAGAGTACCTGATGGAAATTATTACAGTTAAAAAAAACAAATTTTTGACCATTTTTTTGCAATTATTCTTAACAAATGCAATTTTATAACACCAGGGCACTATTGAAAAATTTAAAAAAGATGAATTTTTCACTATTTGCGGGAACCCTGTATAAGAATGGCAGGTATAACCGCCTGGCCTCTGCTAGTACCGCAGTAGTTCAATTAATTTTCATGTGGCCAATTTTATGGTGTCCGTATTCCTGAGAACTTATTCGTAAAGAGGACAAATAGACTGTATCTTCATTTTTTCAAATTTTTCAATGGTGCCTTGCTGTTGTAAAATAGTATTTGTTAAGAATAATTGCAAAATAAATTATGAAAAATTTGTCTTTTTTTTAACTGAAATAATTTTTATTAGGTACTCTTATGTCCCCGCTGTAAGCACCCAACCGCTCATTTTTATCAGTTTGTTAGTTCAACAGTTATAATTTATTGAAAAATCGTCAACACTATATTTCAAAGAGTTGTAAAATTAACAAGTTTTAAAAATTTGAAACATCCTTCCAGATACGTTTTTATATTACTAAAGACCTCAACATATCCAAGTTTCAGCAAAATCCAAAATGTTACAACAATAAATATCCAGTTTCGCATGGAATAAAATTCTCTATTTTTTAAATTTGCCGTTTTTCTTTGACTGCGATAGATTTTCCAGTTGATTATAGTACTTTATGGAATTCATTGTCCCTCCTGGTTTTAATACTTTATAATAAATCGATCCCTTCTTGTCCTACCTTAAATACAACATTCTCATTCCCTGGTATATACAGGGTGTCTCAAAACTGCGGGACTTCCCGGAACATGCAATATCCTGGTACAAAGAGACATCGAAAAGTTCTTTACCGTTTTAGGATCCAAGGCTTCATTCTCGAGATATTAATAGTTGAATATTAGCGGTCGAACTTCCGGGCCGCGCAGTTGAAAGCCGAAACAGCTGAGCGCGGAGGAGTGACTCTTCCCGCGCACACATAGGAGGCACGTGTAGATACAGACCCACGCACACAGTAGAGCTGACCACGCTAGTTCAAACCGTGAAAATAGGTTAGCGGGGTAGGCTCTTCTGTGTGTGGACAGATCTGTATCTAGGCGTGTCTCTACTATGTGTGTTTGTGAAGAGTCACTCCTCCGCGCTCAGCTGTTTCGGCTTTAAACTGCGCGCCCCGGAACTTGAGCCGCTAATATTCAACTGTTAATATCTCCAGAACGAAGTCTCGTATGCGAAAACGGTATAGGACTTTTCGATGTCTTTTTGCATCAGGATATTGCATACTCCGGGAAGTCCCGCAGTTTTTGTGCAGTTGGAGCAGCTTGTACCGGTTTACAGCATCCTCTGCGCGATTGTTGAAAAATCCGTTCTTCATAGCCAATAATTAATCGGTCCAAAAATGCTTTGAAACGTGAACGAGCCCGCATAGCAGAGTAAATACAAAGGAGAAAGGGAAAGCAGCAAAGACAAAAGGAAGTAAAAAGGAGCAGAAAGGAATAAATTGTCATGTGGTCACTAAGGTTATTCTCCCTCAGATCATGTGGTATCCAGGTCATGTACTTTAAAACAAACTGAACTTAAATAGGAATGTGTTCTAAAGTAGTTGAGTATGAAACTGAACTTTCTAGTTATATCACTTTGTACATCACAAAGTGTGGAGAACATCCATGTTAATCTTTGATGATCTTCCTACCTGAGTTTTATCTTCAAAATTTAAATCTTCAATTCTAAATTTCGCAAATCATTTTTGTGCTAGTGGTATATTTACAGTATTGTACCTATATAACAACAATGCACAAATTTTCAATCACAGAAGTTATAAAGGATGCAAATGTACCTCGTCTACAGTCATTTTTGCAGTTAAATTTTGAACGAGAAAGTAACGTCCATCTTTCGAATTTCTCTACGTTTATACAAGAGCTCAGGACAATAAACATAGAGGTTATAGATATTTTTAAATGAGGACTTTAAACAAATTTAAATGCCAAGAAAAACAAATGGAAACAGTGACAGAAAGTTTGGACAGTCCTTAATTCATTGGAATAATTATGTGCACGTGGACGCAATCGTGGTTCTTATAAAAGTAATGTACATAAATTACATGTTTGTGAAAAATAAGTAGAAAATATATATTATTGCCAATTAGGCGATAATATGCAAATACTTAGTAAAATAATTAAAAACAACGTAATTATTTATTGTGTAAACCGACTGTAATGTGTATTATAACTATCAGACGTATAATTACGTTACTGCTTACAATTACCTTGCATAGTTACCACGTGCTATAAAATTGTCTGTTTCATTGTAATTTTTCTGTAACATTATTTGCATTGTCTTAAGGGGGGAATCTGGTTTAGGACGCTGAAAACATTGTGATTTTTTAAAACTTATTTTCTCAACAAATATAAAGAGAATATTTCCAAAACTTTAAGGGTCCTTTATTGTATATTCAGACAACAAGAAAACTTTTTTGTTCAATAATAATTCATTTAATATTTTTTTATTGGTATATCTTCGTAGTACCGCGCCGCCGGAGTTGTTAAATTGTGCATATCCTAAAGGATTCAATTTTTGTCCGAAATAAAAAAGCCAAAGTTTTTCTTAATTGACATGAATTTATATCGTCGATGTATTAAAAATAAATAGGAAGAAAGTCTAAAATTGACAAAGTTATGGGACTTTAACGATAAAGTTATGACTTTGGTGGAAAAATTCCGACGTTTTTATGCAAAAAAAATGGTTTAATTTAATTTGTGCATAAATGTTTTTCATTCAATAATTTCTCTATAATCAAAGAAACGAACATTATGAAGCTTATCAGAGTAAAAAGTTAACGTGTGAGTTTACGTAAGCAGCAGAAAGTGAAAAAATTGTAATCTTTACCACTATATCCTGATATCATTTTTTTAAGCTAACATATTGTTATACAATTATTATTCATCGTCGCAAAGACAAGAAATTTATTTCAATATTGTTTACTTCTACGTAAGTTATTGCACTTGCATACTAATCTAAAGCAAGAGCCCATTATATGCTAATAATATTAACGATGCAGTAGCATTTCAAGGAAAAGATGATGTGGCGAGTTCAAAAAATGATGGAGCGCATTGAAATATTTATTGCTGATACAGGCACGACTGTTGTCGATCATAATTTGACATTGCTTGCTTTATCAAATGCGATGCAGAGACGGTCTCCCGACATTGTCGGAACGCCAACAACATCGTACGAATGGGTCATAAGCGTTGAAAAGCTTAACGAGCTACTGCCACGTGGGAGGCTCCGCGACATTTTACTGCTGAAAATCAATTCTCCGTTTCGCTGAGAATAACTCAAAAATCGTGATAAAACAAGATTTCTCTCGGCTACATTGTCATTTCACGACTGTGCATACATATAATACACGATATCGTGACAGCAAATATCCTATAATTGAAGCTAAAACTCAGATAACACAAAGCAAAGTGACGTCAAATTTGCGACACCGTTATAATTTATGGTAAGACAATCAGCGTAAAGCAAGTAAACGAGGCTGGTAGAATGAAGTAAATAGTTATCAAGATTACCGTAATGTAAAATTATAATTCACAAACGTACATGATGGCATATTTTGTTAGAGTATATAGTAAATAAATGCATCTAACCAGAGAAGATAGGTCGACGACAAAGTTCAACCGGTGCTCTTTTACCTACATTTATAGCTTCCTGTTTCTGTGACTTATTTACCTTGCAATTCGATAGATGATTTACATACGTTCGATAGTCGGATAATTTTTCTTATTTTCGTTTAATATGCATAATCGATTGGTTAGTAAATGATATGGTTTCGAATTACATAACTTTATAATATAATTTTCTACTATTTGAAAACATGAATTTCATAACAATACAAAGTGCAATACCACCATTCCGATGACACAACGCATTAATAAAGAGCCGATTGATATCAGATACCTATGCGTAACCGTTGTTATAAGCGTACATTCTGAAGATAAAGTTATCGAAAACATTTTCTGATGGAATTAAAAACAGACATATTTCAGTTAAGTCTGAATGTAATTCAATGTTGACATTTTATTTGTTTGAAACTGATAAAAATACAATACCACTGTTTTATGTATTTTAAATGAAAAAATTAAATAATATCATTATAAATTCAAAACTCAAGGATTAACTTTCAAATATTAGTTGAAAATAACTATTTTTTAACATTTGTTATTAAAATACAAAATCTCTGATATTTATGTAATAAGATTTTTCCTAACAAACATTTCATTTGATTACTTTTATTCTCGTTGTTTTATTATACCTCACTTTTTATTAATAAATAATAATAATAACAATCTATGCAATAAAAATAACTTCTTTTGTCATATACCTATGTATCACTTTCCCAAAGGTACCATTTTGTTATACATATTTGAATTCATATATAAAGTTTAACAATAATGATATGAATTAACGGTCCTGATGAAAGAAACTATTAAGATTTTCGAGGGCAAGCCGCGACTATCTTCGGCGTACCATCTGTATCCTCGTGTAAGTGCAATAAACATACTGAAACTATCCACTCAACAAGTTACCAAAATAACAGCGCAAGCAGGGCCAGAAATTTTGCTAGCATTGCATTTTTTTAATCTAACCCTTCGCCGATGACTTACGTAAAATATCTAAATAAAAATCCCATTTTTTTTAATGTTTGTTCTAAAACTTTTCTTCCAAGTGTAACTTTTTTAAACTTATAAATAATAAAGCGTAGGAACATTTAGAATGTAAGACACCTACTCTAACTTCTTTTTAACTAAGAACTTGTCTGAATTTGAAACACATTTTTCCGTTACTTAAATCAAGACAAAAAGACCACGTTTGGACACGTGTATTCTATTAAATGCCCTTCTATTCTAATTCCCAAAAGTGAAACTTAAATTGGGGAGACGATAAGTTAAAATATCAAACACGTAATTCTACTTAATAGTTTCTATAGAATTAGGTTTTATAATGGGGATTGTGTATTGTACATTTCAACAGTTCTAATTTAAAACAAGGTTGATCACTAACGTTATCCACTAATTGTAAGATAACGGTGCTTTAAAATCTAGGGAAAGAAAAATTAGGAAGGCAATTAGGAAAAGCGATTTTTTCCAAATGACTTATCGAGGTCGCTTATTTGTGTGACTAAGGTATCCAAGAATGTGCAACATCTCCCGTGACTGGTTAGAGCGCTCTAGAACGCCGAAGATCAAGAGAGCAAAGAGTCGGTTTAAACCGCGTGCCCCGTCGCAGCGTCGGCTCTATTAATACCCGCGCCTCATCGTCGCGCTTTAAAAACGCACGCATCGATATAGAGACGCCTGTAGGACAAGACAGTCCTTTTGTCAAAATGGTTTTCCCTTCAAAAAATAAATAAATGCAGTAGAAAGTGACTAATGAATTTTCCGGCTTTATCCGCGGATTCATTTTGATGAGAGTGATAAACAGGGGAAGGCGAAATATGTAGATTCGCAAGCAGATGTAAAAAGACAGGATTTTTACGCATTAAAAGAAAAAGACACGAAACTTTTTAAGAATTATCTGTTCGAACAAAATGAAAACACTAGCAGGGTACCGTATCGCAAGTGAAACAATCATAAATATTGGGAGAGAGCTGGCTAAGCTTTAATTGGATAGATGTAGAGTCACAACCTATAAGTATGGCTGTAATAAAAGTAAAAGGCTGCGTTATCTCAATAATATTGTAAGCAGAAAGTGTAAAACGAGTCAAAGGGCGAAGAAGGAAGGGAGCTGTTGTCCCAACAGAACATGTCACAGTTGTAAAAATGCACTCACACTCAATTATGTGATCAACTACAAGCATTCACTCTATGAAGCTATTAACCTACACGTTAATAGTATCGCCGCACCTCACTGATGAACGAATCGTGAGTTATCATAAACAGGAGGTAGCATAAACTGTTGCAGTTCCTACGGAACAGCCCACAGATGTCGTTTGAGGTCTTAAGCCCAATCGGAGTCAGCGCAAACAACAAATTGTCGCTTTAGCAAGATCATTTCTCTGAGTAAACAGTTTTGCCGTACAGACGAAGGTAATTAACTAAGGTCATCGTCAAGCTATCCACGAACACCGAAGGAAATCTTAAAACAGAAATGACATTTCCTCCATCGGCGAATACGTGAATATAAAATTGAATTCCAACACTGCAAGTACACCCTAAATAAAAGTCACCCTCCTCAAAATCACTCACCTTTGACTCTCCAATGGCAAAATGTTAGTAATAATCTCGTTATAATCCACCGACGTCAACCAATGGATACGATCGAAGAAGGGGTAGCTCAAAGTACACTGTGTCGACTTCTCTTTCGAACGTTTTACACGTTCATCGTACACCTTGCCCGTTCCTCGAAATTGCGAATTTTTAGTGGAAGCACGCACTGATAAGAAAAGTGATGGCGAACGTATAGCAAATGGACAGTCAAGCAAACAAGCGGGCTCCGTCTGCGAGGGGCACGGCACGTGCTGGGGCTCCCTCGACCGAGTCGCGACTGATATCATTTCCAGTGGGGGACTGTGGGGTCGGGAGCCAGAACCCCACCAGGGGGTCTTCGTGCAACCCCCACGCGGTGTCGTAGTAGTCGTGTTCGCCGTCGTGGTTGTAGCTCGTATCGTCGTGGCTCCACCGTTGCTGGCCTCTCGAAACCCCCTTCTCACGTATAGGGAATAAGGGGCCAAGGTGTGTACGTGTATCATGGGGAGACACTTCTCTTTCCCTCTTGCGCAACGGGATCCTGTGTTTTTCACTCCCACTCCTTTGCTTCTTCAACATATCTCTCAATTCTACGCACACTTTTATCGAATCTATCTCTTTCTTTCTTAAGCGGGCTCTCTCTCCATCTGAATTTCTATCCTCGTTTTACTTGACACGCTGTGTTGAAGCGCTTGTCCCTCTTTCGTCGTTCTCTTTCTAGCTTTGCTGGGCGACGTGTACAACACACGCACGAATACAATTGTAGATTCCTCCCCCTCCTCCCTTCGCTGGCCCCCTCCCTTGCTGCGAACCCCTTACCACCCGCGTGCCCAGCAGCTTTATCCACCCTGAACCCTCCTGTGTGCGAGGGGTTGCTTCTCGGTAGCCTAATCGGACGTTCGCGAGAAGGGACCTTCCCTTTTACCCCTCCACACCGGTATATCCATGGCTTTTTTTCATGTTTCTGATTCGAGGTTGTTCCATTCGTAAGAAAAATTTCGTCACGTGGCTAGGATTTAAATTCTACTTCGAGACATTTGAATTTAGCACCGTAGGATGGTATAAGTATCATTGCTACTACAAGTGCCAATTAAAAGATGCAAATGGACCCATGTTTCTTTGATTAAAGATAACAGATTTTTAAAAATAAAATTAGGAAGTAAATTAACTACCTTCCTATGTCACATTATGTCAAATGTTTCAGACACGTACACTTAATAAACGCATCTTACCGAACTCTTCACTTTGCCTGAGTTCATTCTCTCTATCCTCGAGTCACAAGAAAAGATTTACTTTCGAGTATGTTTGGAACAAGAACGGCTACGATAGTGTCGTACAGAAATCTAGCGCCACAGCGAGGAAAGTCAAATTTTCATATCGGAAGTAAAGGAAACGAACATCGCTTAGAGCGTAGCCTAAGGGGGGCAATTATTACCAATGTATCGTGAGCCTCGAAAAGCGAACTCGCATAAAAGACCTTGGAACATGAAACTGTTCGTTGAAGAGTGTCGCAATACGATGAGCACAGACTGCAACGGGTACTGACGTAATCATCACATGGGTACGTGTATATTTATGCCCGTGCTCGGTGCAGATACACGTGTGAATGGCGACAGATCATATTTCAATTCGTACTACGGTGAAAACATTTTTTTAGATTGCTGTACTTCGCATCATCCTAAGTCATTAAATATCAATTTTTTTTTAAACTGAAAACAAACCAAACAGCTTTATTTAGTTCATTCGCTGAAGAATATTTTCTTTTCTTAATAAATAAAAGTAAATAAATATTCACCGAGGAAATGCATGAAGAATAATTTTTTTTTGCAATGAATTGATTGTTCGTGCTCGAGGTGACCGGGCGACCGATTCGGGGGCAGTGAGTGAATATCGATTCGTTATTTTTAGGGGCAGTCCATCCATGGACCCCACCTTCGTGGCTGCCGAGTTCGAAAATTTATATATATCTCTACTAAATTATCGTTATGTACAATTTTTACAACCCCGGTCGATTTCATTAAAAATTAAAGAAAAAGGAACGAAGCTCTAAAAGGACGCACGGAGAAAGCATAAACAATTTTTATTACAATATTTCATTAGAAGTTTAATATAATTTCTAACATTATAAGGCACTGTTAAAAAATTATATGATACATGTAAATTTGATATTACTGCTATAAAAAATAAATAATACAAGCAATTTTTATCGTAAGAATACAATTGTCATAATGATTCGGAATAACAAAAAGAGATTTTTAAAAACTTGCAATGATTAATTTTTAAATATGATGATTAGAACCAATGTGACGAATGGACAAATATACTTTAAACTAATTAAAAACATTATTCTTTATTAATTTGATTACTCATTGTAAATTCATTGTATAACAAAAATATGTTTTGTGCCCAGAGACACTTTCCAACAGATAATGTAAATTCGTGGTTATTGTCTACTTGATAATATAGACAAAAACGTATCACTAAATACTGTCTTTTTTATTATGGTGTATAAAAACATTTTAACGATAATAATGATGATGATGAGAATGGTAATAACAATGATGACAAAGCTAATGCTAAATTATAATAATATTGGCATTAAATAATTCAAAGCTAGAATTACATTTAATTTCATTTCATTCGTTGTTTTAATAATATTCTTGATTAGTTTTGAATGAAATTGTATTGTCACAGTATTTAAGTTCCTTTACACAATAATTAGTTATTCTTCAATGATATATTACGGATTATCTATTGCTTAAAACATTACTATTAAAATTATGAAAATTTTTCGTCAGGACCATGTGTACAAGTTATTGGAAAACTTTATATTTTCTAACACTTGAATATGCGTTGGATCAGGACTGCAAAAGTGTTTTATTAATTCGTCATTGAATCCACAGTCGCTCAGATTCTCTTTACCGAAAATATTTTGTGGCATTTGGGGGTCATTCTCTGATTCTTTTTGTTCTGATAGAGTATAAAAATAGACATTTAGATAATTATTAAATGCACGATTACAATTGTAGGGAAGGAGAAATGATTTACCAAGCCCATGTTTTGCTGCTGAAAATGATGTTGTTGATTCTAATCGAGCAAAACTTGCAGAATATTTCTCCAGCTGGCTAGATTTCATCGAAGAACAAAGGGAGGGCAATACGTGTGGTAAAAGGGGCCCCTTCAATTCCAAGGAAAAATACCTTTCGTTGTCAACACGTACCATGCTTTCTTTAACCTTGAAAGCGTAAAAATAATTTATATCCCATGTTGCATAAATACATTTAAATGCAAATGTATTGTACCTTAATCGGTTTTAATGTAGCACCGTGAAATGCTACAGGCGCTAAAAGAGTTGGAGGTACTCCTGCTAAAGGACCAGTTATCGTAACAGCAGATTTACAATTAATTAAAAAATTGAATAAACCTTGTGCTTCGACACCTTTTACAAAAATAAGAGACTGTTTCATATTGTCTACTTCAGTTTCTTTTTCTAATGTCATTCTTGCCTATAATAAAATTGAATGAATATTAAATAAACTAATACAGAACGAACGAATTCATGTTACCATAGAATTAGGGGAGACCGGGGATACATTGGACACTTTTACAATTGCCTCCATATTGTCCTGATTATTGCAACTGTTTATGTAGTTTGTGCCTATTTTTTATTTGTTGTGAAAATCGGGAAAATAGGCACAAACTAAGCAAACAGTTGCAATAATAATCAGGACACAACAGAGGCAATTGTAAAAGTGTCCAATGTATCCCCGTGTCCAAACTATCTCTCCGTGTCTCTCCTACCTGAGAGCTATTAATTCTACGAATTTCAGAGTTCTCCACCCCCAAACTCTGTAACCACTCATCTTGTGTCTCGTCCTCCTCATCATCTAGATTTTGCTCCTCCATTTGGTTGAACTGGATTGTGCTATTTGATGTGGACAGGTCTAACGTTTCACACCCTGAATCAGTCACATCAGATCTTCTTTTAGATTCTTTCCTCAGAGGCATTGTATATTCTATTTCTATAAATAATTGTAACATTTTCTGAATATTTATATTATACATTTAGGTATACAGTACATACATAGGTTACGCTCATACCCTCTTGTTTCAAGAGTTGTCGGAATCCACGTGTTGTAGGCGTTACAAGTGCATGGGCTTCGCATATTCCACAAATTCCAGCGGCCCGAAATAACGCGGTGAAATTGTTGGCGCAGACATAGAAATATGGACATTGTCGTGCGCGCAATAAGTGAAAAAGTGATCTAAAGCTCTCGCTCCATTCTTTGTACAAAGCATCTTTGACACATGTGTTATTTATGATTGTTGTATTACTCGTTAAGTTAGCACTCACTTTGCCAGCAGAGCGAGGAAATAATTGTAGCCATGGTAGTGAAGGGTGTTGCCATGCTAAACAACATCTGTGCAATCTATTTCGAATAAACTTAGTAATAATCGATGAAACAAATATTACTGAACTAACATATACAATACATTGTAAGGACTACCTTGCATTTGGACTAGTGTCTAAAGTTGAATGTTGTTCGCTAATATCTAAACACCTTACAAAGCCAGTTGTACCAGAAGCTTCTTCGCTAGTTTTTAATTTACAGTTCCACGGAAACGGTTTTGGAGACATGAATCTCATTTTAGTCTTTAACGTCCAATCTATGGGAATAAATTTTTCACCCTGCGGTGCTTCTGGATTTGGAATGTTCTTATTTACTTCCAATTTCGACAATACATTGGAAAATGTTAAAGGACTGTCAAGTACGGAGCTCTCTAATTTCTCTGCTCTCGGAGCCTCGATTTTCAGTAGTTCAAACAACGTATTATCATTACTAGCTTCTAGGTCTGAAGGTGTTATATTGGGCTTTTTATTAACATCATCTTTCGCGAAAGGATTTTTACGTTTCTGGCCTACGCTCTGATTGGAATCGAAGTTGCACTCCTTGGGTACGTCTACCGACGCCAATTGTAAGTTTTCTTTGCTAATATACGTGTTGTTTATGCGTGCTTGCAGTGCGCGCTTCTTTAATTTTAGACGATGCAACTGCATCACTTGATCAGGCCTCTTCCATTCTAATTTTTGTGCTTTTTCTGGGTCCGCCATTGGCGTGTTTAGAATAAGATTCGTCATGCTGCCACACACAAGGCGTAAATAATATTTATTAATATTATAACAAACATATAATGATATGTTTGCAAACGCAAGAATATAAATTTTTTTAATACTTAAATTTATCATTCGCAAAGCTTTATTTTGAAACAAAGAAACATAGGTTATAAGTTCGTATTTTTTTATATTTCCAGTTATACAAAAATTTGGAGCACTTTCCAATGCTACTGAAAAATAATTATATATTTAATAATACACACCGTTTTCTAAAAAAAAATTTTTATTAATGTGATAAGATCGTCAACCAAGTAAACATTCCCCACCCCGCCGACGAACCAAACCCCACGCAGAGCTGATCACCACACCGCTGATCACAGAGTCCCCACTTCAATGTGATGTAATAAATACGTAAGTATGCATTGTTGCGTGATTCTTCGGAAAACTTGATTCCACTTCCAGGGAATGGGGCCGCTGCACGTGGAGTGCAGAATCGTACTCTGTTCGGTGAATGTGCAAGATTTCGTAGTTTTAAATTAAAATAATTTTAAAGAAACTTTATATTCCAAATCGAACACATAAATCGATATATTTGGATTAAAAAATAATTGAATGCTAGTAATTGAATGCGCTGATTTTGAGTTTTTAGTTGCTAACATTAACAAAATATACTTTATTTCTCGAACGAGCGTTTTATATATTTTCGGCGAAGATAAGTGAAAATCACAACAGTACTGAGTATACTATCATAACAATAGTAGTATATTATGAATACAGAATGACACATATACATTGTACATTGCAAAAGAAAAGAAAGCAACGACAAATTCGTAAAGTTCCCTTGTTTAAATTTCCCTCTGTATTAGAATATACAAGTGGTGACTCCCGAAACTAATTTTGTACTACTTGTAACATCACAGACCAGGTACAGAATAGACCTTTCACCTTGGGTGCGTTCCGTTTCGCGCATTGCGTTCATAGGCCGGTATTCATAGTCGCTACTTATTCTAAATGCTTAAGCATTCGGCATCCTTTACTAGCTACTAGGTTAGTAGAGAATGCCGCATGCTTAAGCATTTGCTTAAGAATAAGTAGCGACTATGAATACCGGCCATAGACTGCAGAGAAAACCGTTCCGTTTCAGTCCATTGGTGGCGTTGGTGGCGCATAGGATTCCCTAGAATTCTCCCACTTCAAACGCATCAAGCGTGCAATTCTTGCGCGCATGCGTATTTGTCTCTTTACGTAGGTACGCTTTGAAATACGTACCCGCGTGCTACATTCCAATCATTCGAGTAATACATATCGAGCCTTACTGACGTTAGTCTACAATTCTACTACAATGGCAACAAATACCGAGTTATGTGTGATTCATAAAGAACGAATGAATTTTCGCCTGGCTCTCAGCCCGCTTTTGTTCTGATGCAAGTGAGAAAGATACCACCAATATATCAATTAAAAAGTATTATCCACCATCAATAGCGCCAGCAATTATGATGCTTATTTTTGCCACTTCTTGTGCACCACACTTTTGAACGTGACGTGCATGTGAAAAATTTGGAATTGAAAATATTATATACAATACTAGGGAAGTACTCCCGCGCTTCGCTTCGGGCCTAGAAGATATTAAGGACTCTGAGAAAGCACATTTTACCCCTTTCCACCCCCTTTGATTAGAGCTAAGTCCTCAAATTAGTTTTTAGACATTTGTGTGGGTAACCTTTGTAAATAAAAACCAAGTTGATATCTAATCGGGTCTACGAGATATTAAGAAGTCCGAGAAAACACATTTTACCCCTTTTCACCCCCTTAGGGACGGAATTTCCAAAAATCCTTTCTTAGTGGGTGCCTGCGTCATAAAAACAGTGTACCTTCAAATTTCACGTTCCTAGGTTAAACGGTTTGAGCTGGGCGTTGGTAAGTCAGTCAGTCAATCAGTCAGTCAGGACTTCTTCTTTTATATATATAGAAGATTAGTTATAAACGAAACACTTAGAAAGATAATGTTTGTGGAGAAACTAGCCATCGTATCTGTACTACGTAGATACGTACTGGTGTACTATAAGAACATGATACCACGCGTATTTGCAGTATTTGAATTCGAATGTTACGTGTTGTAGCAGGGATTTTCAGAGTAAGGATGCGGATGGGTTCGCTGCCCGTGGGGGGCTGATCCGCACTGCTCACGTTCGCTCTTGGTGTCTGCTTCCAGCTGCTTCGGGTGACAATTAGCAAAGAATTAAATAAATAGACTCAAACTTGTTATTTGTGTTGTAACTTGGTTTTAGTTTATATTTTAAAGTAGGACAAATTAAAGAATACGTCTAATTGCTTTGGGCGTTGATCAACGAGTGCCGATGTACAAAGATGTCGTTCAGAATCGAAATGTAACATGTTTTTGTTAATAAAGATATTCAATTATACAAATAGTTTCTTAATTAATTATTTAACGAATTATTTGATTGGTTCTTCGTTCGCTAAGAACGAGCGTCTCATGTGTTATCGGTGATTTTATAGCAAAGCAAGCGAAACCAATATTTAATCAATATTATTTAGCGAGCGTCTCTAAGTAGTATTCACTGGAATGTTTTGTTCATAGTTTCAGTTGCTTCGCTTAACAATTTAAATTTGGCGCGTCTAAATTTGGCTATGTAGAGCCATCTAACATTAAGCTCTTTTCACATTTCACCACGCGGTACCGTAACACGAAATACAGAAGGGCACGTAATGGGACAAATACACATGGACGCATTATGTGCATTGGCTGCCTTTAGTCCGATTTGTAGTAGTTGCTACACGCATCATTCACTAGAAGTTGGAGAATTCTAGGGAATTCTACGAATCAGGTTATGCAGTCTGTGCACTCACTGCATGAAACGCAACAAACGCAACGAAGTTCCAATTCGGAACATGCAAACGAACCTAATCTCTTATCGGAAGATAACAAAGGAAGCGAATACGTGGTGCGGATTATTATTTCTTAAAGGTTTTTACTCTGAAATTTTTCGAACGTGTACTTATAATGCTAATTTTACAACTATACCCTAATTCAGAAGACGTACGAAAGCCTGCGATTGTATTCAATAGCCTTCAAAACTGCAATTTACCCCGGGAGCGGATAATAAATTACGTAATTTTCCTTTACACATATGCTTATCAAATTTCGCTAAGTAAGCAGCAGTTCGTCCTGTAAAACTCATAAAATATAAGAAGAATAGAAAAACTCGGGTTGAGAAAATCCGGGAACCAATGAAGCCATAAAATTTCGCGAGGAGTCGGTCCCCGATCCTAAGGACGAAGTAACCGATGTATTCTCGGGATCATTTTAGAAGGAACCCACTGACAGACAAGTTCAGATCTGTTCTGCGCATGTTGGTGCTCATTGGTGCCGAAACAAGCTACTATTGGCTATACCCCAAACAAACTCTCCCTCGGAGCCAATGAGCTCATTCTACATGCGCGAAATGGGTTCCTTCTAAAATGACCGGGAGAATAGTTAGGAAGTGTACTTCGACCACCGTCCAAAAGTCTTGAATTAAATTTAACGTAATCCATCCAACCACGTAGTTAATTATAAGTAAGTTTGAACATTTCCGCGCAACCTTACGAGCATCAAACGCATTGAAAACCGTTCCGTTTCCAACAGCGCATGAATCGCCAAAGAGGAGATATAATAAAAAGCGTCACTCCAGACGGAGCCTTTGAAGTCCTTACTTGACCTTGGCATTTAAATTGGTTGTCTATTGGAGCGGGATATTCAAATCGACTAAATGTACCTTTCCGCAGTTGGCTGATTATTGCCGAAGTTTATCGATCATTGCCGAAAGGGCATTTAAATTGGTTGTCTAGTGATTTCCCTAGTTTATTTCTGTCCTTGCCGAGTGACGCCTCTTATTATATCTCCTCTTTGAAATCGCATTAACGAAACGGAACGCTATGAATGCGCGCAACGACTGCGCTGCGGTCTATGCACTGCTATGCACGCTATGCAACGCTATGCGTGAAACGGAACAGACCCTGAGTCTGCTGAACACACCCATGGATTTCCGTGTCGTCGTGTTCTGAAATAGGGTTGCCAACTTTGGGAAAATATACTTTAGGTTTCCCAAATGTGGGAAACAGTATCGTAGGGTAGATGTCCCTATTACGGTGGCAAAAATTGTTTCAAAAATGCATATGAAGATTTCGATGGATTTACTCAAATCCTTATCGAAAACGGTAAGGAACAGATACTTTACAGAAGTGAATAAACTGATAACTATCATGATTTGCACTTATGTAAAGTGTTAATTTTATCATAAAATTATATTCTAAATTTATGAAAAAATAGCAAAATAAGCACTTTTGAAACTTTTTCGTATTTTTTAAAGTGAAGTCCATAATAGGGACAGGAATTTAACGCTTGTCTGTATTACGGTGCTCCTCAGTGCTCCCTCTGTACTCCTCTGTAACTGCTGAACCTAACCTTATTTTCCTTTCTCAGAAAGAAACGTAATGCTAGGGATTCTAGGCAATACTATTCAAAAAGGGCACCGTAATTTGGGGCACCGTGATACGGTGTTGCGCTATCTGATGGATACTTTTTTGCTTTAGGGGCAAGTCAAGCCCGTGGAGTGCTGAAGCACTCTGTTTGTGAGGATGCGCGGGAAATTTTCAATAATTCAAATAAATGAAACACGACTGACTGTTTTAATATTGGTACTTCATTTTTTAGCTGGATGCTAAACTACTAACTAACCAATTCGTTCTTAAAACTATCTTAATACGCACTTTACATTGTCTAACTACACAATGTCTCGATCGACTCCCCGTGGGTCGCTACGCGTGCCCTTTTTATACCCCTTGCTTTTGCATGCGGGCTTCTGTTGCTCCGAATGTCCTTTAGGTCCTAAAGCACCGGAGCCCTTATCTCCCAGCCAGCTGCCGCCGCCGTCCAACCAATACCTCCGCGCGTCCTTCCATGTCTTAGGGGCTGTACTTTGGTCATTTCCCCTCCACTTTTGGATGATGGTTCCAGGCGGTCGATGCACGTGTCCCGAACGGGGAAATAACGGTTAGATGGTACTGAGAAGAGGCTCGTTTATATAAACAAAGTCCTCTCCCGCACGCGTCACCCGGGTCGTTTGCGCTTGACAATTCTACATACTTGCAAGACATACGCTGATGCCCGTTTTCGAATCTCGTTCTGCATCGAATATTAATATGTTGATGCCTTATAGCTAACTTCACGCAGTTATACATATTTACAGCAGCGAGTAACGCAACAACGGACGACGCACTTTTCAGGAAATCGTAATCAGGACAAAAACATATATTTTTATTTCAATTAAAAAAACATCGAAAAATTAACATTTTTAACCCGAAAAAATACCTTCATAAAGAGAAAAGTTCAGAAAAACAATATAAATTTTCACCAAGCAAAATTAAAGTAAGAGAAGTCAGTAATTAATTCATTCGTAAGCAAGTCGGCGTCAAAGCACCGGAATAGGGAATTTTCTATCAAGGTTCCTTAGAAACCTGCAATTTTTAAGAAAGAATTGAAATTTTCGTCTCACCTTGTCAATCATCTTATTGTATTAAATATCTTCACGAAAAATAAATTATAAATGTAGGAACATCACATTTTATAGCAGATCTATTGTAGATAAAAACTTTATTGTAAAAAGGTTTAGCCTATTTTCACATGTGTCAGGATGTTACTTAGAGCGTATATACATGGAGGTCTCATTGAGAGCTCGAAACTGTCGCCAACATCATGCGAGAGAGAAAGAGATATTTTCTCGATGATGCGAGCGAGAGAAGTAGATCGAGGAACCCCCAATCGCTCGCAATGCGCATGCGCCGGTGTATACCTCTCACTCACATCAGCTCGCACATGTCTTTCTCTCTCGCGTGACGCTAGTCACCAACTGGCTTGACAGGAGACTTAAGGCAATGAGACCTCCAGTATTATATAGGTTTGGCTCTAAGGGATATTAGTTCTTAAATGTTGGTTAAATGTTTTTAAATAAAATGATGCATGTGAGTTTTAATTGATAACGTTTTAATTGATAAGTGCGCGAAACGTGCCGCAATTTTACTATTGTCCCAAAAGTAAACAAATCAATTTACGCAGCAAGCATGTACTTTAATTGCATTCACGAATTGTTAATAATGTTAATAACCACAATTTATTCAAATAAAGCAATCAAATATCGTTAGGAATTAAAATTCTAATGAAGATGTACCTATACAAGATTTTTCGGTGTTCAAATTCTCGAAAGAACTATTTCGAAGTTGCTTTATTCGTATTGCGTATATAGAAATTAAAATGACTAGAAAATGTATAAATTTAATAATATAGGTGCCAAGGTTAGTGAAATTGGTTTTGCTATTAGATAAAAGATAATATTAACACCTTACAAACCTGCCCGATCCAGATTGTCAGCCGGACAGAATTGTAACAATCATGAATTAACATTGTAATTATAATATTGCATATCAGTTTGTTCCCAGATACCAGGAGCGGATCCAGAGGAGGGCGATCACCCCCCCCCCCCCCTCCCAGGAGTATTAAAATATAAAAAGAGTTTGCCACATTCTGAAAAAATTGTTAGATATATATTTAATGCGTTGTTTCTCATTTTCATCTTTCACGGCGCCTTCCCACTTTCCGCCATATTAAAATATGGCCGCCTAGTTAGTTGCTCGAATTTTCCTACTAGCAATTCAAATTGATAAAGGAAAAATGTATTTTTTATTGGTAAATTCGCTCGAGAAAAAGTGAGCAAGCCTGTGCGAGCAAAGCTGCAATACTTATATACATTATATATGAACGGAACGTGTTTGGTCTTCTGTCGCACGCGCTACTTCAAAATTTAAAACGACTTTTCAATCGTCGCTGTCGATCGAATCTCGTAACATGGTAATACGCTTTTCATGTTTAAGCTTTATGGCGTTTCATTGCAAATATGATTACTTACTAGATATGTACCGTCTAGTGGCCGACTACCTGACCACTTTTATAGTCGGCGACTAGTCGTCCTCTTTGGTGTCCAATTAATCGGCTAGTCGGCCAAACTCTAGTCAGTATATCTCTAAATATTACCGTATCGAATAAAAACACTAAATTTGCAAATAATCTTTTTTATTTTATTTTATTTAATAATTTTATAATTAACTGTATTCTGTAATAAGTTTATTAAAGCATAAAGCTATATTCAGGAATTCTTAGACCAGTCAGGACCAGTGGGAGCATTTGGGAGCACGAGCATCCATGGTGTTTTCCAGAGCCGCGCTGAAGAAGAGCTCGAAACCGTCGATACCACGGGCGTGCAATGGATGGGGAAAACTGTAAGTGCGTGTAGGCTCATACCTGTAGGGTAGGTTTGAATGACTGAGATTCTGGGGGGCCCCAGTGTTCGCTGCCACTGGGGCTCCCAAGAGAGCCAGTTATTTCAGCCTATGGGTATTCCCTATCCATTGTACGCTTGCGGTATCATTGGCTTCGAGCTCCCCTTCCGCGCGGGTCTGAAAAACATCATGGATGCTCGTGCTCCCAAGTACTCCCAGTGACCATGACTGTCGTAAATAATAGTTTCGATTCTCGCAGAAACACTTCGACATGAAAATACGCCAAAGCTAGGCAATGACTGGAATTCTTTCGGCATAAAAACACAACTATGCAAATCAAAGTGTTAATCTTGTTATATTTAAATTCAGAATTCATACATTTCTATTCCTTACAATTCTGAGCATTACTTTTGTTTTAAAGAATTATGTTAAACAAATCGAGATATGTATAAGGAATTCCAAAATTTGTGCGCGTAACCTTAAATTACGCTTGTGGTTCTTCATAGAATTTACGGTTCGTAAGGTGTTAAAATATATTATCATGATAAGAGGAAGAAGATAGAAAAGGAGAGGGATACAGAAATGATTAACGGTGTGTAGGTAGTATACAACGTTCGATCTCATATTTTTATTTCGAAACATCGAGTTCCCTGACGGCTAAACGTCCATAATGCTGATATTAATGACAAAATGATCGTAAATAATTATTATCGACGACTTGTTAAGCATCATTAGGAAGGGCTACGCTGCTTGCACGTTTCCAAGTCTTGCTTTTTTAGGTGTTGTGTCTTTTCGTCGATCCCGCGGACTCATGACCGATGCTTAAACGAAAGAAATTGCGAATCTAAATGGGCGCATACACTTTAACATCCATTGATCTAAAAATGTTTTCGACATTCGGGAGTAGGCGAGGGAAGTAGGAAGATGTAGAGAACGCGAGCCTCTGAGTTATGTATTTGTTTCATTGGTTCGCTGTTTCCATTCACACGCACATTCAGCTGATTTGCTCTTCCTATTAGATAGACACTCCTTTCCACCAGCGTGCATAATTTAAGGTCTCACATGCATACAGATACGCCTTCACACATATACATAAACAAGCATTCTTGCTGTTTTCTTGTCCTTTGGCACAAAGTTATTCGGCACTCAGCTTCGCAGTGCCCAGCATCGGATGCCTTCTTCACCGCGGCCAAAGAAATACTGGTATGAAGAGAAACATCGACAAGAGATGCGATAATTTGTTACTACGTTCCAGGAATCCTTTGCTGCCATTGTTTGCGCCTGAACTCTGCGCAGCCTCGGCTAAACCTAAATGAAAAATATAATTTGAGATATCCATCTCCCCTCTCCTCGGTAATATAAGGACAATGTTAAGCCTGTAAAGTGATTTATGACTTGAGACAGTGTTGTGATTTCCATACACAGTTGGAAGCTCTGGCCAAATCGAATTACATTTTTCAAATTTTTATCTTCGAAAAGAAATAAGATCACCTTGAAAAATGCTTTTAAAAGTTGGGACTTCGAAGTTTCAAACAAAAGAAACTGAGCGCATCTGATTGGAGTACGCTCCGTTAAGCAGTTGAAGCAAACCCGACTGGTGTAAATGATACTTTTGCAGGTCAAGACGCCAAATGTGTCTCATGACCATCAGTGTAGGGTCATGATGAGACCTTAATAAAAAACAGATTTTTGAGCCTTAATAGAAGGGCATATCTGTACCACGGCAGACAAATGTTGCAGTGCAACACGATTTTGAAATAATGAGTGAAAGACACATTTGGCGCCATAACCTGTCAAGGTATCACTTGCAGCATCTGGGTGTTTCTTATGTGGCTAGTGTCAACCCTAGATCTTTTCCTACCAAGCTTCTTTTGTTCGAAAACTAGAAATCACAAACTTTAAAGCCATTTTTTAAGATGATATCTACGTATTCACTTCAACTGGGCATTAGGGTCGTAACAAGCCGCATCTTAACCCATCCCACTCTCTCGCAAGTTCTTCCTCAACTACTAGTGTGAGCTCGAAAGAAGTCGGACTACCCAGAAGCTGAAATGTCACAGGGGCAAGGGGAATCGTCCGCTCACTCCACACAATCCCTTGCAACAAAGTCCGCCGCGTAACGAAGTACGCGAACAAAACAAATTACGACAGCCCGCGGATATGGACAGTCGTTAATAACCTAAAAGTAGGATTTATTGAAGGGGATAGGATAGAGCGAGCAGACGATTTCCCTTGCCCCTGTAATATTTCAGCTTGTGAGTAGCCCGACTTGTTTCCAGCTCGCAATAGTACTGATGCCTATATATATGCCAATATCCTCATGCAAAAAGACATCGAAAAGTCCTTTACCGTTTTGGGATCCGAGACTTCGTTCTCGAAATATTAACAGTTGAATATTAGTGGTCGAACTTCCGGGCCGTGCAATTTGAATTCGAAACAGCTGAGCGCGGCGGAGTGACCCCTTACACCAGGAGTCTCCAGCGTAGGGGCCCTCATGCGGTTGCTTCCCCTTCCAATCTTTCTTTCGCGCTGCGTCCCTTCCGTTGTCAAGGGTACCGTGCGACGCTACGAAGGCTACCATGACGGGCTAGCCGGGCTAGCGTCTGCGCGGCTAGCGCCTCGCGGTATCCCTGACAACGCAGACGAGAGTGGGAGAACTCCGAGCTTACACACACACACACACACACATAGAAGAGCCGAACACGCTAACCCAGTTTCACGGTTTAAATCAGCGCGGTCGGCTGCCGCGCGCTCAGCCAACTCGGCTTTAAATTGCGCGGCCGGACAGTTCGACCGCTAATATTCTATACTATTAATATCTTGAGAACGGAACCTTGTATCTCAAAATGGTAAAGGACTTTTCGATGTCTTTTTGCATCAGGATATTGCATCTTCTGGGAAGTCACTGAGTTTTGGGACACTCTGTATGTATCTGCTTCGTCCTATCTCCTAATATCCTCGCGTCTGCTACGTAAGCTTTACTGATGACCCCACAGCAGCCGCAGGACGAAACGCATACTTGCTTCTTTTTCTCCTTTTTAGCCCTACCTTCGACTCCACCCCTCCTACATTTTAGCCGTCCACAGTATCATTCGAATCGCCTTGACGCGATCTTTCTAACAGGTAGAACTCACTATAGACTCTTAGGCCACTCTACAGATTTAGCACTGTCCTTTATGTGACATTCATAAATTTCCGTATTTTTATGTAAAATGGGAAAATAAAACTTACCACCAATAATGGATACATGATCTTTTCCACGTGACGATCTGTCGATGGTGATTTTAATTTCTGAAATCATATGACAAATGTTGCTAATAATTAACTAAAAATCTCTCTTCTTATTCCATGTTAACGCTCGTAAGCGTAGGGTAGATGAAACTTCATCCATTATATTAACGTAAGTACAATATGTTATTAACAGATATATTGTGATGTGTATGTACTTTTTCCACATTTATATGTAGGTATAAAATTGCAGGTAGTTCAAAAGAGGTTTGTAAGGAGAAAGATGAAGCTGCGACTTTTTCATTTTTTTTTTAGTATCTTACTCTGAAATGGTTTAGAAACTGGAAGGGGGCGGGGGCAGAGAAAATTAAATGGATTACAAAAAAAGAAAATAATAAATAAATGTATAATACGGAGTTTTAGGAAAATGGGTTCGGAACTCATAAGAGACACTACCCAAGAGTAGGGCTGTCCGGATACTCGAATATTCGAGTAGCTTGAAATTTGGACCGAGCCGGGACTCGATTTTCGAGTCAAGCCGGGTACCCGTAAAATCCAGGCGGCCCGAAAAATCCGAGTAGCTCGAATTTATTTCGGCGACTCGGTAGAAGGAGTTAGCTCGAATTGTTTCGGGTGGCTAGTAAAATCCGAGCGCCTCGAATGTGGTCCGACTGTCGAGGATTTTCTGAGCCACCCGAAACATTTCGAGCTAACCGCTTTTACCGAACGGCCCGAAACGATTCGGGCTACCCGGTTCTTCCGAGCGGTCCGAAACGATTCGGACTACCCGGATTTTTCAAGCCGCCCGAAACCAATTCGAGCTACCCGGATTTTTCGGCCGCCCGGATTTTACGGGTACCCGGCTCAACTCGCTTTACTCGAGTAGCCGAATAGCTCTACGCAAGAGACGATTTTATCCTACTTGGAGTATGCCATTATACTCTACTTACTACTATCTACTTTTGCACTTCTGCTGAATTACAAATTTTAAGAGAAGGAGCAGCCCCGTCGAAATTGGAAATTGTCATTCTTCAAATGAAGTCTCATCTCGATGAATTTCAAATATCTTATACATTAAATATGTATATTTTAAGAGGATGCCAGGCTACACAGTAAAACAATTATTATTGACGTCACAAATAGTGAAAAAATGTTACAAAAATTGAAAGAAGCAATAATTTAATACGGCAACTGTTTTCGCATTTTCATTTAAGTATATGTGTACCTATTGTTTGTGTCATTCATCATTTATAAGTGAAGTGAAATAAGTACAAACATATTATCATTATACTTATTATATAAATGACAGACGAGGAAAAAAATGTTCTATGAAAAGAGACTATTTACACCAGAAGCATTGTACAATCACTTTCTTATATAACATTCAACTAAAAGTATGGAGTTCTTATAACATCTTTGAAAATAAACTCTACCGGTCTACGTTGACAAATGCATTTTTTAAATCCGCAAATGTCTAAATAAATTATTAGCTCCAGTCCACTCTAACCCGAATATTGCCTCTCTTGTTCTTATTCGCCTTTATCCTAACGTTCATTTTGAATTACTGCATGTATACCTGTGACCACTCTCAGAATTTCGCTTTTAGAGAAAATAAACTATTTCACTATAAGAGTAATCGTTTTAGTTGCAGTTAATGCCTTGCCTTTTAGTAAGGAATAGCACGTTACTATACTGGCCCAGACATGATTGCGAATTCGACAAAGAAGGAATTCGATCGATAGTCATTGTTCTCTCATCATTTTTTCCTTGATAATTGAATAATTTCGTTCCATTCTCTAAAATACGACTGGTAATTTTAGTTCAAATGTTTTCTCGCGAACAAAACAATTACCAGGGATATAGTCAATCATAAAATGACTCATCACTTACATTGAGGTGTTACTAATGAATTTTCACGCGAAAATTTCAACATAAATTATTAGCGACTGAACAGTTTAATTACAAGAAAAGCAACAATAATAGTCTTATCTATGGAATAAAATGGCAGAATTGCACATAATGTATAGGAAAATAAAGAGTAACATCTTGATGGAGCTAAGAAATAATTAACTATGTTACGTTTTATCCTATTTTCTCTTGTATTAAACGTACACAGGATAACAAGTGATCAAATATTTACAAGCTGTAATATACACTTAAAATGGAGAAGCAAACAATGATGTTTTTATCAAATTACCGCTGCCACCTCTTCCACTTTCCTGGTTTTCTTTTACCCTTGATCTTCTATCATTTGTGAAATTAATAGTAGCAATATATTCGGCTTTAATCTATGTTTCTTTTACAATATGTAGGCATATGTACGTACTTCATTTCGAAGAAATTTAAAGTTTACCAAGACGGAGGCAATCATTTATAGAATAATAAATGTACCTATATCTGCCACGAGCTGACTTTTCTAAATTTGAGGCCGAGCAAAAATGTAAAAATATGTTTCCTAGATTCTAATGTTTAAAAACATACTAATACAAAAAGAAAATTAATTCAGGACAAGTGTAGTCTATGCATTGTTAACAAGTGCTTAATATTTAATAAATTGAGTAAAAAATGCCTAGCCCACATAGTTTGAAAAATTAATTTTGTTAGATTTAAAAGTGACTTTCTGTTTTGGTAACACCTAGCAATTTCGTTGTCTTCTCAGTAATAAAAATAATACCTACAATTACGTAAGAAACACTACATTATTATTAACGTTACATTTAATAATATAGGTATTATATTATAATCTTATAGCATTATGAAAAATACCACCGTCTTACTTTAGCTTGTAGAAAATGCCTTCCAAATGCAGGTAAGAAATGAAAATACGACGCTTGAAATCACTTTTGTAAACATACAAATAAAAATATGATGAACTAATTATTTGTTTACGCATTCAATGTACTGTAATATGCAACTATTCCTTCGATAATTTTAACCGTATTTTTTAATATATAAATTTGTCTTAGGTAATGTTGTTTTATAATGTATGATATATTGTGATTTTTACCCTTATATGAATTTCATGCAAGGAGGATAGTGCATAGATTCACGGAATGTGCATGCGCGTGAGTGCAAACTGGTAGTATACATTTTTGAACTTCTTTGGTGAAGCATTTGTCGCACGCCGCGTGTGGTTTATGCATGCTGATGCATCACCACATTTTAGTCACATTTATTAAATTTTTGAAACACATGAAGGTAAAGAGTTGCATAGTACTGAAGTAGAGAAATAATTCCAACTCGGAAACAAGGTCAAATAGGGCACATGTTTATATAAAGTTTTCTAATCGTTTTTATGTCCCCGTGTTAAGATACACCCCATATAAGAATGCCTGTGATTATCTGTAGAGTCAGATTCATTCGGCACATCCAGTAATTCGTTTCTGGCAGCTTCTGGACAGCAGTTTGAAATCTGGGAGAACTTTTAACAACGCTCCAGGTTTTAGGGCTTTAACCAACTTCTTAGAGTTATGATTGCATTCCTTGGAAATTAGAACGATAATTTTTACCATCGAACTCTGAGTGAACATAAGTTCTTTATATATTTTAGATTTTACAAATAATTCTAGAGTAGCGTGTAAAAATGCATTTATTCTCAATCCGAATTCTATTTCTAACCTAATTCGTTTTTAAGCGAATTCTATTCCTATTTTGTAGATGAGATCTATTTTATTCTTAAAGCAATTTCATATTTGATTGTGATGTAAGATTTACAGCCGATTTCTCAAATCCCTAGGGGGTCATCCGTAAATTACGTAAGGCTTTCTTTAGGGGGGGGGGGGGGGGGGTCGCGAATTTCTTACGTTTTATCACACGCGTGGGGGGGGGGGGGGGGAAGTCAGGTAGCGTCTTACGTAATATTTTTTAACCTAATTTTCAATAAATACAAATTCTATCATTAATGTTCCGGAAAAGTAGTTTTAGTTTAAATTTCCCGGAACCGAGTTCAATGAATCTATAAACCTTTAAAAGAATTTCAATAACTGAAAAAATTAAGTGTAAAAAAATTAAAACCGACTTCAAAAAATAAAAATGCACTAAAAAGTAAAAAATAATTGAATCCCTTATTTAATCTATGACTCTCATATTTTTTTAAGTCGGCGCGCTCATCATTTGCACAGTTTTCTGAAACGCGTGTACATGTATGTTTATGAGCTTGTTTTAAACACGCAGAAAAAAATTGGAGTTAAAATAACACATTTATGACTTATTTATCAAAAAAGCTAACTGAAAAAGAAAACCAATTGGAAGTCTCTAAAAATTAATTTTTAATTTTTTAAATGAATTTACATTTTTCGATATCTGAATGTGCATAATTATCATTCTTATATTACATACATTTATTACGTCACCAAAAATTGTAAATATATTCTATTGTTAACCCTTTCGCTACGAGCGCCGAATATATCCGGCAGCCACCTCGTG
The DNA here is from genome assembly GCA_944738655.2 of Andrena hattorfiana. Lineage (NCBI taxonomy): Eukaryota > Metazoa > Arthropoda > Insecta > Hymenoptera > Andrenidae > Andrena > Andrena hattorfiana. The sequence goes on from OX122889.2 coordinate 27,216,417, forward strand.
ATGACCTGTGTGACCGAGTGCCGGATATATCCGGCGGCACGGAACGAACCGTCGTTCCTAGCGCCGACTTTAGTGGCCGTCCTTAAATTACGCAACGGTAATTTTGACGATTTCTTACCCCCTCCTTACGTAATATTGTTTGCATTGAATTTTTTCAGTTATTAAAATTCTTTTAAAGGTTCATATAATTCATTTAACTCGGTTCCGGGAAATTTAAACTAAAACTACTTTTCTGAAACATTAATGGTAAAATTTGTAAAATATTACGTAAGACGCTACCTAACTCCCCCTCCGCCTTGTAAGAAAACGTAAGAAATTCGCGACCCCCTCCCCCTCCAAAAAGCCTTACATAATTTAAGGACGACCCCTTAGTCGGCATCTCCAATAGTTTAAACAAAAAAAAGTGACTTAAAAGCACTTTCGCGGAAATGTACGCTGTAGCGAAAGGGTTAAAGAACAAATTAAGGAAGCTCATTTTACCCCGAGGTTCACTTTACCCCGGTCTCCCCTATAGTTTTATACATATTAAGCATATTTTAATACACCTTATATAAGCATTCCATTTAAAATAAAACGCGACGCATACGTACTACTCCGCTAATTACAAGTAGAGACACTATAGTGTCTCTAATTGGAAGCCATCTACCGCGACATCTCTCCTCCCGATCGACTGGCTCAACCCCCTCGTATGTGTTGAGACCTTAATTCTTAGGTCCATAATCTGACTGTATTGTTTCAAACATTTCAAACGCTTCAATCGCTTCTAGACTGCTTACAATGAAGTTATCGGTTTACTTGTATTGCGGCGTTGCGTTGCTACGTTAAACTTCTAGATAGTTATTCTTCGGATAAAATAGCGCGAAGAAATACGCGTTACCGGTATCTGGCTGATAGCAAGTAACCTACATAACTGGGATTTTATCCGGAGGTGAAAAAATCGACCGTAGGCAAATGAACTACTTATTATTTTCAAGTATTAAGTGTATTCTATAAATCCGCATACAAAACTATAATTGGCTCTCATAAAGATTCCAATTATCCTTCTGAAAGGGTAAAGATGCCGCATAAAATCCTAGAAAATCTAACCGTGAATTTTATTAAGTTCTTAACGGTGCGGCTAACGAATTCCTACTTATACATATGCATAATCATGTGTCCATTTGTCTCACGGACCTCTCATTGCTATAGAGCACTAGGGTATTAAAGCATTAAAGGCAAAAGAAAACTGTTTGTGTCGTCAAAACCAGGATTGAATTCCAATTCTGACGGAGTTAATCTTATAACTCATCTAATAATAACTACTCTATTTTGTACTCAATTTTGTGAATATATTATGCATCCTGTAAGTTATAAATCCCTTTTTCAACTTGTCCTATATTCAGATTTTTCAAGAGAAAACGAATTTTTGAACAAAAAGAGACGAAATTGAATAAACATAGCCACTTATACTAATACAATTAAAGTGTGAATAGTAGAAAGTCTGAAGAAACAATGACGAACACCATTTGAACTGTTCTACGATTTCACTTCAAACGGTAATAGTTTACTTGGGGTTCTGTTTTATCACCCGCGGAACTTACCGTATAGCCTTAAAGTGCCATCGGCCTTGCCAAGACTATTCGTCGACACGCATTTGTAGCTGCCCACATCCTGTACGGTGAATCCTTTGATTAACAGCCACATCAGAACTTTATATCCGGACCGTTCTTCCCGCACTCTGTACTTGAGTCTGAGCAAACCAATGGCAATAAGTCTGGCTAACCATCGAGAAACGAATCGGAGTTAAAAAATTAAGAGAACACATAATCTCACCCCTCGAGCAGCATTTCGTCCTCCGACTCAAGCCTGTTCTTTACCCAATAATTAATTGTATTTGGAAATGCCTCGACGTAGCATTCCAACTGCACGTCCGTGCCCAAAGGTGCTCCCAAAAGCTGATTAGGTGCTTTGACGACAGGTGCAACTGTGAAAGCGGTTTCAAATTAATTACTCGATTAATCGTGATACACACGGTCCACCAAGAGTTTGATTAATGTTCTTGCTTTCAGAATATAGACATCTATAATTTGTTCTCTCCCTATTACATGCTGCTATGAATAGTGTTCTGAATGAAAATATCTGTGTGATTCAAAGGCAACACTTCCCGCGAATACTGCAAATATTAGAATTTTAATGAATGTATACAGTTAACTACATCAACTCGCATCACATTTTCCAATTTTTTCTCGTGTCTTCGGTGTGCGCTTGTAGATTTGCCATATTTCAACAATCATTTGTCTTTCTTTATATAGTGTCTCCTTATAAAAAATTATACATAGCGAATTTCGAAGAATAAGTTTTGTTTGTTTTCAGAAATATTGACCACGTGGTAAGGTAATTTCATTTTAAGTTACAACTAACAAATTATGAAAGAACAACTGAAAAACTAAAAATATCTCCACAGTGTTATTGTAATATTAAGGGCACATTTATTTTTCACATTTAAGGGCACATTTAAGGGCAATTTTATTTATTTTTTTTTTGAAAATGACACATTTGCAAACGTGTGTGGTTTATTTGTCAAAGAAAGCTTAATGCAGCATGTCCGTTGCTATTAAATAACCGTGTTCAGAACATAGTTTAAATAATTCGATTTATGATTCATCGACTTCTTCAAAAAATTGACAGGTTTAAAAACTCTATGTAGTGTCAACACTGATACGATGTATAATCATGATGCTAATTTTATACTGGGTTCACAGCTGTTGTACATATTTGAAAGTCAATATTTTTTATTGTGTCATTACACTTGACTGCGTCGTTAAAAGAACTACAAAATTCAAATACACAGCATCTCTGTATTCAATTATTAGCGTGTGTGGAACAATACGAAATTATGACATCTATAACACATTATGAAAATGGGGCGTAATTAATTCTCAGCCAGTATGTATTGTTTTCGAATAATTAATACTGGTGCCATTTATGCAAATCACCGCGTATCCACACAAATTATTTTATAACCGTGGAGTATTCTACATCAATACAAAAACACAGTGTACAAAATATCACGTTAAAATACGATTATACTGTAGAGTACCTAATTTAAATAAATTGAATAATCCTGTCCAGAAAGAATGCTACTAAATTCCGTATATCTTGACTATTTGAAACATCTCTGTTACTTCTAGTGATACGAAAAAATGTCTAAGGGAAAGTTGGCAAGTATGACAAGAAGTTCTCCAGTCAAGGTCACTTTTTTTTAAAGATTTCAATATGTTTTTGTTGAATGACTTTGTAGTTGGCAATATGACCATCACAATACTTGAATATAGACAAATTAGGTACATATCCTTGAGAAAAAGAAGAATGTCTCAAATTTGTTTCTCAGCACCAAAATTTGTTTTAAAAGGTGTTAAGAATGACGTCCGTCGACTTCAATACATTTTCGTATGCCAAAAGTGGACGATTTTTTATTTCATTCAGATTTTACACATATTTTAAATCACCTTAATGTTGAATTATTATAGATCGTCGACACAACATAATTCCATTTAAAACACGTCCTTGACCATGAAATTTTTAGAAAAAACTCGATTTAAGGAAAAACATCGTTCTATCATCATACTTGCCATCTTAAACTGTACATTTTTTCTTCAGACATTTTTTCATGTCACCAAAAATATCAGACATTTCAGGTGGTCAAAATATGTGGAACATCCTGTGTAGCAGAGGGATGTGCAGCAAAAACAATTAAACTTATCCAAATTTTTCGTACATGCTATTAAAGCTTACAACCCAGGCAGAAAAGCTCCCAATATTGCAATAAATATTTCTAAAATATTCTTTAAATTATTTTCCTAAGCAGTATTTAAATTCATATGAAGCCTATGTTATGATTCTTTTTCCCATGTATGGGAAGATGAAAGCATTTGCGTCTCTACGTCCGGTAAGAATAATGAGAAAACTTTTTCAGAAGATTGTGTTAAAGCTACTCATCGCGTTGAAACTACTTTAAGATTGAAAAGTCAAAGTAACAAGTATATTTCATTCGATAAATTAATTTATGGTGCTGTGAGCGAAACTTAATGCTACTGTCCCCGATAATAAATTTATAAACACCTGCACTTTTCTCTAACTTTTGTTTTAAATCCCTTTAATCTCAGTTGATAAGCTAAAATATACCTACATTCCCTTACATTCGTGAAACAAAAAAAACAAAGTGACTTTGCTTATTTTTAGGTAAAATCATAGGACTTCCGATAAGATATCAGTTATTGATACTTCACAGTTTAGCGGAGACGAAAAGAACTCGAAGATTTAAAATCTCTGTCTGGTTACGCCAATGCCGAGAGTGATTCGTCACTGCAGAGCGCGTCGTTACGTCAGTGACGGTAGCATCGCATTTTGTCGCCGCCGATAGGAGCCTTTCTGCCGGATACAATCAGGGATTAGGAGGGAAACGAGCTTACAATTCACGGCGAGTGTCACTCGCTTGCTAACGGCCGGCGGCACGTCGTTGCTGGCGATGCAGAGATACGCCCCCATTTGTCGCCTCTCGACACGATGGAATTGCAGCAGGGAACCGTTGTAGGTCTCGTGCCTCTCGAAGGTGCTACCACCTGCGCACCAAGAAAACGTTTTCTGTCTACATATTTTCTTGAAAATTGACCCCCCCCCCCCTGCCAATCGGAATCGGCTCGCGCAACAGATTGTTTTTTTACTTCGTAACCTCGGTCGTTTGTTCTTTCGTTTATGTTACATTCTCGACTTTGGGCGAAGCAGAGAGACGGTAATATGTGCGCAACGCGAGGGTAATTTAGCTACTTTCATAACAATTTTGCTATACATCCAGCAGAGATGGGCAAAAATTATTTGAAATAAAAATTTGTATACGACATTTTTATTTGAAATAATTTTTTGCCCATCTCTGATATCCAGTGAGAACGAAGAATTCGGCCATCGCACTGTTTCATTTCTGTTTTTTTTTATATGCATATTTAACGTTGTATCCACTGCACCTAGACCGTTATCTCATGCCTGTTTTATTACGTGGTTAACAGAAATTTTATAAATACAGTGGAATAATTGGAAGAACGTTAAAACAGTTTCATATAATCTCTGAGCAACTAATAATACTTTTGAAAATGCAAAAAATAAGCATGCACATTAGCATTAAAACATTTCCCAGATATGCAGTATATAAAATGGTAAATATTGACAAAAGGGGGCCCCCAATGACGTTGACCTTGACATATGTTGTCAATGTGAACATTCTAAACAACTTTTTCCTATACATGTAACCGTTGCTCGGCCTTAGTTTCCGAGATATTCGCAAAAAACTGTGATCGGTAATTGGTTCGGGTTAGATGGTTTAGCTAACTTTTGGAAGATTTAAAGTAAAAAAATGTAAATCTCCCAAAAGTTGGCGGTCGCGCTCATAGGGGAGGGGGCGCTAAACCATCTAACCAAAACCAACTGCCGATCACAGTTTTTTTGTGAATATCTCGGAAACTAAGGCCGAGCGACGGTAGCATATATTATATAGGAAAAAGTTCTTCAGAATCATGCCCCCGGCAACATATATCAAGGTCAACGTCACTGGGTCTGGGTCCCCTATCGTCAATATTTACCCTTTTTTTTTATTCCGAAGTCATTCCTAAGCATTCTTGCATTATTGCCTTTACTTATGTTTTGACCACTTCTATCACTTTTAATTCCAACTAAACAGTTCGACAAAATTTGATTGTTTTCGGACTTTTCCGAAAGAAAAATATTCAACTTTCAACATCTTTTGTGTCGAAACAGTAATAGTTATTCGGTTGCTTGTTTCGTTAAATTATTCTATGAATCCTCTCGAATACAACGATATAAGATATTAATGCATTGTGAACATTTAAATATGTTTAAATGCACCCATTTTTGCAGATATCATTCAATTTATTTCCAAACCTAAGGGTCTAGGAGAAAATCTGACAACTCCACGCGATGCAGCAGACATTTTTCCTTCGGGAAACATCAACAGAAGTGGTAAGTCACGTTTTGTTTTCAATACAGAAACAAAATAGTTTGGCAAAACGTGCGCCGTCGGCAGTGGTAGTCAACGGCGGCGCGCGAACCACTGTCGCTCAGCGTAACACAATCGCTTAACGCGCGTGACTACTACCCTCCCGGGGGGTTGGCAGCGTGTGTTTTTAAGATTTCACCACCATAAAAAAAAGGTTCGATTTTCGTCACGGTTAAAATTCTATTTCCAATATCCAATTATTTCCGCCTTTTAGACATATTTTGGACTTCATTAAACGTTTTAGAAATGTCTTGATTTATGAATCTCGACATTTTTAAGACGTCTTTTGGACTTTACTGGACGTCTGTAAGACGTCTTAAATGTCTAGGATGGACGTTTTTAAGACGTGCTTGGGATGTCTGTATGCTACCTGGGTCTCGTGCAAGTCACTGTTTCAATGAAATAAATTATTAATTTCAAAGGTTTTCGTGTGGTATTAACGTAATGGATGTGTGATAATTGCTTTGCTATTCACAATGACTGATACATGTATGCTCCCAACCTCATTAATCATTATCCTATATCAGTTAATGGAATTTATGTTGAAAAAGTACTTGAAATGTTCTACTTAAAATTTATTTACATGGAATTCATTTTCAATGAAAGATACATCTTAGTGATCACATAAATGATGTAAAAATCTTTTCTGTTATATGGTATGTATTTTAAAACTTACAAAGCGGTTGTGTGTACCAACACATGTATAATTGGATGTTTAAGTAGGAATAGGAAAATACTTATAATGTGTTGTATAGTGAAGGAAAAATACAGAAAAGAATAGAAACTTAAATGCAGAATTAGCAAAAACAAATAAATAAGAGTGTAATATTTTTAATGTTCCACGAAACAACAAAAAATGACAACAAACACAATGACTAAATACGATCAATTATCGATTACAGTATACAAGTGTTGTAGTCCATTCGTTATTTCCCAATATACCTATATCGATCGCTTGTTCTGTTCCTAGAGAATCGCTGGAGAATGCGAAGTCGCTTTCGCAACAAAGCGTGGAATCCGCGAATCACTCGCGCTAGGGTAATGCTCGATTGCTCGAGGCACGTGGACGTTTCAACGGATTCCTAAACGGTCACAGACTGCTTGAGACGATTGCACGCCTCCTCTCGTTTCAATAAAAATCCGCGGACAAGAGCAACGGCGCTCAGTTTTTCGCCATTTTTCTATACTATTCGTGTGCGAGTCCGTTCTCGCACCTCCGCGGCGAGTTCACCTTCGCAATTACGCACTCAGCCTAATAGGCATCGCGATGAGTTTCTCTAAACAACATCCTTCAGATTGTTTGTAAACAGCAACGGGCCGATAATGTCTTCGCTCTGTTTTCGGGTCACCGCGTAAATGGAAGCGTAAGTTAGACATCCGCAAGGGGACCACACGATCGGATTAGACACGAGAAACCAACCACGTTGTCACTTAGAGTAAGACCACCTTCGAGGGTATTTTTTTGGGCATCCACGGGTTTTATTTTAGAATACCTACGTATATGTGTGTAGGATACTGTTAAATCGGAATTTCGCGTCAATTACTATCCTTCTATTCTCATTCCCTATTCTTTTCCGAAGGTAGGTATAATCAATGTGTGCTTTCGCACTTCAAAAGAGCAAGAACCTCGCGAATCGCTCTAACCGCTCAAGGCGATTCCCACAATCCTCTCCGGACGTAACACAAGTGTCAAGTTAGTTTGAGAATGTTACTTTTGTGTACTGTGTACATTTTTTAATTATTTTATACACGAAATACAACTAAAAGTTTAAAAAAAAATTAAAACCGGCTTCAAAAAAATAAAAATGCAGTGAAAAGTAAAAAATAAGTTTTTTCCTTATTTAATCTATGACTCTCAATTTTTTTATGTTGGTGCCTCATCATTTGCACTGTGCAAATCTGGCGCCGACATGATACTCGACACTAACTCTGGCCATCTACCCAGAACACCTATGGCCATCTCTGCCGGACACTTAGGGAAAGATAGTGCACCGAGGATTATTAAAATTTAAAATTTTTATGATATTTTCTCCATTTTTGTTTAACTTTTGTAGCTAGTTGCAGAGGCAGATTATTGAAGTATGTCGTGTCATAATTGTTTTTATTTAAATCATAAAACTTTTTGTGTGAGAGCTTTACAAAATAAGTATGGCCAATTACCCCGGCATTACTCCAACTTTAAAACTACTTAACCGATTTGGATAATTCTTTCTCCATGACCTATGTTGATTGAAGCTAAACTAATTGCAATAAGTTTCACGACAATCGGTCCAGTAGTTACCGAGAAATTCGCGGACCAACATAATACATACTAACATACATACCTGCATACAAACACATCGAACTGAGAACCTCTTTCTTTTGGAAGTCTGTTAAAAATAGGATTATTGAAAGAAAACAACACAATCGACTTCTCGAGCATTAAATGGCAGCGGTAGTTAAGGGTGAAAGATCGACAACAGAAAGTCGCGAAATGGAAGGAGCATTATTTTTCGAGGCAAGAAGTTATAACTTCTCTGGACAAAACTCCAATTTAAACGAATCCAGGTAGAACTTTTAACCAGGTCGAAACCATAGATTAATGCAATTGAATGAAGGAATTTCCTTCAAAATTAAATGGGAAAGCGGGATTATGCTGCACGTAAGGCAAATAGATAAACAACGGAAGAAGTAAAGATATAGCGAGAAAAAAAAGAGAGAAAAACGAAAACTCAACACACAATGTCCTAGCGAGAGAAGAGACGAGAAGATATATGCTTAATTCACTACTTAGGTAGCTAACGAGTTTCTTAAGTGACCGAACGCTAACGAGTTTGTAAAGCTCGTAAGAAAAGCACCATCGTCGGGTGAAAGAGCGACGCGTGTTGCACGCGAGAGCGGTGGTTTCTTCTATTTAAAAAAAACACCACCGATGCGATCAATGGCTAAAAAATTTCATGCAATTTACACTTGAAGAACTCTTATGCCATTTATGAACAATTTCCGCGAATTGCATGGAAATTAATATTTGTTAAAAAAGGTATTACATACAACATATTTTATATATAAATATTCACGTAGCATGCATCCTATATTTTTATACAATCTTATACCTTTTCTATACATTTTTATACTGTATCGATTAACAACTATTGAACTAATATATTTTATTTGACCAAAATAGATGTACAAAAAGTTAAAAAGCTTATCTTGTTACTCAAATTACTATTCTCTAACACTAAAACACTAATACGTTCTTTATACGTGTACGTTCAAAAGAAAAACGTACGTGTAAAAACAAAAGAAACTTCAAAATATTGATATAATTTCTCCTGGCAAGTATCGTTAAGGAACAATTTATCTTCGTAATGACTGTACATGTTTGTTCACTGCATTAACTCGTTAAGTATGAATCCGTCCATTTGTGTATTTAAGTAAAGCTTTAACAACAATCTTCGCGACAATAATCGTTAACTACCACGAACAAAGAATAATATCCACAGTCAAAAAGACAAATACGCCGAGCCTTGAGCGTTTCAGCCGCATCTGAGAGGGGTGGGGAGTAGTGCAACTACGTTGGCCAAAGTTTTGCTAACTCGAGTCTCTGCAGCAGAAACTACCACGTGCCTCTTCCTCGATGTATGTACAAATGATGCTGCACGTATACGCGCCCTCTATACATACTCCTTCCAGGATGTACAAGTGTAAGCTCCGCTGCTCCGTGGTTCGTCCTACGTATGTACATATATACATCTACAGCGTATGTACACGGCTTTAAGTTCTGTCGCGGGTGTGTGTGTCGTTGAAGATACCACGAAGAGGATTCTCATCCTCTGTTTCTTTCCACGCGCACACGCTGTTCCTGTCTTCGAGTTCAAAAGGTGAAACTTGTTTCAACGACCTGCCTCGTTATACCCACTCCACCGTGTTCTTACGCCCAATCTGGACACCCCCGCCCGAAAATTTCACGGCTCCTTGACTTTACACTTTCCCGCGGTCGTGAAGTCCCGCTACTCATTATCGATGATCAAGGCAAAAGAATTACCTTTAACAAATTTGGAATGATCGTTCAACATTAATATCGATTTCATATATCTTCTTTCGCCACCGTTCACTAATCTTGTGTGTTAATGGTATTTAATTATAACTATACAGTTAAGGTTTGTAGCAGAGGGACTGAAACTTGGCGTCTTTGTTCCGTTGGATTCTCTTAATTTATTGTATTCTATTCCAGTTTTGACGATACCCTTTTTTCACGAAATGAAACGTACGTGTACTGAATAGTAGGTATATATTATTAGAAAGAATATTAGGAAATCTCTTTGACATATTTTATGTGTATATTTCTCTGTCATGAAACTAAAATTCCAATGCGTGTGTTACACACAAAACAAAATATCGAGTGTTAATATTGTAAAAAATTTTATGTGATTTTATTCACAGAATTCTAACCGAACGAATGTAGATTATGTAGTTATGTTATGATTAATGTTTTAATAAGTAAATTTTGTAAGCTCAAAGTGTAAAGGAAGTAAACTAGAAAATAAGCTAGGAAGCTGTAGGCTGCAGGTGCTTGAAAATGTTTAGAAATTTTAGATAGCAAGAAATTAGAAATTAATAGATAGCTACTAAAATTGAATGCAGTATACTTTTGTAAGCACTTTATAAATCAATTATACATATGTAATGCGGAAATTTATTTCCCAGTTAATTAACAAAATAAGGTCTACAGATAGGACGAAAAGTCTCTGAAATATGAGAAAAGTGTGACAAGACTATGCAAATGAAAGTTTCATGTGTTATATAAAAAAAACTTGGTGGTGTACTTCTATATCGACTAAGGTAATTTTATACCAACGCTTCTTTCATTCGTTGTGCAGCGCGTGGAATTTTTTTTTCATGTACTAATGGCATAAGTGGGCTTTAGAAATTTAATTATACAGCAACCATACAAATTCCGTAGCTTCCGTCCTTCTGTTTCATGTAAAAAGAATAGTCTTTAATTATTTAATTCGCAGGTAGGCGAGAAAAGAAACGGAACGTAATTTAGTACAGTATCTGAAATAAGTACATCGTTTACTATTTGTTCAACCGAGAAATATGTATATAGCATGTACCACTTTTACTGTAACAAAAGTTTTAACCTAGTTTTAACGACGATCCTTAAATTTTGTTATATGTATTTTTTAATGCCTTTCATGGTGGAGTTTCGTGACATTATTATAATTTACGAAGCTTTGAGTAAAAAATATACATTATACAGGATGTTCACAAATTCATAATATAAATTTAGCACGTGCATAGTATTCATAAAAATAAACTGATATGCGCTAATAGACATAGGCCCGAATATTATTTATCTTCGAGTCATAAAATAAAAATGGTTCTATTCAACACTGGAGATATTCGATAATTTCACTCTGTTCATATCGCCTATCTGTACGTATAATTCGAAACCTCTCCGTAGTTATTGATAGTCGTACGTATTAAAAAACATCATGTCATTGTTTAAATTCATGTAAAATATAAAGTTGTATCGATTATTCCGTAGTTTTTAGTTGTTCCTAAAGATAATAATGGAATAAATATAAATTCGACGTGCAAGAGTCTAAACAATTTGATTCACCGCGTCCAATCTACTTTTTATCACAACTAATATTTAACTATTCTCTTTCAAGTTTCAGAAAATAAAATAAATTGATGCGGACAAGGATTACAAATTACAAATAGAGGAAACATAAGAAAAATCATTTATAACTCACAAATTGTTGATATTTGGACCAATGTTTATTATCGCGACACTTCTCTGTTTACTTTGATAAGTACCTACCTAATACACAGGAGGCAGTTCTGCACCACGTATTTGTACATATCCTGTAGATGTATGTATATCGTTACACAGTAATGTCTCGTTACTGAAGTCGGTATCATCAGCTTTAGTTCTCAAGGTCAATGAGAGGTAATTTTCACTATGCCGTTTGGCTACCTTACCACACCTCCACAATCTGCTGCTCCGTTTCGAGCAACGACTGCTCAGTATCTACGAAGCATGCGGACACCCTGGGTAAAGTGATTACAGTATTCTCTCGATATAGGTAGTATCGCGACTCGGGACCGGCAAAGAGTAGTTACCGTGAGCGATATTATATCGATAGACTACTGTACAGAGTCATCCCCACCACCTTGTTTTTCATGAAAACAGTAAGGACAATGTGCAAGATAAATTATTCACTAATGAAAATTGTTATATTTATCATTTCATGTTTATAAAAGCATTTTTAATTTATAAGTGAGATTCTCTTGATGAAAATGAGTTTAAATTCGATCTCCTTTGAAGTACAGTAGTGTCACGAAAGAAGGACGGGGTTTCTGGATCGAAATAAGGTGATCGCTATCCACTCCATTTTTTTTATTGTTTTCGTGTCGCATGAGACAGATTCCGAATAAGCGCCCACTCGCTCATTCGCAGTCACATTTTGCGTGATAGGTAAGGCAATAAGGGCAAACGGTAAAGTCTCACTGACGGTTCGCGACCGACGGTCATCTTGCTTCGAGACGGGCATCTTGCTTCGGGACAAATCTGTATTTCTAAATATACGTAATTAAAATTACTTCTGAATTCTGAAAATCAATCGTAGATTACGAATAATGATGAACTTCGAATGAGATCGTATTTGGATTTTGGCGATACCACCATCCTCGCCATAAGACGGCATTTCTACTGATCCCGCTCTCTCGCAAGTTCTCTCTCAACTACCGATTTCTATACAGGATGTCCCAAAATTGCGAGACAATCCAGAACATGCACTATCCTGATGCAAAGAGACATCGAAAAGTCCTTTACCGTTTTGGGATCCGAGGCTTCATTCTCGAGATATTAATAGCTGAATATTAGCGGTCGAACATCCGGGCCGCGCGATTTGAATCCAAAACAGCTGAGCGCGGAGGAGTGACCCCTTACACGCACACGCAGGAAGTAGGCGTAAATGCAGACTCACACACACAGAAGAGTCGGACGCGCTAACCCATTTTCACGGTTTGAACCAGCGCGGTCGGCTGCCGCGCGCTCAACGAACTCGGTTTTAAACTGCGCGGTCGGGAAGTTCGACCGCTAATATTCCACTATTAATATCTTGAGAACGAAACCTCGTATCTCAAAATGGTAAAGGACTTTTCGATGTCTTTTTGCATCAGGATATTGCATGTTCCGGGAAGTCCCTGAATTTTGGGATACCCTGTATGTATGTGGTTCGCTCTACCTCCTAACATCCCCGCGTCGAAGGCAGGGCCTGCTAGGTAAAAATAATAAGCCTTTATGATGATTCCACCAGCAGGCCTAAGACGAAACCACTTCTTTAATTTTTTTCTTTTGCAATCTTACCTTCAACTCCACACATCCTACACTCTATCCTTAGACTTATCGGCGTCGAGAAAACCTCACCAACCCATTGGACGTACAGTGCTGTCTCAAAAAGTGATACATTTCGTGATCCGATGAGTGATAATAATCCGCCATCCCCAAAATACTTCTTTTGTAGTTACCGTGGCGAGTGAGAGGGACTGACAACGAGTGAGAAAGCGCCGTAATCTATGGCTCCTCGCTGTCGCCTACCCTCTCGGTCGTTCTCAGTCCCCTCACGCGCCGCGGCAAGAAAAAAGGCAAGCCGAATAGACCACCCGATTCGAAAGTTGATACTTGACAATCTCGAGCCAGTTTCACTTTGTGCACACAGATCTGTATTCTTATGAATATTTAACGTTGAGGATGAAGAATATTATATTTATTAGTGGATAACTTATTCCACACGCGACTTAATCGCTGTCGACTGATAGCTACAGATTGATTCATGGTGTGCCTTGTTCACTCTCTTCACTTAAAATTTAAATGAGGCATGATCAACTGGAGCGGTTGGGAGGAGGAGTGGAGGTATTGGCGTAGTGGATTTAACTTTGAAGCCGTTTATCTCGAAACTACATTTTTAAACACCGTGAACATCATAACTCTTGAACGAATGAATATTTTCACTCGAAATTTTAACTAAAGGTGAAGAATTCTTTTCTCTACAGCGTGGAACTTTCGCATCAACATTGGATATTTCTAAAATATTTTATAACTGACTACAGACTGATTAAATTCGCCAGTAAAGTTCTTGATCAAATTCGACAGTAAAGAGTAGAAATTACTCATCCCAAAGCATTTTGCTTTTAGATAGTTGGTTCACCTGGCACTATGTACACGGACTACAGCTGCGCACTACGCAGGACCATTTTTAGCGTTAACTAACTTCAATAATTTTCAAAATTCTGACAATGTACTTTTTAAATTACTTGTAAAAGCGTGAAAAAAAATTGGGAAATGTACCGGTGTGGTGATTATTTGGTATATAAGCTATCCAACCTAAAAGAAACCGTCGATTTTAGTCGTTCAATAGTTTTGTACCCCCCTTAAGGTATGAGTACCGAGCGAAGCGTAAGATAATTTGGGTTAATTTCTATGACAAAAATGATATTAAACACCTTTCGAAAATTATCGTCACTACCAATCCGTGATCTAGTAACGAAGCATTACTTGTAGATGTTCCTATATTCTATTGATATAGTGTTTACTACATCACTACCCGTTGTTTTGCTATTTCCGATGAGAATCACTACGATTACTAGGTACGAATGAGTGAAGGCAGTAAAGATGTGAGTACGGGTATTAGATATTAGGAGCGAATCGAAAAATATTGGCGGAGATTAGCTGCAGATTTCGAACGTATTTTACTACGTATGAATGAACACAATTACAAGGGCTCTAACACCTGAAAGTACTTGGGTATCTGGCAAAGGCTGTTGATGTATCCTGTTTTTTCTGATGACTGGGTATTTAGCAAAAATGAGAAAAATATGTTGCTATACAAATATTTCCAGCAACGGGTAAAAAGTAAAAAATGTTTCATCCAGGTGAAATTAAATTTTTACCAGATTTATTAGAAGCGGTTGCATTCGATGAATAAAGATGCTTTTTCATTCGAAAAGATGAGTACCTACAACTATCTTCGTTTTCAAGCATGATTTCTAGTTTGTCTTGTGTCTTTGTTGTACATAATCTACATATTTATTTTCTATAAAGTGTAAGCTTCAAATTTAATTGTATTCTATATTATTATTAACAAATTAATATTTTCTTTTCTTTTTTAGTATGTCGGTATATATAGGGTGTTCAAAAGAGAGTCTAAGACTTAAGGGACTTACAGTACCTATTAATCGAGAGGAGTAAAAAATACTTAATCAACATAGATCTCAAGATCAATACTGTCGATGTAAAACACGAAAGTTTGTTTCTACATCTACAAGAGATGTTCAATGTGTCATCTTTCCATTTGAATACAAGACTAACATCTGTGGATCATCGATCCAAATACATTTTCAAGTAGGTACTTCCTTCCTGTCTCATATTGTACGTTATATTGACGTTGTACGTTGTAAATACAAAAAGGCAAATTTCACATCGAAAGGATTGATTTTACGATCTATAAGAACTGTAGTAGTACTTATAAGCCGCTAATGGATGTTTGATCGGATGTTTGATAACACTGAAAGTATGCATGAAAGGTGTAATCAAATATTTCTCTACAATAAAATTTTGATTTACGTCATTAGCGTAGCAATACATTTAGAACTGTGAAAGGAATAAAATATATGAATTCTACTTCGAACACCTGATATCACAGATATCTGCAAACAAAATTATTCAATACACGCGATTAAGCAAAAGCGTAACGTAATTTATTCAAAGTAATGGATATAACTGTAATCTATAGTAATAATAATTCCTGTATCCGAAAGTAACTTAGACATTGTCAATTACGCACTCGCTATTTAAGTAGTATTTAATAAGCTGTTGCAAAGCACGCGTCGAGCAGAATCGCTGCCAATGCACGGCCGACCGAGGCAACCGCGCGTGCAAGGAAATTAAGAAATTCGCGTGCAAGGCTTAGCCGCGAGATCAACGGGCGGCGGCCACTAGGCACCCACCTTGACCTCAAGACAACATATATAAACCAATGCCTGAATCGAAGGGCTCTTTCTCATTCCAAGTTGATAACGCGATCACAGGGTGATCGCCGAGCCAGGGTCAGTCACGCTCAATAAACTCTTGTCAAAACCTACGGTGAGTTCCAACACTTCGAACAGCCAAGGATCCACTACTATTCGGTTCATCCCGAATATCCCGTTCCCGGCACATTCACCCGACTTATCGGAGCCCGCGGAACACCCGACCGAGGACGATCCACGGAGTACGGCGAGATCCTCAGGGAGAATCTCGCAGCCCCGTACCTCGCAAGAAAATTGGTGGCAGCGGTGACAAAGTAGTATTTTGTCTACGTACTATTAGATAAAAGTAAAAATAGGTTTAATGCTATTGTTGGACATGCAATAGGGTATTAATAATATAATATAAGCAACTAATACAGCAACAATTTTGTGGTATTTTGGTTCCGTTCAATGTCAATCTTTCATTGATTTACGTGCAAGTTGCTTAAATAATTATTTCACAGATTATATTCTTGCATTTACGAGTGTGTATTATTACGTGCCCATCACTTATTCGAGAAAAATCATTGGTTTTTCATTCCTTAGAACATACACAATCATACCCAGAAAGAATTTTCCTTCTCATAGCCTCCAAAATTGATCATTTTCTGCCATTGTTCCTTATGCTACCTGGATAAAAGCGTTTTCATTTTTTTTTATTTATTATTTGAAATATTCGTGTAAATATGCTGTTTGCCCGTCTGTACCAAGTACACAAAATTCAGTTATGTGTATTAGGAATCCTTCTACAAACAGGGAATCTGACTCGTCTTGATCCAAAACTCTAGTATTTTTGTATTTTAGAACCGCCAGCAGTTAAATGTAACAAAAGCAATTTAAAATCCTGGCTTAACATCGATCAAAGTTATCGACATTATTGTACATAAGTTTATCGGGTATTCCCACTGTACTTAATGTTTTGTTTGTTTTATTAGCCTTATGTTTCACTCATATACTTTATATAAAATCAAGTAATTACATCGAAAATAAATCAACAATTATCCCAAATATCATTCAATAAATTTTCGAAAACGTTCTCCTAATAAAAAATAAAAAATTATTCGACTAACGTGGAAAAAACAATTTACAATTTTATTACAAATGAGAAATAATTATAATACGCATGGATTACTAAAATAAAATAACTTTATTCGGATAATTATCTTAGATAAACATTTATTCGAAATTACTAGTAGAGAATATTAAATATGTCACTTTGTAGGCCCCTCCGAAAAAATTGTCTAAAGTAAAAAGAATTTAGGTCGCTCTATTAACAACGAAAATAATCAAGATGGACGACCTGTGAGTTTCACCATGTATATAGTCATACTATTATAGTAACTCCTCCTTTTTGTGCAAAGAGGACTTCAACGTAACTAGGATATTAGAGCTGCCTAATTACCCTATTAATATCGGAGTAATGTAGGGTCACGTGGCGGTGAATAGCGAATATTATTCGGTACTTACAACATCGAACCGCCTAGTAGTCGAACTTTGAACTACACGGATATTACCATGCAGTAATTAATATCGTATCATACAATTATACGAATCACATGCGTATGTTTACACGTTTTATTAAACCTCTGAGTATGTTACACTGTTTGCAAAGCTACTATGATTTTTCACAGTCTTCCTTGCCTTAAATTTTATTTATGCTTGTTTAGAAATATTATAAATAAGTTGCGTCTCATGAAAGATTTGTGTGTAGCTGCTTCTCTTCAATCCTTTTACATTTAGTAAATAGAATGTAGAAGTGATAAAAGTGGCTTGACTCGAAGTTGACAATTTTAATATTAGAAAATATTTGACAAATGTAAAACAACGATTTGGCAATTCAAACTTGGTATTAATAAAAAAAAATAAAACATTAACATATATGTACAAGAAACGAATGGAATATTTTATTCATCATGAACGTAATTAATTATTAAATTTAAAGTTTATATTTATTATTAAAATTCATACGTATAGACAACGGTAGTGAAAAGCTGTGGTGATTATACAGATGAGGGTCTACCTCACCGATTTCAATGATTGTTGAATATGTTGTCAGGATTATGATTCTGAGCCATTTTTTCCTATACACTTAACTCCCGCTCGGCTTTAGTTTTCGAGATATTCGCAAAAAACTCTGATCGGTAGGTGATTGGGGCTAATTTTGATTAGCGAGGGGCTACCAAATTTTGAGAGAAAAGACAATTAATTAAGTGAAACTGTTTCAGAAATGTATGGTCTTTGGCATTTGAACCAGCAAGTTCCTGGTGTGCTGTCTACCTATTTACCTCTGTCGAAGGAGTATATTGCATGTCGGGATGTTATTCTACCGGGAGAGTATGTTTCTGAAACATATTTTTTATCTTAAATCTCTCAAAAGTTGGCGCCCCCTCACGGGAGGGTCGCTAAACAAATCTGAGCCCCACCAACTACCGATCAGAGATAAAATAAGAAACACAATACAGGTAAACTATAACTTTTTAATAAACGGCGACCCGCAAGTAAAATCTACGAGGAAGCGGCTTTTCTACAAGTTCACCGGTTTGGTTCAAATCTAAGCGGCACGTAGCTCACATCAAACTAAAAATGTCAAAAGTTTTTTTACGAATATCTTGAAAACTAAAGTCGAGGGGGGGGTTACATGTACAGGAAAAAATTGCTCAGCATTATGGTCCTAACAGTATATTCAACAATCATTGAAATCGGTGAGGTGGACCCTCATCTGTATAATTACCGGCAAGGTCTACTAAAATCAAATTTTAAATCACAAGACCATGTAGATGTTCTAACGGTGCATATTCGACACATGCAAAACTGCTACGAAATTGTACATTCAAAAGCGGAGTAAAGCTATGCACAGTGAGAAGTGACGTGACAGTTGAGTGGAAATGAAATTAAATGCACATAAAGGTATAAAATGTAAAAGTATTTTACCCTTTGTTGCGCAGAACATGATTCTCATAAGTCTAAAAAGCGTATCGACGACGTGTAAATTAGTAAAAACAATCGATACGTGATATGAAACAAGAATAGGAGAAAATATGTTGGGCTGCAGCAGCAACACCAGCGTACAGTGTTGTTATTAAAAGCATAAAGTAGTGCAAACGTACGATTGGAAGTATAACGCAATATAGAAAGTGTACGCGGCAAGGAACAAAGTGGAGCCACATAAGTTACACATTTCACGTTTCTCTATCGATGTTAGCGACATAAAGCGTCAAAGCAACGATTACTGACCATAAGTATATTGTAATAAAGCTCCGGCCTCGGAGCACGAACAAAGGAAAAGGAGGAGGAAAACAGAGGGGCAACAGAAACGTGAACAAAGGGAGTAATGGCTAGCAAACGAAATTAAACCTCCGTCGTCTCTTTGGCTTTTTTACGAAGCGGCAAATGAAAGAGGTCTGTCCGCGGAGATATCCACAAGTTTTATAGCGTCATTATGTACCGGCAGAAGAGGCCCTTATAAGAATGGGTTCTCCGTCTTCCCTTCGCCAGGACACTCTCGGGGTCGGTCTTCCAATCGCACAGCAGCTGAGAGTTGCGTTGTCGCCTTCGGAAACTGCCAAGTCGGCGCTGGTATCACCCCCGTAAACGATATCCGGCGGTACTGTCGGACAAAAATGTGAAAAGGATGACACTGACATCGATCTGACTACTAAAATAATCATATATTGATACGTATTACGTTTCTACGTGATTCATGGAATGCGTTTAGAAAAAATGTAACAGTTATTTTTTTTAACACGCAAGTTAAGCAAACGGTATAAAACTAGTAATTTTCATTAGAAACATTTTTACCCCAAAGCCAATTACGGAACATCCTTTCGACTGAAATTACGAATTCAAGAGAAGCAAATTTACAAATTTGCGAAATTGTAGTGTATCACAAGAGGTAGTAGGTTCTTCTTCTTTTTTTTGCGGTAGATGTTTTTAAATACTCTAAATCAGTCGAAGCTTAAGCAATATTAGAAAACTTGAAATCAATTAACAATGTATACCTAAATACTTCATTCTATGAAATTTAAAGCATAAACGTAATAATAAACATTATTTTATTTTGAAGTTTTCCACAAATACTGTATAATATATTTTTAGTATTGACGAAAATGCGGCAATACCTTCATTGGATATTTGTTAAGGTAAATATACATGTAGGTTCCGTATAACAATTTAAGCGATCTTAAAATATTCTAACAGCTTGTGTCTGTTATTGTATACTAATGTCTTCAAAATTTTTTAATGATTCGCACTCTTATTCTTTTCCTTCAATTTTTTTCAGATACCGTAAACTGGGGTGACTTTGCCCGCCGGGATGACATTGCCCACTTTTTTACTCTGACTGAAAAATTACCATATGATTGAATTCGCTATTTTTTTCGTTTGACCTTGGAGAAATTATTGCTATCGATTATAAAATACCATATGTTCTAATTACTTCACAATAAAATAAAATAAAGTCTTACCGAAAGGTGGGCATTGCCACCCCGGGCGGGCAAAGTCACCCCAGTTTACGGTACGCTTATTAATAAATCACCTTGCACATATTCCTGCATAGTTGTAGATAGAATTCAGAAATGAATTAAAGTACAGTAAAATAATCTATATTTTAATGTGCGTTATCTGCCAACAATAGGTATCGTAATACCTATTACTTTCACCAAGAAAATTATTTCTAAGTACTACTAGTTGAAATAATTTGGAATAAATTGTCATTCATTCATGCTGCGTTTATGTGTTTTATTAGCTTCAACGAGTTCCATAAAAATTGTAATGGGGAGGACGTTCAGGCAACAATAAACTACAAGTATTTTCTTCAGACAAAATTGTGAAAAGCTGCACTTTTATGTAACTTTCGACGACCAACTGAATGGCGTGAAAATTAGTTTTCATAATGTTTTCAGGAAACCTAATTAAGTAGATCGTATACTCCATAGCACTCGTTTGATATATTACAAATTATATGTAAAACAATGTAACCTAATTGCTTCATTTTTATTCGGGTTTTTAAACCTTTTTTTTAAGGGCACTCCTCGGTCTAATAGCGCGAAAACATAGGTGACTTTTATGATTTTATCTAGAAAAAAGTATACAATGTATGGGTCTAAAACTTTTTGCACTTTATTCTGCTACAAATGTAGAGTATAAAACAATTTTTTTATTTCACTTTTGCCCACCCTTGCCTCTAATATGCATTGCGGGCTACATCGTTGTAAAAAACACTGGCCTAGACTATCGTCACGATAATTTTAGACAGGATCGTCCAAAATCAAAAACCCAAAGATATTTCTTAATTACAAATGTGTGGCTATCGCGTTACCCTCAGGCAGTGTTAAGAAACAACTGGGCGATGATTACCATATGTTTAAACGATAGTGTCCCGAAACATGTTTTTTTTCGCACAAAAATGTTTTGTTAAAAAGAATCGAATGTATGAAAATTCGCAATAGGGAGTAGCGCGGAAGCCAGTGTAATTAAGAGTAGAATCCCGTTTGGATTTTTAGACTGGGACAAGAATTGCATTTTTTATTGTGGCGATATTGCGTGAAAAATTGTTTCGAGAAAAACGTATTTAAAATTTGACGCCGAGCGCGTTCGTCTAGTGACGGGGACTTGCCCGTGAGCGCCCTATTTTCCATGCATTTATTCGATTAAAACAGAAATTGATTTTTTTTTTATATCAATAAATGTATTATTAATTAAAAGAAAAATCACTTTTTTATCTATTATACCTGCGTCACAATCCATTTTCAAAAACACCTATTTCTAAGGCTGTCACACTGTTGATCCCCCCGAACTGCCTGTATAATCTGTACCATTAGGAATTTCGTTCTAAAATTTTACTTGGTCACTCTTGAGATGTTGTGGAATGAAAATATGCAAAAAAAATTTTTTTGACCAGCGAGTGCCCTTAAAACGAGTTTTCGTTTTTCCGAGATACATAGGTATGTTTACCATGAAATATTTGTAACTTGTTACAAAAAGTAGCTTTAGGATGCAAATGAGAACGCTTAGAGCAGTGCGTGTTTACTAAATAATTGTAATACCGTATTGTTTTACATTGACGAATTTTAATTAATTGCAGAATCTATTCTTCCAGTTAATGTGGCATTCATATTATCTTTCGAACACACTCGTACACATATTCTGCCGATTCTCCTTCCATTTTCATATCACGAAAAGTTTTTTATCCCACTTTGCCCGAGTTTCATTGACTTCGTTCTTATTATTAGACAGTCTTCACATTGAGTGGAATGAAGAATATACGAAAACGATAATAAATTATTTAGAAGACTATGGCTATAAGTGTGGAACCAGCGGAAATATGTCAAAAACAAGATAAAAGTGATTATCAATAATTACTTTAGGATTGATCCAAACCGGTTGAGCATTTTACACAGATGGAGGTCATATCGAAATTGTTTTGGCAGTGCGGTAGTACTGTTTGTATTCGAATTTTGAGAACTAAATCGACCGTACTTGAAATTAGCTTCCACAGATAACTATTTAATTTTGGATAACTATTTCGTAAGCAAGTAAAAATATGAAAAATTATTCTTACAAAAGCATTTTAATATAGAGGGTCACATTACATGGTGTGCATAGGTTTTCTGTAGATACAGTGGTGGGGGAAATTTCAAGATCAACTTAATTTTTTTAAATGAAATAATGTACTTTTTATTTATAATATGATAACGTCTTTTGAGACGAGTTCAATAAAATGCGACATGAGGTACTTCCATTGCAAAGAAGGTCATAAAGAACCCTATTTAAAATCGACTGAATTCTTCCAGATTTTGCACATTAATAGCTCTATAGTGCAACATTGATTCCAAATGATAATTTTTCTGCATAGCTCCAGGAGCGAGAGGGGAAGGTGGTCAAAGTTGGAGTTTTACGAAATAGATCCGCGTTGATAACTTTTTACAAAAAATATATCTAAAAACATAACTTGCGCTAAAAAATCACAAAAATAAGCTTTCTAAGAATCTATACTTTTATACACATTAAAGGTTTTTTAATATAAGTCTGGCGTGTTTTTCAGGTTTTCGAAGGTCAAGAAAATTTACAAAAACTGCATTCCCAAAAACGTATCGCCTCATTTATACAAAAAGCTCTGTATATGTAGCATATTCTATCCTCTTTCAGATTTCTCCTTTTCGCGTTATGGCCTCAAAAATGAGCGACAGTTTGGGTGCGTGGCGGGGTACCTATTAGTTCTAGCAAGGGATCATACAGAGTGACGATCGCCGATTTTGATGAAGTTTATGTAAAACCGTAGTTCTCACAAAAATATTTGATACGAATTTTTTATCGGCCGTCATTCACGTTGGAGAGGTGAAAACTGCTGTTGAGGGTGAGAATCATATTTGGTTCAATATCTTGAAAACTATTAGAGCTAGAAGAACCGTATACCCAGCAAAATTGTGTGTTTTTTAATAAAAAATCCAGCTGTGCAAACGGATTCCAGAAATCTTCATTTGTTTGAAAAAGACATTTAAAAAATAACACTTTTTTGTTCATTTTTCTGGTCAAATGTTGATCCATTTTCCTGTACATTTGTATGTGAAAAGTATATACGCAAGCACAAACTACGGACTATATGGAATTTCTATTTTCGTATTATAAAAAGAAGTCATTATAATTGGGCTTTTCTTGTATTTTCTGCAAGACGGAGTCCTTAAGCGCGTATAATAAAACAGGTAGAAAACTTTGATGATATTTTAGGTAATTATATTACGATATACCTCGATAGTTGGCCTTCGAATGAGCGAAATTGCCAGTGCAAGTGGTATAGCAGGCTTATGACGTGACCGGGAAGCGCTTGACTCACTCGCGGTTATGACACGCTTATTAATAGCGAATTCGGTATCCTTGCACTGACTCTGTGCTGGTGCCAGAAATTATCGTACACGACTTTGATTGGTTGTTTCTGATACAGACAAAGATAACTCTATAAGAATCGACCAATCAAAGTCGTATACGATAATTTCTGGCACCAGCACAGAGTCAGTGCAAGGATACCAAATTCTCTATAAGATTATATCGAATTAGAATTTTTCGAAATGTTCGAAAAGTTGAACACAAGGTGTGCGACGTTCGTAAAAATGATTAATCTCGAATATATCTCGATTTTTATTCAGGCCTATTCGAATAAACGCTCGGAGACGTGTTTACTTATTTTCGATATAAATTCATCGTGTCAAGGCGTATCAAAATCGGTGTCTACCACACTGTGTCCTCCCCATGTTAACCAAAAAGTATTGACGCTCTTTTCAATGTGGCGTTTCGGTTATAATACATGAGTGCTGTTTCCTTCAGCTTCATGTACCTACGCACCTAAATTTGAAAGTCAACTTGAGAGATCGGTGAGATATACACTGAATATATCAAACTCCAGTTAAATATATCCAAAGTGTTGGCATTACATACAAGAATTGTCTTTCAGTTTTCTCAACGAATACAAGACAACTTTTTAACCAACCCAATAGATTACAATCAATAAGATAGGAGCTTTCATGGAAAGCCATTGAGTGTCCGACAATTGGCAATTGTGTCTCAGGATGGCTTTACTTCCTAGTAGCCGAGTCACTAGGTACTTTTATGTTTTCACCAGAAGGATGCTGGTGTAGTCCTACATTTCTTTATCGTTTCTGTTATTATTATCGTGCGATTTATGTTATTACATATCAGAAAGTTTCCAACCGTATGTATATCTACTTATTTACAAATATGTAAAATCTCTTCCTTTCACTTTCTCAATATTTTCATTTTATTAATTTCATAAATTTAATTATGAACAGTTTTGATACTGAAGTATTTACTGTATTATATAGTATGATGTGGACCGACAATTACAATTTACAATTGTGATTAAAATAAATCTTAAAGGTTTGTTGTTAATTAAAATTGTGGATGAGAACTGTTTCCGTAAGCGAGATGTTAGGTTGTTATAAATAAAATGACCGTTTCCTACAATTTAAACTTCCCGGCTTTGTAGCTTACCTTTTTCCATGCAGGCGGCTATGTATTTGTACAATTTAAAAAATACATGTCTCACGCGTGATTAAGCGTGTATAATTTTTGTTATATTGTGCAGTATACGTAATTAAAAATCGTTTTAATTGATGATAGAAAGAAGAAAATGCGAATAATCTACTTGAGTTTAAACTTGGACACAGTGTGGATGAAGAAACGCGGAACATAAATACTACTTTTGGTAATGGTACTGCAAGTGAACTCGGCGTTGCATTGGTTCGAAAAAATTCATAGTGATACAGACCTCGAAAATGTACCTTGCGGTAATAAACGGCCGAAGACACTATTTTGAAGGGTATGGTTGAAGCGAATCACAGTGAGGATGAATATTCACTATTCGACTGTTTCCCAACATCTAAAGGCCATGGGAAAAGTAAAAGAGCTGGACAAATGGGTTCCACATGAACTCACCGAAAGCATCTGTCTCCTGTACAGTGTACATAGTACACTGATATTGAGCAGATACTTATCGGTTTGAAACTTTTAATTTAACGTTCTTCATTCGCTTTGTGCTACACCATTTCTCCTTTATCGGACTCATGCATGTTAAGGCTTTCGTCAACGAGGAGCAGACCATTTTACCGTATTTGGTTTTTAAAAAATAAATTCTGTTACGAAAGTCAATTTCTTTTTTTGATTTGCTTCGTTCGCGTATGGCCTTTCACAGACAACTTTACCGTTGTATCCACCTTCCTTGACCGCGAAAAAGTGCTCCGCATTACACACTCTCTTTCCCGGCTTTTCGAATAATTTTGTTGTTAATTTAGGACCACTTAATTCAAGATATGTTTTATTTTTGTAATAATAAAATTCTTGTAAAATTCTTTAAAATATTCTTGTACATACGCTCCTTTGTGGAATTATTTTAATACGATTCTAACGATTATACCTTATTATATTAGTGACAATATTCTTACTACAATTATTTGAAATGAAACTAATTTTCTGAGGCTTGATGTGTATCCTCTGATATTAAACAATAATAAAGGATAGCCTGACTGACGATTTATAATTAGCACAAGAGAAATAAAATATTTCATATGTTACTTTTTATGATATAGAATATTATAGGAATGAAATGAAGAAGTTATATATATATTTCTGTCCGCGAAAATAAGTACCTTAACTTTTTTTAAGATAAGTAACTACAGACCAATAACATATGAGCTATCAGTATAGTTCTTGTCTTAGTAATAGTGCTGGTCAATTTTCACGCTGTAAAACTCCTGTCATAGAACTAATTCATTTTGCGCAAAAGTAAATTTGATGTAACGTTACTAACTGTGTCTGAAGCATTCTGATTTTCACTGACAGTGAGTGTAGAATTGTAGTAAATATAGTCAACAAATATTACATAATTTGATTTGGAAATTAGTTGTGTTATTATCCCATACAAAGCATATGTGTAAAACTTCGTTTTTACATGGCCGCCTATGGTTTAATGGTTAGGGGTTCCCATCAATTTCATGACAATAGCATAGTCATAGTAATATTGTAATTACTTAATACATACCCACCATTTTAAGTATTCTTCTTTACAACCCAAAGCGATTTCTTGCCATAAATTACGAGTACTTTATGTGAAACATAGGTAATACTGTATAAGAGTCTTAAAATATATCACAATTTATTTGAGAGAAAAGCGTAATAACTCCAACTTCTGTGCTTTGTAAAGATAATGTACAGTATTATCTGTATTATCAAAACGTATATGGACTACAAGGGAAATTATTAAAATGACAATTGGTCGTATGTTGTAGCCTGTTTGGCTTTTTCTTATAGCGTCATTGTGTTTGTTGAAATATACATTGATAAGAGGGTATTTAATATTGAGCTTGGATTTGCAGGATTTAATATCTACCGGTGTGATGATTATATTAGGTTTTCTCTGCCTCTTATAACTATGAGGTTTTTTCTTAATAATGCTCCGAAATAAAACTGTAGTGCAGGATGGACGGAGCAGATTTTCCCCGAGTGTGGAGTTGGAGGGTGGAGAGAGTGCAAATTAAAAGATCAAAGTTCAGCAGTCTAAAAACCGTAGTACGCAAACAAAAAATAAAAAAATGTAAAATCCGTTCCAAATTCCCGAATGTGAAATTTCACCCACGGCAAAATCTCACGTGTTGAATGCTCCACATATTCCATACAACTCAAACCGGTTCTAATGAAGTGGGTATTATTGAATAAATATTCGCTAATATTCATTTGAGTTCTTGTTCTGTGACCCTTGGAGCAGATGGTACTTCTCCAACAATTCATTGCTCTTTAGTTCTCAAAAACTTGGATGACTTCCACAGACATATGTGTACGTATATGTATTTATCTTTACTTTATTTGCGGGTAGATACTCCCTGTGGCATGCTAATTGAGATCAAAATTAGTCTATATAGCAATTTATTCTCTACAGGCTACGGTTTAATACATCTACATACCTACATATGAAATTACATCAGAAAAACGCAATAGAAATAAATGTGTTAATATGTTTGATGTCTTGTTTATTAAAAATGACATAATAAGGATAATTTCATTCATGGACGTACTGTGACCACAAGGTAATTATCACCCTACATTCATTGATTTTATTAAATTTATTGAAGTTACGGATTTAACGAAATGTACATGTATCATAATTAAACGCAACGATTACTTAATTATATGTGGGTATATTAACCGGGTTTCATTGAATGACATATTACATTTTTAGCTCTGTATAATAGTCTTTTATTGAATTCGTTGCTTCTGCGTGTACTATAAATTACACAAATGTCTCAGGAAACTTCATATTAAAACTAATTAGTTTTATTAGATACAAAAAGAAATGTCCATCAAAGGTGTGAAAGAACCGAGTTACGTTCTGGTTATCTATGCTATATTATCGATTAGCTTTCCTAATTTGAAGACCAATCGTAAGAAACTGGCCAAATTGTGTTATGATAAATATATAAATAACATAAAATTATCTATGACGTAATAGTAGGTTGGTGCATAACTTCTGCCCTATATTGAATATGGGAAGGAAATAGAATTATTAAGTACACTGTTCAGATTTCAAGTATATTTTTGTCTAATAATTTTCCATATAATTCGCGAGTAACATTAACCACAGGCGCATTTTGGAAGAATAAGCCTTTTTCGTGCCATGGAAAAGAACTTTTTTGCATCCGAAAATCAGGATATCTGAAGCAACTTAATTTTAAGCAGTATTGAAAATTTGATAATTCGAAACGTAAAACACAACTGCTTCAAAATTTAATGCATTGTGATAACAATAAAGCCAAGAATAATTTCTCTGTTGGCAGAATAATTTGGTTCATTATTTGGTTCTTTTTATTTTCCCTGTAGAGTGTAGGTCTACGAATCACATTTACTGTTCCAATTACAATGCGTTATTGTCCATTTCTAATACGACCACTGATATTAGTGAGAGCTTTATTAAAAATTACAACCTCCTAATATAAATAAAATCTCTGGCATTAATGGCATTTCATTTGTATTTTATAAATCGTGCAGTTTTAAATCGCTATCGTTCTAAAAATCTCGTTCAATTCTGCTTATTTATAAATCAGACGCGGCTGGTGTGGAAAACTACAACCCTATCAGTATCAACAGCATTATACCGAAAACATTTAAAGGAATTTGTTTTAGAAAAACTTAGTCAGTTGATCAATAATAAATAAGCGTGTGCTCAGCATCATCGTATATATTTGACTATGAGAAATCCACTGTTATTAATTTTGCAGTGTATTGTAACTACATTTATGTACCACACTTCATTCGAATACACAAATTGATACCATTTGCAATTAAAATGCATTAGTGTATCACTCAATCTTAACTTTAAAACTTGCCGTAACAAAATGCATTGACAATGTATTTTCATGGCTGAAAAGCTATTTATCAAATAGAAGTAAAATTGTTCAGATCATAAATTCTTATTCAACTCCATTCAAGGTCTCCTGAGGTGTTCCCCAGAGGTGTACCTGGGACCCTTTCTCTTCAATATTTTTATCAACCCTATTGCCGATATTTCTACTAGACGTGAATTTCTTGTATTTATAGATGACTTTCAGCTTTATAAAACATTAAACAGTTATGACGATACTTGCAATTTGCAAACTGATTATATCACTAAATTCAATAATTTTTATAGTTCGTGTAGGTACGTTGAGTTTGAATTTATCTGAATGTTCTTTTACGTGGTTATTCCGCCCTAATCAACCGATGGTATTTATATTACTAAGTAATATTATATTAATGAAAATTAATGAAAGGGTTAACCTTGGTGTATTACACCCAGATTTGGTTTTTCCTATCAGGGCTCTAGCATTGCAAATACTGTTACGAAAATTATGCGATTTCTTATACAAGTAACTGCTGATTTAAAGAAAGAACATTTGCTTAAGTTGTTTACAGAGTGTTTATAAAAACGGGTAGGTACAGGACCTAGAGGGTAGATAGTACTCCCTAAGCGGAGTAAAAAGTGCTTAATAAACAGAAATCGAGAAATCAATCATGTCCGAGTTAGACGCGATTTTCGATCTCAGTGATGCGAGTGATTTGCCTCTATCTGTTCATCATATCCGGAATGGAAGAAAAGGATTACCTTATCACATGTTTACTTTGATGTTTACAAAACATATTCTATGTAGGTATTCTCCTTTCAATTACACACGTAGCTGCGTGTCCTCCACCCCAATCTGCCCCCCCCCCTCCCCTCCCACATATCCACCCTTCGGAAACGATTAACACAGGTCATTTTTGTGAACATTCCTTTTCCAATAACTTTTTAATAAACAATGATCGCCGATTACGTTATGAGGGAAAGTTACTCAGGGTCATTTTCTTGACCACATACGTTAAAGTCAAGGTCATCAGGGGTGCCTACCCTATACTGCATAATTACTAAAAAGAATGGACGTTCGACAAAATACTGTAGAAAATATTCCCAATCAAATTATGAGAAGAATAAGTAATTAGCATATTTCTAAAAATAATGCCATATATTGATTAAAGTTTCAACCCCAGTAGTAGGTCAAGTTTTTAACCGGTTAACTGGCAATGTATCATATATGATCAAAAAAAATCTAGCCAATTCCGCTTAAGTATGTATCATATATGATCAAATGGAATAACTTTTTTCATTTTCAAACGATTTGAATGAAACTTGTTATGTAATGGTTTTTGGGGTCGCTGAATCTGAATTTGGTATTGGAATTGTAAAATTTAATATGGCAGATTCAAAATGGCCGATCCAAAATGGCTGCCAAATATTAAAATATTGTCGGGATTTAGAAAAATTGTATATAGGGGTTTTTTGGGGTCGCCCATACCCCTGTATACCAAATTTTGTGTGATTCACTTAATTTTTCGATGTTGCCAGTTTGGGCACGAATAGTAAAAAAGTCGTGCCAATTATCCGGTTAATATTCTCAGACATATACACGCATACATATGTATAGGTACATATAAGTACAGGTTTCAATCTCGTATGCTTCAAATAAACCAAAAAACAGGACAGTATCCTATGACGGTGAAACAGGATTCCTTACCAGAAATGGATACGCAGACATTTTTAGCATGGAATCATAAGTCTACTATGTATTTTTTTGTGTATAAAGTTCTCGGAAGAGCTTCCGCGGAAGTGGTCGGGCGATCATTAAAACCGAATAGAATCATTTGTGGTAAAAGATACTAAAAGTGGGAAGAAAGTATTATGCGAAAGTTTATAATTGGCGGAAGACTTTTGCAGATTGAAGCACTCAAGAGTTCCTCCTATAGGCACACCCCTGGCAAGGGACATCGTAATGAGGTGGTCTTTAATGTTTAGTCAGTATAATTAGAGTCGATTTAGGGCCAGGGAGATAGGAGCGGAGCAAGAAATTGCTAATGTTCAGAACGTCGGGACATAATAATTATCCCTGCCAAGTAAGCCCCTCAATATTAAGCTGTGGTGGGAAAAGAAAATGGGGAATAATGGCGCCAAAGAATAGAAAGATATACATTCTGTTGCTCGTTATAATATATTGCGTTCCATAAAAAGTATTGAATGTAACGTTGCGTGTAAATGCAAATTGTGTGCACGATTCATAAAAAAAGGTAGACGTGTTTCATGTTTGAAATATGATGGTCTACTATTGCTCGCGAGAGATTTAACACCATTTTATAATTGACATTATGGAGGTTTATTTTTTTATAGGCATCGTATATCTATTTACATTTGTCAGAATAACTGCTCCATAATATTTAGAACGTTATAAATTTATAACACCAGAAAGCTGAAAATCTTTTATTTCTTCAGAATGAAATAATTCATTTGACCCGCGGGAAAAAATCGTACATAAATCTCTTAAATATACACCCATACGGCGTGTTACCAGAATTATGGGTAGCTATCTCAATTGAATCAATAAGAAGTATATTATTTTCTCGTTCAAACACAACATATATTGGTGCTAAATCTTAGAATTCAATAACTGATTTATGTCTCTAGCTTCACACAATTTTTATGTAGATGAGAGGTGCTATAAAAGAGACAGGTTTTAACTGGGATAAATCATATTGCCAAAATTCTAAACACATTACACATACAAGTTATTTTCCTGCTTAAGGCAACACTAGTGTCTACCTCGTCATTTACAAACTCACTCGCAAAAGGTCAGTAATCAGCGGTTGATATTTTCCTGATATAAAAATAAAATTTTCTGTAGTTTTCTGGGGCAGTTTGTGAAATAAAGTTATATACTAAATGTGCAAGTCTTATATCATTAAAAGAGGCAATATTCACCTGAAACGAGAATATATAACAAGTAAGCTTGATTGATTATTTTCTTTGTTTTGTGGTTACTTTATAATATGCTCACGTATAGTCTTAAATGGGACGTAAGTTTCCTGACTGTCCCTTTCATATTTACTTAGAATGACTGTTCTGACTCGAGCATGGGCTTACGAAAACGAGCAGTGAGATTATGAGCGAGAGTATTAACAAATAATTTTAAAAATAATGGGTGCTGCGTTTGTAAATAAGACTTTGCTACCAGTAAAGAAGATTGGTTCCAATGTAAAATTTGCGAAAATGAGACCACTGTGTCATGCGGAATAAAGGGTGTATTCATCTTTTTTGTTCTTGATGTTTTAACAATTATTAATCTCATTTTTGTTCACGCTTTGTATATTTTCATCAATGTGTCCCTTTCATGATGTCTAATGTCCTATTTAAGACTACCTAGTCGTGAAAGGGATATTTTCGACTTATTTGAAAATCGAGATATTGTTATTTTCTGTTATTATTAATGAGTTTGCAATATATTTTTATTGAAGGCCAATAAACACACTTTCGATTAATGTACATGTTTTTTTAAATACCTATAATGATATCGTCAAAAGTGGACGCTAAACAAAATTGTTCCTTTTATAGCACCTCGCCCCTACTTGTTAACCTTCATCTGGCGGATATAGGGTCCATTTTGACCCACGTTGAAGATCAAACCACGCGTCTTATTTGTTATTAGTATTACTTTTTGAAAAAGAGGACGATTTCGGATGATTCGAAAATGACAACCAAATATAAAACCTTTCCTCGAGATGCATATAAATTAAATTATGGGGCAAAATGGACTCTCCATCGAACGCGAATTCAAAGTATCCATCGTTTAAGGGTCAAATGCAGATGCCACATATGTATATTATACTGGTCTGCATTGAACTTAAAGTTCAAAATAGAATAAAAAAATATATATTCTACATGAGGAATTAAAAAATAAGATTATGTTATTCTAGATCATGTAGGCCCCACCTCAGTAATATTATTAGGATCTTTCATTATTTCCACTAATCTCCTACACTTGCCAGGAAAGTATTCCTCTGTCTTCGCTATTACTTTACCTTACAATCAGTGCTGTTTACGAGTGGAACCCTTTAGGCGTCTTTATCCCCCCCTCTACATGCCATATTTTGTGTGCATGCGACGTGAATTCACATCCTAGCATCAACTAAATACTGTTCACGTACATGGCTACAGAGCCTAGAGTGGGGCAAAGTGCCTAAGCTCCGTAGATTAGGTTGGACAGCATTGCTTTAGCTTCAGGGGGTATTCTGGTCTGACGAGGCGTTTTCGTCGCGTTATTTCGGAATTTTTTTACAAAGAACCCATAAATTTGATTGTTATTTAGTTTATTGCTACATGCTTATTGAAATTTGAACTATC
This sequence comes from Andrena hattorfiana, assembly GCA_944738655.2. Taxonomy (NCBI): domain Eukaryota; kingdom Metazoa; phylum Arthropoda; class Insecta; order Hymenoptera; family Andrenidae; genus Andrena; species Andrena hattorfiana. Next base: position 27,249,764 of record OX122889.2, read on the forward strand.
TTTACAAATTTTGTCCATAGAAAAAAATTAAACTGGAGGAACAACAGGAGGACAAGATTGAGTACCTACCCTGCAAGAATGGAATGGAGTATGGAAAATATTTTTTGGAAGATGCTCTGTGTGAATGCTGTCCTAGTTATTAAACAGTAGAGTATAATTATTTAGTGAGGAGAAGATTACCACGACCTTTAGTAAGCAGATCAGTAAGTGTGATTCTATGCGAATTTGTACCTTGTAGTGGAAAGTGCGATGATTAGTCAGATGTTTTGAACGGAGTTGCTACAAAACCCTTATCAAGGAGATGCCTAGTGGTTAACGGAATGTTAGCAGAGAGCTGGTCATCCAACAAAATTTTCATTAGAAGATGACTCATCCTAGGTTCGCTGGGGTTCGCGCTCTCATCCGAAGGGTTGCTGAGGGAGCGAAGTCTTATAAACAGTTTGATATCGCACTTTATCACTTCTTTTGATTGTACGAACAATGCAGTCTACCCTTTCTCCTGTAGGCATACGATTAATTATGCAAAGTTTTCCATTCAATCGTTGCTTCCTATCGCATCACGATAGGCATCCATAACTATTCAAAAACTATTTTGTACACTATAATAAATTCGTTAACGTTCATGCTCTGCAAAAGAACCTACGAAGTGGATTCGAAATTATTGAAACGACGCGTGGTATTTTTTAGCGAATGCGAAACTCCTCGTTAACGACTAGCCATAATGTGTCGAAGACAGATGCGAATACTTCTTTAGATCATTTCCTTCAATCTCCCGAAAATCAGAAGCTATTTGTGTACGACATATGTTCATATATGTATTTTTTTTTACTTGTTTGAGTGTATAGATTTACTCCATAAACTACTATGACGCATTTAGGAATCATGCTGTATTTTCTGTCATACTTCTAAATACCAACAAGCGATTCAGGAAATAAATATAGCATAATCTAGACATAACGTTAGTCCGGTTAGTCTAAACAGTGGTATGCCTGGGAGGTACGGTTAGACCACAACGCCAGATATTGTATGAATGCAGTCGGCAGGCACGGTGAGACCGCAAAAGGTTAACGCTCAACCATCGGCAGTTAACTGCTGTCACTTTTGGAATTACTCGAACAAATATTTTTGTAGACTATGTGGTTCTTTGGTTGATGCTGTGGAACCTCAATGTCAGTTTTCTCAATCACATCACTGCAATCTGCGTTCTCCCAAAGTCTTTCATTTTACATATGTAAGTACATGTACTACGCACTTTTTTTTAGAAAATACAATGTATATAGATTATATGTGTTTATAGATTATACGTGAATAGTATCTATTTAAACAAACTGTGAAACATTGTGTCGAGATGTAGATTGTAAATCAATTTTATTTTCTGATTTTTGACCATTCGTTCATCCGACAGCACAGTAGAACAGGGGGAGGAGGGGACCACACGGACCGACACGCAAAACCGACGCAACATTAAATGATTGAAACAAAAAATGTTTGTTAAATTTCAATAAATGTACTTTAATAACATATATACATTCGTTTAAATGGCAAACAATATATCTCTTGTAGAAAAAAATTATTCGTTTGGCGAGCAGATGTTCGGTTCGGTTTATGACACGCGCGGCCACGCTGCTATTTTTGAAAAAGCCGCTTTCGAAGCTCTGATAAACGAAAACAAAAATGTGAAAATATAATAGAAAAAAAAGGCTGCACTTCCGAATGGCTCTATTGGTCGATCGACACGAGGATTGAAGGGAGGGATGGGGAGGGTGTGTGAACCCTAATCTAAAATTGTTGCTTCGGGAATTTATTAGTTGCCGAGATATTAATAAACAACTTTTAGTATTTCTGTCGACTTATTCCAGTATAACGCATTCCATTTTCCAACTTGTTCTGGATATTAGTATTGGTTGGGGCTAGATTAGCGCAGGGGCGCGCGCTCGCTTGCGGCCGCGTACATCGTGGTAGCGAACCGATGTGAGTTTGGAGATTTGAACCAGAATCTTGCGGATGCGATCGACCCTATGATACAGGATGGATACTCATTACTCTATTAATAGTCAATATGGGGGGGGGGGGGTGATTCTACAGGCCAAAATAAGACAAAAATATACAATACAATTTCTTAATATCGCGCTTCGTTTTCGAGAAAATTGGTTTTGAATTTCAAGTAAATACGGGGAACGCGTCTAAGTGTCCGTAGAACAAATTGGGGGGGGGGGGGCAGGATGGACCCTGGTTAGGGCTACCTGTACGCAGTTCAAAAAAATAATTTGTAAAAAGAAATTAACAATAATTTTTTATTAATATTTCGTCCACAGCTCTACCCACCCCTCCCCTCAAACCTCGTGTCGATCGGCCACTGGGACCATTCGGAGTGTATCCGAAAGAAATGAATTTTTTTGTTCACCCAAACAGAAATACCCCCTTATACACCATTAGTAGTTAGGCTAGATTTGTTTGCCATGTAACGACGTAGGTAGTAGATATTGCGCAACAGATAGTATCAGTTTGTCTTTACTGGTCGATAACAGAGCAAATACTGTATTATATGTAGTACCTACCTAGTGGCACTTATCAAATAACGGTAATAATACAATAGTTTCGTCAGTTACGCTACTAATTATAAGTATTGATATTGTAGAACCCCATTGTTCAAGAAGAGAGATGGCGTATATGTTTCGCATGAATGGATGATAAATGCTTGAAATGCAAGGACAAGTAATTGACTTTGAAAAAGCCAAGAATATGTAGAAGATAAACTGCTCCAGTACTGTACTACGCTTGTACTTCTACCTATACAAAGTACTTCCCGAGAATAACTTCTTTCTCCACACTTTATACAGAGTGTTTAAGTTTTCTCTCCACTTCATTAAGCTAAGAGAATAGAGTAGTGTATACGATTTAATATTCAGTACTATGTAATTTTTAGAGATACAGCAAAATTCTCAAAAGATGCAATTACATATGAACTTTGCCAATAAACAAAATATATGAAAACTCACAGTGTGCACTGTTGTCTTCTATAATATCAGCAGATATGGATTTGAATACAACTTTGAGATTGGTACTGTAGGGATTACTAAAATATAAATTATTAAATCTTTTTTGCTCTCGACACTTCATTCTTCTTTCCAGTTGGGGAGAGTGAGGTAATACGGACCGCCTAACTTTGGAGCGTGATAACATTAAATCGGAAGGCAAAAAAGACATGGGACTCAGTAGAAGTTTTAAGTGGACCTTAGACTATAAGAAAATCAAAGACTTTGTTAAGAATAATATTTGGCAACAAAGGAAAATAAGATTTACCGGAGGTATTGAAATATTCGCCTCACTCAAATGGTGGGGTAAAAAGGAACACCAATTTGAAGACCATGTAATCATACAAAATCTTTAATTTTATGGTTTAAAAAGTATTCATTCGTGTAAAAAAATATAAATATATGTTTTAGGTAGAACTATTATAGATAAAATGTAACAAAAATATATATTTTATGTATTATAGTTGAAATTGTATGTAGTGAAAATTCCTTGGCATGCAATTATGTTTTATACTATCTGAGGCAACCTATAATTTATCATCCTAATTATGCCAAAAAATATAGCCGAGGTTTTCTTGAATAGTAACAGTAAACTATATTTAATTATTCAGCGTTTAATCCCGAAAATTAAATTCTAATTAGCATTCAGGCTTTAAGCCAGAGTGTATTTCGGAATTGTCGATAGGAAAACTCCAATTTACTGATAATAATTCAAGCTTAGGATTACAGTAAGTTAAACACTTTAAGTTTTCGCGGAGCTGGTGAAATCGAATTCAGCACGGCTTGAAATAGTTATAATATCGGTCGCAGCTCTTGAGGCAGTTTTAACGAAGTATTGGTGGATACACCTAGGCAACTGTCATTGACAACCGAAATTAGCGAATATATCGGTTCCGGGTACGGTTCTAATAATATTGGTTATTGTATCAGTCCTGTATCGATTGTTTTATCAGCTTTAGTATCGTTTCCTTGTAGAAGGAAACTGCTGAAGGTGTGTCGTATGTGTACGAGGAGTATGAGGTGTGTGATATATGTGTGTTACCTGCTGTATAAGCTTTTCCTGAAACATTGCAATGGAACTAACAGGATGCTTCTACTGCTGTTGTAATATCGGTTCCTCTTGAATTACGAACTTCTAAGCAATGTCGTTGTACGCATCGAGAGTAGTGGGATCATTAACACTTTCAGTGCAAGAGATACGAGAATCGATATATTTAAAAAAAACTGTAACCGAAACCGATATTGTATACAAGAAATATTTTCACCTGTAACGTTTCAGCTTCTTTCGGTTTATAAATATTTTACCAGATCGCTTTACATACATAATGTGAAATTGTTATTTCTTGAAGAGTTTCAATCCCTAGTATTTACATGTTTAATAATCGTGTTAGTAAATTCGCTAGAGCTGTCCAAGTGGTTTGAAAAGTCAAGCTAACAATAAGTTGAACTCAGGTCAAATCATTCGAACCAAGCCAAGTACTCGAATGTCGATGCAGCTTAATTATTCAAGCAAGTTTGAAACAATTCGATCTTCTCGAATGATTTGCGCAGGCTGAACGTTTTAACAATTTTCTTACATTCGTATTGAAATAATGACTCGAGTCTCTTTGAGCTACTTATCATCTCAAAGTATTCGATTAATCAAAGGTTTTAGAAGAATAAAATGAGTCAATAGAAAAGGAGGTTATTTTGAGAACAGATGTTTTGCTACATCTGAAGAATACGAAAATGTAAAATATGTACCTATAGGGTTTATTATGCGTGGAAGTTAAATTTTGGTGATTCATATAATTTTGTATTTGATTGTATATAATTATTAATGTAAATGTATATGTCTGTATATGTTGAAAAATGAATAATAATTTTAGAGTCCGCGAATAAAATTAGTGGGTATCACGAACAGTGAATTATAATAATATTCGATAATTTAAACAAATACCTATAAGGCTTAAATCAAATATCTATCCTTATTAAGTAATAATTGTTATTATTGGCTCGAATTTTCGAGTAGTGTTAGAATTTCTGAGTAACTCAAAATTGATTGAATAACTCGAAGGTTCAAGTTATTTATTTGAAATCAAGTATGTAGCTTGTATGCGAGGAAGTCATTCAAACATTCAGGCCCCGCAAATCATTCAAAAAGTTCGAATTTTATCAAGCTTGTTCGAATATTCAAACTATTTAAAGTATTACTTAGATAATTGAGTACTTGGCTCGGTTCGAAAAAACGAGTTTTACACGGTTTCAATTTCAATTATTTGGCAGCTCTAAAATTCGCACAAAAGTTTCTGAAAAGGTCAACACACATTTCTCCAGGGTATAATAAACCAATACTGCTCAATGGACGCAGGGATTGGAAAAAATTCATGAAACTAATCGTGGTTTCAATTTCTTACAAAAACAATCTGTTGGCCAAGCACACGAAGTACGAGTAATTGCGAACAGCCCAGCCCAGCTGGAACGATTTATTAGCTGAATGAACTCGATTTTGCTTTCATTTGGAAGTCGTGCCTTGCAAAGTACCACAAGACGGGAAACATCGTAAGAGAAATATTTCTCTCCATCGAGAATGAAAAGAAGTTTGAATTTCCCTGATACGAGAAAACCACATGGCGAACGAAGAAATGTGTAATACGCGGAAAAACGAGTTCTATCGACAGCCTTATTAAATTTTCCGTTATGGAATCCTAATCCTCCGGACGGATTATTCGGTTAAAGGTCTGCCGAGTTTTCCGATTGTTGATCTGATAGGAGCTTCATGAATCTTTCGCAATATGGAGAAAAACAATATTTGTGTAGCCTCCTCGAGTTTCATTGCTCAGTGAAGAAATATCGCAGTTATCTCAAGCTCCGATGATAGAAAAATATAGTTCTATACTGCACGCGAAGAAGGAACCCCTGGGCGAACGTTATATGTATGCGCATACATATAATGGGCTATGCGTTTGTATATAGAAGCGAAGCAATTTATAGATCTAGTTTATGGGTTTTAGATTCAGTTCATGTATGTATGTTTAAGTAATAGCGCTAAACTTCGTTGATTTATCCATACTTGAAATGATGTCTGAATTATGCACGCGAACCTATATTACAGAGGGGTTGTATGTATTTAAACTTTACTCGTACATTTCAAATTTCTTCAGATGTTTTAAAGGTTCGATGTTATTGACTGTTCCAACTGGAAATTAAGTGGTATTTACAAGCTTATTTGTTCATAAGAAACTATTTATATATTTAGATTATTTATAGGCCCAACATAAGGGAAAGATATATCCGTTAGCTGGTTGAAAGCGCGATAGAAATGCAGGGTGAGTGAGGACGAGCTGTACAACACGGCATAGAATGATTCTTTGTGTAAAAATAAATAAAATATGTATAATATTTTCTGATACGAGCCTTCGTTCTTCAGAAAATCGCAGGCAATTGACTAAAAGTCAACCAAATGCAGTCAGTATGATATAATTGGGAAGGAAATGAGTCGTAATGTAGAAATCAGTCTAAATTGTCGAATAAATTGTTTTCGAACGTGGCTTTACACGTACTTTCAACTAAAAATTGAGTTCCCCTTCAAATCGAAAACAAAGATTTAGTTGATGAAAGTTATAGGACACGGAGAATTTATCTTAGGTATTCACCGTTGTACCATATTTACTGATAAATTCTGTTCACTTCTAGTCGTCCTTACCTACTGTGTATAGCAATTTATTCCTTTTCGGTAAACATTTACTTGAACATAGAATATTTACAATCAGTGATGAGGAGAACAGTCTACATCAATTTGTATTCTCTACCATGAAGTTCTATAAATTGACAATATTTATCTTTTTGTGAACAAAATGCACTAAATGCCACTAATAATTGCGGATATAGATTAATTTCAATTCTACCACAAGAATGCGAGCAAGCCATGGTATACTGGGCGCAAACTTCCGGGAGATTTTATAATATTTATTAATAAATTATAATTTTAATGTTTCTCTAGCCAGAGTTAATGTCTCTCAAGAGCATTGTTCATTCCGAACAATGCTTCTCATTGCGGAGCAAAGTCTCAAGAGTTAAATCATGTCATCTGGCAATGTCCAGTAGGGTGGACCTCAGTTAGTCTTGTCGAAAAATAATTTTGAGATTTTTGGCGAGGACAATACCTGCTAATTTATATAATATACAGCCCTACGCTTTCACTAAAGCCTGGTTCTAAACTTTTGACTGGTACTGTATTTTGTCGTTCACGTATCAAGAAAATCGCACAGGTAGTGCAATAATTCCGTCACTTGATTTCAACTCCTTGTCACAATCCCCTCCTCGAACGCTACCACTGCAAAATTATACCTCCGAGAGAGAAGAAGGGAACATGAACCCGATTACGTACCGGTTTCATGTAAGCTAGATTTGTATTTAAAATAGTCACAACTTCTTTTATTCATTTACTCAGGAATTGGCAAAATGCACTAGAAATCGTGGCTACGCATATATAATAGATACGTGACTAATTTTTTCCCTGCACACTCTGCAAGGCTTTATTTTGTTATGTGGTCTCTTCTTGCATATATCTTAGGATTTGCATTTATCTGCAAATAGTCAAATATTTGAAATTAAATGTACTAACCATTTACGAATAATAAGTGCAAAAATGGATAAGCCGTAACAAACGTATACATTATATACAAAGTATATAAAATCGCAAATGGTGTTGTCGACTACACAACCGTGAATGATTGATTATAATAAAGAGTTGTCAATAAACTTCTTACGATAAAAAGATGTGTTTTCCTTTTTATAAATTCTCTCTTTTTTTACTGCATTTTGAAAAAAATGCAAATTTTCAATTTTGAAATTCTTTTGTGTTCAAACAGTAATAGTTATTCGGTTGCTTGTTCCGTCAAAATATTCTATGAACCATCCCGAATACAACTGCACAAGTTATTATTGTATTGTGAACATTTAAATGTATTTAATTAACGATCGAAGGGAAAGGAACACCCGAAATGCACCAATTTTTGCAGATATCTTTCTATGTAGTTCAAAAACTAAGAGTCGAGGAGAAAATGTGAATACTTCACGCGATACAGCACACATTTTGCCGTCGGAAAACATCAACAGAAGTGATAAGTCACGTTTTGTTTTCAATAGCGGAGCGAAATAGTTTGGCAAAACGTGCGGCGCCGACAGTGGTAGTTGCGCACGTTAAGGGGCTGTTCCGGTTTAGAGCCCATAAAAGTAGGTGATATTTAGGAATTAATTAAAAAAAAACTACTACATATAATTGAATGGGACTTTTTGCAATGTATTAAGGATATCATAAGCTATAGAAATATATTTTTTGTTTTATAATTAATCATTGCAGACGGCACTTGGGAGTCGTTAAATTCGAGGCATCAAACAATTCATCCAAATCGCTGAAACCTGTAGCACCTAAATCATGGGTCTGAAATAAAAAACAATGCCAGATTATTAAAGGGCATGAAACTTGCTCGTGGACTAAACCAGAAAAAAAATACAAAAATGACATTTTTTTGAGCAAATAACGACACTTGAAGTTTGAAATCGCTTTTTTCCCATATTTTTCGTCCTTCCAACACCTTTAAAAATGATAAATTTTTAATATTTTTAAAATTTTACTAGTCTATCCCCGAGCCAGAACTATATTCTTCAAAATAAAAAAAGTTTCAGTCGAATCGGATAATAACTTTTGGAGATACAAGTTCCACCGATTTTGAGAGCACTGTTTCGAGATAAACGCGTTTAAAGTTTCATGCCGAGTGGCCAGGTATTACCCATGCATTTGCCGTTACTCAAATGCCTATAACTTCGGGAATTTTACGAATTTCAAAAAATCCTTTTTAACACGTATTCCTAAAAGGTTGAACATTCGAAAAATGAAATGAATAAAAAATTGATTTTTAGACCGATCGATTCTATCGCTAAGCGGCAGCGGATAAGCCCGCCGCGCCACCGCGCCGCCCTGGCAATCATTGTAAGATATCTTTCCATAAGATATTTAGGGGAAAAAATGGTAAGTACATAATACAAAACAGGCTGATATTTCCGCAACAATAGTAGCTACTCATTCCTCATTTTACAGAAATCAAAACATTTCATAATGTAAATTTAAAAAATGATTTAACTGTCTTTATTGTCGAATGTAAAACATTATCTATATTCTGTTGAATAAAGTTCGAAATGGTAGGAACAGTTTCTTGAAAATGTTTTCCCTTTGTCGATGGTGATTGTATCACAGATGTTAAAATCTGGAGAAATTTGGGTTCTGCACATATTTTGTCCAGTGATTGTGAAACTGAACACTTTATTTGCGACTTCTGTTCATCAAGAACATGAATACGATTGCTTTCAGTTTTTCCTCTTCACTTATAAACTATCTTTTGTATTTTCATTTCTGAAGTAATTTTTTGTTTTACACTTGAAGAATAAAGATTGTTTAATTAATAAAAAACTTCGTATGGAAATCGAATGCCCGAACATTCAATGAACCTTCCCGGGATCGGCCTAGCGTTCGGAAAGCCGCCAGCAACGACTGGGGTTTTTCCAAGCGGAAAACTCGGGACAAACCTAGACTCGATGGTAGTGTTCCGGGAGGGACCATAGGACTTCGTTGTTAAGACGCGGGGACTTTCGACTAATCTGTCGTACTTTCGGCCCGTCAACGAGGAAGCCCTTCGCGTTTTAAAGTATATGCGCATATACTTTGTAAAATATACTACTGAGCATCCGCTCACACCCCTCCTGATATTTTCTTAGAGCTTCTAGTAACAAAGAATAAAATTTGGTACGGAATGAAAAATTGTATCGTCCAATGAAGTATGAAGATTTTTTAAAAAAAGTGCGATTTCGACTTTGAGTAATACTTCTAAACGTTTTAAAAATACAACCCTCCCCAATTGCACAAGGCACCCTGCATTGCTTCAACCAGAGTTGGGTATAAAACCAGTTATCCGGTCAGTAGACAGTGTAAACTATCAACAGTTATTCAATTAATGATGGACCTTTAAAATAATATGATAGAATAACCCATCACGAACAACGAATAATTATTATTCAGCTGATATGCTCTACTACGAACAATTCATTTGGATAGTTAACTTAAATAAATAATTGTTTGAACCAATTCGAATAATGCCCAACTCTGATTTCGAAATTACTAAAAGCATGCCTAGAAAGACAAGTATTCTTACCAAGTATGTCCAAACATCCAAGCTCGGATATCATCGGGCTGGTGTTAATTTGGCACATATAACAATCTCTATCCGACTCCTTTAACTGACGAATATGCAGCCGCCACGTGCCGTTGACGACTTCCTCCGTGGCTTGGCTACTTCCTGTCACCCCGAAGGCGTTACCGGATACTGCACCGGACCCGGAACTTCCGCCGGTCTCGTACGAGACCGCGATACGTGCATTATGCGTTACTGTCCTCGCGTGGACCGAGAGAATCGTCTGGTCTGAGGCACGTAGCCAGCCAACCTGGAAAATCCATTGTCATTTCCCTGCTCTTGCTGTGCCAACGAGCAACTCGTTACCGCAACAGGAATTTCCATGTAGTTGCTGAGATAACCTTTAATGATTCTCCTGGGTATCCCCGCGCTACTTTATTGAGAAAGCTTTTCTTGGCGTTCAATTTAATTTCCACCAGAAATCAATTGATTTCAATATAAATTGGACCGACATTTCGATTTGACACATTTACGTTTATAGACGTTAACCCTTCGTGGTCACACGGGGTGTATTGTACCCCAAGAATAATTTTCGAGTTAAAATATCGCGCCTTTACGACTTCCAAAGGGGATTTATCGCAAGAAAAAAAATGAAAAAAAATTAAACAATCGTTTTTCCCCATAACCGTGAAAAATCGCTCATTTTCAACTACAAATTTTATCATATCAAAATTTATATTTCTCGAAAAAGACTATTAGACCATGATTGTATAAGTATTACGAATTATCACTGAAAAGTTAAAAGATTCAAAAATACGAAAATGGTAACTCAAACAATGACGCTGGGGTACAGTGAACCCCGTGTGACCAACTTGTGATAATAAGAAGGTGTGACCACGAAGGGTTAACTTTGAACAGTACATTTCGAACTTTATATTACATCATTGTATCAAGGATTTTTGTTGATCATTCAAGCAAGAGCAAGTATCAAGATTGTAATGACATGTAAAAGTTAGATTGAAATATAAAGTAATTTTATTAAATATAAAGTAAATAATTCATGTCGATTTAAATAAAATAAATGAGAAAATTCCACACGGTTTGATTTTATTAATATAACCCACTGTGAATTATCACAATTAATTGAACAATAACGAGTACGTCCAATATAATATCTACTTAGTAAAGCACCGGAACAATGCTATAATGGAATTAAACTGTGTGTAGGTGTGTATTACGAGCGACGTTTGTTTGTAACTCCTCTGTTACCTCATTTCCCATTGGATGAGTAGCGTGAGACGGATGACGAGGGATACAAAGTTTTATAAAAACAAACTTGCCAAAAAGTTTAAACTGTGACGACAATCCAACAGTACTAACGATGAGACCGGAGAGAAAATTAAAGTAAAACAACATTTATAAATTTGGTTAGCATTTTTCCAGGAAAAGATCCCCGGAAACTATTTGGACTTGACGGGAAGCCGAGCTTCTCTTAATCCGTCCCTGCCTGCCAAGCTGCCTTGAGTGGCTTTCTATAGACCGAATATTTCATCTAGGTGGATACTTTACGGGTGGAATCTGTCGACGGAGAAAATGTGTCTTCTTCGCCTCTACTTTATCCACGATCCCCCCCTTCCCACCCCTCTATCGTTCTGCCTCTCTTCTTATCTTCTCCTCTTTCTCCCGCTTTCTGTACCTTTGCTTCCCTCTCCTATTGCTTCTCCTTGCAATATAGATACAGATTTCGATCGGAAAACTTATTACTAAATATAGCCAACCGCGGAGGGAAGACGACTCTCTCGACCGGATTAGGGTGAAGGAGAAGTTGAGGTGAGGAAGAATTTTCCACAAACGCTGAACTGGAATGCGGACGGAATGATTCTTTCTTCCTTTTATTTGCCATTTTTTTTTTTTCTTTTCTCGTGCAACGTGTAAGCGATTTAAGTCAATCCAACTGCGATCTGTTTGACTTGTACGCGGACGCGCGGGCACGTACAGCGTGTTGTATGAAGATTAAGTGGCCGTTGATGTAAGAGAAATTGAGGGGAAAAGAGAGGCGAAGGGGGAGAGCAAGAATTTTTCATTTTCGGTGATTCAATTTCATCGCGTATCTGTCACTCTCGAATTCCTGAGTGGCATTTTTTAATTATTCGCCTTGTTTGTTCGCGTCGAATGAAATTCCATGCGGGATTACCTATCACCAAATATTGTTGAAGTCCGTTCTGTTAAAGGTTTGCTGTTATAAATTATAGTGACCGGAATGGAATTTTTTTATCGTTTTTCTGGGAATCTATTAAATTATCGGACGAAAAGTAAAATGTTCTACGTGTGAAGTAATAAACTAGAGGATTTACGTTGTAATAATTCATGACTAGTTTCGAAACAGTAAGATACGTGTAACTATTTCTGGATAAAACTAGTATTGTAGTGGCAATTATAATATTTCACTGCAAAACGTGAAAACATTTTTTGGAACTGAATCCAGCAACATGCAATACATAAAGCGACAATGGCCAGGTTCTGCAATTAACGATTTTAATTTTTTCACCAAAAATTCATTTGTTTAATAGAGTAATATCTGAATGAATAGTGATATGTTTATAACGTGTACACTTTTAAATAAACATCTTATACTGTTGATTCATTAAATTACGCAATAATCTTGCATTTGTGTTTCATTCGATTTCGTAAAAATTATAACCTTATATTTTCACAAAATACAATTTAACCGGTTAACTGGCACGGCTGTTTTTACTATTCGTGCCCAAACTGGCAACATCGAAAATTAAGTGAATCACACAAAATTTGATATACAGGGGTATGGGCGACCCCTAAAACCCCTATATACAATTTTTCTAAATCCCGATAATATTTTAATATTTGGCAGCCATTTTGGGTCACCCATTTTGAGTCTGCCATATTAAATTTTACAATTCCAATGCCAAATTCAGATTTAGCGACCCCAAAAATCATTACATACCAAATTTCATTCAAATCGTTTGAAAATCAAAAAAGTTATTCCATTTGATCATATATGATACATAAGCAGAATTGGTCAGATCTTTTTTATCATATATGATACATTGCCAGTTAACCGGTTAAGCAAATGATACTATAGGTATATTGCATGAACAAATGTGCATTTAATTGTAAAATGAAAGATCATTTACGGAACCCGTTTTTGAGAAAGTAGCAACAATTTGCAAGCTTTGATGGCCTGTATGTTTTAAACAAATTCCAATTTAACAAAATGATGACCCCCTGCCTCCGCACCACCCTAATTTTACATGAACTGCATCGTATTTCAATTTCATCCGAATCCCTGACATCAAGTGCAAGAAGTGATTGATTTGACGTAGAATAACCCAATTGGTATATGTAAGCACTGTTCGTAACTGTATTTAATATGCAATAAAGTTTCAAAATCTTTGTGGTGAATCAACTAATTTTATCCAACGCGGGAAGTTTTGGAATGACGAGTTAACTCGTCTTCCCCAATTAACATGTTAATATTACACTTTACGAAAATAAAAAAGACTTGGTAATATTGAGTATCGCATTTCAATGTTCAAATTGTGTCGATATTCATCAATTACTCATGTTTTATTGTGAGATGTAGTGCCATTGTCGCGAATGCATGAGAATTTAATCGTGGTCCGCCGTTCGATTTTATAATGTCAATTTCGTGGGACGTTACCCTATACTTTCCGATGTTGCGAACGCTGCAAGAAAAGACGACTTCGCGGCCAATCGCAGCCGTCTGATTCCCAACTGGAGCGACAAACACGGGTCCCGTAGCAGCGATCAAATCTGAAATAATAAAGAACATTATTGCATACAAGTGAATTTTTAATTTTGTTTATTACATACTGATTCATATACGGACACAAAACATGGAAAATTTATATGTCAATATTGGAAAGTGTTAACTTCTTTATCATAACCCATGTAACCAGAAGGCAACAGCACATAAACAGTGGCATGTGTGTAGAAACATCAGCATAAACTTGAAATATCACGCATCATATGCAGGGTGTTTTCAAAATATGATACAGGAGTTACTAGGCTGTAAAAAATGCCGCTTTTAAAACCACTTAAACCCATTTGTCGATGTTACCAATGCAAGCGAATTGCCTGTTTTTATTCATCGTGTGGATTGTGTAGAGTGAAAGCAAAGGATTATCTTACCACATTTTGCTTTGACGTTTACAAAACACATTGTCTGTGTCCCCCAGCCCTCCTTCCATTGTCTCGCACACTTCACATGTGCGTATTACAGAATAGGAAATAGTTTTTGGGGTCAATGTCTGGGAGTTTTGATGAAAGTGAAATATGATGTAGTCCACGTGCAATTAGGAGGGTTGAATTATCTTTTTGCTGCTTCCAAATTTGTTTAAAAAATATGGGCTGTCAAAATTTGCAATTTTCTGCTCATTTTCGCGAAAATGTAATCTATATATTAATTTTCACCTTCTGAACTATACTTCACTCGAAGTTGGTTCTTCTTTCATTCTAATCAGGAAATACCTCAATAGGCCAATGCCTTCGTGAAAAATTTATCTCCGGTCTATTACTGTCAAAAGTCAAAGTCATTTTTGTAACATGAACAAATTCTTGTTTTTCAATTAAATGTCACGTTTCTAAAAATCCCAAAACAAGAGGTCCGGATTTATTTTAAACTTTCTTTATGTTTATAGTCCATTATAGAGTTATACAACTATTGTTAGTTTTAACATCAGACTTTCTCTATCCATGGTGGAGATTTTCAAATTGACTTCACAGCGAGCTGTTAAATACCGCGGTGCGCTCTGTTTTAGATAAGTGAAATGATGTCTCCAAATGGCGTTGACAAGTTTCGTAGTCCTCTCAATGATGTCATTTATATCTCTAGAAGAGCTTTATTGGCCTACGCTTGGCCAATGAAACTTTTTTCATAATACAAAGTGAAGAAATAAAATCAAAGAGTTATTGCTCGATGGAAACCGTGGAATAATATTATTTAAAATCAAAGGTTTATAGGGTGCAGGTAAGAACCCGGTTGCATTGTGCTGATAATCGTGCCATTATCATCAAACAAACAAATTCTGTAAATGATTTTTTCTGCAACGGTAAAAGCGTGTGGAAGCTTCTAGTTAGCACTAGCTAGCGTATTTGGTAAAGCTGCTCCAAAGCAGACTACTAATCTTCAGCGCTCACTCTGACTAACGTAATCAAACGTAATACTGGTAAAAAATATTTTCACTCATTCAAATAAATCTCAAAGTGAAAGAATTTGATTTTACAACGGCCTTTGTAGCCTTGTGCGTGATGCAAATTTTTTAATGGTTTCTTCAATCGCAACACATGTGTGTCTTTTGTCATGTGCCGTTGGAAAATGATGCCATTTAGCAGCAACATCAAAGTCCCTAAAGTGGTATGTCAAAATCAAATTTCTTTTCTTTATTGCTCAGCCGCTCCATCGCAGAAGTATAATTTTTTAATCTCGCTTGAAAACATTTATATCTTGGAGATACTTTACTTAGCGTTTTTGAAATTGTTTCGAAAAAAAAACTCGCATTAAGTAGAAAACGGTACAGTATCCTCTCGCTATGGGCTCGCTATGGTTCCTACCCCTGCGCTAAGCGCTAGTCACTATCCTCACTATTTCTTGTGTATTCGGGCGAGCGAGTGTCGACGTTGTGTCACTGAGGGTTCGCGTCAAAATCGTCTCCGCTACTCGCTAAGCCTAAAGGCTGGAACGGACACGGCCAGTAATTTAGTCGAGTAGCGAGGAGTTTAGTAATTTACCATTGTTTTACTAAATTACTCGACTAAATTTTAGTGTCCATACATGGTAAATTAGTAAATTACTCGCTACTCAACTAAATTACTGCACGTGTCTGAACCAGCTTTAAGCGCTCGCAACCAGCCCCAAGCCGTGAGCACATAGCTAAATAGGGATGGGATCAAGTTCATCAATATGTACTCACGAAACGGTGTCGAATCCAATACAAAAAGTTCACATCGTGGGATTGGATTACTAGGTACACATAAAAAATGATGTTCAATTGCATGTATGCTGAAAATGAATATCTATAGAATTCGAAAATGTACTTATAAGTACTTTGTTATTTGAAAGAATCGAATCTTGTAAAAGTAGTAATCGAACCCTGAAGAACTGAGATTTCGCTCGAGTTCAATGCTATAAACTTTATAAACACTATAGAAGTTATAAACTATTTAAACAGAAAGCTATCGGCGATAGCTTTTCGCTATCGCGCGAGTAGAGTAAAGTGGGGCTAAAAGTCCGGCGGGTAAAAAGTCCCGAATTCAAAATCTCCATTTGTAAAGAATATACATTCCGAGACAAAAAGATAGCACATTTCATATTTTTTAATATTCTATACTATAAACTGAAAGAAATACATACTTTTTTATATCAGCAACTCTGGGCATGGTTGTAATTGTAACGTGTTGAATGTCGTCCACAATACACATTTCGACAAAGTTATACGAATGTAAACATAAACATCGTAGGTCGCAAATCGGACAAAATAGCACAAATAGCACAAATAGCATATCTACGCTCCTCAGTTGTACGTAAGCTATTGAATGACTAATATTTATTGTGAGAAAAGGTTAGCGAAGTGTGCACTAACAATCAGTGGTGTCTATTTATTAAGAAAATACAATAAACTATTAAAAATGGGCCGTGCAAAGAGACTGAATGCAAGTGAAATACATACCATATTAAAATTAAAAGATGAACAGTATTTAATTGCACAAATATCCAAAGATGTTAATAGAAGTCGAAAGGCAGTTATGAATTAATTAAAAAAATCTTGACAACTACGGGAAAAAAAGAGTTGTGGACGTCCACAAAGTTTAACAGCTCGAGAAAAACGTGCAATATTAAGAGCTGCATCCAATTCAAAGATGACTGTGAGGTAAATTGCTGAAAATGTTGGAGTAAATACTAATGTCAAGAACGTTCGACGTGTTTTACAAAACTGTAAACATTTAATAAGAAGGAAAATACAAAAGAAACCGTGTCTAACAGAGCTTCATAAACTTCACCGTTTACAATTTGCAGAAAACTATATACATATAAAAAAAAAGTGGCGTAGAGTGATATTTACGGACGAAAAGAGATTTTAATTTGGACGGACCCGATGGTTTTACTTCTTATTACCACGATTCGAGAAAGGAAGAACAATTTTTGAGCCGTCGTCATATGCGAGGCCGTGGTGTAATGATTTGGGCCGGTATTGGGTATCGTGGTAAAACGAAAATAAAATTCATTACAGGCCGAATGAATAGCAAAATGTATCTCAAAATGATTGATCAACAAATAAATACGTACGCCACAAAAATTTCCGGAGATAAATATATCTTCCAACAAGATAATGCTGCCGTGCATACTGCGAAAGTGATAAAGCAGTAATTTTCTGCCAAAAGAATTCGACTTTTAGACTGGCCAGCAAAATCTCTGGATCTCAATATTATTAAAAATTGTTGGGGAAATCTTGCCAGAACAGTGTACCAAAATGGCAGACAGTTTCAAAATGTGAATGATTTAAAGCAATGTATTCAGGATGAGTGGGAACAATTAAAACAAAAAAAACATTAAAAAAATTATATAAATCGTTGCCGAAAAGAATGATTGCTGTAATTAAATGTAAAGGAGGCGCCACTAAATATTGATCATTCAATATCACTAATTACTTTGTTCATATTCCTAGTTTTATAACAAATGTGCTATCATTTTGTCCCACTATATTTCCTATTTCTGTTCTTTTTAATAAAAGTGAATCCGTTGTTAAAATTTAAGTTCATTTAATTTATATGTTTTAATACATGCAGTCTGACAAATGTATATAACAAAAATTTAATTTGTAATGTTTAATACACAGAAATTAAGTAATTCTTAAAGTGTGTTATCTTTTCGACCCGGAGTGTATTGATTATTGCACTTTAACTATTTGATGGCAAAGGTAATGGGGAGGACTGCAGAGACGCCAGTCGTTTTTTGGTGTTAGTGCGAGTCAAGTGACGACTTTGTCATTATGTATATTAAGAAGCGAAAAAAGTACGTCGTTATTGTTGTGTTATTCGAAGTAAACTACAATTTAACAGCATATCAGGTGAATACGTTAAGATTGTATTTTCTTTTGGTAATGTCTGCATGACATTGTTTATTTCTGAATGATAATATTTTTGACCCTATATATCGGCGAAACTATAGAGGTACCATTGGGGCAAAAAGTCCGTTACTTATATTTTTATTTTTTGTTAAAGAAGTCATCTTAAAATACTAAAAAGTATGATTGTATTTGTTGAAGCAAACGAATTAGTGCAGGGATGTTAGGCGGTCAGGTAGGATTGATTAAACTGCGCACTTGTGAACGGGTAAAAAGTATTTATTAAAAGAGTTCCTAGTTCAAGCGACGATGCCTTCCGTCCGACTGCCTCTGTGGCAGAGTTGGACAAAATGTAATCTAATTACAACTTACAAATTACAATGTAATGTAAAATGTATTTTTTTTTTTTGATTAAAATGTAATTTTATAGTTGATTACACATTATCTTCTGTAATCGTTAATTTAGGTGGTTGACTACAATTTTGTCAACTACTTAAATTAACGATTACAGAAAATAATGTGTAATCAACTACACAATCACATTTTAATCGTAATTTGTAAATTGTAATTAAATTACATTTTGCCCAACTCTACTCTGTAGAACTGACTTCATCCATTCTTATCTTGTGCTCCCCGAGATTCACACTTGCCACACACTCACACACACTCTTCACACATCCCCCCCCCCCCTCTCTCTCTCTCTCTCTCTCTCTCTCTCTCTCTCTCTCTCTCTCTCTCTCTCTATTTACGACAAAAATTAATATAGGTACTCTGTAGAATGGTATTTAGAAGATATCGAAAACAATAAATTCTACATCACAGCTACATTATTAGATCCCCGATTTATAACGTTGGGTTTCTCTAATAATGAATGCATATCTCGTGCACGGAAAATGACACCAGACTTATAAATACAACTGATATTGTACAATATGAGAAAGAAAAATATGATACGGTGATACGGATGGAAATAACTCTTTTTGGGCATCATTCCCAATTGCATTTTTTAAACAAACTCGGAAGCAGGAAAATGATAACTTAACCCTCCCCCCTCCTCTAATTTTACGCAGATTACATCATATTTCAGTTTCACCAGAATCTCAGACATCGACCGTAAAAAGTGATCGATATGGCGTGGAATGTGACCCGGAACTCTTTCAATTCCTGGTCTACCCCTTTTTTTATTTGAGCTCAAAGAAACTTTCAATAGAAAGTTATGAAGCTTTACATGGATTTTTTTTACATTTTTTTAATAACCACTTGTTGCCTTAGCTTTGTTCAGTAATGCAAGGTATACGATGCTTTCAGCGACGTTGGTTATGTGTGCTTATATCTTTACATTACATTTTTAACCCTTAGAGACCACACTGCGTTACGATAACCCAGTTCGTCCGGAAAACACCTGGCATTTCTGAACGGTAAAGTGTGGGGAGTTAGGGCTTTGGGGGAAAAAGTTTGATACCTCCTCTAAAAATCCCCACCCCCCTCCCAGAATCGCTAGTATGCCTGAAGTACCCGAGTAAAATCATTGCAAAGGTAGTCCGTGGGTTACATTCATCCAGTATGCCTAAATCGGTAGGAAATCCCTTAAAAGTGAAAGCCAATTTAGTACTGAATATTTTTGTCTTCAATAATTTACTATATGTACAGTATTTGTGAGATACCAGAAGTGAAGTACAGTCTTCCATGCTTCTTGAAAGCTATAAAATTAATATAAATAAATAATTCCATACATTTTGTCAATTTTATTATATTTATGGAAGAAATGATTATTTCAACCATTTCATCGCATTATTTGACATTTTGGTACTCGATTTTTATTACATGCAATTTTTCCGAGATTTTCTACATTTCAGCCCTGTGTGACTGCCATTTTAGATTTTCAAAACCATCAATGAAATTATTTCTGATACTGCATACTTAATGCCAGCAGCAGTTTATGTTCTTATTTAAACGAAAGAGACGATTTTCAGAGAGAACAGTTGTTCGGTAGAAGTAAAAAATTACTCAATTTCACCTCGCTAAATGAAAGACTATGAAACGACGCTGACACGTGTGTCGTGGGAATTCAAGCTAAAACTATTCTTCGGAGTACGCGTACGCGGTTAAAATTCAAAGTCAATTTTCTCGAAAACGAAGCGAAATATTAAAATATTTTATTATATTTTCGTCTTATGCTAGTCCGTACGAATCACTCTTTAAAAGGTTTACCATCTGTAATGAAACACCCTGCACAGTAAGTGGATTATACCATGTTTGATCAGGCAATGTTGGTGTTGTAAAGTTGCGGTGGATTTTCAAACAATATTACGTTTCTTTTAATGTAAAATAATTGTTTTTAATTTGATACATTAAATACATAATCACTTATTAATGTGATATCAGTAAATCAATTCTTATGCATCAGAATTTTTTATAAGAGTTATTAACGCTATGGTCTTTTATCGTATACAGTAAATCCTCGTTATAGCCCCGTTTTTACCATGCGTAGTACGCTCGGTGCCTATCCCCACCATTTCTTGGAATCCTTCGGTCGGGAGTGAGAGTACCCGAGAACGAGCGAGAGGGAACGAAGCAGTCGACGGCAACTTCGTGTCAACCGTTTCGTTCCCTCTCGCTCGCTCTTGGGTTTTCTCACTCGCGGCATTGGAATAGTGTTCGCAACGCGTCGTACACCGGCCGCCAGCCCCGTTCGTTGGGTTTAATACGAGTGTTTCCTGTAAAATTTTATTTTTTGATGTATGCTCATGCAGCTACATACTACCTTGACATTGTTTTGTTTTAAACCAAGGTACAATTTGTTTCTTAGAAGGCAAGTCTCCCAGGTGTTCGCCTCCGATTGCTTTGAATTTTGGACGTGTTTTAGAGGACCGAAAAATAAGAAACAAGTATCTTTTTATTTTGGCCTGTTTGCATGTTTAGGGGGTGAAACCACCCCTCAAATTTATAAGATTTTCAGGTGCTCGTCTCCGATTGCTTTGGTTTTTGGATATGTTTTAGAGCAGGGTTGACTAACTGGCGACTCACGAGTTGCCGGGGGCTCCTCCGCCTTGCGGCCACGCTGAACGGCCCCCTCCATACCTACTAAACATTGACGATCGCAGTCGAATTTGTCCGTCCCTACTCAGCCATAAATACATTCGATTGCTACGGCCGGCCACGGCCATACGTTTACATATAATTATAATTAATACGACAATACGAACTGATATATACTTACTTTTACTCGTCTCTGTGAATGTGAACGTGCACATTGAGGCCGCGTGATATTATTGACAAGGGATGGTATATCCACATCAATTTGTACATACTAGAATTAAAAGCGGCGGAATTCCACCATTTTCCATCCTGCAATGAAATTGCTAGGGAATGCCCAAATGCAAATTTTGTGAAATTAGTACCAATACCAATCAACATACAGCAACAATTTAAAAAGGGCTTTGCAGATTTCGATACATTAAGGAAAAATGAGCTTATAATTTTTAATAATCCAAAAGGATGTAAGATCGAAGACCAAGAAATGTATTATCGAGTTGAATTGTGTAATTTGCAAGCAGATCGATTCGTACTCGCCAGAAATGAATATGGACAGGAGTTTTTTAAATTATTATCAGAAGAAAAGTATCCGAAATTGGTGGATTTGGGTTTAAAAATTTCATCAATGTTTGGTTCTACATACAGATGCGAAAGTGCGTTTTCCGTTATGAAAAATATAAAAAGTAAATATCGGTCAAGATTAGCGGACCATTCATTATCTTCGCTGTTAAGGATAGCCATAACAAAAATTGATGTGGATATACCATCCCTTGTCAATAATATGACGCGGCCTCAATGTGCACGTTCACATTCACAAAGACGAGTAAAAGTAAGTATATATCAGTTCGTATCGTCGTATTAATTATAATTATATGTAAACGTATGGCCGTGGCCGGCCGTAGCAAACGAATGTATTTATGTATGTGTAGGAACGGACGAATTCGCCTGCGATTGTCAATGTTTAGTAGGTTTAGAGGGGGCCGTTCAGCGTGGCCGCAAGGCGGAGGAGCCCCCGGCAACTCGTGAGTCGCCAGTTAGTCAACCCTGTTTTAGAGGACCGAAAAATAAGGAACAGGTATCTTTTTATTTTTGCCTGTTTGCATGTTTAGGGGACGAAACCACTCCTCAAAATTATATGATTTTCAGCTGTTCGTCTATTTTTTATTTTTCGGTCCTCTAAAACATATCCAAAAACCAAAGCAATCGGAGACGAACACCTGAAAATCTTATAACTTTGAGGGGTGATTTCACCCCCTAAATGTGAAAACCGGCCGCTATAAAAGGACACGTATGTCTTACTTTTCGGTCCTCTAAAACATATCCAAAATTCAAAGCAATCGGAGGCGAACACCTGATAGACTTTCCTTGTTAGTAATATCAATATATTATATTGTGACATGGTATATGTATTGCACAGAGATGTCATTATTAAATTTTGGAGTCTGCTATGAAATTTATAAATACATGCTTCAGATAACGGTTTTACTGTTCTTCAAATGTCAAACTCATAGCCGTACTGTTCTGTTGCATGTTTTTACAATTAAATGTCTAAACTACGAAATGACAGAACGCATAGTTAACGGTAAATATTGTATAGGTATATTGAACTGAACTTTTTCGACATATTTCTGCATTAGAACTGATATTATTTATAATAGGCTGTTTCTTATCATTAAATGGAATTCAAATGAAAAAGCCAGGTTTGCAATTGATAATTGTATTTTGTTCATTCAGAATATTCAAATCTATCCATAATTCAGTGTGCGAAAGGAATGTGAAATCAGACGTTGAACGAGTACAAAATGAGACTCGAGGGAGAACATAAGTTTATTAAAGCCTGCCAAATCGCTGCATCGACACGTTTCTGCCTTGTCGAAACGGGAGAAAATATTTCACGAGCATTAACGGGACAGCACGACATTTCTCTTATCGCGTTCGCTGTCCGTTTCGAGATTTTCTCTCGTTCTCCGCGTGTATCTTCATTCCTGCGTCTCCAACCTCTGGTCCTCCCACGTACCTTCCATTTCTTTTCCTTTGTCAAACACACGTGGTTGTGTTTCATACTTTCAATCTTGTCCTTCAAACGACGCACAGTGGGGCACTTTACATAGGAATCGCGGAAAAAATCTCATAACTTCGACGATTCTCAATATTTTTCTATACTTTTTTTTATATTACTTCTTAATAGCCAAGGGTTATATGGACAGGAACATTAATAAAATTAAAATATCTATAACAAATAAAATAACAACAAATCCCGTAAACATTCAGTACACAAAAACTATATGCGGTCTTTATGTATTAATATGTATGTAATATTACATAAATAACTCCTAGTCCACGTTCAGAATCTTAAGTAGGTGTTAGTTCAACAGATGTCAAAAGGATTCAAAAACGTTAGCTAATCACCACTAGAAACCATCATATCAGAAAGTGTTCTCGTTTAGCAACAAATCAAATCAAGGTGGAGTTTATATGATTTTTCACGTCATCCGATTTATCCAGTAGTCACTTAAGCCCACAGCCGAAAAATAAATAATTGCCACGTAACGAAGAAACACAATCGGTATTGAAATAGTACGTACCATTTGTACATGTAGGTTTCATAAACATTAAGCAATCATATGCGTTTATGTGAAATACAGCATAAGTTATAAGTCTGAAAATCTTAATTTATAATGAAAAAAGGAATGTTATATAAGTATTACTAAATAATTATGAAATATGTTTTCTCTCTAATGATTGTGGTAACAATACTTTATTTATAATTTTTTTTGTTATTGAATGGTGTTAATATTACTGACCATACCAACTAAAGCTATTAAAAAGTAATATACAATAGAAAGTATGCAAAAATAGCGAGAAATGCTGATGTTATGAGTTTCTGCGAAATCGCATACACAGCGCACCTCTGATTATGTATTAATCAGACAAATTTGCAAAAACATGCAGCCTATTTTTATAGAGCTGTTAGAAGCTGATAGGTATTTGCTTTCAAATAGTACTATCTAGAGCTCGGAGGAACGCAGAGCTTTTTTTATAAACCTAAACCAGTTAATGAAAACTTGAAATACTACGTAGCTCCTTTTTAAGATTTAGTAGGATTACGGTAAAGTGTTTTCGAGAAGTATTTATGTCACAAATAAGCTGAGACTATACACATTTAAAATACATGAGGTACAAAATTATACATATCTACAGAAATTCAGAAAAAATTGACATTCTGGTAAGAAAATTGACACGATTTCCATTAAAATACGAAAGGTCAATTTCAGATCAATTTCTCTTTGTAATTAACATGAATATGACATATCTATTTGTATGGTTAAATACTTTGGTCCATTGGCTATCAGGATAGAGCCATGGATGCACAAGAATACAACTTTTATTTTAAGGACTTTTTTCCCTGCCAACCCCACTGTGCGACGCCCCTCTCTTCGAGTTGAATAGCGGGAAGCTTGGTTTGACGTAAATAATACGTATTGAATTTGCTCAGATGACTTTAATATTTCCATAAAAATTATAGAATAACAAACAGCAAATAGACAAATATGGGCTGGATATTTGTCGAGAAGATTGTCTCGCTGCGACGCGCAATCAATATATAGATACGTTTCAGCTAGCGTTTGTCAAGTATGAGACACTTTTCGGCGGCAACCAGTGGCAATGTCAACAGAAGACTTTTAACGATGATAGAGCATTCAGACATGGCAACGATACGATGCATTCATTTTTTCTCCCTGGTGCCGTTCTTTCTCGGTTGGAATGTCTTCTGTTTTTACAGTCGTTCTCATTTATGCGGCTTTCTAGCCCGCTCAGTGTTACTCGTTTTTCCCATTCGCTCCCTCTCCGCGCTCTCTTCTTTTTCGCAGACGAGCACCACCTTTCATGTCTTATTTTTTTCACTTCCTGTTACTCTTTCCACGTACTTCTCGGTCGGTTCTGTTCAGATGGCAGAGAACCACTCTCGACGTAAGTAATATCTAAATTGCTTCCGTGGCTTTAATCTTTTTTCCTGAGACGGAAAATCGGGACAAATTAGGAGCAAAATGTCGCGGAAGAGTGAGATCGGAAGTATGAGGGTGTAATATATTTTCATGCAGACTTGGTAAAGATTATCTCTTCTTTCAACAGCTTGTGTTTAGCTCTAACGTAACTAGTTTCTCAAGATTTTCAATTATACAATTCTTAGGTTATATTCTTTGACCCGAGACCCTTTTTCGGGACCCTTCTCGACTACCCAATGTTGAGTTTACACAGTATTTTAAGTTTCTAAACAACTTTCCTTTCAATATTAATTATAGAAATCTTTTTTTAATTATTCCGGATTTTTTAATTGCTAAAGATTTTCTGCAAAAGTGTGATTCTTCTATGTCATTTCATAGACAATTAGTGATGCGCGATGTTTATCGATATTTCCAACACCAATAATTACACGTATCGATACTTTTGATCCACATATCGATAATTTTTTTGCACCCTCTATGGGCGAATTCCACTTACGCCCAGATCGTCCGCCGCGGTCGCGATATGTAATGGATATCTAGGGGGTTGCGGGCGATTTGGGCGTAAGTGGAATTCGCCCGATGTTTCTTAACATATAAACTCTAGGTTGCTTTATATTTTTAGAAAATTAAATTGCTTGTTTTCATTTTAACACTTGGAATCTTAATTTAATAAATAATTTTTTAATACAATACAAAAACTTTTATTTAACCAAATTTCTGGGTGAGTACTGGCACAGAGTATCCAAAGGAAACTACCAGCCTACGAAACGAAACGTCGGTGTGTGGCTGGAGTGTTTGAACGCGATGATTATGTAAAAAAATGATCGATATTACCAATATCGATACTTTTTGAGTAATATATTTCATGTATCGATATTGAACGAAAAATATATATCGATATGCATTATCGATAGTTGGGACCAATATCGCGCGTCACTATAGACCAGGGCTGCACAAAGAGCTGTTTTCGGCGCCTAGCGACGAGCACCCCGCCTGTCCCGTTGCTACAGTCAGAATCGGTGAGAACTTCAGTAGTGTATGTGCGTGCTCATAGGCTCGTAGCGGAAGTATACAGGGTCATCCGTTAAAACTGCAACCTACGCGCGCGCCAACAGACGAAAATGGCAACACCGCCTCACGGACACGTTCCACTACAACCATGCACCGGCCCAGTGTTCGGAGGGTTAACAGCGACCGCTGGGTAGCGGTGATGCCCGAGCTTCGAAAATTTTAGGATGGTCTCTTTCAAATTAACGCCGCAAGGAGCTGTGCGGAATTTCCCGGCCCAGGTAAGCGAGCCGCACGCTCCGCTTTTATGATCGGTTTACCACTCGCACCCCGGATTATTGTAATGAGGTTTGAAAACAATGTCAACTGATCTCGTAGCCGTCTTAATTTCAAAAATTTTAGCTACGACAGGATTGACCGCGGCGCTATACCCTTGTACGTAGAGATTTTTCGCCACCTGCGTGTAAAAGTCACAATAATGACGCATCGTTCCAAAAAATGACATTAACGGAAGCCGGTATATGCGTGGCGTTGAGTAGCTAAAAGGTTAAACATTCAAACACAAAAATTCTAGAAAAAAGATTCAAACACCGCTACAATCAAAGACACGTCTCATTAGTTACTCCTTACGTCCGACCGATGCATGCACTGCATATAAGGATAAAATTATAAAAAAGAAAATCAGAACAATAGATTCTGAGGTCTGCAGAACGAACACATATTTGAATAAAAATTTAATTTCTCAATTTATGAAAATAATGACACAGAAACAACTAGCGTATTGTTTATCAACATCATAATTTTTAAAAAGAGCATTAAATACGGTATTAAATAAACAGTTTGCAAAAGCTTTTCACAACAATTATGGTTAAAAAATTGATAAAAGAAAAATTAAGTAAACGTAAAATATTTTGAATTATCCATCATTAAGAGGGAATAATTTTTCCTTATTTTTCGGCGCAAATTACATTCCGATATCTTTTATAATTCAAAAGTTATACGAAGAAGGCCCCAAATTCTTCAACCCCGGTCGGGAAATTTCAAATAGCTCCTTGTGACGTTAATTTGAAAGAGACCATCCTAAAATTTTCAAAGCTCGGGCATCGCCGCTGTCCAACGGTCGCTGGCAACCCTCCGAACGCCGGGCCGATGCATGGTTGTAGTGGAATGCGTCCGTGAGGCGGTGTTGCCATTTTCGTCTGTTCGCGCGCGCGTAGGTTGCAGTTTTAACGGATGACCCTGTATATGGCTGAGTTCAAGTCATACCAAATGCACGTACACTAATGCAGTTCTCCTCACCGATTTTAACCTTAGCAACGGGACAGGCGGGTTGCTCGCCGCTAGGCGCCGAAAACAGCTCCTTGTGCAGCCCTGCTATAGACAATGATAGACAAATCTTAACCGATGAATGACTGTACAAAAAATGTACGTACATTTCAAAGAATATAAACAATCACTTAAAGCATCATATACTACAAAGAGTCTAGTCACAAATATATTAACACTAATAAACGTCAAACTGGTTTGAATGGAATCGAAGCCGGGTAGGCTCATGCTGTTCTATATACCTTGGAGAGTTTTATGACTGGCACTTGTTAGACTGTTTGTGGTCGTAAAGTGGGGTGTATGAGACTAAACAGCTCTGACGGCGGATGATGGCTGGTGACACATTGGGTCTCCCAGTTATTGGGTGTTGTGGGATTGATGGTCTAAATGACGGGAGAGAGTTTGCCAAGTGGCTCAACGCCGTATTGCTAAAGAATAGGGACCTTGTTTCTTAAAGATCTGGGTTAGACGAAGAAGGGGAGATCTGAAAATTGGATATTTACCATTTTTTACAAAACATGAAGCCACTTCAAAGAAAATCATGGAATCATTCAATTCAAGTGTCCACGTTTTCTGCGAGTTAAAACTACCCTTAAACACTGTGCAAAAGGCTGGACCGATCAGATTTTTTTCCGTATGTCCTAGACGGTCAAACATGCGATATGGACCGAAAAATTGAAGGATTACCCCTGTTTGACGTTATGTTTTCTCTTCAAAACCCCTTTTTTGTTCTCGCGAGACTTTTGAGCGTGTTACGTCCGAAATCGAGTGGTGATTTGATGATTGACTTCGCAACGTAAAGAGGGGATGATGATCTTTTGCCCCGTCGTCTCCGGCGTAACCGTAATCCCTAAGGCCGGTCACGCTTTTTTGAGTACTGTGCGGGGCAGGTAGATTGGCTATTTTAAAGATCGAGGAGGAAAAGAAGATGTGCGGCGTTTCGTCTTGGGACCGTCAGCCAGACTCATCAGTAGGGCTATAGCTGGCGGCCCCTGCCCTAGACACACGGGACTAAGAGGAGTAAAACTTGGAACTTGTATATATATGAACGAGATTAGAGTTTAGGACTTGTGAGAGGATTAGCCATCTAGCGGCGCTGGCGAAGACTAACCGGCGCGGTCCCCGTGGCGGGGCTGGGACGTCACAAGCGATTGATGTATTTTCTTTTTTGTTAGTTTAACGTCATTTTAGTAAAAGGAAAAGATTTCAAAAAATTAGGAAGAACATCTTTATTCAATCTCTTCACAATGATAACAACTGAGATGAGACCCTGAGATTCGTCACTCCCTGCGTATTTTCTGACTCCAAACTCACTCTCCAATGCGTGTGTGTATGGGGGCGTTCGCGCGCGTGATGTGTGTGTGTGCGTGTTGTGTGGGATCTTAGAATGGTTCGATTTAAATGGTTAAATTACCAATTATTGCACGGTATTGACTTTTAACCGAACTCGCAGACTCTATGGGATCAACTGTAGATTCGAAAGGGAACCTGAGTCCGATCTCAGTAGATACAACCAACTCTTTACAAATCTGATAGAACGTGACTCTATGCTTAACGGAACAGTTCTGAACCGCCAAGGGTTAAAGTTACAGGATTCCCGTATAGTTCCAGAATGAGTGCGGGATTCACTAACAAAATCTCCATATAAGGAGATCTTTACGAGTCCTCGTGGCATGCTCCTGTTTCTAGTTGCAATCTAGCTGGTTGGGATCATGCTCCCCACATTATTCGAGATATAACAGAAGGGGTTCTAGAATGTATTTCTTTTCCGGACTCGAGTTCGAAAATGATTTGTGAGAGAGAGAGAGAGAGAGAGAGAGAGAGAGAGAGAGAGAGAGAGAGAGAGCAGAAAAATATTCTCCGTATATGTAACACTTTTAACATTAAGTCCATCGTATCTTTCTATTTTCCGGATTTAAGGCCATTTACGTAGAATTAATAAATGTAGGGTACTGTGTCATATTTAGAAACCTTGTCAAGGATGGATTTGGAATTGAGAAACGATGCAATAAGTTCATGTAAACACGTTGATGTATACGTTGCAATGACTCTTTCAATAAAGTAAGCTAGTAGAAATGGTTCTGTTCAATTGTATAGAAACAATACTGGTTATTTTATGTAGAACATCACACTTCATTCTATCAATAATTTCAATTCGTTCTTTTGATAGAAGTATTACTTGCCAGAGAATTGTAGTACATTTTGTTTAAAATGATAATTGCAAATTATTCTAATCTAGAAATGGCCAACTTTTCCTTGTGGAGTCCCATTTGAAATCTACTGCCTACAGAACGTCCATTGGCGGTACTGAACTACTCTGCTCGCGCTAGAGAATGGAACAAGGTCTCTAGCAAATCCGAGCCTAACGTATGGATGTGTCGATGGGATAAGAAGATCAATGGTAAGACGTTTCATGTAAGCTTGCATGCAGATACGGGGTGGTCACTTTGAGCAGTTCTTGTGAGGATTAACAGATATATGTTTCTAGAACACAAAACACTATTCCTCCTTGCGCGTAATACTATCGATATTATAATTTAAAAAAATACTGGTAATAATCATAATCGTTAGGATACAACGTTGCAGAACATTTTGTCTCGTTTACTTATTCGCTTATCGGTCGATCAGAGATCTTTAGTTCAATGCTGCATTTATTAAATACCGAAACCTGAAATAAGAAAAAATATAGTACAGAGATTTCAAAATCAATAATTCATTTTATTCAATCTTCCACTTGTACGAGGTTTAATGATATTAGTATGTAACGTTAATTTAAACCATAGTGAGCCTGGCGAAACATTAGAAATGCATTAAATTAATTTCGATACAGTAGCCTGTCCGTTATATTCGACATCATCTTTTTTTAACCGCTGCTGCACGTATGCATATTTCCTGCTCTGTCTTCTTATCTCTCTCAGCGGAAGTTCTTTTTCTCCGTTCTTCATCGCTACCGCGCTCTTCGCCAAGTAAAAGTAACATCCGATGTAGGGAATATCCAAATTGTCTCTGCGAAATTACCGTCTCTGACACGGTACCGTGGAACAAATCGTCGAGGAAATGAAACGAGCTGCTACATTAGACGGTATCTGAAGCCCGGGGTATCGTCTTTTATTGCAAAAACGAAAGGAAGACGACTGGTGTGCATTTTAGCAATTCACATTCCAGTACAGAGAACTAAAGGAAAGGCGAGGCATTTATAAGCAAAAAGCTAAGCTTTGTAATAACGCAATAATAGTTAATATTAGATATATTTAAGCAGTTATTGCATTCTGTTCTGGAGTCGAATATAGCGTAGTATCTTTTATTTCTGTTACGTGGTACAAAGTGTAAAGTGTCAAAAAAGTAATGGTGACAGCTCCCAAGAGTGAATCTACATATCTCGGTGGATATAGGTGGATATTTGTTAAAAAGTGTAAGATTTTTCTATTTCTACATATTTTACTTGATTGAAAAAAAAATGTTTTTAAGGAGCTACCTCTATGTCGCAAAAGAATCGTTATCTTACAAAATTGTTATAGTTTTCGTACCGATATAGGGAAAATCGAGGAGTGACGCATTACTTTTTTTAAAAGTAGAATTTCGTCTATAATTACCTACTTGAATAAAGTGTAGTAGGTTTTGCTTATGATGTAGATAGCATATTAAATGAATTTAGAGTAATAATGTTCAAAAATACAGAAATTATAATACTTTTTTCACAAATAAACAAATAAAAAATTATAACAATGGTCCAACTACCCCACATACTGTGGGTTAGTTGCACCACAGTATTTGGGCTAGATGAACCTCTATGACAAAGACAAAAAATATGTGTTTCTTTTTAACAAAAAATATATGTTTATATTTATTGTGATAACTCTTTATCTTTTATTTCTAAGTACTTTTATCCTCTTTGTCGCAATAGCTGTAACGATTTTTGTACTACACACAGCTTTCGTGTAGCCAGCGTTCAACATTAATACATTTTACCCAATCAACAGTATCATTCGCTTTATCAGACTCTTTTCTTCTAATTAATGTTGTTGTAAGAATGACGAAAGTTTTTGCAGCTTTCTGCAAACACATAGCCTTATTTTCTACAGCATCTATTGTATTTCTTAATTGTTCTTCTCTCCAGTTACATCTGAATGTGGCATTCTTTCGTTTATATATAGTGGTCCAACTAACCTTTCTCATCAGGTTCAACTATCCCATTGTTAAGGATCAATATACACAGTATAACACAGTATACGACAACTTGTACGTTTTATACCATAAAACTTAATAACACATGGGTCTGATTTTATATATCGCAAAGACAAAATTGTAAACAAGGAATTTTTAAATCCAAGTAAATTAAAAGGATGAAATACTTGTTAAATACGTTTGATGTAAATGCAACGCAATTAGATAAACTTTTTGCGGGAAAGGCAACATATACAACTGAAGTATGGTAGGATGGTCGTGAAATCTAACGGGTATTTCAAAATTTATGTAGGTGGTCCATCACACACATAGGGTCCATCACTTCCGGGAGACGTACAATTCTCTTTAGAGCTTCCTGCCCCCTCCCCCCTCCCCCAACGCGATGGTGGCCGTGGAGTTTTAGTGGGTAAGAATCCTATACCACCCCGGCGCCTCCTCGGGAAGGCTTCATCCTCTCTCGGAGACGCTGAGGTGGCTTTCACAGATTTCTCCACGTTAAAGAGAAGGGTCCATTACTCTCCGATTTACCCTACTTATAATAATGCCTCGCTACTAGTCCGCCTACCACACCTCGATACTAGTTCGTCAATACCCGCCAACCAGCATTCGAAACGAATACCGTGGTCTTAAGATGAGTTTTCAACTAATGAAAAATGAAATTTTTATATTTTTGTTTTTATTAACACGAAAGCCTTTCTAACATATTAGAAAGATTTTTCTCGTGAAAATGAGCTGAGACGCGACTATATTTAGATTATTTTTAATTATACGTAATTCGAATTACTTCGGATCACTGCAAGAAAAGTCGTGTTTAGATTAATTTCTATCGGGACAACCGCACCATTTCATTGGCAAAACTGTCATGAGAGTTTAATGATAAATAGGTATATAAATTTTCATTAGTGAATGATTCATCCCAAACACTTGCTCAATTTTTCTTTGAAGGGAAATAGGGAGGGTATAGCTATAGTGTATCCTGAAATTAAATTCTGCGAATAATTAGCTTCAAATACTTTGCTTTATCCTATATATCATATGTATATGTTTAGGGGAGAGTTCTGCAGTACCGGCCATTCTAATTTTTTTACTATAACTTGGGCTATTGTTGGTAAAAATCATATTTTAAGAAAGTAATTTATAGTACAAATTATGCTTAATAAAAGGGGACAAATCGTTTTTCTTAAATTCTATCATAAAGATTAATAATTCGCTGGAATAAAAAGTTATAGCTCGCAGCGAAAGAAAAATTGTCGTCCAGTACTGGCCAACTACGTAGTTAGTAGATTTTAAGGTCTAAGTAATTAATAGAACACTTATTTACACACGTCTACAAATCTCACAGGTAAAATGATCGATATTTTCTTGGTCTGTACAGTCCTCCTGAGTCCAGCCCTTGCATTTGAAGCATTGCCCCACATTTTCGTTGAATGATTCTTCATAAATGAGTCACTCAGTGACTTGTTCATTGAAGCCTAGTTTATATTTAGTTTAGTGTACTTTTGTTTTGTAGTGGCATTTTCAAAGCTGCATTTACCTTGTTCTGCGTCCATTTTCCTTCTTTTCTGTTTAATTTTGGACATTTTTCTGCAGAAAAACAGAGAAGAAAAACCAAAGGACTTTAATTACAGGAAAAAAAGTAAAAAAATTTGGCCGGTACTGTACGTCTATAAGGTGGCCGGTACTGCACGACAAGCACGTAAAACAAGCAAATTGAAAAAACCGGGGCATTTATGTATACCTACGTAATGGTCTAAAAATAATGTACGTAATATGTCAAAATTATTTAATTACCTGGAAAATAAAAATCAGCTATGAAAAATAACTTTTGTCGTACGGAAAACCAGCGTAAACGTTAAATGTCTTAAATCTCTGGTAATACTGAAGAAAAAAGAACGTCACCGGAATACGTTGCTCAGGACTATAGTATTTATTTATTTCTCCATCAATAGGGCAGGTAACTAACATTAGAAGCAAGATCTAGCTTTGGCCGACACTGTAGGACGTTTCCTCGTGTTTATAGTATTGTGGATTTAGTGTCGAGAAACCATTGATCTAAACACAAGAACATTTTCCAACGAACATTAAAAAATGCTGGTTATTATATGGTAGTAAACCTATATTTTAAATTTGATTATTTCAGTAGATTCTACTTCACAATATTCATTATTTTGATTGATGTGCGAACCTCATGAGAAAGCACATACCTAAAAATAGAAATTCAATTTCCAGAAAATTACGATAATTAATTTTCAACGAGAAAGTAATTGATGGCATTTGCTATCTCGCCTTTCGTACTACCAGTTGTTACACCTGTCCTTTTAGCGTTACACCGAGCTGCACGTAACACACGAGAGGAGGATTAATTCTTCCGCGTGAGTTTGTTCCACGGGCACTTTCAGCAAGAAACAACATGGGCCGAGGATGGGAATGATTGAAAGCAGAAAATTGCGAAATGTCGAGAATGATTGATTATTTTCCTTCGGTTATCCACAGGTAACGCGAAAAGGAAAGAAAAGGGAGAGAAGAAGTAGGAAAGTACATTATTATTCAACCTGTTCGACGTTATGTCAAAGAAAATGTCTCCTGGATAAGTATGTCTAAAATAATAACGGTAACTTTTTCCCGCGGGACAGGGGCGCGAACGTTTCGTAATACCTGCTGTCATGAACTGAATTTAATTGCAATATCATTATAAAAATCAGCGACGCGTAACGCTTGTCCCATTTCTCCTCAACACGAAAAACCTTGTATAATGCCTACGCCGCATCGAGGCGAGTTAATGTAAGGAAGATAAATATGTATCATAATGAAAACCATTTCTTTGCGATCGATGTTACCATTAAAGTAATCAGGTCTTTAGTTGGAACGCAGATGCTATGGATACTCGCGTGCCCTTTGGGAATAAATACCAACCAGCATTTTAATTAATTCTTTCCAATCGAAATGTCGGCTTCATTTTCGGAAGATTCATTACGAGTATCAGTGTCGCGGTGATAATTAATATATCATTCCATAAAATTTTATATTTTACGCAAAAGCGTTACACACAACGCATTAACATTCCTTACACAAAGTTCTGTGGGTTTCATTTTATCATACTGCGAAACATGTACATCAATAACAATTTGCAGTAATGTCCTGAATTACGTAATATAAAACGTTAACTAAATATTAGAACACATTATGTCTTCTGTCAAATATTCCGGAATAATATTCTCTAAAAATAGAGAGAAGATTATCAGTTGTAACTTTGGAAGGCACTATTTTCTTCTTACATACAATAAACAAACATGTAAAGTACATTACATTCTGTCTCTGTCATTTGAATCGATTATTTCAGAAACGATATAATTGTGCCGGTGATTACGAAAGTGGTGTAAGTCAAAAAATGCCAAAATTGAGATTGCTCTTATTTTATGTTATATTGATTTCTATTTCAATATTATACAATAATTGTTGCAAAATACACATCAAGTACATAAGCAATGACATGATAGTGTCATTTTCGTAATTAGCCGCGACAGTTTCACGTTCATTTCGATAGTGGTTTCATATGTTCCCTGTAAGTAATTTGTGGGAAATTAAATAATTACATAGTTTTATATTAAGTATGTATTAATTCGATGTGGGGCAAGAAAAGAAAAAATGAAAGAAAACGCAAAATATACTTAATTATGCTGAAAATATGAGAAAAATTCGAAGAAATAGTGGTAAAGAATACATAACGGTACATTACCAAAAATGGTAAAATTGTTAGTGGCAACGCATTTGAAAATAAAAATTAAGTTGTGCAGATCGAAAAACTACGTTTAAGCACTTTTAGAATTTGAGACACATTCAATTAACACATTTCCGTACAAGTTACTCATAAAATTTTACAATGATAGACAAGTTTGACATTAGATGTTGAGAAACATTTTGTTTAATAATAGAAAAATATTTTTTAACGCGGTCTAATGCAACAGTCTACATATCTCGAAACAAAAAACACATGGCTTACACCACTTTCATAATCACCGGCACAATTATGTACACTTTTAAGCTTTTGAGAAAAACGATAAAAACTGTTTCATTCCAATAATTCCTGCTCTAAAATTCAGTGAAAAATATACACATGTTTTATACTGAAAGTTTCTACACTGTTCTAGTAATTTAGGTAACAAAATTTCGACTAAAGATCTAACAAAGAAAATTTGAAAAAATGTTCACATGTGTTATTTCTGCAGTAAACAGATTTCACATTTTCCAAGATTTTTGGGTTTTTTTTTATTCAAAACTTCCAGCTTAAAGATGAAACCAAAAATTTTATTTGTTTGAATATACTTGTTATTAAAACAATAAAAAAATTACATGGAAAAATATTCTGCGCATGACCGAATGTTCCTGAATCATCTTCCCCCTTTGTACTGCAGAAACAACGCAAGTGCTTTCACATATAATATATACTATATTGTTTCTGCGAAACTCAATCTTTACGGTTATTTGTAACAGAGAGGTATAAAGATATGTGTATAACTCAAACCCGCCAAAAATGTCACACGTATCGTTTTTTAAATAACCCATTCATTTCATAACAAATAAATTGAAGCTTTATCGTAATAATATGAGTTTACAAACAACATAATAAGAAATAGCGATTCAATAAATGCTTTGAGATGAAATATATTAATGTGCGAAAAAAGTGTTGGGTATAACAGCTTAAAAATGTGACACGTTATCGAGTATATGCTACCAGAGACTCATTTTTCACGAGGGTTGGAAAAAAGCAGCAATGTCGTTCTTAATCATCGAAACGATCCCTCGGTATACAGCGTCACAGCTTTTCCACTGTGCCCTCCCTTGTCTCTCTTTTTTTTTCTATTTTCTGGAATATGGGCGAGGAACAAGCAGGGGACACGAATACGATGCCTGGGAACTATATAAGAAGGAAGGGGAAAAAGAAGACGGGGATAATGGGGGAGAAAAGTTTAGGTCGGTGGGGCAGAAGGAAATCCCCTTTCGCTTTCGGGAATTCCTTGTTTCCGACCTCCATCGATTTTTTTCTCTCGTGGGCTGCAGGCTGCCGGCCGTAGCTACACATTTTCCGCTTGAAATGAAATCGACTCTCAAAGTGGAATATGAATGTGTTTGTGCAGAATGAGCGGCGTTGTGCTTGTGTAAATGTATGTATGTATACTAGGGTGGTCCTCATTTTTCAACTTCCGATTTTCTTTTTGTCTTACCCCCCTCCTCCCCTCGGCCCCCAAATTGCGACATTTGGTGAGAAAATGATATCTGCAAACTTTCAAAATGAATGAACAACGGGAACCCTTACTCCATTTAAGTAAGTGATTTAGTGATGGTTTAGTGATTTCTAGTCAATTTCGAACATAATTGTGTTCGGTCATTTTCAAAGCATAAGTGAATAATTTGTATTAAAAGTACAATTTCTTAGGTGTATACGGGTAACATTTGTGTGTGACTTCAAACAATATACTCAAAATTTTTGAACTGTACCCTTAAAATGGTACGGATTATTATGTTTTCTATGTACAAAAATTTGATTATTTGTTATTTGCCAATAATCATATAAGTAACTATTAATTAAAAAATATAATTATTTGCATAGTTATGAACAAAAGGTAATTATTTACAAAAGGTCAGTCCTCACCGATTTTGATGACTTTGGAATATGTTGTGGGAGGCATGATTCTGAACAACTTTTTCCTATACATGATGCCATTGCTCCGCTTCAATTTTCAATATTCGCAAAAAGCTGTGACAAAAAGCCAACTACTAATCATAGTTTTGTATGTATGAAATTGAGTTAGTAGTATTCAATGTAAAGAAAAAATGAACTGTGAGTTAACTGACGGTGGGATTGTTCTATGGTTTCTTGTACAGATGGTGATGATCAAGCAGATGAATTTTGAGACAATTTCATGATTTAGTAAGCATATTTCACTGTAATTTTTATAAAATGGTATAGATTGATGCTTTTTGATATGGCTCCATGTACTAATACATATTTAATGTAATTATTTACCCGGTATAAAAGAATATTCATACATTTTAACGGAAAGCAGAGGCAATTCCACATTTTGAAAATTCGAAAATTCAATAGAAAAACGAACATAATTTAAATTTTTTGGCGAAATTCATAATCTTTTTAATCACTCCACTTATCAAGCGTTTGAAACCTTTCAACTTTAGTTGTTTCCACTTTTTTATATACCTAGTCAAGCAAAGTAATCTGTACATTACAAAAGGACTTATTTCCAAATGTGTTTATAACAAAAGGACTTATTTTCAAACGGTTGCGTACAAAAGGGCTTATTTCTTATAGTTTCCACCAAAAGGACTTATTTCCAAACATTTTTTTTTAAATAACTATTAAAAAAATGTCGCTAAATATAAAACACTACCGCTATCAGATGGTAGAATAAAATGTACGTGTACTAATAAAAAACAAAAAGATTTTTTTTAATAAACGTAGGTATCAGAGTTATTGCGGTCATTGAAAATTTGTTCTATGTGAAAATGTGCCCCTTTGAAAAATCATTCCTCATATGTCTAAAAATATTTTATTCACATTGTCTTTATTAGTTTTCCAAAAATAATGTCATTTGGAACTGCCCTCTTCTTGCGACAAAGTCTTCACTTAGAATTCATATTATTTCTGTAGAATGCAAGAATTAAACCGTGCTTCTACCTTCAATTTCAATTTGCATATAATCACATGCACATTCGCAAATGCTATGAAATTATTGTTACAAAACGGTTACTAATATATTAGTGTATCATTATATTAGTTCTGTAGATATATGTATAGGAAAGTGCTGACGCTTCTATTCATGCAATGCTTGACTTGGCCACAATGAACAGGAAACGTTGAATCAGTACAGGTTTTCTCTTACTTTTTTCTACAGGGAAATGATTTTAAAACAATGCAATTCGTGATGATATAAAACATTTCTGTACAAAACTGCATAGAATACAATTGTCTAATAACATTTCCCTTTGCAACATTGTATTTCTTATAAGTGTCGAATAAATTTAATGAGGAGAATAAGGCTTACAAAATGTTGCTTTGATCATTTATCTAATCTCTGAGACTAATGACACTTCGGACTAAAATCAGTGTTTATCATCTATTGTTATTAGCAAAGATCTTGGACTGCATCTTACAATACTTTTGGGATAAAAAGGACTTCTTAGGCGGGTTTTAAAGTGCAATATTTGAGGCTGTCTGAATTATCACAAAGGATTTATTCACCAGAATAATAGTTTGTTTATTTGTTCTTACTCTCCATACTACTGAGCCGTTTATAGATATGTAAATAGGTTAAGAAAAATAAAAATAATCATTGCACGGTAATATATCACTGAGAAGAATGTATTGTAGACTGGGAATACCTATACCGCCAACGCTACTGAAACTTGTGCTACATCAAAAGCTGCGGTGTGCATAATGGGATGGAAGAGACCCAGTACATTATGAACTTTTAAAGAAGAGGAAAACCGTTAATTCTGTACACCAGAATTGCTGACAGTCAATGAATACCGCTACTAAAAGTTTTCTCACATAAAGCTAAATGGCCGCTCTGTTATCCATCAGTTCTGCTTACAAAATAAAAAAACATCATGTATTACCAGTACTATTAAATTAGAAAATCAGACACTTTATTGGTATTTCTTTTATTGCCAACAGGCTCAAAATTTTATTTCAATATGAACTTCTTGTAGAAAACACAGAATGGCCGACAATTGCAATAA
This sequence comes from Andrena hattorfiana, assembly GCA_944738655.2. Classification (NCBI taxonomy): domain Eukaryota; kingdom Metazoa; phylum Arthropoda; class Insecta; order Hymenoptera; family Andrenidae; genus Andrena; species Andrena hattorfiana. Next base: position 27,289,405 of record OX122889.2, read on the forward strand.
AAGATAAATCGTTTTAAAGCTTATATTGTTACGTTCTGAACGATAATTAAAATATACTTTTAATTGTTTTCACTCTACGTTGCCCAGATTGTGCTCCGACAATGTGCAAGCATTCTGGGACCTTCCCTAAGCGATCGCAACTTTATTCAAAATTTGCTCGTTCCCCCTTTGGAATCGCCTGTAATCATACAAATCCTTGAGGTTTTGAATACAAGCCGTTAATTTCTTATGTATAAGAACATTCGTGTGCTCTCCTGAGGCGTTCGGAAAGTAAACGCGAATATCTTTGAATTCTCGAAGGCGGGACAATATTTTGAAATTATCAGATCCATTATGTTTTGATCCGAAAATATATAATAAAAATTCTGATTATGGATTTTATACTTCGTGAATGCGATGCTATTCAATGTTGCGTACAGTAGACTCTGCAGCATTAATGGATGAGTTATGTTTAATTACACCTGTGGTGGTCTCGCCGGGGATCTGCGCGTACCTTCTCGCTTCGAGCAGAACCTCGCGCGAGTGTCGTCCTACCAGCGCGTCTGCGCGGAGCGAGGTTTCTAGAAACCGATCTTTCACGAAGGATCAGCTAATAAATATCGCTCTGCCGTAGAGTTTGACACTCATTTAAGCACGCAGCCACATGCAAACCGATCAATTGCGTTTGTGCTGCCGGAATTTCCGATCCACACGCGTCTAGCCTAAGTCAGTTTAATTAAGTAGTCTGTAAGCCGAATAGTTCGTAGTTCTAGTATAAGTAGGTTAGAATATGTGTAAGTAGGTTAGTTTAGAAATAAATAACGTTTAAGGAGACTTGTGTGTTCACCCGCGACCGTCTACCAAAACCAAACTCCCTCACATCTTATGCCGGCTGTAGAGAAGGGGATGTAATATTAACAAAGGAAAACCTTAATATACGGAGTAATTGTTTTGGAAAAGATGTGGCCACGCACAGCGCTCTGAGAAACTCTTTTCCACGTGTAACTCCAGTATCCTTTCGCTATGCCATTGCGGAGAGTGCTTAGCGAGTAGTGAATACAATTCCGTGGCGCCGATGGCGCGAGTGAGGAAACGAGTGGAAGCGAGAGGAGACAAAAGCGATCCCTCAGTGACATAATGACGGCGACTGCTCGCTCTAATACTCCAAAAAATAGTGGGGACAGCGACGAATGGTTAGCGCAGAGGCCAAAGCGAGCATATAGCGAAGGCAAACTGTAGTTACATAAATCCTTTGGGTTAAACGAATAGATCTCTGTACTGCAACATTTATATTTAAATTCAGGCTGAGAACCCCTTCCTTTTGATGGTGGTATAATGTCAACAATCGATTACAGAACATTCCGTTCTGATATTGGTGTAAAAACTGTATAGGACCGAATTCGGCATAGTGAGCTGGGTGCGCAAAGATTCTGCGTAGGTTCTCACGAATACAGATTCAAATAATTAAACTCATTATGATTTATATATAGTACTAATCGAACGCTAATAATTTTAATATGTAATAGAATATATAAATGTCAAAATCTATGATTCAACGACAATAGATTCCATTAAACAAAAGAGAGAAACACGTAACGCGTTAGAGTAATTGACGAATCACGATAAGAGTCACTCTGTGACAACATGCCGACGTCGTTCTGATTCGTTAGAACGACACATCGACACAGCTACGGCTCTCTGGGGTAGAAGGTCACCAAAGAATCCTGTTTATGCTTAGCAGCACCGCGACAAATCACTCCTCGTCGTAGTCGCGAGATGTATAGCGGAAGAACCCATGGGACTCTTTTCTTTTCTATTATTTCTATTGTACGTACTTACTTCCTTCAAGCCAGAGATTCATTTAGAAGTAGGTACAGTCTATGAGAAAAGTATTCATGCAGCGATCAATTTAAAATAAAACAATGTACATACATGCCAGTAATAAATTTTAATGGAAACAAATGATTAGTAAATATTCTTAGATAAGTAAACAAAATTTTATTCCCCTTTAATATTTACAAAAATATTAACAAAAACAGATAAATGTGCAGAAATTGACGCGCAGAAAGTATTCGTACAGTTAAATAAAGAATTAATGAACTATGAAAAAATACTAAATATTTAATGTTTTAATAATTTGTGGGATTGCCTTTTGATTTTATAGTAGCTTCGATCTTTCTTCCTATGGAATATTCTATGCTGGATGTTATACCAGGCTGTATTCTACTTTACTCTTCTTTAGATTTAATACCAATTATGATTACCTATTTTTTCTCCAAACAATCCCATAGATGCTCTATTCTATGGGACTGATATCTTGTGATTGTGGCGGCGTCTTGAAATATATGGCACGTTATGTAAAACCCACTGTCTAATATTATGTGCACAATGCTTTGGATCATTGTCATGGGTAAATATAATATTGTCTTTAAGTCTCATTTTATTTGCACTAGAATGGAGGTGCTTTTTAAGGATGTTAATAGGTATAAACGCTATGATTCATAATACCATCGATGAAATGTAGAGATCCCACTCCAACTGCACTCATACAACCCCAGACTAATACAGAGCCCTCGTCGTGTTTCATCGTAGATCGCAAATTCTCTTTACTGAATCTATATCCTTTTTTGTCCGTACTGTGAACTTTTTGGTACAAAAACAATATTTTGGACTCAAATATTTCGAATTCACTGACAAAGGCGATTTTTTAAGCCAACGTTTGAAAGATTTAAGATAAAAAAATGTGTTTCAGGAATGTATGGCCATGAGAATTTGAACCAGCAACTCGTGTTTCGAGAGTATGTTTGTGAAACACATTTTTTTTATCATAAATCTCTCAACCAAATACCGATGAAAGTTGTTTTGGAATATCTCGAAAACTTCATTGGTTTCATCATTTGTTTCGTTTTCGAGCGTTGCGATATATTTATATCAATGCTTCAAGAACATTGTAAACAAATATCAAAGTCGCGGGTAAACTACGTTTAACAAGCCGTCAAGTACATAGATACAAAATATCAAAAAAATTTATTGTTTAGTTTTTACTTGTCTTTTGAGCTAACAAATTCTAAATACAACTCCGATCCTCCGGCTGTGCAGCCGCCTCCGGCTCGTAACGCATAACTCATTCAGTTGACGGTCACATACAATCCTGGATCAACGCGTTTTCTGCGAAAATGGCGTTTTCAGTTATTCCAAAAAGCATTAAAAAATTTAGTGAAAATTTTGATAAACATAAAATTTGTGAATCCAAAAATTAGTAAACTTGATACTATTCATTTATTAATATGAGGATAATATATTCAGACCACTAAAAGTCTTCTAAAAGCCACTTTCAAAAAATCTAATTCTGATGTGTACATATGCAAGAGTACCATTCTACATCAGTTCTGTATTAAAATTAAAACAAATTTCTATGTTTTGAGATATTACTGAACCGTCATGCGGAATTCCATTTTCAGAAGATTTCCCATTTGAAGAAAAACGATAAGAGTTAGGTCCGTCTAAAAAAATTACAATGCGTCGGTGCCTGCATGTCGTAAAAAGAAATAATAAATGATAATCGTTAAAAGAATATTGTATGTATGTTGTTTATGTAAGGATATATATACTTATGGTAAGATTATACGGAGCAAGTACCAGACTCAGTAGCAGCTGTAATGCAGAAAAATAGCTTCACATCACGATAAGCGCCGTTAGTTTGAAGGAAACTTTTCTGACTGACTCTGCCCTGTAGCGAGAACTATTCTGTACTTTGTTACAACTCAGGATTCACGAATACGTGTTTTACATGATATTTTCAAAATAAATCGATAGATTCTTATCTCGTATTTAATCAGGGATTGCTCATACACAGGGTGTCCTGCAATAGGGAGAACAGACTTCAGGGATGAATTTAGCACTTCTAAATAATAAAAAAAATTCATATAGACCACCTTGTATCGAGATATCTTGATATTAATCTTGGTGCTTTATCGGTACTTCCATGGAGCGATATATTCCAGGTATTAGTCGTATTCAGTCGATTTTACAAGACTAAACTTGCTGTAACTCGGAGGTGCACAAAGAGTCGCTCGGAGCTAGAGTCCACCTTGCGATTCTGGGAGCTGGGTCAGAGTCGAGCGCGAAGCTGTTACCTAGTTAACCACAGCAAAGGGTGGGGTTAAGTGCAAGGCTGTATGTGCGTGCAGGCTCGCACCACGCACACTAATGCGGTTCTTCCCACCCAGGATGTGATTAGCAACGGAACAGCTCCACGCTTGACTCTGACCAGGTGCCCAGAATCCCAAAGAGGTTTTCGATTCCGAGCGGCTCTTTGTGCACCTCTGGCTTATAACTAACAAACAAAACCTCAACCGCAATATCGTTATTCTTGATTTTCGTCTTATTTTGATGTTCCCATGGAATCACCCCTTACTCCCAGCAGTAGTCGAATACACTGTATTACAGCGTTGGAAGTAGGAACAGAAACGTGGTAATTCCTTTGCGGAAGAGTAAAAAAATAGGAAGGAGTTATGTTTTTTGGATGACATTGTATAAAGAATGCCTTTGGGGTGATGATATACTGTTGACATTTTTCTTTTTTTTTTAAATGTATCAGTAATCAATTGGGTTCTATAAGATGATGCGATTGCGTAAGACCCAATCATTTGAGTAATTTATGTAGCGTGATGAATGCATTTTCAGTGCAGTGACCTCCTGTCTCTCATCTGATTGTAAGGTCGATTGGCCAGTTTCGTTTCCATCGTTGATAGTCCTGGTGCTGTAGAAGTGGTTGCACGAGAGAGTTAGTGTATGTTCCTAATTTATTGTGGTATTTGTCACTTCTTTCTTGAATGGTAGTTGCAATGATTGGGGTGCCAAGGTCATCATACCACGGTGCATCAGCGATTGTACCATGGCTGGGTCTCTGTAATATGACAATACTAGATGTACTAAGGTCGGGGCCTGATATATTGACCGCTGAATTCGTTGTCGCGAAGAGCGATCGAGGAGAAATCAGCCACCACCATCTGACGATCGTGGATTTATCAGTTGGAGTTGCGTGGCCCTCGAAGGGTATGGTGGGGTAACGGGAACGCTGCTCGGCTCCGCCTGAACGTAGCCGTCTGGCTGTTATTTATTCTTAGCGTAATAGTTGTGTGCGTTACGAAGCTATGCGTAGATGAAGCTATCGAGAGAGAATCAATGTTCTGACCAATAAAACTCCTGAATATTTTCAGAGCTAACACACACCTATTCTGATGTGTGTATTTCTACGCTGACAGCTCAGACAGTAGGTAGTAGCAATTATATGTATTAACGGTATCCAAATATTTATATGCATTGTTTTCGAAATCACAGTTTTTAAGAAGGTTGACCTGATTTTCTAACAACATAACAGAAACTGGAACCGACGCGATATTTTAAAAATAAATATTGGTTAAATGTCAGGATGGAATGAAATATTAATTAAGTGTTCAGATTGAAAATTTCTAGTAAAAAATCAATACATCTTCTCCAAGCCGCATGTTAAGCAGCTTACATCTTTAAAACTATTATGTTCTTTTGTATGAAAAAACTTCTATAGCTTGATGAAATACATACAAATATGAGTACAAGGTTCCAAAATAACACTTCTAATTTTTCAAATACTCTTCATTGCGTAAAATTGAAAAAATACTCATATGTATTTAGGTTCCACGTGCTTACCTCTGTGCACTGTCTCTTTAAAACAAATTTCATTTATTAATAGTTCGCCTAGCTCATAAGATTATACAGTCACATAATATTTCTGTTATCCAGTACATTCACGATAGATTCCACAATTGTATTATCTTCGTTTGCGGGTGCCACAAAGTAGACGTTCGCTCCAAACATAGTACTACCAGAGATTCAAGCTTTAACTGCTTTAAAAGATTGGAACTCTATCAAGGGTCACGAAAACCCTGCTGATTTAATTTCCCGAGGGCTATTACCACGTCAGGTTAGATCTGAGTTAAGGGTGTCTCCTACTTTAGAGCGCTGAAAAAGAACGTTTCTTGTTCTGAAATGATTGTTCTCTCTTGTTTTCAATTTACATGTTCTAAGAATACATATCATTTTTTTCACAGAGAAATATCAATATGTTAAAAACTTATGATGTTCGAAATTCTTCGCTAAGAAAAAACATGGCTTTATGGTATCTCCGATTTTCTAAATTTTATTGATCTGACACAGAAAACAGACATAGGTTAGTATTTTGTATGACTATCGTTATAGTTGAAACTACAACCAATGATAAATATTGATAATTTTTAAAATGTCAGCACTTTGAAGAAATCTTAGGAAGAAACCTTATTGCAGATATCATGCTAAATAGTTGGAGTTTCGATAATAGGTAACAAATTTAGTAAATTTAATTTACATAACACACACACACACACACACACACACACACACACACACACACACACACACACACACACACACACACATATTTGGCACAGATACATATATATAAAAATTTTAATTTTGAGAAAAGCAGCTTTAATGTTTCCGTTTTATTTTTCAATCATGTAACCAATCATTTTTCACCTACGACTTCGTATTCTTTGAAAAACTCATTTTGTTCACTTCTTCTTTCTTGACGAGCAGTTCTTCCTTTGAAGATGCGTTGTACCTCGGGATTTTTTGCAAACATCTCGTACTTGGTTCCAATTTTCACGAGAATTACTGATAACTTTTGTAATATAGATCCATGGAAGTTAAAAATAGAAGCCGTTCGCCATCCTGTTATCTTTTACGATATGGACTTTTTGTTTAAAAAAAAATTAAAATTAAAATTCAGATTAACCATGGCTAAAGCACTGTCAACGCCAGAGGAACAATTTTACTGCAGCGCACATTTTGACGAAGAGTATACCGGAAACTAATTCATGAATTTGCTTGAAATTTTTTTTTACCCTTCAATATATACTTACATATTAACTATACTAAGCAATACATTGATTTACTTGCGTTGTCTGGTGGAAAAAGAATCCCGAGAACACCGAGAATCCCTTACTTACTGTTTTTTTTTTCGTGCCGAGTTTCAGTGCGGGTAAACTTGATGTTTTTTTCATTGTTTTGCGTGTTTCAGCGCGGATAATCTGGTGTCCTTTTTAATTTTTTACACGTTTTAGAGTAAGAGGACAAGAGAGAAGCCTCAGTTGTAAATCAGCTTAAGTTTGTGCTATCTTCTATATTACTCATTTTCAAAATTCTATGAATTGTGGTCTTTAATAAGTTTTGTATACTTAATTTACAGTTATCTCGGTAATAGCTATTACAGAAGGTAAAAATAATTTTTCTATTTGTCTCAAAACCTTAATACTAGGAAATTTTTTTTTATGTAAAACATTGATGAATAAACGAAGGACATTATACTTTCTTTCGGGCAAATCTAGATCTAAATATAGACCGATTATTTCATGAGATGCTACATGCAAGGGGACGTCTTGGATAATTCGTCAGCAGCAAATTGAATCTCTTCTAGTGGTCTTGAAGAAATTATATCTTTCACGCGACGTTTTCATGTTTTTAACGATGCAGCTTTAAAAAAGAGATCATAGGCCTTACACGACTGGTGGACGGATGCGATTTGCCGAAATTTAATTTTGATCTAATATACTTTTAGGTATGTTAACTTCCTTATTTGGTCATAAATGATGGCGTTGGAAAAGTTTATCCGTATTACGTGAACAGCTTTTCTATTTCGATAGAGTTTTAGGTGTCTGCCTACGATTAGGCAATAAAAAATAATAAATACGTGTTTTTTTTATTTTAGCCCGTTTGCATATTCAGGGGGTGAAGCCACCCCTCAAAGTTCATAAGAAGAGGTACAAAAGTGACTGACGACAAGAATATCATCCATACAGCAAGTTATGACACAAATGAAAATATCAAGTTTTACAAAACACAATGTTATAATATTCTTTAAACTAACAATAGGAATTTTTGTGCCTCTGCTTGCCAAACTTTTGCTAAACTATTTCGTTTCTGTATTGAAAACGAAACGTGACTTACTGCTTCTGTGGATGTTTCCTGGGGGAAACATGTCTGCTGCATCGCGTGGAGTAATTAGATTTTCTCCTAGACCCTTAGTTTTTTTAAATAAAGTGAAAGATATCTGCGAAACATTGGTGCATTTCAGGTGTCCTCTTCTCTTTGTTCGTTGTTTAAACATATTTAAATGTTCATAATGCAATAATTTCTAATATCATTTTATTTGGGAGGGTTCATAGAATAATTTGCCGAAACAAGCAACATAATAACTATTACTGTTTGAACACGAAAGATGTTCAAAGTTGAAAATTTGCATTTTTTTTTTCAAAATCGAATTTCACGAAAAGGGAGAGTGATGGCGAAAAACGGTTTGCAGATTCGTATTCAACGTACAAGAATCTACAAGAAACGGCTATTAAATGTCACAAGTCCAGATGGCTGTTCAGCAGTGTAATTGAGATTACATTATAGTTTGATTCTATTACTTTTCTTGTTATAACATAACAAATAATAGTAATACAGGAGGGGTATACAATATTTTAACACGTTTTCCTACTGGATACGTCGGCGTGGAATACTTGGAAGTATTAAAAGAGACAATTTATGGAAAGAAAAACACGTCCTTATCTTATAAGAAATTTATTGACAACTCTTTATTATAATCAATCATTCACGGTTGTCTAGTCGGAAACAACATTTGTGATGTTATATACTTTGTATGCAATGTATATATTTGTTACAGCTTATCCATTTTTGCATTTATCATTCATAAATGGTTAGTACATTTAATTTCAAATATTTGACTGTTCGCAAAAATCTGTAATCACGTGACGTTTCATATAGTAGGCTTTCACCTGTTGCCAACAGTTTCAATTCTCGGATAAATGCAAGAGGAGACCACGTAACAAAATAAAACCTTGCAGAGTGTGCAGAGAAAAAATTAGTCACGTATCTATTATGTATGCGTAGCCACGATTTCTAGTGCATTTTGCCAATTCCTGAGTAAATGAATAAAAGAAGTCGTGACGATTTTAAATACAAGTCTCGCTTACATGAAACCGGTACGTGATCGGGTTCATGCTCCCTTTTTCTCTCTCAAAGGTATAATTTTACAGTGATGTCGATCGAGGGGAGGTTGTGACAAGGAGTTGAAATAATGTGACGGAATTATCGCACTGCCTGTGCGATTTTCTTAATACGTGAACGGCAAAATACAGTACCAGAAAAAATTTAGAACCCGGTTTTATTGAAAGCGTAGGGCTGTATTTTATATAAATTAGCAGGTATTACTAGAAAATAGTTTATTTTTGAAAATATACAAATTTCTCCCATTTCATAAACATGAAAATGAAAAATGTGGATTTAAGAATTAAAGTTTTCAAACAGCACCTTCGTCGAAATTTTCTCCTCCAGATTTCCAGACTACATTCGCAATTTTAGACATCGTCTTAATTATTTCTTTCATACTTCTGATCTGATAATTCTAATGGTTAGATCATGTTTTTTTATTAATCTTCACAATTCCTGCTCCCTGAGAATGGCTTTGCATGGTATAAGGAGATGAATACAAATTGTGACTAGTACTTTTGGGTAATATTTACTAATACTATAAACTGCCAAGAATTTTTTTTTAACAATATGTACATGTATATAATGGCGCTACAGTCGTCTGATGTGTAGGTGTTTTTACTTTGGTTTTGCGCTGATTGTGAAAAGACCGAGGTTCGGATCAATTTGAAATTTTTACAGAATGTTTAAAATATACTCAATTTTGGAATGTACCTCAGCATAAAGTGTGACATTTATCGTACAAATCGCCTTCTCTTAGTCGCTATTTTAATAATTTCGGTACAATTATTTTTTCGGTGGTCCTCTCCAAAATTCTAGGAGAACCTTCCGAGTTTCTGGGAGAAACATATACAAAGTAAACTGTTGTATCTTTATTTTAAGATAAAAATATAATTTTTTACTCTACGTGATAATAATAAACATTGCGAAAAAGGAAACGTCTGTGCTTGCTGTCATCTTGTAATTAATTCGCAAAAAATACTTGATTTTCGAACGATTTGACTGTCTAATCCCCTTAAGGGGTTAGACCACCTTGGCCAGGTCAAGAAATATCGCATCTTTGAGAATTTATCATTAACGCTCGCGGTCGGTCCGCGCGGACGAAACGCAAATGTAGCACCGGCCTAATACAGAATCAAGTTTCTAAATGAATTTGCTGTGACATATCCTACTCCGCGATTTTATTTAAAGTAAAACACACCATCGAAATTGTAGTACAAAAAAATAAATATTTTTTTAGTTTTTAATGCATTTCAAATAAAATCGTTTAACTTAAATTTTTTTTATATATTTTTCGATGGTATTTTTTTCTGGTGATATGAACGACCTCGTATGCATACCTTCTAATATATTGATCATTACAAGTAGGTAAGCAGTAAGTCGTCGAATGATTAAAGGTATTCGCAAGTAGTTAGAAAATATTGTTTCATAATTCCTTAATTTGCATGAAGAGAATTGTGAACATTTGTATCCTTGTCGAGGAATACATAGATACACGATGTACATAAGTACCTAATACTTTCTTTTGTAGCATCTTCGCCGATTCTAACGATGATATAAAACCTGCTTAGATAAAACAGAACAGAGTACCTCCTCGATTTCCATATCGAAATTCGAATGTGCATTCGGGCACGTACCAAGTACGGCGTGAAGCTATTTCGGACCTGACCCGGGCGCCAAAACGCAATGAGTTTTTAGGCTCCTAAGTCCCAACTGGGCATGCCCGATCTACTGTCCTTATCATAGATTATTCTAGTCGCTTCTCCTTATTAATTGCTTGAAGTAACAACTTTTTGACAACAATATAAAGAAACAAATTTCTTTTGCTTTTGCAAAGTGACATCCTAAAAGTGATTTTTTTTACATTTATACCGGTATTTTGTAGAACATTAAAAATGTATTAGACACCTATTTTCCCGTTATTGCTAATAACTGGTGTAAATGGGAGAAACACATCATGAAATTTCGTCGGAAGAAGTAGTCTTTCTATAGTAAATCCTACATTATTTATCTAGTTGAAAAATACAGTAGTCAGAAGTTATCAGGATAAAAAAAATTCACTTCTAACAATTATCGGAAATTTTTCCCACGTTCTAGGAAGAGTTATCGGTACACATTAATTACTAAGCGCTTACATTCAACGAAACTGGAGGACGTCATAAGATTACTATTTACTGGTCTCATACTTTTGGTCGGTAGTCTGTGTGTACAATGCACACGCGTGCAGAAACCTTCGGAAATGAAAACCATTATTATCATTTTATGAATCGCCAGGTAAATGGGAAAGGAGCAGATGGTTCTCAGTAAAAAGCACGGTCGGTCGACAAGGAATTTTTCTCATACGGATACACATGTGAATGAACAACGAATCACGAAGAAAAGACACGGAGCTGGTGTGTAACGAGAGAGTTCCAGTACAGCGAAAAGGGAACTGAGCGAAAGACTGGAATTTGATCATTTAAATTCACATTGTCGTGGAATAGGTATACTTTCAAATCATATTACACAAGCCGAGAGATGGACTTAAAAATTATCGTTTGGAATACTGATAACACAGTTCGACAGCCATCTGGACTTGTAAAATTCAATAGCCGTTTCTTATAGGTTTTCGTGCTCGGGAAACGAATCCGCAAACCGTTTGTCGCTATCACTCGCGGTTCTTGAGAAATTCTATTTTGAAAAAAACTGCAAATTTTGAACATTTAAATATGTTTAAATAACGATCAAAGGGAAAAGGACGCACGAAATGCTCCCCTTTTTGCAGATATCTTTCAATGTATTTCCAAAACTAAGGGTCTACGAGAAAATCTGACTGCTCCACGCGATGCAGAAGACATTTTTCTTTCCGGGAAGCATCAACAAAAGTGGTATGCCGCGTTTTGTTTTCAGTACAGAAGCGAAAGAGTATGGCAAAACGTGCGGCGCGGACAGTGGTAGTCATGCGCGTTACGCGATTCTGTGACGCTGAGCCGCCCACGCGCCATTGACTACCACTGTCGGCGCAGCGAGTTTTGTCAAACTCTTTTCTATCTACATTGAAAACAAAAGGTGTTTTACCACTTCCGCTGATGGTTTCCAGAGGAAAAATGTCTACTGCATCGCGTGGAGTAGTTAGATTTTCCCTTAGGCCCTTAGTTTTTGAAATATATAGAAATATATCTACAAAAATTGGTGCATTTCAGGTGTTTTTTTCCATTTGATCGATGTTTAAAAATATTTAAGTGTTTATAATTCAATAATAACTTATATCGTTATGTTTGGGAAGGTTCATAAAATAATTTGACGGAACAAGCAATCGAATAACTATTACTGTTTGAACACAAAAGATGTTCAAATTTAAAAATTTGCATTTTTTTCAAAATCGAATTTCTCGAGAACCGAGGGTGATGGCGACAAACGGTTTGCGGATTCGTTTTCAGCACACAAAAATCTATAAGAAACGGCTATTGAATGTTACAGAACAAAAAAAAAGTTAAATTTTGTTGAACAGTGCTATCTTGCATATTTTAATAATATCTTGCGATTTCAAAATTCAAATTACATACAGTCGCGCATACTTTAGTCCTTGAGTTATAAATGATGAAAGGAGTCTAGCGATATTCTTAAATTAGCGAAATTAATAAGTACAGTTATAATAAAATAGCGGATATGTATGTAAGTAATTGCCAAGAATATGGGACATTATGCATGTCGCAGGGCTGCCTCTGGTACACTGCACTTGCGAGTAACTGATCGCGTGTCACTAAGAAGTGTTTACGGCTCAACCAGAAGAGAGAATTCCTGACAAGTTGCAGCAGATCCTACCGGAGCCACTAGGAAAATATCCATATATCACAGAACATTCTAAACTCCAGTGGACCATATTTTCCATACATAGCTGTTTTATCTTTAGCATGTGCGACGAATGCAAGGATTTGAGCAAACTAATTAGATCCCAACAAGAACATTTTGTTAATAATTTCTTAGCAACTATGGTAAGAACCTTGCATTTCAAGCTTCTATTTTATTTACTGTCAAAACAATACAGATTTACGAGAAATGGAACTCTCGATAGTTACTCTTGAGTATATGTCCATTTAAGAGCAGCTTGGAGAATTCTTATTAACAGATAGATATTAGAGAACTCATCCAGAGCATACTATCAGACAGAACTCTCAAGCTCGGTATCCACCGGCCGCGCAAAATGCTCGAGAACGTGAATTCACTTCGGTGGACACGCGGGGTGCGCACGAACAGTAAACATTCGCGAACATTCGCGAGCGTTCCGACCAATGTCGATATATAAACAGAAAGTCGCTGTCGCGTGCGTTTTTGCGCGTTCATTGGAGACAAACGACTACTTAAATAGCACCATCATTGACGGATTGACGACGAATGCTGGCGAATACGTTTCTGCTCGCATGCATAGGTTTGGTAGGCACACTCGGCAAATGCTTCAACGTAAACATTCGCAAACATTTATCAGAAATGCGCGTTTGGTGGATACCCGGGCTTCAGAATCGTGTCCACTTGAAATTCGTCTATACTTACTGTCTGTAGCTTGTTTTGAAATAACAGTGAAGTCAGATAGTGAATCATGGATGTGCGAAAACATAGGGCTGTTATTATTGCTTACAAAATCGTACAATAAAACAAGAAACAACACAGAAAGATAAATTGCTGAGTCAGGCCATAGATTCAGCGTAGAACAGAATTAGGGGGCATGTTCAACACTTACAAGGGAACTTCAGATTGAAGATGCCCAACAATTTCGTAACTTTACACGTATGAGTGCACTGCAAGTTCAATTTACAATAGAAACAATTAGTCTGGAAATTGCTAACAAAAAATACGAAATTAAGAAAAGCTGTCTACGAACGCACAATGGTGATATCGCGATACCTCCGTACTCGCCACAAGAGGGCATTTCTACCGATCCCGCTCTCTCGCAAGTTCTACCTCAACTACCAATTCTTATATACGAGGTCTGTCCGTAAAGTGTCCGACCTTACGCTATACGAAGAAAAAGAGCTACTCTGGATCATTGGTGATTATGTCTTCTTTAAAGCACTTTCTTTTGGAAGTCACAACCTTTCACCACCACCTGCGTTAATATAAAATGTTTTACTTGTTTTAGTACCATTTAGTAGTCATACTAATTTTTTCTGGAGCGTTGTGTATTTTAAACGCGACTAATATATACAGTTCAGTGTGGTAAAGTTAAATTATGTATATTACTGCTGTATTGGTCATTTAATGCTTGGTGATGAATAATTGAAATCAAATGTTGCATGGAAATCAATACTAAATTGATTATCAATAATCTAGATTGAAATTATAACTTATCATTATTGTAAATACCATTATATCATTTGCAAAATGTGATGTTTTGCCACTTTAAGATAGATTCTCATTGCCTGTGAATACACTAGTAGTTCGGTAAAATTTAAGTGAAAAATGAATTTTCTTAAAGTTTATTTACATCATAGAAAAAACATGTGTTCCTTTTTCTTTTTATGTGTTCATTACAGTTACATATTCATTTTCACATGAAATGAATATCTGTGTAGGTATATGTACACCATGTGCGTGTAATATGCATTTATTAATAATACATAATGCAGAATATTATTTATATCTAAGGTGAGACTTGTAACGTTACAGTATAAAATATTTTCATTATTTTTGGTGAGGTACAAGAATATCAGGGAAAAACCTGTTTGACTATAAGAAGTAAATAATATAAGCCAAATCACTTTTATCCTCAGGGTCACAGTTCACAAAATTTCAAGCAATTAATATCTTAGGTTTCATTGTAATCTGATTGAAAATTTTTGAAATAAGAAATATTTATATTCGGGCACCCTTTTCTTGCCGTAACAACCTTTAAACTTGTTTCTACAGAGAGGCAAAGGAATACGGTTTCTACGATAATTTACAATATCCTTAAACTCAATTTATCATACTTATTCTGACTTTTTCAAAAATAATATAAATTTATCAATTGTGCCCAGTGCACGTAGGTAGTATCGGTAAAAATTCAATCAATAATACAGATAAATATTTTCTTTTCGCTGATGCATTTTCTTTACTTAGAAAAAAATGCATGCTAAAAATGCTACAGGCCAATCGTCTTATGGAAAACTTTCATCCGCATGTAGTTACTGTTACATGTATGCGAAATTTGTGCAACTTTGCATCGACTTCTACGTAACTGGAGATTATAGTTATTATTATGATTATTGTTATTATTACCATTAGCATTATTCATCTTTCAAATACCTGGAGGTAAATGAAACGGGAGAATAGAGAGAAGTGGAATGAGAATTGCGGAAACATGTATACATGTGTGCGTCTCTTTATGGTGCACACACATCTGATAGGGAAGCATAAATGTGTAGTTGTCGCGGAAAAATTTCAACAAGACTTGAGATTACCTTGCCAATTTCGGAGGAAATCAACAAAGACACGCACCCTCCGCGATGTTGATTGCCGGACGTGGATAAATGCCGATAGTATAATATTGATTCATCTTTCGAGGTGAAATGACAATGGGTGGAAGGAAAACGTCTCGTTCAAAGGAGCTTGTTGTCGTGCACCTGTAGATTCCCTTTTACGCCTTCTCATGCGGACAGACCCTTCGAGAAGCTTCGTTGTTTTTAGCTTTCAAATCATACCACACAAAATGGTCTCCTGGTCTTTTCGTTGCTTTGCTTTCTTTCAGCCGTCCATTGTTCCTGCGACATTCTGTATGCTTTTTGTCTGTCCTGGTGGCTGGTTCACCGCCAATTTTTAGCTGAATGTCCGTTTAAAATCGTGCATTTTTATGAATTCCTTTTCAGTCGCGAGGAAATTTTATTTGGTGCATAGATATTTCTTCACGAAAAATTAATAGCCTACAACAATAACATGGAAGTTTGTTGCCACGTGCCAGGATTTAAAGGTGTCTCCTAGTGTTCCAGCTGTTTTGCGCTTCGCTGATATTTCATTGTTTCCACACTGTTCTCTACCGTTTGTGTTGTGCCTCTGTTCTCTATTTTCGACTGTATTCTGTTTCTATAGGTTTTTGAGGCTGTGCGTATTATTACGTTCGCACGAATATAATATTTAGAAATAAATTCTGCCTGTCTATCTATTCCAGGTCTTCCTGATAAACGCCAATTCTCCGCTGTTTTTCTAGGTCGAATTTATTTTCCCCCTTTCCTTATCATAAATGTAGGTACTTCGGCCGTTTTCAATGAATTTAATTCTATTTTATAATTTCAGAAATCCCTGATTATCAATTTAATCTCAAAAAAATAATTTTCAACTTCGAATATAAATTAACCTCATATATCTAAATGTTATATAGGTATGTATATAACATATTCATTTTCTTTTGTACATAATACGCCATGATTTAAAATGTTTCAACATATTTATCGTACAGTACCGACCATCCTACTGGTCAGATTCAAGTGTATATACATATGCACACGTAACATGGACGAAGAATAAAACCAGACGTCAACTCGTCAATCGTGTGGCTGGATCATTAATGTTCTATCTTCTATATACGTACAAATATAAAATAGAATGTCTGTCTGTGTATTTCCTATTAACTTCTAAATCCTTTGACCGATCTGGACCTGCATAGCTATACTCTCTGGGATCCTGCGGAAAGTATAGAGTACCATAAAATCTGGATATCCCGTCTCCTCTCCCTGATTTTATTCCATTGACACTTTGTGATAATTTACGTTCAGTGCAATATTATATAGTAAGTACTACGCAATGAAGTATATGTAAGTGAGCATTGCGTAATAATTAATGAAGGCCACAGTTAATTTTAAAATTTTATATTGTTATTGTTTAATTTTCATATTTCCATAAATGCTGATGTTTTAGATATAAAAATCGCGAGCAACGCTGGATAGTTTAAATTAGTAAGACATAAGATGCGTGCCGTTGTTTAGCAGATGTTATAGTATATCTCATTCGTAGAAAGCGTTAAACAGACGTTGAATGCACCGGTGGTCGATTAGGGTGACTACTTAGTCACGTTTATTTCAATGCTATGCGGAAACAGACATTGCATTGGTTATAATAATTTGTCCTTGATGCTCTAAGTGGCGCAAGGTTTTAAAATGTGGCCTTTCATGTTGGTCAGGCCATTTCCGAGGGAAATGCTTTTGCCAGTAAAATTTTGTTCAAAGCGATCAAAGCGAATTTCAAGTTTAATTTGTTGTCAAAGAAAACATTCAATGACCCCCGGGCAATACTTTCATTGTTTCCGACAAAATATCAACGTGGAAACATGTTGAAGTCATGAACAAGGGAGAAATCCTTGGGCGTAATAACAAGCCGGCACAAAACAGCTGACATGTTGCATATTATATTGTAACATTATATAGGGTTCTCTATTTATCTCTACCACTTAAAATATTTTCGTTATCTTTAAGAATGGACTAAAACGCCTTCGGGTGGGAAGTACATACTATTCTGATAGATAGAATATCTTTATGAAGGTTACTGAATCGATAAATTCGACAAGTGGATAAGTCCGATTTTTGGGGAAATTCACTTTTTTGCATTTTCCGCTTCTTTTGGACTTGGTTCGTCGTTTCCTTCGGTGTTTAGATCATTTCAACGACGGTCAAGTCACGGCAAACTCAAAACCGTTGGCACGGTCGCGCTGCGCTTGAACTTTCTGTAGTGCAAACGACTCTGGTGGAGCTCGGCGCGACCGCTAATTACCAGTACCTAGTTTTCAAACCGCTTCAACAACAAAACCTGAGTCACACGCATCGACCTTTCTCGCACCAACGCAAACCATCGTTCAGAAAGCTTGGCTTTCCGCGAGTCCCGCTAACCATCTCGGTCTAAACTGCACGACATTGTTTTATATTTGGTGCTGTCCTTCGTTACCGTTGTTTCGGTCTTGTGAGTTCTGTATGTTTCGTTGTGGTTCTGCGTTCTAAAATGACACCTTAGCGGCCGAATAAAAATACATTCTACAAACCGCTCGACTTTATCACTTCCCCGGCCACTTCAACCTGCGAATTCGGAAATGCTTTCGCTTTGCGTTAAACGTTCGGACAAATCTTCGGGCTCTAAAGAGGCCAAAGGGTAACTGATTGTGAGTTCATTCATTTCAAGGATTTTTATGAAGCTCTAACGGGTTGGCCTGCAACATAATGTGGAGAATGTCCAGAACAGGACTTCTGACACTGATTCTATCCTTCATTTTATCCAAGTTCTTATGGGATTTCATTGAAAACTAAGCTCGGGGTCAGATATATTGGCCAGTGAATTCGTTTTCGCGAACAGCGATCGAGGAGAAATCAGCCACCACCATTTGACGATCGTGGATTTGTCAGTTGGAGTTGCGTGGCTCCCGAAGGGTGGGGTAACGGAAACGTTGCTTGGGTTCACCGGAATGTAGCCGTGTGGCTGTTATATATTCTTAGCGTAATAGTTGTTACGAAGCTATGCGTAGACTAATATGAGATGGAGGTATCGAGAAAGAATCAATGTTCTGACCAATAAAATTCCTGAATTTTTTCGGAGCTAACGTACACCTATTCTAATGTGCGTATTTCTACGCTAACAGCTCGGTTTTACCTACACGCCAGAAGCTTGGCACCATCCCCACCACTTCTGGCTCACTCTTGTTCTGCGAAGATGGAGAATACCCCTCACTAGATTAGAGAATAGATTGTGGTGGGAGAATACCCCTCACGAAACTCACCGGCCAATATATCTGGCCCCGACCTTAGATAGGTCTTTAATCTAGAATTTGTTAGTTGCAGACGAACCGGTGTCTGGCTAACACCGGAAGCCGCTATGCTAAGAGGTTGGGTGGCGTGGACGAACCGGTGCACAGTGGTCCCAAATCGCCAAAAGCTGCCTAAAAACTCAAAAATGAATTTTTCGTTTGGGGCATTTCAATTGTTGGGTTGGGTACTTTGATAATGTGCCTATGGAAGAGTCGAAGAGCATAGGGTCTAACTTTTATACCTGAGAAACAGTCACAGCCCAAACTTCGCTTTCGAATGTCACGCTGTTCTCGTGCATGTGAGTACGGTATCAAACGGCAAAGTGAAAAGGGCATAACGTCAGGAAAACTAACTTAATTTCGATTCTGCAAAATGAATGCTGTTCCTGGAAGTCATTAGAATATTTATTAGTACTAGTATATCTAAAATTGTTCGAGGTTACGCTGTACGATTATAAAATGTATTATAAGAAATATAAGGTAAAATTGTATGCACAAATACTAAAGATGTAGACTAAAAGTTGTATATTCCACAATATCACGCTAAAATTCTTCTTCAGGCTTGTAGTTGATACTTTTATCTTAGAATTTTTGTAAAAATTGGCTGCCACTGTGCGCCACCCTGATCGTACGGCCATTTTGTATGATGCAGGGTAGTGACGCTATTACTTAGTTTCCAGTGTGTTTCCTCAAAAACTGTGGAAAATACGAGACAAATTTTCAAATAAATGTTGTATGATTTTGGGGGATCTTATTATTAGTTCCAATGATTTTTTTAAGTTGATGCATAGAGGTCATATGAAAGTCACATTTGCTTTTTTTTAACATGAAATCATATATTTTTTAATGAAACCGCTTGATCCGACTCACCATTTCCTACAAAAAAGTGGTATTAATTAAGTTAAATTTTTGTCTTTCAGCCTCAAAATGGGGTTATATGTGTTGTGTGTTTGCGTATTTCTGGAAGTCTTTCTTTTTGGTTTGTCTTCTTCCCTCATCTTAGGTTTTCTTTATTCCCCTTTTCCAGAATTATACGCATCCACTCCGCTACTACTTCTTCTTCTCCCTTTAATATCCCTCTTATCATTAAATTTTCCCTTTTTAGCTCCTCGCAGTCTTGTTGCAAGTGTCCCAGCGTCTCTCTTGCCCCTTTACATGGTCTGCAGACTGTATCCTTTTTTTCCATACAGTACTTAGTCCCCGTTCTTCGTTCCCACATCTGAACCTAGCCATCATGCTTTGGTCTCTGCCTCTACAGTTTCCATTTAGATAATTTGCTTTCTGATTATCCCTCATTTCTGTGTAATCCTATCCTATATAATAAGAAGCTTAAGTTGATGTTCGTTTGTTAGCAAAATCCGTCCAGAGGCGTTTTTCGTACTTCCCGATGACCTACAAGGTTCAGATTCAGGATGAAGTTTCCTCGGCACCCGAAGATGCCGTAAAAAATCCAAAACCTGGAAAATTCGATAATGGGTAGTACCTGTGTCCTAAAACAGGTATTATGTAGAATGTAGTTGCCGCTACTGTATTGTATGTAGGCCCGCGCGCGGGTCGAGCTCGAGCTGAAAGACGAAGCTAGACAAAGTATTATGCTTTCTCCCTTTTGTAGCCAATTAGACAGGTACCCATCTGGTACCCAAAACTTGTAAAATTTGGTACTTCGCGGGGAAAATTGTTTCTAAGGGGGGTTTCCAAAAAAATGAGATTATACCTTAGATGTCTTATTATACATACAGGGTAGCAATGCCTGGCGAAGACAGGCTAAAAACTAATATACATTATATCTACCTCCTAGTGTTTTGTCGCATTGCCATTGAACCTGCTCTGTGCTGTCGCTTTGTGCTAGTTCCTCAGCAAAATCTTTTCCTCCCTCTCTTTCTATTTCCTTTTCTTGGATATGCATCACTTTTCGCCTATAATATGAGTCTCTCTCTTTCCTCCCATTCCGACTGTTTCCCTTCTTCCTTCGCGTCTATTTGTCTCCAGCATGCTTGTACTATTTTATTCAGCCGTTTCGTTTTCTCCTCATATTTTATTGCCCTTTCCTCCACTTCTATCCTTACTTTGTCTGTTTCTGTTTCCTCCAAAATTAAATATGCTGTAGGCGTTCAGTTGGGAGGCGGCTTATCGTGCAGGTTTTGAGCAGATAGTTGTCGCTCCGTTAGTTGGGTTGTGTTTAGAGTATGTTCACTTGGAAAAGAAGAAGAGTCGTCGGTTCTGGGTAGCTTAGTGGTTAAAGCAGTCGCCCGGGAAGCGGAAGATCCCCTGTTCGATTCCCTTTCCAGGCACCCGATCGGTCGACTCTTTTTCTCCAAAGTGAACGTACTCTAAACACAACCCAACTGGCAGAGCGCCACCTATCTGTCCAAACCTGTAGGATAAGCCGTTTTCCAACTAATAACAGCTTACAATGCTAATGTATGGAAGTCAAAAACCTAAAGTCCACCGTGTTGTATTTCTTCTGTATTTTCCTTATTTTGCTGCTTCCATGCATTTCCAAATTTCTAACGCGTACAGCAAAATATTATTAACTATACTTCCGAATATTCTCATCCTTCTCTCAAAATTGTTCTTGAACTTTCTTTATCCTATTTCGCATATCTGCGCCATTGCTATTTTATTGGGGATTCGTATTCTTTTCATCCTTTCTTTATTTATATATTCCCATACTTGAGTTTCTCCAATTAAGGCAGTGCTGTGCCAGATCGAGCACGCGTGCTCTCGGGTTTCCACTCTCGTCTGCGTTGTCAGGGATACCGTGAGACGCTAACCGCGCAGACGCTAGCCCCGCTAGCCCATCACGGCAGCCTTCGTAGCGTCGCGCGGCCTCCTTAACAACGGAAGACACGCTGCGCGAAAGAAAAATTGGAAGGGGAAGTAGGCGCGTGAGGGGCCCCTACGCTGGACAGCGCTGCTTTAAGGGCACTAGGCAGTCAAATCGCTTGAAAAGCAAGTATTTTTAGGGAATTAATTACAAGGAGACGAAAACAAACACTTTCCTCGCTTTTATGAATTCTTCTTCTATTTACTTTTCGGCCCTTAACCTTTTCTGCTCCCCCACTTCCTCCGTTTCCTCTTAACACGTTGAGCGCAGAGCCGGTTTTGCTCTGCTTCAGTCGGCACACAGCGGCGATAACTCCGCGAGGTGTTCGGTTAAAATGTGTAAACAGAAGATAACACATACATCGCGGTGACGATTTTGTTTCACTGCCGTTTGGGCTATGAGAATGTTGCAGCCAATGCAGATGTATATAAAATATAATATTTATGATGAAAATAAAGGGCGCGGTAAATTTAAATTTTTTAACATAAAGTGTGCATCAAAAACAAAATAATGACATTACTAACCAGAATTTTTATTTCGGTTACAGTAGCCACTCGGTATAAGCCCGTCGAACGGGGCTGGCGGCTGTTCCGTGCGGCCAATGGCGCGAGTGAGAAAACCCAAGAGCGAGCGAGAGGAAACGAAAGAGTCCCTCGCTCGTTCTCGAGTTCTCTCATTCTCATCCGAAGGATTCCAAGAAATGGTGGGGATAGTCGCCGGGCGTACAACGCATGGTAGAAACGGGCTTATAACGAGTGCCTACGGTATACCGTTTTCACTTCTGCAACAGGATTAAGAATTTCGTTTCGATTCTGTTTCGTTTCGGAAAAATATTTCGTTCTGTTCGTTTATTTTGTTTCCGTTCCTGTTAATTAATCTGGATAATTAATACTATAACCCTAGTGCTAAGAACATGAAAAATATAGGTATTGCGAGCGTAGCACTGAGCACAAAACTGTTTCAATTAATACAACGTTTTTATTTATTGTCTTAAGAAGGTGTAATTTAAATAAATCTTTTAAAATATACTGAAAGTTTGCTGAAGTAAATCTTTATGATCTTCACGATAATGAGATTTCTAAAATTTACAATTAATAATTTATACAAGATCATAATTATTGCCAAGTTCCGACCATTTAGGACTGAAAGTTTAAATGAACACAGAGTTGGACGAACTTTTTCTCATTTAAAGGATAAACTTGTGTGGTCGCGGTGTCTCAAGTCGTTAAAGCCTTAAAATTCCTCTTTGCGGAGATATTAATCGCCTACGAGCATACATACATATACACAGTAACAAGAGAGCCGAGGGTAAGCTGCTAATTCCTAAGGAAGTCGTTTTATATGAACGCAATGCGCCCGTTGAATTTTTCCCCTGTGAAATATCGCGAGCATGCTTACACGCGTACACAACCCTCACGATCTACAGGCACGCGAATACAACGTGAAAACTCCACATTGCTACATGCACCAGAAACATTAGAACTTCATTAAAACTCGATATCCTTTAAAATAAAATTTATACCGCATATAGAAATATGCGACTACTTATAGTTTCGAAAAAAGCATATAACATAAATTGTACGAACGACAAATAAATTCATATATAACGAATAAATTGTAAATTCATATATACTGAATAAATTTTAAATTCATATATAACGAAAAAACCAAATGTAATTTGGTAATCCAAATGTTACGGGATTATTAGTGTTGAAGGTGCAACGAATTCTAGGCATGCATATTCGATTTAATTTTGTGTAAGTATTCATTTTATCTGCAGTTGTACCATCTGTACTGTTACATTCTATCAATTCTTTATCAGGTATACGCATAGGTACTCGACTAGTCTTCAATATCCATTTCCTCGAAAATAAAGCCTCGTTTAATACCATTCTGTTCCATGTTTTCGATCTATTTGTACACGAAGAACCTCTTTCCATTTGTACTACGAATTCCATTCTGCTCTGTATACACTTTTATACGTTTTGTAAAGCTTCGTCAACTTTAACAAATTACACGATGAAGTTCATTTCAAAATTTGAAGTTAATATTTGCCATGGTTTTGGAAACTAGGACGCCCACCCTTGGTAAAATAGTCATGTGGAAAACCAGCTTCAAAGCTGGAGAACAGGATTTTCTGTTGCTAGACTATTCCTAGAGTTACAATTAACCTGCTATTCCTGGTCCATAACGTGCATGCTCTTTTATACGCTGCTGTTTTTTTCAACTAATTTTTCTTAAACTTGACATCTTTCGTTGCTTTCCTTATGTGTCGCAAATCCTTCTTTTCGCTATCCTTCTGTTTGTCAGATACTCTTCTGCAACGCATTATTAATACGTTCTCCAAAATCGGGATGTAGAACATACAGCTATCAATAAATATTGCTTCTGCTGTCTATAGGTTTACTTCAAAAGGTTTTACGCCGTTGAATGCGTTCCAAAGCAAGCTTGCATATTTTATTATTTAGACCCTTATTACCTCTTTGCAAGCATCTTATCACACATTTCTCTGGTAGTTTATCTTTAGTGAAATTTTCAATAGGTTTTATAACCTGCTCAACCTCCAAAGGCAGTTCAGGTTTGTAAATATACGAGCGCAGCGTGCAGCCAAAATTCTCGTGCATTACATTTCTTCTTGTAGCTTGTTCATTCCTTTAAATTTTCGGACGTAGTGAATGCAAACTTATATACGTTGTTTACTTCCAAAAAGTAACAAGGAAATATACTCCAAAAAATTTTCTTTGGAGTTTTGGATAACCGTATAACATGGCACCATCCGTAATTATAATATTTTACGTTATGTAAATGTATTAATCATATACGTGTATATTAATGCTTATAATATCAGTGAAACGTAACAAATACGTAGCTGTTTTGAATATGATTCACACAGATTTGTCATAATCACGCCGATTCCCGTGTGTTTCAAAATAACGAAACACGCATCAGACCATAGACTTATGCATCAGACGCCGCGTATCATCCTTTGTTTTTCTCGTCGTCAGCGAAATCCCACGCGAAATTCACTCACTACTACTAAAAATGCATAGATTTTGTTGTGCCCTGCGTAATGGCTGGTACGGGATCCGGCGTTATCGTGGATTCGGGAGTGATTAAAACATGAGAATCCACCGGGTGGACTAAGACCAAGTCTTTTATTCCAAACCAACTAAACTAGACAGAGAGATACAAGTAGGTTTTTGCCGTGTTGTCCGGTCGAGAATCGGATCTCGAGTCTCTCGATTCGCGGAGTCAAATCGGTTTTGTTTCGCTACCAGGCATTGTGTCGCCGCTTCGCGTTACCATATATGGTTACGACGAAGCGTTTGCATTTTGCTGATTTCGTAAAGTTGCAGTTAGCTCGCGAACGTCTTAGCTTAGGAACGTCTCGAATGTTCTCGAATAATGAATTATATGTGCTTGGGTATTGCCTGGGCGCAACAACATGAGTTTTAATCTTGTATTATTATTTTTTTTCATGTCAACCATTATGCAGGGTGTTTATAAATATGTGGGACAATTTTACAGGATGGGGTTTATTCATCAAGATAATAACACAAGTTGGTTTACGAAAATGTTCTATAAGGCTTAGTTTTGAAGTTATAAGCATTTCTATATTTCATGAAACACGAGTCCGAAACAGCTATTAAAGTGACATTTAACGAAGCCCAGCTGTGTTTCTGCAAATCGATATATTGATTATCATTTCGCTTTTCTTTTTTAAAAGGCGCGAAGGAAAGGATATGAATGAAAATATAGTATATTAGGCCAACTGACGATCGCGCCAGTCTGCCGGTTGCCCTTTAATAGATGTTTCAGGACGGTATTTTACGCTATATAAAAATGCTTATAACTGCAAAACTAACTAAGCATTATTGGACATATACCGATGTGCCAACTTTTCTTATTATCTTGATGAGTAGAACCGACCCTGAAATATTATCCCACGTATTGATAAACACCCTATATAATAAATAAGTTTATATCCACCAGTGCATTATTAATCATTTGAAAAGTAACCAGATCAACTACACATAATTATTCAACAGCTTTCATATCAAGTTTTAATCCTCTTATACTGCAAAATACAGTTCTCAATGAAGTGGTACTAATACATGCCTGGTAAGACAAGCTTGATATGCATATAGGATGATCCAAATGGAATCTGTATCCGCCAAACTGAGGTTAACAGTGTAAAAAATACGTGCAACTGATATTGTCGTCAACTCGTTATAAGAATCCCCATTTGTACCTATGGGCGAATTCCACTTACGCCCAAATGGCCCGTGATTGTCATTAAGCTAGGTTTTCCTGTACGCGTCAAAACGCAACGTCGAGAATTTCAAAGTCAATTTTCTCGAAAATGAAGCGCGATATGGAAAAAAGTTACTCTTTCTTTTTGATTTATAATAAGTAAATAAGTCGAGAAAAAGGAATAAAATTTTTTGTTATCCCGCTTCATTTTCGAGAAAATCGACTTTGAAATTCTTGTCGATGTGTCCAGTCGCGTGCGGGAAAACCTAGCTTAATGAAAATCACAGGCGATTTGGACGTAAGTGGAATTCGCCCTATGTGTGCTGGTCGGCACTAACCGCTACGTCCGGTAGGGCTTACAAGGGAATACCGCGAACCGGCACTCATCGATTGGAACGCAACTTTGTGAGTTTATGTAGTGACTCAAGCCAAGAACAACGGTGTGTTTTGTTCGGGCCCTATCACCTTTTAAGGGAGTGAAAACTAACCTCAAAGTCAAATAAGCGCTTCCACTTTTCGCGGTGTTCCCTTGTAAGTCCCTTATTAAAACTGGAAAGTTCATTTGTACTATAAAATTCGTTATAGGCAATTTAAGAAAACCATTTTTAATGGCATTTCCATAATAAAAATTCTGGAAAGGCGTTCATGCTTTTGTACAATAAAAATATTTTCATTATCGTTTCCCGCTAGTTTACAGAATATGTCATAGTCTTTTGGTTAACTTCAATGTCATTAGTAGCAAGTAACGAGACAGTTGTTTTCATGAGAAAAATTTCCTCCATAAGCAAGAAAAATTATTCTATTTATCAGCAACTGAAGTACCACCAGTATTTTCAAATTGTCGCTTGTAAATAAGTATAGTATAGTCATATGAATACGGATCACAGCTTACATGATTTCAGAATTATATATGCACTTACATGTACGTTTAGAGATGCAGCCTACTAGAAACTACCATGCCAATTCTGAAGGTAATCGGTTAGATAGGAAGTCCTTTCATAATCTCGAGTACGAGGCTTTAGTGGCTCCAATAACGCACATGAAACCATTATGACAAGACCTAGTCTAAAGTTTGAGCCACCGGTTTAGGCCTGTCAGGGTCACTTCTCCGATTACAATTCAGGTCAGCCATGATCCCATCTTCTTCGGTCTCGTACAGATGTATACATATGTAGGGGATACTTGGACAAAACCGGGTACCTGGGTAAAACCGGGGCGTGGTATTATTTTTTAAACAGCTTTAAATTTTCTCGCGTCGTTGCAGCGACATATTCTCGAGATCTGCATTATTTCGTACGGGGAAAAACTGCACGGTGTAAAACCGGGTGCCCGGTTTTGGATTAAATGTGTATAACAATGAAACAAAAAAGGGGAAGTTATCAAAATTAAAACTAAATCTTAATAAAGGACTGCAACTAAAAAGAAAAAAAAACACAAAATTAAACAAAATACCGAAGGATAATGATATGTGGTGATGGAAACGGTGAAGACATTTGCATTTATGTCCAAGAATCATATGGTTCATCGAATTTGAATGAAGGTTGGGTGCATTTTACAGCTTGTTCTAACTGGTTGGGGGGGGGGGGGGGGGCTGAAGAATTGGATGAGTTTCTATTTTACTTAATACTGTCAAGGTTATGAAATTTAATTCTTAACGTCCCGATTTTACCCCGGTCTCCCCTATGCTAGGTACTTCGACGCTTTTCACACATACATGCCAGACATATGGGTGACTAGTTTCAAACTCGCAAGCATATCGCGTTCTTCCTATCGCTAACTGCTAATTTCCCATTACCCTTTTACTCGTATATTTACATGATTTTGCATTTTCCTCATAACTGATCTCTCATTAGTACATTGTTCGTTTCCCCTCCGTGTCTTTTTTTTTACTGTTCCCTTTGTTGATTTCTCATTGACTACCTTTGTTCCACGCAAACGGCCAGCTTGCCTTTCTGTTCGAAATTTCTCAAACCCGTTTAATTTTTAAAATTTTCAATAAAATTATACAATATTGATATCGTTGAAGTCGATTTATTGTGCTTTACTAATAGCATTAAAAACATGCCGGTTTCATTTTAAAAACCGTGTGATTCTAAAATTTCAAAAACTCTATCAATGTATAGCACCTTCTATAATATAAGATTTAAACCAAACCACTTCTGCCTTGGTATTGGAAGTGAAGAGACATGGAGGACAGGGCACAGAGGTGGGCAAATGCAGGGAGGATTACCTTCGGTGGTCTTGACAAGCCTAACCGGTAGACCCAGAATCGTGGGACGTGGGTCAAATGCTTACCCTCACCATGACCTGCCGTCTTCCCCTATTTTACTCCCATTGCACTGCACATAAGCATATTATTGGTGCAATAACTCACACAGAAAACATACTTGATTTACCTTAAAACACTTTATTAGACGGAGCTATACATTTAGCTGGATTTAACATTTCTAAGTGCGCACACACCCGGTGAAGCCACAGGTACGAAGGGACCCAAAAAACAGTATGCGCAACCTAGAAACAAATGCAACGGTTGGCAGCACATTCTCGTGAAGGATTGAAAAAAAGTTATTCTTATACACATCCCTACTCCTGTCCGTGAGCGCTGCCAGTTCGGCTCTTTTCGCCAACAATCCACGTTGCCGAAACCGAATGTATGAGTCGCAATCAGGAGATCGGGAGTTCCAATCCCAATGCGGCGGTTTTACTTTGTTTTTTAATTATTCTTCAATTTCTCTTTACGACGAAGTTGGGCATAATCTTTATCTAAATAAATATGTCAAATAACGAATAAAAGATAAAAAAAATTACTCTATAAATGTTACTGTAAACTTATGTTTGTTCGTTGAAAACAAAAATAATTCCACCGATAAGCCACTAAATTCTTAAAAATGCAAAAATTTCATACACAAATCTTGTAACATTTATATTTTATCCTATATAGGTAATTGTAATTATGATTATGATTTTAATTATGTTTATTTCGGTTTATAGTGGCTAACATCGTACGTCAACCAGCTGCATCGGTTTTTGGTAATGCGAATTGTATCATTAATAGAAAAAATCAAACTTTGAAAACACTTTGCAAATTAATCATTTTCAAGTTTTTATTCTACTGTGAAATTAGAAAGTGAAACTAGAGAATAATTTAAAAAAAAAAGAAGGTAAAACCACCGCACTAGAATTTGAACTCTCGACCTCCTGATTGCGACTCATTCACTCGGGTTTCGACAACATGAATTGATGGCGAAAAGAGCCGAACGGGCAGCGCACACAGGTAGGAGTAGAGACATGCTTGTGTGCAGTGCGTTGGGAACCAGGAGGGGGGCGACGGTAGGTCATAGTGGGGGCAAGCATTTGTTCCACGTCCCACGATTCTGGCGTCAATGGGTAGCCCGACTTTAGTGCATCCTGCCTTCGAATCAGTGAATATTGCACCGCGTGTGCTCATTGCATTTACACGATATATACAGTGAATTTATAAATGCATGCAACTGTGAATCTACATACTAAAACTAGTTAGCAATGTTACGTCAACACACATCGTATACATGTACAGTTTTCGCAAGCAAAACTGAACAGGCCGGGAAAGAAAGAAATCTGTGGACTGTCTTCACCTACTACAGGGTGCCCCCAGAATTGGGGGACCGTTCGTAATATGCAACATCCTGATGAAAAAAGACTTCGAAATTCTTCCTTTACCATTTTAGAATCCGAGGCTTCGTTCTCGAGATATTAAGGCCCGTTTCACACATACACGGCATCTATTTATGCGGCACCGTTTTCACGGTAAAAGGGCGAAGATCGCATAAAGTCTTTCACACGTACTGTCGCCGTCCAGACGCAGGCCTGCCGGCATGATGTCGTCGTGCCTCCCCTCTACAAAGCACGGAGACCGTGGCTGTTTAAAGTTTAAACAGCAGAAATGTTATCACTTTTATGACGATTTCACACTTTCTGTGTATAGTTGCCCCGTGTGTTTCTTTTTATACTGTGGATGTACTTAAAAATCATTAATTGTTTGAGTATAATGATACAGTTTCTCTATACAAAATGGTAAGTGTTGACGTATTTAGATACAGACGTTTGGATGTCTTTAGTCGAGGAAAGGCCAATTATATAGAACAAGATATTAGAATCATAAAAAGGCAGAAACGGATCGGAAAAAAGCTTGGAAAAAAATTTGTTTAGAATTCAAAAATGACTTTGAGTAATTAGAAGACGCTGAAAAGAACGATTTGGGTAAGCTTTATTCTATATTTTTTAATCAAATATACAGGCTTAGTTAATTAAAACCTGAAAGTATAATACATACACTAATACATAGGTATCGGGTGACCCACTAAATTCTATTACTCCTTTCTTTAATTCATCTATAGAGAAACATCATTGCTATAATGCATTCACGCTCCATGTTGAAGAAGAACTAACCCGAAAACCCGTGTGCGAATTGTGAATGTGTGATATTTATGCGTCAAGACATGATGCCGTGTATGTGTGAAACGGGCCTAACTTCGGTGTACGCGTACTCGGTTAAAATTCTAAGTCAATTTTTTCAAAAACGAATTGCGATATTAAAAAACGGTATTCTATATTTGCATCTTATTTTGACCTGTAGAATCACACCCCTAAAAGATTTGTCACCTGCAGCGAAACACTCTGCATATATATACATATATAGTATGTACTTATATGTATGTAGGTATATATAATTTGTCTTATTCAAATTCTTATGCAATTTGTCTTTAATATTTGCACCTTTAATGACACTATGCATTAATATCACCTTAAGGCACAGTTAAACATGTGCAATGCGCGCTACAGAACACCATTACAAGGGTCGATTTTTATGGTTCGGCGCGCAACGTAGGACCACGTACCTTAGGAAATTTCGAGTGTTCGCCGCGCAATGCGCGCTGTTGCACATGTTTAACTCTACCTTTAGTTGTAAGTAGAAATCAAACGATGTAATGTCTGACGATTTTAGAAGCCGAGTTATTGCACCAATATGATCAATCCACACACAGCTTCTAGAATAATAAAAGACTAACAATTTGTAAAAGTTTGTTGCATTATTTAAATTAGACCACCATCAAATGTTGAGGATTATTATAGGGTGTAGCTGAAAGTACAAGGTAGTAATAGGCAAACACACCAGTCAATTCGTACGCATTTGTGTACCCAACAAAACAATTCTTTCGAAATGATAAGTCCTACAAACCAATTTTATTCCCAAGCAACATTTTCAACTGATTTCTCTACATAGAATCAATTCTTTTTCTATTATACCGCAATTACACCCACCTAGAATGAGGGATGCCGTATTCTCTCGAAATGGTATCACGAGTCGGGGCCAGCGACGAATCTTTATCGTGACTTGGACACGATTCTGAGGCCGATCGCTCGTCTCATCGTCAGGAACTAGTGGGGAGTAGTAAATAATCTTCATCGTGAGGTGGAAAGCGGTAGTACTATTTCGAGAGAATACTGTATGTGCTTATAACTGTACAAAGACGAATACAGTTATGTCTATCGATAGCAAATGTAGTTCTAATATAGCTAATGCACTGTAATAGCTGATGCATCTGCATTATCTTTGCAAGACAAGGATAATTTAAATTCTAGGGCGCAAAAAGATGGACAGAGGCGCGAAAAGAAATGGTGGCGTGAAAGGGTGCGACGAAAACAAGAAATAAGAAGGAACGAGTCAGAAGAAACAGAACTGACCGGATGAGAAATGGAGCTTGAAAGGAGAGATGTAAAAGAAAAGAACAATCAGCGGAAGAAAGTAGTTGCTCGACTAAGCTTTCTCTCCTCACTGGATAGCGACCAACGTTTAAACGGGAAAGAGAAGCAACGATAATGCTTCCAGCGGTTACGAGTGCAACAGGGGAAATCCTGTGTACAGGGTGATCGAAATACCAACAGTCGAACAAAATAAAAAGTTCGATTACGTGTAAATTGAGAATAACTGTGTAGAGTATGTAGACCATAAATCACACACGTCCCACATGACTGGATACGAGGCTCGTATAACGAATTTTCTGTGTATTAGGATCCGTTAGTTTGCATGAAGTTCATACGTATTGAGAGCACTTTTAAAAGGCATATGGACTTTTTGAGTTTAATAAAACTAACACTGTCGAAAGCTACCGGTCTGAAATTTCGGGAAAAAATGTTGTCGAGCAATATAAGGATAAAAAATATCAAAGTGGAAGTTTTTGCATAACTGCTTGATCTGTGTTTATACGTAACTTATTCACGTTGCAGCGTAAATGACCATTAAACTGAAAACGAAGTTACGTAAAACGATAAAAAATTGCTGCTGTATTAGGTAACCCACAAACGTAGACGTTTTTTTCTTAAATATACTACTAGTAAAATGGATATAAAAATAAAGAATAATGATACTTAATCATGGTTAATTAAGCTGTAACGTATATAGACAAGTTGGTCAAGACGAATCATATCCAATTAATATTAAGAGACAGAGGTGGTAACATGAAACAGACTGTTATTTCCGAAACTAAATACGTTTGGCATCTATCCGCATCAGTAGTAGTTATAACCATTTGATTCCCCTGTTGCTTATTTGTCATACTGGCGTCTGTATCATTAATTGTTTACGGTCGTGACAGCAGCTTTTACATTTCAGACATCAAAACTTTTCATAATTTTAAAAAATGATTTAACTATCTTTATTGCTGAATATAAAACACTATATATACTGTATTGAATATTAATGAGATTAAAGTTCAAAATGGTAGGAACAGTTTCTTAAAAATATTTTCTCTTCGTCGAGGGTTATTGGATCATTTCGAAAATGACATTGGTAACATGGAACACCACGTTCTAGACGTTCGAGACATTAAAATCTGAGGAACTTTGAGTTCAATGCGAAATATGTCAGGATTAGGCTCATATTTTGTGCAGTGGTTGTGAAACTGAACACTTCATTTGCGACTTCTGTTCATGAAGGATATGAATACGATTTGAATTTTGTTTTTCCTCTTCACTTATAAAGTGTGTTTTGCATTTTCATTTCTAAAATCATTTTTTTCTTTCACACTTGAAGAACAAAGATTGTTTAAATAATAAGAAGCTTATTGTAATGAAGAATAAAATGTTTATATCTGCTTCTCATTCACATTTTGCACTGTGTTAAAACAAATTGTTGTACTTCTTCAACGATTTTATTTTGCATCGTAGGGACTAATAATACATGGTAAGAGATACGTTGGCTAACACTACTGATGATTGTTGATGCAATAGATACTACTTAAATATTAAAACTTATTACTTTCTCTAAAACAAAAAGGTGGTCCATATTATAACCTCTTCCCCTATTAATATAATTTCTTCTAGACCAGGGGTGACGAACTGGCGGCTCGTTCTCTGCCTGGTCTGCTCCGCTGACAATAAGCCGTAGGAGTACGACCTCCTCCATACCCATTTGTCTCCTACACTCTCTACTAGCGGCTCGCGAGCCGCATGAAGCTCTCGCTCCTACATAACTGTACATAACTCCATGAAAAACCTAATCCCTGAGCACCAATTTGGCTTTAGAGAAAAACACTCAACCATACAACAACGTCTGGAACAAAGGGATTTTACACAAGTTAAAAGGAAACATTCCAAACCGTTATTATCTACTGAAACCATACCTCTCTGATAGATTCTTCCGGGTGAAACAAAATAATTCTCTCTTAAACTATTGTCCGACAAAATCAGGTCAAAGTAGGATACCGTCAAAGTAGTGTCTTAGGATCATACCTGTATCTCATATACACAGCTGACATTCCAGTTTCACAAGAGACTATCATTGCAACGTTTGCAGACGACACTGCCATAGTCTCTCCGCACAAAAATCCGGTCACAACCTCAGAAAATCTTTACCGCCTAAACTACCTGCAATCATGGCTCAGGAAATGGGGGAACAAAATCAACAGCGGCAAATCCACCCAGATCACATTTACTTTAAGCAATGGTACTTGCCCTTGTGTAACAATAAATAAGCTAGACCAAAAACTAACTTGGAATGCCCACATTAAGGCTAAAAAGGCACAGCTGGCATTAAAAATATGATACAACAAATGAATTGAGGCATTGGAAGCAAAACGGACTAACCCACATCAGAAAAAAATTAATTTTTCCTACTTTATGTGATTAGTACAGCTCATTGGAATACATTATTGCTACCAAGTTAATTTCGCAAAAAATGTGGGTTAGCCGGTTAATAGGAAGAAAATCACAGCTCAGAATTGAAAACAAAGTATTGTTATACAAGACAATAATAGTTCGAATCTAGACATATGAATCCAATAGAAAAATCCTGCAGACATTTCAATCAAAAGCTCTCCGACTACAAATACACCGTGGTATGCCTTAAAGAAAACTCTACACAATGATCTAAGTGTGTGTATCTCCGGTTAAAGACTCAAAAAGACCAGACCAGAAGACCTCTTTGGATAAGCTCGATTAAACCATCGATGGATAGTTTCCGACTCCAGCCACATAACATCCAACACATTTACTCATTACTCTCATTAAAATATTGTAGAGTAGATTGTAAATATGCATATTGCTGATATTGGGAGAACCGGCTGACTGAGAGTGGGGCTCGTACGGTTCCCGGCGAAGTTCGTCGGCCCTGTTCTAGTCTAGTAGAAATTGATAAACTTATTTTGCTAAGTAAAGTAATACGAACATAGGAACAAGAGGCAGTCGCAAATTTAATAAAAACACCTGTTATCGGGTAAGCGCCAGAAGACTGAAAATAATGTACAAGCCAGAAAGTTAGTCGAAGCGAATTTCCAAAAAAAGGTCAGAGTACGATTTTCTATACAAAGGTTGGCTTGTGGTTAAACGTAACTCGGCATAAGCTGCAGTTGAGTGGACGGCTCGTATATACGCTGAAAATAAGAGTTTCTGCAGTTGCTGGTCTGGTACATACAGGTTCAACCTATAAATAACTTTGACTGTACTAAATAGCATGTTCGTCAAACGCCATTCTTCTAACTTTTTCAACAAAACCGTAGTTGTCAGAAATATTTGCTGCTTCTGGTTCGGCCATGGCACACTTGCCGCAAAATACTTCCAAGAGGAAGGATCGCTTTTATCCTTTTTCTTTCACGAAAGCGATGAAGGAGGAGGTTCGTTTATCAGCACGCGAAAGTCTTATTAATATTCGTGAGCTCACGATTCAGAATCGACGATCGCGAGTATTTCTTCCCTTCCAATTGACAGTGCGAGAAATGGAATTTATTAAGTCTGCAGAATATTCCTCTTCGTGTTCATTATAGCTCAACTGTTATATAACGATAATTGCTCTTCGAATTCTTTTTAACGATCGCGAAGTAGAAGTAATCGAGGGAGTGAAACAGTCACCCAGTATAACTACAGAAATTGGATGTGACATTCAGGCGACTCTCTACGTTCGCAGAAACTTTCAAGATTTGTCCAGTCCCTGATCAGGACTGCAATTACAATTAATGTTTCAACTGAATGAAGAAACCGATAAAGTAAAACGCACAATAAACGTCACTTATAAAAGGTGTTTTATGATCCTTTGCATTCTCAGTTGTACCGCACTAAATAGTTACTTTTATTGGTACATCAGTCACTGTGAATGATGTCATATACATTAGGGGAGAGTTTCCAACATCGTACTGGTCACCTAAATCGTAACTCATCAATTTCTCAGTAATTAATGAATGTAAACGACATCTGATAATAAAAATATCAAGTAAATGCGAAATAAGAAATAGAAACAAAATCTTTTGAGCTTACACCCTATTTTGTGCGCGCTATAAACATTTAAAAAAATCAGGTATGATTGATGTAACTTTTTACCACTTTATTTTAGCTGATAATAATCAAACAATGCAATTTTGTCCTGTATTTTTGTATTTTTCTAAAAGCAGGTTTAATGTAGAATATTTTACATTCATTTTAAGTACATATCACATTGATTATAAAGTTTAAATTGATATTTATAAATAAATGGATCATGTTTCCTAAATCGTACCACTACAATCGTACCAGTAGGATTTGACAACTCGTATGTTATATAGGTTATGTACATATTTCATATACATAGGTTATTGCGGCCTGTGTGTGATCCATATACATTTGTATATGTAACTATATAATAATCATTAGTTTATGTTGAATATTTTCTTCTTTATTTGTTATTGATACTATTTTTTCGTGGAGGTACGATTTTGGAAACCGAGGGGTACGATTTAGGAGACTGGTTGCCTAAATCGTACCTGTTACAGTATGAGACAGAAAGATTAATAACAAATTAATTTGTTCTGAACAATAGGCTAAGAATATAATAGTAGGTGCCTAAAAGATCAAGCGACAATATCTAATAGTCATTTGCGTTCAAATTAGTACCAAATATGAAATGTAACGTAAAATGTCTTAAGTGATACGATATAGACAACCCTCCCTTACATACATGCATCTAACTTGAAATTTTGTTCCTGGAAAAAGCTAGTTAATTACTATAACCAAGCAAGCAAAATGAGTTTCAATAATCAATAACTTAGAGGATAATTAGATAAAATCGACTTTGTGAGCTGTTAAATAATTATTAAAATATTCAAGGGTACCTTTTCCCCTTATTCGATCAGGTTCAAACTTTACACAGATTTTTTTATCATTTGGAACTATTCTGGCGGGTGCCGCAAAGAAAATTCGAAAGTCAAAAATTAGAGCCACCTTAATGTACATATAGACCCTTTGGACATTTGAAAAGTATCGTTGCTATTTTGAACAGAACTGCAAACCTGTTTTCTGCTATATTTTAGTTTCAGAATAGGCGAAAGAAATGACCTGCATTCGTTGAAATCATGCAAGGCCATTTATCCAGTTACTGTGGTAGCTTTCAAGAAGTGTACAAGTTTCTGAGTCCGTAGAAAGGGGTAAAACCTATTCGTAACAACTCTTCACTGCAGTAATTACTAAACATATTCGTGCTTCATGCCATTTATTGATTTCGAACATGGTAATGTCTTAGGTAGCTTTAGCTACAAAATTAGTAATGCAATCATTAAAAATGGCGAATTGCGCGAGAAGAGAATTTATTAATATGATTCTAGTAGGAATATTATAACTATTAAAGTGAAGCAGAACAGGTGTACTGCGAGGGAATTTTAAATCGATGACGGTTAAACTATGCCATTATTCGTGACTGTACACTTCGCTATAAGGTCACATGAATTACACAAACACAAGAAATGATTTGTAAGTGATTGAGTCCATTTTTGCATGTACCTTGAAGAACCTGCTGCGATTACACAGTTCGACAAAATTTGACTTCTTTTTGAACGTGTAACATTCAATAGCAGTTTCTTATAGGTTTTCGTGCGCTGAAAACGAATCCGCAAACCATTTATCGCCATCACCCTCAGTTTTTGAGAAATTCCATTTTAAAAAAACTGCACATTTTCAATTTTGAATATCTTTTGTGTCAAAACAGTAACAGTTTTTCGGTTGCTTGTTCCGTCAAATTATTCTATGAGCCCTCCCGAATACAAAGATATAAGTTATTAGTGCATTATGAATATTTAAATATGTTTAAACAACGATCAAAGGGAAAAGGACACCCGAAATGCACCCATTTTAGCAGATATCTTTCCATTTATTTCCAAAACTGAGGGTCCAGAAGAAAATCTGACTACTCCACGCGATGCAGGAGACATTTTTTTTCGGAAAGCATAAACAGAAGTGTCAAGTCATGTTTTGTTTTCAATACAGAAACGAAATAGTTTAACAAAACGTGCGCCGCCGACAGTGGTAGAATGCTAGAATGCATATTTGCCTTGCTTAACAATTCTTACATTTAATCACACTGCAAAACCACAACTTAAAAGTTCACGCACAAGACCAGACGGGAAAATTATGTTCTGAACCAAGCGTCGGATACCGAATAAAAAATCGGGTCCCGAATCGTAAATCGTGGCTCGGGATAACGGGTACCCGAATATATTTATGTGTCAACAAATCCCCGGGGTCCCGACCCGATCCGAGGCACGGGTACCCGTAATATCGTGTACCCGCACACACCGATGCAGTACAATCGCTTCCATTAGTTTTAGTGGCGTTGATTCGTTCGTCCTAATACGTACGTATACGGACGACAAGCTCGCCGTACGACTACGCATGCAGTATAGCCGTATCCTTACTTCTAATATATCAGTAAAAGATTCTTACTTAAAGTAAAGCTTAAGACAGTATTGGCTTTCTCAGTCGTCCACATGTACTTACGTCGTAAGTACACTTAGAGTGATATATTTCACTAATAACCGTTGAGAAAATATTACGTGTGTTTTCTGCGTGTTAGAAGCAACAAAGAAATTTTATTTACCTCGACTTGGCCTTATTTAGAAGCATCGAACCGTGATATCTCTCGTGTTCGACGAGGTGAAGAGGGGCCGAAGGGAGAGTGGAGTGCATTCGTGGTGTAAACTTTGCTAATTTCTTGAAACTCTAGAATCTAGAACTTCCTTCGGTTACTCGATACTCTTAATTCACTTCTGCGAGTTCAAACATTCTCTCACATTTAGCCACAGTACGACGTAGGAATTCAATAAACAAGTTACACGTTACTCTCCTTTGATTTCGAATTTCCTTTCAATCGCGCAGATTAATTAAGACGGATCGCGGAAAACTAATTAAGGGCTGACGTTTAATCGGTCCACCGACATAGGCACTGCTTTATACAGAAAACTTTCTGTACGAAAGCGTTTGCATATTTTGCAGCTGTGCCACACTTTTCGAATGTTTAAATAGATCATTCAGTGCGCAACGGATACCTGAAAAAGACAATTTAATTTAATAACGCGGTAACGGTATCCCTGAATATCAATGCACCAAAAATGTATTGTTCAACATTCATTAAAAGGAGACAATACCAAAGAAAGCAGTCGACCGTTAACTTTCGTGTACTTTGCGAAATTACTAGTTTCCTTCATCAGTAAACTCGCAATCACGAGCTTTAAGTCTATATTTGCAAGTGCCTCTATCTGACTTTCATGATAAAAATAATGTTGTGTGATTCATTTTGACGAAAGTTTCCTAACATTGTTTAGCAGTCGTCATGTGTTTTTTCGACCACAATCATTAAGGTGATGTCAAGGTGATGTGATATTAAGTAAGATATCATTTTGTCCGCAATCACAAACATGCATTACAGCAAGCCGACAAACACTATTTTTCATTTTCACTAATCCATTGGCGATTTCGTACTGGGTATTAGGAAAGGGGCCCATAGAGCAAACGCAGGCCGGATACGGCCCTGAAATGAAGGTTATGAAGCACATTTGCTGCTCCAGCCAGCTGGAGTATCGCTTACATCCCTCGGTTTTTCCTCAGGTGCCTACCTGAGGTCTGTCAGGCCGGTTGGGATTTTACTACCGGTTTCTTTTGTTCAAACCCGCAAAATCTCGAACTTTGAAGGCATTTTTCGAGGTTATCCCATCTGATTTCGAAGTTAAAAATGATATCAATCGATTCGTCTTGGTGAGGTCTTTTCAACGGTGTATAGCATACGTTGTGGGCTCGTAGGTCACTAATCCCCTCTGCGACTTAACATTGTCCTTTGGAGATCCCGATCCGACCCGTTCCGAGGCTCAGGTACCTGTAATATTGTGTACCTACAAACCCCTACGGACTAGTTGTACGACTACACATCCAGTATAACCGTAGCTTAAGGAACTGGAAGATTATTTGTAAAAACTTGTAATAAAACAGAGGGGCACAGTAGCAACTCGGTTAGCTCCGTGCAGCGGGAGGGGGGGGAGGGGTAAAATTCGCGGTAAATGGGCGAATAGTGGTAAATCGGGTAACTCCGACGCTCTTCGGTGCTATTCGGATATACAATTACATTATATGTCTACTAGCAAAATATACCCGCACTTCGCTTCAGGTTTAAGAGATATTCAGAAGGCCGTGAAAACACATTTTACTCCTTTTCACCACTCTGATGAAATCCTGAAAACAGTTTTTAGGTATTTATGTGGGTCACTTTTGTATGAAAAAACCGAGCTGACATTTAATCGGGCCTGACATATATTAAGGAATATGATAAAATACATTTGACCTTTTTAACCCTTTGGGTATGGAATTCACAAAAAACCTTGCTTAGTTCTAATTTTCACATTCCTAGGTTAAACGGTTTAAGCTGGACATTAAAGAGTCAGTCCAGTCAGTCCGTCATTCAGGATATTTATATATATGGATTGCTGTAATAAACGCATTTTTCTCTGACAGGACTATTTCCAAAGCCGTCAGAGTATATCATCCGCTCGTGCTCACATTTCAGAAACTTTATTTTCTTGCTGCTCGCTATTTTCGTTTGTGGTTAAAAAAGAAGTACCTACATCTTGCATCAGCGGATGCTCGAGAAACCTTTTTTTTGAAGGAACGAAAACCTGCCCGGCTCTCTTTTAGGCATGACTGCTGTATCCCACCCGCGAGAAGCGCTCGGCCCGGTCGCCGCCTGGCGGTCACATGGCGTACTATCCATCGCGAGCCGGCCGAATCATTTCTTTTTTACCTATAAATGCAACTAACGATGTGACCCTCAATCATTCCCACCACTGTGCGGGTAACCGTCACGCGCATCTCTTGCGCGCAGTACGGTGGACGTCATGTAAGATAAGGTATACCTATCTGCCTCGCTTCACTATTTCGCTTATTACTCAGTCCCATTTAGTAATATCGAGATGATATATATGGTCCAAAACCTTCCCTGAGAATTGTACTACACATTTAAAAAAGCCGCATCGAAATTGATCTATTAGTTCCTGAATTTTGAGGGAACAGGAAAACATACGTTTTCATTTATATATGTAGAAAAGAAGAAGAGATATTCTCGCTAATAACAAATGAATGGCAAATCGTAGATCGATTATTATGAAAAGAAAATAACACAAAAATGTTGGTATACGTTTCTATATAAGATTCAATAAAGTTAAACTGAAATGTATTTCCGCGACAACTAGCTGTACCATAATGGAATAAAATGACACAGTGAGCTCTAAGATAGGTCATAACAATGAAAGAAACGTAACATATTCCTGGAGGTATCCCGTACCATTGACAGCAATGTCATTCTTTACGACGAGTGAACACCGACAATTTTTACATCCGGTTACAATTTAATATCCACGAATTTACGTGCTTTAGGCCTCTCATCTCTCTTCTATTGCAAGTCTCATGCTCGAACGAACACTCGAGGCACTCGTAAAATGGATAAAAAATTGTAGCGCGTTGCAACACCGATGAACGTTTCCTTTTTTCCCCTGCCTTCCTTCCGATCACGAGAGCCATTAAGCTGTTCCACTAGACTGTCGAGTGTCCACTAATATAGTCTCCACTAAATCATTCACTCTCACTGCATTCATATAAAACTGCGTGCAACACTACGCGCTTTAAGCTGTTTCTTTGTGTTATACGCACATGTATAGGTGTTTTGTTCCCTCACGTTGTGCACTGCTAATTTGCGAGAACAACAATTATATAATAGTATTAATAATAACAACAACGATAGTATTAATAAAATTATTTACTTTCACTTTTTATACATATTTTCATTTTGAGGAGTATACGACAAAACTGTTTGTTGTACGTTACAAAAAAATATTACTTATCTTATAATTACAAATTACTTATAAAGTGTTTCGACATTTTCATTCATTTTTGTTATAAAACGTACAATACTTCTGTTAATGTTTATTAAAGGAAAACATGATAAATAACAATATGAAAATAAAGATACATTACATAAAAATAATATTATATTCACACATCGTGTCACATCAAAATAACGTGGCACGCTGCATGCATAGCGCAGGAGTAACTACGAGCAACAACAACGCCACACTTATTTTTTTTTTATTTCTTACACACGCTCCAACCCAACTACAATTTTAGTTCCACAGAAAACTTTTATCGCAATCTATGTTTGCACATGTTGTTCCCCACAATTTCAAGAGGGAACAGAACTGCATTCATAGCTTTGTTAAACATAAATTTGACTGATATTTTAGATTTTTTCGCCAACTGAATCTTATATGTAGTAAAATTCACGACTGGTTTAGTATCTGTTTCGTTGCCATGACTTTGATTGTACACTAAGCATGCTTTTCGCCAATTTGCAAGCACGGAGAAGCCGAGAAGGTATAAACTCCATTCTAAGATGACAAAAGTAAAAACGTTATTCGACGGAATCAAGATTTATGGTGATGCATATTCG
This sequence comes from Andrena hattorfiana, assembly GCA_944738655.2. Classification (NCBI taxonomy): domain Eukaryota; kingdom Metazoa; phylum Arthropoda; class Insecta; order Hymenoptera; family Andrenidae; genus Andrena; species Andrena hattorfiana. Next base: position 27,331,537 of record OX122889.2, read on the forward strand.
AAAATATTATGTGCGTGTGCGAAGACTCTTCGGTTGATAAAGTATGTTTGGAACAGAGCGATTGGGACCAAGAGAGGGTGTTTATGGTAGAGTATCGAATGTGTCAGGGGTGAGAGGTTTGAATGATGTCTCCGAATGCACGTGGAGAATTTGGGTGACTGGAGTGCGTGTCAAGAGTGTGGTTGTGAGTGAATCTCGGGAAGCGCAAGATAAGAATGCATGAGTAGGGATGCCAGGGAATAGTTCACCGGAGTGTCTCCGGAGTGGAGGGGGAACCTTGGCGTCGATCGGTCTGACGTCACGGCGTCATCACGCGCATGCGTGACGTGTTCCCCCTCCATTATGGAAACACTCCAGTGAACTATTCCATAATATCGCTGCCAGGAATCCCTGTCACCCAGGATCGTGTGGAGGGGAAACACGCCACGCAGGCCGGTGAGGACGCCGTGACGACAAACCAATCGACGCCAAGACTGGTTGCCCCTCCACTGACAATCTTGTGCGCCAAGATGATCCATGGCATCTCTGATCGAAAGCGATGGTGCTGTGGTGAGGAGTAATCCGTGAATATAAACCTAAGACTCATGGTATGAGCCTGTACGCATACGACTGCAGTTCCCCCCACCGATCCTATGGTTAGCAACGTAACAGCGTTGCGCTCAGCTCCAGCTCGGCTTCTGGAGCCACCGAAACAGACGTACAGGGTGATTCTCTCGTGAGGCTAGACAAACAAACTAGCACTCCCGCAATGCCTCACCGAGGGTTTCATTGGACCAAAACTCATTGTCAGTCAAGTTTAAAAGATCGAGACATTTGTAGGTATTATTTGGGAATCGATACTTTTCGATACCTACGTATGTTTGATTCTCAATAGTATCGATACCAATTCCAATCAAGATGTACATACTTACAAAGGATCGAATCTTTTGAGTAGATATCGATACCTTCTTGTACGTGCTTGTGATACCATGATACGAGCGTCTGAATAGAGCGTCGAATCGGGGATCGAAAATCTGGTCCCAAATCGCAAATCGGTTCCCGAGTCGTAAATCACGGCTCGAGATAACGGGTACCCGAATATATTTATGTGTCAACAAATCCCCGGGATGCCGACCCGACCCGAGGCAAGGATACCCGTAATATCGTGTACCCGCACACACCTATGCAGTATAATCGCTTCCATTAGTTTTAGTGGCGTTGATTCGTTCGTCCGAATACGTTCGTATACGGACGACAAGCTAGTCGTACGACTACGCATGCAGTATAGCCGTATCCTTACTTCTAACATATCAGCAAAAGATTCTTACTTAAAGTAAAGCTTAAGACAGTAATGGCTTTCTCAGTCGTCCACATGTACTTACGTCGTAAGTACACTTAGAGTGATATATTTCACTAATAACTGTTGAGAAAATATTACGTGTGTTTTTTGTGTGTTAGAAGCAACAAAGAAATTTAGACCCCGCAACGCCAGTGCATCAACACCGTGCAATAATTGGTAATTTAACTCTTTAATTATTTCTCGCAACACTATACACTTGTACTCTAAAGATTGACTTTCCAATATTGATAAAATCAAGTATATCATTGAAAACCATTATTCTATCTAGTAATCCTTATGAACGATAGTCGAACGTATCCACCGATACAGCTTTATCGCTCGAGTTGTATCAAACTTGAAGTTAGAATTACGAGGCATAACTAATATTTCCCTGATTTCGTATCAGGTTCTTTCGCACGTTTCACCTATCCAAGGCAATTTCGCATATCCAGTGGCTCCTCGATTTCGTATCAGGTTCGTCCACAAAAACTTCATCCTTGTGCGGCTCCCAGGTTTCGCATCAGGTTCATCCGTATCCAACAGCTCCCTGATTTCGCATCAGGTTAGTCTGTAAATCTACCACCCTTCTAGAGCAACTGCCTGGTTTGAGACCAGGTTCGTCTGTGAATACTCCAACGTCCTGGTAGCTCCTCGACTATACCTACGCCGAATTCGTCTGCAAATTTCATCCTAGTGTGACACCTCGATTACGTATCGGGTTCATTCACGAAGTTTCACTCTCCTGCGGCTCCTTGATTATTAAAGTCAGGTTGGTCCCCGTCTGATTCCATTCCTAAAGGCTCCCTGATCTCCCTTCCTTCCTCGCTCCCTTCGTCCTCGTTTATGATAATCCTAGCGGCTCCCTGATTTCGTATCAAGTTCTTCCGCATCCTTACCTAACAAGCTGATAAACCATATTCCTTGCGAAATGTCGTTCTCGCCCCGGCCTCTCGCGTTGCTACGGCCCTGGCTCGTAACATAAATAATAATGAATAAATAAATTAATGGCATTGTCTGCAATGTTATAATTATATGAAACATGCGTGATCATATGCACGTAGTCCTATGTATAGATATGAGCATAATACATAATGCACGTATATACAATGAAATAATGCAACCACAGAGTGAGCATATACGAGATATGTAATGTATTACGTTCTGGGTCCACATTTGAAAAGTATATTAGTGTCAAATGCAGTACATACTACACTTGACTAAGAAATATTGGTCCAAGTAAGTAGGTATGTAAACTTCCTAGATATCGGCCGATGTCGGGCAATGCGTATAAAATTATATTACCGATTGTTCGATGTAGCGGATGGAAACGAATGATAACCTACAAGCTACAGTGCTATGTAAAAAAAACGCGTTTCTGCCTTGAAAAGAACTTGTCTCTGTTACTACTTCATTTGCAGTAGCCGCGGCGAGTAAGAGGTGCCAAAGAGATCTATTCCGTCCCTTTTCGATAGATGACGCTGCAGCAGTGGCGACCGTAATTTATTGCTTGTCGCTACTGCATGCCCTCTCGCTCGTTCTTAGTCCCCCTTACTCGCCGCGGCAGAGAGGAAAGGCAAGCCGAATAGACTATCTGTCTCGAAAAGAGCTCGTGCCCGGACTCGAAATGCGGGTTCTTTTCGAAACAACTCTGTACCTATATGATAACAAATGTTTAGTTGCTATTGCATTATTTTGCACTGAATTTGTTAATTTCTTTTATAAGTTTAGGCAACCTGATGTGATATCATTGATGCGCCGCAACAATAACTTTATGAAATCGAAGAATGTAGTCATTCAAGGTTTGAAAATAAGAAATAACCTATGATAGCAATGGTAGGTCTATATTTATTTTTACATTAACCATTATTCAAAAAAATTCCATTCAAGCAATTCATTAGTGCGATGGTTGTATTTACATCTGGATAACCAGCTTTTTCTTTTTTTCACTTATGAAAAATTAGTGTTTCATCATTAACAGACTATGGCAATGTAACCATATTAAAATAAATAAGTGTTAAGAAGCGTCAGTTAAAAGTAACCGCGGCGACCTTTCAGAAAACACTTCTCGACCCCCTTTCCGGTCGCGGCCCACAAGTTGAGAACCACTGACTTAGACGAAAACGGCTCTGCACATGTCGTAGGAGCTTGACGCAGGCCCGTATCAGTAGGGTTGCCGGGAATGACCCTGCAGCAGCGGAGGGGGAGCATACACGTAGTGGAGGGGGAACACCTACAACAGTGGCGGTATATGTGTGCGTGAGACGCCATGATGTGAACAATGGGAAACAAACCGACGCCAGCGCCAAGCCAAGCCAACTGACGGCACGGCCAACCAGGGTCAACAACCTATTTCCCGGCGACGTTGTTTGGCCGTGGCGTCTCTTGGCTTGGCGCTGGCGTCGGTTCATTTCCCATCATGGCGTCTCATGCACACATATACTGCCACTGCTGTAGGTGTTGCCACTCCACTACGCGTATGCTCCCACTCTGCTGCTGCAGGGTCTTTCCCGGCAACCCTGCATGTCACAGCCTATAACAGCTGCTCGCACAGCCAGGCAAAGGACGAACTATCAAGCGCCCGAAAGACGGAGCAAGACAAAGTATCAACGCGTCATCAGCAAGAAAAAAGCGAAAAACAGCCATTCGGAATCGTGTCCCCTTTACGTTAGACGCTTCCCGCCGGTTCCGAGCCGCGAGCTTGTGACGAATAAATACTATATTACGTTCTCTAATGAAGCAGCATAAAAAACACGGTTACACCTAGTTAGAGGAAATGTAGTTTTTGCAATCGTGATACAAATAGGTAGGTTCCATTTGTGATAAATACCCAATATCAATCATTTTGAGATCAAGGTCAACTTAAGGTCACTTAGCACGCACACTTCAACTGTCAGCGATAAAAAAAGGTGTAGTACGTTGTTTTATCAAAAAAAAACTAAAGTGACCTTGAAAAACCTTAATTCTTGAAAAAAATTTAGCCGCTTTTAGAAAATTAAAGGAAACTAAATCCATCACTTTCATAAAATCATAATATACCATACACGAGGCACACTTCGTTATAAATAAGATACCAATAATTTCTGCATTATTTTCACTCATTATTAAAATACAAACTTGCAACGGATTGTGTGGTTCATTAGTTAGTCACTCCTGTATTCTCATCAATTTTAATTACACCAGTGATTATTACTTACTTATACCTAATTACTTCCTTTATATTGCCTTTAAATTGTAGCCGTGTACGTAAGACCGAAATTGAAATAACACCAGAATGTACTATCAATTTTTATATAAATAGTAGTTTCATCATCATATGTATGATTATTGTTTCTTGGATGAAAAAAGACAAGAAACACAAGAAATTACAAAATTTCAAAGTAGATACGTAAGTAATTCACACTTTATACTTCCCGTTACTTTTGATTATAAAAATACATTTCAAATAAATTTCGTTACAGTTTGGCAGTAATAGATGCACACAGAGTGTATTTTGTTCCCACACTCGCTTTCCCTTTCCTTCTTGATGATAGAAAGAAATAGAGGGACAAGCTTTATCCGCGTCATACTTTTCTACCAACTGTGCAGATACTCCACTATGCCACTCTGCGAGCTCTTGTCTAGTACTTCACATCGATTAACAGGGAAAAAAGAGTGAAATAAGTGCGGAAAACTGGGAAAAGGCTTGCACGGACAAACACAGATGTGAGTCCTTAATTGATGTGAAGGCTTCAAACGGTTTAATGATTCATTTTTCCCAGTGAAAACTGTTTTCTTTCTTTATGTAGAAAATTTTTATTTCATAATGTTTTGGAACTTATATTTGTGCTTTTAATTATTCTCCTGTTATAAATTGTTATTTTAATATGTATTTCAGTTTTGTTTGCTTTAGGTACTAGTTGCATAGTGTTATTACTATGTAATTATAAACCTTACGAGTTAGAAAAACAACGTTTATTATTAATATTTTAAAGTATGGTACATATATAGCTGCCTTTTTGATAGTAGTCAATATATTACTATTTTTTAAGTAAGATGGCCTTTAAAAAGAAAATACGAAACAGGTACATATACTGTTTCCAATTGATATATTTAATGTCATTTGTATCGTTATAATCTCTGAGTAAACTACAAACGCCTCAGATAAAATGGTTGCTCAAAAACTTCGCCGTTCGAACTGTACGTAACAATTTACATACTTTCCAATGAATCGCATAGGAAGAAGAAGTACAAGAAGAAGAAGAAGAAGAAGAAAAAGAAAAGGGGGAAGAAGAACAAACAGGTTAAGCTAGGGAAAAGACAGAAGTAGACAGGCGTAATTCAAATATATTATTTGCAGTTACTTAACGAATGTATTTTCTCTCTAGAATTCATTATAACTTTTTGGTACCCACCGGTTCGATTTAAAGATATCATCTGATTAAACTTTTATTTGTTTAAAAGCGTATGCTAAAGAGAATGTATTACTCATCACCGTAATATACATAAATATTAAAGAAATGTACCACAAAATTGATGATGGTATGTCAAGAAAACCAATATACATACATACACCGATAATACAAACAATAAATGAATCGAATTTTTATCGATTTCATGTAAAAATGAGAAAAGTCTCACGATATGGAATTTCTAATCTTAAATAAAATTAGTATACATTAACAATAAGGCAAGTGTTGGTAAACTTATAGGAGGCTAGAATTGATTCTAAGTTTATAATAATATCCTTGATGAAGTATCGCGGTATGCACGCGAGTTTCTTATCAATAAACACTCTTTGCATGATCAGTCATGACAATGTGTTGCTAATAATGAAAAAGTGTATATATTTTGTAAGATTATCTACAGGTATGTACTAGGTATATATATATATATATATACATATATCTTAGTATACATATTCACATACACAATGTACATACTGTACATAGTCTTGGGACGTTAACAGAATGGCCTGTTTATTGAAAAACGAATATGAAAAGATACAGTCATGTTTTCGAAAACAAAAATTCTATGGCAGTTGTAGGCAGCAGCAAAAAAAGAAATGAAAAGAATAGGAGAAGCACGTGCCAGGCAACAGATCCTGTATAAGTGCACATTAAAAACGTACGTACGTGTAAGCAAACACATACACACGTGCGCGCATTGCACCATGGACGTTTACACAGTTGCGTATGAACCGCTTCACGACCATGAAATAAAAAGCAAAAGCGTGTACCGCGAAAATACGCGCCGTAAAATTCACATTAAAAAAAAGAAGAATACGCGTGTGCCAGAGAGGCGGCAGTGAAATGTCCTCTCGTGCATTTCACGAGAAAAATAACCCTACAACGAGAAGATCAGATAAGACTTTGAAAGAGAAACAAGCTACAACGCTGCTATGTACATAAGTATGTTGAACATTCATATCACGCGAATAATCGTATATTCATGTGAAATGGTACGTTAAATCCATTTATATTCAAGTTGGACATACATTAAAAACAGTTTTTGGCATTGTAATTTGGGTTTGTCGATTCTCGCATTTTTTACGGAAATTCAATAACAGATTTTACACGTAAAATCAAAATTTTGGATATATTTAACTGGCTTTTGGCATATTGGAGTATTGATTGACATTGGAGCATTGACTTACAAATTTTATTTACGCGCATGAAGCTGGAGGAAATTGCAGGTAGGTATTCCAGTTGAAATGCTATATTAAAAAACCAGAAGACTTTTTATAGACTTTTTATACGTAACACAATACATACAATGGTGTAGATTTAGAAAATCAATGGGAACGAATGGTATTGAATAAAAAACTTTTAATACTTTGGCAAAATTTGGTAAACATAAAATAACTTTCACCAACATTCACCACACACACCACGTAACTTCTATTTATGTTCATTGCACTTACTTATTTGCGTTAGAAACAAATTTAAAATGAGATAATTAAATTCGAATTCTCCTAAAAGTTTAATCACGAAGCTTCGTCAGTTGCGTGAAGGAATATCAAGAAAGTGTCTTTTTAAGGTGCCGTAAAGGCTGAAGCGACGAGTGAACTTAAAGATATGGAGGAGTGGATGCTAGCACCTTAATCTTTCCTACGGAAAAGTTTCTCTCGTCGCAAATCTTCCCTCGCACTTCGTCTTTCCTCCTCCATTTTCTCCTCAGGGGATACAGGAACGAGCGTGTAAATCAGGAGACATTCGACTTTTTAAACAGATTACGTTCTTTTCAAACAAGACGAAAGATATCGTTCCGCACGTCTGCTATCGCAACCGAGAAATTGAAAGACGTCCTTGATGATGCTCGTAATTCCTATCGAAAAGTTATCGATATGTCATACTGACTAATATACCACAGACTCTGAGATAGAAGCACTTTTACTTCCTACTCACTAGTTCTATTTCAAGAAAGTTACATTTGTAAAGAATTTGGACCATAATTTTGAAAAATTTTCAATAATCATGAAAATTGGTATATAGGGGTTCTCTGGGTTGCTATTAAGGTCGTGTTCAAATATATTGGCCGATGAGTTTCGTGAGGGGTATTCTCCCAACATATCGCTTGCCTGTCTCGGTGTTCCCTTTCTCAACGTTTTCTGACTCGCTCTCGTTCCATCTTGCTCTTGCCTTCGCAGACAAGAGTGAGCTAGAAGTGGTGGGGATAGCGCCAAGCTCCTGACGTGTAGGCCAAACCGAGTTCTTAGCGTAGAAATACATACATCAGAATAGGTGTGCAGTAGGTCCGAAAAAATTCAGGAGTTTTATTGATCAGAATATTGATTCTTTCTCGATAGCTTCATCTCGTATTGATCTATGCGTACCTTCGTGTCGCACACAACTATTACGCTAAGAATAAATAACAGGCGGAGCCGAGCAGCGTTCCTGTTACCCCACCATAACCTTCGGGGTCCACGCAACTCCAACTGCCAATCCACGATCGTCAGGTGATGGTGGCTGATTTCCTTGAAGACCTTAAACTATCTCCCACTTTCGCAGATTGTAACCGCCATATTGGATCCGCCATATTGAATTTTTCAAAATGCCAACTTTGTTTCAAAAGTAAATGTGTAGACGCACAATTTAAACCCTCACACGTTTGTCTACATTTCGTCAAATTTTGGACTCAAAGGTGATCCGGTTGACGTGGAAATATATATCCTATTTTAAATAAATGTAAAAGTTCACAACAAAATTCATTTTTTATATTTCACGGAAGCTATATTTATGATGAATCGTATATGTTAGCCTCATTTTTTCGCTTTTGTCGTAAACCATAGGTCAGGCCTGCCTTTAGGATGCAAATACCTCCTCAAGTTCTGGGACCCGGGCAACAGACGAGCGCGGAACTTTTCCGTTGCTAACCACAGCATGGGCTACGGGAGAACTGCAAGACTGCGTGAGTCCATACTGGCTCGTACCACGAGTCTATATAGCTGGGCCTCATGCGTATGGGCGCACACACACTCTTGCAGTTGTCCCAACCCTAGCAACGGTTAGCAAGGTAACAGTTCACAGGCTAAAGTGTTCACAAGGAATGAAATGTATACTTTTACTCATGAATGTATACATTTTCTGAGCATTCGCTGAATCAACGCTTTGACTGTAACAGATACGATATACCTACATCCACTAGTAAAGGTACACATTTCATTTCTTGTGAACACTTTAACCAATTGGATCAGTAAGTGCATACAGTGACTAGTGAGAATGTATACATTCGCTGAACTTAATGCTCTGACTGCAACATGTGCACAAAGACGTAAATATTAATGTAGGTATTTGAACAAAATTATTATTAATACTTGCCACGTATTATGCTCACTTCATAGTTATTCGTGTAATGAAATGTTTAGAAATGTGTTTCAAGTAAATGTTTAATTACTTTTGAAAGAGGTTTTCCTACAAGACAAGAATTTGTACATTTTTTAATAAATGACAATAAGTCTAATACGTGGACAAGAAAAACAGAGGTCTCCTGTCGTAAACAAAGAGAAAAGGTATCAAGAAGAATGTTAATCAGTCTGTATAAAGTACTCAATGTAAAGTTCGTGTGTTTATAGATATCTATTAATCCTTCTTACAAATATTCTTTCAAAGTGCGATTTCATTATGGGAAATATAAGTTTGATAGGGAACTCCTTGTGTGTGTTTGGTCAAATTTAATATCTACAGAGACATAAATATACAAAATTATTATTAAAATTATTAAAATATTATGTATAACTTATTCTGCGTAAAAAAGAGTCAGAACACTATAATTTATTAAATGAAAATTATATTTAAGTCTTCAATAATTTTGTACAAGCTTGATATATAACATTTTAATTGTAGATCTTTCAACTTTTTATAAACAGAGAGTATTCAAACACGCTGCAAATCGTGTCAGCATCGTGGTAAATATTTGATCTCAATCACTTTGGATATATCCATACTTTAATGACGTTGGAAAACAATTTCTGTACTATAGGTATCTACAATCAAAAACAAACCATGACTACTTAACTTAGAAAACAAAATATAGTATGCCTAGTTTATTATACAGAGTGATTCATTAATCTCTGCCCACGTGACATATCTCCGATGTTATAAACATGAGGAATAAATTAGAGATACTTTAATATAATCTGACTGAACTTTATTCCTTTTTAAATAGAATGGCTATTTTCTTATGGCAATATTTGATAGAATAGTCAATTTTAAGAAAATGATAGAATACATGTTTTCTAAAATTAATAGTTGCTGATATATTCAAGTTTTATGATAGTGCCTACGACGCTTCATTTCAACTAGCAAAGTTGACATTTTAATTTGTATTATAATGTACGCATCGCATTTCATTTGAAAAAGTATTTCATTATATTTCTCCTACATTGCCACTCAGAATTTAAATCAGATCATTTTTGTAAAAGTTGGATAAATCAATTATCAAACAAACATTTAGATTGGCAAGCATATAAATGTTCAGTGTGTTCATATTTTCAAAATTTTTACGCAATCTAGAGTCGAGAGGGTTTGGATGAATATAAATAATTTAATAAGAAATCCATGTAAAGTTAAACATTTTTTAAAAATCACGACTCAGTGAAATTTGAAATTTGTGCCAAAGCTAGAAAGTGATCCAATCAAATAATTATATCTGTTTCATCAGTCCATATATTAATAAATTATTAAATATTGCTTTTGGAGTAACTGTGAATAATGACCTGTGGAACTCTGTACTTTAAAATATCGTAATGGTCTGCTCTATTTCATCGTATTTAAATGTGTTATCGATCTAAAATGTATAACGTTCGCTATTTAGTTCATTGTTGGTATATAATAGAGCAATAATATAATTGATGAAATACAAGAAATTGATATTACTGTACTTTATTGTTGACGTGCGAGTATTATTTAACGTGAATTTGATTTTTATTTTAAAATCAGTTTCGGGAGGATTAACCTTATATTGTAATTACTTATGATGTAACGACACTTTCATAAAAGAGTTATTCAAACATATACATAAATTTCGATCCTACCTATATATATATATATTTCGTTTCGTGTAAACTAAATAATTCAAAGTTTCGAAAAGTGTTGCATTCTTATAGGAAGCTTTTCTACTATTAAAGTTTCTCGAAGTTCCCGGTGTAATTTTACAAAATGCAAATGATATGTATGCATAAATAAACGACTATAATATTATAAACACGAAGCAATAAGCTGCCACTATTTACTGTGTAGGTAATGCATGTGTTTAGTTTCATGATCATTGCAAATTTTTTAAATAGTATTTCTAATAATAATTGCCGTTGTGTGATATGAAATACGTATGTACAGGTAATACTGAACTGTGTTAATCCCATAGTGTTCGTAAATATTACCAATAAGAAGCGTTAAAGTTATCAAACAATATCACTTTCATTTTTCCCACCTTTTCTACCATGATCTGGAAACATATTAAAAAAGTACTGAATACCGGTATAACAAATTCGTCGTCTACTGGCACGACAGCTATTAATATATCAACAAGTATAATACCAATAAAAGTCGTAAACCTGAAACGTGAAAATTTTTATTCCTATAAAACTCTTCAATTAAAAGCCAAAGGTAACGCAAGATTATCCAATGAAGAAAACGAAATCCTCCTAAAACGAGGGTTACTCAGAGGATTTCTCAATTACCAGAATGGAATGTGTGATGAACTTAAGTACAAAGCTGTCAGGCGTACGGACGAGCGGAAGTAGAGAAGTGACAAGCAGCCCGTCGAGATTTTAAGCTCAAGACGTCACGAGAGTTTAACGAAACGGTTAAAGGAGCGACCTAACGAAAAGTACCTTTGTCCCAAAGGATAACCATCCTCTCCATTATCTAGCCCGCGCGATAGAGCCTCTGACGTATCAGAGAACCCCTTAAGAACAAATTAGATGAATCCTATCTTAGATCGAACTTATTACTATACGGAAACCGTCACTCTACGCATAATTGTACTCGGAATAGGATTCTCAACATACAATTATTATCCTCATCCATTGAGACACAAAGTAATCGTCTGATAATATACAATAGTATGAAATGCCTTTACCTAAAAATATAATTAAACTTTCCATTTTAGATTATACCCACAAGCTATACTTTGCTTCGTATTGCGTTTTACAATAGTTATTTAAAGTTCCTAAGTAACTGCTTACGATTACTAAAGTTGCACGTTTAATGTTATACACAAGTGTTATAAAGTCTTCATTTATCTTTATAAAGCTCTTGCAGTAATACCACGAAGGTTTAGGTATGTGCTATAAAAAAGATTTGTAGCAATTAGAATATTTATATATAGAAGTCACAGCTGGTTAGTCGCCGGCTTGAATCAAACTTTTTGTTACAGGTTTATAGTGAAAGTATACACGTTTGTGCCGACATGTTTGACGTTAATGTTTCATACGCCGCACAGTGGTCCCAAATCCCCAAAACACGGCCAATTGATAAAGGTGACCTTTGATTTGTACATAAAACGAGTATACTAAGATGTTCGAGGACGCTGATTGCGAATCTGAGGTCAAAATTCCAAGTTTTTTGTACGCTACAACAGCTGAAGCATTGCATTTACTGACAGAAGAAATTTTGCCCGGATGAGCACAGAAGTAAACTTTATTTCTAACAAAATATAATTTCATCAGTGGTCTTGATAGGCGGTGCAATTTTTTAATTGAAATTTCATACCTTCATTGCTACATGCTCTAAATTGTACCAACATATACTATAGGACTGTACTTATCACTATCTACTGAATCCATGGTTATTCTACCAGTTTTAAGTACACTTTTAAGAGTCACAAAGAGCACGAGCAATTTCACAGAGAGAGTAACGCTCCGACAGCACTCAAGTTTGGAATGAGCGGTAGCGAGTGATGACAAACTTACCTTCCTCTAACTGTTGGTAATTAGTAGCCAGATAGGAGATGGAAACGGTGATGGGTTCTGAAGTCATAACTGGTGACTTTAGAAGTTAGTGTTTTGGCCAGGTTTTCTCGATTTTCGACCACTGTGCGATGAAGACATTCGTTGATTATTATAATAACTGAAATATGGTACAGTAAAACATCGATTAATCAAATCAACTGTGACACAGGGTGTTGAGATAATCGGAACTATTCGTTTCCAAGTATTTCAACATTGAACGAAGGTGGAAAGCTTAAAATAAAGATTCCACAGTTGTTTAAAGTGTCCACTCTTGCTTTCCAAACTTCCTAACTTACAAATTGACATTATTCCTCTTTTCTGTTTAGGCTTCATACCACCTCATAACATTGTTTCGAAACTAGTAACTGCTTGAGGGATGCGTAGGAAATATTACAAAAATGTTGTCCAGATTCCCCTTTCCCTTCTCCCTTCCTTCTCTCCGCCACACTCTTTATGGCTGTTACAGCTTTGGATAAAGTTAAGGCATGAATGTAGGCTCTCACAGCGCTTCGCGTCGGTTTTGCTCCACCAGAAGCTTTCAGCTTGCCACGGTTCACATCTTTGATCAGTCATTCAGAGAATTCACTGTTAGCCCAAGTGATAATTTATTGTTTTAGCGGTCACCGAAGCCGTTGGCATTACGTCCATTCATACTACGACTCGCCTCCGCCTCTCTTCCTCAAAGTATTCTGGAGGAGAGATCTGCCGATCAGACTCACACTATGCCTCGCCACGTCGCGACTCCGATCGGTGGATCTCTTCTCGAAAATATTTTGGAGGACAGAGCTAATGCGAGCCGTGGCAAGACGCAGTGTGAGTGGATGCAATGCCAACGACTTCGATGACCATTAAAGTGATTATCAATCGCACTCACAGTGAATTCTCTGGACGATTGACCAAAAATGGGAACCGAGGCAAGCTGAAAACTTCAGGCAGAGCAAACCCGAGGCGAGGCGACTTTAGATGTGAGTGAGAAAAGAAGTCGCGCTGAGGGGCGGCGTAGTGGGAGCCTACCTTAAAACCACACGTTTTCCTTTTACTGACATTTTGATATAAACAATTCTGAGAGCCGCGAAAAAAGAGGGCACGGGCGCCGGGGGATTCGATCTCGCGATCTTTGTAATTCCCTGGTCGAGATGCCATCTGCGTATACGTCGACCTCCCATCTTCCACTCTTCCGGTTTCTCTCTCATGGGTACTGTGGTGGCCCCGATCCCACACAATACCTACACATTTCATTAACGTAAATCGAGCTATGAAGGCTAAATGATAAAGTAAAGACACATACCTAATGTATTATGAAAACTGGATGTTTGTATATTCTTGCTTTTATTCCTCAGAAAATATTTCTCGAATAATCAAAGATTCGGTTAATCGATGTTCCGGAAATCGAATATCCCGTTAAGTGTTTTGATAATTACACTAGTTTACAAAATAAAAAAAAAAATTTGCTCAGCAGGTGCCACTGTTTTTTCTTATGTAAAATGGTCCGCTGATTCTGAATGTAAGGTCTAAAAATATTTCTATGGATACGTTTTCGAAATATCGACAGGTAACTTGACTTAATTGCGAATATCTCGTGTTGGGAATGACCCATATAGTCTAAGATTATTTCAAATTAAGGATAATTGAATCACCAACAAATGCACCTCACAAAATTTTCAAATCGATTCAGTAGTTCGGGTGAAATCGATGGAAATATGTGAAAAAAGACATGTTTTCGACCGAAATTGAAATCGACAATTCATTTAATCACCTGGAAAAAAGAAATCGCAAAAAATGGGCACTGTTTCTCATTTCTTACGTTGTGCCTGCACTTCTACGAAGAAAACAAGGTGCTATTGAAGAAAATCTATGGATAAATACCGAAGCTAGAGACAATTGAGTGAATATTAAACTGGACTCATCTAAAACTTCGTCAAAGCACTGAACAAGGAATGCCAAGCGTTCGCTTATTTGAGAAGCATTTTGGCGAATCTTCCTTCGCGAAAATCAAGGAAGACGTCTTCGCCGGTTCATAAATAAAAAAACTGCTCAAAGACGAGAAATTTAAAACATATTTGTCACCCGCTGAAGCTGTAGCCTGGAATTCGTTTCGTTTGATGGTTCAGATTTTCTTGGAAACAATAAATGTCCAAACTACGAGGAAATTGTTGATGATTTGCTACATAATTACGCAAAAATTTGTATGCAATACTCCATTTTATTCCACTCGTAATTCATTCTCTATTGTAAGTATGCCTTTCATTTTTTTTTATTTTTCCAACAGGCGTAAATATGTCTCTGAAAATCCTTCCTGCATTCTCACTTGAATTATTTCCCGGAGAATCTTGGTGACGTAAATGACAAACACAGAGAGAGATTCCATCAGGATATGAAGGGTATTGAGGGGCGGTATCATGGATTTTGGGACGAGGCATCGACGGGCGATTATATTTGGTTGCTCACAAAAAAAACGAATCTTAAAATGAATAAAAGACCCAGAACTATTTCTAAAACACACTGTATATTAAAAAAATACTTTAAAAAATGTACAAAATGAATTAAAATTGAAATAACACAATAAAATAAAAAAATACACAAAAACCGAGAAAAAGTAAAATTTTAGTGTTTTCACACAATTGTCACTAGTTTGGGTATTTATCCATAGATTTTCTTCAGTAGCACCTTGTTTTCTTCATAAAAGTGCATATTCAGCGCAAGAAATGAGAAACTGTGCCCATTTTTGCGATTTCGACTTTTCCCCGATGATTAACCCTTCGTAGTCACACGGGGTGTATTGTACCCCAAGAATAATTTTCGAATTAAAATGTTGCGCCTTTACGACTTCCAAGGGGGGTTTATCGCGAGAAAAAAAAATAAAAAATCACTTTTTTCCCACAACCGTGGAAATTCGCCCATTTTCAAGCACAAATTTTATCATATCAAAATTTACATTTCTAGAAAAAGATTATTAGACCATGATTGTATAAGTATTACGAATGTACAATTATCACTGAAAAGTTAAAAGATTCAAAAATACGAAAATGGTAACTCAAAAAATGACGCTGGGGTACAGTGAACCCCGTGTGACCAACTTGAAAAAATGACTTTTTTTCACATATTTCCATCGACTTCACCCGAACTACTGAACCAATTTGAAAATTTTGTTAGGTACGTTTGGTGATTCAATTATCTTTAATTTTATATAATTTTAGACCATATTAGCCATTCGCAACACGAGATATTCGCAATTAGGTGGAACCACCTTATCGACAGACAGGTAAAAAGTTCACCTGTCGATATCTCGAAAACGTATCCGTAGAAATTTTTTTAGACCTTATTTTTGGAATCAGCGGGCCATTTTACATAAAAGGATAGCGACATCTGCTGCGCAAAATGGCTGTAAATTGGTATTATCTAAACGTTCCTTTAATAAAATTGGCGTTCAAATAGTCGAGATTGTACTGTATATGGAATTATTACGGAATTATTACGCATTGTATGCGGAAAGAACTAGATTTTGCTGTAAATTTCTGTGTTGACGGTAAGAGAATTCTCGAGGCAAATCTAGGCAAATTTTTTACTGTATCAATTAAATATAGATAACTGGAAGTTAATACCAGAAATATTCCACAAAGTTTCTAAAACACTGTTTAAACATTTTTGTAAAGTGATAATAATTAGGTACTCCACTGTTTTTTTTTTATCCTACTTGCCTCGAGAATTCTCTTACCGCCAACACAAAAATTTACAGTAAAATCTAGTTCTTTAAAGCCGTGCACAAAGTTGCTGTGACATTCTTTACACGTTCGACTAATTGTATAATAATTACTCGAGCTCTTGTAGACCTTACACACCCTTCCCTCCAGCAAGAGGAATTAGTTATAATTCCAAACACCATCGTCTGCATGTAGAAAGCAAATTGCATATAGTTATAAATATATCTACAAATATTCCGACAACTATTCATTTATTCGAAGTCCAACTAAAATGTATTCATGCCTTCTAATTAATACTGTGTAATACGTATAAGCATTAACATTTATCGAACGATTAAACATTGAGAATAAAAGAAAGATTATTCAGTGCAGAAAATCATTTCGAAGTTCACGGCCAAATATTACTAATTGCTTAATGTCTAGAGTTACGATCATAGTTAACAATAATTTATACTGGTTGGTTAGGGCGAATTTTGTTAACATTATTTGTCATAGTAAAAGCCACCGGAATGAATATTTTAGCGGAAATATCAATTTTTGTCGAATAATTAACTAGCTTCAGCAAATTGAAATGAACCGTTCACGCGTTTACGTGATCGCGGCTGTTGTTGCCCGCAGTGGCTCCTTAACGGTAAGAATTTTTTTAACTTCGAATACTTTGGTAGAATGTAAGAATAAATGTAACTTGAAATGTTAACTTCTATATGAAATAAAGATATGTGAAATTATCGAGTGTTGTTCGGTTATTCCTACCCGACCTCAGAATACGAATATCGTGTTAAGGTAAAAGGATACCTAAGTAGAACTTGGAATATTTCAGCGAGATACTGGAGCTGATGAGATTTCAAAGTCTTCTCTGCTTCAGCACCGTACTGAAATATACTAAGTTCCAATTCCTTACTGAGGTATTTCAAGCCACATCATTAAAGCATTCCTTCCACAAATAACATTGTTGTTTATATAAACGTTTATGTTAAATAAATTTGTTTTCCGTTAAATAAACTGGAAGAAGAAAGAACTGTTGAAGGGAGAATGTGTTCTCGTTTTGTTGCGATCCTTCTGTCTCTTCCGTTGCACGGAATACGTTAATAAGACAATTTTCAAATTATTACTGTAACGTAAATATTTCTAAATAGCGGGTTTCAAATGACTATGATTTTACCCGGGTTGGATTCTAAACCCTACGACGCGCCAGCGTTGCAATACTTCATCGATGGTGAAACGAACTGCCATAAGATAAAAAAATTTATCCTATCTATAGCATCGCGCTTATTCTGTTGACCACCATCGCTAAGAGAAGATCTTCTATAGGTATACAATTATGCATACTCCGTGCTCGTAATTTGCATACTTCGTGCTCGTAGCAATTTTAAAATCGTAATTCAAAGTTCATGCATTAGAGGCTCAGCCTCGTGTTCTTTCGTTTTTAATTTTATTCTTCATTTTAAGGGAACAACTTGTCCCCCGAGCATCGTACTCGTAACGAGACAAAATTGTATATGAAGTGAAAGATGATAGCGAAATCTGAATACGTTGAGTGATATGTAGCATATTATGCAGGTTATAAGTTAAAATAAAGGCTATTTTCAAGGCATTCTTTTATAATGAAATGTAATTATTTTACGAAAAATCTTTATTACCAACTGAAAATACATATATTCAATTAATATTTTATGCTTCTAGATTGAAAACATTTCGGGTAGTATGGCCGCAACATACGATAACGTTAGGCTCTGCAAAAAAAATTTCAAAACGGGCGGTCGCGTAATTTTCCCACGGTTACTCGGAATTGAAAAATTCGAACGTTTTCTTAAAGTATACTACAATGGCTTCAGTTAAGCGTACAAATTTTAAAAAAATATTATTTTTTGTAGAAATTGCGGACTTTGGAAGAAAAGGTATAAAAAATTAACATGTTTTTCCAATATTACGGTT
Organism: Andrena hattorfiana; assembly: GCA_944738655.2. Lineage (NCBI taxonomy): Eukaryota > Metazoa > Arthropoda > Insecta > Hymenoptera > Andrenidae > Andrena > Andrena hattorfiana. The sequence continues at coordinate 27,349,919 of OX122889.2, forward strand.
AAATGAATTATTCAATCAGAACACTTGTACGCTTCACTGAAGATTATTTTTTTAAGAATATTCCCTGAAAATTTTAAGTGAATCCGATAAAAATTGACTGAGTTATTAATCCACCCACTTGAAAAATGCCATTTTGAGATTATCGTGTTTTAAATTTTGACAGAAGTTATTTTCTGCAACTCAAAGATCGCAGCTGTATACGGTCTCCTCGTGGCCACTGATTCTCTACCTACGTTTAAATAATATATAAGCTCATAACCCCTCTTATTAGATACATTTGGGTTCTTGGACATAAACTTTTCGGGCGATTAACACCAAGTTACCTATGCGTGCACTCGATTATGAATTACTTATATAAAACCTTCCATAGCTCCCAGAATTTTTCGAAATCCACTTTAAAATCGTGCAGGTATATTTTTGAGACCCCAAATATTATAAAAATGCAAAAGCAGAAAAATTGTAAAAACAAATTTCACAGTGGCGTCCCCCCTTAATATGTGAGAAAAACTTTCAATAACGGATTTTGCACTTAAATACATTAACATAAATTCATACAAACGTATGTAAGGGAGAGTAGAGGAATTGCGAACGCAAGGTAAACCCGAACACCGCGATGTTTGCTGGTTTGCTTGTCCTGTCCTCCTGTGATATTGTTACACGATGTAATTAGCTATGTTTAGTACTAAGGAAACTGTCACGACGGAAGGCTGTGCGCAACCGCGAAGATAAGGATCGTGAAAGGCTTTCGTAGATTTTCTTATAATTTTACGCTCGAGTATTTTGAGTCTATATTGCATTAAAACTATACTACCCACCAAAGTATAATTTTATCATAGTTCGGTTACTTAATTCTAAATAAAATCATGGGGTCACTTTGTACACATAGATGCTCGTATTTGTTTTACTTGAAATATCTTAGCTTCCGTCCATTTGGGGTAATTACGAACAGTGTGTATGGGGTTATTAGGAAAGAAGGGATTTACCCTTTCCGCTTAATATTTCGAAGCTTTGTCCAATACCCCGGAATCATATTAGGAAGAATCTTGAGATACCCGTGAAAGAGATTAAAAAAAAAGACTTTCAATCCGTCAGGCAGCAAATAAATATTCAATCCCACGAGCAACCACAACTCGAGCAAACAAGTAGAAAGACTGTATCAGACCCACAGCGTGAAAGAAAAACAGTATTTAGTAAATATCAAGAGATCTTAAGCAACCGTTCGCATTTACCTCACTAACTACGGGTAATTGCGGCCTGAAAGAGTTTTGTTTTTCTTTCAAAAAATGATTTGTTTATTAAAGTATATATAATTCTTTGTGTTGTCTTTGTGGATAATTAGCCAAAGTTCATTTGTCTATAAAGAAAATCTGGTTAGAGTCAATACTTCTGTTTCAATTTAACTTTTTCCTTAAGTGTTCGTAATTCCCCTACTCTCCCCTACATATAGAGGGTTCAGAAGCTAACAGTCCAACTTTCCCTAAAAATGAGTTACATAGTTCAACAACTTCTTTATTGTTAAAACTTTCAATTGATAAACCAATTAACTCACTAGTTTCATATGTAAGCAATAGATGGCGGTACTTATATTGACCACGAAATTATTGGGTAAAATGATTCAGAAGACAATTAATGTAAGTCATTTTAAAGTCGCGCCAAGTTTATGGTTTGTTGTTTATTGAAAGACATGAAAATACGCGTTCTTTGTGATCAGAAAATTACTCTTTTTCTGATAGTGGATCCGAATATTTACCTGGTAATGAACAAAAATCTGATTGTGACGATGGCAAGTGACAAGAAAACTTAAAAAAATTTGTTAATAATTTTATACGCATGTGTATTAACGTATATTTTGAACATAAATGTGAATTTGTGATAATATTAATGTATATATGAGGCACTGAGAGCAAAAACTGACTAACCCACATTGAAGAAAAAAGTCATTTTTCCTATTTTATGTAATTAGTAAAGCCTATTGGAATTTCGAGGCAATTTCGCACTCACTTTCCTCTCAATGCCTCATATTTAACCCCTTGGCCTACACGGTATCTGCCGATTGCGCGAGCCATAGTAAACAAGAAGGTCGGTCGCGCGCCGTGCCATTCAGCTGTTCAGCCGTGTACCCGAACTGGCGCAAAATCTATACTTTTCATGACGAGTCGGACTCGTGGTTTTCGTTTATGACACAAATTCTTTACCACGAGTCAGACTCGTGGTTTTCGCTTATGGCACAAATTCTTTACCACGAGTCAGACTCGTGGTTATAGGCCAAAGGGTTAAGTAACTTCTAATGTAAATCTTGTTTGGTTTCCAGGCAATACCTATAGCAAACCGAAATGTTTCTGCAAAAGCACACAAAAATACTTGTACAGTACAAAATATTTCCGCTTTTTATCTATTTACAATATATATGATTCTTTTCTAATTGTCAACTTCTTGTCAGACCAGTAGCAAGTTATTATATCATTTTAGAACTTCTTTCTGTTACATTCTATATCAGGTTTTAAAACTTTTTTATATAGTAAAGCGCCGCTTTTATTAGTAAGTAATAAATAGTTACGTTCAAAAAATCCCTGTGACGTTTATAAATATCGATAATTATAACGAAACAATACTTAACAAAACGGTATGCTATTCGGTTCGCCTTTCATCTTTGTCGTCTTCCTTTAGTAATACATTGCCGCCACTATCTCGAACGAAAATGGCTTGTCAATGTCGCGTGTCGTTTCGCTCATTCTCAGTCTCTCGCACTCGCCGCGCCGCGGCTACTACAAAAGAAGTAGCGGGGATAGAAATGTATCCTTAACGAAACGGAGGACCTTTCCTCATAACGAGACAACACTGTAGGTAGACAGTAGTGGTGGAGTACTTTAGAGGGGAAAGTCCACAGATGCTATCTTCGTCTTTTTTCTCGAGCTGCTGCACAATGATCGAACTTGATATACTAAAGCCAATGATATGTGGTTTTAAACGTAGATGGTTAATAATTTACGAGATATTAATTTATCGTTAACGTTTTGAAGCAGTTCATTTTCAGTGGTAGAAGCACTAAGTCCAGATAAACGGATGGCTTAACTAGTACAGGGTTATCCACTGAAGACTGGCGGCGCTCGCGCGAGTACAAATGAGAACGGCAACAACGTCACACGCATACTTACTACTACAATCGTATGTCGACACATCCGCCATCTATGGGCTGTTGCTAAAAGTATAGATTCGTATAGATCATCTACACCATGGACTTACAGGACGGTGCATAAACTAGACTTATAGACGCGGGGGGTGAAGATCTCCGCGGGGAGGGAAGGAATACTTTCAGCCATCTTGTACCGGTCAACTAGTGTTGCCCTCTATATCACGCAGTGGCAAAATTTAAAACTGTGCAATTGAATTTCATACATTTTAAGTATGAAAAAAATGTATTTCATACATTTCATACAGTTTGATATGGAGGATCAATAATAACACAATATATTTAGTGACCAGAAAACAAAACAAGTTTATTAATTAGTTTATTTATTATTTAGTACTAATAAGTAATCATGCCTACAGAGTGCAGCACAAGTTGACCGGTACAAGATGGCTGAAAGCTTTCCTTCCCTCCCCGCGGAGATCTTCACCCCCCCCCCCCCCGCAACTATGCACCGTCCTTTAGGTCCATGATCTACACAAACTTATACTTTTAACAACAGCCCATAGATGGCGGATGTATCGACATACGATTGTAGTAGTAAGTATGCGTGTGACGTTGTTGCCGTTCTCATTTGTACTCGCGCGAGCGCCGCCAGTCTTCAGTGGATAACCCTGTATTAGTGTGTGTTTACCTACTAAAAGTCTTGTCCCCTTTATGTGCAATTTTGAATCTTATTATATGGTTAAACTTATAAAATTTTATTAAGAATAACTTTAATAAAAACTTTATTATTTGAAATATTTTGGTAAGTAATGCAAACTGGCACAAGCGCTTGGATAGGATTTAATCTCCTTTCGTTTAAGCAATATGTTCACCACAGAATATTTTATTGAAATCGGGGACCCCACAGCTGTGACACCTCCGTGTTAAACTAAATTATTTTCTGTTCTTTCCAATCACATTGTAATTATCAGAAATAATTGTCGAGTATGGAGAAACACGCGCGAAAAGTTTCACGAGAAAAATGGGCAAAGTGTGGGAGGAAAATAAAATGATCACATGAAGTTTGCGGAGGGAAACGTTTAGTGCTTCTTTCCATTAACTCGTCTACGTGGCGTAGCCTCTGGCCGTATCAGAGTCTCCCTGAGGAAGGAATTAGGCAGGTCTCGGTGTAGACGTCAAGGGCTTACCTTGGAGGTCAGGAGCATCTGATAGGAACGACCACCTGTCTTCTATTTCAACTTCCTCAACTCCTATACCATTTTGTCCTTTTTCCTTTCCATACCTCTTCTGCTCCCTCTTTTTTTGCTCGCTTCTGTTTGTTTTTCTATTCTTTATTGCCCTTTTGCTTGATTATGATGATCTATTCTAAAGTTTCTCTCATGAATTTCTCGATCCCTCAACTTCTTCCCTTTTGTTCTCCAATTTAACCCTCTTCTGTTTTTATAGTTTCGGTTCTTTTAATTGCCAGAACGTTTTTGTACAAGTTTTTTATGCCTCTCTCTCTCTCTCCCTCTCTCTTCTGTTCCACCTTACCCCCCCCCCTCTTTCTATCTACAGCTAAAGATTGTTCGTCGGTATAAAAATCCAGCATTTTCAACAGCAGCATCTGCCTTTTAGCGAGAAGAAGGATAGAGGGGGCCATTATATCTTCCTCACGAATAAACGTAGGCATCCATCTAAGCACCTCCTGGAGCCACGAGGGAAGCACGAAAGAAGACGTGAAATTAATTTTGATGCTGTCAGCTCTTCACCCTGCTTCCTTCGAAGCTGAGTTATAATTTACCATCGTGCCGAGTGCTAAGCGAGTGGATAAGGTCGATGAAAGTGCGAATCGGAGTGCAGTATTTTAAACTGACCTGGATTTCCTATTTCAGAGTGGAAGAGATATGTATATAGTGTATATACTACGCTTAATATCTCCAGCATTGACAAGTCACTGACGTAAAACTTGAATGAATAGAGACTGACAACTAAGCTAGGAGAGATTTCACTGCAATTCTGTATGAAAACAAAACGTTCGCAAACAGTAGAAATATCAGGTTTCAATACAAGTGTATAGGTCTGTAACATCTAATGACTCATTTTCTATGCTTAAAACGATACTTTATACAAAACATTTATTGCAAAAATTAACTAGGAACATTGTTTAATTTATTAATACAAGTTAAAAGATACTGTTCATTAAATACGTAGGTAGTGTTAAGATGATAATATGCACCATTACAGACATATACATACAGTAGACACTCATATCGAGGAAACGTACTAACTGGAAAAAGGCTGAAATAAAAGAAGCGAACAAGCATAAACACTCGTTGGTCAAGTTTATCTAAATGCAATTGGCAAGACATATTCGAACGATTTAATTGTGCTGAAAGAGTGGTATTGGTCAGCCACCAATCATGGCGAAAATCGCAAGTAGCCACGCAAGATCGATGGCTGCTGTAAATTCATAAATGTCATTTAAACGCGACGGGATTTCGCGGCAGAAGTGACCATGAAACAGTAGAAAAGCTTCCGGCTCACCGAAATAATTACGCCATCTGACGTGAGAACTGAAACGAAAATCCACAAAATCGGTTCCACGGTGATATCGCTGTAAAACGTCTGACAGTTATGCAGTCGAAGCAAGGAGGCCTTCCGAAACCCAACGTAACCCAAATCAGTCAGTGCCGCAATCGCGGCGATGCCGATGGCGGTAAATCCCGGAAGGAGGACGACAGACAACTATGCCTGACGAGAGGGATGAAGAAGTAAGGAAGGGAAAGGAAAGGAGCGTGGAAAGGCAACGGAACGTTACATTGAATGAACGATAGAGAAGAGACGGGAAAAAAGAGAGAACACCCCGGGCGAAACATCACGTTCGACCTCATACGAAACCAGAAAATTGTTCGGTGCGCAAAACAGACTGGAACCAATATTTTTTTTCCTGTTTTCTTCGAAACCTTATTTTTACTCTACCTCATTCCAAATATATAACCTTCGTGGCCTCCCTCACGGCAGCCTATGAACAAGCGTCAAAAGAAAAATACATGGGATATCCTGGTTGCCGCTGTTTGCGGCTGCGAAACGAGCTTCAATCGTGAATGAGAGGTTGAAAAAGTGCAATCAAGATTGGTGGACCGTTTTGATTGATGAAATAGGTACGACTTTTGTGTGTGCGGCTACTTTTTTTTATGGGTGACTAAATTTTACAAAAAATATGATTGGTATATCGTGGTACGCGGAAAATAAAATTTCCGATGCATACAATTTCTTTGAACTGCCTCAAATCTTTTATAATGTATAAACATTCTCTCCCATATTCTGCTATATGAATGTAAAATATTTGCAAATACGGAAATGCACTCGTGTAGTATGAATCAGATAAGGACACTCTACTTGAGTGGCCTCTGTGAAATCCCAGTATCTGTATAAGTTCTGACTACCTGCACTAAACGTGTATAAGACCGCTAAAGGCAGCTAAAGGCACGGGCAAATCAAGGTTGCAATTTGGACGAGTACATATCCCCTGGGCGTAATCGTAAGGCCAATGAGTATAAACGAATTACAGAAAATTAAAAAGAGAAATGAAGTCGTTCCTTGGCTCGAGGATGTTTCATTCGGAGATACCAAATTTCGATAAAAAATATGTACGTTGCATTAACTTGTAATCTCTATATAGAGCAGTTTATCGAAAACATACTATATCTATGCTCATAATCAAAGGAATTTTAAAATGTCTGGGGCAAGTATTTAGTATTGTATTTTCATAAGGAAAGTGAGGTGTCAAAATAATTATATCCAAAAATCATTCTTTTTCTAGCCTATGCAAAACCATCATTATCTGTTTAAACGAAACCGTATGAATTTTTCTACACGAGTAAAACATTTTTATGACAAGAGGTTCTTGATTAATTACATCTTGTTTAACAATGCTGATCCTACAACAACACTGCTGCAACATCTAATCTTAAGCAAAACAAAACACTCTCAAATAAATTAATTTCAAGAAATGATAATTGACATGCGGAAAAAATTGAATTGGAAAAGAACATATTTTGGACTGAAACCACGTATTCGTTTAATGGGGATTTTTAATGCTAAGCAAGTTTGTGTTTCGTGTAACTTTTAATGATAGAAAATTAGCGGGTAATTCTGTATAGTTTGTTTTATCGTGTGAGATTGTATAATTTGATTTCGGTTAAATTTGATATGAACTCTGTTAGTTTTATATCTCGACTAGCAAAATACCCCGCGCTTCGCTTCGAGCCTAAGAGATATTGAGAAGTCCGTGAAAACACAGTTTACCCCTTTTCACTCTCTTAGGGGTTGATTAGGGCAAAATCATGAAATTGGTTTTCAAGCATTTGTGTAGGCAATCTTTGTGAGTAAGAACCGAGTTGATATTTAATCGGGCCTAAGAGATATTATGGAACCCGAGAAATACAGAGACATTTTAACCCTTTTTACCCCCTTGGGGAGGGAATTTCCAAAAATTCTTCCTTAGTGGGTGCCTACGTCAGGAAAGCAATGTACCTTCCAAATTTAACGTACCTAGGTTAAACGGTTTGAGTTGGGCGTTAATAAGTCAGTCAGTCAGTCAGTCAGGACTTCCTCTTTTATATGTATATATATAGAGAGATGACTATGGCATCACGTGCAGAATGTCAGCATGATTATGTCCATTGATAAATCAAACGTGTTTTTAGGACAATTTCCTGGTTGTTTAGGATATGCCGATACAAAAAAAAACGCGATACAGGCAGGCATAGAATGACTCCGAATTAAAAAAAAAACACAAATCAATACTGTAGAAAAAATATTTTCTTGTACACAGCTTCGTTTTGGAAGAAACAAATTTAATATTCCGTGGAGTACATGTACACTGGTACCTCTAGTACCTACTGATCATAAAATGGCATTGAAAAAATTAAGCACATTTATAGATTCGTTATTTTATTAATAATAAATAAATAAATAATTGCTGACAATGTCGATCTTATTGTTGAAAAAATAATTGTACTCTACTACATAAGGCCTCACAAACTCTTGTTAATATGATTTGCAAAAGTTTAAAGTATTTTTTTCACGTAGCCCCATAAATAAAAATCTAATAGTCAGGTCAAATCTAAATCAGGTGCTCTCGAAGGCTAAGTTGCAACTCCACCACGATCCATTCATCAATCGCATCTTTAATTTAAAACATTTTACAAAACAATTTTTCTTCTGGACAACTATATGGCTTCTATATATATATATGTAGTAGCCCAAGTAATGTTACGTGTGAAAAGCGCGAATATGCTGAATTAGTCGATAATATATAAAATTTAGAAATATATTTAATTTTCTCAATACCATTTTATGATCTTGCACCCTAACACAAATATTGTATCAACGATCCACCTTCACCGAACAATACTATGTATACAAATGGACGTGTACTCAACGAAATTTCAAAATTATTATCAAAACCGAAGCCTCATACAACAAATATGTCTTTTTTAACGAAGAACAACTTCGTCTCTGCTTATATATACCACGTTTTTCGCCGCGGTTTGTATAGGAGTTAGCAAGAATACACATCGTTGGCTTCTTGGTAAAACCGACCAAGAACATATCTCTTAATTTCCGGTAAATGCTAATTTAAAGTTCAATCTATTACAATAAACTAGGTAATAATTGAAAGTTATTGCAAAGTAGATAAGTTTTCCCCGAATGGATATTTATTAAGCTATTGTTCTAAAAAAAACTTAGAAAGTAATTGCTTACGCACGTTAAGAAATATTAAGACGTACTTTTACTTGAGTATCGTCGGAGGTCAGGCTACTTGTTGCAACAAGGTGGAAAGCAGCAAAAGTATGAAAGGTTTAATCGGGTTAAATACTGTATGCATTTATTGATGTGATAGATAACACATAAACACACCTAGACGAAGACTTTCGGCCAACTCTAAATCCACATGTAACAGTTCTTAAGGGGTTATGCCTAGTCAGCTTTAGAAAAAGAACGCGATTTTCGTGATTCTTTTGTGAAATATCTACTGTATATTTTTTTTTACAACTATTCGCTTATTTTAAACGTACATATATGCAGCAACTCTCAGTAATTTTATTATAGAAAAACATTAAAAAATGAACGAATAACAGCCATTCTCGCGGGAGCGGTTTTGATATCGGTGAGCAAGATATTTCGGAAACCGCTGTATCGATTGGCCTAAACTTTTGCAGACTTGTTTTATATACCAAAGATTAGTAGATAAACGAAGAATTTATTTTAATAAAAGCTCTATTTTTAATTAACGAAAAATGAACAATTCAGACATCAAAAAAGGCTGGTTTTGTGTTAAACGGCCGTCATTTTGTAAAAAATCAACTTTTTCAAAAAACGTTCATCTACTGAATTCAACCATATATTAACAGAATGTTTTTGAATTTTTAATTTCAGATGATAGTAAGCGTGCCTATTCTGTAAACCTAATGCCAATCTTATTGCAGCGAACTGAATTCGGTCTAGCTTTAACATTAGGTCTTTGTTTTTAGGATTGTATACAAAACAGTTAAGTATATTCCATAATTTGTCGTATAAGGCTGCTAAAGATTAGCATCAAAGTTTCAGGTGAGGCCCCCATGTAACACCAGAAAGAAACTTCATAATATTTAGAAGCATGAAACACTTTTTCCTCGCATTGTTTACATGAACGTTACAATTCATGTCAAAGTCAAAATTGATTCCCAGAAACTTGACAGATTTTTTTGATTTAATAACAGTTTCCAATTTGAATTGCGGTTGCACAGACAGTGTGTGTCTGTTGTTAAAGTGGACGAACACTGTTTTTTGTGGATACAGATGAAGGCTAATAAATCTGAAATTAGTATTGATAGTTTTAATCGACTCTTCGAGTAGTTTCTTACTTTCGTTAAGTGAAGTGGTGCTGTAGTAGACAGCAATGTTGTCTGTAATTTGTGAAACCTGAACAATGCTTGGAATGGTTTTTATAACTTCAGCTACATAAAAATCATATAATAGTGGGCTTAACCCTTCGTGGTTACACGGGGTGTATCGCACCGCAAGAGCAGTTTTCGAGTTAAAATGTCACGCCTTTACGACTTCCAAAGGGGATTTATCGCAAAAAAAAAAATAAAAAATAAATTAAAAAATCACTTTGTTCCTACAACAGTGGAAAATCGCTCATTTTCAACTACAAATTTTATCGTATCAAAATTCACATTTCTAGAAAAAGACTATTAGACCATGATTGTACAGGGTCATCCGTTAAAAATGCAACCTACGCGCGCGCCAACAGACGAAAATGGCAACACCGCCTCACGGACACGTTCCACTACAACCATGCACCGGCCCAGCGTTCGGAGGGTTAACAGCGACCGCTGGGTAGCAGTGATGCCCGAGCTTCGAAAAGTTTAGGATGGTCTCTTTCAAATTAACGCCGCAAAGAGCTGTGCAGAATTTCCCGGCCCAGGTAAGCGAGCCGCACGCTCCGCTTTTATGATCGGTTTACCACTCGCACCCCGGATTACTGTAATGAGGTTTGAAAACAATATCAACTGATCTCGTACTCGTCTTAATTTCAAAAATTTTAGCTACGACAGGACTGACCGCGGCGCTATAACCTTGTACGTAGAGATTTTTCGCCACCTGCGTGTAAAAGCCACAATAATGACGCATCGTTCCAAAAAATGACATTAATGGAAGCCGGTATAAGCGTGGCGTTGAGTAGCTAAAAGTTTAAAACATTCAGACACAAAATTCTAGAAAAAAGATTCAAACACCGCTACAATCAAAGACACGTCTCATTAGTTACTCCTTACGTCCGATCTATGCATGCACTGCATATAAGGATAAAATTATAAAAAAGAAAACCAGAACAATAGATTCTGAGGTCTGCAGAACTAACACATAATTAAATAAAAATTTAATTTCTCAATTTATGAAAGTAATGACACAGAAACAACTAGCGTATTGTTTATCAACATCATGATTTTTAAAAAGAGCATTAAATACGGTATTAAATAAACAGTTTGCAAAAGCTTTTTACAACAATTATGGTTAAAAAATTGATAAAAGAAAAATTAAGTAAACGTAAAATATTTTGAATTATCCATCATTAAGAGGGAATAATTTTTCCTCATTTTTCGGCGCAAATTGCATTCCGATATCTTTTATAATTCAAAAGTTATACGAAAAAAGCCCCAAATTCTTCAACCCCGGTCGGGAAATTTCAAATAGCTCCTTGTGACTTTTTTGTTAATTTGAAAGAGACCATCCTAAAATTTTCAAAGCTCGGGCATCACCGCTGCCCAGCGGTCGCTGGCAACCCTCCGAACGCCAGGCCGATGCATGGTTGTAGTGGAATGCGTCCGTGAGGCGGTGTTGCCATTTTCGTCTGTTCGCGCGCGCGTAGGTTGCAGTTTTAACGGATGACCCTGTATATGTATTACGAATGTTCAATTATCACTGAAAAGTTAAAAGATTCAAAAATACAAAAATGGTAACTCAAAATGACGCTGGGGTACAATGAACCCCATGTGACCAATTTGTGATTATAAGAAGGTGCGACTACGAAGGGTTAATAATCCTCCCCGCGGGAGACCCTTCCATATTGTTCTTGTAACATAGTCCGCACTGCCTCCAACAGCCGAAATATTGCTTTCACATGTTAAGTGCTTAATGCATTTTATGATGTTGAGAGAGTAGCCTGCTCAGCTAATTTTTGAATAAGCAGAGTGCAGTTAACTTTGTCAAAAGTAGACTGAACGTCTAAAAAGACACCGAGAGGGTCCCTACTTCGACTCACTGCAAATTCAATGCTAGTTAACAGAGTAACTAAATTATCTGTAATCGTTGTCGAAATCTAGACTGAGACGGAGGTAACATATCTTAGGTCTCTAATCACCATTCCAATCTATTTTTTACCATGGATTCGAAGAGCTTACATTTTCACAAGGAAAGGGAAATGAACCTAACACCCAATTTCCTAGCCTTATCAATGAAAAATATTTGAATTGACTGCCATTCTTGAGAGTAGCGACTTTCAAAATGCATTTCGTTGAATATATCTAATAAAACAAATTTGATATTACTAGGTAAAAGTTTAAGAGCTAGACAGTCTATGCCGTCAATTCTTGGTGCAGATTAAGCGACTTCAAAAGGAGGAGAATACTCAATTCGTCATGTATATTTCATTATATGTGTATGTTCACGCATAACTTCCGTATAGGTGCACCGATTTCGACGATTCTTTTTTTATTTGAAAGAGTACGAAGATCCAGTGCTACAATGTTATTTTTTTATTATAATCTGGATACTCTAGAATTATCTAGAATTCCAGTTTTAATGTATGTTCGCGCATAACTTTGTAACGCGTGGAGCGATTTGGATGTTTCTTTCTTTGTTATATGGAGTATGTTCCCCAGTTGATACCATGATAAATGATTTTTAACGGGCTTCAAACAGAGGTAACTAAAAATTAAAAAAGAATAAACTTTTTTAAAAAAAGTAAACAAAACCGTCTTCGAACTCGCTAAAAAGGATAAAATAATATTTTTAATATCGGTGCCGAAATAGAAACAAAATTAAATCAATTTCTAAACCATTATAAATTATAGTTCATTAGCACACTAACGCCCGAGAATTAGAGCGCGCAAAATTTAGTGGAAAAAAAATTATTTTATCCTTTTTAGTGCAACTTTGAAGTCGGCTTTTTACTTTCTTGTAATCTAATGCAAAGTTAAATTCAATGAAATCGAGCCGTTTGTCAAAGAACTGATTAAAAGAGCACTGTGGGAGCCAGTCAGGGTTGGATGCAACCCAGGGAGGAGCAATTTTGTCCAGGCATTCTTTTATTTTCAGTAGGCGTTGATATATTGACGTCGCCTTATCCGGGTGCACGTTCACTTGATCATCATTTTTTTGCAAGTATTGCAGAAATAATTACTACCACTTTTAGTGTCAAAATTTTTAACAAAATTGCGGAAGTATTCCTTTTTCTTTAGTGGGAACGTTTTATTTGCGGTAGCAACGAGTTTTTTTATAGCTTATAAGGTCGTTCATTTCGTGCGTGTATTCCCATTTCTTGTAGGCCGCTCTTCTCAATCTCTTAGCTCGTTCGCAGTCTTTGTCCCACCACGGAACGGAGTTATGGTACTTATTGTCATCCACCGTCCTCCTCGGGGGTGTATTGTTTGTAAGAGGTTCTTTCATATTACTAACGTAGAAATTATACCTTTCCACACAATCCAGGCTATTGAATTCATGTGACAAAACAGATAGAAACTTTCTGTCATTACCTCTTGATAATCGATCCAATTCCTTTTCTTTGAGGACAATTTCTTTGTTACCTTTCTGTAAATGTGTGTAGCTTTCTCGCAGTAATTTCTATATCAATAAAACAGTGATCAGATCCGCGAGTATCATCCAAAATATCAACACGAGTTTTCTCTACTAAATCCGGAGTTGTGAAAAGTAAATGAATATTGGATTTACTGTTGTTATATGTATAAATCAAAATGCGTGAAGGTATCAGGATTGTGTAGAAAAATATGATGACTTATTGTTAGTAAACTATTGAATAGCCTTTCAATACCATTTTCACCATTGGTGTCGTTGCTTGTGCAGTTCCATGCTTTATTATGAGCATTGAAATCCCCTACGAGAATGCATGGCCAGAATGCGATGGTCAAAAACTACGTGCATGATCCTGTCCCAATTGCTTTGACTTAAGGAGGGACCTTACGGTCTGTAGAATGCTACTAAATTAATTGAGGGGGATGTATTCGTTAATTTAACGGTACAGCTCTCTATGCAGTGTTTGAATGATCTAATATCTGGCAAAACGCAATAGTTGATGGACTTTTTAATAAAAATAGCAATACCACCTCCATTTCTACCAATTCTGTCTTTACGGACAACATTCAAACCTTTGAATGCCATTCTCCTCTCTCGTTTTAACCAGCTTTCACCACAAATGAAAATATGAATTCCTTGGAGTATACATATGTATGTTGTAATTCTTCCTTTCGTTGTGTAATACTCGTGGCATTTCAGTACATAATGTGCAGCGACAGTAAGTTCGTAGTTCCGTGGATGCGCTGTTCCATATTTGTTAGAGGTGTTCAAGTAATTAAGCTGCATCAAAGGCGGTATTCGGGTCGATGTCACAATTTCCTAATTTTTTAATAGTTCTAATCATCCGGTTCTTGATAGTACGATGTGTTAAGCTCTGGTAGATTCCCCCCTTAAGGGTGGAAGCCACAATGAAATTTTTTTCCTTCACATTTTTGTGGTGTATTTTCATAATGTTTGGGGTCTCAAAAATATACCCGTACAGTTTCAAAGTGGGTCTCGAAAAACTCTGGGTGCTACGGAACGTTTTGTATAAGTAGCGCAGCACTCGAAACCGAGTGCACGCATAGGTAACTTATAAAATTAGTGTCAATCGCTTTATGTCCAATAATCCAAATGTATGTAATAAGAGGGATTACGAGCTTATATACTGTTTAGAACTAGGTAGAGAATCACTGGCCACGACGAGACCGTGTACAGCTGCGATCTTTGAGTTGCAGAAAATAACTTCTGTCAAAACTTTAAACGGAATTATCTCGAAACTGCATTTTTCAAGCGGGTGGATTAATAACTCAGTCATTTTCTATCGGATTCACTTGAAATTTTCCCGGAATATTCGTGATAAAATTATCTTCAGTTAAGCATACAGGTGTTTTGATTGAATAGTTCATCTAATCGTAACATTGAAAAAGCATGTTGATTTTTAATACCCTTTCTTTTAACGTTCGCCATTTCCTCAAAAATTAATATTTTTTAAATCTATTCGCTTAACTGAAGTTATTGTAGTATAGGTACTTTAAGAAAACGTTCAAATTTTTCAATTCCGAGCAAACGTTGTAAAGTTACACTATGTGCCAGTTTTATAAATTTTTTTTGCAGAGCCTAACGTTATCGGGTGTTGTAGCCATACTACCCGAAATGATTTCAATCTAAAAGCATAAAATGTTAGTTAAATAGATGTATTTTCAGTTGCTAATAAAGATTTTTCGTAAAAATTTACCTTTCATTATGAAACAATGACTTGAATGTAGCTTTTAAATTCGACCGTCTCAGTCAGGCTTTTTTGGGTTAAAAACGTAGCAAAAGTTGATTTTTTTTAAGAAACTAGCGATTCGATTCATTTGAAATTTGGACTATGTTTTTATGCATCTTTGAAGAACTTGCAGTTTTGTTTTTATTAATTATTAATAATAATAAATATCGGAGTTGTGCATGATCCACCATCACGCCACGCAAAATTTGTAGTCCGCTGGTGTGCACGATATTTATCTTCCAGGTAATCCGAAACAGAAAACTGAAACAGCGTTTTACGTTATACATATGTAGCTTCAGTTTGGTGAACCAGAATAAAATAAAAATTTATTGAGAATAGTGGTGAGTTTTCAAACTGAAAAGACTGAACTGTGAACCTTTAATTTTCGCTATCCAATTTTGCGCCAACTTTCTTATGTAAGAAAAGAAGTATATAACTTATCGGTATTCTGGTTCATCAAACTGAAGCCACATATGTATAAAGTAAACGTCGTTTCATTTTTCTGTTTCAGATTACCTGGAAGATAAATATCACGCACACCAGCGGGTGATGAATTTTGCGTGGCGTGATGGTCGACAATGCATTACTCCTATATTTATTATTAAAAATAAATAAAAACAAAACTGCATCTTCTTCAAACATGCATAAAAGCATGGTCCAAATTTCAGATGAACCAAATTGCTAATTTCTTAAAAAAAAAATTCCACGTGCACTAAAACTCACCACGAAAAAAAAAACAGTTCCACACGTGCTCAGACAATTGAAACTATTAACCCTTCATAAATAAACTTAAGGTAAGTTTTCCGACGTAAACGCACGGGTCGACTGAATGTTTGTCTACTTCGCGATGTATCGATGCTCGTTCAAATGCTGACTATCTGATGCACCAAAACGAAATGCGCGTCTATGAAGTGCAACGGAGCTAACCTGAACGAGCCGCGTCACGAACAGGTAGGCCCAAATTACTTTATAATTCCAGCTGTGGCAGTAGGTTTGGAATTGCTTTCTTTCCCATTTATTGCAGTTTGAAAATACTTAACCTTTCTCTGCATCAGTTTAGGGGAACCTCCGCATACACAAATAAACTCATTCAACTATTTTCGTTTTTAGTGACCCTCATATTCAACCCAACTTCACCGATATTAATTTATTTCAACGAGCATCGACACGCCATAAATTTGTTTTTTTGCATGTTCAGTGCGGGTGAATTCGTGTTCTTTTTAAATTTTTTTACACGCTTTAGAGCGAGATCTGATATTTTTTTATTTTCTTGGGGTAGGGTAATTCTGTGTTTTGTGTGATTTCTGTGCGCGTGTGTGTCGATAACACAATGGACTGCAAGTTGTAGTCTACAACAGTGGATATAATGGAAATAATGGATTTTAGCGAGTAGGTATCCTTTAATTTTGGATTAAGTGTCGCAGAATCATGTGGCCACGTCGAGTGTCGGTTAATTTCGTCGTAGCATCCCTGAGATGAGTGACCCCGTGCGCCAGTGGCTTTGATGACCACTGCTTGACCCCTTGCCTGACTTGCTCCGCGTGCAAGCGGTGCACGCGGATTGCCTGCTTTTAGGCATATCTTTAAACGCGTATAACTAACAAACGAAGCCTCAACCGCAATATCGTTATTCTTGATTTTCGTCTTAGTATGGAGTCTAGAATCACCCCTTAAATTTATTCCCACGCATAACCGAACACCTTGTATAGCTAAATAGCTAGGTCGCAAATACTCCCGACACTGACAAGGAGAGGTTCCCAGAAGTCCGCCTCCGATTGCTTTGATTTTTGGATATGTTTTAGAGGACCGAAAAATAAGAAACAAGTGTCATTTTATTTTGGCCTGTTGCATGTTTAGGGGATGAAACCACCGTCAAAGTTGATAAGGGGTACAAAATTGTGTTGAATAAAACTTGATATCAATTTCGTTTGCGTCATAACTTGCTGTATGGATGATGTTGTTTTCGTCAGTAACCCTTACTAGGGAGTAAACTAGATACATAATCGTTTAAATACGCATTTAAGAGACTTGAAACGTGTCAAAAAAATTATAAAATTTTTAAGAAACCTTAGACATAAATTATTTTATAATGACACATCAGTGGGTCTCATCGATATTCACAATGAGAGGTGAACCATTCCCCGGGTAGTATATATGTTAACAATCTATTATAAATGCAGGAGTCAGAGTCGGTGGCCAAAAAAGGAAGAGTCGGAATCGAGAATTTCGACTGCTAACTCTGCAGCCCGGTTGTTATAAACACATCCCACGCGTTCGACGGTTTTGACGAAACTCATTATGAGAACATGTACCTAATCATATGTAGGTAGGTATATTTGAAAACGTTAGTGACGTTTTCGATGTACAACCAATGTAGAAAAGGGTAATTAAACGAGTAGGTTGGCGCGCCTAATGGAAATATGTAAATAGGAAAATAATGTGCATAATTTACATATCGAATAATGAATGCAAGGGTTCACCATACCGAAGATAACGGTAATTGTTTTTAATTTCAGCACTTTTCACGTTAACATTATCGATCCGTGGAAAATTAAACATTCGTATAAACCGAAATTACCTTAAATTCTGCTACAATAAAATGCTCTTTGCATATTTATCGCCAAGCACGTAATTACTTCTGTCCGCTGTTTCTCTTTGCGTGTACCGGCACAATATATGCCATAATTAAATCTCGGCTTTAAAAGTCTACTGGTTACGGCTATTTTCATTTAAATTCGGGTACATCGGTGAAGGAAATGATCTTATCTGGTCTTACGAGTTTTCATTATCGCTTGACTACTTACTCGAGTGTAAATACGATTTACGGAAATGCATTACAGGCGTCGAAAAATATTTAGGAACTTCAAGGATTAAAGTGAAAGTTTAAATATTGGTTTCTCATTAATGGTAATAATGTATACCTAAGTTTAGTTTTATTTTCCATTCCTTGCTAGCCAAAAATAATATGCAAACAATAAATTGTGCACGTTTTTTTCTTTACCGTATGCTCTGTGTTTTTGCAGCTTTTATATTCGATGCAGTTCGCGATAAGCTTATTATTTGAATACTATAAACAACGATATGATAGGAGGCGCGCGAACACAAATCAATGGGAACACTTCGCAAATTCAATTATCCAAGGGACCGTTTTGAAAGATTTTAGTGCTCGAATTTTTCAAGAATTCTCGAGACATTGAAAGAGCTACACCCACCGCAAAAGTTTCTGGATATTTAAACCCTGGCAAGATTCAAATAACACCGAGTAGAAACTTCATGGCGATTGATTTAATCGAAAACTTGTCGGGAGACGCATTGAATTCCCAATACCAGCCGTACCAGCAGCGGTACCATTACTAATGAATCATTTCCAACTTTGAACACAACGGCAATCAGAACATAGACGAATGTTCCAGCTACCATTGCCGATCGTACAGTTTCATTAGTAAAAAAAATGTGATCGATCGCGGTAGGGTCTACGCTGTGCCTGGAACGGCGAAAATAAATTTGGCAAACGGTCCATTTCGCTCGTAGTACCTGGAAAATTCATACCGGTGACCTGCATTCAAGTTTTCTTAATAACTGGATCTGGAATTCCACATGTTTCGCGAAGTATGCACAACCACCCATTCATGTAATTCCTTTCAACGCAATTCACCATGCGACAGAGATTTTCAACATTACCCGATATGAAATATCTTCGTTAAAATTTTCATTAACTTAACTGTACAAATTTAATCTATTACAGCGAGCAAATCTTATCAGAATAATATTATTTTATGTATTGTTCAAGGACAAGTGTTTTAAGTACAAAATTCACCAAAGTGAATTGACTCGATGGAGCTGCTTATGTTGAATGATTTTTATCCATGAGAAATCTAATCTCTCTGAACATCATGCATTGCCTTAATTTTAAATTACAACAATTAAATTTAACATGCCTACTTTTACGTTAATTGTTCTGAATGATCAGGTTTGTCCCCATTACTTGCAAATATGTATATTAATTTATGTATGCAATTTACTGAATAGTTCATTCAATATCTGATTTGGTAGAGTCAGTTTGTATACAGTCCATTACATAACCCACATCTGCTTATTTAATTAAGTTTACATAAATGAATACAGGAAAACAGTGTGTCAAGTATACAGGGTGAGTCACATAACTTGTCCAATCTGAGTAACTTCTAAAGTGTGTGTTCTACAGAAATGTGTTTTATACAAAAACTGCACGGTGTGGAGGGGAACATATGATGTTGAAACGTTTTTTTTAAAATAACCTATTTGTTTACGAGATAGCAAGGTGACCTTGAATTTTTTAAATGTAATACGTACTTTTTGTATCGAAATTTAAGTGAATTAAGTGAATTTTTTATAAGAAAGTATGAAGGTCTCTTTATCCTAAACCTAAAGGTGAAGTTCCACGGCGCGTAGCTCGACGAGCTTGGCGCGAGACTCGCCGAACCTGGGCGAGCCGAGCTGACTCACAGAGTCCCGTGCCGACTAACCAAGTCCCGCACTCACTCTCGCCAAGCTGACTCGCCGAACCTGGGCGAGCCGAGCCGACTCGCCGAGCCACGCGTCGTGGAACTTCACCTTACTAATTAGCCACATATTTGCAAAAACGTTGTTCATGGTGTGACTACTTACCTTATACTCAATTCCACTTAAGAGTAGACTCGTTCCGCGCAACGATGACTCTGAGGAGACTGTTGATTAGTAGGAAACTGGCAGAGAAAGCGCTACGACCAATCGCGTGCGCAAGCAGTAGTGGGAACTGTGCAGATCGGTTGCAAATCGGTGGAGGCGCAGATCTACTGTTATATGGAATGGTATATAGTTACACTAGGCGCTCAAAGTGATGCCCGTTAACTTCTTTCAAACTGTTACTATTATTAGGTTTAGGAGAAATAAAGCTTAACATTTTCTTATAGAAAATTCACTGCTCTTTTAAATTTTGATACAACAGAGTACACATTCCATTTGAAACATTCAAGGTCACCTTAATGTCTCGTAAACAAATAGATTCTTTAAAACCATTCCTTCTTCAATACCATGCAATTGCTATATAATACATTTTTTTTGTAGAGTAAATCCGGGAGACGCAGTCGACCTAATATAAAAGGGCTATTAAAATTAATACAGATATTATTTATTTTATCAGAACAAACCTAATATGTTCAGAATTTTTTGTCGATATTTGCTTTAATCCAATATTTACTGTAAATCGGGTTGAAAACTGAAGTCATGACATCTGACCACCTCTCCCGAGGTGCGGGGAGAAATGGTTTTCGTCGTTGGCAGAGACCACTCACATAATTATTCATGGAAAATTAACCAAGAGTAAAGCAAAATTATTTATGAGTGAATACAACTACAGATTCATTGATATTTAATTTGTTTACGCTAAACAAGTAAAACACACATCAAAGATAAAGCGAACTACCTACCGGCGATTCGCAAGGCAAATGAATACAAAAGTGGATAAATAAAATAAATAAACAATAATAATAAAATAATGATAAAAAATAAAAATATAAATAAAAATAATAAAGAAATCATAACTCGACCATCTCTCCTTTCTGCAGCGAGAGATGGACTTCTCGTTAGTTTTGAGAGGAAGAGTTAACATGGCTAAATACTTTGGCTGCATTGTCCCTCAATATCTCTACTATCTTATTATTCCCAAACATTAAACGAAAATAAACTTAGAAGTATATTTTAAATAGGATTCTGTACATCGTTGTTTGACAAAAAAGGTTAAATGTAACCTCAGTTTACCTTTTATAGACTGTAAATCTAGAAAAACACAGAAGGAGCCGAAGTGACGCTATTCATTCAATTGTTTGGCTTCTAGAGAAGTAATTGGTCTGCACTTTAACCCGTTTTTACGTATAGAGTCTGAAATATAGCGACTCGACCAACTCTCCGGCCCGACCGCGTCTCCCGGATTTACCCTATTTTAGAAGTTTTTCGGGGTGGACAAGTTACGTGACTCACCCTGTACCTCATATTAACTGTACCTCTAAATTGTGGAGCCATAACTCTAATTACTAAATTATAATTAACAGTTTGATTAAGTAATACGGAAAACGTATTATTTTTATATATGACGTTTTTCAAATTAGTATGTTATTATTGTCAATAAATGCTCTGAGTTAGGGATTATTTCAAACTATCCTACTTTATTAAGTTTTCCAGAAATTCATTTTCTGAATTACATTTACAAGAGTTAAAAGGATTTAAATTTTAAACTACTTAGTGAGCGATATTACAAAAGCAGGATCATCAGACACCCAGAGAAAGTAGGTACTATTGGTTTAAAGGAAATGGGGTACTTTACTCCCTTTAATATTAAGCTACAAAAATCAATACCTTTGAAAATGTTATTTATTATACATATTGCTGTTCCATAATTATCTCAATCCAATAATAAACCTATATCAGCTTGCAAAGTTTAAAGAATTTCCTATAACTTCAACAACTTTTGAAAAATGTGTGAGACGAGAACCTTATTATATTCCCTATTATTATAGCCCCGGTATAAGTCCGGGTCTCCTATTTCGTTAGATGTACATTTTTATCCCCACTACTTCTTTTGTAGTCGCCGTGGCAATTGCGAGAGATTGAGAATAAACCCTATTACGCACTGTCGACAAGTTGCCGGCGACCAGGCCACCGGCGACCACGAGGTACACGGAAATATATGAGTTCATACGGATTTTGTCGCGGCGAATAACAAAGGTTTCTAGTCTCTCGTCGACCAAGTTGCCAGTAACTGGTGGACAGTGCGTAACGGGCCTAAGCAAGAGGGGCACGCGACAGCGACAAGCTATAAATTTCGGTCGAGATAGCGGCGGGTATCGTCTTATTGAAAGAAGACGGGAAATAACAAAGCGAGCCCACTAGCGTACCGTTTCGCGAGAGCTTCAGCTTGTCCCCCAAGCGTCGGACTTATCTATATATATATAAAATTGAAATGAAATACCACTGATAATCACGATTTCTCTGGACCCATTGATCCAATGGCCATGAAATTTGGTAGGTAGGTGCCTCTTGGCCCCTAGGTACTCGCTAAGAAATCTTTTTAAAAGACTTCCTCCCCTTCACCGTAAAAGCATATATAATATAATCTATACATATATAAAATTGAAATCAAATACCATTGATAATCACGATTTCTCTGGAACCACTGATCCAATGACCATGAAATTTGGTAGCTAGGTTCCTCTTGACCCCTAGGTGCTCGCTAAGAAATGTTTTTAAAAAACTCCCTCCCCTTCACCGAAAAAGCATATATAATATAATGTGTGTATATATATAGATTGAAATAAAATACCATTGATAATTACGATTTCTCCGAACCGCGCTCCGGTCTGTCGCGATAACGTGCATAACCTATATATACATTAAATTATATATGGTTTTTTGGTGAAGGGGAGGGAGTTTTTTAAAAACATTTCTTAGCGAGCACCTAGGGGCCAAAAGGAACCTACCTACCGAATTTCATTGCCATTGGATCAGTGGTTCCAGAGAAATCGTGATTATCAGTGGTATTTGATTTCAATCTATCTATCTATCTATATATAAAATTGAAATCAAATACCACTGATAATCACGATTTCTCTGGAACCACTGATACAATGACCATGAAATTTGGTAGGTAAGGTGAAATGTATTTTCACGGATTCCTCAAAATCTTTTAGGCCCAATTAGATATCAAATTGGTTTTTTACATAAATGCCTCAAAATCAATTTCAGGATTTCGCCCTAATCAACCCCTAAGGGGGTGGTGAAAAGGGGTGAAATGTGTTTTCATGGAGTCCTTAATATCTCTTAGGCCCGAAGCGAAGCACGGATATATTTTGCTAGTAACGAGATAAAACACTATTATACATTTTGCTGTCGGTGAAGGTATCAAGTATTTTAAGTCATGGAGTTCCAATATAGAAATCATTTACATCGATGGTGGCTCCCAATGATAATATTTTAAACTTTATTGTAATTCTACGTTACTTTACACGTTCGCTACCACCGTGGGGTAGGGAAAAACGGACGCCACAGACTCCAGAGTATTTTTGTACAATATACCGATTTTTACTTACACACGGAAAATCTAGTAAATAGGAAACTATGTGCCATATACATCCGTGGTTGTAAGGAAAAACGTTTGAAGTTCTAAACACCAATTCTCCTTATTAGCACTGCCTCCTTGTTTTTTTTTAAAGATCCAGACGTACATTTCCTTCACTTTGCATAATATTCAATTTTCGTATAATTAACGTAAATAATAATAAACAGAATAGTAATAATTTACGGACACTTTAGGCAGAACGACGCAGTCCACTGGACTTATGTTATTCTGCTTGACCGTGTCGTAGTTAGGTAGTTCCTCCAAAGCAAAGTATAAACATTGTACGCAAGATGCGAGCATCCTACACGGGACTACGTGACTACTACGACTCATCCTACGTGATGAGCAACTTAAATCAATTTAGTAAAGTTTAATGCACACCTACATGAAAATTAAAACTATATTATGTGTGAAATATGTATATACCTATGTGAAAATGGATCTCATTGCCCAGTATTCTTCAGATACGGATTTTACGGGTACAGATAAATTTTCTGGAGGTAGGTACGTTATAACTAGGGTTGCCAACTTTTTTTCGGGAAAATATAGTACTTTACGGTCAGATGTGATAAAAAATATAGTACTTTGTGAAAAAACATAGTACTTTTCAGAGGAAAGTAGTACAAAATAAATCTACATTAAAACATTCCCTATTGTTTAAATGTATATTTTTTTAGCATTTTGCATTATTAATTAATTGATTGTCTTTAACAAATATGTTAAAGGTTTGATTACACTGAAAGTCCAAGTTAATATTTTTTATGAGAGATAGACTGACTCTGTTTCTCTCTCCCGCCACTTCAAATACATTATAGAAAAAATCCTCTCTGTTAAAGTGTAAATTCTTAAATTAAAGTTTTGATGTTGCTATAAAATAAAGCAGTAAGTAAAAATTGTAGAAGTTTATCGATGTATTGGAAATATAGTATTTTTGCGTACTATATCTTTTTCTAACAGTATATAGTACACACTAGACAAAACTATAGTACAGTACTCAGTGGCGCACTCAGGATTTAATTTTGGGGGGGGGCCGAGTTGAACGGCTAAACATATTCTTAATACAAATTCAATAAAATTCATTAGGTGGTTATAAACATTTATTTAAAGTATAAAATCTAATTTTCTTTTCGGAAGGAAGGTACGAGACGAGACAGACGATGCGCGACGCGATGATTGTTTCGCTACGTTTTTCCAGCGCTTCATACTCCGTTTTTGCGTGATGTCGAGTTCCTAACGAAATTTTTTAATTTCTCTTAAAGTAGTTAGGTTTCTCCTAAGGAAACTTTTTCCTTTTTTCCCTCTTTTCTGAGTGCGCCACTGACAGTACTATATATTATAGTACGGTTGGCAACCCTAGTTGTAACTGTGCTCACAAAATTAAATAATATAGATTTACATCGTACATAATCTTAAATCTGTTAAATATAAGTATTTTATCTGCACACAAAAAATAAAATGTTTATAGTATTATGGTATAATTGTATAATATAAACGAAAAGTAATGAACATATTGATTTTTTCAATATGTTATTCAGGAAATGTTTGATGCGGACAATAACTCGCATAAAAAGGGAATTCTAATGTGTCATACAGCACATATTCAGGGAAAACGATTTTGGCTAGAAAATTTACACGATTATCAACGTGTCGAAATAAATGTTAAATTGCACTTACGATGTAAGATCACAAAAAAGCTGTTGAAGCTTTCTGGCAGCAGAGATCGTATTGTAAAAGAAATAGTTATTCAAGTAGATTAATAAAAATAGAAAATAAAAAGCGATTACCAAAGAAATATACGAGTAATCTTCGTACTCTCCAAATTTTGTGGACTTACGTTATTTTGTCAAATGCGTATGAGTGAATATTAAACTTCGGTTAAATTGAATTATATTTTTGAACATATAAAATTTGATGTCGCGCATTTTTTTTGATAAATACATAAATCCTCTACAGCTGAATTAATGCATACACTCTAATTTTTTGAAATTGTGACATGCGGCGTTTTTCCTTACAACCACAGATATAACTGTCATATGAAGTCTCACGAAGAATCGGCGCGTCACAGATACATATATACATATGTACATATGTGACGCGTGGTAGGTTAAGATAGTTGAAAACGTACCCCTATCAAATTTACGCGATAGCTAGTATCAAAATATAATATAAAATACTTCTGCTAATAAGTGCTGAATTGTACTATTTTGTGATAATAATATTCAAAATTTATTTAACATAAATTTTTTGTATTACGTTACAGGATGTGCACGCGTTAGAGTAGTTTCTTATTTATAAAGAAATATTTTCTGTGGATGTTTTAATACACATGTAATACAAATGTAAAAGCTCAAAGAAATATATAAGGTAAAGGATAAAAAGTTATGCATAGGGGAACGAAAATCTTAAGTCTGATGAAACGGAGAATCCGCCATGGCGTACAATGTCTTTCCTCTCTCTTATCTCTCGTTCCCATTCTTGAGAGACGACATAAAATTCTTGAGAACACGCTATAAGATTTTGCTTTGCTAATTTCGAGACATTAAAAAATATATCCATGCAAAGCTCTGAACAAGGAAACATTCTTATCAGACAAAGAAATTAGAAATTGCATATAATTTAACTTATTGCCCCCGAAAACTTACTCTCGAAGAAGAAATAAAGTTAACGACGTAAGATTATACGAATTGCTTCAAATGCCAGGAGTAAATCCGGAAACGGATGGAATTTCTCGCCCTTAGAGATGCAATCTTCGTGCGACCTTCAAAAGGCTAGCTTGAAATTTTCTTCGCTGTGTAAAGCGCGACGTAATTTTCAAATATAAGTAATTAATTTACATTGTATGTCTTGCAAGGCACAGTAACAATATTTAACAACTTAGAACGATATAGAAGAAATAAGAATATAATATATGGAGTCTGTTGAACGTCAGGAAAAATGCAACTAATTAATTGTAGTTGCTAATACCAATACACATTAATTACAATTCCATAATACATTACAAATACTAAATTCTTTAAGAAAAATGTTGTGCAGGGTAGTTCGCGTATAAAGGTCATCTCAAATATTTTTTTAAAAAATTCTTTTTTCGAGAAGCGTATTTCATGGATATATTTAACACTATTCCTACCGACACTTCACGTATACCTATTCCTACCGTGACCAGTCAAATGACCAGTCGTGATAGGTAAGACAGACTACAAATTTTTCTCAGAAAATAAACAATAAAAAAAGAAGTGAATATTGAAAAATGTATTATACGTATATTTGAGGAAAAGCCGCGAAGTTTAAAGGCGATTCAATTACGTTGTATATAGGAAATTCTAATCGAAATTTTAAAAACGGTCATTTGACCGGTCGTGGTAGGAATAGTGTTAATCTAAAGGAATCTATATAGTGACGAGAAGGAATTCTTCCTTAACACTTAATTTAAAAACTCATAAAATGGTTCAATATTCAATCATAAAAATGTAGGAGTTGCGTAGAATTTTTCGTAAAACCTAATTCAGATCTAAACCTCTCTTTCCTCTGTTTCCATCGTGATTTATTGCTATATTCTTGTACCTGATGATAAGAAGACAATTTTCAAATGATCTTGGTCAATATATTTCTATATTTAAGCGGTCGCAAGTGAGACAGAGAAATACAGATACGCATATTGTTCCCTGTTTCTGCCTCTTTCACCATCCGCATATGTATATGTATTCGCAACCCATTCAGTGCAGAATTATCATGTCCATGATTATCTAAACGTCAACGTGTACAATGTATATACATGGGTATATTTGTTTTCTCGTTAGGTGCAAAAACATTACGAGTCAAGTAATATGTACATGGTAATTATAATATATAGTTCCATTTGAAAAAGAGTTACTTTGAAATGTACTTAATGAACAAATTAAAGAAGAATTTGTTTCTATTATATTAGCGTCCCTTTGAAATAAAACTCGTTTTACAAGATAGTAATGAAGAAAAAGTAATATACTGTTTCTAAAAAATTGATAAATTTTAATTATATTGTTTAAGAGTTTGCTTCTCATTTACATAATTGTTGACGATCACGATGCAGAAAATTTTGAAAGCACGTGCTCTTATGTTACTCTATTGACAAAAGGATTTAGAAGTCTGTTCGATGCAAAGTACACAAAATAAAAATTTTCCAAGGAAATTAATAAAGCGAAATTAGTTTCTGGCAAAGTCTGCAGAATACGCGCTACCTTTAACATGCAATTCTCGGTACAATGTTCCTCGTGTACAGGAGAACCGCAATACCGAGCGATATTAAATTTCTTCATCAAGATTCTCATTAAGTAGTCAGTTTTCATTCGCCAACTGATCAATATATTAAACAAAAAGAGTTGAATGAGAAAGCCGAGCAGTGACGAATTACAGTATAATATACATACTAGAGTAAGCTTTTGACGAACATAAAGAAGAACCAAGCCACGTGATTATCGAGAAAGCTGAAGGGGAAAAGGGAAAAGGAGAACAAAAACAGAAAAATTAATCACTTAAACAGGAGACAATACAATTTATATTGTAAGAATTGTGTCTACCAAATGAAACTTTTTAGTAGCTAAACTTGCAGAAATACAGGACTATAGAGTTCGTGGGGAACAAATTTCGGTGTGCTCTAAGAAGAAACACTGACGTAATCGTAATTGGACGTGCAACACAAATAAATTTGACAACCCTCGAGTTCCCTCGCGAGACCTGGAAAATTCATACCACCGGCCGGCACCGAAGTTTTCTTAATAACGAATCCCGAATTCCGACTGTTCCTCGAAGTAGGTCGCGCTGCATGCGATTTCCCGCGGTCGCTTCCCATGCTCTCCCCTTTCCGGCTTTCCAAACTCTCCCCCTTCGATCTTGCATACCTTTGCCACCCCTCTAAGTGCTTTCTATAATGTGGCAAGGTATACTGCTGTCTTACCGTACAACTTGTTCCCATGTGCGAGTTACATACACGTATGAAAGCGCGATGAAAAGTTACCGTATGTCAAGACGATGAGAAGAAAAAAAGTGCGTTTCGCATGTGTAGGTATGTGTATGTACGGGACGAATGAAAAGAGGCCCATCTGTGTGCGCGCAACGATTGCACATCGTGTTTCAGTTGTGCACACAGTGTCGGAACTCGTTCACCGAAAAATTTTCCGGTGCATGTGATACGTTGCGTTAGAAAATAACAACACCATGGACATATTGAATAATAGTCTACAATGTCCGGGTGTTTATTTCGTGAAAACAATATCGCCAATGAAATTATTACCTAATGCAATAATTTTGTGGACACTTGCCTTGCTCTCGTTACATATGTGCCGGTGATTATGAAAGTGGTGTAAGTAAGAAGACCTAAACAATTGAGATTTCTCTTATTTTATGTTATATTAATTCATATTTCAATATTATGAAAGAATTGTTGCAAAGTTGTCAAGTAAGGAATGATATTTCGATAGTAGGGTAAGTAGTAGTGGTAAGTCATTTCTTCTCTGGAAGCAATTTATGAGAATATAAATAATTACATATTTTTGTATTATATATTAATCTTAGATGCGGGGTAAGAAAAGAAAAAAGAAAGAAGACGCGAAATATACTTAATTATACTGAATATATGAGAAAAATTAGGAGAAATAGTAGTAAAGAATACATTACTAAAAATGGTAAAGTTGTTGGCGGCAAAGTATTTGAAAGTAAAAATTGCTTTTGTTCGAAAAAATGTTTTAATTTATTAAATTGTGAAGATCGAAAAGTTACAAGTTACCTGCTTATAAAATTTTACAATGATAGATAAATTTGAAATTAGAAGAGCATATGTGTTGTGAAACATTTTGTTCAATGCTGGAAAAATATTTTTTAATACACCCAAACGCAACAGTCTAAATATCTAGGAATAAAAAATGCATGACTTACACCACCTTCATAATCACCGGCACATGTGATTACATGTAGACTTTATGACGAAAAATGTCAAGGCCAAAACTACTGTGCAGTTGTTTGGATCAAATTAAATCTTCGTGCAAAGGGTTTAGTTACTAGTAAGTTTTGTCGTAGCAATGAACGCGACGTTTTAAATATTTGTGTTTAAATTTTGCTTTAAAAGGACAAAGAAATTGCTATCGATGCATTTACAGAAATTTGTATTATACTCGTTGTACACACAGTAACTTTAAAGATATTAGTAGCAGTAGTTAAAGATATTATTAGCAGTAGTTTTATACCTAACCAAATGAATTTTAAAAATGTATGAGGGCCAAAGTAACCGTGGATACCGCAGAACTATCGAGTTTAAGGAACGGATAAATAGAAAATACGATCAATAAGATCTTCCTAGGAAACTTTATAATAGGATTTCAAGTCGTGCTCAAAACGGCAAAGCTTTAGCTAATTTGCTGAAAAACTTTATCCGTAGCAGGTTGACATGCTACTTTTCTTCCATCATAACCTTTCGTACATGTAGGTAAACGATAGATTACAGAAAATATTTTTGCGCGGAACCGTTTATAGTGTAGGGTAAAGGCAGGTAATATGGAACGGCACGTAATATGGAACTTCGTAAAATTTCGATAACGAAATAACGAACTCTTCAGGCAATGGTGTATTCTAGATACCTAGACACAATAGACGATGATATTGACAATTGAGCACTAGTCGGGCATCCATCATTGAAAGAGAAACGTTTATATATTTCGTGGGGTGTAAAAGTTTCTGAAAAACGCATCAAACAGTTAAATATTGTAGTGAAGGTAAGTTATAAAGTATTATTTTGGTATAATTTATCATTAAATATGTTTGTTCTTGATTATTCAACAATAGTTTACCAATAAAGTTACTTTCTTCTTAGTATAATTCTTAATTTCTTGTCGGAACGTGTGTGTACGTAATATGGAACATACCGAGTAACGTAGATGAAGTTGATAATGACGATGACGACGATGATGCTGAATACTTATTTTGCGATGGTAATTATAAAAATAATGGCAATGAAAAGTAGACACACACGAAGAATGTGGGGCTTCCGACGTATTATTCGCGTGCCCAACGTGTAGGAGACGCAGAAAGCAGAAAAAAATTCCAAAAGTGATGAATATTTATTTATTTGTATCTTCTACTTAATAAATCTTCATTTTTAGTAAGGAAAGTAAAGATTTTTGAGTTTTCTTTACAAATTTCCTAGGTGTTCTATATTAGGACCCATTTTTTCGAACGGCCGATTTTCACTCTTTTCAATTTTTTTACTATAATTGCACAACGATTGGATATTTTTGCATTTGACTATGTAAATATAATTATGCATTAGTTCCTTCGTCCCCTCGTGTCAGTTTTAATAAAAAAAAACAAATTCCCCTACTTTTGACAAGCTTTTGAAATCAGATGTTCCATATTACCTGCCTTTACCCTATGTATGTGTTCCGAGGCACTTTAGTTTCCAAATATTAAGTGCTGCAAAAAATCACACGGCGAAAGAAATTGTGATCTTCTGCCAAGGTCTCCAAACACAGAAAATTATTCTCAGAGGTAAAGATTTAACAGATCAATTTTGAAGATTTGAAACGATAAATGTAACAGAAACCTCTCAGTGGAATCCCCAAGTATACATTACAATGATCACTCTTGTATCCTTCGTTGTTAAGGAAACACTGAGGCACGTACATCCTACAGAAATACAAGTAGACAACGTGAATCGCGTTGGTTTACACATCCAAAACAGGACGGAAGAGAGGCGGAGAAGAAAGGAGCAAAAACAAAAAGATGTTCGAGGCGCTAAACTTCGTAAAATACGGTAAGCAGCGGCACATGACACTCTTTGCTGCTGCGGTAAAAATATACCGGCTGTGAAATGACTTTTTGTCTGTGGGTTCCAAACGACGAAGGGCTGAATGATCGCCCTAAGGGAGTACATTTTGAGCCTCTTTTTGCGTAAGTTGACCTTACGTGTTACGGGTGCCAGTTCGGATAGATCGTTAAACTGTACGCTTACGTGCTATGGACCAAGACACTTTCCCCGTTCGCAATTTTCTGCATTCTTCTTCTTACTGTTGCTATTTGCTCTTAATTAACGGCGATCCTCGCATTTCTCATCCTCCCAAAATTTAACGTGTTTCTCCGTTTACGTGCCCCCTTTATTTATCGTGATCATTACGTTCCGGCAGTAACTACTCGAGCAGTAACTAATTTCAGATATGTAGATTTCAATTCGTTGAACATTTTTCTTCCTCCTTTGTTCCCTCGATATTTCCCTTGTTTGGATTATTGATTCAAGTAATACATGTATTATTCCAGTGAAATATAATACTCATTTATCGTACGACTCGAATATGTATGTACTTTGGAAATTTAATGAACATGGTAGAAACGCTACAAAGCCGTAGCAGTTTGATGCGTCATTGGAAGATGTGTGGTATGTAAATCAGGGAGTAACTATAACTATACGATGCAAAGTATTAATAGGGATTTTTATTGTAGTTTCACTTATGCATCTTCTACTAATGTAAGTAATCGAAAGACTGTCGAAATGGTTGAGTAGCAACGGACACTCCGCGATGGCTTGTCAAAATTTCATTTTCGCGCTTCGCATCTGTCAATACGCGTTACCATGTGCATTTCAAACACGTTTTTCCGTATTCGTAAATCGTATGGTAGACAACATTTTGTTGTGAACGATAGGAATCTACATATTTAAACTTCCTTCTTTTTCAAATTTTCCTATAAAAGCGACGAGTTGCCACTTTTGGGAAACATGTGCATCTTACTTGTTTGTTTACAATAAAATTTGAAACGGCTGTGTGGCTGGTTTATATTTATTTTGATTAATTAGGAAATTCTAAATACTTGAAAACAATTTCCTTTAGTTACTATTATTTTAATTTACTTAAAAGTTACTATTAAAATCGTATATCGACGTCCAAACTTCTGTATTGTATCATATACAGATGTATTACACCTCAGTAAGCTTTCCATAAATCCTCGTTCTTATGCTGAGCGATAATTAATTAATTTATTCCGATCTACTCATGCTGACCAACAATAAACGAAGAATCGTCTAACTTTTATTAACTATACAACCTACTTTGACCGCTCGCTCTATTTTTCGCTTAAAAGAAAAAATGAGAATCGAATAGATGAAAATTACAGAACAATCTCATTTAAAAAAAAAAATGATAAACAAACTAATTATATAATAATCAACGAAATAAAAAGTGAAATAAATATAAGAAGGAGCTGATTGGTAAACTTACCTTGATGAAACGTAGAACGATCAAGAGTGTGTCCACCACCGTGTCCCATGCCGTCGACCCCCACAAACATCAAAATAGATGTTAATAAAGCGATCATCGAGATCGTTCTCGACGCGTTAACAGCACGACCTGTCATTCCTGTATGTCCGTACTTTAGGAAAAGGTCAACTAGGATACGTAAGACGATGCCAAACTTATGTATGACAGAATGGCGTACGAATCGTGGCGCAGCGTTCTATTATCTGTCTCACTTTGTTTCGTAGATCGGTCCTCGATTAGCGCACCTGATGCCGCTCGGAGCGCCTTCTGCGTGCGAGGCACGTGCTCCGAGCAGTTCCCGGCCGAACGACTCCGCTCATCTCCCTTCTTCCTCCTCTTCAGGTTGTTCGTCCCTCGCCACCGATCGGTGGTCCCCTCGCGAGGCACACGGCTAGATGACGTTAACGATCACACAAGTGGAATCTGTATTGATACGCGAGCACCAGTTACAACGTCCCGTAAACGACCGCGTTGAATCGTCATTAAAAACTACCCGTTTCCTCCAGAAACAGAGATTGAAGCTTGTGTATATTCAAGGCCACCGACACTCCAAAAAGTACGTTGCTCGCACGTATCGATAGGAAGAGGGTCCACGACGAGCTCTCCCTTCCGAGGCTGGTCCTGGTCCCTCTGTCCCGGGCCGTAGACTGTCTGCTGCCTGGAAATCCTCGGTATACGGAGTATGCTCCTGCTTCCACCTCCACCTCCACCTCTACCGTCCACCTACAACCCCACCTCCGAAGGCACCACTTCCACCCACCACCACTCGCCACCGATAAACTTCCTACGGGCACCCTCCGACACCCACTTCCCTTGCTTCTCTACCCTCTGCCGCCTGCAGCCCGCACCAGGAACCGTCTACCGGCTGGCGCTTGCGCCGACCAAACTGTGCCCTGATGCCCGGGCACTGCTGCTGCCACTGCTACTACCTCTGCTGCTTTCTCGTACCTTCACAAATCTCTCCTTCTCCTCCTCCTGCTCTTCCTCCCCCAGCCAACCCTCGCTCCAACTATCCCCCTTTATATGCCTCTTTCCCTCTATCGTTTTCTCTGTCTTTATCTGGGCTTCTCTCTTCCTCTCCACCCCCTTTTCATTCTTCGTTTCTTTCTCTATCAGTGGATGTCCGTGCTTCACCCCCGCTCGCCCCCCCCCCCCTCCACCTCTCGCCAAACCCCTGCGTTTCATCTTTCTCCTTCTTAGGAAGCTCCATAGCTAGAAGCCATCAGTAGTCTCCGTTTCTCTTTAAGCTCATGCCGTTTGAGTTCCTGTTTCTTTCTTCGTTACAGCTGCTTGGTCGACTGCTTCGTCGCATCCCTCTTGCTTGCTTCTAGATGTCCCTGGTACCAGGTAACGAGTTTCGTTAGAGCAACTTGCAGGGCATCGTAATCGGTGACATCGCGTGCCTATGACGCTGGTTAATTTTGATGGAGGTGTAGAGAAAGATATCTTAGGGAAATTCTGTTACGTTTTCGTCCTGGCAAAGTTCAGGGGCTGAGAAATAATTATTCATACCAGCAAACGATTTATCGCGAGGTTGAGAAAAAAAGGAGATTTCGCGTATATACTAAATAGCATTTTATAAATTATTGATTTGCAATAAATTATGATCGTAAATGTAGGAAAACTGTAACGAGCTAATATATTTCTTCTGAATAATTTATTAGTCACTGTATCATAAATACTTACGGATATCGTTTCGATTACAATTGCAAATACATTGTTATCCTTAGAAATGAACGTTGATAGAGTGTGTGTAAGAAACACACGGCTTCGGAAGTATCGGAATGGATGTTAAAAATATGATGGATTCAATAAATATTGATGAATAAATATTCGTGATAAATCAAATATATTTCATCAAATATCATTCATTTCCCTATAAAATTTATGTTCACTTTTCATTCGTCATATCGCCGAATCACGCCTGTCCTTTTCTCTCTGGCATAGAGGTTAGATGGCTTGTTCTGTTTCTAGACACGAGATAACGAGTTTCGTTGCGACAATTCCACGCATCTAAGAAGATCACGACCTACTACCGTGGAACTACGCGACGAGCACGAAGAAGACGATGTAGAAGGTGGGTTGGAGCAGTCTGAGCTGACGTTATGAGAATACGAGAGGTGGAATTTAGAATGATGGAAGTGATTGTTCCAAAATTATGAGGTACGATCTCTACCATCGTTAGCAAGTCCACGTGTCTGCGATTTGTAGTACGAACTAGGAAGAACAGGTAATTAACCTTGGACTAATATCTTGATTAGAGTGTTTTACGATAAGTTCTAATAATTTCAGAATGGAATTAAAGTAAACACGTTTTAAACTCTTCCTTATTTCTTTCCAATATTTCTTTGCTATTTTGTTTCTTAATTCATACATAACTTTTTTACTTTTCCTGCTATTTATTATGATTTAAATTTCCACCCGGTTATAGACACTAAATTTATAATCTAACAATTTTAAGTTTCCGTTGTAAATTTGTTCCTCCCTTTGTCTTATTTTTTTTTTTTAGATTTTTTTCTCTCTGCCTTCCTCTACGTGCACACGCATGAGCATTTCAAGGCAACTGAATAATATTTACAAACTTTATAATTTTATTGAAAAATTTGAATATATATTATATTTAAACCTGATCATGTTTCTATATTGAAGCACTTTGTCTTTCTTTTTAAAAAAGGCGCGCGATCTGAAAATTTCTGCGCTTCTTCCCTTTAACGTAATCTCAAACATGTAATAAAGTGTCACGTTCCATTCCATAACTTAAATTTATGCATCAAATTTTGCAGCACTTCTCTTGTAAACGATTGAGCCAACTTATCATAAAAAATTGACTATTTAAATACTAACAAGAGAAGATCCCTAACCCGAAAATTCAAAAAATTCTGAAACTTTGTGAATTTGTTGGGGATTTCCTCCTGATTAAAACGCAATTTTTGTTTGCTGCCCAAATTCACTCAAAGGGGGTAAAATTAACCCCTGACAATTCGGTGATTTTCCGATTTTGTGTTATAACTGGCAAACAGTAAGAGATAGAAAAAAGTTTCAAGACAAAAGTTACTTCTTTCAATTAGATCTATCATTTGGTGAAAAAATTGTTTTACAGTTCACGAGTTATAATAAAAAATCAGAAAATAACCGGATTTTCAGATGTCAATTACACACCCTTAGAGTGAATTTGGGCAGCAAACAAAAATTGCATTGTAATCAGGAGGAAATTTCCTACATATTCACAAAGTTTCAGAATTTTTCGAATTTCCGGGTTCGGCATGTTCCCTTGTAGGAGAGATACTTGTGTGTGCATTAATCAATAAACGAAAAAGCACGATGGACTTCAAAGTGTTTTGACAGTATGGCTACGACAAATTGTTTCCCTTTATATTTCATCTGTAATAAATACAAAGATTCTCTTTTAATGTTGCAGTTGCATTTAAACCATAAAGTAATTGTTTTCTCTAAGCTTTCGATTCTTGGTTTATCCAATTATTTTTCAACGTCTTTCACGTTCGCGGACAGGTTAACGGCCTGTTTTTAGTGAAATCTTCAAGCTTCCTGCTCTCCCGCTGAAAATCCAATTTCTGACGCAGGTAAAGGCAACTGGATTATGTAAATGAATATAATTAACATTGTAATTAAGATTTATAGGACCTGCTTGAAACCAGCAATCATTTTCTTTCGTCTTCCGAAAATGGTATCAATAACACCGTGCCGCTGAAAAGTTTGTAAACTTTATCACAGCGCAAGATACCTGTTCTCAATTATCTAAATCAAATAACTGGAAGAAATCGTGGGATCGATTAATAATTATTCCTACTGTTTTCTTTAAATATTACAAATCGAGCTGTACTTTATGATTCATACTTCAATATAATTTTGTTTATTATTTACATATCGTTAAAACGGTGATATCATAATTATAGAAAGTTCCGTGGCAAAGCCGGACGTTGTATTGTTTATATATGTTATTTACCTGAAAATTGTACATTCTCAATTTCGGTTATAAAAATACCAGCTTTACTATTTGACTTCGCCCGAAATTTAGACCCTGATTTTATAAAAAAAGTTCTTTATTTATTTATTTTTTGTGAAAATAGTCACATTCATCTGGATTAGCTAAGCATAATGAGCTGGGGCACATTTCGTGACCTCAGAGTTTACCATTGAATGTTTTTAGAAGACAGACAAACACAGAAACACTTTCTGCTTTATATATTAAGCTATTGTCAGCATCCAAGGATAAACAGTAATATAATATGCTATTACAGATTATAGATCATGGAGCTGTACCATTAAAAGTAATAAACAACAGCAAAATTAATATTTTTCAAATTATTGCAAGCCACTTCGGAGTGTTTGACTTTCGTCAATCAATGATTAACCCTTATACAGAAATTCTCGTCGATAAATATAGCCTACGATACATTTAGAAGAATATTAGATGCTTTCCTTCGATTTGAGGGAATCAATTTTAAGATAGAATCAATCATTCGTTAAGTAGAGTTTCAAATACGATTTCCTCAAAACCAAAGCTTTCTTCAAAAAAATGTATTCAACAATTTCGACTTATTTCTGCACAAGGATTCATTTCATACACAGTTATATACCATGTGTGTCAATAAATTTTGCCAATTTTTACTTATACGTATGTGTACGAGACGAGTTCTCAAGATTAATTCTCGTGAAAAACAAATTTCCTATGAATAAATTTTATTTCACCCTGCTTACTTATCTTTTCCTATGGAATCTACATTTTGACTATCATTTTGATTATTCCAAAAAAATGTTATGAAACACCCTGAACATTATTTATTACAATATATAAATTTTAAGAAAAATAGTCTTCCATAGTATTGCATTCTTGTAAAACAGGTTTGTAGTAAAAGTAGAATTTTTTAAAAGCAAAAACCAAAATTGAATAAAATTGATATAATGCAAGTGCAAATACAGAAGCAAGGAGAATTCCAGTGAAGATGATAAAAATATGATAGTGCTATATTTACAAAATTTCGTAAAACAGACTTTGATACAAGAACTGTTTTCGTGTATATAATTATATAAGAAAATAAGTCAGTCTTATAAAAATTGCCACACAAAACATTTGTGTATTTCATCAGTTTCTCGATTTTTGTTGCGGTAACGAAGTTAATATTTCCGATAACCTTCGTATTGTGTATTTCTGAATTTCATACTTCCCTTGAGGCCATATTTTATGAAATAGTCTCATTATATGAATTTGAAAATATCTCGACCCAGAAAGATTGATAAAAGAATCATGAATCTTTCCATTACCTTTTAAATACTTTTCTTATTATTATTCCGTAATTGATATTTAAGTTGAATAATAAAAAGGAGTTTAGCTTGGTATTCTTAGCTCTAACAATATTAACAAAAAGCAACAGAGAGGAAATATACGTCACAATTTAACAAATTTGTGAGGTGGAATAAGTTTTGTTTTACAATCGCTCCGTTAGATTACTTTGCTTCTTTAATGGAGAATAATGTGTGTTGTGTAATTGTATACATAATCAATAGCAGAGAATTAAAATATTACGTTTTGCATATTTCGCGTACATTTGCTTTCTGCGAATGTGTTATAAAAAAAATTATTTACGGTAAATATATCCAAGGTGCCCAAGTAACAGAAATTATTAGCAAGTGTATAGAATATGTTTGTATCCTGTGCTTATAGGCGACAAACGGGCAGCGAATGCCAGGAGAACGAGGAACGGAGATAAATGTATCGTAGCCAGGTCGGATATCAATTCATAATAAGGCACTAATTGCAAGCTGCTTCGTGCGTTTGAATTTCAATCTTGCAAGAATTATACAGGTATCAGGATACAGTCGCACGTTTACTGTTCAAAAATCGTTTTTTAACCGGATTCACAAGAGACTTTATAGTCTTATATATAGTCTTTATACCTTGCGATTTAGTATTATGTACCAAACTTTGTACAAAAATTAACTAGGGTCATTTGGGAAGAGACGCACCATTTTTTTCTATTGCTTATAAAGTCTTAAATGAATGCAACTAAAAGTATACGTAAATGTAGTTTAATTATTTATTTCAATCTCTTTAAGAAAATATAACATTAAGTATATAAAAACTTTATTTTAACATTGTAATAAGCTTTCTAAAAAACATTGAGGAACTGCATCTGTCCGTAAGTGTAACGGAGAGATGCACTTCAGATTCGGGAGAGATGCACTTATTTATTTGTACCCTCTTCTCCCTACTTCTATTCTTTTTTTCTCTTCCACACATATTACACAATGGAGGATACATAGATACATGCTACGTGTTTCATGGAGCCATTTTAAGCACTCCAGGCAATGAATCCAATCCACTGTAGAACTGGTTGATTTGTAATCTTCTAAGCATTCATTACAATAGTCATCAGAGTTTTAATTAGTCTTGATTGATTTGTTCTTTGGTTTAATCTTTGATTCCTCCTTATTACTCTCTCCCATAGTTGAAATTATCTTAGATTTTACTTTTGGTCTCACTCTTTATAGTTCTAATCATTGCTGGCTACAGTCCAGACTGTCTTTTTATGTTCTTTTGTAGTGCCGCTTCTACTTTTTCTTGTTTTACTTCCTCCAATAATTTTCTTCTATTTATAGTTTCTAGACTAATCAGTATTTGATCTATATCTTCTTAACAGAGTCTTTTTTTATATGCAATACTCCTTAGAAACAGCATGTAGACCCATTTCTTTGTTTCTTAGCTTTGAAATAGCTTCTTTCAGCTGTTCTTCTATCCATGTAGCCCTGGCACGAGCATTTGCTTTTCTTATATATTCCCTCGGCATGTCCTGAAGAGGATTAATTGATGGTGCATCTCTCCTTTGATTTTGAGGTGCATCTATCCCTACATTGCACCTGCACAAGAAAAACAGTAGGCAGAAAAAAATGTTAAAACTCGTTGTTATACCGAGAGAAGGAACTACTGTTATTATTTAAACCAATAATAATAGTTAAAGCTACGCGATAACAAGGTAATAAAAAATTTACTCACCGTTCACAGAAATATGTCTTATGAAATCCAAGGCAATGAAAAGTTTTTTCAGTTTTAATACATTTAAACAACGTGATCGATGTGTTTTGTTTAATGCCATTATGTTCAGAGACAAGATTACTAGTATTAACAGTTCAATCAATATTACCAATTGTTTAGTGCGGCTGGAACAGAAAGTGATGCGTCTCTCCTTCAGGTGCGTGTCTCCCGAAGTGACCCTATACCACTACTATTTTTCAAAAATGAATGAAGCCTCAGCAGAATTTTAAAGCTAACAATAAGTGTAACGCCTAAAGATCGTCGCGTACTTGTCAGTGAACGTGACAGTTCCGTGCCAACGTCCATTGGTAAGATTAAGAAAAAATTAAAACCGACTTCAAAAAAAGAAAGAAAAATGCACTAAAATGTAAAAAATATTTTTTTCCTTATTTAACCAATGACTCGCAATTTTGTTATGTCATCGCTTCATCATTTGCACTGCGTCAATGTGGCGCAGTTTCTCAGTTTAAAAAAAATCAGAGTCATAGATTAAAGGGGGAAGCAACTGTGAAATTTTTTCCGTTTTTTCTTTTTGTGCATTTTCATATTTCGGGTGTCAAAAATATACCTGCACAATTTCAAAGTAAATCTCTAAAAATTCTGGTAACTACGGAAGGTATTGTATATGTAGCCCAGCGCTCATAATCGAGTATACGCATAGGTAATTTAATGTCAATCGACCGAAAATTTATGTTCAAGAATCAAAATTTATCTAATAAGAGGGATTATGAGCTTATATATTGTTTAAAACTAGGTAAAGAATCACTGGCCACGACGAGACCGTGTACAGCTCCGATCTTTGAGTTGCAGAAAATAACTTCTGTCAAAACTTTGAACAGAATTATCTCGAAACTGCATTTTTCAAGCAGGTGGATTAATAACTCAGTCATTTTCTATCGGATTCACTTGAAATTTTCCGGGAATATTCGTAATAAAATTATCTTCAGTTAAGCGTACAAGTGTTTTGATTGAATAGTTCATCTAATCGTAACATTGAAAAAGTATGGTGATTTTTTATACCTTTTCTTCCAAAGTTCGCCATTTCGTCATAAATTAATTTAATTAATTTAATATTTGTTTAAATCTGTTCGCTTAACTGAAACTATTGTAGTATAGGTACTTTAAGAAAACGTTCGAATTTTTAAATTCTGAGCAAACGTTTGAAAGTTACACGACCACCCGTTTTATAATTGTTTTTTGCAGAGCCTAACGTTACCGTATGTTGTGGCCATACTACCCGAAATGTTTTCAATCTAAAAGCATAAAATGTTAATTAAATAGATGTATTTTCAGTTGCAAATAAAGATTTTTCGTAAAAAGTTATATTTCATTACAAAAGAATGGCTTGAAAATAGCCTTTATTTTCGA
The DNA here is from genome assembly GCA_944738655.2 of Andrena hattorfiana. Lineage (NCBI taxonomy): Eukaryota > Metazoa > Arthropoda > Insecta > Hymenoptera > Andrenidae > Andrena > Andrena hattorfiana. The sequence continues at coordinate 27,390,968 of OX122889.2, forward strand.
CCGTCACAGTAGCTACCTTCCTCGAATAAGGAAAAAATTATTTTCTTACTTTTTAGGGCATTTTTATTTTTTTGAAGTCGATTTTAATTTTTGTTTAATCTTACTGTTCAACGAAACTACAATCTTTGTATTACACTCGCTATATTTCAATAAATGACGAGAGCGTCGCGGCGACGGCGCAGGCGTACCGATGAGCCGTGACGATCTCCACTCGCGCCTCACGGGATTTACGAGTAGACCGAGTAGCTCGGGTCCCGGGCATTCGATCGGTCCACCTCGCCTGCCTCGTCACTGCCGATTCTTGCGATCGGGCTCTCTTCCGTTTCGACCATGAAATCGGCTACACCTCGTGCTTCCTCGAGTGATCCTCCTGTGTCGTCCATATTACGAAAGTTATTCCGGTTTTCGCAGAAACCACCGTTCTGTTCGCGATTTCGACTCGTAGGTATTGAAATAAATAAGTCTGTTTTATTTCAAAGTTCCGCTTAAAAACTACGGGTTCGAAAGTGTTACACCATCGCAATATTTCGCTGTGTATGTGTAAATGCCTTTTAACAAAGCAAATGCAATATGCAAAATAATTTTTGCATATCAATACATGCATTTGCAAAAACACCCGCAGTCTACATATAAATTATTCACCATCACAACCCCTAGTGTTATATCATGTACAAAAATTTTATCATGTAAAATCTCAATCTTTAATGAATAGACACGTCCCTCTTTCTTAATTGAAATTTGTTCGTAAAAGTTAAACACTTCTCATACTACCGTAAATCCAGATTGGAATTTAAACAATATTCATTAATATAAACCACACCCTAGATCGCTAATAACCCATACAAGTGGTTGATACGACATTAAATAATAAAAATATAAAAAATAAATAAAAATATTCATTAAGATTTGTAACATATTCATAAAAATACTTTTGATACTTATTCGTTCTAGAATCATTATAGGATACATATACATATATGTATACGGATTTAAGGATAATACATACTACTACATAATATATACTGTTATACTGCTGTGTTCATTCAAAAGGGCGTATCTGGCCAAAAAGTGGTGGTTCTGAGATAAGTGACTTTTAGTATTTTGTGTTATGCCATCAGTATTTTATATAAATCGGATTAAGTTAAATACTATATCTGGATAAAAAAGTATCTATGTATTTGTATCAAACGCGTAAAATATTTCAGGGTCTTCAAAGGAGACTGGTAAATACGCTCAAAATCAGGTATCGATTTCACGTACATCCGAAATATAAACTGTTATATCTTCAGTTTTAATGCAGATATAGCTTTCCTATTCGATATACACATAGATAAACTATTTTTCAACTATCTGGCAGCAATAACTCAATTTAAGCGAAAGTTGCAGACGCGCCCTTTTACGCGTATTCTTTCACGCACTTAACGTTTACAGAGTGTTCCAAAATTATAGGCCAAGCCGAGACATGCAAATTCCTCGTGCAAAAAGAAATCGAAAATTCATTTACCATTTTGCAATCTGGAGCTTCGTTTCCGAGATATCAGCAGTTGAAATTCGGAGATACAAATTCCGGGTCGCGCTGTTTAAATCCTAGTCAGCTGAGCCCGCGGCCACATTTCCCTTTATTTAAATCTTGTTACAAAGTTTTCTTTTTATGAGATAAACTCTACGAAATTCCCTTTTACTTTCAACTGCGAATGAAATTATGTCCTACCACTTGTATTCATAATATCATTTATGTCAATGTATAGTTTTATCTAAAGCCCAGAAATTTCTCCACTTTATACGCGGTACCGTTTATTTCATATCAGCCAGCAACTGTTGTTGCACTGGAACGAAAAGATAGCCGCCTTATAATGCAAACGAAAAAGTATAGGAGACAAAGAGAAGAATGAGAAGAGTAGCATTAAAAAGAATTAAGCTACACCGCAGAACGTGCAAAAGTAGTGATATAAGTACGTAGGGGAATCGGAGAACGCGAGGCATCGTTTTCCAGCGACACGTTAACTCATAATGGGGGCGTTAATTGCAAAACGCTTCGTGGTTAAATTTCCTTCGCGCAACGATTGTGTATCCCGATATGTTTGCATCTTGACCAATTGCAAGCCTGATTACGCATTCGCATAACATGTCGAGCATATAATTAACAACGACGGCGAGAGGAGGTAATGGAAAACGTGTGAAAGTAATTAATTCCGCCCGTCACGCGTGTCGAGGAAACAGACCAGTTAACCTTGCCACTGGCCAGTCAAGGCAAAAGTGTTTAATTCCTAATTGTTTCCCATGCGCTTAATACCCGCGTCAATATGCGGTGCCTCGCCGTTAACGAGTTTCGTTAACGACGCGCCGTGACGCCCGATTGGCTACTTATCACGATGCTTATCGCCCTAAATACTTCTATCCCTTTCCCGATCCTCATTTTCCGTTTATGTATCCAGCAGAAAATAAACGTAACAAGAGTAATAGTTTGAATCGCTTACTAAATTGGGCGCGATCTGCCTTAATCAATCAAAGTTTGTATAATCTGTATATGAAATGGTGGAGATTGTTTATCAAGGTACATCACGGCGCGCACGTCGAGAAAATTTGTCATGGTGGAAGGGTGCAACGTGTTCCGCTGCCCATACCATTCGTAAATATTATACTTTACAGAGTAAATATAATATCCTACAACGTTTTCTTTTCTCGGGTTCTACAATCTTCAAAATTAATTGCGACATTCATTAGCCCAAAGCTTCTGAGCTTATGAGCTCATTACAAGATCCGTGTACATTTTGTACTACGTTTTCCTGATATATTAAATAATTTAGATTCGTTACATTAGTCTTGAATAGTAAAGAATAATGCGATAAATAAGAATATATTTGAGATCTTTAAACTTATGTGTGAATACATTAATACTTGCACATAAGATTGATACCTTTAAATTATTCTAGTGTATAAAAGGACACTTAAGTTAGAGAATGACGTAAGATCAAAGAACTTGTTATGATTGGTATACACAAGGGTGGCTCTCATTTTCGACTTTTGAATTTTCTTCGGGGCCTGAAAAACCTGTGTAAAGTTTGAACTCGATCGGATAACGGAAAAAGGTGCCCCTGGGCCCTTAAACATTTAAATCATTATTTAACAGCTTACAAAGTGGATTTTATATAATATCCTCCAAGTTATTAATTAAATAAAAAAATATGTGTAACAAAAGTTGTAGATCAAGACAAGGAGCATATTTTATGTTGTATTACTTTTTCTCGTGCGACGAACGGTTTTCGAAAAATGTCGGAAAAACTAAAAAAGAAACTTTTGTTTTTCTCAAATTTTGAAAGTTTAAATGCTTCTCGAACACTTTTTATTTATGAAGGCGTACAAAAAAATGGAATTTTTATCTTCGACGACTATTTTTTGAACATTTAAGGAGGGCATATACCGAAATATGAAAAAAATATAAAAAAAATGTTTTCCTTATTTTCAGTGTTTGATATTATCATGAATGTTTCCTGAAAAAATGGGGCCGAAATTCGCAAAAATATCGAAGATATAGATTCTATCTCGTGTTCGAGAAGCATTTAAACTTTCAAAATTTGAGAAAAACAAGTCTTTTTTTAGTTTTTCCGACATTTTTCGAAAACCGTTCGTCGCACGAGAAAAAGTAATACAACATAAAATATGCTCCATGTCTTGGTCTATAACTTTTGTTAGACATATTTTTTTATTTAATCAATAACTTGGAGGATATTATATAAAATCGACTTTGTGAGCTGTTAAATAATTATTTAAATGTTTAAGGGCCCAGGGGCACCTTTTCCCATTATCCGATAAAGCTCAAACATTACAGATTTTTTTTTTTAATTATTTGGAACTATTCTGGAGGTTGCCCCGAAGAAAATTCAAAAGTCGAAAATAATAGCTACCTTACTTTACACCATTGGGAAGTTAGATAGTATCAGGAAATAATGTTTTTATCCCAAAAATTAAAAGGGAATAGCTTTAAAAAACGAATTAAAGTTCTTAATTTCGGACATATTAAGAGAAAAAACGGTAGTAAACACTCATCTGGGCGAGGACTTTGCTGGCACACACACTTGATGCGTCTACCATATTCTTGAAGGTTAAGCCGCCTAAATCCATTCCTCGTCATAGTGTAATAAGTGGTGATAAACAGATTTGGAGGCTTATAGCCTGAAGGATAACGTTGGTGCACGTTTGTGTGTGCTTTTGAAGTTCTTTCCACATAGATGCTAGTTTGATTTCCTTTGCTAGCAAGTTTGAAGTTATGGACTTTAAAGCTGTTTCTGAAGATGTTCCTACCTAATTTTCGGGATAATAGTACCTACTATCCGATTCCTTTTGACAAGAGCGGTACGAAAATGTACAGCGTGATGATTCATAAATACATGATTTGCAAAAGCCAAACGAAAACTATGATACAAACATACACTGCCACTCAAAAGTATTTGATCATTTGTTAAATGTGCGTTTGGTAAATGAAAAAATACAATTGAACATTTTTCCCCATTTTGGTGGTGCAATTTTCTTGTTCTTTAATTCACTGCAATCTTTTCATTCAATTTTCTTATCTTAAAAGTGGTTTCCGAATTGCAATTTCTGCAACTGAATTAAAATTCTGCAAACTCTACCTCTCTGTACTTGTAGCTATGGGAATTTCTAATGCGATATTGATATTTCCCAAATTTTTGGAGCTGTGATGTCCCTTTTAGACATTACCCCGAAACTGAAATCATTCCTTTTTAACCGACATCAAAAAGGAGGAGGTTATAGATTCGATCCGGACGTATATTTTATGTTTGTCCGTGTATAACTCCTCAGCATATGGACCGAGTTTGATGATCTTTCTTTTATTCGAAAAAGGGTGATGCCCCGGTGATCCCATCCTAGATTGCATCAATATTGACCCAATATTTTACCAGTTCTGGTTAATAATAAAGACTATTGTCACCCAATTATTATCATTTTATGTACGTATGCGCATATTTCCTCAGCATGTTGTGTCAATATATATGTACAAAACTAAAAAGTTAAAAATAAAAAATTTAAAAAAATTAAAACCAACTTCAAAAAAATAAAAATGCACTAAAAAGTAAAAAATAACTTTTTCTCTTATTTAATCTACGACTCTCATTTATTAAGTCGGCGCATCATCATTTGCACTATGTAAATGCTACAACTTTTCAGGGGGGAAACGTTAGGTCGGTGTAATGAAGTAGATGTGCGTCATATCGCGGGCAAGTTATAATATGGGTTTTAAGAGGTCAGTCCACTGTGACGGTTTGAAAAATTAAGCTATATTTAAAGACTTTTTTCTCCGTAGATACAACATATAATGCAATAAATCTTTTTGGTATTTATTAAGTTACTCTTATATTATACAAAAAAATTAAAAGAATTTTTTCATTTGTTTTAAAACTTTAAACGCGATTATCTCGAAACAACATTTTTTTCAACTGGTGCAGGTGATTGCAAAAAAACAATTTGACTAATCAGTCTGAAATTTTTACACGTTATTCAGCACATCAGTGGCTATGGCCGGGACTACGGAAACTTTTTCTGATTAACTATTTCATACTTTTTACAAGGCAAAATGGTTGAAATATTCACCGCATTTCGACACTTAAACTTCAAACCTCCGCCATTTTGTTAATTTTTTATCAGTAAAAATAATCCTGGTTCCGGGGATAACCACACTCATAACGATTACAACACACTTTGAATTTTTTGTTTCAAATGCGTCGTTCGCCCGGAATCACCTGCAACAGCACTACATCGCTTTCTCAAGGCGCTCACATCAGTGCGATATATATTTTAAAATAAACTGTTAAAAATTTAAAATAGATTTTTTTATACTGTCAATAAGTGTATTAATAAGTAGACAAAATATTATTTACGTTGGACATTCCGTTTACTAAAAAATAAATCCTAAAAAATGACAATTTTTCACGACTTTTTACCGGTAATTCGGTAAATTACATATACCAATATAGCGTGCATATGCGGTTTATACTTGCGCCGCGCAAGGTACTCGGCTACCGGCGAGTGGTGGGAGAACGAAATAGTTGACAGCGACTAGCTGGGCTGTTCACGACCCATTGATTCATTTTATACAAAATAGTCTTCAACTCATAGTGAGTGGGTTAGTCGATTGCTCAGTTTGTGATATAAAGTGAATAAATCGAAAAATCCAAGGTAAGTAATGCGCAGAGATGAACAAAATTTTTATTTAAACAAATTTCGAATAACGAATAAAAGTTAAAAACATTATTCGTCTTGTGTCAAATAAAGTTGACTGGATTCGATGAATAAAGATAATTTTTTTATTCGTCCAACGTGTCAACTTCACCGTTCAATAGATTTTTCAACTTCAACTTCAACTTCAACTTTAACTTTAAATTTATTCGACGTCGAATAATTTTCTGGCGCACGTTCGAGCCGGCAAGTATGTACAGGCGATTGAGGCCTGGCGCGCGCGTTACAATGTAGTATCGCCCAATGACGGTCCTCAGCGGCTCGAACGCGTGCCAGAAAATTAGTTGAAGTTAAAGTGTAAGTTGAAAACTTTATTTGACGCTGAAGTTGAAACACTCGACGAATAAAAAATTAACTTTATTCGTCGAATAAAAAAATTATTTAAATAATGAATCAAGTAAAAGTTACATTAACTTTAGATTATTTAACGAACAACGTAACTTTTATTTGAATCATTATTTAAATAATTTTTTACTTAGTCCACGCCCAACTCTGTTAATAGGTTTGTAAACTTTTATTATTTTTTTGTAGCCATGGATACAAATTCACCGTGGCATTATTTTAATCGTACAGGAGCAAGAGATGTAGCTGTGTGTAAACAGTGCTTAAAAAAAATAAAAACCGCAGGTGGAAGTACCAGCGGTTTACATAACAATCTCAAAAGCCAACACAACATTAATTTATTAAAACGAGGAAAAGAAAATGTGATGATACATCTACTTCGATTCAAACTGTTGATGTGGATTCTCGATAAAAAATCACTTCATATTTGAAGAAAACAGTTGATGAATTTTTTCCTGTCGTAGTAGCGCGAATGACAGCGCGGGGTGGAATACCGTTTTTTAAATTTTGTTCATCTCAAGATTTACAAATGTTATTAATTGCAAAAGGCTATAGAGACATTCCTAAACCTCCAAATACTATTAAAAATATTGTATTGCAATACATAGATAAAATTAGGCAAGAAATAGTCAACGAAATATCACAACATAAACTTAGTAATGAAGCATTTAGCCTAACATTAGACGAGTGGACATCTATTAAGAACCGCCGATATATGAGCATTAATGTCCATAGAAGTAACAACAAATTTTGGAACCTTGGATTATGTCGTATTCATGGATCTATGACTGCTGAAAGATTTGTAATTGTCATTGAAAGTAAACTGAAAGAATTTGGTATTTCTTTAGCAAATATTGTGTCCGTGACTACAGATGGAGCTTCAGTAATGAAAAAAAAACAATAAAGTTGATTGATGCAAATCATCAATTATATCTTGTACATGGAATTCAGTTGGTCGTAATCAAAGTTCTTTATAATAAAAATAATACCGAAAAAATTGAGGACGAAGATCAGAAACATGTTGAATTACCTGATACAAATGATTGTGACAAATCTGACGATGACAATGACGAAGATATTGAAAATAAAGGTGAAGGTTTAGAAGTGGTACAAAATATGATTATTGATTCTCACCCAAATCCTTTAAAAAACGTACAATTGAATTCTCTAATAACAAAGATACAGAAAGTAGTTAAAATATTCCGCAAATCCCCAACAAAAAACGATGACATACTACAAAAACATGTAAAAGGAGAATTCGGTAAAGAATTTTCGTTGATATTAGACTCTAAAACTCGCTGGAATAGTTTGTTGGCTATGTTGGAGCGTTTCTCAATGATTAAAAATTGTATTAGAAAGAGTCTCATAGATTTAAAATCAGAAATAAATTTTACGGACAGTGAACTTACATTGTTGTCCCATACAATATTAGCGTTACAACCAATAAAACGTGCAGTTGAAACACTTTGTTTTGAAAATGTTAATTTATATATTGCTGATGTTACGCTGAAATTCATGCTTGACGAATTAATGAATCAACACACGCTTTTAAGTAACAAACTTAAGAATACTTTGATACAGTGAACAAAGGAAAGACGAACTTCTTATTCGGATGTTTTGCAATATTTTTCTGTTTATAATCTCAAAAAATCGAATGAGGAAGATTACGGAATTTTTAGTAAACTCAGTAAATATACAATTACGAAGATAATCGGGGAATTAATTGAACGTACTTATAATAAAAATGAAACATCAACTGAATTATCAGAAATAATTAACAATTCTGATTCAGAAAATTCTGTAAATATAATTCCTTCGACATCTAGAATACCACTCAAAGAAAAGCTTAAATTATTAATAAAAGCAAAATCCGAAGTACCTGAGCAGCCAACTCTGATGCAGAAAACAAATTAAAGTATAAACCAAGTGATAAAAAAAGAATTAGCATATTTTCACGAAGAAAATGTAAGGGGAAAATATATCCAATTAGCATATGATTTCCTCATGACTACCCGACCAACAAGTGTGGAATCGGAGAGGGCTTTTTCCGCGGCGGGATTGTTTTGTACGAAGATTAGGTCGCGATTAGGAGACGAAAATTTAAACAAGTTATGTTTTTTGCGATCGTATTTATTAAAAAGTTTTGATAAATAAAAAATATTATAAATAAAGAATAGTTTTATTTGCATTTATTTTTTATAATGATCGATTAGATGTTTTTGTAATATTTATTCTTCTATTTTCAATACCTTAAGAGAATACCTGTAAATTACCGGTAAACCGGTTTTGAAAAATTCTACCGAATTACCGGTAATTGAGAAAGTTGGTAATTTTGCAATCCCTAGAGGTAATGTTATGTACTATTACTGTCACCTTGATTAAAAAAAATTAATTGTAAACTATTAGTCGTTTTGCTATATTACCTCAACTATTGTATGTATGAAAATAAAACATTTTTATGAAAATTTCTCGTTGCGTTCTTTTACCCCATAACATACGAACTTTTGCCCCACATATCGGATAAAAGTTCGCATTTGACACTTTTTGGAAATATTTATTTTATATAAGTCGTGACAGGTAAATTTACATGAAGTCACTGCCTATCGAATAATACGGGATAGTAGTCATTTCTCACACAATGATAAGACTATCAGTGTAATACCAAGGATTTTAAGAATGTCTAAACTTTAAATGCGCACTCTTGCCCCACAAAACTCTCCATATGGATATCCATGAACATTCCTTTGTGTCAAAATAGTGAACATGCGGAGAAAAAGTGCATTTTTGTTCTTATGAAAGTGTTAATTGCAAAGAATTTGTTCAAGATAGCGCAAAAGCGGTATGTACTTCTTTAGTTTTAGGCATGCAGAAAATAAAACTTTTTGGTTCTTGTTCTAGGTCAAACGGTATAGCCGTGAGGTTAAACACCGTGGAAAAGGTCACTCGGCAAGATGTTGCATATCACGGTTCTAACGCCGCCACTTTGTATGAAAAAAAATAAGACTTTCTGTCGAGAGTTGTACAATAACAGGTTCATATTGAATTTTCTATTTATTTCATTACTTCCCTAAAAAAATTGTCGAAAATAACTATAACTCTGCTTCGTTCAAGGTGACCTAACTCCTTAAGTGGAGAATAGAACACCAAGGTGGGGAAAGTGAGAGGCTAGCATCAAAGTGCAGGAGGGAGCTAAAAACAGAGGAAGAAATAAATAAGCAGAGGAAAGAAAGGCAAGTAAAACGAACATCTCACGAGGTAGAACTAAATAGTGAAAAGATGTGGCAAGGAAGAGGAGTAGTGAAGCGGTAGATAGCATCAGTGTTAAGAGACAAGTGACATCTCACAGCGGACAAAAGAAATATAATCAGAGCCGATAAAGCAGTGGCCCGGACAAATGATTAGAGAAGAAACAGAAAAAGTGGTAAAGGAACATAAACAGCGCAGGGAAGCAATACTAGAGCAACGTTTAGGGAGAGTCAGAGAGTGGACAACCTGAGCTCAATAGAGTATTATTTAAAAGAAAAAGAGAAGAAGAGTACAAAACGTAGGCAGAAAAAGAGTTTTTAGAAATGTTTGAAAAAGTTAAACAGGTAGACAAATCACAAATTATACAAAAAACAAAACAACAAGTAGATAGACGCCAACGTCACTCAACCAAGGAAGAAACAAACCATGAAAGTAGAAGAGTTTAGAAAGACTCATAAAAAACTTCAAAAAAAGTAAAAAAATTACACCAAGCACATGAAAAAATGGAGGACGGAAAACAGTAAATCGCAAAAAAAATAGAAGAAAATGTACAATATAAAAAAATATGTGAAATCAAAATGAACTGCAGGTACATGAAGGTGTTTTTCCAACTGCGCTTAAGATGACACAACTACATATACACAGCTAAAATGCTGTGTTCATACATTCCATTACTCATATCGCGGACATTTTAATAATGTGAAGATAAAATGCAACATCTAGACATTTGCCTAGATGTCCGCGGCCTGGAAGTCAAATACTTGGCGTGGTCAGGCAAGGTATTCTCAGACCATCAATACCCATACCCACGAGAGGCCGCAGGCTTTCAAATAATTTGTCATTTTGAAACTCTGACAATATGAGTACATTTTCATTATATTGCGTTTTAAAATAATTCTAAGATCATTCATCGACACCGATACCTTTTCTCTCACAAACTTTCAGATAATTTGTCAATTTAAAACTCTGCCAATATGAATGCACTTTCATTATTTTGCGTTTTTAAATAATTCTTATTCATCGACACCTTGACCTTGCCTGGCCCCGCCAAGTATTTGACTTCCAGGCCGCGGACATATAGGCAAATGTTTAGATGTTACATTTTATCTTCAAATTATTAAAATGTCCGCGGTATGAGTAATGAAATGTATGAACACAGCATTTTAGCTGTGTATGTATGTAGTTGTGTCATCTTAAGCGCAGTTGGAAAGCACCTTTATGTACTTGCGGCTCATTTTGTTTTCACATACTTTTTTATATTGTATATTAACTTCTATTTTTTTTTTTAATTTATTCTTTTCCGTCCTCGACTTTTTCACGTACTTGGCGTAATTTTTTTACTTTTTTGAAGTTTTTTATGGGGATCTCGCTTCTTTTTACAAAGATAATTTGCATAGGGAATGACTTCAGATAATTTTTAAAATTATAAATTACAAAGGTTCATCATCAACAGCAATGAACAGTCTTATCACGGGACAGAATTAAGGTTAAATTCTACGCAAGTTTAACAACTACGAAAACAAACTGTGTGCACCGCATTGCCGATCTATGTATATTTATTATATGCATAGTACGAGAAACACTGATTAAATTCATGCATTATCGAAGGTGTGCATGTATCAAAATTACTGAATAGGTATGTATACCAAATCCTTTCAGCAAAATTATGCGTAGGGGCGACCTGGGCTAGTTGACTAACGCGGCTAGTTAACTAATTCTCTTTAATTCTTGTATTATAGAATAAATTATGCTGCGATTCGCGATATTGGAGCATATGAATGACCAGCTTGCCATTTAACGTGTCGCCGTGACAAAAACTTGCGTGTTCTATCAGTGAGAATGAAAAATCTAAAAAGGTCGGTGAGCCGTAAATATTTTTGTTTCGACTATTTATGAATTTTTGTCCACTGAGTACTGCTTGATGTTTTTTTCATGAATATTTTTTGGAAACATGATACATTGACTATAATTTATGGTATTTTATTTTATCCGGTGCGTGGAGGTTTTGTACGTACGGCCCTTAACATGTTAACAATGTCGGACAGGGTTACTTGACTAAGCATAGGAATACCACTAAAAATTGCATTTTTTTATCCTCAAGATACAATCGAGGCAAAGAGTTTAGCTACTCAAGTCCACTTCCTCCACCATAAAATCCTTCCAAACTCACCCCTACCAGTTTTACATCCTATCCTCTCTTCAAACTCTTAGGCCTTCCAAATAGACCATAACAAACAAGTTCAAAATAATTACAGTATCTAGCACCATGATAATTAATATAAAAAATAACACTGTGAAGGAGTGAAGAAAAAATATAAAAAATTATTGGTTGTAGTATACATATACAACTAACCCCACAGCCGGGGTTTGTTGACTTATTCGTCTCACTACTCTAAATACAATAAAAACTACAACCCAGACTTCATTAAAACGATTTTGTCAAAATTAAGCTTGTATACCTAATGAAATTTGTAAACTTTTAGTATGCAGCAAGTCAACTAGCCCCGGTCTCCCCTAATACATACATAGCCTGGCGTAGGTCACAGCATCATTTTGCGCTTCGATTATCTACATATACATAAAATCCTCAGTTTAGTTGCAAATAAAAAACAGTTTGATGATATATAAACATGTCGCAATTCAAATTTCGGCAACTTATCTTGTGTTTGAGACTGCATTTTGGTTGCAATTCAATGGTACAAAGTCACATCTTTTTAAAAACACGTTTATAATTTGGTTATAACTTAACGGTAAGCTGTCAAAATTTGGAGTGGATTGCATAGTGAAGATAGCGATTGACGAACGAAAAATGTGTTAGTTTCTTTTGACTGAAGGTGTGCGTGTAGCACGTATGGAGTGGATTGTATAGTGAAGATAGCGATTGACGAACAAAAGATGTGTTAGTCTTTATTTTGTTTGAAGGTGTGCGTGTAACGCGTATACGTATTATGTCGACAAAAATTTGGCTTGAAGAAAAAGAAAAATCTTAAAATTTCCGACCGAACCATGAGACGATATTACGATATCTCTGTCATGCGTGGACCGATTTTATTGAAATTGGTCTTATTCGAAAGCTTATATGGGGTTTACATAAGAAAAATGCCTTTAAATTTAGAAAATATTGCAGGCGTGATGAGAAATTAATGAAATAAGTTTCAGGTTGGGTCGGATTAGCCGGGCGACGAGTAAATAATAAGCGGTAGCGATAGTCGACATATACAGGGTGTCGAAACATGTACTTGGTGTCGAGGCGCTACGGCGTCTCTAGATTACAAGCTTCATGAAGGAGATAAAAAAAGAACTCGCAATAATACCATAGGAAAATCCCAACGTTATGAAAGAACTAAAAGATTTGAAAGTGAAATGGAAAATGAAACACGATAATTGAGAAGAGAGAATAAGCGCGGTGGAAAAAAGAATGGAAAAGTCGCGTGTCTGAGAGCAGGGAAATCGAGACATACTGGACAAAGTTCAATCTATAGAGAAGATGGAAGCACAAAGAACAAAAGCACAAAGGAAAGAAAAGAGGAATTACATCATTATAGGAGGATGGAAAGCGCTAAAACAGGAATCACTTGAAAAGGCAGTAGAAGAGCTAACGCAAAAAGAAATGGAGGCAGATATTAAAATAAAAGAAACGTTCTGGACGAAAAGAGGAGCAAATATGATAACCGCAAAAATGAGGAATCGAGAAGAAATAAGGTTTGTGATGAGAAAGGAAAACAAATTGCAGGGAAAGAGTAGATTCATAGACAATGACCTTACATGGGATGAAAGAAAAATACAGAAAAATCTACGTTTAATTGTACAAGAGGGAAGAACAAATGGAGCACAGGCGAAAATAGAATACAAAAGAATTCAAATAAACGAGCGGTATTTCAGATGGATAGAAGAAAAACTGTTAAGAGAGAGAGAGAAATTTTTTAAACAGACGGAACTCCATAAATCCGTAAACTACCAAACTGTGGAGCAGACGGAGGTCTAAGATGCTCTGCTGACCTCCGGTAGGTCGGACGACAATGAAAGTTGGGACCAGGAAGAAGAGACGAAAACCCGAGGAGACGGGATCAGAGAGAAGGAAAGAAGGAACGGCAGCTCACAACAAGGCAAAAACCTCCAAAAGAGCGAGGGAAAAAAGCAGACAATAAAAATAGGCTTTTGGAATGGAGCTGGGTTACAAAACAAAGATAGACTGTTCTGTGATTCATAGAACAACTGGATATAATTGGGCTGACAGAAACACAAACGAAAGACAAACACTGGGAAAAGCTAAAACGCAACCTATCTGAAAAAATTAACTGAGAATGTCAGTATGCATTAAGGGAGAAGAACAAAGGACGAGCAAGTGGTGGTATAATTACAGAAATCAAGAAATGGATGAATGAAAAAAAGACAGTACAAGAAATTAACAACATACAAGAGAGAAATATTATAATTCAGAAACGAATCTAGAAAGGATAACGAAAGAAGCAGGAAGGGAAAAGCTAATAATCGGTGGTGACTTTAATGCAAAGATTAGCTCAGAAGGTTCTACATCACAACATGAAGACGATGATAGACATCAAAGAAAGTCAAAAGACAAGTGCAAAACTCAGAAGGAAGGATTTTGATAGAAATGGCAGAAGAGAATGAATGGGATTTCCTAAATGGAAACTCAGAAAGGGACGCGGAAGGTGAGTTCACGTACATAGAAGCGAGAGGAAATTTAGTAATCGACTACATAGAATACACAATGACCAATCCAGAGGTAAGATCGAAGTCAACAAATTTACTATAGAAATCAGAGTGGGATCAGATCATCTATCCATGATAATAGAATTGTATAAATGTGCAGCTCATAAGCATCGAAAAGCAGAAGAAGAAATATGAAACGAGAAAAGAATATGAAGAGAAGAAAGGAAAAGGAAATATCAAGGGCAGATAAACAGAATTGATTTTGTAGAAATGGAATTAAATGAAATGGTGGAGGATCTAATCCAAAAGATCAACAAAGCGGTTATAAAGAAAAGGATAAAGATAACAAAAGGAGAAAACAGATACCAGGTGGGACAAAAACTGTGCAGGAAGAAGACGAGAAACCAGAAAAGCTCTAAGAAAATGGCAGGAAGGAAAAATAGTCAAAAAGAATATAAGGACAAGAAATAAGCATATAAGATGACATTTAAAAGATAGAAAAACGAACTGCAAAAAGGCAGGAAAAATAAATGCAGTCGCAAGGAATATAAACGATATCACAAATATCACCCAGAGAGGAAGAGAAGAATACGATCGACAACGCATACCAAAATGGATGCATGAAGGCAGTACTTTAAAGAATTAATGCAGGGAGAAGACAGCTACGAATGGAACAAAGAAGAAGAGGAAACAGTAAACTTTCGAGAGGAGCTGGAAACAATGATAATTATTTACAAAAGCACAGTCTTCACCGATTTCGATGACCATGGGATATGTTGTCAAGGTTAACATTCTGAACAACTTTTTCCTATACATGTTACCGTTGCTTGGTTTTAGTTCTCGAGATATTCGCAAAAAACTAATTGTAAAGTAGTTGGTTTAGGTTGGTAACCTTTGCGAAGCACTTTTTTCAAAAACCGTTTGTCGCACGAGAAAAAGTAATAAAACATAAAAAATGCTCCTTGTCTGGATCTACAACTTTTGTTTGACATATTTTTTTGTAATCAATAACTTGGAGGATATTATATAAAATCGACTTTGTGAGCTGTTAAATAATTATTTAAATGTTCAAGGATCTAGGGGCACCTTCCCCGTTACCCGATCGGGTTCAAACTTTACACAGATCTTTTTTATTATTTGGAACTATTCTGGGGGGTGCTGCGAAGAAAATTCAAAAGTCGAAAATAAGAGGTACCCTAATCCCCACACACGCGCGCACGTACACACGCACGCATACTAGTTCTACGTGGAAACGGTCCTTCTGAGTTTACCTGCGGCAAATTAGCTACTGTGTTGTAGGGAGCAATGATTGACGTGAAATCAATTCTCAAGGGAAACTGCCCAAAGTTGCGGTCAGATACTATATTGGCCGGTCAGTGCGAGTGAGAGTCAGAGCCGTCTTAACAGCATCGTAGGCCCTGGGACAAAGCAATGCTGTGGGGTCCCTGCCTACCCACTGGAATAAAAATGTTCTGAATTTGGGGGCCCCTACTATCATGGAGCTCCTGGCGACTGCCCAGTATGCCCATGCCAAAAGACGGTACTGGTGAGAGTAACTCTCACCATGCCGCTGTTCGCAAAACAACTTCAGACCGGCGAATATATCTGACCTCCACCTTCGTACAGTGAACAGTGTTCTCTCGATGTAGGCTCGTTTCCACCTCGTGATGAAGACTCGTCGCTTTGCCCCACCACTTCCGGAGGCTCCCGTTCGCTCGTCACCAGCGTTGCCACGCAATTCCCTACGTGCGGAGAAGATATCACGTCACATAGACCTACATACACTAATACGATTTGTGCGCGCCAATCGATGCGATGAATTGTGGTTTGTCATCCCGTCACCAACACAAATGTACTGTTATTGCTGTAAGTGTTCCCTTCTCCTACTCTGTACCACGTCATATGGTGTCTATCCTGCTACTAATTCCCAATTCTACATATGGCAACTCTGGTTCACAATCGACGAGACGAACTCTACTTTACTTCGTCGTCCGTCTGCCGAGGCTCGGTCTCTTTCACAAGGCTTTTCGGTAACCTCAGAATCGTCTCTACCTCGCGATAAAGATTCGTCGCCGGTTCCGAGTCGCAAACCTATATCGAAAGTATACTGTACCTATAATTGAAAGATCAAAATATTTTAATTCAAAAGTTACATATAATCGTTAGAGAACATTATTTTTATCTCGCCTGAATTTACGTAGCATATAAAATTTATATCATAAATGTATAAACTTTTACAGAAAAGTGAAAAAAGATTCACATTTAAAATGTTGCAGGAATTGTGTCCTTTAATTGTCCACAGTCATTTTATTTGCATCACATTACGCCACCAATTTGTAACATATTACAGCATGATTACAAAAACATTTGAAATGATTTATAAGTCACGCGATATTGGCTCGTACAATACAATTGTCTAATTACTGAATCATTTCAATCGGCTGCGTCGAATAATACATTGTATAGTTAAGTTTATTAATAATACGAGCATAGGGTTACGTAAAATGTCACAATATTTTAAAACATGTTAGTGAATTAAATTTTACACTCACACCTATAACGTATTACAGAATAAAGAAATTGTATGTTAACTAAACTTAATGTATCCCATTTTTCACTACAATCACTTTGAATCATCCGAAATTTATCATGTGCGATATTGTATCGTTTGGCTAGCCATCAATTAAGAGACTTCAGTTACCAATTTTCAAATTGAGTGTCCGCTGTTCAAAGATCTCTATGTCAAACCACTCGCGAGCAAGGTGTCTCTAATTATTTCATTAATAATACGCGAATGTCCACCTGAGTTTGCTAGAATCGAAACGAGGTTTACATAGGATTGTCGAGTGGGTCCACTATCGTCGGCAACGACAACGAGCTCTCAACTTCCGTCCGTAGGTAATCATGATGGGGAACCCGCACAAGGTATACAGCTTAAAGCGAACTCCTTGCCGATAGTTAATTATTGCCGAGCAGAACTGATTTGCAAGTACGTCGTTTATAATCCACTTAAGTCCTAATCGAATCCTGACCAGTGCCACCGACAACAGACAATCGGATCCTACGATCCACCATGGATCGAACCAGATCGAATGTATGCATATACTTGTTCCGTTTACACGCCGCACTTATGAAAGTCGACAATTGCTTGGGAAGAAGCTGATGCCCTATTATGTTTGAGTGTACCCAAACGAAAGGACACCGGCCTGAGAACTAATAATAAATGCAATTACAAAATTAAAAAGTTCCAGTAAACATGCAATCGGGAATGCTTCCTTAAAAAGTTATTGTTAAGACACTTTGGGTGGCTTGTTCCTTACTCAGGGCCAGTATGATGGTCATCATATCTGACATTTTTTGAGTTTCATGTTTTAGGAACAATCAGGAGACAAAGTTTGTTCGATATGGTTTGAGTCCTTTCGTTGATAAGTGAAGTGAGACCCTTTTTCACTTTCTGTGTACTGCTTTACACAAAATTAGAGATAGAATGTAGTTATCGTTTAAGAAAATATAGTGCAAAAATAGTAATTGTGATAACAGGTTTTAAACGAACTATTATCACTTATTGACCAACGGTGTCATAATGAATAATCAAGTGCCAGTACTATACTAAATTATGGTCTTGGAAAAATGTGACTTGGTATATTAATAACCAAAAGTTATATGAGTGCTATTTTCATAACACTGCATAAAAATCAATACTCTTCACAAATTGTAAGAACAATATATTGCATTAATATGTGTCAACAACAGTACAGAGATAAAGTGAAATGCTGAGAGTATCTGATTTAGTATACATGGTGGAGTAATAGAGTTGTCCACCTAGAATATTTCCGTCATTTTTAACCGACTTCAAAAAGGAGGTTATTAATCAGCTTCAAAAAGAAGAAGGTTATAGATTCGATGTGGACGTATGTTTTTTGTTTGTCCGTGCATAACTCCTCAGCATATGGACCTACTTTGATCATCATTTTTTTATTTGAACGAGGGTGGTTCCCCTCGGTGGTGGTACCATTATATAATGCATCAATATTGGCTCAATGTTTTGCCAGTACTGGTTAGTTCAAACTTCGCCTCTTTATATAATTTTGTGTATTTCATGTATTCGCGCATGTGGAATATTTCCGCGCGTTGAGTTGTAGACCCCCATATAACGAAATAGAGACATCCTTATTTTCACTTTTTCAAGTCACTTATTTTAGGAATCTTCAGTTTCTGAATCTTCAGAATCTTCATATTTTTGAAAATAAATATAGTTATATAACGTCAATACCTAAAATGTAAAACATAAAAAATTAAAAAAATTAAAACCGGCTTTAGAAAAATAAAAATGTAAATAACCAAAAAGTAAAAACTAATTATTTTCCTTATTGAATCTACTCTCAATGTTTTTATGTCGGCGCCTTATCATTTGCACTGTGTAAATCTGGCGCCGCACCGACTTAAAAAAATGGAGAGTCGTAGATTAAATAAAGAAAACAATTATTCTTTACTTCGTAGTTATTTACATTTTTATTTTTTGGAAATCAGTTTTAATTTTTTTCATTTTTTTCAGAAATACGAAAAAATTTTATTTGGGAAACTTATATGGTATCAAGGAGGCTATAATATACTTGTAATATTTTTTGTGCGTGGAGGGGTATCGGCTATTTCAAGGTCATTTTTATATTTTTAAATAGTACCTACACTATACTTTTTTATGCTTAGTATAACAGCAGGTGTTTAGAGAATTTGAAAGCGGGTAAAATAATGATTGGTACGTTATAAGGTACATAACGGTCCTGCTGAGCTTGCAGTGATTTCCATTTTGTTTTTCCTTCATGTACGATAAATAAACTGATGGTCAAAATTAAAGGAACACTATAATTTCCCGAAAATTTTGGTCATTTTCAAATTGCTATATCTCCAAGAAAAATGGTCGCAAAAAATATTCAAAAAGCGCATTTTAACGCTTGATATTTCTAGTTTTTTAATCAAGGACCGACATTTTTTTTCATCCACAATGATACTGTTTTATCAGGATGAAGTCCAGAGGACGAGGTTTCAATTTTTTTGCCTAGTTCGAACATATACAAGGGCTAAAAAAGTTTTTTCAGGTAAATCCAATGGAGGGTTCTTATGAAGCAAACATTTCTCTTTAATGTCGTTTTTTATGTTTTGCTGTATGATTTTTATTGACCGAGTTATTCACGATCAAAGCAAAAAAGGTACTTTTCGGTTTAAACACCTTTGACATGCGACCGCATGATCGTAGAAAAAATTTCATGAGTATTTTGGAGAGCTAAAAAAGTTTCCTTTCTGCGCCCTTAGTGGCCAATTTAATGAGAGTTTTTTTCAACGTATAAAATCCATTTTAAAATGATCCCAAAAATTGCATATTCTTCGTTTCTTAGAAAACATAATGCCACTTCAAAGAATATCATGGAATTATTCAAGTGCCCTCGTTTTTTGCGAGTTAAAGCTATCCTTAAACACTGTGCAAAAGGCCGGATCGATTAGATTCTTTTTTCCGTATGTCCTAGATGGTCAAACATACGATGTATTCTGACAAATTGAAGAATCACCTGTTTTATGTTCTTTCTCTTCAAACTCCTTTTTTTATTCTCGCGGCTTTTGAACGAGAGTTGCATGTTTTTTTTTTGTTAGTGCAATGATATTTTAATAAAAAGAAAAGATTTCAGAAATTTAGGAAAAATATTTTTATCCAATTTCTTCGCAATTGAAAAAATGGGTGGTGCTAATGCTGGCGGTATGGTGGAGTGTTTGTCAATTGCGAAGAGATTGAATACCCTATACATATACAATTTAATCTATAATCTCTAAACTTTAATCTATAAAAAGTTGGATGTTGAAATCGTCTAAAGGACATATTGCACACTATTTTTAACCGATTTTACAGTAGCGTGCAAAAGTATTCAGCCACCCTTTAAAACAGAATACCTTATTTAAAATAGGTCCAAACGACTTGAATTATTCTGAGGAGCTAGAAGGATTAGTTTGCTAAGAGACGTGATTCGTCGTTTTGAAAAAATTGCAAGTGGTCGGAATAACCAAAAAAAAAAAAAAAAAAAATAGTAAATGTGGTGTTTTTCAACTTTTTTTGGCTGTGCCTGTAATGAAAATTTAAAAAATGCCTTTTGTAGATTCAAGTAAGTTGTATACGTGCTGAAAATTTCATCAAAATCGGTTAACGCAGCTATGAGCTACAAACAGTTACAGTTGGTGAAAATCACACATTTCAGCAGTTTTCGGCTGAAAATGTGTGGCTGAAATTGCAATCTTTTTTCAAAACAACGAATCACGTCACTTAGCAAACTAATACTTCTAGCTTCTCAAAAAAATTCAAGTCATTTGGACCAATTTTAAACAAGTTATTCTGTTTCAAAGGGTGGCCGAATACTTTTGCACGCCACTGTATACCTATTAGCTTCACTCCTCTGTCCGTTCGTTTGTTTTTTAATTGAAGCTTAAAATATATTTTTATCCCAAAATGAAAGTAAACGATAAAACGGGATCAGCTGTATCATATGTTGTACGAATTTCTTGTAAAATATAAAAAGCTGTAAAGTCTACTGTACTTGAATGACAAATAGTAGTAAATACAATACAGACACACGCTAACTAGCTACTGTAATATGGAAAGCTGCTGTATTGCCAGATTAGAAAAAATAAAAAATACATACATTCCATTAGAAGAAAAAGTAAATTCGTTTTTAAATGCTTGCATAAAATACCAACAGCGGATTCTTCCAACAGTGACGCATTAAATTTTTTAATTCAATATATTTTCTAAAGTACCTAAATATATTTGTAGACAAAGTTGGATCGTCTGGTTACGAAATATGCAAACAGGGAGCGAAAAGTTTAACTTTACATTTCAGAGTCGGTATTTGGAAGAATGCATAACGAGCTAATATTCTATATGGCTAGGAGGCATGTTCTAAAAGATAATTTTTAAATATATTATTTCATGCGAGAATAGATACAATTTTGCGAGATTTTTTTACATACTAAATTGAGTGAAAGCTTCGTCCGACTCCGAAATGACTATCAGTTTTAATAACGCCAATAACTCTTTTGCTCCTTCAACAACAAAAACGAAATTGAAGTACCATAAAGTAGATAAATACAAGTAATAGTTATATGTAATTAGTATTACCTATAATTTAGAAATTAGTATCGTGTTAAAATTTTCTGCTGTTATAAGAAGCAATATTTTCTCGCTTGAGCAAGTACAATAATGACTGTCAAATATAGACCAGGAACTTTTCACAGAATATGTAATTTTGAGATTTGAGGAGTGAAACAAGGTCATAGTTAATAGAATATCCTGTTTCATTAGCAACGTGTATGATATGGTAAGCATGTGTTTACATTGAATGTGCAATGAACTGAAGGAAAATGCTTTGCATTATGGAAAGCATCCACGGACTCTTTTTCTTCTTAGTATTCACTATGCACACAGTGTGGGTAGACTTTGATAGCGCTGTGTTTACCTTTCTACCTTTTTTTATTTTTCGCACGTTGTTTCGATTTTTAAGAAAATAACTTCGAACGAGAGTAACCAAACGAAAAAGTGTGATGCCCTGAAAATGGAACAAATAGTTGGAAGTACTTTTATAGTAGTTTTTAATATCATTCAGCATATATTCTACTGTAACTGAAAACGATTTACAGCTGCAAGTCTGTTTTATATACAGCTGTCACTATTACTTCATTTCCTGTGTGAAATGATTAGGATAAGACTTATTCTTCTTCTTTTACATGTAACGCGAAAACCTTAAACCTCTAATTCGTGAAACTGCAATTTTCTTAAAAACTAAAAGTGTCATTACATTTAAAATTCAAGGAGAGTAGAGTTCTGTCACAAAAACTTTTTATTCGGAGCAACAAGAGTGTTAAAACCGTTGCGACATATACAGAATTTGAAACTGAAAGTATACTCATTTAAGTAAACATACTGAGTTATATTGAAACTCTGCATTTTCACATTATACACGATAAGTTCGAGTAGAGATTAATGCGAAGACAACACAACGGAGAACACAGTGCTATTTTCATGAAACAAATAACGCGTGTCAAAAAGATCAACATGCCGAAGGAAGAAGTCTAGGAGAACTGAAAATAGTTCAGTGGCCAATTACTGCTGGAATTTTTACGGACGATTTAACGCCGCTTACCTACGTTCTGCAGCGGGTTTCCATGGTATTTCCCCTTCAGAAAGTAACAAAGAAAGGAGGAAGCGAAAGGAAGAAAATAAAAAGGGGACGGGAAAAATTAGCTCTGGATCTCGAGAAAATCTCGTGTCTTGATATTTGCATGTGATTTCTCACCACAGGTATTCAGGAAAAAGAAATGAATTCGTAAAAATAGGAGACAATGCTAAGATCTATCGCCTACCTTTGTTGCGCACATGTAGTTGAATTTTTTGTCATTTTGCCTGAAAGTCCTAAAAGTTCTAGAAAAACAATACAGATCGTAGGATCTAAAAGAAGGTGTAACATAATAACATATTACTTAAAATAACGTATGTAGGGTAAACTTGCCTAAATCGTACTCCTAAAGAACAAATACTTAGTACAGGGTTGACTAACTGGTGCGAAAAGAGAAGGAAAGAAGCAGGAATCGACTGCGATCGTCAGAGTCTGGTCGGTATTAGGAAACCTAGTGGAGGCGTGGCTTAGATTTCAGCGCTGTGGTGGTAAGTTGGCACACTATTCAAAGTAGGTCCGGATCCCACCAAACATTCCGAATAAGTATTTATTAACTGAATAAGTAAAAATTCAGTGTTCAAAAAAATTTAAAAACACTCGTTTTTCACATGTCTATATAAACACTGATAATCATATGGACTTCGACGGATGTCGACCTACTCTCAGTAGTTCAATTTTCTGTCGCTAGTTGGCGTATCGAAATTCTAGGTTTCTCAATAGAGGGGGCTGTTCAGCGTGGCAGCAAGGTAGAGGGGCCACCGGTGACTCGCGAGCCACCAGTTATATAGGTGTCTATAAGAAATTATATATTTTACATTCATAGTTAATTATCGAAAACACAACAGTTATAGGGAAATATTTTAATTGTCCCATTCGCCGAATTTCCTTGGAATGAAGAGGACTACTCCGCGAATGTAGGTACTTTGATCCGCTAAAACTAAAGAAACATGCAACTAAAGTAATCCTGTACATTTCATCCGTTTTTTATCACGTATAGTCAGCCCCGCGCTATTTCGCTTCCAGAGAATGTATGGTTGGGTCACAACTTGAGTGGGGTTCCAACATAAGCCAGGAGTTCTCACAAGTGAGTATGAGATCGTGGCTAGTGATTGCAGGTTTTGTAGCTATGGGGTGTTGACTAAAATTGTTTATAATGGGAAAACTTTAAGAATGACATGCGTTTTGATGTTGTATTGCTAAAGAATAAGGACTTTGTTTCCTTCAGGAACTACCTACGGGTTCGACAGGCAAGTGTGCCTTTTGTAAGACAGCGATAAGCCACACAGAACTTGCCTCCGAACCTCGGAATTGAAACATATTCTTTCTCTAAAATCAACCTTGTCAGTAATTAAATCCAACAAATTAATGGTTTTTGTGTATATTTAATTGAAACATTTGTATATCGTTATTTGATTAACCTCTACGGTAGTAATATAGACGGGAGAATGGAAGAAGTCAGTTACCTTCGGCACTGATCTAGTAATTCGACCTCTGTATGAGAGCCGTAAAGTTAGGATTTAGAAACAGAAGCAAATCTGAGGATTGGCGAGAGAAACGTAATAAGGCAGAGAATTCCACGCTTCGCTTGTATGCGCCCGGTATTTACTTGTACTACGAACATGAAGAACATGTGAAATAAAAGAGTGGGCGGCAGATGCGCAGGTTTTACAATATATTTAAGGAGTGTGCGAACATGCTCGTATCCCAGTGTCTATGTGGACGTGCGTAGCTTTACAGATGAAATGTCAATTATTAAACGTAAGTTGTGTACGCCGCAGTTGTCCGAATGGCCACGAATGAATCGATAATCTTCGTAAATAGTGAACACGAATTTTCTGCTCAGCCAGCCACGTTGTATCGCTTAAAAGATTGAAAGCAACATCTAATGTGTTTCTGGAATCGATTATATTGCGAACGTGAGGAGACTTTATTAGGACTATTATTCTTATCTGATATACTACAAAGATTATGAGTAGAAATACTTATACACATATGAAAACATGCGAAAATAGAAATAGTTTTTATCTACTCCTACACTTTGTATGAACTGTATACAATCATTGTTACACTTGTTTGTAACAACTATTAATCATTAAACATATTTTCATATAATACAAAACTCTCACCCTAACATGACTTCAATAGAAATATGTTGTCAGATTTTTCATTTAAACGAAATTGGATTTAGAATCGTACTTTTCGCTTCGGTTGAAACATTCCATTCCGGCGTGACATAATCGGTACTCGGTACTTGGCTTTGGCATATTTTCATGTCGATATTTTTTTAAAATATCGAAAGTATTGTCCAAGGGTCTCAGAATATTTGCTTCAAAAATAAATCGAGGTGGGAGATCGCATTGTACTCCATCGCTGCAACAAATCATTCGCTCACACTATTGAATACCATCTACTATTGAAAATTCAGATTTCTGTATTTTCTGTTACATCTACATGAAAGTATTATCAATTGATTAGCGATGTTTTCCTGATGGAAATGAACCGAAACTCAAACGTAGTACTATCAATACATCTGTAATAGACCGATGCAGTGGCAGTACTACCATAAAGATCTGGTGGAAAATAGAGAAATTTAATTTTTGTTAGTGTCAACATATATTTAAAGTGAAGACGAGCTATACATAATGTTCCAACAGAAGCAACAACTTAAAAATTCCGGACCGACTGAAAATTTGTATTTCGTCAAAGTTTGTGCCACTCTAAGTGTTAATAGATTAAAATCTTCATCCAAACTATTGACAATACAAATATTCACATATTCTTATTTGTTACTAGGCAATTGGTTTGGCCAACAAGATGTATACGATGCGGTTGAAGCTAGTAGCTCAACAACGATGCGAGGATCATCCTGAATCGACTTGAATTTTAAAGAACGCTGCTGCAACGGGCAAAAGCTCAGGTTCCCTTTTCAAAGAGCGGGACAAGCTTTAAGGGAGACTCGCCCACCCACCGACTCCTGAGCCGCAGGATAAGTTGATCGCTATGGGAAACCAAGGTTGGTTTGTCGCCTTCGCCTGCTTGACAATGAGTTCCAATCTTCGATTTATCGACAAGAGGCGAGCGATCGCTCTAGCCGATTTTTAAACCTCTCTTTCATTGCGCCTTTCGTTTATTGTTCGTTGCTTCTTCACTAACACTTCGCATAGTTGCACTTTGAACTTGATGTCAAAATAGACTTTTCATGATCACTTTTATTTAAATTTTTCAAGAAGTTGTTTAAAACAATAAAAGCAGGCGACAGAATAAAAAGTACCTGTAATAGGTCATCTTTATAGATAACTGATTAATCATAAATCTCTAATCATCAAACGTATAGCACTGTGAAAATTGGAATTTTTGCTAAGTGTTATTCATTTTGTTGGATATTATAATATTCTTGTGGATTAGTTACGAAATCGTAATTGTTGCAATCAATATTTATCCTTCTGACAAGGAACATCTTCCAGTTTGTATCATCCATTTTAATCAGATTTTGTATAATGTTCGAAAATATTTGACCCGCACTCTCGTCCGAAAGATTCCAAGAAATGGTGGGGATAGTTGCCGGGCGTACAACGTATGGTAGAAACGGGCTCATAACGAGTGCGTACTGTAAACCTAAAAATTCTTTTATACTTCAATGCGTATCGCTTGTTTCCACATCAACCGATTTCGATGAAATTTTCAGCATGTACAGCAACTTACTTAAATCTACAAACGGCATATTTTAAATTTTCATTGCAGACTCACAATCAGATAAAAAAGTTGAAGAAACGACCTTCACTATTTTCTTCGCTATTCCAACCATTTACAATATTTTTTTCAAAACGACGAAATACAATACCTCATCAGGGCTCAGATCAGAACAAGAAAAATGAATGTAGCAATTTTCAATTTGAAGAAAAGAAAGATTTCTTCATGAGTAAATAATATATTAATGTGTAACACTGTTAGAAGCATGTTAATAAAAATTTGTTTAGTGTTTGCCGATAAGTAGACAGACAGAATGTATGTTACGGTAGCGATCAAATTCAATTTCAATTATGTATGCTCCGTTACCATAATTAGGTAATTAAAATCGATTCTAGTGCACGTTATAGCTGATCGATATAACCTTAGTTATTTCTGGATAAGCACATTTAATCGCATTGTCTGGCCACATGGTAATCAGTATCTCAATTACGCTTAATCGATATAGTAGCTGGAAAGTACTTCATCTAACACAATTGCTTCACGTCAATGTAACTTACGATCTCCATTCAATACGAAGTGAAATAGACTGATTCAACTTCCTGCAAGACTTGTATATTTTAAATGTCGAGAAAACGAATGCAGTGATCTAGCTACTTAAAGAACGGTTAGACGTGAAAAAAGTTATGTATAAATGTAGCTGGTACATTACCATCGAAAATTATTACAAACAACCAAACTGTTTGCGATTAAAACTTGAAATTTGATAGTTTTTACGAAGTTAATAATTACTCCATTCGCCTTTAACTCTTTCCCTGTCAGTGAAAAACCACAAATTGGTCTCAAAATATTCACGTTCTTTCACGAATTCGCTATATGCCTACGGAAAAGTTTTGTCCAGCTTGCAATTAGTTTATTACCATAAATCCAGCCCTAACTTACTCTATACATTGACGATAACATAGTTTTAATTTCCAATAATTCATTTCTTCTAATTAAGTAAGTCCTACAAAACGCCTATAATTTAATCCAGCCTGATGAAATCCATTTTGTAGTCAACAGTGATCTTTAGACTGCGGATGTTCATATAAATGCATATTTTTATAGATAGCTAGCTTAAATCCCGGCATTGCGCGGGTTATATATTTTTTTTTCAGTAAAGGGGAAGGTGTTTTTAAAAAGATTTCATAGCAAGCACCTAGAGGCTAAGACAAATTTACCTGTCTTTCATGTTCATAGGATCACTGGTTCCAGAGACATCGTGATGAGTGAGTGAGTGAGTCAGTCAGTGGTATTTGGATTTTATTTATATATATATATATATATATAATATATATATACAGTTTATTTAAAAAAAATAAAAACGTTATAACCTTCCTCTTGTCAAGACGAACAGATTTCTGTAACACACATGTTGGTAGCGTGCATATCTACTGAGCAAACGCATTTCAAACTATGCGCCTTCAAATATGTATAACGGTACTACAAAAAATTATTTAAAAATAATAAAACCGCTACGATGTAACACATTCGTCATCACAGTTAATATTTATTGAGAAAACGCATTTCAAAGTATGCAACTTCAAATTGATATAATAAGTATACAAGTATAAATATAGATTGATAATAAAGTAGGACCTAAATACAATTTATTTTCTCTTGAGACGCTTTGGTAATTATTTACAAAAGGGTATTCCCCACCGTTAAGGTTAACATTCTGAACAGCTTTTGCCTATACATGTTACCGTCGCTCGGCTTTAATTTCCGAGATATTCGCAAAAAACTCTGCAATTGGTATTTGGTTGAGGTCAGATTGTTTAGCCCCCCTCCCCCCACCGCCGAGGATAGAAGCCACTAACTTTTGAGAGATTTAAGATAAAAAATGTGTTTCCCTTTTTCTTTTTTTTAAATTTTAAAGCAAAAGTAGCATCGCTGGAAAAAAGTTAATGCAAAGTAATCAAAGACTTTCCAGTACTCGACAAAGCATCATTCGATCTAATTAACGTATTATAACGTCCCATTAACGTAAGGAGTTTTGTTAAAAAAAGTATCGACAGAAAAAAACAAAGAGATTTGACTTAAAGCAAGTGCAGAAAGTGAACTGTTCTAACAATAATCCGCAAAAGTGAAGATTTTCATTCTTTAGTCAATCTAAAATGAGGCTAGTTTTCCAAGAACACGATTGTATAATTTGCTCTTTTAATTGGTCTAAATAATATTATAAAATTTAAAGAAAACTAGGTATCATTTTATTGGACGAAATTGAAGAATACATTCATTAAAAGCATTCCATTTTATCAGTAGAAAAATAGTTTTTTTAGAAATAAATCTTTTGAAAAATATTTTTTTCTTTATATTTCTTTTCAGAAATATTTCAAATCTTTTTCACCTTTGTTCTCTTCGTCTGTCTTGTTTTGAGCATCGGATGCGATTTTGATGACGTTTTCATTCTGTACTTTAAGCTTTTACTTCGTATTCCAATTCTCCGTGGTATACGATTCATTTTTTTTCGAACTATGCGACCCGCGCGTGTCACGTCAATGTAATTTCATCTGCCTACAGATAACAATTTTGAAACGAATTAATGGTGACGGACTTTTTGATGATGCCATACTGTGCATTCAAGTTAATACCAATTCCCATAAATCGTTACATATATACTTCGTTATTAGCCGAAAAATGTTTCGGACGGTATTAAACACACATTTTATTTATTTTATTATTTTTGATTACATTATATAAATAAAATTGGAATACTCACTTTATCCACCTGAAGCATACTATTGCTTTCAGGAACATAGAAATATTATTGAAGTAGAAATTTTAAAAATGTAGTGGAAACGATTCATTCGCGATTAACAGTGTAGTATACGAACATATTTAACACCTAACAAGCAATGATGTTTCAAGGAGAAGTGTAAGTGAATAACCCGATACTATTTTTCTTTCGATGGTTTTATGGCACAGATTTCAAGTTAAATAGAAAGCAGTTCACAACTCCAAGAGTTTCAAGAAATACATATTTTGAATAAGATTCGAAGCAATGTGATTCTCGCAGTATTCAATAAATGCAAATCGTTTCGAAACCAACACAAGCACCCAGCACTACTAGTCACATGAATTCACTTGTCCATTCAATGGTTCCAGAATGATTCCTTACAGACATGGGAAAATTTAGGGATGGCAAGAACCTCGACGTTGCGCTGCTTTACAAAACAATAACATTGTTCCTAGAGGATCTGGTCACGAAATGGGAAAACCGAGGATGTTCTCGCAAGAGAACGTTGAGGATTCACATAACATATACTTCAAAATCTTACAACTGAAATGAATACCATCTATACAATTTGCCCCACGAATCGAATTTAATAAACATTTTGAAAGTCACTTTCATTACCGTAATACTGAACAATGCCAATTCCACAAAAATTGAAAATGAACTTGAACTAAATCAATAATAACGTGATGTGTTTTCTCATTAACTAATTGTAGTGGTACATTTAACCCAATTCCAAGCTAAATACTGAGAGAAATATAAATTGTGTATGAAAATCATGAAAAGGAGGATGCAACACGAATTACAAAAGCATGAAGGTAAATTATCAGACAAAGGAGGCACTGCCAGACCTTTTATAAAAATAAATATCAAAATATATAGTAGTAAATATGCAGACAATTGTGTTGTAACGACAGCAATATTCGGTAAGGATTCTTTAATCTTATCTCATTTGCATTTACCGGATTTAAAAGCAATGCATCCTAATACGGATTATTTTAATCGTTCAATGAACGTATATATTTCGTTATATAGGACAGATTGTACAGATTGATACTTGCTTTCTTACAAACGTTATATAATATCTGTAGTATGTTGTGATGTGTGGGTCATTGGTGACCCACATGGTGTGAACGAGAAGTCACCTAGATAAGCTTGGACACGGAACGTGTTACAATATATGAATGTACATTATATAATACATGTCATATCATCTTTGAATTCCAAGCCTCGAATAATGTAAAGATTCTTATATGTTTCCTGACATTCTTGATGCTGTTACATTTTTGTCCGTAACTCCGCGTTTCCATAATCATATCGCGCGAAGTGCAACGTTCGAACGTCGTGGTCCATTAGCCACTCAGCAAGGTCGCCCGCGTTACGTTCAAATGACGACCCGTTTAACGGATAACTGGTGATTCAGCAGAATCGGTAACAGTCGGTTATAGCAGCCTGGCCCAATTTGGTAAACGCACCCGGAGATAAAAATTCGTGGACAAGTGCCACGGCGTGCATAGCGCTTATTTCAGTTTAATTGGATGGCGGTGGAAATTCAATAATGGGCAATATCAGTCAACAGTTGGATTACTCGATCTCTGTTCGCATACGGTTCATCGAGTTGGGTTAACTCGGTATGTTTGACTACACACATTTTTGCATACCAGGTATCGCAAAGAGTATCTCAATTGCGAGAAATTCTCGGAGTACCGTTGAACCGCGAGTGTAATAGACATGCTTTTGCACTGGGCGTTAACCACCGCGAAATGCTATCATATCCACTTTGCCTACAAGACCAGTTGGGGAATTAAGGAGGTGTTACGAGCCGAAGCTGAGGGCAATAAGATTGGCGGCTGCGAAGGTGAGGATGAGAGATTGTTTTATGGAGCTTGTTAATCGCAGACGTACCGGTGTCTAGCTAACACCGGGAGCCACAGGAAAATGGTTGATGTGGACGAACCGGTGCCTGCCTAACACCGGGAGCCGCTAGGAGGTTAGGTGTCGTGGACGAACCGGTACCTGGTTAACACCAGAAGCCATTAGGAAATGTTGGTTTAGCCCCGTAACTTTATAATGCGATATACTTCGAGCTGTAAAAGTATATCGCTGTGTATCCTGAACTGGAAATTCAAAGACTGTCTTGAGCTCTTTAAATAACAAGAAGTCCAAAGTACTTACAAATAGTATGAAATGTATTAACTAATTGTAAGAGTCGCAGGCCTTTACAATTGTTTAGTGTGTTTATCCGCTCATAACTCCTCAGCATATGGGCCGATCTTGATGATCTCTTTTTATTCGAAAGAGGGCGATGCCCCGGTGGTCCCAGCCTGCACTGCATCAATATTGGCCTAATACCTTGCCAGTACTGGTTTATAATAACGAATTTGAGATATCCTTATTCTCACTTTTTCGAGTCGCTTATTTTGGGAATCTTCCGTTTCTAGCGAACGATTCTTTTTTTTTTATATATAAGTAATGTCAACCAAAATTGGTTGTTTTTACAGAACGTAACGTAATTATTAAGTGAAAGGTAGAAACGCATTTAAAAAAATTTAACTACGAATAATTATTAATAATGTAAAATGCTGAAGATGCCCTCATTTCTACTCACTCAAAACTAGGAATGTACGTATTTTGTTTGAAAATCCGATGATGGGAGAGCGGGAACGTGGTACGAGATTGAGGTTAGGGTCGCTTACAATAAACTACACTGAGTGCGGCACTGAGTTTTGGTTATGCAACCACGTCAATTTTATTGTACACTTGCGATTGTCAATGAATTTGTGAGCGTTTGATGAGAGATTAACACGAGTGTGTCGCGATGAGATGCTACTTTATTGGCCATGTGCTGACCGCAGCGTGGCTTCTCTACAATTTCTACAATTCACAGAGACCCGTTACAAGAACGTTTAACACAACACTGCATGAGTGGCTCGTGTGCACGAAAGGGGCACAAGATGATAATTGAGCTTGAGAAATACGTCTTGATTACATTACAAACTGCGTACAAGATCTTCGATACTTGAGCACATGCTTTCACATGAGAGACAAGAACGAAAGTGATGAGAAAAACAATATGGCGTGAACTTCCGCTTTCGCATCGCATTGAACGTTGTAGATCGATCTAGACGGCGCGCTGATTGGCGTATTGATTGTCGATCGGGATCGCCAACCGAGCTCCGGGAGGTGCTGCAGCGAGAGTGAGTGTGACGGCAGGTGGTACTAAGGTCGTGTTCAGATATATTGGCCGGTGAGTTTCGTGAGGGGTATTCTCCCACCACACCGCTTGTCTGCCTCGGTGCTCCTTTTCTCTACGTTCTCACTCTCTCTCTCTCTCTCGGGTTACACCTGGTCGGCGCGTGGTGGGGATAGGTATCCGTCAGGTACTTACACACGAAGCATCTCCACTACTTTGAGTACATTGAGGAGACACGATTCCGAGCGCTCGTTTCTCGTTTCTTTCTTGCCGAAGGCAAGAGCGAGATGGAATGAAAGCGTGTCTACATGCTCATGGCCGTCGCGCACGCAAAGGACGGAGTGTCTGACATACGAAAAACGGAGCGAGACAAAGTATGTATCAACGCGTCATCTGTCTCGTACCGTTCCTCACTTGCTTTCAGTCCCTTTGACTCATTCTCGTTTCATCTCACTCTCGCTTTCGCAAAGTGAGCCAGAAGTGGTGGGGATAGCGCCAAGCTCCTGACGTGCAGGCCAAACCGAGCTCTTAGCGTAGAAATACATACACCAGAATAGGTGTGCGTTAGGTCCGAAAAAATTCAAGAGTTTTATTGGTCAGAACATTGATTCTTTCTCGATAGTTTCATCTCGTATTGGTCTACGCACAGCTTCGTAACACACACAACTATTGCGCTAATAATAAACAACAGCCACACGGCTACGTTCAGGTGGAGCCGAGCAGCGTTTCTGTTACCCCACCATACCCTTCGGAGGCACAGCAACTCCAACTACTAATCCACGATCGTCAGGTGGTGGTGGTCGATTTCTCCTCGAGCGCTGCTCGCGAAAACGAATCTACCGGCCAATATATCTAAACACGTATTTAAGACACACTAATCCCTACCATCCTAATTCGAGGGGAAACCGCTCTTCGAAACTTGCAACATCCATTTGCTTCGTGGCACTCGGGCGTTACAGTAGGCCAGGCCTGCCCTTTAGGGTGCAAATACGTCCTCAAGTTCTGGGACCCGAGCAACAGCCAAGTGCGGAAATTTTACGTTGCTAACCACAGCATTGGCTGCGGGAGAACTGCAAGACTGTGCGTGCATCCATACTAGCTCGTACCACGAGTCTACTATTAGCGCGTGGAAAGAAGACTCCTGACAGGCTGTACAGACTGTCGCTATGACAATTGGTCTTTGTCACCGATTGGTGCACACTCATAAAGACAGGGCACACGTATTTTTGTTGCTGGCGGAATCGGCCACATCGACTTACTACAATGTACACAGACGGAGGTTCAGGCGGAGCTAGCGGCGGACTACACCGTCTACCAGGAGCCTTCTTTCCGCGCGCTAATACTATATAGCTGAGTCTCACGCGTATGAGCGCACACATACTCTTGCAGATATCCCGAAACCCACGCAACGGTTAGCAATTATTTGAAGCTCAAATGACTTTGGCGAGCCTCGAGAGCCTTTGAGCCACCCGTCTAAACTGCCACCTGGAGTTGCTCGACGAAACGGTCAGTATAGACATGGGAGAAACGTTTTTACGCCATGTTTTTGTTCCTGTTCGCTTCGGCGTGGACCAGAGGTTACTCTTTGAAAGTACTGTCGTTTGCTAAGATATTGCCTGCAAAAGCTTGGTGGTCTGATTGGTACATCCCCATAGGCCCACGTTCTCTAAGACAATCGCAAAGATAGTGCGCACGTATTCTCGCTATGGGCCGACGTGACAACGTCGCCAAATACGAAGTAAGCGAACGGGATACAGGCGGTGGGAGCCAATTCGAGCGAAGTAGCCTCCTTGCCCCTTGTATCGTCCGGGTTTCTTCTTCTCAGTAAACGACAGTATATTTGATTTTACCGGTAATTCTACACCGAATATTCTTTCTAAACGGTCTTTCTAGTAGTTAGAATAACTTCTCAATAGTTTTGTCTTTCTACCTGTGCTCGTCTACACTATTTAATTATATTTCTCATGCGGTAGGTATTTCGCGATGGGACCTAGCGCCAATAAATAATATTTTTGCTTATATAAGACAATAGCCGATCAGTTTTTAATTCGTTTTCTGCAGAAATAGTCGAGAAGTTCTGAGCGTCACCCTGCGAACTACGGTAATGGATCCCTGTACCTATTATACTATCATGGAAGCGAGTTCTTAGAGATCTCTGTATTGTTGTACCCACTGTGCGTTCCCTTGGGAACTACGGGAAATAGACTTGTAATTATTGATGGCACAGAGAATCTTAAACCGATGAAATACCTAATCGGACGTGCTCAATGCATTCAATACCTAAGCCGAGATAAACGCATCCGTCTTAGGATTCAATGCCATATCGACACTTAATTTTCTGGAAATACCTGTGTCAAAACACAGAGAATATAACGTTATGGGAATCATAGAAAAATAAAAATAAATTTACATTTTTCCAACAACTCTCACATGTTTTTACTTCGTAAACAGTAGATAAGCGATTGTAACGTCCATGCGGACTCAAAACCAGTAAAACCAACAGTCGATAAGGTAGAACCGTTCTACATTACTGCGCAGAATCATCCTGTATTACCGCGCAGATCCATTGTACACACTTTTATGCATAATTTATAATTTAAGCGAATATTAAAATAACGTTAGAAATAATTAATTATAAGTATTGGCAAAAGTATACAATAAAATATATTGCAAGAAGTAAGCAAAACACAAAATAACAAATCGCGACTCACTGCGCATGCGCCAACCCACCAATTTTCTGGTATAAAAGGAGGCGCCCGCAGCACAGCAGCATATTCAATTCGAATAGGTTCTTGAGACCAAACGAATGCTAGAGACTAGAGGTAGCTTAAGTACTATCCAGTAGAATTACAGCACGCTCTGGAGACGGAAGTGCCTGGTTCTCAGTGTACAAGGGTACTGGTGCTCCTCTTTGGACCTAACAATTCTAATGTTGAGAATTTTGTTTTCACGGAGGTTTCAAGCGATGCTTCCATTAGTAGGTAGCAGGTTAGCCGCTTAGCGAGAAGGCATGGTCTAAAAGAACAGTAGAATACAAACTCTGCCAAGAGTCGGAACCGCTCCGGAGACGGTAGCGGCTGAACTCACTGCAGAAACGCGTATATATATATATATATATAACGTTATATATAATGTGTCATTTATATACATACATATAGATAAATATAGTCACATAGCATAGATACAAAAAAACATAAAACTTATATAATCATAGCTGTAAGAAATATTAACTTATTATTATTAGGATTAAATGTTGTTAAATAGAAAGTCATTGCTAAGTTTAAAAGTCTGGATTTCAATCCTTCACTCCGAGTCAACGAACCCCCACCTATCCTACACTCGAGGGGACGAGCGGCGGTTATATGTATAGGCAAAAGTTGTTCAAAATGTTGAGTTTTACAACATATTTAAATTTCATTAAAATGAGTGAGGTGTACCCTTTTATGCGCAATTGCGGGGTAATTACCCTTTTTCATTTATAAATAAATATTTTACGCCGAAACAACTTAGTTTAAGTTCATTTATTTAGCGTTATTAGTTTCAATTTATTGTCCAAATGTATGCAAATCTGATTATTTTTGCGGCGTGTTTTAGCACGGGTAAATTTGATATTTTTGTGTGTTTAGTGCCGGGAAAAATTGATTTCCTTTTTAATTTTTTTATGCGTTTTAGTGTGGGAAATCTGATATTTTTTTACGCGGTGCAATTCTATATTTTTTTGTGATTTGTCCGCATGTGTATATCAATATATACACGCCGACAAATGCTATGGACTACAGTGGATACAATGGAAACAAGGGATTTTAGCGAGTAAGCAGGTTTAGCGTAATTCAACAATACCCTTTAATTTTGGATAAACTGTCGCAGAATCATGTGTTACAAATTTCGTTGAGTTTCTGAAGTTTCTCAACCAATCACTGTCCATTCCCCATGGTACCTAAATTCTGAAACAACCAATAACGTTTCAATCTTCGAAGTGTCCTTTGACTTCGACTGTTCGCACGCGGACTCGAACGGTCACAATTATTTATTTATCGAAACCAAGCACATCTTAGAAAGCCTTGCGAAATACATATCATTGTTAACCTGAGACTGAATTTACAAGCTGAGTGAAATGTTAGTGAAGTAAAACTCATTTTCATTTTTTTGATGGGGATATCCTGCACAATTTCTCACTAGTTATTTAATTATCCCACTTGTAACAAAAGCATTAAAATGAAATGAAGTTTACACAAACTAATTCGTGTATATAAAATGCTAACTTGTGAAGGGCAGAGCCAACTGAAACAAAGACAGAACAGTGTACGGTAGGTTATCTATTGTATATACATACATATATTGTATGTGCACGGTGGTTGGACTAGGCAACCCACTTGCCCCTCTTTCGCTGGCCAAAACGGCAATCCCCGTAAGCGAGGAAGTTCATTTCGGGTTTTACGTCCGTCACGAGTGTGTTCCTCCACTCGTGCCATGGATTTAGCGCAGTAACGAGGCCTGATAAAGCCACTCAACGCTTCGCTTCAAGCCACTGCGGAAGTCACGATGGCCGTACAGTCTCTATAATCTATTTTCGGCTCGCTGTCACTTTTTCTGTCGTGTTTGGACAGAGCACGCTTGTCACTTATAAATTGAGAATTGTCGTCAGATTAAACTAAATCTGTTTGAACAAATAGCCCATGAGAAGACGGATTCTCGTGCAGCCTGTTAACTGCGATAAAAATAGACGAATTTTCAAATTTTACTTTATTTAGCACTGAAAGCTACGCGATTTACATAAGCGATATTTTTGGGCTAGTTATTAGTGAAATAAGGTTAACCGCTTCCAACTGTTACAGGTTACACTTCGTTTATTAATTTGCAAGGGGAATAAAAAAGAAAGACAGAGAATGGGAAATGCAACTTTATTAAGAAGCTGTTACTTATTCGATCCAAACTGACTTCATTGTAGTTCATATTGTTGCGAGCACCATGTATAACTTCATGGCTTACAGGTGCTCGTATCCTAAGTTAGAAGACTGAAGATGTTATCGATTTGTTGTTTTGGACTGATCCTACGCACGAACAGAATTGTAAAACCAAGTTCTAAACTCTTCGTGATTGTATTTTGTTGTTAAATAACTTCTATTCTTAAATAAATGCTCATGGCTACCGAGGAGATCACGTCACTTCCTATTTTTCATACATTTTTCATTCTTTTGTTTTTTCCTTCTCATATTTACACTCGAGTGATCTTCTATTCTGTAATTGCTTTATGTTCTGTTAATTATAAATAGATAATTATGGAGAGTCGCAACTCCAATGACCTTGATCTTGAGATATATTGTAGGGGGAAGGAGCCTGAGTAATATGCATTTTGCCCGAAGCGTGGTATGATCGTGGTTCAAGAGTTATGACAAAAAAAGATGGTACTTTTACATTACATTTATTCGGTTATTATGCAGAAAGAAGGCAGCCCCATGTATGACCTTGGCCTTCATGTATGTTTTCAAGGACATGACCCTGAGAAACTTTTCCATATAACTTAATCAGCGATCATTGTTTATTAAAAAGTGAGACGAGGTATCGGTCCAGGTATAGGGACAGATTGGAGGGGGCGTGAGAGGGGTGCTATTACGCCCACACCTCAATCTATCCCCAAACCGTATCTCGTGAGATGTACTGAAGCATTCTAGAATATTGGTAACTTAGTGAGCATAGAATGCAATATAACAAGTACCATCTTGTTTTGTCATAACTCTTGAACCACGATCGTCCCATGCTTCGAACAAAGTGCATATTACTTAGGATCCTCCCCTCTACAATATATCCGAAATTCAACAAATTTAAATAATTTTTAATTGAAATGTAACGAATATAAATACCTGGAATGCCATTTTATACAATCTGCTTTGATAATATTTTATATATTTATGGATTATGTAAGAAATATTCTGAACAATAATAGTACAATATATGTTTTTGTAGTAATTGTTATTGTTGGAGATAGAGCAACATGCGCTCGCTATTGTTTGGCAGCATTGTGAACGCGGCGGCAGTCGTAGGAACGCTACCTTGTTCTCTCGTGATCCCCCCCCCCCCCCCCCCCCCCGCTGATTGTAGCGCCGTCTGGTCGCCCGACTTTCCAACGCTTTGCCTTGTAATCGTTGTTCAGTATTGTGTCCCTGAGGGCTCGCTGGTCGGGACCAGCGTTGAGCCCGTATCGTGAGCAGAGCCCTAATTCCGAGTGTTCGTTTCTCCTTTCTTTCTGGCCGAAGGGGGGGAGCGAGATGGAACACTTTACGTGCGCGGCGGGTGCGAGCACTCAGATGGAATCATGACTGCTCGACGCATGCGCGCGCGGTCAGATCGCCAGGCACGGCACGAGTCGTTTTTGCGCCCTAGGCGAACTTTTCAAATTACGCCCTTTATTATAATACATTTATTTGAGATTATTGATAATCTTACTGTGAATTTTTATTCGTAGTTAAATCCACTTATAGTACAACTTGTAATATTTAATTTTAAAGTTTATTTTCATCAATACCAGTAATGAAAATATCATCAGCGGCGGGCGTGCGCGACCGTGTCTCGCTCGCTTTCGTTCCATCTCGCTCTCGCCTTCGCCGGACAAGAGTGAGATAGTAATGGTGGGGATAGCGAAAAGCCCACATCGTGTGCACCAAACCGAGCCCATCGGGAGACAATACTGTATCTCGTTCATATTATAATATTAGAAGCGAAACCGCGTATTTTCTTTTCACCCGACCTGCAAACTCTAGCAGTTATACCACGTAGTACAAAAAAGATAAGTTATAATCGAGAATTACTGGCGAAATAAATTAAAATAGCTTTGTAATTCTCGACTAAAACTTCAAGTATAATGAATTCAGTTAATAGTCTAAATGTCAAATGAAGTTCTATAATGTGGTGAATTCACCATTGACTAAATTGTAAAGCGTGTAGTTTTCAGAGACAGATACATAAGAGTATTTAATGGAGAACGGATAATCCTCACTGTTACGAGTTAGGTACAGTAGAAATAAGTTGAACTTCATAACACTACCCCGTGACAAAAAGTCTGTAGTAGGGTGGGCCGAAACAATCAAATTTTCTAAACTTGAAACAGCCTACTGCGGAAAATTTGCCTCTGGGGATGATAAATCGGGGCAAAAAAATTGTTTGAAATCGATCAATAGTTGACCGACCTCCATCGGGGTCAAATTTTTTAATTTTTGTCCAAGTTTGGCGACTTCTGTATATTTTCATAAAATTTGTATATTTCACTGTTGCGCATCAGAAAATATTATTTAAGCACATAAACACGTGAAATAGTGTTTTATATATTGTCGCGAGGCAAAGTATCTATGTGTTTCTATTTTGGGACGTAACGCGGTTGTAGTGAAAGAGGAACATATTTCATTGATTTAAGAGCCGGGATCTAACTACATCAGTCATGTTTCTCCAACGTCAAGTTCTGGGAGAAATATTACTGATAGTGTCATCCCACACCTAAATGAATTAAAAATCTCCCTTGAGGATTTTGTAGATGTCGTTGGTTGTGATGGAACAGCAACTAATACTGGATGGAAGAATTCTGGATGTAATTCACAATATGGAAATGATTCTTAAAATACATTATCAATGGATTATTTGTATGTTGCACTTCAATGAGCTTCCATTCGGACATTTATTTGAGCATTTAAATGGTCAAATAACAGGTCCAAATTGATGTTGTGGTCCTATTAGGAAGTGTCTTTTGAGCGACGAAAACTTACCTGTCATTAAATTTGAGAGCATTAATTGGGGCATTCATAAATTATCCACGTAATTCACTATTCGAAACCATTTAAATTTGACCCGTGAAAACTTTTTCTATCTTCTACCATTTTAAAGTTATAACCTGGCCCATTTGCGTGGGACACCCTGTATGATCTGTAGACACGTTTCCTATGTGATACTTAAA
The DNA here is from genome assembly GCA_944738655.2 of Andrena hattorfiana. Classification (NCBI taxonomy): domain Eukaryota; kingdom Metazoa; phylum Arthropoda; class Insecta; order Hymenoptera; family Andrenidae; genus Andrena; species Andrena hattorfiana. Next base: position 27,431,296 of record OX122889.2, read on the forward strand.
TCCACAACCATATATGCGGTATTTCCTTAATAGTCGTTAGATGAAAGGCTGCTTCCACTACAGATCAAAGGTAGTAGGAACCTGCGGAAATGAATAATCAATATTGCTACAATGGCATTTGCTATTTATGACGCTAACGTGCTTCAGTGGTGTCTCTGTTTGCATCAATTACTACTCTTCTAAACGTATTAATAAGGATACGGTAACACTGAATTTGTTTAATTTAGCAAACACACTATTCTACAAATACGGATCCAAAAGTATAGATATCATACTTATTCATTAGATAACTATGTGCAGATATTATGTTTGCCCTTCTTTTATAAGAAAATGCAAAATATGCATTAAATCAGAAATTACTAATTCAGGTGTAAATAGAATAACATCGTATGATCGTTTTAAATTTAATATTAAAATATTGTCGTTCTATTAACAAAGCATTCTATAATCACGGTATAAATGCTTCCAGACCGGCTATTTAAATGAGGTATTTACTTAATTAATCACGTGACTCTGTGGCACGCTGTAACAGTCACAACAGAAAATATTTGCTACCCAAGATTCCTGATTATTGTAAATCGACTATATCGAGTAGCTCAAACGTTTCGAACAGAATGAATGTTTCGAATATTTTAGGAAATGTTTATCTGCTGAAATGTAAATAATCGTTATTAATAATGTGAATAATTAAAATGTAAACAGTAAATGGAAATATTCTATAAGTATTGAAAATAGATAAGTAATTCAAATCTCTCTTTTTCTTCTTTTTCATGTATGTATGAGCGTATTTATATACTTCTCTTTATTTTATCTTTCTCTTCTTCTTAGATTGTTCTTTTTTCTCTTTCTAATTTGCTTCTTTATTGGGTTATATTTCTGTCATGTCACTGTTAATAGAGTGTTATCCGTTAATAAATAAATAAAGAACAAATAATTGTAAAGTACTTGTAAATGTTTGAATATCTACATCTTGCATAATTAATTTTTCCAATTTGATTTTGTTTATTTAATTAACCCTCTAGTGCATACGCCTGCATAAAAGCGGGCACCTATTTAATCCAGGAGTTAGGACCCTATAATTTTTTTTTTCAGAATTTTCATTTGCCAGCCTTAAAAGTATTTCCACACGGCACATATTGGCCTAAGAAACATGTCAATCTGACGTTTCGACTTGACAGAAATATAGTTTGAAGTGCATTTTTGAGCTAAGAAAGCTGCGAATATTATTTGTAAAACTAAAAAAATCAAATAAAATACTTCCCGACACCGTACAGCTAAAAGAAAATTATTGGTAAGTAGTTTGTGTAGTGCTCTATCGAATGGAATAAAGATTTGAAAACAAAAAATAATTTACACCTGTGAAGTGAGGCTTGGCCGGTAGCCGCCTTAAGGCGGTATCATGTTGGTAGATCATCCTAACCCAGGTAGCACAGGACATCTTTAAAACATCCATTTTACGTCCATTTTAGGTCTGAAGTCTGTGGCTTGATTTGTGAAAATAGACGTTTTTAGAACCTTTTTAAGGCGTCTTCTGGACGTTCGTGGACGTCTTTAAAACGTCTTGAACGCCTGAACTGGACGTCTTTACGAAGTCTTGAACGCCTGACCTGGACGTCTTTAAGACGTCTTGAACGCCTGACCTAGACGTCTTTAAGACGTCTTTAAAACGTCTTTGTGCAATCTGGGAAGTTAGTTAGGGTGTTAGTTTATCACCCTAATAATTGATGCGTGAAAATTTTATTTGTGCACCTTTTTAGCTCTTTCTTCATGAAATTTGGTACCTATATACATACATATATCATATCATACTATTATAATAAAGCAACAGCATTTGTTTGTATGCTCACAAAAATCTCAGAAAGTACTCAACAAATCACTACGAAATTTTGACTACAGTATCCTTAAACAACAAGAAGGGATATAAGCTATGTTTTATGACGTAAAATATAATTAATCTGTATAAAAAATGGTATGTATATAAAGAAGTCATGACTCGGCCAGCTCGCGATGAATAGTACGTGACGCATCCGCCAGGCGGCAACCGGGGCAAGCGCCTTTTGCGCTTCTTCTGTGCTTTGTTAAATTTCACAATGCACAATAATGAATAATTCTCTATTATATCATAAATTTATCATTTTTTTAACATTTTTTCATAGTTTTTCTATAAAAATAAAGAATTTATTTTATAAAAAAAAACACTACATTTTTTGTATTTGCTACATGATCCCGCTTTAAGGCGGTGACCCAGAAGGCTGTCCTGAGGAGCCCAGTCATTCTCCAAATTGAAAACAGACATCGGATTCGGTATTTTCATCCCCAAATTAGACAAGTCTACATTTTCCAACTGAATTAAAAATATATGCACTAAAGGGTTAATGTAAACAGAGCAAATTAATTCAACAGAGATCTTTAACAGATGCCTAACAAACTTTGAAACTTATTTTACTTTGCTGCACTCGCTTCGAAAACATATTATTATCTTATTGGTACCAGCACAGCCTGAATATACAGTGTGTCCGCGGGAACACCGAACAGCTGAATATCTCCTAACGTATTGGAGATAAAAAAAAATATTTATATGGAATTGCATGGTTTGAGGGGGCAAATTTATTAGCGCAGACGATTTTTTTTCCGATTATTATTTTAAAAAATACGATGGTGAAGTCCGGTTTTTTAAATGAAACTATTTGTTTTTTAGAGATCATTTGATAGCAGGAGTAAGATATTGCGCTTGCAAATTTACTGATTTTCACTGGAAGAAAACCCGCTAGAATAGCATGCACCGGGGGTGGTTTTGTTCGCGCCACGGGTGGCACGCGTTGGGCATTGGGTGTTGAAACAGATACCTACCTATCAAAAGTCTACACCAGGAGTGGCAGGCCCAAAGGCAACTAAGACCGGTCCCACGGAAAATTTGAATATTTTTTACTTAGTAAATAAGTGACACCCTAATAAACACTGATCTGATTAAGTAGTCTTTTGTCATATTTTCTCGTAAAGCATTAATAATCCGATAACTTCTGTAGAATTTTACATAGTATATACTCTACTTGTTTTATCATAATAAAATTCTTAAATACTAATATCACTTCGGTTTACCGTTTGCACAAACAACAAGATGCATAAAACTTTTAGATTTTATTAAATGACAACCAACTAAACTACCCAGTTTAGATTCATTGAATAGTGTCGATTAAATGTTACAAACAAAATTTCCTTTTTTTTTCTCACAGCTACTCGGTGACGGGTGTGACTGGAATTTTCAAGTAGATTCTTATTCAAACGACGGGAATGTTCAAGTGGCGTACTGCAGGGTCCTCGCCGATGGAGGCGAGATCTCCGAAATTAATGAAACTGAAATTCATTGAGGGAGTTTCCTTTCAATGGAAATCAGGGAAGTGTCTATCGATCTAGTAATGCTGTCTCTTCTTATCGTCATTACAATTAACGAATCACGAAGATTTTATTCTTTTATGTGACCAACCAGGTAGAGCCGCTGAGCTAAGCAGAGAAAAGAGGGTTCGGTGTTGTGCAGAGACAGGGGAGCCTCATGCGAATCGAAGTTGAACAGGCTGGTCAAAGGGGAAATGCGAAGCAGAAACTAGTTGTTGCGGAAATCGATTTTCGCCGTCAGAGCGGCATTACCCAGTGGAATTCGTAACTTAATATTATTCGACGTTACCATTCACGCGATTGTTACTTAACAATGATGGTAGCTCTCGATGGGCCGGCCTCGTCGGGAGATAGAACATTTCCTATGACGCTACTGCTTCACTCATACACGATTCCGAGGGTGCGCTCATTGTATTTATACAAGTTTGGCAAAACAGAGAACGTTGCACTATAATTCCATTTCTTCATTACATTTTCGAAGTGATTAATCGATTTGATGTTTGTTGAACCAATTTCATCGTTCAGTGTGTAATAACCTAATGTATTGTACATGTATTGCCTCTGATATTTCTAGAGTCAAGACTCTTTGCTAATTCACAATTCTTTAATAATTTCACGGAGATTATAATTGTTTACAACCGTTGGTTTTCCTACGCGTGGGTCATGCTGAAGCGTCTCATCTCCAGATCGAAATTTTGTAAACCAAAATTGTACTTTACAATCACTAACAGCATCTTTCCCAAATTCTTGACGTTTATTTCGAGCTGCCTTTTTTGCTATTCGTCCGAGTTTGAACTCGTAAAACAGAGCAGGACTGTTTTACTGTTTTTACTTCCGTGTACACCATGTTTAATATATCTGTGTCTAAAGGCAAATTTACACTTTTCATTGTGTATGTGCAGTCCGAATGATTCATGTACAGTGAAAGGTGTACAGATTGCTTTCATCTGCATTTCATCCAAAGTGACTAGTGAACAAATTAGAGTCAGTCTCTACTTTCGAAGAAATTAATGGATGCTACATCCGCAGTGAAGCGGCAGTGACAAGTCTAAACGTTTCAAGAAGGTGTCGGTCTTCTGTATTAAAGGACTAACTTTCTATAAAAGAAAATGAAACTGAGCTTCACTCAGACGTTGTCTTCGCGTTTCTAATATTTTACGACATTCTTCTGCCACGGCTAAAGTTATTAACTCAATTCCGACACTTACTATTTCACTCGCCGACATTTTGAAAACTAGTGAATTGAATTCAACCATTGAACAAGCATAAATACATATCCCAGCTTTAATCTTTTACATTCACTGTGGATAAATTATCCGTGATGCACATCCAAAGTGAAAAAATGTAAATTTGCCTTAAGATTCAATTGACTTAAGAGGGTATTCTCGTCTAGAAGGCCATTTCTTGGCTTTCTTTAGGGACGATGCACAAAAAAACTACATATATTTCACCGATGAGCATTATCCACACGTATTTATTAACATTCCATTTAGTTGTAAAAAAAATTTCAGCCGTATATAATAATAATTAAGGGAGATATGGGTCATCTCGTAAAGCGTGTGCAAGAAAAAGTTGCCTCATGGTACATATGATTCCGGCTGTTCCGCTGATCCAAAACGGAAAAACCAAAAAGATTCCTAATCAGTAAGAGAGTGGCTACAGCCGGTAGCAGATTTATGAAAAAAAAAATAAAAATTCAAAAGTGGCGGGACTTTGAATTTAAACTCATCTTTTCCGTGTTTTTTCGTCTTTAAACGGCCTTAAACTTGCGAAAAAAACTATTTTGCCTTGATTCTGCTACCAGCTAGAATTGTATGTTTTCTGAAGGTGTACGAAAAAGATGATCCAGATTGTCCTACTAGAAGTTGAGATATCGTTCGTACCGTCATGAAAAATATATTATTATATATAGCTGAATTTTTGTACAACTTACTGAAATGTTAATAAACACGTGTGGATAATGCTCATGGGTAAAAACTGTGTTTTTTTGTGCATCGTTCCTAAAGAGGATAGAGTATTTCGTCCCTCTAGACGAGAATACCCCTTTAAACAATGCAGCACATCGTATACCTAAGCAAATGACTAATCTGTTGATATGTACCTATATAGCATTTGGTAACCAGAGGCAATTATACGTATGATATAGTGTTACGAAAGAAGCGGTAAAAAAAATTAACTTTACTAATTATAAGTTTATTAAACAGATGTTTATTACTAAAGTAATTTTATAACACTAATCCATTGTAAAATTTTCGATGGTGTATCATCGCCACCACACATAACCGGAATTTATGAGTCCGGGAAATTGAGTAGAAAAATTGCGATATATGGTTGAAACAGAAGGTACGTTCATTGGAGCCATTAAATTGTCCCATTAAGTATTGGAATGATTTACTAATCAATGTAATATCGGGCTAATTGTACTCGCATACAAACGAAGAATGTTCAAATTTTTCGGCGGATAAACAATTGTCGAATTTTTTATCGCATAGGTAACAAGCTTTAAAAGTGATCGCTAGGACGATACAATAGATACCGTTTGCTCAAAGGACGAATAGAAATTTGAACAGAGTTTCTCGTGTTACTACCGATACAAATTCGTGTCCTATGTGCAAAAATAATTATTTACAATATCAGTGCGAATTGTTTCTTAAAAAGTCAGTCGAGGATAGAAATAAGGATGCTGGATTAAGGAAACTTTGTTTAAGCGTTTTATGTTCGCCCAAACGCCAAAGTTGCACGATGTGCATGTTGAGCGTATGCAAAATATCTACTAAATGGCATTGTCATTTATGCGATAAAAAATTTGATAATTATTTAACCGTCAAACACTCTGAACGTTGTAACGTATTTTCCCACTCTTCATTTGTATGCGAGTCCAATTTACCCGATGTTACATTGATTATTAAATCATTCCAATACTCAGTGGGTCAATTTAATGGCTCAAATGAACGGAAATGTTATAACGTACCTTCTGCTCCAACCATATATCGCGATTTTTCTACTCAATTTCCCGGACTCATAAATTCCGGGTATCCATGGTCGCGATGATATACGATCGGAAATTTTACAATGGATTAGTGTTATGAGATTATTTTAGTAATAAACGTCCGTTTAATAAACTTACAAGGGCAGTTAGCCAACCCGGAAATTCAGAAAATTATGTAACTTTGTGTACAAGTAGAGTAGTTCATCCGTATACAAACATGTAAAGTGCTATTGTCGAGTGCCAATATAAATTACAGAAACGTTAAATTGCATGATTATGAGTTTTCTGCGAAATCGAGATGCCTACTTAACGTTACAGAAAATCACGGAGAGACCTGTAGAGAGATCATTACCATTTTTAACATATTGTCTGATGTTTATGGGGGCCCGATTCATCAGGACCCTATACAAATTCAATTCTACAAATATAGGGAAAAAGTTGAAAATAGGCACTCCCACTCTATCGCCCGTAACTTCCTTATTTGTGCATGGATTTTGCTGAGGTTGGGCTTGTTTTCTTCGTAAAGGTGCGTAGTCCATGTAAAAAATAAGAAACTGGGCGTTACATGATAATTTCTATGTCTTCCAGGCTATGTAGTGCATTTTGGATTTCAATTTCGGCCCCGAAACATTACATTTTTCTTAAGTTTTGCTCGATTTCGTCTAAACTATTGGTCCGATTGGAAAATAATGTACGTAAAAATTATGTGCAATTTAGTTACCTTTAATTTAAGAGTCATGGCGATTAAATCGGTTAACTCTAACGAGAGATATGGCCAAAAACGTCGGGTCGTCTTCTTAAAAAATGACCAAAATATTCATCGGCGATATCTCAAAAACCTATCCTTGGGATTTGGTCTCATGTCGATTTTTGAGTTTAGGGTAAGAATTTCATAATAGAGTCTCGAACACAAATAATTTTTGGGATTTTTGTAAACTAGTGTTATTCAACAATGTGTCAAAAGCGTTAATTGTTGTAAAGTTTTATGCCTATAAAAGTTATACACTTTTATTATTATTTCTTGAAAAATTATAAATCTTAAAAAATTATAATCTAACAAGGAAAACTGGAACAGCGATAGTTATTGTAGAATAAAAAAATCACGAACGTTTTCTCTTATATAAGATAATCCAAAGCATCGAAGGCACAAAAGATCATAAGATGGAAATACTGAAGCGAAAAGGGGAGAGCGATTAGGATGCCTGTACTATCCGTATAGTGGTCCACAGTACAATGATGGTAGAGATATGTACTTTCGCGGTCTCTTAAGGGAACCCGTGTCGAAACCGTTCCACGTCGAGTTCCTTTCTGTATTACAGCGCTTATCAGAGAAGCCAGTCTCAACCAAGGATGAGACGCATTCACAACCGGTGCTGGTCTTGTAGTCCCATAGATCGATCGATGGATTTTACTTGTGCCCTCATCTCTTCGACCGACCGAAACGTGCCTTTTGTGCACGAGAAAACATTTACTCGTGCGACGCGCGCGAACGTGTTCGGATTCGAACAAAGTTCGGCTTATCGATTTCCTTATTTCTCTTCTACAGTAATAATGACTTTGTGCCAGGCAATGCGTAACGAAAGAAAAATTTCATGAATCAATGAAGTAAACGTTATCTGTTTACGTGATTACCTTAATCCACTGAAAGGTCTGTTCTTTTCAATTACGTGAAGCATTAATCGCATTAAGAGAAGGAAATAGGCAGTCCATACTTCATTGAAATTAGTATGAAATTCTATGTTTAAGGTGAGGCATCTAACACGGGTCCCCTGAATAACTCGTCTACGTTTGGTGATGCAAGAAAATGTTTCAAAGAAATGTTATTTCAATTGCCATCTTGCGCGCGCAAATGGAAGCATGTGTATATCAACGCAAATGTACTCTTCACGTCTACGTATCATTTAAATATGTGTATTTATTGTCTACTATTATTAGTTTATATATTAAAACAGGCAATAGCATAATAATTATACCTGTAAATAGTAATAATTATACTACTGATATACATATAGTTGTTTCTACTGTTTCTAGATATTGCATAATTGTAATACGCTATATTATTATATATAGATATGTGTTACTGAATTATAGTTGTATATCTTTATTAGTTTCAAATTATTCTATTTCTCAAAAACAATTAAGTTTGCCAATCATATATATAGATGATGCTAGTGATGAAAAATGGATCTTATGTAAGTGGAATAAAGTATAGTAGAATGGACTTGATGAATAATCAATATGTTTACTCATGCAATATATAAAACCTCGTATAAACCGGGCGACAATCGCTCGGACACAAGTTGCCAAAACTGTCGGCCACGTGTATAGTTAAGGCATTATTTCCACTTGCGTGGACTTACTTACAAATAGTGATGACGATATTTTGTTGGATCGATCTAAAATCGATCTTTTTAGGGGAAATAAGATCGATCTTTCACCGATATTTTTTAATTCCGATCTATCAAGAATCGATCCTTTTTCCTTAGGATCGGTTAACAAAAATTGAATTTTATACTTATAATACACGTATATTACTGATCGGAATCATGTTGTAATTTACCTACGTTACTCCTACAGCACACTTTGCAATATTGCAGAGGGGCGGATATAGGAAAATTGCAGCAACGTTGCAGCAATATTCCTGCAATGTTCCTGCAACGTTGCACCAATGTTGCACAGGGGCGGACCTAGGGATATTGCTGCAACGTTGCTGAAACGAAGTGTGCTGAAAAGGGATAGTAACAGAATTGGCGGTATGGTGGCAGTATTCACCGTGCTGGGGGCCGAAGACCCACGAACGAATCAGTGGGGAGAACAGCGACATCACGTTAGTGTCGCGCGAGATTTAAGGAATTGGTAGCGTTTAAGATTCGAAACTTTCCTTTGAATTGTTACATAAAAACTTACTTGTAACTTGTTGTTACCTACCTCAAGTGCTCCCTTTATGGACCTGCACCGGCAATATAAAGCCTAGTAGGGAAGTACCCCACATATTTTTCAAAGTTTTTTTATTATATCACTTTGGTTATGTTTTTTGTGTAATTTACACGTAACGTAAATTACTTTGTTTTCTAGGGATTTGTCCATCACTGGTCATCAATGATATAAAAGAATCCCCTAGATTTCAAGCTATCTGATTAGTTGGCTTGATTTAAGACACTTTTGTCCAGTGGTGGGAATAAAATTATCGTGCACTTGGCTGATTGGTTGTTTCTGATAGAGACGATGATAAAATTTAGCGACTCTATGAGAATCAACCAAACAAAATCATATACGATAATTCATTCACAACACTGCTCTTGCCACTCATATGATAAATTTAGGACAGCACTCCTGAGCAGAGTTGTCATGCAATTCCCTACGTGTGACATTACATAGACCTATGCACACTAATGCGACTTGTGCATGGCTCCACGGCCCACGCTGTCACCACGTCACCAACACAAATGTAGTATGTACTACGCGTAGAAAATTCCCTGGCAACTCTGCTTCCAAGCTGTGTTTCAATACTGGACTTACCCTTGTAAACTAAAACTAAAATGAACACTAACAGTAAATGCTGAATAGATGTTAAGAATTACGAGCATTACGTCAATACTTCTGTAAGTAATATAAATTCTTTCTCATTTTGAATGAGATTTGATATGTGTTATGGTATTTGATATATACTTATGCTATCATGTTTTATAGTTTTATACAAACGTATTCATATTTTATATATAATGAAAACCAAATGTTCATCTTATTAAATTATTTAGAGGATTAAAGATCATTTGTATTTGTGCAGGTCATTACATCGTCGAATGTATCTCCCGCGTTTATTTTACGTTTCGAAGAAGTCAATTGAAAACGAAATTATCACCTTCATTATTTCCAATATAAAACAAAAGCAAGTATTTATTCTGATGATATACAAATGTCAAGTAAAAATAACAATAAATCCAAAACCAATACAGTGGTCCAAAAATATTTTGTCATATCTGAAGACAAGATATCTTCGAGATGTATTCTTTCTTGGAAAAATTTATAAGCATTATGGCAATACAACGAATTTAATAAGACATTTAACTCCTTCGCCTACAACAGCGCTGTCCAGCGTAGAGGCCCCTCACGCGTCTGCTTCCCCTTCCAACCTTCCTTTCAAGCAGTGCGACTTGTCGTCAAGGACACCTCGCGACCAGAGATGCCAGAATCGTGGGACGCGGGACCAAACGGTTACCCCCACTATGACCTACCGTCGTCTCCCACTATGGCCTACTGTCGTCCCCCACTTTCTTCCCATCGCACTGCACACAAGCATATTTTTACTCCTGTCCGTATGCTCGGCAGCCCAACAGGTAGCTCATACGGACAGAAGTAAAGATATGCTTGTGTGCAGTGCGGTGGAAAGAAAGTGGGGGACGCCGGTAGAGTATAATGGAAGTAGGTCATAGTGGGGGTAAGCGTTTGGTCCCGCGTCCCACGATTCTGGCATCACTAACCTCCGATCTGTCGCAATAACGTGCATATCCTATACAGTAAATCCTCGTTACCAGCCCGACGAACGGGGCTGGCGGCGGGCTCCTAATGCGTTGTGGACACTATTCCGCGCGGCCAGTTCCTAACCCAGACCTCTCGCTCGTTGTCGGGTCTCTCACTCTCGTCCGCAGGCTTCCAAGAAATGGTGGGGATAGTCACCGGGCTCCTAACGCATGGCAGAAACGGGCTGATAACGAGGATTTACTGTACATACATCTCTACATAGTATAAAATAAAGTCCCCGGTAGGCGTCTCTATGTTTGATCCCGCTAATCTCGAGAACCACTAGAGGGATTGTGATGCGGTTTTCACCGTTTTGTAGAGCATTTCTCGAGGAAGGTTTAGGTGTATGCAACATTAACCTATGAGAAAAAGAAGCCAAGCAATTACGATTTTAGTGAAGCAAGATTTGCGTGAATCGCAGCGCTCACAAAACAGCTAACGATGTGACTCAGCATCCCCACAACTGTGCGGGCAACCGTCACGCGCATCTCTTTCGCGCAGAGCGCTGATAAATACATAGAACATATATAACCATAGCTGTAAGAAATATTAACTTATTATTATTAGGATTAAGTGTTATTGAATAAACAGTCATTGTTAAGTTAAAAGCTTGGATTTTAATTCTTTACTGCTTGCCAACGAACCCTCACCTACACTCGAGGAGACGCCGCTCCCCTCTCGAAAACCTGCGACAGTCATTTGTCCCCGGGCAACTGTACGTTACAACAGAATAATTAAAAGGAATTATCCTATATCTGTTTTTTTTAAGTAATTCCTGTAAAGTAACCTTTGTATAATGAACATTTATATATGTATATGTTCGTTCATATCTATTGTTCAGAAATTAAAACGCTCCAATTTAATGTACAATTAGTACGAAATGTTACAAAAAGATCTGTTATCAGATACAAATTAGGGCAAAATTGAGATATTAGTTTTTATACATTTGTATTGTTAAGCTAAAACTAAGTATCGATATCGAATTGGGCCTAAGAGATTTTGAGAAATCCGTGAAAATACATTTCTATTTTTGATCTATGAAATATCAGTGTTAAATCATTAAGGGGGGAATCCTATTCTTTGGACTAAAAACATAGCGAAATTGGGGATGTTTTTTTAAGAAACTAGCAATTTGATTCATCTGAAATTTGGATCATATTTTGATGCATCTTTGAGGAAGCAATAGTTTTTTTTATTAATTTTTAATAACAAATATAGGAGTTATACATAATCGACCAACATGCCGCGCAAAATTCGTCGTCTGCTGGTGTGCATGATAGTTATCTTTTTGGTAATCTAAAACAGAAAAATGAAACGGCGTTTCAATGTATACATATATAGCCATAATTTGATCAGCTAGAAAAACATACAAACATTTTTTGACGAATGTGGAGAGTTTTCAAATTGAAATGTCTGGAACTTTAACTTTTGCTATACAATTTTGCGCCAATTTTCTTATGTAATCGAAGAAGTATATAACTTATCGGTATTCTGGTTCATCAAAATATAAAGTAATGTTTGTTGGACATACAAACCAAATTTGAAGGTAATCGGTACCAGTGGTTGCAGAAATATCATGCACACCAGCGGACAACGGCAACGTGATGATCGATCGTGCATAACTCCTATATTTATTATTTAAACTTAATAGAAAAAACTACAACTTCTTCCAAAATGCATAAAAAAAATTGTCCAAATTTCACATTACTCGAATCGCCAGTTTCTTAAAAAAAGAAATCTAAAATTTTGCTATGTTTTTAGCCCCAAGAATAGGATTCCCCCCCTCAATAGAATATGGCAATGTAACCGTATTAAAATAAATAAGTGCTCAAAATCGCCAACTAAAAATAACCGTGGCGACTCCCCAGAAAAAACGTTGCTACCCAGGGGGGTCGCGACCCGCAGTTTGTGAACCACTGAACTAAGTAGAATTTATTGTATTCCCCAAATTTTAAAATAAAGTGATTAATTTATAAGTGCAGTATCGATACCTATCTCTCATAAAACCAAAATTGAAATCGATTCGATGGAAACGATTTCTGGAAATAAGTATTTGTCGATATCGATTATAATTTTGTTTATATCAATCTTAATTAATTGTTAGGGTTAATCGTATTTTAAATTATTCAAGTGCACATAAACATACATTAAATAATAAAATTCTCGTTATATCCAAGATGATTATAATACCATAATGATTATACATATAGTATTCATAATATCCATACTGTTCTCTCTTTTCATTGTTTCTTCATCGTTTTCTTGTTACTTTTTTTAATATTAAACACTCGCGATAGCGTGTCGGGTAAGAACAAACCGCGCTTACCAAAATTTAGTGGTGACAAATCAACCAAAATTAATGGTCTCACGGAATGGCTTTTAAAATGTCAGTTATACGCTGTAACATGGAAATGTTGTTTCAGTTTCTATATGGAAACACATAACAGTCGCTATGAAATTACATGAAGATTAATGTACATTTTAATTTATTAATCTTGTACCATTACACCTCTAATGGCGCGCTAAAAATTTATGCGAACGCAGCCAAACGTGCATTTACTACGGTGACAGTTACTGAACTGTCTGACCGAGTCAAAAATACTTCCAGGAATACATAGTATATTTGAGGCAGTGAGAGCGACAACGGACCAACTTTTTTCCTATTTTATATGATTAGTAGAGCCTATTGGAATACGTTATTGCTACTAACTTAATTTCGAAAAAAATGTGGGTTTATCCGTTGTTGCTCTCACTGCCTCATTTAATTTTGCGTTGTAAATCATTCTTTGATGATAGCTTTCTGACAGAGAATGAAGTGTGCCGTCGTTATCTCACGTGCATTATTGCACCATGCGCAAGAACACGGTGAATTAACCTAAATGCGCCGACGACGAAATAAATGAACATTCAGCAAACAATCACAACCGTGAGAAATTGCTTTGAAAATGAAATAAAGCCACATAATGTGGACTAGAATGGCTGCTATTTAATGCTATGATAAGCGGAGGTGCATTGCGACAAACTTGAATAAATCCGTAAATCTCAAACTTCAATGCGTATTTCTAACTTAATAACGATAAGAAATATCTATAAAATTTCGCTTCACAGTTTTAGAACAGAATTAAAGCAGAAATCGTACATAATGTCGTTTCAAAACATAGTAATGAATGTAATGACAAAACGGGAGGAAAAATAAAACATTTGTAAGGAACAATCCAAACAACAAAATTAACTAAAAATGATTAAAAAAGATAAAATAAAAGAAAAGATTTTCCACTACCATACCCCGTCTTGCCGTGTCCATTTTCTTAGAAGGAAATCACTTGGAATTCGCATTATGGTTTTCTTTAACATCCGATACGAATTTACATATATCTTGCAAAGACACGATAATAAGGCGAAGAAACGGAGAAGGAGACGTCAGAACGAGAGGATAGGACTAATAGGAGGAAGGAAGGAGCATGATGAAGCTACCGGGGCGCGGTAGGGACGGGGGAGGGGGGGGGGCAGCTGATGGCTCGACGATATCTCGGACACTCGAAACTTACCGGATAGACGAACTCCACGAAACTTTCCTGCCGCTTTCCTGCTCCGACTCCTTGATAGTTAAAAGTTTGCACGGGATTGGTGTTGATCTACTTCACCCACGCTCGGATTAATCGTGATTCCGTATAACGGAATGATTTAAGGGAGTACCTTCTGCAATGTGAAAACGATGACATAAAGTAAATTGAAATAAAGGAAAGCAGTTAAAATGGAATAAGGAAGGTATATAATCGTCTGCAGAAGGTGCCTTCGTGATTATTCATTTCTTTTACCCACAGCATAATATATCGAATAACTGCTAAACCCATTTTTATGCACGTAGTGAATTGTTGCTTATTCTCATTTTTATGTAAATCAAAGGAAATTTTGGAATCAACTGACTGTAATTTCTTAGTTGTTTCTTTTGTAAAGTCTTTGGATGTATATTCACTTCAAATCTGGCAAACATTTTTTCATGTTCAGGCAAGCTTATCTCCACGTTTATAACATAGTCTAAGAAACTGAAACTGTATGTAATTGAAAGTTGTTTTGTCGTGCATATATGTCTGTATCTTATTTTTCATGTATTTTAATTGACTTATTTTACTTGCTGTCTTATTTAATTTACCCAGAAAATGTTCCGATTCTTTATATGTGTGCATTCCAGTTATTCGAATATTCCAACTAGTCTCGATTTATTCCAACAGATAGGAGCTTTCCGAGCTATTCGAGGTACTGAAAAAGAGTCAGGCTCAGCCTGCTTTTTTTGAATATGCAAACAGCCCTAATACTCGCGGGAAAGGAACGGAAATCTAATAAACAATCCAGAGTAGACTACGCAAAAATCAATACAGAATGGTACTCCGCGCTTTTTCTGCATTCTATAATTTTATTGGCAGTATAGATGTATAGATACAACAACACATAGCAGGCAAGGTATGTAGAAACAAACAAAAAGCGTGACAAAGGTAGAAAAACGTAAGAGGGGTGGAAAAGGCTGAGATCTTAGTCGGGTGTGCTTAAATCCTCTCCAGGTCTTGAGAGTTTAGCACGGCTTATACAGAGCTCCTGTACGGAGAAATAAATTGTTGATCGGCGGACGAGCAAAAAACTAATTGAAGAGAATAGGATGAGACGGGTATACAGTAAGAGAGAAGCAACGAAAGAGGAGAGCAATAGAGAGGGAGAGAGGGAGAGAGTGATGGTGAGGGGAAAGACGAGAGGGAGGGAAAGAGAGCCAGTTGCATACACACGGAATTAGATTAGCGAATGTACATTTCTTGGCGGTCCTCCGTGCTTCCTTTTACTTCGAATGAAAAAAAGCACCCAGCCTCACGCATACAGATATAGATTAGGGTGGTCCTTATTTTTCAACTTTCGACTTTTTTTTGCCTTAACCCCCTAAAATATGAGACTTGGTGAGAAAATGATGTGTGCAAAATTTCAAAGTGATTGGACAACGGGAACCACAGCCGCATTTGCTACAGTTTTGAAATTTTAGTGATTTCTCGTAAATTTCGAACCTTATTAATTAATTTCGAGTACCTATCAGTGAATATTTTTGAATAACAGTACAATTTCTTAGGTGTATAAGGGTAGCATTTGTGTGTGACTTGAAACCATATACTCAAAATCTTTTAATTGTTCCATTAAAATTAGCGCATAACGCCGCGTCTGAGCCATTGTGCGCGACTACGCAATTATAGATTATAATATTCTCTATGTACAAAAATTTGATTATTTATTATTTGCTAACAATCATATAAGTAGCTTTCCACATAAGATCGCTATCGGCCATATATTGTTATGGCCACTTTTTGTTCGTGAACCGCGCGACTGTATCGCTGCACAAAGTCAATTGAAACAATTGCGAAACAGCGATTGTTTCGATGCAAAAAGTCGCCGCGTGCCTAGGCCCCAACAATTGTTCCCGAAAAAAAGTGACGATACCATCGATGAGGAGCAGTCTCATTTCGACTTTTGACTAGCGAAGAAGTGCAATCCGTACAACTGACGTTTGTCATGGAGAGCAACAAGAGCAAACGTACGTCATTTTCAATAGAGCAGAAGTTAGAAATTCTGCAGAATTTGGCCAATAAGATACCAGTTCAGGAAATAACTTCTGATCATCAAGTTGATCCTACCACCGTGCGGCGTACTCGCAAAAATACCACCACAATAATGCAAGCTGCGGAGGGAGAACCTCGCATATTGGAGCACAAGAAGATACGGAAGGCGACGTATGAAGATTTGGAGTATCTGCTATACCTGTGGTTTGTGAAACGAAGGACTCTGGGACGAGCGCTAATGGTGAAATTGGAAGGGCCAATCAACGTTTAAGGCAAATATAGGCTGGTTAATAAAATTCAAAAATCGTTACGACATACACTTGGTAAACTTCACGGCGAGAAAGGAAGTACGAATGCAGCAGCTGCAGAAGAGTTCAGATTGGATTTCATTCGACAAATAAAAGAGGAAGGGATCGAGCACAACAATATTTATAATATGGACGAAAGCGGTCTTAAAAAAGCTCTTCTCTCGAAAACGTTAGTACAAAATAAAGAAAAAGACGGTAGTGGTACAAAAATGAAGAAAGATCGAATGAGTGTGGGCTTCTACGCGAATATGACTGGAACTCACAAACTGACGCGCGTGTTCATTCACAAATATAAAATACCAAGGCCGCTAAAGAATATTATGAATAAGCTGCCAGTGGTGTACAAAGCATAGAAAAAAGCTTGGATGGACCAAACAGTGTTCACGGATTCGTTTCAAAATCATTTCAAGCCAGCCGTGAAAAAATTTCAGCTAGAGAGTCACACGACCGGAAAAGAGATACTTCTGGATAATTATTCAGAACACAAATTAACGTAAGGAAAATTTGTCGAGGATAATCAATTTCAAATTGTGTTCTTACGTCCAAATACCACCTCCATCATTCAAGCTATGGATCATGAGGTGATTTAAAAAGTAAAAAGAAGTTTTCCGCCACAGAATGCTGACACGGGTAGTAAGCAGTTCTGGAAATGTACAAAAATTTTATGAAAAATACAATCTTGAAGATTGTATTCATTTCTTGGACGAAGCATGGACACAAATAACCGCCTCCAATATTCGAAATTCTTGGAATAGTCTAATGAAGATAGCCCGTGAAGGAACGCCAGAGGAGGAAGACCCAACGGATCCACCAGAACTTTAGTTGGAAAAAGTAATAGCCGCGATTACTGTGGAAAAACTAAGTGAAGACAGGGTTGTAAAATATTTCAGGAGTTGCGATGAAGCGGAAACCCATGACGAGGAAAACGAAGGAGAACAAGACACAGTGGAAACCCGTGAAGGCGAAACAGACGGAGAAGAGAAAAAGGAAAGAGAAGGCGAAACAGAGGAAGAGAAGAAAACGAAGCAGAAGGGCAAACAGAAAAAGAAGGTAAAAGGAATGAAGAAGACATCCGGGTGCGGAGAATATTAAGAGCTCTGAGAGTATTGAAAAAGGAGTGCAAAGAGGCGCCATGACACGTCCAACGATCTCTAAAAAATGTGAAGAAATATTTTTTCAGGGAAGGCCCCTAAAGTCATCGGTGGAAACACGGTAAGGTATATTTTTTAAGTATGTATGGCGTATGCCATATTAAGTATGTCTGAGTTGCTTTTAAACTTTTTATCATTTTGTTCTAGGTCCAACGGTGAGGGCATGATAAATGACATATGTAAATATCATTATCGTAGATTGTGCATTGTAAATACTGACTAATAAAGAATTATCGTTGTAAATATGTGTAAATACGAGTAAGAAAGAATGGGAGGGGGATAAAGGACGCGCTTGTGTACATATCTAATCAGAGTATAGTATTTCCTCGCTGAGGGCTCGCTAGTCGCGACCGGCGTTGAGCTGTTATCTTGAACGGACCCTTAATTCCTTCGTTTCTCGCTTCTTTCTGGCCGAAGGGGGGAGCGAGATGGAACGCTTTGCGTGCGCGACGGGCGTGCGTGACGGGCGCAAGCGTTCAGATGAAATCGTGACTGCTCATCACATAGGCGAACTTGTCCAATTGTGCTCTTTTTTATAATACATTTATTTGAGATTATTGATGACCTTACTTTGAATTTTTATTCGTAGTGTAAAACAGTTGCAGTACAATTTGTAGTATTTCATTTAAAAGGCCTACACCTTGCGCCTTAGGCATTTGCGTAATTTTTCGGAGTGAAGTCATAAATAATCTCAAATAAATGTATTATAATAAAGGGCGCAATTTGACAAGTCCGCCTAGGGTGTAAAAAAGACTTGAGCCGGGCCTGCGTCAAGCTTTCGCGGAAGCCGTTTTCGTGTTTACGATGAGTGCTCACGACCATCGCGCACGCCCGCTGCGCACGCAAAGGACGGAGTGTCAGACGTCAGAAAGACGAAGCGAGATAAAATATCAACGCGTCGTCTGTCTCGTACAGTCCTCGCTCGCTTTCAGTGCCTCCCACTCGCTCTCGCCTGCGCCGGACAAGAGTGAGACAGAAGTGGTGGAGATAGCTAAAAGGAAATGCGAAATAAAAGACTATTCAAGGTGAAAATTGACTCATATTTTCCTACTTCTCCTTGTGTACAAACTGTACGTAAATTTTATGACGTTTTGAAACATTAACGGTACGCTTCTCGATACCGCAGATGTACCTAGCATTTGTGACGGAAAAGAATTGTCCAGCCTTTGAACCTGCCACTCCTGGTGTTGTGAGCTATTGCGTCGCCTGTTTTTAGAGGGCATAAATCTCCGACGGCGCAAATGTCACTCTCTCTCTGCGGTGTCTTACGACCACAAGAGATCACTGGAGAAGGTGTGATTGAAGGTTGTACTTGAATAAACTGGGGCACCGCACATTAACATTAACAAGGTAAACTGTATTTGAAAACTAAACTTGAACAAAGGTAACTATGGCAATTAACAATGAGTTGTATGAATCCCTCCAAATTACTCGTGGGAGGTATACATTTGGACTTACTTGGTACTCTCTCGCTGACTACAAAGCAAAGTCGAAGATTCCCGTTAGGAGTGGAGTTTTAGTAACGCAGTCGTAGGAAACGCTATCTATTGGCGGAAATGATTTGGTTGTAGGTGGTAATTAACTATAGGAAAGGGAAGTCCTGATGAAAGTGTTGGTGTATCCGTGAGATGGTTGTCGCGAGGCCGTCTGTTTATTGTCACAGCGATCCGGAGACCCTTGGCCCTGACTTGGGCTGATCGCCTGCGTTTCCAATAGAGTGAATTTACGAGTTTACAACGATCCCAGGTCTACGAGGCGCGGACTGACAGACCAAGTGTCTGCCAGATGAAGGTTTGAAAAATACAAGGCGCCCTTGTGCGTCCTTGGTGATCTGGCAACGAGCTAACGCTCAACACCTGGCGTAGACCTTTGGTAGGTAGGTATCTGTTTCAACAGGCAATGCCCAACGCGCGTCACCCATGACGCAAACAAGACCACCCCCGGTGCTTGCTATTCCAGCTGGTTTTCTTCAAGTGAAAATCAGTAAATTTGCAAGTGCAATATCTCCAAAACCGGTGGATATAAGGTCTAGACATTATAGATTATTGAATTTGTCTTGGAATGCACTATCAAGTGATCTCTAAGAAAACAGTTCCATTTACAAAATTAAACAATCAAAGAAACAATTCGTCTGCGCTAATAAATTTGCCCCCTCAAAACATGCAATTCCATATAAATATTTTTTTATCTCTAATACGTTAGGCAGGCTTGGGAATTAAGTGACCACAGCGGCCGATTTTCAGAGGCGACGCCTCCTTTCTCCCGCCGCGTGTTAGCCCCCGCGGCGATCAAGATGCTTGGAGAGCCTCAGGCCCGTATCATATGAACCGCGCGTGGCGCGTTGACAAAACAAAAACGCATCGACAATCATGCTCTCTGGGACGATGTGGAAATCTATTTATACAATGTCGCCTTAATACGCCACGCGCGGTACACTTTGTACGGGCCTGAGACGCTCCAAGCTGCTAGACCGCCGCGAGGGCCAACACGCGCGACGGGAGAAAGGAGGCATTGCCTCTGAAAATCGGCCGCTGCGTTCACTTAATTTCCAAGCCAGCGTTAGGTGATATCCAGCTGTTCAATGTTCCGCGGATAGCCTGTATATGGCTGTTTCCAAGGCTGATAGAAGTCGAGAACCTTTCGCGATGTCTCTGACTTGAGTTCTGACCTTCCTCCTCCGCGAACCCTCTAACGCCTGTCCAACTTTTGCTCTTGCCCTCGAAGAGCAGCCGCGGGTGGTTGCGAGCGAAGGCAAGAGCGGCAGCCGTAAAAGAATGGGGATAGTGGCGTTCACAGATTCCCCCACCAAGAAGACCTTTCGCTCTTGGGCCTGGCTCGGTGCCTCCGAGAGCGAAGAGCAACTCGCGGCTGCTCGTGCGAGCAAATCCTTGGACAGGCCTGCTCTAACGAAACCTCGGTTCACTCTACCACCAACTTCTACTACGGAGGTCCAGTCAGAGTGGAAATATTCGTGTGCCAATCAGTGACTTTAAGGTAACACATTGGACGGTTTCCCAAATTCTATCCACACTGCGCCCACCTTTCCGCATAAGCAACAATGCGGTGGAGAAGACAGACACGACCCTCACGTGCGCAGCCTGTCCAGGGGGTTTATGATACGTCAATCGCTATTTATTTATGGATTAGGAGAGGCTCTAAGAGTACCCGTCATAACTGGGCTTTGGAGTTTATGGTCCCAGATGCTTAACACCCGCAATAATCGCGCTAATGAAAATCTTAAGCTCAAAAATAGCGAAGAGATCACGCCCGCATCATAAACCCCGTGGGCTTCCGAATCCTTAACACTGTTCTAGAAATACTGTCCCACATAAATTTCAAGACGTGTTTTACCTTTCTCGAGAAAAGTTGGGTTAAAGTTGGAAAAACGTATAATTCACCAATTTAATGGTTGTGTAATTTCAAGATAATAAAACTGAATTTAAACTACACTCCTCACATTAATTAAAAGATCACCTCTAGGAACCCGAAAATAGGGGCAAGGTAACATGATAATATAACTCAGGCAAAAATAGTCGTATCGATATTTTGAAAATATCGTTTGAAAGCGTGGAATCTCTACTTTTAGCTGTTTTATTCAGATTTTATCTGTATTGCTTTTCGGCCAAGTTATAGTGATATAAAGAGCACTTGGTCTCCATTTTTCTTCATAAAGATTTGCATGAGTGATATAGGAGCGATTATGGTTCCCCTAGTGCCTGATGCCATTATCATGTCATGTTCTGGAACAATTTTACTACTTAGTTGCTGAGTATGAATCAATTTCTGGTGAGTCGCGATAATTGTGTTTTAGTGGATTTGTTTTTTAATTAATTTCCATAATTTATTCTCTAATGTCTTGCGAAGATTTCCCTACGTTAAAAGAAAGAAAGAAAAAGCTGAAGTGTCGGTACAGCATGCCCTCGTTATGGGCTCGCCACACGGGGCTGGCGGCGAACACTTAACGAGTACCGGAGACGATTCCGAGGCGCCGATGGCCCGAGTGAAAGAAAACAAGAACGAGAGAGTGGGTACGAAAGCCAGTCCTCAGCTACATAATGAGGCCGACCACAGGGGCCAAAGTCACTGATCTCTATATACAGAATTTTTTTTAGAATTTTTGTGTCTTAATGTTTTAACCTTTTAGCTACTCAACGCCACGCCTATACCGGCTTCCGTTAATGCCATTTTTTGAAATGATGGGCGATTATTGTGGATTTTACACTCAGGTGGCAAAAATCTCTCCGTACAGGGGTATAGCGCCGCGGTCAACCCTGTCGAAGATGAAATTTTCAAAATTGAGATAGATACGAGACCAGTCGATATTGTTTTCAAACCTCATTACAGTAATCTGGGTTGTGAGTGGTAAAGCGATCATAAAAGCAGAGCGCGTGGCTCGATTACCTGGGCCGGGAAATTCCCAATAGCTCTTTGCGACATTAATTTGAAAGAGACTATTCTAAAATACTTGAAGCTCGGGCATCACTGCTGTCCAGCGGTCCCTAGCAGCTCTCCGAACGCCGTGCTGGTGCTTGGTTGTAGTGGAATGCGTCCGTGAGGCGCTGTTGCCATTTTACCTGTTCCCGCGAGCACGGGTTGTAAGATAAAATACTGACCTTGTAATCTACCCCAGATATGGGCAAAAAATTATTTGAAATAAAAATTTCGTACACAAATTTTTATTTCAAATAATTTTTTGTCCATCTCTGGTCTACCCTCTTCGGACTTTCTCTAGTTGCTTGCCTTTTTCCTTTTCCCCTTTTCGAGTTCGTTCTGCCTACGAGTTACATATACCCCGCAAACCATGGTAGTTTGTTGGTCACGGTGTGTAATCTCAGGGAGGGTCAGGCGAAGCATGACGCTGCTCTTCTACCCCCTTTGTAACCAACATTCGAATTCGCGGTCGAGCGCGTGCATATGTAAACGCATTTAACACACAACAACACTCGCTAGCCGGCACAAAAGTAGTCGTACACCTGGCATGGCAATATACCCGTCAGTACGGTGTACGAGTAAGCAATGTATAAATGTTCGGTGAAACACAACTGCACAAAGAGACAGACTTGTATAAGGAAAACTTTCTAGTCTATGTACCTACGTATGTATAAAAACGTACAGATAAGCCTTCAGTGTTTCGAAAAATGAATCTGTGGAGAACATTTGTGTATATGTATAGAGTTGAAAATAATATGCGTAATGGGTACACAGTGTACACAGTGCACATAAGATCCTACCAAAATAAATAGCTTCATGCCCCAAAAGGCGAATGTGAGGGTAAAATAAAATAATTCTGAATAAAACTTGAGTTTAAAGGAAAACGTTACATTGAAAATTTATTCCCTCTATTCTTTTGTGCCTTGTAATGTTTTCTTAAAGTTTTCACGCAACAATTATTTCCTGGCAACCCAATATGGTAAATAATTAAAGCATAAAATACTTTCTTTAAACTTTTTTGTTGAAATTTCAAGTACAATACAGGTCACCATGCAAAACCTATGTAATTTTTAACTTACATAGATTTTAACTTATTAGATTTTATATTGCATATGTAAGAATTTACTACCGAATTTAAGTGTTTAATGGTTGACATATAGAACTTTGTTATACATCGATTACTATATTAAATTAAGACAACAATTTCTAGGTGTACTTTTAGGTTAATTGAGAGTTAATTCGAATTTCGATTAACGTCCAGAGACTGATTCAACTAATAATTACCATAGTTAGAAACTTATTACCAGTTACAAATTACCAGGTAATTTAATTCTCGGTATCGATTGAACCAGCGCTGGAGATTTGTTAACTTTAACTTGAACTAATAATCCCGGCGAATTGTTTTTATCGTCAGTTTTTTCGACTTCACGTTCAACACTGCCGAATGTATAGGGTGTATAAAAAGTGATGGTCACTGTTTTCCGGGGTGAATCTACACATTTGAATCGGTGGACATTTGTACAAAAAACATGCCGCAAAATTGTTTATAACATTGCAAAATAATGTTAAAGTTTTTTTTGTCACATCAACCTGCTCTGCGGAATGAGACGAAAAAAGTTTGAAAGAAACCATATGCCGCAAGCGCACTGTTTTGCCGAGAAACGATATTTCGATACGGTAACCACAATTTCAGAAGAACTAATGAACCGATTCGAAAAAACCTTGAGGTATTTGATTCGTAATTGGACTCGCTATCGCAGCATCGTATCACATAATTTTTTGAAACGCGGGATTCTTTTTATCTGCACATTCATGCGGAAAATATCTGCTTTTTGCATTACTTCGTTTAAATGTGCACCAATCGTCGTAGTTTTGGTCTTTTTTGCCGCATCAACGGATACTGCGATAGCCATTGATATAAATTTTAAGGAATTGTTTGAATTTCTGATTTTGGACGTTCCTATGAGTAAATTTCGTGGTTATCGTTTAGGCATCTCTTTTTGGCAGCGTTGCACTAACAAGGGAACACCGCGAACCCGGACTCACCGATTGAAACGCAACTTTGTGGGTTTTTAGAGTGACTAAATACAAGAACAACGCTGTGTTTTGTTTGGGCCCTATCGCCCTTTAAGGGGGTGAAAACTAACCTCAAAGTCAAATTGGCACTTCCACTTTTTCGCGTATAATTCTCAAAGTACAACAGACAGAAAAAAGTGTTTCAAGCAAAAGTTTAATGGTGCAATAAGCGCTACAAACTCGCGTCAACAAAATTTTCAATAGAGTTTAAAAAAAAATACCTGAACGAAAAAAACTTTTTTCAAAATTTTGTTAACGCAAGTTGGTAGCGCTTATTGTACCAGTAAACTTTTGTTTGAAACATTTTTTTCTGTCTGTTGAACTTTGGGAGTTATACGCGAAAAAGTGGAAGTGCCAATTTGACTTTGAGGTTAGTTTTCACCTCCTTAAAGGGCGATAGGGCCCGAATGTAACACACCGTTTTTCTTGTTTTGAGTCACTCTAAAAACCCACAAAGTTGCGTTCCAATCGGTGAATCCGGGTTCGCGGTGTTCCCTTGTAAGCGTTGCCTAAAAAGTGCATCAAGACCGAAAACATGAAAGAATTTTTGTACAATAACGAGTGTATCAATACATGCCAAAAATATTTCTTAGGATATGTTATTATCTCTTATAAAAAATTCATAAAGATCACCTATTTTTGGAGCGTTTTAACCGATGGGGCCCCTTAAGGGGGTAGGTCACCCTCGATAGCACTAAAACAGGCCTTTTTTCAAACGCAAATTGTAAAGTGGTAAATAACAATAGAAACTTTCTTAGTTTTAATCGTTAGTCTTTGAGGTTTAACACAAAAAAGAAAAATCTAAATATCTCTATGTACATAAAAGTTGTGAGTAAAAACGTAAAGGCGTGTGTACGCGGTGCACCGTTTGATGGCGTACATAAAATCTCGAAAACCGCTCCAACGATTTGGATGAAAATTTAATGAGAGATGCCGAAAACTATTCCCTAAGATGTGTCGGGAGCAGATTTTCGAAAAGAAAAATAATACAATTTTTATGTTGAAAAGTACGATTTTATCGATTTCTTGTATGAAAAATATTTTTTATCTTTTTTAAGAATTTATCTCGAAATTCTGCTCCCGACACATCTTAGGGAATGGTTTTCTGCATGTCTCATTAAATTTTCATCCAAATTATTGGAGCGATTTTCGAGATTTTATGTACACCATCAAACGGTGCACCGCGTACACGCCTTTACGTTTTTACTCACAACTTTTATGTACATAGAGATATTAAGCCTTTTCTTTTTTTGTGTTAAAGCTCATAGAGCTCGAAAGCCAATGATAACGTGGACGCGTCACGGATAGGGAAAACTGTAAGTGTGTACGTAGTAGCGTGCGGCGCAGGTTCGTACCCGTAGGATAGGCTTGAATGACTGGTTTCCTTGGGGGGCCCCAGCGTTCGCTGCCAGAGTTACTCTGGCTAGCAATTTTTTAGTTACAGTTAATTTTTTTACTTGAAAGTGATAATAAAACTGTGTCATTTTTTACACTGTACTGTATTTCTCATTCTGTATAAATTTTTATTTAAATCGGTTCGTTTAATTAGAGTCCGAGCTTTTTCTACATTTTAATAGCAATTGCGATATCATAAACCCATGCAACGGGACCCCTTGTACACCGTCCACCGGAGGGTCGCTGAGGCCACCCAGAATCCCAGTCATTCAAGCCTATCCTACGGGCATGAGGTTGCACCACACACTACTACAGTTTTCCCTATCCGTGGCGCGCCCGCGTTACCATTGGTTTTCAAGCTCCCCTTATACGCGGCTATGGTAAACATCATGGAGACCGTGCTCCCAAAGAGCCCGATGTGGCCAACGCTGCCTTAAGGGGTCATAAATAGTTGGCAGACGAAAAAGAACGTGATTTTCGGGAATTTTTTGTGGAAAATCTAATATATATTTTTTACAATTATTTGCTTATTTTGAAAGTACATATATTCAACAACTTTCAGTAATTTTATTATAAGAAAATATTGAAAAATGAACGACTAACAGCCTCTCCGAGCCGGATCCTCTGAAATCGAAAAGTGAAGAAGATTCTATTAGTACAGTAAAGTCTCGTTAGCCGCTCGCTGGTCGGGACCAGCGTTGAGCCCGTATCGTGAACAGAGGTTTGTCCCTCTTTGCATCATTTCGGGGCTCCTTGCTTGCTACCAATAAAGGATCAGAGGTCTCTAGACTCACAGATTGCCCTACCACGGATCGCGTCTCCAGGGGCGTAGTTTTTGGCTCCCGATAACTATGCCGGTCTGAACTCCCAAAAGAGCGGCTCCTGTAGCATACCAGCTGGCCGGGCATGGTCTAAACTAAGGTAGTGATATGAATAACAAAGATAATAACTTCTTAACTGATTTTGTGGTCTGCAAAAAACTATACATACAACAATATTATTTACATTCAACATAAATGTGAATGTTTATATATATGTATGTACCTGGTTCCCGATTTAAGGTTCATGTTTACAACAGACGTAATTTATTAAAACATCGTTTATTAAAAATTACTCTGTTATGTCTGTGTGGAATGATATTTCGTTGAAGAAATGTTTTCATTAAACTGTGTTTGGGAATGGGCTAGTACCACCTGCCGCCACATTCACTCTCGCCGCAGCACCTCCCGGAGCGCGGTCGGCGGCGCCGATCAACGATCAATGCGCCAATCAGTACGCCGTCTAGGTCGATCTACACCGTTCGAGGCGACGTGAAAGCGGAAGTTCACGCCATCTTACTTTCTCATCACTCTCCTTTTGTCCGATTGCACGTGAAGACGTGTAATCTCATCGGCGAAATTGTACGCGGCATTTTTCACATGTAATCAAGCAGTGTATGCTCAATCTCAAGCAGAGTTCGTGCAGTTTCAATCTCAAGTGCAATTAGTTTCATTCTGGCGAGGAGTCTAGTAAAAAGGGTCTCTTCGCAGGAATATAATCGGTGGGACGCCACGCGGCGGTCCGCACGTGGCAATTCGCAACTCTTGTGTAACTTCGTTGCTAAACGCACTTCTCAAACTGTATCTCAGCACTCAAACGCTCATTGAAGCAGAAAGGTGGTTCAAATAAAGTGACGTGGTTGTAAAGCCAAATTCAGTGCCGTTATTTCACGTGACCTAACCTCATCGCGAACCACGTTCTCGCTTAACCCCTATCACGTTCTCAAACAAACTCAGTGTTAGTGAATTCGTTGTACAATTTTGCATACAAGAAGTATTCATCAAAATAAATAGAAATAATAAACATAAGTACATATACCTAACCCAATCGTTACCAAATTATGAAACAGGAGTATTTGTAATTATTATACGGACTAATTTATATATTTGGATACATATGCTGCCGATCAGAAAAGTTGTCAACCCCACTCCTGCCTCCCGAGTCACGCTTCAGAAAACAGCATTCCCATCTATTAGATGAGGGTCGTGTGCGTGGACCACAGCGCCACTGACTGCCACGCGGCCTTAGATGTGGCCCACGTGGCCAACATCGTACGTGAGCGATGCGGAATGCGCATTTACATGGTATATAAAGGTAGGGTCCCACTAGTACAACGGCGCGCCGTGCACGGTTTTTCGGTGCGCAGGGCCGATTTGTTGCAGAAAAACGTTCCCAGTGGTGCAACTGTGCGCCGCGCACGAGAAAGATTTACGAGTTTCTCGGATTTTCGAGCAGTTTGGAGCATTTGAAAGGGTTGACTTTCACGACGACGCGCGCGTCGAAACCGATCATGTGCGCACTGTGGCCGATATTCATAGTCGCTATTTGCTACTAGCGACTATGAATACCGGCCTATGACAGGATTTCTGTACCACGCGCGCACGCGAATGCACGCTGCGCATCGTCGAAAAAACTGAAAAAATTGTGTTTTTCAACGCACATGTATTCTTTACTCGTACATATCACTTGCATATGTGTGTTTATGGTCTATTATTTAGTTTATATATTAAAGCAAACAATAACATGATAATTATTACTGTAAATAGCAACAATTATACTATTGCGATAGGTATACTTGATTCTAGATATTGCATAATTGTAATACACTATATATGCAGATTTGTGACACTGAATTGTAGTTGTCTATCTTTATCAGTTTCAAATTATTCTATTTCTCAAACACAATTCAGTTATTGCTTTGATTCGTCCTGCAAGAAAACCTTAGGTGTAAAAAATAATTCCGTGACTTCTATATGTTTTTCCATTCACGCCACGGGCTATTCATACGTCTCAAGAAGTAAACTATTTAATAGTGGAATGATGCATTTACCATTTGAGATTACTCATAACGACATTATGTACCTACTTACTGGCCAAGACACGCGGCGGGAGAAAGAGTGTATTGCTTCTGAAAATCGGCTGAAAAGAGCAGTTAACTCACGAGCCATTGTTCTAACCCATTCCTCTACTGTCCTATATCCCAGTGCCGTCTTAAATTGGAAGCGAAAGAGGCAACCGCCTCAGAGCCCCGGAACTCAGGGGGCCCCCGAAAAATTTGGAAAATTACAAAAAAGTGTCGTAAAAGCTACAAAAAATTGGAAATGGGCCCTCCAACTGTAACGTAAAGAAAATAACGAATACACCAAAATTTAGATTTTAAAATGACGCTCTTTTTCGTGGAATGGACCCCGCGTTTAATCTTATTTATTTTATTGCTTTAATACTTATTCACTTCGCGTGTTAGCGCGGTATTTTTGATTTTATTTAATTTAGAATAATTTAGAGGGCCACATATAGTGGTCGCTTCAGGGCCCCCGAAAACGATAGGGCGGCACTGCTATATCGTTTACCCTCTTCCTCTTTTCCTTTCTCTCTCGTTCAATCTCCTGCCTTGCCGCCGGCTCTTTTTAGTTCTGCTCTCCCACCTGTTCCCCCACCGCTCTCTTCCTGCTCCGATACACCTATCGCCAGTACCTAACCTCCAAATCTTTCCCTTATCTACCTTGTATACCATCCACAAAGTTTCAAACGTTGGTGAATACAAAACAGACTTTCAACAAAAAAAATTTACCAACCCAAAAAGTTCCGAACGTTGGTGAATACAAAACAGGCTTTCAACAAAAAAAATTTACCAACAACACGCGGTATTCCCAAGCGGTCACCCATCCAAGTACTAACCGCGCCTAGCGTCGCTTAACTGCAGTGATCAGACGGGAACTGGTGTTTTGCAGACGCAGTATGGCCGTTGGTGAAAATATGATTTCATTTATCGGTGAAACTGTTACACCTCTGAACATATATATATATATCCTACTTTTTTTGCGATTTATTTGATAATATTCTTTTTCGTCCCCGACTTTTTCATGTACTTTTATGGTTTTTATGGGTATTTTAGCTTATTATCGTTGGTGAGAATATAATTTCATTTATCGATGAACAAAATACATGAGTCGAGGGTTTTAGGTACATATATATGAATATATATATGTTCAGCGGTGTAACAGTTTCACCGATAAATGAAATCATATTTTCACCAACGGCCATACTGCGTCTGCAAAACACCAGTAGCGCACCGTCCGCCATAGCGTACGAATCGTCCTCGTCTTTCCGAATACGTTTTGAAATATCTAGTAGATATATAAGTTAAGAAAGTACGACTGTAAAGTCTGGAAGCCTCTACCAGAGCAGTAAAAACGGAGGAAGCAAAGGAGGAGTGCACTCCAGGCAATAATAGCCAAGGAGGAAACCACAATGAGGTTAAGACCAACATAACCTCCACCAATAGCACGTGGCCAGCTGCAAAGCTAAGGAATATTGTAAAATTCCTGGAAGGATCAACTCTAATGAGCGAACAAAAAATCAGCACCTTACTAAAAAATGACGACAAAAAGCCAGCAAAAAGGAAAAGTGATATAATTCCAAACTTGCAGATGGCTAAAAGTAAAAAATCGGAAGGACGTAAGTCTGATACAGAAGAACAGACTTCCAACTGCAAATTAATAAATGAAAACAAAGCGCTAAGACAAGAAATAGAAAAATTGCACGAATTAGTTCAACAACTAAAGGCAGTAAAAGATTCACCAGACAAAAAATCAATGGCTGTAGCATCAGCGTCAATGGAAGTTTCTCCGACTCCACCAAACACCAAAGGAGGGGAAGAGATGCATGAAGATAATACTTTCATACAAATTATGAGAAGGAAGAACCAAGAAAATTGGAAAAAAGAAAGGGGCCAGACACCCCAATCAACCAGTCCAGCGACGTCAAAGACATCAGCAGGAGCAGCCCAAGGTACGTCAGCAGGAAAACCAGGAACAGCCAACATACAAGCAGCGAAAGCAGAGTCACAGAGAAGCAGACCGAAGGAAGACGAGCTCAACAGCAAAAGCGACAAAAAGAAGCCACCTCCCATAGACGTATTTTACCAAGACCCGAAAGATACGGTAAATCTAATCCTAAATAAATCAAAGTCAATAGAATTCCACATTAAACGCATAAACAAAGACAAACACAGAATACATGTACAATCTGTAATAGACTTTGATGAAGTGAAAAAGACTCTCTCTGATGCAAAGACCAATTACTACTCGTTCACGCCAAAGGAGCAAAAAAATCACACATATTTAATGAAAGGCCTCCCACAATCCTATACGGAACAGGAAATAATAACAGATCTGCAGTCAATCGCTTGTGAGAGCCTACACTTCATAAAAGTCAGCCAATTTAAAACATCCAGGTCTATTAGAGAGAACAGAACGCTACCTATTTATTTAGTTCAATTAAAACCAAACAGCGACTTAAAAAAATTAAATGAAGTAAGGTTTGTAAAACATCACGTAGTGAGTTGGGAAAAACTGATCAGGAAGGGCGACACCCAATGCAGGAGGTGCCAGAGATTTGGTCATACGGCAAGTAATTGCAACATGAATTACAGATGTGTGAAATGCAGCGAACCACATAAACCGGGGGAATGCAATATGAACACACAACCAGGTGAGCAAACAGACACAAAACTCTTCTGTATAAATTGCAAAGCAGAGGGACACCCCGCTTCTTACAGAGGCTGTCCTAAATATAAAGAATATAAATCTAATATTAAGAATATACATACTCATAGTAAAATTGATGTACCTAAAAAGATAACAAAGCCAGCCTTTACAAGATCAGGGGTGTCGTTCGCACATATAACAAGAGGGGGAATCCAGAACACGCTCCCAGGCACAAAACCAGGCAGCATAAACACAGGAAACTCTTACCCCATATTATCAACACAACAGGACATACATAACCTACAGTGCAGAACAGATAGGATAGAAAAAACCATAGAAAGTATAGCAACTAAAATAGAATCAATGTACACACAATTAAGTCAATTAACAGATCTTATAGCAAATAGCCATTTCATTCAATAACACGTACAGAAACACACACAAACTAAAGCTGATATCAGCAAACATAAATTCACTAATCAGCAACGCAAAAAGAATAGCATTTACACTCCTATTGGAAAAACAGAAACCAGACATTGTATTATTAAATGAAACTCACCTCAACGAAAAACACACATTATATTTTAAAAATTATAGAATCGTCAGAAATGACAGAAAGAACGATAAGCCAGGAGGGGGAACAGCAATTCTGATCAAAAACGACCTAAGCTTTGAAGTAGTTGATAACACCATAGAAAATGAGCTAATCGAAGCAACAGCAGTAAAACTGCCCATGATAAACAATAGTAACCTAATATTAGTCTCTATATATGCAAAAAAAGGACAAACATCCAAATTTAGAGTAGAATTAGAGAAATTATTTAATGATCTAAACATAGAGTCACAAAATAATTACTATATCATAGCGGGAGACTTTAATGCGAAACACAAGGAATGGTCTAACAGAATAAATGACGAGAGAGGTGCAAACTTGTCAAATTGGATAAAAGATAATGACATCAGATACAGAATGGAATTATTCCATTCAAACACCCCATCATACCCACGCAATGGCTCATACATAGATCTATTGATGGTAGACGCAAGACTGGAGTGTACTAATGCAAACCACAACAGACTCCCAACCATACAAATTACAAGTGATCATATAGCAATAAAAGCTCATATAAGAATACCAGACCAGAACATAATCATAAGAAATAACGTAAATAACATGGTATACAATTTCGAAAAAGCAAAATGGGAAAAGTTACAAAGAATACTCCAATCTTGTAACCTGAACATAAAATCAGACAGAAATCTTACAATATCACAAATAGAGGAACATATCAGTAATATCACGTATAAAATTACAGAGGCCATGGAGCGTTCAATACCAAAAACCAAGACCCAAAATTCAGTAGACAAATATATAACGAGTAAAATCAAACAGTTAATAAAAAGAGAAAAACAGGCCATCTCAACAGTTCGGAAAATTCATAGAGCAGGAAATTACGGGCCACACATAAGCTACAGATTAAGGGGCATGGACAACCAGATAAAGGCAATTCGAAAAAGAATAAAAGCGGAAGTGGACAAAACGGTAAATAACTACTGGCACACCAGAATAAGCCAAATCAACCCTAAACAATCAGACAGAATGTTTTACGAAATTAATAAAATGTTCAGAAAAAAAGAACCACTACAATTGCCAACACTCAAAATACCGCATATTAAAGAAAATTTACTACACCAAGTTGACATAGAACCAGCAACACTCATCACAGACAACAATAACAATTTCCTATTAAGCAATAGCGGCAATAAATTAAATTACCTCGGTATTCAATACGCAACCATAAACGAACAAAACAATAGCTTAAATAACCCGAAATTTAGGAACATAATAGAAAATGAATACAGTCAAATAATGCAAGACATCTCGAACAACTTCCCGGACACCATATGTAGATTCTCAGTAGAAAATAATGCAACAGCACCAACCCAGATAGATTCGCTACCAAACTACTTCACAAGCTACGAACAAGTAAAGCAGAAATTTAAGATATTAAATAACAAAAAATCGGCCGGTAATGACACGATACCGAACATAGTACTAAAGAAACTACCGCCAAACATAATAGTTAGTTACACAATAATATTCAACAACCTCCTAAATCATGGTCACTTCCCGGCTTGCTGGAAGATGGCAAAAACACTACCAATTCAAAAAAAAGGAAAAAGCAAGGATGATCCCAGTGGTTATAGACCAATCAGTCTACTTCCGAATATAGGCAAGGTTTTTGAATGGATTATAAACGACACAATACAAACACAATGTAGAATAGGGAATTTAATTCCAGAGAATCAATATGGATTTAGATCACACCACTCAACAATTCATGCAACAAACAAGCTAGCGTCAGATGTGAACTGGGCCCTAAACGAAGGGAAATGCCTGGGGGCGTGTCTGATTGATCTAGAAAAAGCGTTCGACACGGTTTGGTTAAATGGCCTAATAGTAAAATTGAGCAGGAAAGGTTTCTCATTAGCCTTAGTCAAAATAATACACAGCATGATATATGGAAGAGGTTTCCGTATATGTTTTGGGAAAGAGACGTCATCACAGTCTTTCAAAATAGAGAATGGGTTACAGCAAGGGACGATCAACTCTCCAATTTTATTTAATATATATACAAGCGATATACTAAAACTGTTTGGCCCAGAAAATACCGACTGTAATATTATAGCCTTTGCAGACGATTTAATAATATATAGAGCCGACAAATCACCTAAAGAGCTACAAACAGTTTTACAAAAAGGGTTAAATAAAATACTCGCATACTACAAAGAATGGAAACTTAGAGTCAATACAGACAAGTGTGAAACAATCCTCATTAGGCCCTCCTGCAGAAAGGCTAGCGGTACTATTGTAAAATACTATAAGCAGTTCTCTCTAAAAAACGATGGAAAAAGTAATATAAGTATTGTAAATAAAATAGCAGTAAGGTACTTGGGCTTATTGATAGACGATAGATTTCTGTTCAATAAACACGTAGAAGACCAGTTAAAAAAAGCAAAAAGTGCCTTTATGGCAAATGCTCGGCTATTCTATTCTAGTAAATTAAATAGTAAAGTAAAACTTACCTGCTATCAGCTATTGATAAGACCCATAATAACATATGGGTGCGAGATGTGGTACAACATAGGAGCATCCATAATGGAGGAAATACGTGTATTCGAAAGGAGATGTTTGAGAGCGTGTCTCAGTTTGTATAGGTCTAGAGAATCGAACTACCAGAAATACATAAGTAATGCAATAATATATAACAAAGCAGGAATCAACAGAATAGATAACTTTATAGTGAAACTCACAAGGAATTACTTCGCATCAGCAGCAAAAGTAACCAATAACAGTCTAATTTTCCCAATACCACATCCTGACGAAAATTATATAAAAAATACATTATTAACAGGTTACATACCACCGGAAGCTTTTGTATTTCTGGACAAGTATCGATACATACAAAACAAACAGGCGGTTCCTGTGTTGTACCACATCCCACGCCATAAAGCGGACAAAAAGATTCTTTATCGGCCTAAACGGTTAGAGGAGCGGGAAGATGTGAGATACCTTAAGTATAGCACGGCGATACCGCAAAGAGATATTTTAGAATACAAAAGTTTAGATAGGAAAAGACTATGGTGGCTAAACAGCACCTAATTGCGTCACTAGCAAGAAATTACCAATAAGAAACGCGGAGGGGTATAAAAACCCAAGTAAGCGAATAAAGTACCTGATTACTTAGTGCGTGAGTATCGACGATACGCACGATCGAGAAAACTCTAAATAAGCAAGTACAAAAGAGAATGGATGAATGAGAGGGAATAGTGTGAATCAGTATGGTATGAATGGAGTGTATGAGTATATATATATTGTAGTATAAGCTTTATTCATGGTACAATAATCAAGATTTAATCTAGAGTAAATTAACAAAGTGCAATGAATCTAGTACAAAGCCAAAGTAAACAAAAGACTGAAACAGTATTAGAAGCGTAAACTTAAACGCGGCACTGAACAGTAGCAAATGCGGCAATAATGCAATAACCGCAGCTCCCTCATTCCTCTTACCATCCTTCCCTTCCCTTACCTGCACGCCCCCTAGTAAAGCCCTTGTGATTCCAACATCCTTTACTCACCTTATCCCGCTATTCCCATATCCCCCTTGTAAATAGTGTACAGGATTTAATATATATTTAATATTAAGACTAGTAAGTAAGAAAAACAAGAAAATATAGCGCCTGTTTTAATTGGCATTTTGGGGTGCAACAGGACAAATAACCGACAAGAATAAGTTACATAAACTAGTTCGGAAAAAATGTAAAGAAAACGAACGATAGTATTGTACTATCACCGGTAGAAATACCGACAATTGTAAGACTGATCATGTGTACACAATTAAGTCTTGTGGAACAAAAAGAAAAACAAACTATTTGGTTTATTTATAGTTATATATTTTTGTAAAATCTGACTCTGCCATAAATAAACAAACTACAAAACGCAAAACGCGTCTGCAAAACACCAGTTCCCGTCTGATCACTGCAGTTAAGCGACGCTAGGCGCGGTTAGTACTTGGATGGGTGACCGCTTGGGAATACCGCGTGTTGTTGGTAAATTTTTTTTGTTGAAAGCCTGTTTTGTATTCACCAACGTTCGGAACTTTTTGGGTTGTTAAATTTTTTTTGTTGAAAGCCTGTTTTGTATTCACCAACGTTCGGAACTTTTTGGAGCGGGTTGAAAATCCTCGGCTATCGTCGCCTATACATATATATCTTAATATATACAGCAGAAAGCTTCTATATGTTGTGTGTTTGTCTGTCGCCTAAAAACTTTGGAACGATGAACTCTGGGATTACGAAATGTGCCTCAGCTCATTATGCCTGACTAATCAGATGAATGTGACCATTTTCACAAAAAAAAACTAAAAAAATTTTTATAAAAAAGAATATAAATTTCGGGCGAAACCAAGTAGTAAAGCTAGTAAGCGATAAATATGTGATTTCAGTCAGAAAATGTTTTATTCCTCGTTTCGACTCGAAACGCCCTACTGTGCAGCGTCGCCGGGAATTAGGTTATCGACGCTGGTTGGCCGTGGCGTCACTTGGCTTGGCTTGGCGCTGGTGTCGGTTCGTTTCCCATTGTTTCCCATCATGACATCAACCCATCTTGGTGTCGATTGGTGACGTCACGGCATCATCACGCGCATGCGTGGCATGTTCCTCCTCCACTACGAATTGGCTATGATAAGATATTTCTCGGCAACGCTGCAACCGACAATCGCAGCGATGCACCCAGCACGCATTCTGATTGCCGCAACCGACTGCCCGAAATCCGGCACAACCGCGTAAGCGATTTCCCGTCAGCATATGGCGAAACACCCAAAACGGGCCAAAGACGGACATCCTGATGGTCTCCACTTCTCCTGATTTAGGATATAAGAACGATGTATGAGCGATGACTATTAGACTCTATACGAGACTCACACACAACAGTACGCGATCCATTGTAACCCAGATCGGGACAGAATCAACCTTGTCCATTCCTACGGTGAGTTCTAACTCTTTAACCGGCCAAGATATACGAGGGAAGTTTGGCAACTCGAAAAATCAAAAAAATCTGAAACTTTGCAGAAATGTAGCTGAAGTGATGTTAATAACGTAACTATTTTTTTATTCGTCAATAAAACGGTCCTAAGGATGAAAACAATCCTCAAAGGAATTATGAGTTTTCGTATTATCCTAAACATATGCGAAACTGTGAAAGATATTGAAATAAAGTTCAATTCAAAGCTTTATGACTTTCGATATCCTACAATATGGTGTTGAAGAATGGTCGAAAAAAGGGGGTGGTGGGGTAAATTTTGAAATATTTTGAATAATGTTTTCGCAAATTCTTTATCATCGCTTGATAGGACATAAAAACCACAGAACTTTGAATTTAACTTCTTTTTTATATCTCTTACAGTTTCGTAGATATTCTCGATAATCTGAAAACTCGCCATTTTTTCGAGTCGCTGTTTTTGCCGTTAGGACCGTTTTATTACTGAATCAAAAAATAGTTACGTTATTAGCATCACTTGAACTACATTTCTCCAAAGATTCAGATTTTTTGAATTTTCGAGTTGCCGCACTTCCCTTTTAGTGAAAAGTACAAACACTGCAAACATATTTTTGTATCATTAATATTTTGCGCCAGGTAGTTATATCGAATAAATGATTGATTTAATTTCATATTAACTACAGGTATAGGTATAATTTCGTTTTTTTATTATATTATAGAAATGATATATCTAAACTAAGTATTCTCTCATGCAGTGACAAAATTCATTGGAAAATTATAAGCATTGTCCTCTACGAGACTAAGACATCTTCTGACGAACCGGCCAGTACTGTCAATACAAACTTTGCTATTACAACCATGTACGCAACAATACATTTTGCTTTTAGTTTCCTTTCGTGGAAACCTAACTCCCGATGAATCTTCCTCTTTTTTCCGTTAAATATCCAAGCTACTGGTGTAGCACCCTTTACTGAAAATAACTCAGCGTACTTTTGACCTCCTCATAACTTTGCACTGAAAAAAGTTAAATGGCTCGATTTATTTTCTGTGTTAGAAGTTTACAAGATAAAACTGACCTCACAATTTACAGGCTTCTATCTCTTGTACTTTTTAATTTGTACGATTCAAAAAATCGCTGATTTTGTCACTGACTCACTCACTCACCCACTGATTCACTGATTGTCAAAATTTTAAGGTACTTCTGGGTGTCCTAGAATGCTGAAATTTGGCACACTGGTAGGGTTTGCACTCTATAATGCGTCGATATGAAGTCACTACGAAGAACACTTGGGTTTTATAGATAAATATATTCTGTTAACAAGTAAAATCTGTCGAATATTTTTTCTTCAGAATAATCATTGATTTATTGGTCTACTTCACTTACCTCTGTTTCTTTGCTTACACCAATGATTTAGATGAATATTTCCGAAATATGTACTTGGGTTTAACGACAACACTGTTTTGATGTTCAAATTATTATAACTATGTATTTCTAAAACTAAATATAAAATCGTAATATACATATATTTGTTATTTTTTCGCGATAGGGCATACAAAGAAATGACTGTCACGTCAATTACAAATTGTTTGTATATTTGACATTACTAATAATAATGACAGTAGTAATCTTAATCATTGTAATCATAATACATCGCATGATGATGGTCATAATGACAGACAGATAGATATGATAATCGTAACAATAATGCAATCATAAACTACAACAATAATAATTATTATAATATTAAGAAATCATCACTACCATCTTTGGGAAACAATGTGCAAGACGACCAAGTAAAGATAATAAATGGAACATGGAAACTAAGCAAAGGAACCGAAAAAGATGAAAATATAAAAGAAATCCTTGCACAAAATTAATTCGCGAATCTGTTCATAATTAGTATTACTGTTATAATATTAGAATTTTTGTCATTCGTAAATAACCGTCCATACGTATAGCATTCGCCAAAAATTCTCCCTCCTCGCATTCACATACGCACGCGCGCGCATTTCAAACTTGCCTTCTGGTCATGTTCTTCCCATTTCCGTGCAATAGATATCTCCTTCGCATTCACAAAACAGTCTTTCATTGCGCTAATCAGATGTCCTCCTCTTTTCACCTACTTATTACGAATAAATCTTAGCATTCTACTGGTCAAAATATTGCAAATAATTATAAATTCTGCAAGTTAATTATTTTACTTTAATTATACATGCGTAAAAGGCTTTGAAACATATATTTGTAGACAAATATGCCGTACCATCTATTTATTATATACCACGTACCGTATTTATATACATATAGATAAATGAGTATACAACATCACGTGTTTATTTAAGAAACTGGAAAGTCATACTTAATAATTATTATTGCTACATATTTCTTACTTCTTACTTGCAGCGATATATTTATTTGATATTTCTTTGTAAAAGAAACTATATAACTTGCAATTACAGGGTTGTAATTTGAAATATGATCAACTACTTTACACCATATCTAAACTTTAGAATTGCACGACGTTTATGAACACTGCAAATATGAACTATTAATGAATTATTAACTCATATTTATAAACACGATTGCGAAGAGAGTACGCCCTTAAAAATGCAACGTTCGGTATTTCAATTTAAGATTTTTCATGCACTACACGTTGAACAATTCGAACTAAAATTAATTTTAGCAGAAAGTTCTGGAAAGACGTGAAAATTTCGCTTAATCATAAAGCACGCAAATATGTATATATCTATGTAGTAAGCGCTGTTAAAGTGTTAATAATTCAAAAAGGTTGAAAGTTCTTCAAGTACATCTGCATTTGTTCTTACGCTCTATCTTAGTCACAAACGTAAGAAATCCAATTTTAGTCAGTCTTAAGATAATCTATATCAATCAATGAAATTACGTATTATAATATAGTTTTCAAAGCTTTTTATACAGGAAATTATGTACTCACAGATATATAATATTTTTCGAGTCGTATACCAATAAACAAATAAGAAGTGGAAAGAGAAAGTCCATCCTTTTTTTGTGCGCCTCGCATCGTTAAGTTATAAATTCCTTGTAGAAGCTGAAAATGCTTTTACGATCCCATATATTAATTCTCAAGAATATATGATGCCATGGCTATAACTGTGTGAATATATTTTGCAAACGGGAAAAAACAATGAAAATGTTTTTCTTTGCATCCTATCACATTACATCTTAAAAAATCCTATCAATCTATTATTTTAAAAAATGCAATTTATCCGACGCTACGCGCTATATCGTCGTATCATCATCATTATCTTGAATCGCAGGAATCAACGTATAAAGTCCCTTGACTATGGACTATACAACTAATAACATTAGCAGTCAGTTCCCTTATCTTTCGTTTTAATTATGCCATCCTAACCCACCGCTATTACCTTAATACCATATTGTTATAAACAATATGTTCCAATTTAAAAGAGTTTTTAACACAATCTCGGTACGACAATGTACGTAATTACAATCAATTATATACCGTGATATGAACAATTATTTTTAAACCAATTGAAATTGTATCTATTCAATTTATAAAAAAAAAAACGATGATTCAAAAGTTAATTGGAATAAATTTTAAAAACGTACACTATGTGCTCCATTTTTCTCGGTTTCACGCACTTGTTCTCACTCACGCGCGCGCGCTTATTTTATAGTCTCTTTTTCAGTGCAAAATGCAAACATTCATTCACACCGAGTTTTGTTCGCGTATCTGCACTTAGAGCTACCAAGATATTTTACGTTGCTTTTGTTATCATAAAAAAGTTCAGCCGCTTGTGAAAAACTTATTTCGGAAGGTCTTTTTGTTTATATTAGGGATGGATTTCTCCAAGCGTCGAAATCTCGAAACATAAGAAAGTTTCAAGGATCCGAAACTTCTTTCGTGATTCGAAACTCTCGAAACCCAGTTAAGAAGAAGTATAAAATCAATGAATAAAGAATCGTTCGCAGCGTGCCTCGAAAATTTGTATATTGTTATATTTTTATTTGTATTTTGTTTCACTGTGAATAAATATTTATGTAAAAATTTTATTGACTTCGGTTCTTAAAGCAAGGTATTCCACTTACAAAACAGAATCAGCACTGCAAGTTTCGAGAGTTTCAAAGCCTTACAAGGTTTCAGAATCGAGTTTCGAGAATTTAAAAATTAGATTCGAACCCACCCCTAGTTTATACAGATCAAAGCACCGATATTGCACAATTTGTTCTGCATTCACAGTAACAGTACGGTACAATGATTCTGCTGTGGGTTGCTCATAATTCATCGCCTACGTGTATACTTGTCCATGAAATTATTGACACCGATTAAGTTCGACTTACTATAACGAATCTTTTTCATTTCTCAAAATTAATTGTGTAATATTTCCTTCGGCATCGATGGGCCTTCCGAAGTATGAAATAAAGTTTGTGACGTTGAAAATGTTTAAACATTGATAAAATAATAATCAATCTCACTGCAAAAGTGTACCAGAATTTTGTGCATATTCTTCATACGTGCTCATTTTCTTTTATGAAAAAGGACATTGTGTGAGAAAGGAACCATACTTTGAAAAAATCCCTATGTGCTTTGATAAGTTGTATTACATAGAGTAAACAGTTAGAGTAGCACAGAAATTTCTTTACAAGAAAACTTACAAATGCTAGTGCTGTCCCTTGTATACTCTGCAAAATCAGTTGCGGATGCTGTAGGGATTTCTCGCCATAGGTTTCAGGTTTTCGAATTAGCATACAATTACTCGAGCAAAAACGTTCATACTGATTATAATGGTGTCGGTGAGAAAAATGATGATGAGGGTGATAATGACGACGAGGACGATGATGATGATGGTGGTGGTGGTGGTGGTGAGGATGATGATGACTACGAAGACGATGATAATGGTGATGGAACTGGTGATGTTGATGATGATGATGGTGGTGGTGGTGGTGGTGCTGGTAATGGTGGTGATGATGGTGATGGTGGTGGTGATGGTAGTGGTGGTGGTGATGATGATGGTGATGGGGGAGGTGGTGTTTGTGGTGATGGTGGTGATGGTGGAGGTGGTAGTGGTAGGGGTGATGGTGATGGCGGTGATGATGAAGATGGTGAAGGTGATGGTGGTGGGGGTAGTGGTGGTAGTGGTGATGGAGATTGTGGTGGTGATGGTGGGGCTGGTGGTGATGGTGATGATAATGATACTGATGGCGGCGACGGTGGCAGCGTCGGCGATGACGATGACGATAACGATGACGATGACAATGACGGCGGCGGCGACGCCGACGACGATGATGATGACGATGGCGACGACGACGACGATTATAATAAGACTGAGAATTATACTGATGACAATGTTGACTGCGTTGAGAACATTTTCCACTTTTCATTACTTTGTTAAATCCTGGCAGTGAGAATCGTACCTTGAATGCCGAAGATGAATATTCCGATACACGTAGTAGATTTTGTGTTGTTAATCGCGAAAATACTTTTAGGGCCAAATTTGGCCTCATTCGGGATCACCAGTTAGCCATGCCAGGTTTATTTAATGTCATGAAGTAAATCTGGCACGAACTCCCGCCTTTTGCCGATGAGAAAAATACCTAGAATATAAGATGGTATGTAAGACAAATGCATGAAAGATGTACATACGAGTTACGTTGATCGTATGAAACCGAATGTACCTTATCATTACGCTCGCAAAGGAACTTGAGCCGTTGAGCTTTTTTGTGCATGAACACACCATCTAGGTGTCCACTTTCCACGCTCCTAATCTCAATCGCCTTGTTACCCCAGCCCATAATTTGCCCTGTACCAATATACGCAACACTTGTGGGCATTTCGCCCCATTGGAGGACCATCGTCTTGGAAACTCTACCGTAAGTGTTTACATATACACCTTCGTTATCATAACACAACAACAACTGCATGCCATTACTGTTGGGTAAGGCGACAATGCAATGTGGACAAATTGGACCCTGAGTCTATAATTGAAAATTATTTCTTCACGTGAATATATAACATTGTCAATTGTTTTGGAGTCTTATTATAGAGACATTCTTACGTGTTTTGGTAGATAAATATCGTAAACTGTGGCCGAATCCAAATCAACTGCATGAAAACCATCGGCACTGCCATAAATGACTTTCAATCTTGTACCTTCTTCTATAGTAAGATCCACAAGAAGGGGCCTATGTGCGAGCTCACCGAACGACTTAAATGCCATGAACTTATGGTAAGGTTTTGGTGCCCAAGCATAAATTTCTATGGAATCTTTGAGCGCGATAACGAGGAACTTTATTCTCTCGTATTTCACGATTTTAAAATGCACCGCTCCTTGAAGATCGCCAACGTTAATCCACCCGTTACGTCGCTCCACTTGCTGTAAAACGAAAGTTAAAACCAATAAATAACTTTTGCCATATACTACCGAAAAATATAATACTTACGTCACTGTGTCCATCGGTTC
The DNA here is from genome assembly GCA_944738655.2 of Andrena hattorfiana. NCBI lineage: Eukaryota > Metazoa > Arthropoda > Insecta > Hymenoptera > Andrenidae > Andrena > Andrena hattorfiana. Next base: position 27,474,701 of record OX122889.2, read on the forward strand.
GCAAAATCTTACTCTTAAGCCAGGAAAGATAGTATACCCGTACTCGATTCTTTTTCCCACTAATTGTAACCAAAATGTTTTGACCTTCAAGCACTTCCATTTGTTGAAATCGTCTCCTACTTATCAATTGATATACTTTGCCTTGGCCACTTCTATCTAACAGCATAAGTCCATTCTCGGTGCCGATTAAAAGGTTTACCCCTGTTAGAATTTAAATAGACATGAAAAATCAAATATCAAGAGATACGTATGTACCATTTCTGTGATGTACATACCCCAAAGTGCAGCGCAAAGTATTTCACTATTAAAACGTTTCTTATATTTTCGTATTTCAGGAGTATCAGACGCAAGATCGTGACTGGTTGGTGTTACGTTAACGTTTACATGTGATTCCCTCCTAGCTGGACCAGCTCCAAACCCAAAGGTCAGGAAAGATCTCTGCTTCTGTTGGAGTGCAAATGGAGGAGGTGATTTGACCGCTTGTCGATACTGCAACAAAAACCACTTTCAGATTGAACTCGAATCTAAATGGGACATAATATATATATATAAGTATATTGAGGAGATGTGTATGTTACTGTCTTTGGCAATATCAAGTAAATAAATAGAATATGATTATGTACAACATAGTAACGATTTAGAAGAAAATTAGGATAGATAATGTAAATGTATAGAATGACATGCAATAAGAAAAGTAAAGGATTCATGCTAAAATTATCAAGTGTATAAGAGCTTTGCATTAAACAATGAAGTCACATGCAGGGTGTTCCAAAATTGCGAGACTTCCTGGAACATGCAATATCCTGATGCAAAAAGACATCGAAAAGTCCTTTACCGTTTACGGATCCGAGGCTTCGTTCTCGAGATATTAACAGCTGAATATTAACGGTCCAAGTTCCGGGACGCGCAATTTAAAGCCCAGTCAGCTGAGCCCGCGGCAGCGTATGCTCGCACACACACGCAGGAGGCACGCGTAGATACAGACCCACACACACAGTAGAGCCGACCGCGCTATCCCATTTTCATGATTTAAACCAGCGCGGTCCATGGAACTATAGAATATCTGGAATGCGAACACGGTACGTAAAACCCTAGGCGGGCCGAGGGATAATTGCATTGGCGGGGTGTCTATCCTTTATTATACTATTTTCATGTAGTAAATTTAGGTATAGGCAGGTATAGACGCGTGTGTAAAAGTGAAGCAGCTTCACCCGCAATGCAACTATCTCTTTTCAACAGAGCGCTACGGCTCTTAATACCTATAGTTCGCGTTCCAGATATTCTATAGCAGATAGCTCAATGGCGCGGTCGGGTCTATTGTGTGGCTGGGTCTGTATCTACGCGTGCCGCCTGCGTGTGCGTGCGAGCGTATGCTGCCGCGCGCTCAGCTGACTGGGCTTTAAACTGCGCACCCCGGAACTTGGACCGTTAATATTCAACTATTAATATCTTGCGAACGAAGCCTCGGATCCATAAACGGTAAAGGACTTTTCGATGTCCTTTTGCATCAGGATATTGCATGTTCCGGGAAATCCCGCAATTTCGGGACGCTCTGTATACATATGACACACTACAAATAAATATTACACAAACAAAATTCATTCAAGAAAACTACTTCAACAGAGTATGGAAAAAATGTAATTACACAAGCTGAAACATAGTATGCCTAAAAAAATCTGCGCACGCGTGTACCGTAGATGTGTATGGGCGTGTGTGAGCCCGCGCTCACACCCAGAAACTTCGTTTACTGCGTGCTATTAAGACCCCCAGAAACCAAAAGGAGGGTGGTAAATAGGAATCGCATACAGGAAACTTACATTCCTCGTGCAATACACGGTGTAGAGATCAAAAGTTAAGAGGAAAAGAAGGGAATTTTGTTGTGTTTCCTTTCCTTCGTACATGACAGAAATATTCTTGTAAGTGGAAACGGAAGCGACACTGAATTATAAACGGATAAATGAATACTTACATTGTAATTAGTATTGGGATTGGGATGGTCAGTAGAAAGAGCCCTGCCCTTCGGATTAGAGCTCCCACGTGTCCCACAACACACAACAGAATCCTGAATTAGTCACGCTGACAAACGCAATTGCGACCGCTTACGCGGATTCTCACGTAATATTAAGAGACGTAAAAACTAATAATCGAAATATATCGGTTAGATATGCTCGAGTACATCGAAAAACGAACCGAGCTTATTTTCACTCGAATATTCCATCAATCCAAGTATAGTAAGTAGTACAGATATAGTGACGTCGTAAATTCGGCAAGTCAAATGGCACGACCGACTGAGGCGAATAGACTTACACCCGTCTATAATACTCCATTTTAATGTTCTGTGAATTCTGTGAATGGGATTAATGGGAATTGAATCAGAGTTTAGATACTATATAAAGCGCCATAAATGAAACTCGAATCCGCATTTTTCCATATTTCTTTTAAGTTGCTCGTCTCGACACTCGAAACATGTTTCTTAGTACGTCTGATTGCTTTTACGCCTTCACTATATCTCTGCCATCAACTACACATTGAGTTCCGGTTCTATTTACGCCAGTCGGGTCCGCTTGTGAAACTATAACCGGGGACAACAGCGTTTTCATTCCAAGAATTACCCCACTTATCTCGTATCTTGACTGACATTTGCACAAGCAGTTCAACCAAGACAGGGAACGAGATACACCGACAGAAAGCGAGATACAGGAACAGTGAGAGTCTAGCAGCTTACGCGCGATCGGTAGCGTTAGTCAAGAGCAATAAGGCTCACGTACTTGATGAATCATCCACTAAAAAAAATTAAGTTTTATACCGTTCAGTAGATCTTTCTATGAATATCACCGATGCATTGGTGAGATTTTCCCGATGAAAATGTGTTCAACAATGATCCTCTTTTAATCGCAGATAATGTGCGACTGAATTTTAGAATTTACAAGCGATTTAAATTAGATCTAATTAGAAATAGCTCGAATGAATTTGTGGTTGGACTTATTTTGATCGAGAATACTTCACCAACACACATCGGTATAACGATGCGAAGATTTAATGAAAAATATAAAAATTTCAATTTTGCGAGCTTTATTACTCTCAACTGCCAGCTGGAACTGACTCACATAACTATAACCGAGACACACTGTACTCAAATGTTTCGAAGCTATGCAAGGTTCAAATTTCAAATTCTGTGACGGTCCTTGAGCTCATCATTATCATGCTTCTTGTTTTGCTGTAATGTACAAGGAAGACTTACTTCCAGTGGCGCGATTATTCATACTATGATTCAAGTAATATTCAGTAACTTCAACTTCTGACATGGAAATCGATAACTACCAATTACTAGTAATTAACTTCTGGTAAAGCATTGTGCTTGTTTGTACGTATGTATTTACACATATTGAACTAGTATGAGAGAAATTAATATTTATATTTTTTACTGCTCATTTTCAGTTGCTACGAAAACGAGCTGGCAATATATTCATATGTTTATCGAAGACGATTATGTGTGTAACTATTACAGCAAGAAAAATCGACAAAAGTGATAGTAGAAACAGTTATCTATTACCTAACAAAATAATGAGAGAAAAAACAACCAAGCATAAGAGGATAATACATTTTCTTTTTTTTTTTTCAAAAGAAACAATTCAACTGTATATTGTCAAAATATACAAATGGCCTGTTTTCTCTGACGACGAATGAATGTCAAATGAGCAGAATAAGATGACAAGTGTAAAAGGTGAAATTTCTAAAACATTACCAGATCGTAATAATAAAAAATCTATCTACTTACTAATTATCGGAAGAAAAGTATAAATAGTAAAAGGATTCTACTTTTTGTAATATAACGCTTCGATATTTATTATCGTAATTAGAAATCTGAAAAATCAAATATATAAAACCGTTATGCCCCTTTTTAATCGTAATTGTTATTGTAAATGACCAATATCTATTAAAAAATAATGTGTATAAATAAGAACCGATGGTACTTCCTCATTTTTTTCATCATCATTGTGTACCATTTTACTGCATTGTAATTGTCTTCCCTACCGCTCTTGCCGTAGGCACAAACGTTATGAACTACTATACCACAAAAATAATTTGACAAGATGCATAAACTATTAAACGCTGCTGAAGTAAGCAGTACTCTGCACGTCTAAGTAATGTATGGTTTGGGATTGTTGCACTAAAATGATGATTACAAGTCCCGTAAATAAAATATCATGTTCACTTTGATAAGTTACCAGACGTAGAAGACTATATAGCAAAGCATTCACAAGGTACTGACACAAAGCAAAAGACGCCCTATATGTAAACCCGCAAACTCGGCAGCGAGTAACATTATTCGCGTATCATATTACTATTATATTGTACTCTCATTGCTACCTCTTTTATTAGAAACCACCAGAAACGGGTATGTACAATGCATTTGATTTGCTCAAGTTCGTGGGTGAACACAGTAACATACACACACATATTCACGCATATATTGGCTCCGTTCATCGATCGTTGATTCATTTACATTTCTGTTATTTTTTCTTTTTTTTTTCAAATTTTTCCAATTTATGAAATAGAAACTTGTAAAATAGAAACTAAATTGTATCTTTAAATCGTACCTAACCGATAGAAGGGAAAAATTATTATTCTTTGAAACTTTACGTTACTCTAAGTTTTATAAATAAAACTAAAATGGATAAGCGCAACCAATTACTGAATATACACTGTGACGCTCACAAAATCTGTATCTCGATAAAACATATATGTAACATATTAAACGTCACAAAAAGAGAAAAGGAAGGAACGAAACAATAGATTATGAAAAAAGATGCGCGTACCTAGACGCTAATAAGTAAAAAATTAACTGTCAATAATTTTCTCATTAACGGTGACTTGCATTAATATTCGAGTACCGCCGTACTTGAGAATTTCGTACTGTAAAAATTTACCTGTTATAGAGTTAGGGAAGTAATAACATTTTTATGAGTTAAAGTACTTATCCTAATTGACAAAAATATGCATACAATACGTAATGAAAAAGTACTACCACATTCAGGCAGCATAAAAATATACGGACTTGTGACAAATTTTTCAGGTCGTGCGTTTCAAAATATTAATCGAATAGCGTGCTACTGTTCTTTACAAACACACGGTGCGTGTTTTATTTGGACAATATCAGTTTCGTTTATTTACTGTTTCGCTGTAAACTTGTAAAATGTTTCGCTGTAAATTTTATCTAAGGAACATGTTTACAACGCAGTGGCTAAATAATCCCCTGTTCTTGTTTTCTATACAGGGTGCTCGACACTGATGGTCATCCTTTCAGGGAGTGATTCTACAGGCCAATATCGAACACCCTATATATGTAGTGGTAAAGGTGACCAGCTCTATCATTTCTTTCTAAAACCCTCATGAATTAATCGAAGCAATTACTTCCTAAGTAATTTAGAATACATTAATAAAAATACATATGGGGAAAGACTTGTGTAGCGGGCCATCGATTATCTATTCATCTTAAGGGGGGACGACCCCACCCTGAAGCCACTAACAAAAGGCGAAGTTAGGGATTTTTTTGTTCGTATAAATAAAAATATAGGCTTTGGATTTTTTATACAGTTTTAAAGCAAACTGTACAAAATGGCGGCGGAGAAATAGCTTCTCGGAGGACTACAAGAAAGTGGCCCACCGTTCTGGGAAGTACTGGATCATCTAAGTAGGAAATACAAAAAAGATATATAAACTGGAATATATTATTTTCCACCTAGCGTAGGATTTTCTTATATTTCAATTATTCGATTTTTTACAAGCATTTCGGTGCAAATTTTTATGAAAAAAATTAAAGTCAATTCTTCAAACTGCTATAATTTTCAAAATAATTCGAATTTTGAGAAAAGCTAGGTGGAAGACAATATATTCCTGTTTATATATCTTTTTTGTATTTCCTTCTTAGATGATCCAGTCATTCCCGGGAGTGTGGGCCAGTTTTTTTAAGTCCTCCGGGAAGCCATTTTGTCCGCCGCTCGACCGGCTAACTCGCACTCTGATTGGTCGAGGTTTTTTGTTAATATCTCGTTAACAAAGCCTCGCCGAACATTTCCGCTGAGGAAAAAGTTGTTTCAAATCATTCCACGCGCCACCTCCTCCCTTTCAAGAAACTCCACCATTTTTAGGACACCCTGTATATAGCTGCAGCTGCCAGAAGTCGTGCCCAACAGGGACAGGTTATGAAGTACCGCGTCCCTACTTCTGGCAACCCTGTTCGGGGGAAATATTCTGAATATATCCTAAAAATAGACTCGGTCCGTGCAGCGATATACTGTTGATTGGTAGGAAACCGGCAGAGAAAGCGCTACGACAAATCACGTGTCAGATCCGTGGGAGCTGCACAGATCGGTCGCATATCGGTAGGGGCATAGACCTACTCTTAGGATGAATGATTAACTCGCTGTGGCGACGTGTGCCAATAGTACACACGTAACTGACACTAAGCTGCCTTGATGATAGAAACGCTAACCTGTCATGGTTGCCTTTTTAACGTCGCGCGGTATTCCTGACGACGGGAGTGGGAGACCCCAAAGAACTCGCGCCCTAGCTTGGACAGCGCTGGCTTAAGTGTTCTTGAACATCACAGTAATCGAAAGAAAGATTCAGACTGTTGAAACCGATATAATTTTGTCTATGTATACATAATAATATGTATATGGGTATAGATATTATTTCTCAGTGTTCGAGTATTTTCGTGGCACCAAAATTTCGTCAAGCATCGCGCCTTTTCAAGCACTATTTTACATATATAAAATAAATGGACTGTATGCATCTACTAACAAGAATAAGTATTTTAACTCATTAAAAATTACTGTTAGCCCTATAACATGTAAATGTAAGGAAGACCGGGGCACATTTGGACAGTTTAAATTTGCCTCCTTTAATATGTATGTTCAGTGTGGTTGTAATATCAGTTATAGAGTCCTCGGTACGGTTACAAATGACTGTCGATTGAGTGGGGCAAATAGTTTGTAAATTAAAAAAAAAATCAAGTAGTTTGTGTTTTTCCTAAACAGAGTAAGCTTAATTGAAATGATTAATACTTGGGATGTGGGCTAAGCAGTTGATGCATATTTTCATGAATTACGTTTTAAGAATACAATCATTTTAGAGGCATTTGCCGTTTCTAACTTCTCAATATCTGCATTATATACGTCATGGTAGCCATAAGTAATCAAGCTGAACACCAGCGGAACATTTGGACATTTTGTTTGGAGCAGATTTGGACTCTCCAAAATCGTGCCCAGTGGTATCCACTTTTATGTTTATTAAATTTCTAGTATCATTAGGTTCAAATTGTTGAAACATGGACACTTAATGTCTGTGTTAAATTTAATTTGTATCTTGATGGGTAACAGATTGAATACCTTAAGGGGAGTCATGCCCATCTCTGGGGTCTGAAAACACATGTATTTTCGGAATTTTTTTTTAAATACTTGAAGACTTTTTTAAATGAACGGCTGTGTATTCGAAAGTAATATTTTGAAGTTCGTGTAGTTTTTTTTACAATGCAATATATAAATAAATAATGGAATTATAGCCATTCACCCGGCAGCGTTTTTTTATTTAAGCAATTTACGGTGGCCACTGTTGCTCTGACCTGATTCATTAGAACTAAAAAATTTGACAAAATTTAGTTAGTATGTTAGATTTTTTAGTGCTTAATATCGTTCATTATCCTGTAAAATTAATTTACTACAAAATGGCGGTTATTCATAGACAAAGTGTCGATTTTCGTCACAGAATCGCTCTCATCTTTCGCCAATTTTCACCTGTAAAATGAAAACTACGCAACGAATATGATAATCTAACGAACTAACTAAATTTCGTCGAATTTTTTAGTTCTAATGAATCAGGCCAGAGCAACAGTGGTCACCGTAAAATGCTTAAATAAAAAAACTATTTACATAAATAAACTAATACATAAATATTTATTTATGTATTGCATTGCAAAATAGCTACAAAAACTTCAAAATATGTACTTTAGATTACACAACCGTTTATTTAAAAAAGTCTTCAAGTTTTTAAAAAAAAGACGAAAATACTTGTGTTTTCGCATCTTACAGGTAGGCATGACCCTTTAACATAGAGATCTTGTTCTTTGTCTCAGTATGTTTGTGCTTCTATCTTGTTTATAATAATATAGTATTTAAAAAAATTAAATAAATGATCTGTGTAACATTTTTGTGGCTTTTTATAGTTATATACAATTGTGCCCCAGTGCTGTCCAAAACTACTCTGTACCGGGACACAATCGAACAAAATAGAGAAATAAATTAATAAAAAAAAATACCATTTAAGATACTGTACAAAAATCTCAGAAAATTTATTTAGTTAAAAGTATGTCTAAAGTTTATCTGTTCATAAAAAAAAACGATATTTTTCCAGTGTATAATAAAAATATGTCCCAATTTAAAAAAATATCCAATTGTGCCCCGGTCTCTCCTACAGAGTATTTATATCTTAAGCACTGTATTTAAATATTAACGTGCGAGTCAGGTATCTAACACGTTCGATGTCGCGAGAATCATGTGGCGTACTATCTTATTTAGGATAAATGACACTCTTGTCACAAAGATCGTGTTCGGAAGTATATCATCAAGCAATATACGTGGTGAGATAAAATATATTGCACAAGCAAGAAAGAGGTTATTTTTACGTATAGAACTGCATTTTCAAGTAAAACTACTTAAAAAACCAATTGAATTTTGCTACAGATCTAACACTTCAGACTTTTCTGTATAGGGTGTAATAAAATTATTTGCCGTGGCTTTCAGGAGTGAATTTACGCCTATGAATCGATGGGCATTTATTTTTAAAAAATAGCCAGGTCCCACCATTTGGCTAGATACTATCAAGCGGCATAGGGTAAACCAACCAGTGAACGACCGAATTGTTGAATTTATGGACCTTCGAGATTAATACTTGAATATATTTATGTATAACAACAAAACAACTGTTGAAATTGCATTTAAATTTATTTTTCTTGAAATTTCTATAAAAATAATTACTTATTCTTATCGTAATTTAAAAAAAAAAACAATTATATAATGCAAAACGTTAAAAGCCTAGTAAATGACCGCACACTTTTAATAAGAATTGTACTTATTAATGTTTGCTTAATACGCGTGACTAAAAATATGGGATATTAAAAGTGCAACTACACTTCATTTATAAACATATAATATTTTTAAATTTATAATTGACATTTTTTTGCCTAATTCCCTGGTATGCGGTCAATTAGTGGTTGGTTTACCCTAGTAGTAGTAGACCCATGTCTCTGCATATAACTGTAGGGGAGACCGGGGCAAAGCGAACCTCGGGGTAAAATGAGCTTTCTTAATTTATCTATCTCGCCAACCCATTGGTACTACTTATACGAAGATCTACTAGAGAATATTGAAATTAACATTTGCATTATCCGTTCTCAGGCTCACTCGTTACGACAACTACAAAAGAAGTAGTTAAGATGGTGGATTACATGGAATCACGAAATGTACCACTTATGGAGACAGTAGGTACTGTATCAACGTAAAAACACCAAAACTGTGCACAGGATGCAAATCCCAGGGGGTGAAAAGACGTCGACGCTACTTAAAGTGTTAATTAAGGTCGAGGCCAAATATATTGGCCGGTGAGTTTCGTGAGGGGTATTCTCCCACCACACAGTTTGCCTGCCTCGATGCTTCTTTTCTCAACGTTTTCTGGCTCGCTCTCGTTCCATCTCGCTCTCGCCTTCGCAGATCAAGAGTGAGTCAGAAGTGGTGGGGATGGTGCTAAGCTTCTGGCGTGTAGACCAACCTGTGTTGAGTGCGTTAGTTCCGAAAAAATTCATGAATTTTATTAGCCAAAACATTGATTTTTTTCTCGATAGCTTCATCTCGTATTTGTCTACACATAGCTTCCTAACGCACACAACTATTACGCTAAGAATAAATAACAGCCTCACGGCTACGTTCAGGCGAAGCCGAGCAGCGTTCTCGTTACCCCACCACACCCTTGGGAGGCCTCGCAACTCCAACTGAGAAATCCACGATCGTCAGATGGTGGTGGCTGATTTCTTCTCGATCGCTGTCCGCGAAAACGAATTCACCGGCCAATATATCTGGCTCCGACCTTAGACAAATTACTGCGCTCTATACTGTTAATCTCGTTTACTTCATTTGTGATGTAAAAAACTTCATAAAAAATTTAAAATAGTCTGAGCAATAATCTGATGCAATTCTATAACAAGATCGCAAACTTTTGTACAGAGAAAATACTATAGAAATTCATTCATTACTTCACCATAAATTAACTACATCAAACTTTACCCACATGATAAAGTCAGATAAAGCATGCGCGCCTCGTAGGCTAAAAATTTGATTCCAAAAGATCTGCTATTAAAATATGCTAAATTTCAAATGAAAAATGTTCCACACGATAAGAAAAATTGGAGTATGTCTACCAATAATAGTAACGAAATATGACTGTTATAAACAATTTACTACAATATAGGATAGCCTGTAATACTTATTGTACATATACTGAAATATTTTGTAACTATAAAAGAAATTATGTTTTTGATAAAAAAAAATTATAATGAAAATGCGGTGTTATATCTTATTTAAAATTAAGAATGGATAATTTAGTTTACTAAATTTTTCCCCCATGAACATTGTTATAAATATCACACATATCCTATTACCTATGTATTTTTGTTGTGCATTCTCTAAGACAATTTAGATTTTCTTCTTGTGAATTTAAACAGCAACAATTATGTATCAAATATAACACCAGAGAAAGCAATAGTGTTCCTAATGCATCCCTTACAACTGGAAGAAACGAAAGGATGCACCACAGAACAAGAAAAGGACAGGTGAGACAATAATCGTAAAATAAAACTATCTGAAATATTGGAAGATTCAAAAACAGTTTATGCCTCAAACTATGCTAAATCGTACTAGAAAAGTAGCAATAATTTATGTGAAGAAGAATAGTTTAGAAAATCTCATCTTTGTCTAAAAATTGACAAAGTAAATGGTTATATTTCAGTTATCTATTCAAAAACACATTCCTCACTCATTTGGTACCTTTCCTCATTTATAGAAATCATGTTCGGAATGTTCGGCATGTACAAATTATTTTACGTATATATGAGTGTCGCAAGTTGAACAGCATATATCGTCAGTGATCCAGGTGGCATCAAACGTGTTAAATGTAATTAAATGTGTGCGAACTTGCACTTTCGCATCTACACATAAAGAGAAGGTGATAGATGGAAATGTATATCTAACCTCCTCGCTGGTTGATTTGTCCTGGCGTTGGCTCGGTGACGAGGTGAGAAGGTCAGGTAGCACAGAGCTGGGCCGTGAACCTGGGGATGAATCGGATCTTTGGAAATCCCCTCCGCTACCTCCACCTCTCTGCCGATCACCACCGTCTCGATTCTGTAAAGTAATCCAGCGACATTTAAAACGACTATTAGCACGACACACAGAGACCAGGCAAAAAAGCTCGGAAGATTTACCAAAGCATCAAGACCTGAACTTCTTCCTTGAATGATAAACATCAATATAATCTTCAGTTATAATTTCTAGTGCTACATTATGTAAGTTAATGCTAATTTAAGTGAGAAAAGTGGAATAGCGAATGAGTAATGGTTAGGATAATTCCAATTATCAAATACCTCGTTGAAGAATCTACTTGGACTCGATTAAAATATTTTTTTATAATAAGACTTCGTTGATTATTTATCCTTCCCTCGTATACATAATCTACTGGTATCAATTCAAGCAACAGATGTCTTTCTGTTATTGCGTGATAAATTTACATAGCTTCTGAACAAACTTAATTTGATTTACTTGTATAAGTTCAGGCCCCAATTCAATGATGCACGTTGAGATTAAGTAAATAATTCATAAAAGAGTAAACTGAAAAATCGAAAGAGGCGCAAAGGAGTACAGAACAAAAAGGAAAGGGGAGGCTACGAAATAAAGGACAATGAGGAGGACAGTAGAATACAATTGAAAAACCAAAGATGCAAGCAAAGAATGAATAAACCCAAAAGGAAACTGAAGAGCTGTGCAAAAAAAGCAATTAAAAAATATGTACTAGACAAAATGTAAATAACTTGATGGATTTAACAAACCTATGCATCAATGATAAGCCTAAAAAACTGATGTACATTTGTTTTTCTCACGCATACACGGTAGGAAAAAAACAACTTATACCTAAATATACAACACAGTGCAAAACACAAATGAAATGAATTCATGCAAAATGTGGATTAATTAACAAATATCATTTCAAATTTCACTTTATCAGTTTACTGCGCAACACACATAACGGTACACATTTTTCGAAAAGAATAACAGAAGCAGATAATAGATCACTTCAAGTCTCGTTTTGTTTTAACGTTTCTAACACTAATGAAGCGTGCAATATGGTGAAATATAAAACTTCTTACGGAAGTATCGCATTATACATAAATTTATATACATACACGTGTTTATGAAGGCTACATTCATACCTCGAAGATTTCTGATGTCACACGCATTACATTGCAGCTAGAATTTCCTTGAATAATAAATATACAAATGCCGTACGTATATCATCTTGTTGCAAAATGAAAATAACTAAATCAAATTACCGACTTCAATGAATTAGTTGTATTCGTAAAAGTATGAAACAGGAAACGGCTTTATAAAGTGACGTTAACAGTATCACTAATAACGGATACGGCTACTTAAATTCAAAGTGCAACAATAATTGAAAACTTATTCGAAAGTTGAGGCAGTATACGATAATCTATCTTTATGATCCGTTGAATTACTAAGAGCTTAGTACTCGTTATACGTCATTACTTGCGTATTTATTTCAATCAGAATTGGTCGTAAAAGAATGCTTAAAATTGTTAGTTATGGACCACTCACTTTACCACGCACTTAAAAAGTTTGCTATGCGCATTCACACAATGACTACAGAAAATAAACAAGCACGATGATTCAACAGCTAAATAAAACAGATAAGCGCAACTGAAAATACATTTGTATCGTACCTCGTAACATAGACAATTCTATGCTGAAGCATCACTTCCTAAGATAAATATGAGAACATTCAGCATGTGGATCCTACACTAGTTACACGAATTACAGTGACAAAACACAAACTGGTAGTTTGCACCATGCCCAAGAAAACACGTAAAATAAAGCATGCTTCGCACATGCTGCGACATAGCAATACAAATATACGTCACACGTTATGTACGCCATAAGCGCCATGCAAAACGATGACTGTAATTCTGTAGAAATATATATTATATACAATGTATATTTAAGAAAAATATATATATGTATAATATATATTTGATTTAAAAATAAATGGTAAGATATATAAAATACATGTATACATATATATACGTATAAATGTATGTATTTCTTCTTTTTTCTCTCAGTCTAGTATTTTTCGACGCTATCCTGGTTCTACTGTCGCACTTCTTTTTCTTTGAATACTCTATTTCTCTGTGAGTATCGTTTCTTGCAGATGACTTTTTCTCTTGGAACCTTCTTCATTCACGGCCGTGCAATTTTCAAGCAGACGGTATTAAAATCTGTTAACACAGGACACACGCGTACACTCCATATCGACGATTAATTGTTTTCACCTCTGTTTCCTGTTCTTTCTTATAAAGTGGAAGAATTTCATCCGATACAAAAAGCGTGTCTGAGAACGTTGCTTATAAAAGATCACGAAGTAATTATTAATATTTGCGTTATTTAAATTTTTAGCATTCCTCCCCAACACTTTGTTGGATACCAGGAAAAATTTTCAATAATCACGTTTCGGATTAGAATTTTAAAAGTTTTCATTTCTCTGTGTTCTGGCAGGAACGTAAAACATTTAAGAGAAGAATTTGTAGAGAGATTATACAGCAATCGTTAGTATTGTATCGTAACTTTGTTAAGTACTAGTAAAACAAGCGTGTCGTTCTTCTCATTTGAACACAATTACAGGAACTACACATACAATCCAGAAAAAAATAATCAGAAACAATCTTTATGTTGGGAGAAACGTTACTTTATATGTAAAAATCATCGTACTTTTACCATATTTATTTTTAAATTAATTAATCGTAAATTCCGAGAAGCGTGTCTAGACAATTCTAAGACAAACACTGGTAATTATTAGTTCAAATGCACACGTATTTATGCATATGCCAAAGAAGCAGCCAATTAGTATATAAATGTAAGCACACATGAAATTTGGCAGAAGTATGTTAGTCTAGAAATAGTCTAGAAACTAATTTCGCATTGTCATTTCCTTCAGTCAATCTAAAACGCCTCCTAAACAGAAATACTTTAGATTCAGATGAAATATTTATGAATTTATATCACTGATCTCCAATTAATGAAGGAAGGAATGTCACGTAATAAAGTTTCATGTACTGACGAATCTCTGTACGAAAATTGTGGTCCTTTTGTTAATGTTAAGAGGCAATAAGGTGCAATGAAAGTTGCCACTGAATATGCATAAACTCCCATAATGACAACGACATTTTTCAAAGACACGCTTTCATTAATTTTTAACCGCCTTGCTCCGTATCCCGCAATGTTCTGTTGCGACGATTGTAACAATATCGGCAATTTTTCCTTCATACGATTGCATTACATAGAAACAGGACGAATGTCCTCAAAGAATTTCCATGCAGTTAGTTTTCCTCTTTACGCATGGACTTTTGTGACGTCAATAAATGTCATTGAAGAAATCTAGCAAGGTTGAAGTTCTGACATTTTTTGCGTGGTCAGTTGTATGCATTACTCGGAAAAAGGATAGGATTAGTTCTAAAAGAAACGGAATTGTTATAACGGTAGTAGAAGTGATGATGGCGGTGAACGAATGGCAAGAGTGTTCGTGATCATGGTGACTGTAGGTAATACTGGTAATAGTTCTATATAATTCATAACGGACAATAGTTCATAATGGACATTCCGTAAACGAACTAAATTCCTGAACACTAAACGTTATGTAAAGCAATAAAACTCAGGACCTCGCAAGGGGTCCTAGGGAAGTCCCAAAGTGAAACTCCTACGTGGGGCACTCTCGAAGTGACTGACAATCAGAGATTTTAATGAAACTTGAGCATTTAGTAGTTCTTAAAAAAATATGTAACACATACATACTTTTCTGTATGTGCCAATATCCATATCTAGTGGATGAGCAAACATGACAATGATCTTGAATGAAACAATTTCTTTCTCTAACATTTTTTTGTGTCACGAAAAGGGACGGAGATATTCTAGGCGCTCGAGTTATAGGAAACACCCTGTATAACACAATATAATTGAACACGTCATATATGATTAGAATTTTCACTATCATACCTGACCAGGAACCCCTATTCACACAAAATGTGGGTAAATATCAAATACAATCATTTGTACTACCGAATGTTTTGGCCTGTAATTTACATCTACAAAGTTACGCAAAAGTGGAAGTTGATATATTTAAAAACAAGGTGCTAGTTCTTAATGTATTATTTAAACAAGTGGAGTTTCCTGGAAGCTGTGTACCTGCGTAACTGAATTCACTGTTGAATAAAAATAATGTTCACATTTAGACTTTTCGCCTACACCGAGTTATAATTTTCCAAAGATTGGTACCACAGAGGTATGTCACCTCCAACATTGAAAGTTATTTTCATCCCCTAGGTATGGATGTTGGCAGATAAAAGAAAGTAGATATGAAAAATTTTCTTAAGAACTAAGAAGTTTCATCAAAATCAAAAATTGTTACTTTGGGAATGTCTCTTGTGAGATTTTAACAGGCTTTTGCACACTAATAGAGATTGGGATACGTAAAGCTAATGATATGCCGACTTGAGAGGCAAATTGAGCTATTTTTATCATTATAATCTTGGGAGGATTTATCTTTTACCTATAATATACACAATGTCGACAACTGTTTAGCAGTTTCCTCTGCCCAAATTTGAATCCCGATGGAACTTTGTCGTTAATATATAGCTTCCTTATGTCATTAAATTATTTTAATGTTGTACAGGAATGCCGGAATAATTAAAAGTTAGTGGTTCAGGCCAGTTGCAATCAGAGAGGTCTGAAAACTAATTTCATACATCCAATTTCACGCTATACTGATTGTGAGTTAAAAGCCGCGGATCCACCTGGAAGCTAAGCTAAACTAAGCTATACCAGGCTATGCTAAATTTTAAAAAATTAACTGCAATAGGTATATCCATAAGTATGAAATCGTTTCCACCAAAAACTAAGCTAGGCAGTGCTGTTTTTTTTTGTTTTTTCGGAATCTGAATTGGCTCAACGTAGCACGAATATAAAACTGCTTATATCTGCAAAACTAAGGATTATCAATTTCAATTTTAATGATTTTTGAATATGTTTTGAATATGTTGATTTTTGAAAAACGAAGCAATTTTTTCGTATACATATAACCGCCGCTCGGCTGTAATTTTCGAGATATGTATTCACAAAAAAAAAACTCTGATCGGTCGTTGTAAAGTAGGGAGTTAAAACCTCTTATCTAATCCCAAACAACTCCGACAGTCGATGCAAAAGAAAACTCGAAAAATTCTAGGAAAATCCACTCGCTCTGAGCTTTTGTTCGCATCGACTCACAGTGGTCTCAAATCCCGAAAACGTGGCCAAAATCTAAAATATTATTCAATTTAGGCAAAACTCGGTACCCTGATGTTTTTGGGCTCGCTGATTACGAATCTGAATCTATAATGTTTATAAACAGATTGAAACATATAGAAGAATTCACAGTTAATTAGTTCTTAGTGTTTGACAGGTAAAAATTCAATTATATTTCTTAAAATTTCAAGACAATTTTTTAAAATATGCATAAGATACATAAAAAATCATTCTTGTACAACTTTGTACCACAAGGATGTATAATAAATGTCTTCTAAATGTCTTACAAAATCGTCAAATAGTTTAAACTTGTTGAGAAGAGCAATTTTACTCTCATATGAGCAGGGTGGCACCTAGTGGCAGCCATTTTTTTAATAATTTGCAAGATACAAGCATTAGCAACTGGCCAGAACAAAAATTTCGGTGAAAATTCGTGGAAGTTTCAACTTTTCATCTACATTTGTAAAATACGCGGGCCAAGTTTTGCTTCTATGTTCTCCAAATAATTTTGCAATCGTGTAACGTAAACGCTAACAATTATGGTTATGTAAACGTAAACAAATATTCTACTCGCTTCCTGGAGTAGCATCCATTTTACACAATGGAAATTGGTCAACTCTTTCAAAAGTTATCCACTTTCAAAATCGGCAAATCTTACAAACGTTTAAAGATCGCAGAATAAGGACGAGAATCGCGGAAATTCCCGAAATCAGCGATTCTCGACCTTATTCTGCGATCTTTAAACGTTTCTAGCTCAGAGCAACGTTAACCGATTTTGATGAAATTTTAGGCATGTATATAACTCACTTCAATCTACAAACGGGTTTTTCGAATTTTCATTACAGGCTCACAAAAAAAAAGTTTAAAAAACGACCTTTACTATTTTTTTCACTATTCCGACCAATTGCATTTTTTTTAAAAACGACGAAACACCTCACTTAGCAAACTAATCCTTCTAGCTTCTCAAAAAAACTCAAGTCGTTTGGATCAATTTGAAAAATGTTATGCGATTTTAAAGAGTGTACGATTATGGCTGTGAGTGACTGTAGGTATCGAAGGATTAGAGAAAAAGTATGATGCTTCGTATCTGGTCGATACACTCTCTCCAATATGTGACACGTGAGGAATAACCAAAGGAAAAGTAGCTGCCGTTATTACCGATAATAATGCCAATGGAATCAAAGCTGTGCGAAACCAATTCGGATATTGAAAACGTATACACTGTTTTGCGCATACCCTAAATTCAGGTGTACAGGATTCAATTCAGTCAATGTCAAAATTTCAGAAAGTTGTCCAAAAGGTTGAAACAATCGTCACTCATTTTAAACACAGCGTAAAGTCAACGGATGAATTGAAAAAAGTACAAATGCAAGATGGCAAAATTGAGGGAATAGTCGTAAAATTAAAAGAAGAATGCGAAACACAGCGGAATTCCCTATTGTATACAATGTTGCAACGATTTTTTGCACTAGCAAAATATATGAGTGTGGTACATAATAATTTTATAAAATCTTCCCCTGTAATATTCACAAGCACAGAAATACACATTTTGAGGAATTATTTTACAATAATTGCAATGATTATTTTAATACCATTAGAAAAAGTAACATCCGAAATGTCGGCCAGAGAATTATGTTACTGCTAGCAAAATTATTTCTATAGTAAATTGTCTTATAAAAGCCTTAGAAAAATTAAATGCAGAGACCGAGGTATTACAACACTTACGAAATAGAATTCTTGAGAATTTAATGAAGAGATTTCATTCCAATGAGAAAATCCAACAGAGAAAAAAATCATTACTCGCTATTCCTACATTAGTTTTTTAGCGCCTGTCTTCGTCAAGCATTACTATCCTATTAGAATCTGACATGGGGACGCGGCCTAAACAAGATGACGCCGATAAGGTTACAACTTACACCCTTACACGTGTTGTATATGCGGTGATCTAGTTTTTTTTCTGAAATATGTTAATTTGTATACAAAGCATTTGTGATTAGGCAGGTGCAAATCCTGCCTAAAAAAATTTCATAGAAGACGAACGGGCGTTACAAGCGGGACAGATAATTCAATGTGGAAAGAATGAGGATGGTAGTCCAGTAAACACTCGTATTAAACCCGACGAACGGGGCTCGCGGCGAGCGTACGACGCGTTGCGGACACTATTCCGTGCGGCCAATGCCGCCAGTGAGAAAACCCAAGAGCGAGCGAGAGGGAACGAAACAGTTGATACGAAGTTGTCGTTGACTCTTTCGTTCCCTCTCGCTCGTTCTCGGGTTCTCTCACTCTCGACCGAAGGGTTCCAAGAAATGGTGGGGATAGTCACCGGGCGTACTACGCATGGTAAAAACGGTGCTATAACGAGGATTTACTGTACATGATCAGGTCGTCAGTTTTTCAGCACTTTACTTACAAATTTCACAACTGAAAGGAAAATCACACGACATTACTATAAAAATGTCCATGAATGGAAAAATTATATCTTCTGTTTGTTCGTGTAAAGGTGCGATTTCATGCTGACACTCGACGCTCGTTTCGAGTGTTAAATCCAGTCACGTGATCGGTTCACGTGGCTTTCAGCGTCGACGCTCGTTTTTACCAGAAAAGCTGAACAATGTTTATCTTTTCCGCTAGACGCTGCTGAAAGTCACGTGGTCGCTCGTCCACTGTTTGACTCGCTCGTTGGTGGAGTTTCGCGCAGTCACACACCGCTGATCAGTTTGGAGGTAAATCATTACTTTCCAACATTAAATATGATTAGTTTTAGAATATTCGCCGTAATCAGGACATCCTGCAAAACTGTTATGTAGCGTAGCGATAAAAACAAAACAAAAAAGGAAAAAACAAGACAAAAAGTCTTTGTATATAAAACTTCGTCCCATAAATTCTTCACAATGTCCCGACTTCTGGCGTCGCTTTGACTGCATAATATACATATTGTTTTCTGTTTTACATATTTAGGCAATAAACGTTGTATACACTGTATACATTGTGTGAGGAGACGTGTGATGGTGTGGACGAACACCCATGCATTGCGGATTACCAGCAGTGCATTCTGGATGAAAGCAACTGCTTTTATCCGTGTTGTGGTTAGACTATCATTGAAAGAAACGAAATTGACGATGGTTTGCAACAAGTAGCAGAGGAATTCTTGTCGCATGAAGGTGACAAGGAAAATATACGTAAGTTAGACTGTTTCATACTATGTGTTTCATTAAAGTGCTGGTACCTGCTATATCTTTTTTGTAATAGTAAGCGGGAGAATGTGAATCTGTGATGCCAGATCGGGGACGGGTTCCCTCGAGAATTTCCCCCACCTCGCGCACACTACGCCGGAGCTGCGTGTCCGTGAGTTGAACTCCGAAGCGTCGAGCTCACGGACACGCAGCTCCGGCGTAGTTTGCGCGAGGTGGGGGAAATTCTCGAGGGTACCCGTCCCCGATCTGGCATTACAGATGTGAATACGAGTTCTTGAACCATGAAACCATACATTCACTACACATACTACGGTCACGTGATTGATCTTGACGCTGAAGGTCACGTGGACCGATCACGTGACTAGTTTTGACGCTGAAAACGAGCGTCGAGCGTCAGCATGAAATTGCACCTTAAAGCAGGCTCGGAAAAGTAAGCACATAATAGCCACTTTGTTGTACTGTTACCCGTAAGTTCATAACCTCAAAGTAGCAATGATACTGAGCACACTTTCGTAGTTGGTGTTTTCATGCTTTTAAGTGGACAATTTTCTCTAAATTAGCAAATACATTTTCTCTGTACACAAAGCGTTCATTTGGCCTTGGAAAATAATGAAACCGCAGGTTTGAATTTTTATTTGCTCTACTCTCACATCCTCTCGCTGCACCCTTAATTCTGTTTTTGGATTTAGAACACAGAGAAAAAGTTTCGCCCTCCAGATTAATCAACAATATAAATAAGTAGGAAACTTTAACTTTGTATAAACACAAAAAATAACGCACTCCAATGCAACGGCACAAGCATGGCCAGGGACTGATGTACTCTACGAGCGTTTCTACTTTTCCCACCAGCTGTCATAGTGACGGATATCAGACCCCAATACAATAAGACGCCTAAAGGCACGGTTAAACATGTGCAATGCGCGCTACAGAACACCATTACAAGGGTCGATTTTTATGGTTCGGCGCGCAACGTAGGATCTCGTACCGTAGGAAATTTTGAGTGTTCGGCGCGCAATGCGCGCTGTTGCACATGTTTAACTCCACCTTAAGGGAAACACAAATTTTCTTAAAAACCTCCCTAGAAATAATTTTCCCTGCGAAATATGAAATTTTACACCTGTTGGGTACCAGATGGGTACCTGTCTAATTGGTCACCTGAAGAGCATTTCCAGGGACCTAAGAAACGAAATACCGATTTTCCAACTTTCGGGTACTTTTCTGTTCTACTATATAATCGAACCGCGTTTCCAATTTATGAAAC
The DNA here is from genome assembly GCA_944738655.2 of Andrena hattorfiana. Lineage (NCBI taxonomy): Eukaryota > Metazoa > Arthropoda > Insecta > Hymenoptera > Andrenidae > Andrena > Andrena hattorfiana. The sequence goes on from OX122889.2 coordinate 27,495,829, forward strand.
ACTTTTGACTACATCAGTAATAAACGCATCAACATATGTCTGCTCACCATCGCCCTAGATTCACTACGAAAAACTTAGCTGAAATTATGTATCCCATAACTGTAATCTTTCCTCTCAATGATACTTAGAGATGTTTCTGACCACAATAAAGGTGATAATAGGAGTGATAATAGGGGTGATAATGGTGGTAATGGTGGTAATGACAGTTATAGGAACAATAGTAGTGGTAGGTAACAGCAGTAGAAGTAGGTGTAGTAGTAGTAGTTATTGTAGTATAGTAGACAGAACTGGTACTAGTTGTATAGTAAACAGAAGTAGTAGTCGTAGTGGTGGTGGTAGTAAGTAGCAATAGTTGTAACATCAGTAATAGCAGCAGCAGTAGAAGCAGCAGTAGTAGTTGTAATAGTAATATAATAATAAAAATCATTTTAACACAATGCTAACCCATTAGAGTTGCATGTCAATTTTTTGTGCAATAACCAACAATTTCTATAACTCATTAATCGTAAGATAGATGTCCTGTCTCGTGATACCTTTTCAACATTTATATTTATGAACTGATCTTTTGTTATATTATTTCGTGATATTCATACCATCAGGTAGGCCCTTTGCAAATGTATTATAAGTTCTGTGACAAACTGTATATTTATAGTTCGACAAGCTTGGAAAAATCTCTGAGATCGACGATTAAGTGAGATGGGTGTAAGAAAACTGAATTCTTAACAGGTCCCCTAGCAAGAGAAGCATCCAAGTTATACCGTTCCGATTTTGTCGTACTTGCAAGGTGATAGTGTACACCCACTCTAGACGAGGCTCGGCCAGCTCGTGGCTCCAGGAGCTGCTCTTTTGGGAGCTCAAAGCCGCAAAGCTATCCGAAGCCAGAGACCACGCTTCCGGGAACCGCGGTCCGTTGTTGGACAACCCGTGAGTGTGGAGACCATCGGTTTTTTTACTAATAATTTTTTACTCGTTACTTAACGAGCCTCGAAATAATATAAAAGGGACGACAAAATTTTGCTCCCTAGGGTCGCGAACAGTGCGAGTTATTTAATCCTACGGGTACAAGCCTGCACGCGCATTACTACAGTTTTTCCCACCTGTTGTATGGGGGCTCTCGCGCGGATCTGGGAGCCATAAGGAGCGCTTCGGCTCCTAAATCGATCAGTTGGCCGGGCCTGATCTAGATGAATACACGTAATCACATACCCAAGATAGAAAATGTGTATTTTCTTAAGGTGGGTATCCACTTGTTGCTCGTATCGTATAGCCGTTGCGTATCAGTGTGGACGGGCAGTATTGCACCGTCGGGTATTAAAACTTGATAAGTCATTTATAAGTTTTTCGCCGTCACATTAAGCGTAGCCCCTTAGGCACCTAAAAGTGTACTTCGGTGCACGCGTATCTGGCTAACATTTAAAGTCAATTTTCCCGAAAACGAAGCATAACATTAAAAAATGTTATTCTGTTTTCGTTTTATTTTAGTCTGCAGAATCACCCTCCAAAAGATTTACCACCTATAGTGAAACACCCTGTGTATCTAAAATAATCGGATGACCATAGCTAATTTAGCAGATAATAATGACGGCCTGTACATGACCATCTTGTAAAAGCACGACAAAATCAGAGATGGACAACTTAGGTAGTTCCCTTGTAGAGCTCTTTCGCGTCTGCATAAGAAAGTTAAGCATACGAGAGACATAGAAGCTGTCCACTTTATGTTATCTACAGACTTGATATTCCTGTGTGAACAGATTCGCAGTTTTACCGTAAGTTCAAAAGAATTAGAAATTCAGACTTGAACAGCTTTTCTTGGATCAAGTACGTTTAAATGGATGACAAGTAAAGGAAATTTAAAGAAAAACGTAAGAAAGACAAGAAAGGTAATCACACGTAGAACTTATTTACAAATTAAACACGGATCATCATATCGGGTCAGTTGTAAATTATAAATCCATGAGTATGAAAAAATGTATAAAGAATATACCGAATTCTCACAAAATACAGATTTCCAAAAATAGAAACTCGAAAGAACTGTAGAACACTAATGGTAAATGTAAGTATATTTCAAAAGTTTCATTCTACACTAAATACTTTATGAAATATTTATATGTAACGAGTGGAATTTATTCATTAAAAAATAATAACACTGTTTACTTTTCCCTCCATAAATGTCATATTTTTAAACAGTAACATTTTTTCATTAATAATGAGCTGATACTTTCGCACAATTTTTCCAATTTTTCAAAATTTCTACATGTCATATCTTGAAAACTGTTTGAGCTAGAAGTCTTAGAAATATAAGTCGCAGAAGTTAACTTTTTGGTAACCAACATCAATTTCCATAAATTAAAAAGAAAATACTAGGTTACGGAATTCAAACTATAATGGCTCTACCACTGTATGATTTTTTCAAACTTGTCAAATTATGTGTTCATATCAGTAGTTTACAGTTTACACAGTAGCTAAACGTTTTAAGTATGAGAAAATTTTTATTCTTTATCCAAGTAAAAAGGAGCCTCGTCAGTACAAATATATATATATATATATCAATATTGTAAGTGCAGAAGTAAACCGGATAAGTAAAATGACACGTAATTAGACAGCGAATGGTTAAATAGAGCACTTTTTAGTAGAAGTAGCAAAGTAGAAATAAAGAAACAAGTGTTATTAACACCTACGGGAAATTCTAACATATGTTGATATAACGAAATATGTGTGGCAACTTTGAGAAGATATTTGTTGACATAGAATAAAACAAAAATGATGAGTAATGCTGTTAATTATGTAAAAATCTTCCATTTTTTTAATTTGGATAATGAAAACATACTACTAGTGATAACATATTGTCGATCTCACTATATGAAAGTACATATTAATAATATGTAAACATTTCTCTATAAACTTTTATGCATCGCTGCCTGAAAGAATACTCTAATAAGACAGTAGAAGAGACAATAGTGATACTGAAAATGGAATGATACTGATAGCACTAATACTTATTTATCGTTCCTACTCATATCTGTAAATGTGAAAAAATGTGAATGCGCCTAAAATTCGAGCGTAGCTGACTAGCTTTCTATATTCATTTTTGTATGCTGTTAAATGTCGGAAAATGGGTGTAAGGGTACAATCAGAAAAATGTCTGTCAATATTCTTTTCTCAACGATTTGGAAATGCAAACAAATTATAAATTTAAAAAGTCCTAATGCGAAGTGTTTACTTACATGTATGTTTTAATTAAAGATCAATTTACGAATTATTAATTTTAACGTGTGCAAAGGGGAGACATGTTCACGTTATAGAAAATGGCCTAATGAAAATTTTAACCTCTTAACGTACACCTGTTAGTCTTTCACTTAACCGCTGAAATCTATTTCGTTGTATCTTAAATTGGGAAGCATACATTGTAACGACTTTTTTTATATTTTATTAATAACTATTATCTTAATTTATCTATTATCTATGATTCGTACAGCATTGAAAATGAAGTAAATTGCTAAAAAAAAACGGAACAGAATTCGTACATTAAGTAGTTAAAATTTTAGGCAAGAATAATATAGGAGTTTGAAACTAAATTTCCTTGTACAGTTAGGGTGCGTGACTTAGTAGATCTGGAAAAGATTCATTTAAAGACGTTATCAGTATATCGACAGACACCGCGGGGATAGGGATGTTTGTAAGATGGAGTTTAAAATTGATGAAGGTACAAACCGAAGGTATAGACAAAAGGTAATGCGGTAGGTATGTCTCAGGCAAGCACACAGGCAGGGCTCGTAGGGGGGACTGACCTGAGTAACAATGGGGCTGTACTCGCTAGCCGTTGTACTGGCCGTAGATTTTATAGTTCCTGCTTCGTCAACTGCGGCTGAAACCGCATCTGATGGTCTACAACTGCGTCTCCTCGTAGTGTCGTCTTTATCGCGTCCAAAGTCGAACCGTCTGGCCTCGTGTCTACTACCAAACACGATCTCGCTCTCCGTCTTTTCTCTTCTAGGCCTCTGGAGACCATCACGATCAAAAGAGAAGTCTGTAAGGACCGGTTCACCGGTACTGACGGCGTTGCCTTTTTTACCAATAATACCGGCAACACTTATTTCGCTTCCGCGGCGATTGCCACTTGCGAATATACTCGACCTTGAGGAGTCCGACTTCTGTAAATATGCTGAATGTCTCGCAGAGGGGAAAAAATCTGAATTCTCGCGGCGGAAAGCACGAGCAAAAGCGCTAGATGCATTGCCAAGTTTCGAATCGCTTTCTTGCCGTCTATGCACCGGCTTTAATTGCTGCTGTTTCTGGTGATGATGCTCCTGTTGCTGTTGATGATTTTCGTACTTCCTACGTGACAACTGTTCCTGCCTCTTCAAGGTTCTCTCGACAGATGACGAAGACAATTCTTCTCTCACAGACTTATTTGTATCAGCCGTCTCTGGCGAGTGTTCTTGTTTCGTTTCATCCAACCTTTCGTTAAAACCTTGGAAGAAACGGGTGAAATCCCACTCCTTCAAGAGGAGCTGCTCATCTGCCTCAGAGCGCCGGTTGTTGATAGCCGTCGCGCGATCATCTGACATCTGACTAAGTTTCTAGGGAGCGCGCACGAGGATAATCATATGGTGACAAAATACACACAAAAACGAGAAAAAAAAATGCGTGCGGCGATACATAAGGTGAGGTAGCTGTGATGGCAGTGCAATGCAATGATAAAATTAATGTAATTATATTTGCGACGGGGGTGACGTTATAAACACTAATGTAAATAACAAATTTATTCCGTAAATTCGATATTATACGATCGTTACCTCTAATATCATTACTCTGATATCACACGATCTATATAAAACAAGATCATGTTTTCTTACAAATTATATCTAAACAGTCGATTATAATAAAACGAAACTTCCTTAATTAGACGTTCCATTATACGTTATTCGTACTACGTTTAACGTCTTGTCAATTAAAGCTTTACTCTTGATCTATTTGCTTAATGTTTTACGAAAGTTTCACCACCGTAGCAATAAAGCCTATGACGACACATGTCCGCCAGTTGTTGTACAACTGTGCAGGAATGTATCATGTAACAGCAAATTTACAGAAAACGCACCATGGTGCCTCGGAATTGCACAAGATTCAATTACAACAAAAATATGTAATGAATCAGTAGAACACAGGTACACAAATATTACTGACTTATTTCTGAATATCAATAAGCACACAAATTGATACATAAAAAGAACGGATGTACCATGCAATCGTTTGTATTTCCTTTTCTTCTTTTGTTTGTAATTAAATTGTAGCTTGATTTTACGAAATCTTAAGGAACAAAGAGAACAAAGAAAAATACATCGACTGCGTTATTGAAATATAATTAAATAACGTAAGAGAGAAAGTTACATTCAGTCAGTATAGGTATAGATATCGATTCATACCATTATTATAATACATGTCGACGGACCTCACATAACACACGAACACGATATGACTAAAAAATGAACGTTAACTTGCATTACATACTCAAATACAGTACTTACTCGTTTCATGACTAGTGTACGATCTCCTGATTCTTCCTCGTCAGGGGTCGGTGGAAGTGGTCGATTTGGTGCGCCGCCTAAACAGAATATTCACAATTGTATATCTTTCAAATACACTCAATAATAAATTGTAACAAAGTAAATAATCAAAAACGTTCAGTGAATATAGGTACGTATGTACACGTATAAATTTAATTGTTTCGATGTTTTATGAAATGTAAATATGAAAAGGTGGCAATAAAATAAAATTTAGAATTTCTTGATAATGTATTAACGTAATATAATATTAATATAACGTTATATAATGTAATATCTTTAATAATTGTTAGGAAAATTATTTAATTTGCTGGAAATATACTTTTCATTCAAGTATTATTTTACAAAACATTCAGCCATCATCATTTTGATGCTATATTATTATAAACTGCTTCATTTCTAATAATGACGGAAGCGCCAATGAATTTTCATAGCGTCAATGAATAAGTCAGACGCGGCAAAACTTCAAAGTTCAGAGGAATTGCAGTTTCTTTAACACGCACAATATACACCAAACGTTATTGTAAAATATAACGACTGAATTTTGTTCAAAAAGAATTTAGTTAATAATAATCGTAGCAATCGACATTCGTAATTTCTCTCGCACTCGACAATTCATAATACAACAAACCTCGTGTCACATCTTCAATATAAATCATTTTTCTCCCCTATTGTTAACAGATTTCTGTTCGAAATAAACTAAAAGTATTAAAAATACTACGGATTTCTTCATGCACTTGAATTTATAATTACGTACAAAATAATTAATCAATTGCCAATATTGAAAAAAAATAAGTGCGTCGAATTACTGTACCAGTTTATATAGGTACTATTACTGCACAGAAAGAAGGCTCCTGGCAGGCGGTGCAGTCCGCCGCTAGCTCCGCCAGAACCTCCGTTTGTTACATTGTAAGCAGTAAGTAGATGTGACCGATCCCGCCAAAAACAAAAATACGTGTGCCCTGTGTGCACCAATCGGTAACAAAAACCAATCGTCACAGCGACGGACTGCACCGCCTGGCAGAAGCCTTCTTTCTGTGCAGTAATAGTACACAGTGCGTCACGATATGATTGCGGGAGCGTTACTAAACAGCAGGGAGTCGAGACCAAAGCCGCAACCGAAATTCATGGCCGGTTACATATCTCTCAATGCCGTGTAAATATTGAAGGTATAGTGCGTATAGGTAAGTATAAAGGCTCCCCCAAACCAACGCGAATATCGCGGCGCGGAGCGGATCCGACGCGGATCAGATAAGGCTGCCCATAAGCGCACACGTATAAAAAACTGCTGAATCGCGGCGGATCCGCGCCGCGCCACAATATTCGCGTTGGTTTGGGGGAGCCTTAACTACGAGATATTGTACGCATTTAGAAATGAGAAAAATTCTGACCGTAATAGTGACAGGATGTAAAAGGTAACCGAAATGCTTGGCCAATTCCATTTCGGTGAGGAATCTTTGACCGTATTGTGAGATGAGCGAAACGGAGTTTAGGAACTTTCCTAGAACTTTCTGAGAGATGTTTGAACCGTAATGCTAAGAGGAACGGGGGAAGCGATCAGACGGTTGGTCGGGAAGGTATGCTGTGCCTGTCACATTGTTTGTCACTCTCGTGACGGGCTTGCTCAAAGCAGACCTTTGCAATTATTTGTTATTCTGACATTGTTGTCCCCAAACTGCTAAATATTCCTAAATTGCTACCTTTATAATTTATCTGTTATTAACTTTGTTTATTTGTAAATAACTATTTTATTCATAAAATATAAATTATTACTTGTAAAAATTATTTATAAAAATATTTATTTATGAAAATAATAGTATTAGAAATCATATAAAAATATTTGTAGTATATAATGATAAAAAGAAATATATTCGTTTTTAAAAATGTATTATTAATTAAATTAAATAATTTTAATTTTTATTATAAATTTATTTCATATAGGAATACTATGTATTTCGCAGTGTTACGAACGTGATTAAAAATAATTGAAATAGTCTACTAAATAATTTTAATCACGACTTGCGAATCGCGATCGGGATAGAAACAAATTGTTTTACAAATTTTAATCGACGGTATTTCTACCTATTTCTCATGAACTGATCAATTCTGGTTGACCGTATTTCTGTCTCTCAAGAATTATCGTTGACCATGTTGCAACCCCTCAAGAATTTCGGTTGACCGTAATTCTAAGAGAAATTCTCTTTCGAATTTCGGTTGAGAGGAAACTCTCGACCGATTGTCGCTCACCAATTTCGATTGAGACGACCGTAAATGCCATTTCGGTCGAGTCACTAACCGTGGTGACCGAAACTATATCAGTCTCGACTCTCTGCTATAAAGGAGAATGTTAAGTCCCTAAGACCTACGAGCGTGCAGCGATTGTTATACACAATTGGAAAGATCTTGTCAATACGCATCGATTGATACCATTTTAAACGATTTTATTCAGCTACGATCCTCTGTACATTTGTTTGTATGTATGTATGGTTCAAATCTGGCAACTCAAATTTAACCCACTTCCAACTATCCAATTGTCTTGAAACTTTGCAGGCGTGCGTAGTTTGGATGACAATACAATATTTTTAAAAAAAATTAGCCCCGAGCGGGTGAAAAAATTACCCAGTCATCAATAAATATAACCGATAACCACAAATCCAAACGACTTGAAATCAGCCACTCGCGTTCTTTACGAAAATGACAAAAAGCCGCTGCGTTCGGTCGCTGATTGCCGAAAATACACAATTTATTGAGAAATGATTCGTCACGTATGTACGAATATTAAAAATAAAACTTTGCAGAAGTTCTTAGTACATCACCATCGAAATTGTAGTACAAGGAAAGAATTATTTTTTAGTGACATTAGCACTATAGCGTTTAAGCAAACTGTTAAACTCTATAAAGCAATAAAAGATATTTGTAAAGAAGTCTGAGCTGTGAAATGTAAATCCACAAACACTAAAAACTAGAAAATAAAAAATATATATAAAAAGTTTTATGTTAAACGATTTTATTAAAAATGCACTAAAAAGTAAAAAATAATTCTTCTCTTATACTACAATTTCGATGGTATTTTTTTACTTTAAATAAAATCCTGGAGCAGGATATGTCACAACAAATTCATTTCGACGCTGGATTCTGTATTAAATTCATTCATATTCTGTTATGACATATCCTGCTCCACGATTTTATTTAAAGTGGAAAAATACCAGATGGGATCGCCTTGAAAAATGGCGCCAAAATTAGAGATTTCGCGGTTTTGAACAAAAGAAAAACCGGTAGTAAAATTTCGTCTGGAAACACCGAGATGTGTAAGCGATACTCGAGCAGTCTAGCAGATGAGAGAGCCAATGTGCCTCACAACTTTCATTCCAAACCTATATTTGGCCTGCAATTCTTTTGACATTTGTATTTTTCAGGCAATGCCATTATGATCCAGTGCGCAGGCTAATACGCCCCTGGAATGAAAGTGATGCGGCATATTTTTTGGAGCTCCAACCTGCTACATATAGTAGGCACGGTCAACTGTCCTCTTGGCGCGCGCGGGTACCCGTGACTCACCGCCCGTGAGGGCCCGCAAATGCCCGAGGGCGGATTCAAGGCCAAACGACTTCGACGACGACGACAACAAAGTGAGGAACAATTAGAATAGTGGGAGCAGAGCGTTTGTGTGTATACGTGTGTAATACACAGTCGAAAGGGTACCCCACTACGAGACCGTGTACGGAGAAGTGGGATTTGATGCCCGCGGGCGCGTCTGTTGAGCATACCTATGCACGCGTATCGTTTATAACCCTCAGCTTTTCAAGTTTCTTTTGTTCAAAACCAAAAAATCTTCAACTTTAAAGCCATTTTTTCGAGACGATATCATGTGATTTCCAAGGTAAGAATGGCATCAATCGGTTCGTCGTAACAAGACTTTTCGAATAAATAGCGTATGACAATCGCTGCACGCTCGTGGGCAGTCAACACCTTGGAACTAGGATCAGCGATTTTATCGAACTTGCTGCGGCGTTCATAAATTTTGAAGAAATAATTCATATGGGTACATGAAAACATATATCTGCATGTGGACATTCTTCTTAAAATGATTTAAGTTCATAAAATTACGTAATTATTATGAAACTTACAAAATGGCAATTGCAAAAATTCTAAAAAGCCAATTTAAACTTAAAAATAACATTGATGTTCTGAACTAACGAAATTGTGACACGATTTATTTTCATACCGCGCAAGACGCCATATCGAAAGAAGGCAAAGGATTCCTGTTTGATGTCCTACCTTTGAGCTTACCTTCGTGGTGCGAGTTCTGGGCATTGTGTGACGACGTTGACGAAGGATCTGTAGAAGGTCTGAAAGGAGAAAATTCGGGTCTGCAGCAACGGATACAGATATGTAGAGAGACGTGATGGCACATGAAGGACACGGAATGCGTTGCGTACGTTGCGTGGCGATGCGACGAAGACGACGATGCGAAGCAATGTGTTGAAGCGTAATGAAAGATGAAACGGAACGATATTAGTATGGTTACTTGAAGAACGATATACAGATCTATTTAACTAATTATATAGCCATAAGTATAGAATATTGTCTGGTTATCTAACGTATTAAATATTCATACAGTTATTTACATAAACCGTCGCAAAATTAGTACATATGTTATAAGTTCTTATAATCTGAATGTTAATACATTCATTGCCAAAATCGACATTGTTTGATTTAATGATTTGCATATTAACTAGTCCATATTGACCATGATCAATATTTTTTCCTGTTCTTCTGTATTAAACGAGCTAAACACACACATATGTACAAATATCGTCTAGTCAGGAAATATGAAATAAGCAAAGATAAACAATTTCGTTTTGTCACATACTTGTACGTAAATGACTTGCATAAAACGTGTTAATAGTACAAGAACTGTTTACGCTATCTGTAGAATATGGACTAACAAGGGAACACCGCGAACCCGGACTCACCGATTGGAACGCAACTTTGTGGGTTTTTAGAATGACTCAAAGCAAGAACAACGGTGTGTTTCATTTGGGCCCAATCGCCCTTTAAGGGGGTGAAAACTAACCTCAAAGTCAAATTGGCATTTCCACTTTTTCGCGTATAACTCTCAAAGTATAACAGACAGAAAAAAATATTTCAAACAAAAGTTTCATGGTGCAATAAGAGCTACAAACTTGCATTAAAAATTTTTTGAAAATAGTTTTAAAAAAAGAACCTGTCGAAAAAAACTATATTTCTAAAATTTTGTTAACGCAAGTTTGTAGCGCTTATTGTACCATTAAACTTTTGTTTGAAACATTTTTTTCTGTTTCTCATACTTTGAGAGTTATACGCGAAAAAGTGGAAGTGCCAATTTGACTTTGAGGTTAGTTTTCACCCCCTTAACACTTTAAGGACCGCTCACGAGTTTTCTCGTGTTTCGCGTTCGATCTGTTACGGACCGCTCACGAGATTTCTCGTGTTTCGCAAGTTTGCCCAAAAATGTGCGGTCCCAGGCGTATGTCTTACAGATTTCTTTGCGGTCCTTAACCCGGGAGTAGGCGCGCCAAATAACTTACGTTAGCAGGCGCGCTATGGTCGAAACGACCGACGCGTACCAATGTATGTTTTAAAACCTACACGAGTGCATTAACAATAAGTATCGCTCCACAACATAAACAAGTCGAGACTTCCTTCAAATGAGAATCGCTTCACGAAAAAAGTAAACTCGGCGGGGGCACTACCGTGCCCCCAGAACAGTCGAACGCTATGGATCATGTTTCAAAACATACGAAATCATCGGTCGAAAAGACCAACATGCGCCTACTCCCGGGTTAATGTGTTAAGAGCGATAGGGCCCAAAGGAAACACACCGTTGTTCTTGCTTTGAGTCACTCTAAAAACCCACAAAGTTGCGTTCCAATCGGTGAGTCCGGGTTCGCGGTGTTCCCTTGTAAATAGAAGACAAAATTCTTTTCTGATACATTGGAATTTAATAGGTCCCTTACGACGCAAATAGGTCGGGAACTCTCAAATAATCGAAGCACAGGAACCACCTACATTTCTTGGAATGTAACATTACATACATTTGGAATGGATGACGCAGTATTTGCAGCTACGGGTGATGTAGTATTGGTTGGTTTGGTATGACGTATGTGTGTGTGATTGCATAGGAAGTGGAAACTACAATATTTGTAGCTATATGCGTGGAGTCACGAATAGATAAAGCGTGAGTACATTAAAATGTTTCATGAAATTTAAAAATGCGAAAAAGAACTTTGTCTCTATTTTCAACAATTTCCAGAACTATTTGCAACAGTTTATTTAACTTTACATATATCCGAAACTATAGGAACCGGAGAAAAATTAATACAAGTGTTATAGAGCCAAGAGGAAAGAAGCCATACATGGCTTTTACATCTCATAAAGATTTTTGCAAAATTACAAATATACTCATAGAGGTTCAATAGTGCCCGGTTAAGTCTGTATCCCGACCACGAGCTTGGGCAAATTTTATTGCGAACAACAAATGCAAAATAATGTATAAAGTCCCGGGATGTATTCGTGAATAACGAATAGCGATTTTATTTGGCGAAAAATTATTCATTAGCCACAAATAAATCTGTAACGCTATTCGTTAGTCACGAATAACTACTGGCAAGAAAATACGCCGACAGCACAAAGTGTTCATTTTTTGTTCATGCTGTCTACACGCGATGCATTACCTCTGCTTTGTCATTACCCGTCTAGTACAAAAAAAAAACAGACTGAACAAATAGAATTTCTAAGCGGAATCAGAAATTGCAGCATAATGGAACAAGACTAGATATGAATCTATTTAAAAAAATTGTACAAACTGTAACAAATACTGTTGGTTAGATTTCTTACGGAGGGCGCAAGATAAGAGACTTTCAAAGTAAACAATAAAATATAAATAAAACAACCACAGAAACGTATGAAAACAAAAAAGAAATGAGAACTGGAACTATAATAAAGCTTAGTAGCTTACATAATTACAAGACTAATCACGAACTATACCAAGGGACTAGATGAATTAACTAACAAAATTATTGTAATAATTTTGTGCATACTCACTACTCTATTGACCCTTGAGAAACATTGGCATAACCATCGTATTTCGTAAGGATCTCGAAAAGTATTACTATCGGCTCCTCTTGAACGGTGTAAGTTTGGCTACTTAAATTTTTCTCTGGCTTTTATAGTTTCAGAAATATTTATGGCATTTAAATAAATGTGAATATAACAAACATATTTACATCAATATTAAGTACACTAAGTATATTACTTTTAAGTATATACGATTAACAAATACTCATATTTATTTGATGCTAATAAACTAGCAACGGGCGTTTAACATAATTTTCCCCGAAATCGACATAAAGATTGTTGACAATTTGATTAATTATTTAATGTTTGATAAATTTGATTTCTACTCACAAAGGTTTCGGCGGATCACTAGCGAGTAGAGTACCATCATTTCTCGCATTATTTCCTCCTGCATCTTCGAGATCATCATCACTGTCGCTTTCAACAGGTAAAGCCTGAAAGACAAATAAATATGTCTAATTCAGTTTTAATATTACCTACTCCATATAATGCACGGCTGTCCAACTTTTGCTCTTTCCTTCGAAGAGCGGCCACGGGTGTTTGCAAGCGAAGGCAAGAGCGACAGCCGTAAAAGAGTGAGGATAATAGCGTAGTGTGGGTGACTAAGGTCGGGGCCAGATATATTGGCCGGTGAATTCGTTTTCGCGAACAGCGATCGAGGAGACATCAGCCGCCAGCATCTGACGATAGTGGATTTGTCAGTTGGAGTTGCGTGGCCCCCGAAGGGTATGGTGGGGTAACGGGAACGCTGCTCGGCTCCGCCGGACCGTAGCCGTGTGGCTGTTATTTATTCTTAGCGTAATAGTTGTGTGCGTTACGAAGCTATGCGTAGACCAATACGAGATGAAGCTATCGAGAAGGAATCAATGTTCTGACCAATAAAACTCCTGATTTTTTTCGGAGCTAACGCACACCTATTCTGATATATGTATTTCTACGCTAAGAACTCGGTTTGGCCTACACGTCAGGAGCTTGGCGCCATCCTCACCACTTCTGGCTCACTCTTATTCTGCGAAGGTGAGAGCGAGATGGAACGAGAGCGAGTCAGAAAACGTTGAGAGAAGGAGCACCGAGGCAGACAAGCGCTATGGTGGGAGAATACCCCTCATGAAACTCACCGACCAATATATCTGACCCCGACCTTAGGGCTGGAAGGGATCGCCCCGATCTCTACATTTATGTACATTCAGAATGAATATTTCCCGACCATGCGATGTTTGCTCTTGGGGCCACGAGTGGCCTGATTCGGTGCCTTCAAGAGCGAAGAGCAACCCATGGTTGCTCGTACGAGCAAATGCTTGGACGCTCCTGATATAATGGATCAGATTAAATGACACCTCTAAATTCAACTTTTCGTACAGATGCAGTGTATGTAAATATAGTCAATAACTGGCAATGAGTCGACACTTGAATTCAACCTTGATATGTTTTTCGAATTATCTACTAAATGTTGTTCGGACAGTGTTCATCATAATAAGAATGTTTTTAACATACTAAAATCAAGCGATACGCTTAGACAAAAATTTAATTTACTAGCAGTTTAAATTTAACAAATTACACATTTTGAGCATACTTTTGTACACCTTCGTTCGTTTCTATCTCTCATAGGTTCGCCACTCCTGTTTTATTATACACTATCCTGTAGTAAATGTACTTCTATCCTGTAGTAAATTTGGGTATAGGCAGCTATAGACGCGTGTGTAAGAGTGAAACAGGATCCCATGCAGTGCAACTATCTCTTTTTGAACAGCGCGGTCCAGCTCCTGATACCTACATTTCGCATTCCAGATATACTATAGTTCAATGGTTTCACCTAACTTTATTACCTGAAATATTTCTGCTACATTTAAAACTTCATAAAAATGTTTCCTACAAAAGTTACATAGTTTTGTGGGAGCCGGCGTATAGTAACAATAGTTTTATTCTATTATGTGGAGATGTTAACATGTTATTATGAAATTTTATTATGTTATTGGGTGGTGCGATTCGCATATGGATTTAAGATCACAGCACGAGTAACGTTCCTGCATGCGAGTCGCCCCATGTATCTATAGATGCAAAATTATGCCTGTCTTTTATTTCATCGTGCTCGCATCCCATGTGGTGAGAGAGTGAATTACCACCACGAGGCACGCGCGTTCAAAAGCATCTCCTAGTATATGTAATAGTAACGACCATATAATATATTATGTGTGATTATACCGCTTACTTGATCAAGAATACTGGAAGACTGCGGCATCTGTTTGTTGTTCTGATCGTTGCTGCTTGCAGGTTGAACGGAATTCGGCGCTGACGATGCAGCCGAGCCTTTATGTTGTCTGTTCGGCCTTGGCGGGGCCTCTGGGCCCTGTGACACACCAAGCTCGTTGAGTTGAGCAGCCAGCATGTCCAAGTCCTATCACCCACACACACACACACACAACCCCGTTAGTCACTGTTCCGAGACACCTCCAAAAATTTTCTCAAAGCTACCACCGAACAGCCAGACAAGCCGAAAAGATAAAGACAGTAACAGAGAAAGCAGAAAATATTGCGTTTAAGCGACATTGTATGTCTCCAGTTTTCATCAGTACTGTAAAAATGTGTATTCAGTACACTAAACGCTCCTTCACATCAATTTCCGTCAGGCGACCAAATGTGAATTTATGCCGGGTGTTTCTACATAAGTCTGGCCAAACTTTTTCAGCAATTTCTACCAATCATTTTGATAAAACCATGATCTACAAACGTAGGTTCGCAAATGCTTTCCTCCTGTGTTGTAGAAGTTTATAGTTGTGAAAAGGTGTTGGCAGTATTCGAAAATTCGTTGTATATTCTGAATCATGTGACAATACTTTACAATGATGTAGGGAAAAACTCATGTGTGCACACTATATTAACTACTGATCTTTCGTAGGCAATGTGTTTTAGATAACGACAGTAGAAAAAGTTTAAAGGATTAAGGTCCTACTATTTACATTCGTTTATCCACGCCTGAACTGTATATTTATCATTTCGCTGTCTAAGTAATGATCCCCCATAATATGAAGATTGTACTAACAAACAGAATGTTATTCACAGATAGCATACGACATCTTGGTGGCATCCACTTTATGCTTGTTTTTGGTCTGAATGTTTTACAACACAATTTGTAAGCTTACAAATGTACAAGTACTTTTTGTCAAAGTTAAAAAATTAAGTTTTGAAAACATCTTGACCCATCTTGACCCTTTGAAGCTTGGGACTGTAACGCCAATAGAAGCCATACAATGTTACGGCAGTACAGTAATACTGTTGTAATTCAGATTTGTGTTCAGCTGTAGTCGAAATCGGCTTCCGCAGAAAATCAGTTTATATATAGGGGGTGTCCCAAAATTGGGGGACTTCCCGGTACATGCAATATCCTGATGCGAAAAGACATCGAAAAGTCCTTTACCGTTTTGGGATCTGAGGCTTCGTTCTCAAGATATTAACAGTTGAATATTAACGGTTCAAGTTTCGGGCCGCGCAGTTTAAAGCAGAGTCAGCTGATCGCGTAGTAGGGTACGCTCGCACGTACAAGCAGGAGGTATGTGTACATACAGGTTCACACACACAGTTGAGTCGACCACGCTAACCCATTTTCATGGTTTGAACCAGCGCCGTCAGTTCTACTGTATGTGTGTGTATCGGTCTGTATCTACCTCCTGCGTGTACGTGCGAGCGGTCACTGCTCCGCGCTCAGCTGTTTCGGCTTTAAACTACACAGCCCAGAAATTCGAAGGCTAATATTCAACTGTTAATATCTCAAGAACGAAGCCTCGGATCCCAAAACGGTAAAGGACTTTTCAATGTATTTTTGCATCAGGATATTGCAGGTTCCGGGAAGTACTGCAATTTTGGAACAACCTACCTGTATATTTCTTCAATTACAAAAGATATCGAAAAATGTTTCGAACTGTAAATTTCCCACGGATTTACATATCTTTTGTAATTTCAGAGGTATTGTATACGCATAAATAAAAAGAGTAGTTAGGATAAAAGGGGTGGTTTCTCCCTTAATCTGAGTATCCACTAATAACACATTTTTGACAATTTTTTTGGACTTTCGCGTTGAAACATTTTCCGGGAGTCCCCACCAAACATATGCTTATGATCAAAAACGTATTCACGAGCATTCGTCCTCGACCCGTCAATGACGGTGCTACACAGCGATTTGTTTCCACTGAACGTGCACGAACAGCGAATTTCCTTTGATGTACCGACATTGGTCGGAAATCGCAACACTCGCAAGTGTTCGTGAAAGTTCGCGATTACATCTAACTATACGCCACTTAATGAGCAAGTCTAAAAAACTAGAATTGGAAAAAATCTTTGCGGACCTATGTTTGTATAACATTTTTTCCTCAATATGATAAGTAGACTACCAGACTGAAATTTGGCCACACAATTAAGGAACGTTCTATACTGTATCAGTGTTGTAGCTAAAACAAAAGTATTAATATCCGATTAATAGCTGTTGTTATACCGTTGTTCCTATCATACCATTTGGAAAGTTTGTATCTTTTCCCAACATGTTACATAAGCAATAATAATCAAAAACTTGATGTGCACATTCTTAATTCTTGGCAGAATATTATGATAACTATACATGATGGAACATCATATCCAAAGGAATAATTTACTTGTGACACGATTAACATAAAAAGCATTTGATCTATTCATAGGGAAAGTACTCTGATTTTGTATTAGTTGAAAATATTCTAAATAGGTTTGTTTTAAGAAAACTTTGACTGAAAGTATAATTAAGCCCTACTTAAAGAATACAAGAGTAATTTCGTTCATGAAAAACTGATAGTACACCTCTGTTTTCGTTCTAATGAAATAGATTAACATGAAAAAGAACTAGGAATTTAAATATTTTCTTAAAAGAAAATTGCAAAATAAACAAAATGCTCTCCTCTCTATCTTAGAAAATGGTACAAACTTTCCAAGTAATGTAATGCGTTGCGTCAAACACAACAAATTTTCAATACTGCCACATTAGAGATGAAGAAAAGCGTATAGCCGGATAAGATGGTCAAATGTGCCACTAAACCTTATTAAAAAAACAATTTGTGGCAAGTTTCAGCTTTGCATCTCGACTTGGGGATAGCAAAGGGCAAAAATCGAAAATCAGGTTTTTGCCGAATTTCCCGTATACCTACTAGTGCATGAAAATTTTTGAAAAAATCACAGACACATCTGTTACCGAATCATATTAGTGATTTATGATCATATTAGGGAATTGTTTCAAATTTTTAAATTGAAAATCCAAGTTGTGAAGAATAAAATACGCAAAAAAATGCCGCTTATGTATTGAAGCAGTTGCAGAACTATTTACGCCACCTTTTAACTTTAATGCCACCGTTTTTTTTGTCAAATATCCTGTCAGTGACAGTATTGTTTAACATATACTACAATAAATCAATATATAAAGCTTGTTTCCGAATCTCGCCTTTAATAATATTTTAAAGATCGGGTGCAATAACAGGGCTAGCGCTCGAAAATGCGAAAAAGTATTGTTCAAACGCGAAGAAAGATTGGAAAATTGTATGTTATTATTAAACTGGATTTTAAAAAATATAGTGTTGTAAAGCTCGTCACGACACACATTTTATCTCTTCACAGTTTGCTTACCCAATCATTACTATTCGAGATAAAAATTATAAACAAAAAGATTTTCTTCACCCGAAGTCAATATTTCTTTAAACATAAACTGCGATAACTTGAGTAAATATTGACGGGTAGTTATGAGACATAAGACATAACTTCAGAAAAGTCTAGCGAAGCCGTAAAATGTAGATATGCACAAAACCCTTATGTCAAAAAATGTACTAATATTTAAATAAAAAGTAATACTCGGCAGAACCCATGTTTCTCAACATTCCCCGATAAAAAGTATCGAGGCAATTTTCAGGTACATATAACTAGCAGCGAAAAAGTCTTTCCTTAATATACAATGAAGATTTTCACAAATTTTCACACTGATTAATAAATAATTGTAGAAGATATGGCGATGTAGGTATATGAATCTCGCGCGCCACCAACAATCAATGAAAGTGCTAAGTAGCACAGTATCCAGTTTAACAACATTTATTTTTCTAGCTAGTCCCCTTACTGCACCCGACCTTTCAATTGTGGATGGATTGCAGCAATAATTGTGTGTTGTTTCGTGACAATTTTTTCTTTTCTTTTAGATCATACAATTGTCTCTTTTTCAGAATTCAGAAATTAAACAATGCTATAATTAACAAAATACTTGACAAGAGAAACGGCACACCAAATTGAAAAAACTGAAAAATAATCAAGACGATAGTAACAATGATATGTTCCGTACAGTAAAAATATAATTATAGTTCTGCAACTGCTTCGATACACAATCGGCAGTTTTCATCACTTTTTTACGTAGGTATTTTATTTTTCACAGCTTGGATTTTTAATTTAAAAATCTAAAAAGGATCCCTAATGTGTGGCTCGCTAACAAAAGTCACTGATTTCTTTTACAAGATTTTTCATACACTAGTATAGGAGAAATTCGGCGAAAACCCGATTTTCAATTTTTGCCCTTTATTCCCCGAATCGAGATACAAAGCTGAAACTTGTGACAAATTGTTTTTTTTTTAAGCTTTCGAATGATCCATCGCGAGTCAAATTTGGTTTAGGGGCACATTTGACCATCTTAACCGGCTATACCCCTTTATTTTATAATTTCATTGATGCATCTAGAAAGATGCTCATCTGTATGTTCATGTTAAATAAAGGATATTTTTTTTACACTAAAGTATATCACAATCTCTATTATTACATACATACTCTGTTCTATATTTGTTAAAATATGATAAAAATATGAAAAGTATATATCTCGAAACATCAAGGAACGTGTTGTGCTTCCACGTATAAACGCCGTGTAATTCTACTAGTGAGAGCATACATTCAGGAAATTTGATTGAAGCATACCAATATATGATACTGAGATAAAGCGACAGAGCATTAAAATGGCGATCATGAGCGAACATGTTAGGCAGAAAATTTAAAAATGGATTAACATTTTATGTGATATTAAAACAAGAAAATCACATGTTCATCGATCAGGAAAATTACTGTATATCTCATGTAGAGAAATTGTTTGTAAATTGCCTGTTCAGATAATTAACAGTTTTACGTGTAGAAAGAGAAATAAGTGTTGCTGTACGTATAAATGTGGGATTGATAATGTAACATGTAAGGAAAAGAATAAGTGTTGTGTTCTTACCTCCGGCCTCCTTGGCGGCAGCTACGGTACGTGTGAACATGGAAAAAAAACAAAAACCGAATAATTTCAAATTCAAGTGCAGTAAGTGTGTGGAATATGTCGCGTACATGAGTGTAGTGTGAGTGCGTGCACTACGATATAATTTGTGCATAAATACTTGGACGCCTATGAGCGTGCACATCAATGACGTAACAGGAAAATAGAACGAAATTTCGCGTGCAAATTCAATTACAAGAATATAGCAAAAAGAAGACAAAATATACAGCTACTCACTTCATTAAATGGACGCCATGTTAATTGTCGCAGATTTACTTTGTATTTTAGATAAGGATGAATAAAATTGGAGAAAAATATTTTAGGTAATGTTAGGACATTATTTCCAGTTGAAGGATGTAAAACATTATTATTGAACTGATAGAGTTTTTAAATACTGTGCTACACATGGAGGAATATTCATATTTGGTGACGAAAATATTTAAACATGTGATAAAACTAAGTGTTCACAAAAAGCCGTTCCATAAAGCAGCCAGCTTGAGTCTCTAATCAAATATCGATATAACATTTATTTTTATTAAGTATTTAAATATTTCTGTGATGTAAAAAATAGAAATTCGTCTATTTGTAGATTATTTTACAAAACACCGTGCGAGATACATAAACAAGTTTTACATTCTCCTTAACTTGGAACAATATCCGTGCACTATGCACAATATTGTTTACTTTTATTCGTCCTTACTAAAACACAGAAAAAACTAGTAAAAAATAAACGCGATGTCTGACTACTACAGTGAGTAACTGTGCACGCAATGAAGTGTATTATACAGAAAGTACGTCGGGTTGATGAGAAATAAAAAGATGGCGCAGTAGAACAAAACTAGCATTTGGTTTTCTACAGCTTTCATAATCCAATGTAGCTTCCTGACTACGCGTATTAGTTTCTATTAGCGGAAAGTAAATGCCGAAAAGAAGTTGCAATATTAATCAATGTCAAAGAAGCCTACCATAGGTTTAAACACATGGCTGTTCCTTTGAGACGCTGCTTGGCCACCAGAGTTTCCACTACCACTCCCAGCAATGGGTGGTTGATGATTCGAAGGTGGTGTAGAAACTTTGTGCGATTGCCTAGGATCGTCCCTGGGTGTCGGAGGTAGTGGCCGGGATGGCGGTTGTGGATCTGGAACTACTACAAAGCACGAAAAGTCACTCTATGAAATTCACAGCGCAATGTGCTCTACTTCGTTCTGGCATTCCTAAGAACAATTTTACGTAAACGAAGAGAACAATGGATACTGTTATTCTATCAAACCCACCGATTAGCCTGTGAGGAATGGCAGGTCGCGCTGGCGGCCCAGGTTCTGGTATATCTCTTTGAGATCTGCTACTCGGCTTTTCTTTAGCAGCAGGTGGTTGAGGAGCTACGTCTTGAGTTAGAGTTCTACCTTCCTGAATTTGCTGGAAATTCCTGCGTAATGTATCGCCACCAGGAGCTTGAACGATAGATGATGGCTCACCGGCCAATGCTGGCTCGTCTTCTTCATTTTCACTACCACTGTACCGATAATCATCTCTTTCTATAATAAAAGGGATAAAGTATAGCAATAGGCTCGTTTACACCTTACCTATTTTATCTCGCCACTGATTGTCATACCTTTTTCTTGTTTACGTTTTTTACAACGATCGATATGATCTTTGAGTTGTATCCTGACTTGTCTTTCAGTCGGTTGGTCCCGGATAAACGGATGTTTAAGAAGCTGCTCTGTATACGGTCGTTGATGATAATCCTTTACTAAAACTGTTTCGATAAAACCGTGGAATTTCTTCGCCCATTTTTTCGACTTGAGCCTCGGTGGCGGGTTACGTGGGATCAGAAACAAGGCCTTTTATGTGAATTAAGCGTAAATTGTAAAAATTAAATGTTATCCTTTTGTGACAGTAATAATACGTAATGGAAAAGGAATTTGTAAGAGTATCAAATACTAACTCGCATCGGATGAAGGTCGCAAAGTGGCGGTTGTGATTCAGCCATTTCTAAAGCAGTAATTCCGAGAGACCAAAGATCACTTCTATTGTCATACGTGGCATCTGGATTTTCATCACAGGCTATTACTTCTGGAGCCATCCAATATGGCGTTCCAATAAATGTATTTCTTCTACCTATTGTCCTGTCTAACTGTGCACTAACGCCAAAGTCAACTGTAACACAAAGATGATTAATAATATGGTAATTTAATTACTTGCATCGTAGACAAAAATATACAAAACATTATGTTTTTACATAGACAATAAAGCCTCACCTAGTTTAACTTCAGCATTATCGGTTAACAGAACATTCTGTCCTTTAATATCCCTGTGAATAACTTTATTGCTGTGAAGATAACTAAGTCCCCTTAATATCTCCCGGGATATATAAGCAATCCATTCCTCTTTTAAACTCTGGCCCTTAGTTGATTTGACAAGATCCGTGACGGAGCCAGCTCCGCAGTATTCCATAACCAACCACAACTGATCATCTTTTCCAGGTGATGACTTTTTCACAAAGGCACCATAATACGTTGCTATATTTCTGTGATTGGAATACTGCAATACAAGTGATAAATAATTACGTTTAATGTTCAACAACATAACACTGATTTTTTTAAATTACTTTAAGTATTAATGCTCACCCGTTTTAATACATTTATTTCTAATTTGATTTCTTCCTCTTCATCCTAAAATAAAAAATGACATTTTACACCAAGTTAATTATTACGATAACTAGCAATTAAAGATACAATTAACTTGTTAACATCAATATTTAATTGAATATTCATAGGAATATTAAAGCTGTCACCAACAGTCACTATATTTCGTTAATTAATAGTAATATAATAATACAGCGAATAATGAAAAAGTAAAAAATTTACAATTTTATTTAAAATTATGCTGTTGTAGTTCGATTAGCACACTATCAATGCAATTTTTTCCCCCCAAAGTTACACTTTTAGGAATAAATAGTAGGTAGTGTTGTTGCAAAAATCGCAATAATAATGATATATAACAATAATTCTTTAAGAAATGGTATTTAGAAAAAAAGTTGTAGAGAAAATACTATCCAACAGATTTCAGATTACATTATAAACTCTCTTATTTCAGATTAAGAACGAACTGATATATCGATTTGAAAACATTTTACCGATAGGCTGAATTTGCACCGACAGCGGTGGATAACGGTTACGTGCTTATTTTAATTTTATACAACATACTAGGACAGTGAACTCGCTTAATTTGAAACACGAAGTACGCTGTTAACACATTATTATCCAGCTGCTTTATTAAAAAACTAATGCCTGTCATCGACTCGCATGCTCACGCTTGCCTAAAACCGAATAA
The DNA here is from genome assembly GCA_944738655.2 of Andrena hattorfiana. Classification (NCBI taxonomy): domain Eukaryota; kingdom Metazoa; phylum Arthropoda; class Insecta; order Hymenoptera; family Andrenidae; genus Andrena; species Andrena hattorfiana. The sequence continues at coordinate 27,519,130 of OX122889.2, forward strand.
ACTCGTCGATAGTGAACACCGTTCCGGCAGCAAAAATTGAGTTTATTCGTCTTCGGTTAATTCTTTGGGGCTAGGTGGGTTAAAAAACTGTCCCACCTTTTGCTTAGTTTTTTATGCATGGTGGGATATATTTTAACCCACCTCGAAAAGTTGAAGTTACTCAATAGTCATACAGTTCAATATTTTATTTAAAGTTTTTCATTCAGTTGGCAATGTTATGCACCAACGGTAAATGCGTAAATAATTGAAAGAAAATTTATACAAATCAAAACGCCTGATCAAAAAACCTGATTAAGGTTGGCGCATTGTGTGATGCATTGAATTTTTGTCGTTCATAACGGTATGTGTTGTTTCTTTTCTTAAAATTTATTATGAGTGAATAAATTGTTTTATACTAAAAAAAACATGTTATTTGATGTTTTATACTAATTTTGAAGCTGTGAAGTGGTGGGATTGTATGTATCCCACCATGCAAATTATTACAGATAATAAAATAAATTATATATTCTTTTAAATTATTTTTTATTGAAATGTTATCATTTTTTTCTTATTTTGAGTAATGTTTTATGTTAAATAATCGAAATGAAAGTTCTTTTCTTTTTTTTTTATAATAATAAAAAATTCTGTGCAACTAGGGTTCTTATTTTCTTTAAAATCGTGTGCTTCAAAGAGTTAACAATGTGTTAAGTCCATACAGTGATTTGTGACCGGAAAACGTGCCGCGAATCCTATACACTGTTGAAATGGTCAAAAAGTCCCATCGTGACGAATCAAATGATACCATTTTTATTTTGAAACACAGTGTCAGATAGGATTACCTTAAAAATGGTCTGGTCGAGTTTTCGACATGTGCAACTGAAAAAAAAGTGAAACTATCTGCACATATTGGACAATTAGCGATGTGTGAAAGCCTTGAAAGGAATTTATTTGTCAATTTACTTCAGAAAATGGCAGCATTTTGTAAAGCACTACGTCTTCCACCAATGTAACTAACATTGCAGATATTAGGATTGTGAGTATAATCACCCTGTATTGTCCCTAAGTTAGAATTCAATGTTTGACATTTGCAAATCAGTGTTCGAGAAGAAGTACCCCAGTCAGCAAAATCTATTCTGCAGATTTTACGCAACGCTATAAATGTTTGTCGACAGGCCCTGTCAGATTTGATACAAGATCTGTTATACGTATTCGGTGATGTTAGCAGACTGAGAGCAAAAACCGGACGAATTCGGCGGACGTAAGCTGCGAGCAGATTGGCGGCAGAGTCTAGTCTGCTGGTACAATTTACTTTCCTCTACATGTAAACATGAAGTTTTTTTCCTAATTTATATGTGCTATTTATATTTTGTAAAAATTGTAAACATAAATTAAATTGAAATTATATAGTAAATGTATATTATATTCTAAATTATATTGTAAATGTATATTATATTGTACATCGTCAATGAAAATATAAATATTTCTGGAAAAAGTTAAAAAATTATTTAAAACCAATTAAATGCGTGTAGGGTAGACCGGTAGTGACACTTTGACTTTGGAATACGATTACGCAAGAACTATCACCGTTAAAACAAAAGTTCTTACACGAAAATGTTACTTACTTATCTAACATTATTATGGCACAACAGTTTCGCTGTATGTCAAGTAATATCCAGGTTATTAATAAAAAATGAGAAGCGGAGAAAGTGTTACAACCGTCCCTGACGGCGGGTCGGTTGTAACACTGCATGGAGTTAATAGTAGCACAAATTTAACTTTACAAAATTGAAATATTTATTGATTTTAATTATAATAATAAATGAAAAAAGTAAAATTTATAAACAATTATGCGGTATCGCAATTGTGGCAAAAATAGAAAATGTTTTGGCTGGTGCATTCTCCATGTGATCAATTTTTACAATCAGTACACTGCACCCATTTTTTATTAGGTTTGCTTGTGCTGTGCTATAGGACGTCATGCAAACACGACAGTATTACTTATCTTCTTTGTCACTATTCGGTTCTGTCGCGGTACAACCGATCCCTACTGCCGATGTTACAATCGCCCCCGACCAGACTTTTGAACTTAAATTATAAATTTTAATTAACGAGACGCGCAAAAGTGATAAGTAACAGTATTACTTTAAAAATAGTCAGATTAAGTATTAAAAAAAAAAGAAAAAAACACGTACTTGCACTGGAAGTATTTATATTACAATTTTAAATCAGCAGGAAAAAGTTACTTTAGGGTATCGAAAAGCTATTTTCTTCGCTGTACATGACTATTGTGTATCTATACTGCTAGAACATGGATGTGTGTATTCCAAATGTCATTCTTCATCATATATCCAAAATTTGTGTTAATATCTATCATAGGTTTTGCGATATTTAACGTGTTACAATCGCCCTCGGTCTACCCTATGCATCAACTGATTTGAACAAATGGAACAGCAGAATCTGATCGATTTCTGTCGCCAATATGCCGTCAGATTATGTCAGCAAGATCTGCTCGATTTCTGCTGCCTATCTAACAACTCTGTACTCAAATTGTCGAGAAAGACATACCCACCCCACCCCCCTGTTTCGCTTCATCAGCCGAAGAACTACAACATTACACCCTTCAAAGCTGGTGAGCGGAGAACTTCAAATGTGTCATCAATTTTATACAAAAGTCGAGTTCTTTATTTTTCATCGTATCAATATGAAAGTGATACCGATTGATTCTTGGCATTCTCCCGATTAAAAAAACAAAAAATTCCATGTAAATCAGACGAACGTCTATTTTTTACAAACGTAGCTTTAAATTCAGCAAAATTCTTTTTATTTAACTTCGTTAATTATAGTCCGAATGATGCCAGGTTTGGTACAATTTTCATCGGAAAAACACAAGGAATCAATTGACGCAAGTTTCGTAAAGATTCGATGAGAAATGCGGAATTTGACATTTTCATGTATTTTATGGCCCCATTGTTCTCGAGCGTCGCTCACAAGACTTAAATAAGCAAAAAAATGCGATGGGGATGATTCTGTCTCAATTATTCAGGCCTAGAACGTTTCATTGAAGCGGGTATCACTGTATTAGACTCTAGGATTTGACCTGCAATAGCGTGTAAAATGCTGTCAATGATACTTTGAATGGTACAAGATTTTGAAAAATACCACTTCACGTCATGCAGGCCTTCCAGATCGATCATTTTTAACGCGGGAAAGTTTTGTCGAAACTGCCCATGCTTTGAACACATGCCGACACTAATGAAAACTCAAACTTTTATATAGTGTTTCATTTACTAATTTTCATGGTGGTACTTTTTATAATGAATAGGCGAGGATTTTAAAATGAAAATATAGGTGCAAATACGATCTTATTATTTTATTATTTTATACATAATCCGAATTGCTTCTGAATTCTGTAGACCAGTCTCCATGATGTTTACCACATCCGCGCGAAAGGGGAGCTCGAAAGCCAATAATAACGTCGGCGTACATCGGATAGGAAAAACTGTAGTAACGTACAGGGTAGGTCCAACCCGTAGGAGAGGCTTGAATGTCTGGTATTCTTGGAGGCCCCAGTGTTCGCTGCCGCTTGGGCTCTTAAGAGGGCCAGTTATTTCAGCCTATAAGTACGAGCCTGCACCGCACACTACTGCTTACACTCTTACAGTTCTTCCTATCCGTTGTACGCTCGCGGTATCATTGGCTTCGAGCTCTCTTCCCGCGCGGTTCTTGGAAACATCATGGATGCCGGGCTCCCAAATTCCCCAACTGGCCTTGACTGCTTGTAGACCAATGATACATCATATATGTACATAAATTTGGAGCCAAACTGTTAACAATAATGACATTGTGCTTCATATCTCCTACAACATTATAAAAAAGTATGATTTTATTTGAAATAGTCAAGGTCACCTTGAACCTCCAAATAGAAAAAAGCAGTTTTAAAAAGTTCGCAGCGACAATTTATTCCTGACCGAAAACCAACTAACTTTAGACAAGAACTTCGTCTGAAAAACTACCAGAAGCCGCTAAAAAATCATAATCGTTTTGATAGTTTTATTTTATTTCAAATGTCACATGGAAATCATGTGTGCGAAGAAGAACATTTATTACAGTCCAGATAGAGATACACATACAATTTCTTTTTCTTGTAAAACAGAAAAAATGAAATGTAGAATGTCAACAATGTTCACTAAGAGGACTACAGTCTAAAACTTTAATCTGATCTGTTTACACAATATTACTCAATTAAATATTATGAACAAACATTAGTTTAAACATTATTAACAATTACCTTGGAACCATAAATACATTTTAAGAACAACTACTTACTTCTGTGACGTCCATAACCTTGATGGCGGCCAACTGACCAGTTTTGGTATGCCGACCCTATAACATACAGAATTATATTATTATTATCATCATTCTTGATCAGGCTTAATATTAAGGAGTTGGGCCACAATAAAATTTAAAAAAAAATTTGTTTGTTACACATTCTCACACTATGAACCTTTAAAAATATTTCTTCAAAGTTTTACGTAAAAATTGAAAAAAATTACGAAGTTATATGCGAAGCACTTAGGTAATCGGAAAAATGGACTGAAATACACAAGTTATATCGAAGACGAAGATAGTAAAGTATTCAAAGCGATAGTCGCTTCAAAACTATATACCACGTACATAAGAGAATAGCACCACGCTTGCGTACGGTAAAGAAAAAAACGAAAAGCCTCGGTGGAAAAAGTGGGCTAGGTACTGTAAAGCTGATTGTTAAACTGACCAATTAAGATGGCTACTATGCGATTCATATCATTCGTGCAATTCAAGAATGTTTTATTACGTTCAGTATGGGTCACTTCTGATGAAAAAGTGTCTCAAGGCCAGGATCTCTGGTATTAGTGACAAAAAAGGTCTTGTGGTAACTTCAAACATAAAGGCCGCAGGTAAAAAATTATCGCAGCGAGTTCCGGTGGAACTCAAAAGAATCGGCAGACTCTCCGTTTTAAAATGAGCTTAAGATAATACTGTTCCGGTCATCCACTCGCGGAGATACAGCGAGTTGAAGAAAAAATAGAATTTGTTCAATTTTTAAGCATATGATAACCAACACCGAAATGTTAACCGAATCAAAAAAGCAAAATATGCATCTTACAGAGGAAAGAGTGATCTTTCTATTGCTTTTTTTTCATGAACGTTCTACGATGATTTCTTCGCTTGCTAGAAGCAACTAAAATGAAAAAAAAAACGGTTTTTGCTTCAAAGTTAAATAGCTCGGTCAAAAAAAATCGCACAAGAAATTTATTACTCTCTTTTTACACAGGAAAGTAGCCGCTTTCGACTGGTGTAAATGGAATTTATGTAAAAAATTTCATACTCCGCGTGGAACTTTCGCTAGTTGAGGAAATTTTTTTAAAATTGACCAAGTGCTCTTTATATCGTTATAACTTTGCCGAAAAGCAATGCAGCTAAAATCTGTAAAAGCAGCTCGAAGTAGGGATTCCACGCTTTCATACCGTATTTTCGAATTATCGATACGACTATTTTTGCCGGAATTATGACCATGTGAACTTGCCCCTATTTTTCGGGTTCCTAGAGGTGATCCGTTAATTAAAGTGAGGAGTGTATCAACCCTTCGTGGTCACACGGGGTGTATTGTACCCCAAGAATAATTTTCAAGTTAAGATGTCGCGCCTTTACGACTTCCAAAGGGGATTTATCGCGAGAAAAAAAGTAAAAAAAAATTAAAAAATAGCTTTTTTCCCACAACCGTGGAAAATCGCTCATTTTCAAGCACAAATTTTATCATATCAAAATTTACATTTCTAGAAAAAGACTATTAGACCATGATTGTATAAGTATTACGAATGTACAATTATCACTGAAAAGTTAAAAGATTCAAAAATGCGAAAATGGTAACTCAAAAAATGACGCTGGGGTACAGTGAACCCTGTGTGACCAACTTGTGATTATAAGAAGGCGTGACCACGAAGGGTTAAATATATTTAATTAATGTATTAAAGATTTACGTCAAAATGTTTATTATATATTTTGTTTGTCACAGTTTAAATGTTTGGCCAGAAATATCAGACAGCTACTGTATTTAGTAGAGGGTTTTTAAAGAAATAAGTATTCAGGTCTCTCATACAAGGGAAGTTCGGTTATCCGAACATTCCGAATTTTTTAAACTGTGCTGGTTTGTGGAGTCCCTCTACAGAAGCATCAGGCAATTTTTCGTTTGTGTCCATTTTCGGTTCTTCACGGTGAAAAAGAACCCTATCAAGATTAATGTGTGTTTTCCTATTTTCCAGTATATCTGGAAAACTATGGTAGATATAACAAAATCGTTATAGAGAAAATTTAATGGTTTTCATGCTGTATAAAACTATGTAATCCAATTGTTTAAAATGTTTGGTGGGAACGTTTTCCTGTTTAAACTACAAACTTTAAACAATTTAATTTCACAGTTTTATAGGGCACAAAAAACAGTTAAGTTTTCATTGTAATACATTTTTTATATCTACTACTGGTTTTCAAGATATACAGGAAAGTAACAAATCACACATTAACCTGTAAGAGGTGTTTTCACCCTGAAGAACCGAAAATGGACACAACCGAAAAATTGCCGGATACATTTACTTCTATAGAGATCCTCTACGAGCCTGCAGGATTTAAAAAAAATCAGAACGTAACTTCCCTTGTTAGAAGTGTCGAATACTAATGCAGGATGCAGGCTTGAACCTTTCTGCCTCAATCGGTACCACCACTTTAAGTCCCTGATTTACAACTTCATTTTAGCTCTGCCTCAAAATATACACTCATCATCAATGGATCGTTCGGAATATAACCCACATATGCATTGACACCTTCAAACCTCATGCTACAGGTGATGGGCATCTTTCTTGCTCTCTCTCTGCCCGATTGGAAGACACGTAGAATGATGATTCATTGGTGCCGAGTGTTGTACAGGGTGTATAAAAAGTAATGGTCACTGCTTTCAAGAGTGAATCTATATCTCCGGATCGGTGCACGTTTGTAAAAAAAACTTGTCGCAAAATTGTATATAACATTAAAAATTAATATTAATGTGTTTCTTTACATCAACGTGTTCTGCTTCATGAGAAGAACAAAAATTTAAAAGAAACCCTGTGCCGCTAACGCATCGTTTCAACGCAAAAATTGTTAAAGTTTATGTAAAAATCGGAGTGCAGAGTCACTCACATAAGCAGCGTCACATGTAGATGTTTCGCTATTTCCTCTCACTCACACTAATATCGAAGGCCAGCTGTATTTCCGTGGTTCGATACATTGCTGTTAATAACAATGTTATAAAGAATTTTGCGTCAGTTTTTTTACAAATGTCCACCGATTCAGAGGTGTAGATTGAATCTACTAGATTCACCCCTGAAAGCAGTGACCATTACTTTTTGTACACCCTGTATATAATGTGCGATTGATTTGCTTAGATTCATTAGATTCATTTTCGTGTAGGAAAGTTCATCGATCCATCAGTACTTAAGTATAATTTTTATGTAGCAGTTTATCAATTATGATCGAATTGCTGATAGAAAGATTGTTAAGCCAACAGAAATATTGACGCAATTATTTGCGTTAATTAATATAACTGCCGTTAATGATGAAGAAAGCGATGAAGAACTCGAATACATTGATCCAGGAGTCGATAACATTTAAGTTAAAAAATGACTTTTTTATTAAGGTGTAAACTTTAAACGCGTTCTTTTTCTAAAATATTTAACATGTAATCTAAAAATTTCCGAATTTTTTATTTCAGTTTTTCATTTTCAAGCAGCGGCAGTTATCGCAAAACGCTTGGATGATAAATTGCTGAAACACGTTGAATATGTAATGTTTACAATGTAATGTAATAACATTTATGAATATAGTTTCTTAGGTCATGCGACCCATTCTGTACAATCTGCCAAGAAGTCTTAAATTCGTTTTATTTTCTTTGTAATATGTTCCCCCTGCAAATTATATAGATAATAACTAAGTTGTAACGCTTTACTCCTGATTTTTTCCGTGTCACTCAAAGGGTTGTTTGCAAAAACAATCCCCCCAAAATTAATTCCTTTATTTCCACCCTTAATAATTGATCTGCAATTTCGAAAATAATGTATGTAGTCAAGCTAAAAAGTACCTACTACGTTCATTTTTAAGCATTCAAATATCTTAAGTAGTTGATCAGAAAAAATGGTAAAGTTTAGGGTTGTTATCCCCATATCACCCTAACGAAAGGGGGTAGAGATCTGAAATTTCTCAGTGCTTTTTTGGCAAAGAGCATTATTTCGTATACATAAATACTAAAACTTGTGCTGGGGCCGTTTTCCCTATGCTTACACGGCTAGACCCTTTAAAACCAGTAAAATGATGACTCATCCCCTGCCCCCAATTACAGGCGGACTATATCACATTCCAGTTTCACTAAAATCTCTGATACCGACCGCAAGAAGTGGTCAAAAACAAAGTGAAAACTAGGACGCAAAAGCAAAATAAACTTTTCCTGCGCAACGTGTGGAAAAGCTTTGTCAACAGTAGTTTTAAATAGCATGCTCGTAATGAGCTCGCAATTAATTGTTTGGCGTCAACTAAACACGAATAGACTTGAAAAATCCTCGGGAGAAAAACAATTTCAATCACTTTACATTCATATGTTTGAGTCAGAAAACATCACAACACAGTTTGAAATTATATATACAATCAGTTAAGCTGTTGCTTATATAGATAAAATAAAAGCAAGAATTATTGCAATACCTTACACAGTCATTTAAAAAAAAAAAACCGCAAGAGGTCGTGGTAATAGGAAAAAATGTGGCACACGTAATTTTCCAACACGATAATGCCACCAAACAGATAATTCATTGAGCTAAACCTCGTTGAACGCGAAGAGGCGTACTTAAGGTCTCTGCACATATATCAGTTCCGTGTCAGTTCCGTGCCAGCGTACCAGAGTAAGAAGAGATCCTCTTCGCCCATCTTCTTGCCACTGGTACGCTGGAACGGTACTGATACGGAGGAACTGATGTGTGTCCCGACCTTTATTGTTAAAAGATTAGTTTCCAATATTGAGTAGGACTCCAAAAGCACTAATGAATTGTGGATCAGGATAAAAACAGTTTGTGAAAATATTGAAAAATTCTAATACTAATAACAATTTAAAAAATATTGTGAACACTGAGCAGAGACATAATCTTATTCATATTAATATTTAAATCGTACAATAACTAAATTGAGCATACCCTGTTTTGCATTTTGTATTCTGCAGATTCTTAAGAATATAGGTATTACAATAATGTCGTACATTTACATAATAAATAATCAATCGTATGAGACGCTACACGCCTGAAGCATGAATTATTATTAATTTCTTCATAAATCGAATAGCATTTGAAATAACGATGCTAAACGGTTCAATTCAGAAGCATACAGCCAAAAACCGATATTAACGCAAACACTTTTCTTATTTTTAATAACGCCTTAATAACGTATAATATACATTCCACATCCTTCCGGCTGAGATTCTCGACCTCCCATACGCGACTATTTTTCACACTTGGCTGTCTACCCAAGGACGACTTCGTCAAGAATTTTTTCAAGGTGAATCACTGTCCCCTTCAATCTCAACTACTTACAGGTGAGAAGAGAAATCTCTGCATCCCCACATTTTAACAAGCACACAACATGTGTCTATACTTATACAGACACAGATTATTCGATTGTGTAATGCATACGAGCTATGTGCATGTGAGCTGGTGCGTGCATGTAATAAACACACGTGTACTCCAACAATGCCGAGTACGTATCGTAAAGATATAGATCTCTCATTATCTAATATTATAGAGCATAGGGTACAATTTGCGATAGCAACGAAATAGAGGTAATGGTAATTCCTCGTGTATAAATAAATAAAAAACCTAGAATGAATTTTGCTATATGTGGATTCGTTTTGGAGAAAATCACTTCTACAGATTCATCGGATATGCGTTTCGCTAACGAGGAGAACGTGTGAGATTCGGACCACCGATTTGGTTCAAATTTTGTATGTGGTTAATACATGGCTCGAAGAATAATGAATCAAACGCATCGGGGCGCAGCACTTAAAATTTAACGATATGATCGAGTTCGCAATGTTGTTTGCCAAAGCCTCGATAGATACACGCAAGAACGAAGATCAAGTCCAGAGTATATGGTAATTCATTTTCTTGTTTTTTTTAATCAAATTTTGCATAGAGTTAGCACATATCATATATAATAAAAAAAATTAGAAGCAGTCTATGTATGTATATATACATATATGTATAATTTCTTTATTATATATAATATGCGCTTACTATATGCAAAATTTGAATCAAATTGGTCAACCAAATCTCGTGCATTCTCCTTATAAATCTGTACAGCTTGACTACCTATGTATTGCTTTATATTTCTACTTATGTGTTGTGTTTAGAGATGTTAATGGTGACATGGTTCAAAGAAAATATACCATTGTATTTTTATTGATCATTAATCATTTTATTACACTGCAAATACTTGAAAATGTCACCCTACGGTCGCACACGGTTTAATTTGGCAAATTAAATAGGCGTGAATGATAAATACCAATGTATTTATGATTCCATGAGTAGTAATTAAATGGTGTGATAAAACTGATCACAAGTCTTTGAACACAATTTTTAATACAATAAGAAATTAAGAATCTGTAAGTTCGTTACATTATTTGAATCGTACGACTGCGATCTTTACAAATACTAGCAAAGTAGTGAATGTAGTGTGTAATACGCTAGTCAACTCGTACTCTATAGTACGTCAACTAGGGCTGTTCGAGTACTCGAATATTCGAGTAGCTTGAAATTCGGACCGAGCCGAGCCGAGTACTCGAAGAGAAAAAAAAAAAGAAAAATCGACTAGTCGGTTCTCTTCGAGCCGCTCGAAAAAAATCGAGTACTCGATTCTTTGGAGCCGCTCGGTTTGTACGAGTACTCGGTTCTTCGAGCCGAGTCAGGCTCGACTCGTTTTTTTCGAGTACTCGAACAGCTCTAACGTCAACCCAACAAATCTTTAAAATCAGTTTTCGTCAAATGCGAGCCACGGAACAGAAAAATTTTGTTCCGGATTTTCGATTAATCTTTACACATAGAATCAATCCTTTTCCGTTGTACCATGAATGATGTTCCACGCTGAATATGCACCTGCACCCACGCACGCACGCGCGTTAAGGTTAAAGTTATAAGGAATAAAGTAGATAAGAATAAAAGAAACTTATAAAGAACTAAAACAGCAGAAAACAAATGGAAATAACAATACGGTAAGAAACATTCAATTATCATTTGATAATTAAAATTGATTCTAAATTATGAAATACTAGCTTTACTACTGGGCTTCACCCGAAATTTAGATTCTGAATTTTATAAAAAAAATTTTTCCTTATTTATTTGTGACAATAGTCACATTCGTCTGTATTAACTAGGAATAATGAGCTGGGACACATTTCCTGACCCCAGAGTTTACCGTTCAAAAGTTTTTAGGCGACAGACAAACAGACACAAACACTTTCTGCATTATATATTAAGATTTTTGAGGATATCTCTCCCCTGATTGGCTACCACGACTTAACATCACATTTTCAGGTTTCATAATCGTAATACCACTATAATAGACTTAACACTTGGTGGTCACACGGGGTGTATTCTACCCCAAGAATAATTTGCGAGTTACAATGTCACGCCTTTACGATTTCCAAAGGAGATTTATCGCAAGAAAAAAAATAAAAAAAAATTAAAAAATCTATTTTTTCCCACAACCGTGGAAAATCGCTCACTTTCAACTGCAAATTTTATCATATCAAAATTTACATTTCTAGAAAAAGACTATTAGACCATGATTGTATAAGTATTACGAACGTACAATTATCACTGAAAAGTTAAAAGATTCAAAAATACGAAAATGGTAGCTCAAAAAATGACGCTGGGGTACAGCGGACCCTGTTTGACCAACTTGTGATTATAAGGTGTGACCACGAAGGGTTAAATATTTCATAGAATTACTTTGAGCAAATGATGTTGTTATAAAGTAAAAGAAATGTTAAATTTATTAAAATCATTCATCCCCTCTATTAAAATGTCTAGATTATTATTAAAAGTCACTGAAAGAATAAACTCGTACTTGCGAAATTATTATGAATGAAATTTCTGTACTCACTTTATAAACTTGACCGTACGTTCCATTGCCAACTACTTCAATCAGCTCAAAGATACCTGCGGGTTCCTATAACATGAAAATAAAAATGCATCTTCTAATTTATAAACAATATGGGAATATAATATGTGCATAAATTTGTGATAAAAGCAGACAGTATACCATAATATACACATCCATATATGCTTACATTTCTTACTTTAATAATACAAAACTTATATGCTACTAACATAGAATTAAGTCTAACATTGGGTAGGTACCTTCAGATCATGTACCAACACGATATGTTTCTCAATTATTTTGTATAATTATGCACAAAATATTAATATGCCCCGGGTTTTAACAGCATATTTAGTTGACAGATTATTACGATGTAATAATGTATTAATGAATTAGTAATTCTCATTGTAAAATTAATTTATTAATTTATTATATTAAATTAAATTATTCTAGTATCAATTCAAATACCTTCCAACATCTTTTATAAATAATATAAATGTGGAACTTAATCATTGTATTAATAAAATTTAAGAGACATTAATGGATTCAGTGATCTAATTAAAAGTGACTAAAATTATGATAACCACGGATGTGGTAGAACAAAATACATCACATATAATAATTTCTCTTAAACTTGTACTTACACTTTTATTCGGTGTAAAAAATAAAAATAAAAAATAAAAATCAAGATATATATATATATATATACGAATCTTACTTTTGAAACAATATATATGAATGTTTCTGATAAATCTGTAAGTCCTATATCCTTTAGACACAATAGGTACAAGAGAAGAAGTATAATAATATAATTATATACTTTTTCTTTAATAATTATGTGCCTAACCATAAATATTTTGAATAAAAATTGTATGTTGCAATTCTTATAAATATGTCGAATAATCGCAATAGTAATATGTCAATGAATTTTATGGTTCATTTCCGAAGGAACTGTCACTGGGATATAAAGCATACCGATAGTATGTTCAACTCTTTCCAATTTTATTTACTATTTAGAACACCGATGGCAAAAAATTCAAGGAGAACTTCTCCCTTCCATCGTTCTACAAAGACGAAATAGTCGTCATCTCTGCTACGAGGTTAATTACCAAATACTGCATTCATTCGAAATATAAAGAGAACTGCCGCATTGAAAAATATCGGGTGTCAAGTGTGAAGTCGATATAGATACGCTAAGTACGATGCAAGTAACTTTTATATTTGCGTACCTTTAAAGCGTTCAGATCAATGTCGTCGAGCGAACAATTGACGCTTGGTGCCAAATTATGCGCCATCTTGATACGCCACTTGCGCTCGTCGCGTTATCTCTCCTGGTGAAGCTCGCCGAATCCGCCGACTATCTCGTTTTCTACTTCTCCCGTTGATCTCGTTCCGACTCTCTCAGTACGAACCGAACAAAAATTTAAGGGCAGAGAAAGAGGAAAGTATCTTTCCACAGTTACACTAACTCCGGACACTAAGGCGAAAAGTGGTGATCCTTGTTAAAGCAATCCAGCGATATTTTTACGAAAATTTAACCGAGAATAATTCGGAAAGAGAGGGAACACACGCGGGGCAATGGCACATGGCGTATGAGGACACGAACGATCAACGAAGAGTCAGTCTACCAATCAAATTGGAAAACGATGTGTACACCTCCATCACGTTTCTTCGGAATTGTTCATAAAATATAATTACGTCAGTTACGCATAATCGCGAACAACTTATTACTCGGCCACAGCGCCAAGCGCTGGATTATTGTATGGTCATAACGGAAGCGGCACAACCAAGCCGAGCCGAGCCCAAACACAACGGCGGCGGCCGTTCTACGTCCTGTCTCACTGCTTGCTGCACGCCTCTTTTCTCCCTCTGCGCTCTCTCATCTTGCTCTATCTTCTTCGTTCTTAGGCGTGCGCACACATACTTTTCTTTTCTCTCTTCTTTATGCAGACAAATATTTTCACCGTCTTTGTTTTTCTTGCGCTGCGAGATTGCACTCCGCTACTTCTTGACGTCACCGGCCGGGCTAGACCATGATGGCGACGAGTATCCCCCACTTCCGAATTTTCTTATACATGTGGCGTGGGAGGTGACCAAAAATCAAGTTTCTGCCACCTCGTTAGATTCCTCAATCATAGCCGGTAAATAAGATACAAATTAATACGCATTGCTACCAGCTTCCAGATGGACCCTTTCGCTTTGAAAATATATAAAACTAACACTAAAAACCTTTTTGATCGCGTTATTGTTTCTTAGTGCTGACCGGCATCGGCTACTGTAATTGATCATTATGTAGTTGGGAATTTATAGTGTTACGTAGAATTCGAGTCACCTTCTTTAATTGCAAATGATTAAAATAAAATTAAATCATTTCCCAACGTATAGGTATACTATAATGTATATATGTAGCGTTGAACCACCCGTTCGGCATTTTATTCTCTTTTTTTTAATAAAATAGAAAATAAAATATGAATAAAGGGGAGGGGCTTATTTTCATAAATAAATATATTTTATATAAACAATGTTATTGCTTTTAAATGTCCATTATGCAACACTTTTTACATACTTTCAGTTTCCCATTGGTTTTAACATGCATGTAATATGTATATGTATAAAAGGTGCTATATGTTGTATATTTATTTGAAAAAATATACAATTCCGTTGTAGGTAGTAACAATCAATAATAGTAGTAACCATAAAGAATATTATAACCAGTTCAGTCGTAATTACACCTAAATACAAATAAATGTTTGTTTTATGGAACAACTTATTATTCAACTCATAAGGAGATATATCCAGATTTAACTCGCAAGGGAATATCCCGAAGCCGGAAATTCAAAAAATTCTGAAATTTTGTGGATATGTGGGGAATTTCCTACTGATTACAACGCAATTTTTGTTTGCTGCCCAAATTCACTCGAAAGGGATGAAATTAACCCCTGAAAATTCGACTATTTTCCGATTTTATGTTATAACTTGCGAACTGTAAGAGTTAGAAAAAAAGTTTCAAGAGAAAAGTTACTTCTTTTAATTAGATCTATCATTTGGTAAACAAAAATTATTGTACAGTTCACGAGTTATAACACAAAATTGGAAAATAACCGGATTTTCAGGGGTCAATTCCACCCCCTTAGAGTGAATTTGGGCACTAAACAAAAATTGCGTTGTAATCACGAGGAAATCATCTACGTATTCACAAAGTTTCAGAATTTGTTGAATTTCCAGGTTCGGTATATTCCCTTGTCGGACTATTTAACGAGGCTTTGCACAGTGATATTGGGGCTTAAGATATTTATGCTATTGATATATGGTTTTAGGTGTTAAATAGCTTACAGTTTATGAGATACATAATGCTAAAGTTGTACCGTGCATTATCTTCAAAAGAGCGACCACAATTATCAGCGGATAGCATGATATACCTGATGAGATTGACTGCTATACAGAAGAATATTCTTTTTTCGGCGCAGATTCAAGTTTCGTTGAGGCCCTTTTCTTCGGCATATACATATTTTGTAGTGTTCGTAATTATATATAACTATCAGCGGATAATTATCAGCGGATAGCATGATATACCTGATGAGATTGACTGCTATACAGAAGAATATTCTTTTTCGGCGCAGATTCAAGTTTCGTTGAGGCCCTTTTCTTCGGCATATACATATTTTGTAGTGTTCGTAATTATATATAACATATATTTTCGTAGCTTATAACAGAATGTTTATACAAAGAAAATTAAGTCTATAGTGTCAGTGCAACTAATGGGATATTTATATGTCGGAGAAAAATATATTTGAAGGAGCTTCTGCTGTTATTCAATCATCTCACCAGCCAGACTATACTTTCGATTCATCTTATTGGTCACACTCGTGCGAATAATGAACGGTAAAGTATTCGTATTCGAACGGTAAACTGTCCGTCCCCAAAACCATGTATCAGAAACAACCAAGTGTCAAGCCCTATTACTGTGTAAAGTAGAGCTGTTCGAGTACTCGAAAAAAGCGAGCCGAGCCTGACTCGACTCGTAAAAACCGAGCGGCTCCAAAGAATCGAGTACTCGAATTTTTTCGAGCGGCTCGAAGAGAACCGACTAGTCGATTTTTCTTTTTTTTCTCTCTTCGAGTAATCGGCTCGGCTCGGTCCGAATTTCAAGCTACTCGAATATTCGAGTACCCGAACAGCCCTAGTGTAAAGTCTCATTTCTTTAACTTTTTAGTCAGTTACATTTGGGGGCCACTTCTTGTTAGTATTTACTATACTTACACTATAAAATACAGCTATGTAATATTTCCCAAAGGGAGTGTTAGGGGAAATTCGAGACAATCGTTTCATATTGCAGTATTAACAGTTACTGCTATAAAAAACAGGGACTGTGTTGTTAGCTGATGTTACAATTTTCCTGTACATAACTACTTAACACAAAGCAGCTAATTTTCGTACTGTGTTTAAATCCCGAAGAAGCATTTGAACCGTTTGTTTAGTTCGAGGTTGGACATCTGGACTAGGTACAGCTTCAGGATCCATCGCTTCTAAAGCTGAAAACATATGTTAAACATAAAGTATTACATTACGATACAATTGTACATATTACGTGTTACGCTACATATTCGAAATATTAATACATACCACAAACTTGTGCCTCGATAGATGTTAATCTTGCATCTATATGGTTTTGAAAATGTTCAATGTGTTCTAATAACCGCATTCGACATTCTCCTGGATCGATTGGTGCTTCTGGTTGTGGTATAAAAGGCTGTACCGGTGTTGATATTCCATGCTCATTTAACTCGTCATGCATTGGATTTGCTGATACGCTCGTGGCAGACATATCATTTCCAAGCACAGCCGTTTCATTCGACATTGTATCTATACAGAAAGAGGATAAAACTATGTTTCTTATACTCATAACAAAAACAACATTTTTTTCCTTCTTTACCTGTGTCTGTTTTCACGCTCGAAGTTATCAAATTCTTATATTTTTCTTCCGTGGCACTATTTTTTGTAAGAGCATCGAGAAGAATATGACTTTTATTTTGATTTATTGCATCTTCTTTCTTACAAATAATTTTCGTATCCTCCGCAGTTGTGTTGCCTTCTTCCAAAATTTTCATTAACTCTGAATCGGAAGCTATCGATTTTTCGTCATGATCGTCTCTTAAAGTGAATTTCGTTTCCATCTTTAATTCAAGTCGGCGAGATGCATCACCTACAGTGTTTGCAGCGTCTTTCACTGTGTTTGTAATTTCTACAACTGGTACCGGCGTTATGTCTGGCTTTTGTATTTCCATCTTCTCCCAATTTTTCGCCCAAAGATATAACTTTGGATGATCTTTTTTTCTGTAATGCAATGTTTATGTTTAATAATGCTTTCGCGTTCACCAATTTCTTTACTAAGTTGTTTTAAAACTTACTGAGCTACGTTAATCTTTACTCTTAAGCTGTGCAGGACATGTTGTATTTGTAACAGAGCAGCCACTAAATCATAAGAACGCTTCAGCATAGCTGTTCTCCGATTAACTATATACTGATTTTTTATTCGATTGGGCAACGTTGGTAATTTGCCTTCTTTGATCCAATCTTGATCATTGTAATATTTTTTAGATTGTCGCTGTCGATATGGATTTTGACAAATGAAGCAAACATATTTCTCGGGTACATCTTTTTCTCTTTCGATTGCATTACAATGACCGTGCTGCCAACACAAACAAAGGTCACACTGTATCATTAAGCCATCTTCTTCCATGAATCCACAAGTACAATTTATTATTTCTTCTCTGCGTAGTTGTTCCACCTTTATCATTTCACCATTAATCATCATCATAACTCCTTCATTTTCTATAAATAAAATTATTAACTATCAAAGGAAATAATTCATTTTTACTTTACTTATTTAAGTATGGACATAAATATTCTTTTAATTAAAAATATTTTAAGACGAATATTATTGAAATACTAAAAACAGAAGAACTGAGAAACTAAGTTCAGAATACAAAAAAAAAAACACTTTATCAAAACTCAATATAAATTAACGTTTAATAAAGCAAAATAAAAAGAGGAAAAAAAGATAGCATGTACCTTCCCCATCATTATTAGTACCTCTTTTAGTAATATCCCCTTTCAAGGAATCACCTTTTTCAAGGCGAGAATCGTTTAGTTGACCTAAAGAATAATCAAATAATAAAGCAGCAGCATGTCACTTATTTTATACTGAAGGGAAATGAATGATTTATGATCGCACAAAATTAAAGGCTAACGAATACATTGTAAAATCGCGCATTCGAATTGATGTAACTTCGTGTAAGAAAGACTTACTACTTTGACTATTTTCATCGCTTCTTGAATCTGATTTTCTACGGCTATATCTATACATCAGAGCAATAGGTCCTTCAGCATCCACAGCACTATCATCTATATCACCATATTCATCTGCAAGTTCTTGCGTACCTATTACAAGCGGACATTTTATACTTTTAATTTACTAAAATAACTCAGAAATATGGAATATATTATTACCGTGTCGCCGTTTACCCCTACTTGGTATATCAGAACTGTATTCTGATAATTGTCGCTTCCGTTGACCTTTCATTTTGTCAATATGAATGCCTTCATCCAACGATTTTGATCTATCAATCCTTTGTACTTCCGACGAAGTTGGTCTTACCGGAAGAAGGGTTTTAATACCACTTTGTGTTTTCTCCTCTCTAATTTTTATATCAAATAATGTTCCAGGCGACATTGCACATGCTTCTTCCCGTTTTTTCTCAGTTTCATTCTCATCGATATCTACACTATGACTAGAAATTGGAGACATTCTTTCTACTTTAATATCCTCTGTTTGCATGTCATTGCACTTCTCCATTTGATCCATTTCATCTTCCACTTCTGAGACTGTTGGCAATATTATCGTGGGTGATGTAGGTTGGATAGAACTTGTCGCTAATGGTGATGCGGCATATAACGGCTTATCTTGAACAGACTTTTTCTTGCCGAATTTGTTATATTTTTCTAACAGATTATTCGACTTTCTCGGAATAATGTCCTCAACGGATTCTCCAATCGTTCTTGCATAAGCTAAGTCTGCAACATTGGGCGTGGATCCCAAAAACTTGGAATATTCCGGATGATAATGTTTTATATGCATTTGTAAAAGATTTTCCTTCCTAAACGTTTTATTACATCCTTGTTTCGGACACTTATAAGCACTGTCCTCCATTTCTACACGGAGTCCACCAATGAAAACAGCTGTTTACAAATAAGAAAACAGAATGGGTTTGTTAGTAACAACCACTAATGATCTATGGAATGAAAATTTTTTCCATTGTTTTCAAAAATATAATTAATTTGAATTAGGATATCTCTGAAATTGTTTCTTAACACTTACAATAAATCATTTCTAATGTAGGTAGGTGAGCATGAAAAAGTAAAAAAAACCTAATGAGGTAACGTTAACATTGTAAATGATTTTAAAAAGGGAGAAGGAAAAGAATAGGAATAAAAATCTTACCACCATCTGTCACAGATGTTGGTGTAGACACCACTGTTGTAACCGGTGCACTTGTTGGTGTAAGTAATAAATTATCTGCTACGGATGTTGTCTTCGTTTTAGGCAATAGAGTCTTAATTTTTTTTGGCGCATCCACAACATCTTGTTTCACTTTTTGTCCATGGCTCTTCTTCTTTCGATGAATACAAAAATCAAATTTCTCAGGATCAAAGTCAAATTGTCCTTGAGTCTCCATAAATGATCTAATATCATTCCTTGATCTGAACTTCTTTCCGCTTGATTTATGAAGAAACAAAACATCCCATTTGCCAGCAGAGGTGCCAGCTTTTCTTTGAGTAAAATGTTTCTGCCATCCTGGGGGTAATCTTTTATCTGCCACTATTATGGATCGACGTGGCCCTATAAATATTATACATTGTATATGCAGAGTGAGGTCTTTCAGGCCAACGCTCTTCTCTGTTTGGAGATCAAATAAAAATGTTCAATCTGAACATAGCGTGGTATCACTGTCTTAAATTTAAATGGAAGCATCGGAGGGACATTTCGTAGTCAACTTTTCTTTCAATGCAATGATATATTTTATATTTACCCTCTAATAAAAACTTTTGAGACGAGTATAATAATACATAGTGCTAGATCATCGCTTAAGGAAAAATCCATTTTCCATATTATGAATGAAATGATACATAACAAAAATTTCACCACAATTGCTAGAAGATGCTGCGGATATTTGGCAAGCACGGTTTCAGCCAGTTTAATCAAAAAGTTTAAAAATTATTGAAATGTTTAAAAACAAGTAACCCTAACATTCGCCAGATTTGACACTTAGATTTTTCTTTGCGAAGAAAAATTAAATAAAATAATGCATGTATAGCTAGACACAGACAATAAAAAGGGGGCGTGAAAGAGCTTGTGCTACATAGATTTAGATAGAAGATATAAAGAAGTTCATATCTTCATTGGACAAAGATATTTTCTCCCTCGTAACTGACACTGAACTGTCAGTCTATTCGCCTCAAAAGCTTCTATCAGTTGATGATCTCGAAGTGTTTTTTAATCTTAAAGACACTCCACTTCAAATTAAAAGATAACAGCACATCATGCCTTTCTCGAATACAAACAACATCTGTTTTAAACGTTCTTTTATTTACAAAAATAAAGGCTTTATTCAGTTGACTTGCTTTACTTAAAGGAACTGAGGAACTTCTCTTACCCTTTACGTATATAAATGCATATGTGCATGTATGCATGTATGATATGTGTATAAATGAAATACATACACATATACATATACATATACATGTGTAATATAAAGAGTGACCCAAGAAATAGCCTCTTTTTGGTGCCACGATTTTGGAACTGAATTTCATGCGAAACGATACCTTGTGATGAGACATCAATCACACGAAATTTTCAAGTTGAGGTGACAATTAGTTTCTGAGATATGGGAGGTGAAAGAAGTGAAAATTCGTTAACGCATCAACCCATCCGCTTCGATGTACGAACCTCTATGTCAGTCCGATTATTTAAATAATTATTTCTAGGGATTTTGCTGACTGCTAACAACGAATTTCAACATAGATTTTCAAAATTCACAAACACAAAATAAAAATCAAGAAATATAAATGTTTGTGTAGTGGGTGCTTCTTTTAATATATCAAAATTCACAATGGCCGATTCAATATGATGGACAATATATTAAAAAAGCACCCACTACACGAACATTTATATTTTTTATTTTGATATATTTTTTTGTGAATTTTGAAAATCTAAGTTCAAATTCGTTGCAAACAGTCAGCAAAACTCACAATGGCCGATTGAATATAGTGGACGATATATTAAAAAAAGCACCCAGTACACGGACATTTATATTTTTTTATTTTGATTTTTTGTCCGTGAATTTTGGAAATCTGAGTTGAAATTCGTTGTTAGCAGTCAGCAAAACCTCCAGAAATAATTGTTTAAATTATCGAACTGACATAGAAGTACGTACATCGAAGCGCATGGGTTGACACGTTAACAAATTTTCACTTCTTTGACCTCCCATACCTCAGAAACTAATTGTCACCTCAACTTGAAAATTTGTTGTAATTGATATCTCATCGTAAGGTATCATTTGGCACAAAATTCAGTTCCAAAATCGTGCGACCAAAAAGAGGCTAAAAAAGGCCTCATTTTTGGGTCACTCTTGACAAATGTATACAAAATAAACAAATTTCCTATAACATACCATCATTTCCATCCACTATATACGATTCAGTTCCTTGAGGTTCTCCATCTACCCACTCAGGTCCCACATCTTCTTCCTGATCTATATCATTTTTCGATATTTCTTTCTTGGTTTTCTTGGTACAAAATTTCATTTTCGACACGTTAGTATCAAACCCTCGTAACAAATCTGTGCCCGGGTCGTAGCACGGTCCAAATAAAGTACCATCCAAATCAATTTTATTTTCTGAAAAACATTCCCCGTTCTCATTAACTACAGGCCCTTCTTTTTTTGTCAGTTTATCAGGTTCATTTTTTGACCGTTTTCTAGAGTGCGTATGAAACAACTCCATTACTGTATGCTTTCGTTTCTTATCCCTTCTTTCTTGTTTACTTCCTATATACTCTTCAGTTTGGGTAGATTGCTGTTCAAATAAATACACAACATTCAGATCATCGTCCCTAACAACATTTCTACATTTTTACATCACTTAATAATTTAATGCTTGAACATGGAAATCATAAAAATATTTACTTTTATTATTATTCTCAATTGGCTCAACTTTCACAATAATAAAAGAATCAAAAAGATATGCAAGACAGAAATTATAAGAAGATACGAATAAATACAAAGATTGCGACTCTTTACAATGACTTCGTAGGATACGTAATTAATAAATATTAAAAATTTTTGCATATATATTTTTCTAATCAAGTTTAAGAGATTCCTGTAAGATTAGAAAAAAATTATCATTTCGAATCGATATTTTGTTCAGTATTGAAACCAATAAAATAAGTAAAAAAGGATTGTAGTTTGCTTCCTCGAGGCATTATTAATGCTATAAATAATGGGAAATAACTAAACGTAATGTGTTGAACCTCATAAATGATTCTGCAACATAACCTCACAAACAAAATTTATACCTTCGCGGACGTTGTAGCGATTTTTGTCATCTTCGACGATTTAACAGTCTTTGCGTATCCATCGTCAAAAAGTACGTCATATCTATCTGTAAAAATAATTAATCTTATATTAAAAAGGCACTAGTTCTTAGACTAAAAGCTATCCTGCCACAAGTAAGAAACGTCAAACTGATAATATGGAGAACAAGCCTATTTCTCTCATACGCGCGTAGTTCAGGTTAGGTCACTTACCATTTCCCAACACCGCCTTCACTTTGGCCGGATATTTCCTCCCGTCGGCCCACGTAGCGAGTATCCTTTCCCCTACGGAAAAGTCTTTCATTTTCGTTTCCCTGAAGGTATTAAATTCATTCATTACCATACATGAAAAAAGATTGTCGGCCATTATGATAAATATCAAATGAAAACGTGAAAGAAACAATTTTACTCTGTAAGCAATAATCTTGTTTCGTGAAATTTAATTATTTCCGAGAAATGTTGTACCTATGCAAAATTTATAGTGACTGTCTTTTACTATACACATATATATGTTTCTGTGAAAATCGTAATGTTAATATTAACTGTACATATTACATATAACACCAATACCGTGTTAAGCTCTTTGTTTTATAGTAATTTTCCGATAATGTGAAACATAATATATAAATTTGTTTTCTAGAAAATTTTGTTTAAATGTAATGTAATAATTCGTGCAAGTATCGTTTAAATATTTTGACTGCACTGCAATAGGTACATGTAATTTCCGCATAACATTAGAGTTAATAAGTAAACACTATTATATTGCCCTCAAAGTTAAGGAGACAGTTACTCTTCTGCTTGCTACTTGTATTTTATACAATCTTTAAATCTATAAACAATGTATCCTACACGATTGAACGCGAAGAAGACACGATTCATTGTTTTTTTACTGTAGTTTCAAGCGATAAAATTAAATTAGTAATAGTTAACCGTTAATAAATATTACAGGCTACAAATTTTTCACCTATCCGATAATTATGCAATATCCACTTACGGAGATGGTAGGTCCCATGTTTGTTCGCTTTAAAGGAAAACAGAGAATTACGTTACACAAAATATATATCAGCTTAGAATGTAAATGAAGCTACGAATCGTTAGTATTGGAATTTTTTATTAATTTCTTTCTCTGTGTTAACTTAGATCCAAATCTTATATGGATTTTCACAAATGAATGATTGACGAATCCTAAATACTTTACTCACGTTGACTGTGTTTGTAATACACGTAATCTAGAGCTATCCATGGGTATCCATTCGTCGAATCTTGAGCTCCACTTGTCGAAGTGTATCAACACTTCTCTTTCCTCCCAATCAGTTTCAACTACCTTAGCGGAGTACCTACAACATAATAACAACAAACATTTACTTATATACTTCTTCTAACATTTGTCATAATAAAAAATCCGTGCCAATTACTGTCTTTTACCATTTCTCATTGAAATCTTTCGCTTCTAATTTTGCTCCGGGAAAGAATTTTAGTCCATCTCGATTTAAAATTCTTGTTTTTAAATCGTCTGGTTTATCAAACGCTTTCTCATCTTCCAGTTTAATATGCTTTAGTTCTTCTTTGATAACTAACTCTTTCTGTATATTTTTCATCGCCACATCTGACTCTACGATTCCTAATTGTGCCGCCATTGTATTTACTTCGATCTCTGAGTTTTCAGTTATTTCTTGTTTCGTTAGAGGAGCAGTAGCTTCTACTTTCGGAGTCACAGCTTTATGACTGTTGTCGAATAATTCGGTTGTGTCTGGGGGGTTAACAGGGTCAGCTGATCCTGGTCGAAAGGAGCATGTTTCTCCGCAACTATCGGATTTTGGTGTTCTCGCTTCGGATAATAACGGTGAAATAGATTGCTCCAGGTTTAAAATCTCGGAATTAATAAGATCCAAATCCTCTTGTGCGTAAGAAGTGGATGATTTCACTGACATAATCACAGGATCTATAAAAGAGAAAAGTGTCTATGTAAATCTGAATTTAAAGATTAGGATATGAAATGAATACATGAAAAACGTATTTGTATAATACCTTTCACTATTTACATAAATAAAATACATATTAAAATTACTATTTTCCGCAACATTTTTTCATGAACACCTACAGTGTCATTAAATAATATATAAGTAACGACATATAATTAAATCATTTTTATACTAAAACTAAAAAAATAACATGGATGATAAGTAACGCAGTTTGTTCTATGTTTAAGGAAAAGGAAAGGATTTACAGATAGACTGGATTATGCGTTAATTCATAATAATATATTAAAATCATGTAAAATCAGAGGCAGTTATTACACTGCTCCATATCATTAACACGATGCATGAAATTTAAGTGTATAGTTGCAAGCCTCTATTATAAGAGTAAAAAGGGTTTCAATTAAAAAGATTAGGAAAATTGAATGAAATAAGAGAATTTTTTACTTCTAATTAACAATGTATAAATTCTATGAATCGAAGGGTGAAAATGTTTTCTACCATAATTGTGTATTTGTTCATTGGTAATTTCGAAGATACCGCGAATACACGAGGACACGATGCATAGATCGAAATAAAAAATGTCAATAAGAAAGGAAGGACAGACGCGAAATAAGTAAAAAGTGGTCTGTAGGCGACGTACAAGTGTATTTAAATGATGGTTTTGGACTTAACAGTGTTAACACCTGTTTCGGAGAAATAAAGAAACTTAAACTTGTAATTTGTATCATACTGTACATGCCTGGATGAGTATCATAGTCTGCAAAGACCGATGGAACACTGCCTTTACGTAGAAGTAACTTGTGCCCCTTGGCGGCTTCGTAATCTGCTCGTTTAAAATGTCTGTGGCAGACAACCTGACCCGGTGAAGGCTTAAAGTTCGCTTCAAATCCGCCGCTGGTTAACCACTTGTTCCTTAGGCCAATATCCTTCGGAAACTTATGAAGCGGTAACCCTTTAGCGCGAGCTTCTTGCACATCAACCTCGCAGCTACGCACGCAACATTTGCGCGCCATTCCCATCGCCCCCACAGGCGGTATTCCTTTACCACGCGACCGCGCTGTACGCCGCCGCTTCATTTACACCGGTACTACATAGTACATAGCAACGTATCGCAAGATAATATTTGTCGAGCTATCCGTCGTAAGAATAAGATGTGGCCATAAGACGAATAATCGTGCACTCGATCCTCTTGACACGCAACCGTCTCACTTGGAAGAAACTCGAATACTTTGTCGATCTATAACGTCCACAAACCACCAGAATCACTGGCACAATTACACACACTGCACTAATCAATTCACAGTTTTCGAGTAACGTCGACTCCTACCTACCTCGATGTCACTGCGAGAAATCGAGTATATGCGTATAAGTTATTCATTAAATTTCTCGCACGTAGCGCCCTCTTCCGATTTTCATGAAAACGGAACATACCATTTTCAATGAGAAACCATGCGAGACAATATTTTCTTTAAAAATTACAAACATATATACTTACATACAAGTTAATATTCCTCAAAATATGATACCTTTTATACCGCATTACCTTATTACTTGCAAAAATATTCGACGATTCAACGTCAATTATAAAAGTTGTTTGGAAAAATTATTTCTTATGTACCCGATATTTTTACTATACATATACTCTAGTCCATACATACATTATAGACACACATGAATACTACATATATTTTAAAGATCACACATTATTCCGTATTATTGCATAAAGTACGCGATATTCGGAAGATAAATATATGAAAGAAATTTGATATGTTGTGCAACAATTTAATAAATTTATATTGAAAAAAATATTTTCATACGAATGTTATAGACTGACCAATGGGATACGTTATAGCTATTACGCATGTTTCTTCGCCATACTACAAATGCTGCCTTAGGTTATATCACGTGATTTCCGTTAAGCTCGCTCTTTTCTGCTTCTCGTTCGGTTCAGTAAAGTTGGGTGCTTGTTCTCTCTTGTGGAGCTAAGGCTGTATCAGCGACTTGCGCCGTTATTTATATTCATCCAGGTTTAGTAGGAAGTATACAAATAAGAAACATGACTAACAAGGCTGAACTCGCTTGCGTTTATTCCGCATTGATCCTGGTCGACGACGATGTTGCTGTAACCGTAAGTGTTTGGAGCGTGCGAGATCTGGCGTGGCTATTTCTTATAAAAGAATTTATCAATATCTCTTGTTATTGTTAATAGATTAAAGCCAAATATGTAGAAGTTTACGTTAGAAGATAACGCAGTTAATGTTTTCTACATTTATCTGTTTAGGGCGAGAAAATTCAAACAATTTTGAAAGCGGCTAATGTCGATGTGGAATCTTACTGGCCCGGACTTTTTGCGAAAGCACTTGAAGGCGTTAACGTGAAAGAACTTATAACGAACATTGGCTCGGGTGTTGGAGCTGCACCAGCAGCGGGTGGTAAATACTCGTTTACATTATATTGCATATACACGTGTTATATTTTAGACCCCAGAATGATATAGAACATCAAAATATTCAACACGTTTAAAACCAAGATTATACAATTTAATAATTTCAATTCTATAATGATTCAGTTCCCTTGGATAAAACACAAAGAAATTGCTTAAGTTACGTTAGTTATAATTATGAGACTGTGGTGAAAACATGTAGTCAAAGAACTGGATAGCTTATGTGGTTAACACGTTGATTTCTGAATGAAATTTATCGACTATCCCTTGGTGCCATAAGTTATTACTGGCAAAGTGCAAAGACTATGCTAGCAAGAGAAACATCAGACATGGCTCGCATCGATTTCGACGAAACTTGGTAGGGTGATAACCTGTATCTACAGGAAAGCGTCAAAGAGTTTAAATTTCAAATGCATTCGACTACGCTAAAGCTGCTCTTGAATGAACCACTCTACTACTCAGATATACCAGACTATGCGAATCTTACAAACTTTACATCTAATTTTCTCATAATTGGCCGGATATCCGTGGCGGAAATTACAATCACGCTGTGTTGTTGATATAGGCGTATCACCCCACCAAGTTTCGTTGAAATCGGTGCGAGCCATGTCTGGTGATTCCCAGTCACATAGCTTGGTGTGGTGCTATAGGAAAATTCAATGTTAACTCGCATAACTTGATGCGACAATGAATGTGTTAAAATAATCATTTGGCAGATAATTATTAAAATTCAAATTCTAGTTTCACAATCTAACAAGATGATTCTTTTTCTCATAGAATTGTATAACTTAAAGTACAATTAAATTGTAACTACATTTTCTTAGTTTTAGTGGCACGTGGAGTGCAAGCAATTCTCGGACAGCAGTCGCAGTCGTGCAGTGAAAGGGTCAATCAAAGTGAAGCGAGTACATTAGCCTATGGTTATACGCAGTCTCCTAACTTTGATTGACTCGTCTAAACTGTGAGTGTGGCTGATGTCCAAAAATTGCTTGCAGTTCCTGTACAAGTGGCTATATATCTTACTATCTTACTTCTTACTATTATAATATATTCTCCCGGTCATTTTAGAAGGAACCCATTTCGCGCATGTAGAATGAGCTCATTGGCTCCGATGGAGAGTTTGTTTGGGGTATAACCAATAGTAGCTTGTTTTGGCACCAATGAGCGCCAACATGCGCAGAACAGATCTGAACTTGTCTGTCAGTGGGTTCCTTCTAAAATGATCCCGCGAATAGCTACAGCGTTTGTATGTACACAAAAATTTCAGAAAGTACTGAACCAATCATTACGAAATTTTAACTACAGCATCCTTGAACAACAAGAACGGATATAGGCTATGTAGTATGTCTCAGAAACGCGTTATTAACATGTAATTTATATGCAGAAATTTCATGTGTATAGCTGCTTTGCAGACCACGTGACCCGTGTATACGACAGTCTATTTCGCACACGCATGCGCATATTCGGTCGGCGCGATATCTCGCCCGTAGCAGCACCGCGATGTCACCACCAGGTGGCGAAGTTTCTCGCGCGCTTTCTCGCGAGAGAACTGGAGTACCGCGGATATATATTTCAGAATGATCGTCGGGGTATAAATTGCTTTTGTAGATTTATCCGTACCCTTTTTGGGTGTTACTATGTCCTGCGTGTGATCAAATTTGTCAAAATCATCCGCCCGAGCTGCGACATATGCAACACTAATGTCAGAAAATCATCTTATCGAGAATGTTATTTTTTCCGAAATATTATGAGGAAATTAAGCTTTTTTTTTCAAACTACTTAATTTCGTTAAAAGATATTAATTTTTATAAACATGAATCAGTCACGCTAATAACTCGGGCGAAACCGACATGGGGCACGCTAGTTATAAATATTTTTTTTGATTAGTGGTAATGGTGACCTTTGATCCACATAAAGATGAACATATTAACAAACATTTTCAAATGGTTATATTTGTTTAATAAGTTCAGAATCATTTTTTACAATTTCATTCTATTTCTTTTGCAACTGTTAGAAAAATAACACTTCCTTTTATTTGTTCATATGAGAAAGTGTGCAATAAGTAATCTAAGAAAACTTTCTTACACAGAATACAATACGCTGTTTCAATATATACAATTCAATAATAATACACAATTCAATACACAGAAGTCCAATAGTATATTTATTTAAGTAACTACTCGCGTCACTATCTCTTTATAACGGAAATGCTTTTAAGTTGAATACTGCCATAGAAAAAGGATGAACAGTCCTCTACATCCACCGGCTAAGTAATATTAATTGCTAGATCGGTCAGTGAAAGAGGAAAAAGAAAAGATTATAGAAAGTTTCATTGGTTATGTTTGTATATATGACCAAAATTCTTTTAGACAACAATGAATTACATATAATTAAATATATTCTATCATACGCATATATGGAATATATATATATACATGTGTATATTCTTATATTCTTTATTGTTCTTTACTTTAAAGCACCAACCGCTGCCGCACCTACTAGTGCAGAAGCTGCACCTGCTAAGGAAGAAAAGAAAAAGGAAGAATCCGAGGAAGAATCGGATGACGACATGGGCTTCGGTAAATATATCTGTGACTTCATGAACATAATACAGATTGTACTGAAGAGAAATATCTCACAGTCAATGATTATTAAATGTATTAGCTACTGAAAACATACAAGATGATATTCTAGAATGAGACTAATATTGTAATTATATTGTATTGTAAAAAAAGGGGGGATTTCATTTTAATTACATTCTTTTCTACAGGTTTGTTCGATTAAACTCGAGGACTGCAACCTGTTGGTCAACATTCTTTTTGTACAGTTATATTGTACAATGAATAAAATATTTTTTAACTGACCTCTTGGCTATATATTTTTAACCTTTTTAACTGAAAATAAAGTAACTATATATTAATAGAAGATATATGCAATTGCAAATTTTTTCATAAAGTGTTTATTTAAGAATTTAAAATTCGTAGTATTTCATAATATGCTAAGAAAATGAATGCGCATAATCCTCGATGAACACAGGACTTTGATTCTACAAAAGTATCATGTAAATGAAAATCTTGTAAATTCAAACTAACATGGATTTGTTACAGCCAAAGCGTTATTTTAGCGAATGTATGTTACGGTAAAAGTACAAAATCGGTAGGTATACACATTTTCCGGTATATGTACACATTCACCAGTGTGATAGGTTAATGTGAATACAATTTCTAAGAAGACCTAATCTCTACATTTACCGGTCAATGTGTTACGGTAAAAGTACGTAATTAGGTAAACAGATGTACACTTTTACCGGAAAATGTATACTTATGT
Source organism: Andrena hattorfiana (assembly GCA_944738655.2). Classification (NCBI taxonomy): domain Eukaryota; kingdom Metazoa; phylum Arthropoda; class Insecta; order Hymenoptera; family Andrenidae; genus Andrena; species Andrena hattorfiana. Next base: position 27,549,713 of record OX122889.2, read on the forward strand.
ACACTGCCGAACAAAATAGGTGACGACCCCACTCCTGCCTCCCGAGACATGCTACGGAACTTCTACGGAAAAGGGCACTCATTCTCATCGATGACACGAGGTTTTGGCCGTTCTGTTATATAGTAATCGACTCGCTTCGATTTTTCACATCTGTTGTAACAAAGTTTCTTTGACGTTTACACTGATAATAATGCTAATGCAAAAATGGCACTAATGCGAATAGAATACCATGGACAAGATTAATAAATTACAAATAAATAGCGTTGCTGAATGCCTTTTCTTTATTTTTCAATCTTTCTAACTTAATTGTAATAAAACAAAATTTGAAAACTATTTATTTGGTACTTTTTTAAAAGCCCTTTTAAGTGGTTTAAGTCGCATATTGGGACAACTTTTTGTTTCCAAATTATAAGTAAAAGTCCCATCGATAATCTTTGGGCTAGCATTTTTCAAGATTCGAGTGGATCGGAAATCTGTAGTCAAATACATGTCTTTTTAATACCACAAATAGCCTTGAGAACATGATTTTATCGACTCGGTAATTGCGGAAGTGTAAAAAATAAATTGCGTTTATCTGAAAAATTATGGTGATCTTTTATTCTGTTGCACGAAATCTGCTTCATATTCATACTAGATGAGAAGCGATAATGTTGCCGATGTGCGAAACAGTGGTTTGGTTAGCAGAATTAGCGATTCGCATCAACTCCTCGCGAGCTGTACATTATACATTCGGAAACGCTCGGTTATAGCCTAAAGGCACGGTTAAACATATACAATGCACGCTACAGAACACCATTACAAGGGTCGATTTTTATGGTTCGGCGCGCAACGTAGGAAATTTTGAGTGTTCGGCGCGCAATGCGCGCTGTTGCACATGTTTAACTCTACCTTAAGGCTGAAAGGATGCAGAGAACTTTTATGTAGAAAGTTGTGTGTCAAGCGAGTGACCACAATAATTAATCGTTTATTTGAGTCGAGTTCGAAGGAGAAAGGTTCGCTCGCTAATGTTATTTGCGATAGGCATAGCAGAGGGCGAGTGTAGGAGTGAATAAAACTACTGACGATTTGTGCAGTCTGCAAATGTCTTGTGTAATTAATCACAGGCAAAGAGTCTGGTTCACTCAATAAATTCCTCGCAGCTTCTACGATCCGTGACATCCGGTTTACTTAATCTTGCCCGCTCCTACTTTGTACGTGCCCTTGCCGCTGGAATCGATGTTGGCTGCACTGCTGCTGTAGACTCCCTTGGCATCGCTCACGGTACCGCTCTTGTCGACACCCTCGTCGATATCACCCATACGGTTGAACAAACTAATTCAATGGTAATAGTGGAATTAATTGGTTAACAGTTAATCGAGTTGTTTCGAGTCCGTGGCAGGCATAAAGAATTAGTCGGTATGCCATTTAAGCGCAAATGATTAATACTTACTCTACTCCATGGCCGCCGTTGCCACCGTAACCGCCCAAGCCTCCGAATCCTCCAGCGCCGGCGTTTGCGTTCGCGTTGGCACTCCCGGAGGGACCTGCTTGAGCGTTTGCGCTCGCAAGAGCGTTTGCATTTCCATTTGCATTTGCACTCGCACTGGCATAAGCGTTCGCGGTGGCACTCGATCCACCGTATCCACCCTTGCCGCCGTACCCACCGGCTCCACCTTGGTAGCCTCCGCTTCCAGCTCCACCTGCCCCACCTCCGAAGCCTCCGCTTCCAGTTCCACCCGCTCCACCTCCATAACCACTACTTCCAGCTCCACCGCTGCCGTAGCCTCCACCTCTACCGCCTCCTGCGCCACCTCCGTAACCACCGGAGCCACCACTTCCGCAGCCTCCAGAACCACAGCCACCACCTAGGCTACCGCCACCTCCGTGGCCACCTGCACCTCCATTTCCACAGCCTGCGGGGCCGCAACCACCACCGAATCCTCCAGCGCCACCTTCAGCACCGGCGCCTCCGTGTCCTCCAGCGCCAGACCCTCCGAATCCTCCAGATCCACCGCCTCTGCCGCCACCTCCACCATAACCACCTCCATCACCGGCTCCTCCGTGCCCTCCAGCTTCACCTCCAGCACCAGGTCCTCCGAATCCTCCAGATCCACCGTCACAACCTCCGGGGCCGCATCCACCACTACCACCGCCTCTGCCGCCACCTCCACCGTGACCACCTCCGGTACCACCACTTCCGCAGCCTCCAGGGCCGCAGCCACCACCACCACCGGGTGATCCTCCGCAATTTCCGGAGCTGCAACCACCTCCTTTGGAACCACCGGCGCCATAACCGCCACCGAATCCGCCCCCGGCACCGCCACCGCTTCCATATCCTCCGCCACTGCCGAAACCTCCTCCACCGCCTGCTCCGCCGCCACTACCTCCCCCGAATCCTCCACCGTATCCACCGCCTAGTCCTCCGTCCGCCAACGATTTCAAGAGCCTCTCGGCTCCGTTAAACGCGATTGCGTTGCGTTTCGCCCTCGTCTCTGCATCTGAATCAACGTTTACATATCAATTGTGAATGACGGGCTGTGAATGAATTGCTAAAATGTAATTTTAGCAATCACTTAGCAGGTAAAACACGCGACGCGTGGTGGAACAACTTTAATCATATCAGTCTACCAGGTCTACCGAGTCGCATCGTGATGTAATTAGAAACTGATGTTCGTTAAAAGTAATCACTGTTATTAGCAGACCAAGATTGAATTAGAATTTCTCAGATAATCGGATAAACGGAGGATCGCGATGTATCGTATTGGCAAAGGTACGATTCATCTTGCTACTTAGGTATATGTATCTTTAGCCGGGAAACATAGGCGTCCGAGGGGGGGGGGGGGGTAAAGGGGCAGTTGCTCCCTGGCTTTTGAGAAAAACCGCCTATTTTTAAAAATTAATCTTCATAAAATTTATACTAAAAAAAGTGAATATTTTTAAATTTTAGTTTTAAATTTTTAATTAAATCGGCACTACAAAATGGGTTCAAAAGAGCAAGAGGGATGCGCCACTCGCACCGCGTGTTTCATGATCCGATTCGTCGATGTCATTGCCAGAGGTTGTTTTTCACCACTGGAAAAAGTCTACGGACACCCTTGCCGGGAAAGGGGTGCACAGACTTCATTTCTTCACAATGAGAAAGACGCGATCGACGTTACGAAAGATTCTAGTGTATGTACGGAAAGCGCGAAGAAAGAGACGTGAAAAAGAATACCTTGTGCGTGGACGCAGACAAGAGCCAGCAGTGCGAATAGCACCTTCACCCGATACCGCCACATGATGTAGGATCGATTCTTCTATTCCGCTTGTTCGCCAGCCGCTCATCTTTATATCGTACCTCCCACTCTGATTTCCCGCGATTCTTCCTCAAACTACCGTCGCTTCTTCGAATGCGGATCGAAGCGCAAAACGGCAGGCAGGGCAAAAAAACACGTCCGTTGGCCAAGGCTGAGGTAACTACTGATCGTCATCCGCTAATCCCGGTCTCTGCTTGCTTCGCAAGCCTCCTCCGACAAGCGAACGCGAGCGCGATCGCCTCCAACAACGTAGACGTCGTTGAACTTCCAGATCCACGCCTACATCGACATTGTCATATGTGAAATGGCTGGAAATTGGCACGGTGAAAAGTTCGCAATTAGCAGAGGAAACCGAGCATCCCACGCACTTGCGTCGCGGAGTTTCTGCCGACTCGAAATCCTTGAAGCTATGTACATACGTAACGTCAGACGAGTATCCTTCTATTTTCTCGCGTCTCCTTCATTTAAGCATTTTCATTAGCATAATCAAGAGAGACGGTAGTGTCTCGCGCCAAGTTCACGCGCAGCGCCACGCAGCGCGAGACACACTGTGCCTCTATTACGCGAGACCACTTTTTCAAGAGCACTTCAATTATCGAATCTCAATAATGACTGATCCGATTAATTGTTTAATGATCTCAATTGATAGCTTGGGTTTGATTTGCATTACAAAAGTGTCTTCGTTTTATTCCTACGTGCATTATGAGCGGAGATATTTCGATGCAAAGTTCCAATTTGACGAATTTGCGATTAAGACACTCCGTTTTCGTAATTGTCAAGTGTGGGCAAGAGGGGAGCGTGCTAAGGGTGAAGAAATGTGCCACAAAACATCGTTCATTCGTTGTAGGTTTTAATCAATCGCGTAACAAATTGTTGTCACGTGACAGCCAGACAGAGGGTTACACGCACACAGAGCACATCTGTCAACATCTGTCAATAAACGTAACCAGCTAGTGTGGCTGTCTACGGGTTTTATAAGTGCTTATCCAATTGTCTTAAAAACTTTGCAGGCGCGCGTAGTTTGGATGACAATACAATATTGTAAGTCCGGGAGAGTTCGACCACTTTTTGGAAAAGAAATTGTAGCATCGTTGTTTTTCACATTTTTGTCGTTTTGTGCAAATTAAAGCAAAGCCCAAGAAATTTAGGGTATATGTAAATTATAGTTCGCGATAATTTCAAATATTTATTTTCATTTTCAACCAAAAACATTGGCACTGCAACTGGTCGGTCCCACCGGCATATCGGGGTTAGACCGTCCACCCACTACGGGTGAGATCGACCTTGAAAAATAACAAAAAGTGTAGCTTACAAAAAGTATAATACACGAAGAAGTTAATTGATATATTATTTCTTCTTCAGTTTTCCATGTAAATCGCAAACATTCTTGTACTTGGAGCATCTAGTATCATGAAACCAACGGCTTCAGTGCACACATTTAATCTAATCGTCGCTTTTCGAGATTTCGAAATAGTTTTCTCCGCATCCCACGCATTCGTTTTCGTCCCAGTCTTTTAACGACATATCACTATCTTGTAGAATGGAATTTTCGCTCCCTGAATCTGAAGATGGGTTTTTACAGTAAGAAAAACACATGTGGTCGGACTATCCCATAATCAAGGGTGTGATCGAACACCTTGTCAAAATAAATTAAAAACGAATGCATACGTATTGTTGGGGTGACACTGTAGTTTTATGCATATTCTATCCCCCAATATCGGAATAGTGTAAATAAACTTACCTGTCCTTCAAATATCACCAGCACTGTAACTTGGTCTAAAAACTTTCAGTCTCGCATGAAGTCTTAAGTGTTTCCTATAATTTAAATATGGATTTGTGATAATGGTCAATGCAAGATCAACAACAAGCGCATTCGTTTCTTTTGTGTCAATGACACACAGTGCCCTATCTTGCGTCAGTCTTAAAATATCAACACTGGCCGGACTCTCCCGGTGGTCAAACTCTCCCGGACTTAACCTATTTAAAAAAAAAATAACCTCGAGCGGTTGAAAAAATTATCCAGTCATCAATAATCAATAAATATAATCCATAACCACAAATCCAAGGGACTTGAAATCAGCCACTCGCGTTCTTTACGAAAAAGACAAAAAACCGCTGCGTTCAGGTCGCTAGTCGCATCGTGATTTCCGTAAATACCCATTTTATGTCGTGACGGGGTGGGGAGGAGGGGGGGCTACGTCCCCAGGCGACTTCGGCACCCAACCTCCCGGGGGTTGGTCTCTCGCTTCGCTCCCCCTCTTCATGACTGGTACACTTTTTGCAAAATTTACTTTTACGTTAAGCAGGTGTTTTCGGTTGCTGTTTAGATGTCGAGATTTGTTAGATTTATATAGACAGAAAATATAAGCTGTTTTAAATTCAGAACATGTTTATTTACAATACTTGTTTCCAAAAAATATTTTCAATAACTTTGGAACTTTGAATTTTTATACCAGTTTTTGGAGCGGCATCTTGACAATGCAACACGTAACTGTCCATGGATGAATAAAGATCTGTTGGCGTATATTCCAACGTGATCAAAACTCTGTCCTTGAGACTTATTAATAGTTATAGCAAACTATGGGAAATTGCCTTCTGTGTAGCAGGAATGGTAACTTGCTTGCATTTGTATCGCCTGTATCAGAGGCATAGTCAGGATTTCATTCAGGGAGGGGCAATAAATAGTGAAACTGAATTTTGATTTTATGTACGTAGTTAGGTATCAAGGTAACCAGGGTCGTGTAATACGCAATTACGTCACAATTTAATTTATTTTTATTTACAAAGAAATCAATTTAATTTTGAACGGACGATTAATATATTATTTTTTTTCCTGTGCCGGGGAGGGGGGGGGGGGCAAATGCCCACCCCTGCCCCTCCTCGGCTACGCCCATGGCCGGTATCCAATTTAAATATGTGGATGGAACACAACTTTTCCAGCATGATCACCAGTCATAATTTTACCGGCAATTAAATGCTTATGTAATTTTACTATTTGTAAACGTGTACCATTGCAAAGGCAATCCTTAATGCTTAAATTTTGAATGAGCATGACAACTGATCCTACTGTCAGATGTAATTTATGCACAGGGAATCCAAGAAAATTCAATCTGATATACTAACTGCATATCTTCATCCGTTTGATCAACTCCTCGAGTTTTAGCTGTATCTATACTCAAATAGGTATGATCTTGTCCATCAACCAATTGCAATATTTTATTATTCAATGCGCGTACATCATCATTATGGCAGACTAATATAATTCTGTCAGATAAATCAGTATTTGAGGAAATGGAGTTGTTGTAAATATCACGAATGATGTTTAATGATTTCCAGGATTCTTGAATCTCCAAAGATTCAATAATGCCGCTACCGATATCTAATAACCAGTTTGCACAACCAGTTTTTTATAACTTTAATTGGGTACATTTGGACCATATTGTAGTTGATTTTAAAGTGGATTTTACAGTTTGTGATGGTGGGGCATATTTTATAACAGGTAAAACTTGACGAAAATCTCCACCGAAGATTACAAATTTACCACCAAAAGACCTGCTATCATTACAGAGATCTTGAAGTAATTTATCAACCATTTCCACTGCCCTACTTGGAAGTATTGAAGCCTCGTCCCAAATAATTACGTCTGTTTCATATAAGTGAATTTTATCTTTCGCATTTTTGAAATAGCACTTTGAATACATATCTATTTCTATTGGCAATTTAAATACACGTTGCAATGTTGTTCCTTCTGGCAACAATATTGAAGCAATTCCTGTCCACGCAACAGTGATAATTTTTTTGTCGTTTGCACGCAGAAAATGTATCAAACAATTATATAGATACGTTTTACCAGTTCCTCCAGGTCCATCCACGTGGTAAATTTTTTCATCACTGTTTGTCAGAACCGAAGATATGGGCCGATCCAGTATAAGTAACTGATCTATATTAACACATTCTTTAATTTCAACAGCTTGTTTTAATGTATTATCCATTCTTCTTTTACAAAGGTCCCTGTTCTTTGTGTAGCTGTCGTTGTCGTTCCCGAAATTCTCTAAAACGTTGAGCAGATATTTTCCAAGGCTTATTTGATACCGAACGCTGCGCTCCGAATTGGTGTTGGTAAACTGAATGTATAAATTGTATTAATCTTTTTCTTTCTTTCTTGTCTCAGAGGTGTCTTGTCTTGTTTTATTTATATCAAGACAATTAATATTTTTTTTTTTGGTTTCGTAGCGCCAAGTATTTTGAATAAAATATTTATTTGTATAAAAATATATCTGCTTAATATTATCATCTTCTTTGTTTCTTCCAATGATGAATCTTGGAATACCGGCCAAAAAATAATAATGGAGTAATACAATTTTTTGTTTGTATAAATAGACATTGTTATAATTGGCGCCATTTTTGTATATCATTAGTTTTGTAGATCCTTGTAGATAGATTCTTTTTTTATGGGATTATTAATTTACCGTTCTTTGCGCGCTTTTTGTACCTTTTTTTAAAAAAGGTAATTTTGTGGTTCCTAGAATCACTTGAAGCTCGAATAACCGACGGGAGCCTTTGTGGCTCGAGCTACGCGAGATCACCGTTGCTCGGCGATGTGTCATCGATTATACAGAATCTGAAATTGTTTATTTTTCATCGTATCAATATGAAAGTGACACCAATGGATTTTTGGCATTCTCCCGATTAAATTGACAGAAAATAATTTAAATCGGTCTATTTTTAAAGAAAGAGGCTTTCAATTCTGCAAATCAATTTTTCACGTAATTTCCTTAATTTGTTAAGGAACTTTATGCACCGTCCTTTAGGTCCATGGTCTCCACTGAGCGAACATCAAGTATGTTGATTCGACTCAGTCCCATATGGGGCTGCACTGCGTTGCCACGCGCCGTGTCGCCGGAGCGAGCACGAGTGCTGTGGGCGGCGCTGAGGAGAGGGCGGGAGAATGAGTTCTCTGTAAAATTACCTGCCGTCTCCTCCCACTAAAGCGCGAAGGTGGCCGTGGGGTCTCACAATTAGTGAGTAAACTGCAAAAGTCGCACATTATAGGTCTGCGCACACATATCCGTTCCGTGTCAGTTCCGTGGTCGTAAAAGATATCGGTTGCTGGTTTTGGAATGGAGCAGTGCACACTTATCAGTTCCGTGAAATTTGACGGTCTCTCCGTACCCGTCAGTTCCGGGCCGTCAGGATCAGTGTTAAAAAATATCGTTTGCGTGCTTTACAATGGAGCAGCGCACACTTGTCCGTGTTAGCGATGTCAGCAGATGTCAGTGTAGAACTATCCGTTCAGTGAAACTAAAATTTGGTTGCCAACGATATTTGGGCATTTGTACTGCGCGAGTCTTGAAATCACGGAAAGGTGAAAGGGACGACCTTTTTTATGACCGTGAAAGGTTTTCAAGTCGAAGCTCTCGCACCACGCGCTTCGGGGGTCCTAGACCCTAGAATCATAAAGACAAGGACAGCAATAGGCCACTCAGTAATGAAAATGGGAATTTCTATAATTAATATTAGACCTCCATACAAATACCACCAATGGATTGCTGGAGTTTTTGCAATGGAAATTATACCAAACATGATATAATTCTGATCATTATTAATGATTGTAATGAAAAAAGTTTTGTATTTGAATTTTGCGCGGTAAGGTATAGGGCAGGGCTGCACAGGGAGCCTTTTAGGTAGGGAGCCGCACCTACACTACTGCAGTTCTCCTCACTGATTCTAGCCTTAGCAACGGAACAGCTCGACGCACGGATGGTTGCTCGCCGTTAGGCGCTGAAAAAGGCTCCCTGTGCAGCCCTGGTATAGGGTATAATCGGATGCATGAATGTTAGGGACGTGTTAGGGAAATGGAGCTGGATGTGCGTTTCAACAAGACGTGCAAACTTCATCCCACAGACGGTACCCCGCGCGCGCAAACTAGCTGTTCCCGGGTCCCTACGCGAAGTGTATTGGTCCTCGTCGCGAGTGATCGCGTGTAATTTTTTAATACAACAGCGTGTGGATGAGGTTGCATAGATTAAAATGTTCTTTTACATTAATAATTAGCAGTTAATTCGAAGAAAGTATCCATTTATAGGAAACCAGATGTTTTACTATGTACGAGCATTGGAGTAAAACTTAGTTAAATCTACCTACTTAAGGGATTTTTAAATTTTCATTACAGGCACAGAAAAAAAGTGGAAAAAGCGACCATTATATTCTTCGTTATTCCGACCAATTGCGATTTTTTTCAAAACGACGAAACACGTCACCTATTTAGTAAACTAATACTTATAGCTTCTAAAAAAACTCACGTCGTTTGAACCAATTTTAAAAATGTTATTCTGTTTTAAAGGGTGTCCGAATACTTTTGTCACCTACTGACTAAAAGAACTGTACAGGAGGTTTGCAGAAACGGTTGAATTGGGACTGACCGGGCCAGAGCAGGCCTCCTACACAGTTGTTAGTGCAATTAGGGACACCGCGTGGACACGGAACGGATACTGTACGGATGCGGAACTGACATGTGTGCGTAGACCTTTAAGGTGACCTTCCGGTGTGACAGTGGTAAGAAGAAGAGGGGCGTAGAGGGTGTCTTCTTACCACTGGCACGCCGGAACGGAACTGACACGAAACTGACACGGAACGGATATGTGTGCGTAGACCTTAATAAACCTGCGCCACCGTGCAAAGCCCTCCCGTGGAACAGTCGGAGTCCTATGAGGATTTCCCCACGTTAAAAAACGGGCTAAAAACCCAGATAGCACACGACGTCTAGAAGCCGTCTTTAAGACGTCTTGAAAGTCTGAAAGACTTCAATGAGCTCCCTAAGTGGCGTTTGTCTCCCTACTTGTGGCCAGAGACTTAATACCGGTATAATTTGGATACCGTAGTAGGTTAAGATTAAGACAGGTACCTACTGCCATGCATTCCACTTTACAGTAGACGCGTTCCGCGCAGGGATATACTGTTGATTGGTAGAAAACCAGCAGGCAAAGTGTTACGACTAATTGTGTGTGTCAGATCCGTGGGAGCTGCGCAGATCGGTCGCAAATCAGTAGGGGTGTAGGTCTATTCTTATATGGCATGGAGGATACAAACTAAAAATACATTAATTAATTATAACTAGTGAATTAAAAAGTAAAAATAATGTAATAAATTCAAAACTATAAAACTAATAATCATCGCTGAGCCTCTCTGTTATCCCTTTCTGGTATAAAGTCCCTATTCTTGGCGTTTGAGATCGACGTTCCGACGAATGTGATATTGTAACGTCGTGTTCTTTTTTACTCGCGATCGCACTATACATATTACCAAAAAAATGCTGGTAATACCTTTGGTTTCGGTATTACAGCGATTTCGGTACTATATCGGTTTGGATGTAATTTTGCTAACATAATAGCAGTAACAAAATAGTACCGGTTTTAAATCTCTGCTTACAAACATCTTGAAAATTGTAATAGAATAGAAAAGCCGAAAAAATTACCGGTAAATAGGGTCCATGACTCCAAGAGCAAAAAGGTTCACAAAGTCATACGATTAAAAACTGAAAATTATGACAAATTTTTGTTTATCAGTACAGAAAAGACGCTCTACAATTTAGTATCAACATTTCGGAACGCTGTGTGTGTGTGTGTACACTAACAAATAAAACAACCTATGCACGGCAGAACGTAATTCTACATGTAAACATAAATCGAAGATGTAGAATAAAAATTATTTTGTATGCCGCTTGGTTCTGGAACAATTTAAATTGAGTACGCCTACATTTCCAAAACTTCCGAATCTTAACAGATTCCACTATACAAGAATACGTCAACAATGTCTTGAAGTATATTAATTGATAACATATTTAAGCAATTCTAATAATCGTATTTATTAACCTATTACATCTAATATTTATTGAATTGTTGCATTTAGTTTCACGTACAAATTGTTGCTCAACGAATAAAAAAATTATAAAGTGATTTCATGAATGATAATCCGCCTCCTCCACTACTTCTTTTATTAGAGTTGCCGCGGTGAGAAAGGCTGAGAATGAGTAAGAGACCACCGTAATTTATGGCTTGTCGCTGTCGCGTGCCTTCTCGGTCGTTCTCAGTCCCCCTCACGCGCCGCGGTAGAGAATAAAGGCCAGCCGAATAGACTACCCGACTCCACAGTTGAAGCTGTAATACCTACTGTATTTGTTTTATTTGAATTGAGATCCATCGCAAAAGTTTCATTGATATCGATAATTCAATCGATAGTGAGTGCATCCAGAAGTAAGTAAACCATGGACCTAAGAATTAAATGAACGGAGCACAAAGCTGCGGGGCCTAAGCTCGTGTCAGTAAGGGGGATGCATGATACTGCACATGTGGTGGTGGACGATCGGTGATTGGTTGTTGAAAGTGACATATCATCGGTAAGAAGCATTGCCTTTTTTATATTTTTTTATGGTTAAATTGGTCGTTGAGTTTGAAACGTTAATACGTAATTTGCAACATTATATTTTGGTCTCTTAAGACTTGATAAAACTTATGCCACTCGTTAATTGAGGGGCTCATATGTAAGTACATATATATAAGTAATATATAAGTATACATATCATATGTATGGCAGAGATGGGCAAAATTTTTATTTAAATAAAATTTCGAATAACGAATAAAAGTTAAGAAAATTATTCGTCATGTGTGGAATAAACTTAATAAATTATAAAATAAAATTAATAAATTAACTCGGGTTAACGAACGAATGACGAATAATTTTTTTTAACTTTTATTCGTTCTTCGAAATTTTATTTAAATAAAAATTTTGCCCATCTCTGATGTATGGCATATGTATAGTTTTATACATATAAGAATATTTTAATACACCCTATATAAGCATACGTTTCAAATAAAGCGCGACGTATGCGTACTACTCCGCCAATCACAAGCCTTCCACCACTTCTCTCCTGGTCGACTGGCTCGACCATAGACATATATAGATGGAGTGTAAGCTGAGGGGGGAAGTAAGGTTCGCGGTAAGGGGAGCGATACGGGTAAATCGGGTGACAGAGGTTATGCAAGCCGAAGGCATCCGAAGCTACCCGACGTACCTCTATCTGACCTCTGCCTTTTCCCCTCCAAGCCTACCGTTCCCCTCGCCGTTAGTGCTGCGTCCATTTAATTCTTATGTTCACGAAGTAAACTCGACAAATTTTCGAATTTGATTTTTCCGAAAACGAAGCTTCGTACCAACTATTACCTTATATTTTCGACATATGTTTAAACGAGGAATGACCCCCTTGTTTGGTAGTAATATTTGTCCTGCTTCTCCTCGAATGATCTAAAAGATCCTTGATCCAGAATAACACATGTATAACAAACATGAACGTTCAAGTTTTCCATGACATAATAAAATTGTAAAAATCTTTACTCTTTTCAATACTCTTTTGTTTTACCTGTATCATAGAATCAATGTGTTAAAAAAATTAATGAAAAAATTTTGTTCAAACTTATATGCAACAAAAGTTGATCGAAATATGTACCTCGCTAAATAAACACAGTAATAAGGTCGCCGATTTCTGACAAATCTAAAATAAAAATGAGTAAATACACGTTCAAAGATTTCTTCCGGTGCACATTATCTACGAATATATTTAACGATAAATTTTTAATTTAGACACTCCTTGAGTTATTTGCATCGAACGGGGATTCTGCTTAACAAGATTTTGTTTGCATTTTGATCTAACTGATGGTACTGATCGGTCAATACATCAGCAAAAAGTAACGTTTTGTTAAATGTACCTCCTTTTAATAGACTTCCTAAGAAGATACTGTTGTATTACTATGTACAATCAATTTTATATGCTCTTCAATAACCAACTTAACTTAGTAGAAGACTTTCGATTTACGAAAATTGTGACGTTAAATATATTAGTAAATAATGCATATTCACACACGCTCTCATCGCGTGTCTGCTTATTTCTCGTTTTTTAACCCCAGCAGTAAAAAAATTGATTGAAATTTGTGACTGCGCTGTTACTTAACCATTTTTTAATTAAAATATATGACTTTCCTAATTTGTAAGAGGGGCGATTTTTGTACGAAGTTTTTAATTTTTCGGTTCAGTAATATCACCACAATAAGTTTCTAGTTCCGATAATGGTAACCATTGTGCTGATGCACCCTTTCCTGATAGTACACGGTAAAAGAGGTCTGTCTGACACTTGTTAGACACCTCACATTTAGCCACATGTTCACCGTTTGCTCGTAAAACAATAAATTCTATTACACATTTTAATAATACTTTGCTATGAATATCAAAGTTTAAAATATCATTCCATACAGGACTAATTGTTTCACGCTGTATACTAGATTTCTTCTTCTTAATGCTTTTGCCGTCCTGAGTAATTTTTACCTAAAGGGATTAAAATGTGTAAAAACTACGTGAACTATAACATTCGCTTTTTCATAGAATACGTGTAAATATTTTATACTTACTTTTACGTACAGACTCATATTTCTGGAGTTATTAAGAATAGGTAGGTGCTTTGCTCTGACAACTATAACTGTTAATTTCTCCGCAGATGGTTGATATGAGAGAGAAACCATAAGTTCTCCATGGAATAGGGGTCTGGCTCCACATTCAATATCGGATCGGAGGATTGGTTTTGTAATAAGGGTTACGGATGCATGCAAAAGATTAATCACCGAAGACAGAGGGAGTTGTATGTAACCCAAACTGCGATGTCTAGAGAACGCATCGAAGTCATAAAGTAGAATTTCCAATGTCCTCGCAGCCAGTGACGACTCAGGCATAATTTCAAAAACGAAATCCTCATCAAACACTATTAACCATAATTAAAAATACATTAAAGCTTACAATCGTATAAAGTGTACAATCATATGGAAATTTGCACCACAACTATTGTATAAACATTACGTAATTTATTTCGGTATTATACAATTTGATTTATACGTGTACTTACCAGGATTCAAAGTCCGCCTATGTATTCTCGTTTGCCATACGTTGCTTCGATCAGGCAGCAAACGTACTTTAGCGTAAGGATCTGCAGTGCCACTTAGTTCTCGGGCATGAAGATTATGAGCCTGTATAAATCGAAAGATCTTTATAATTTTTTACTATATTAATTTGAAAATCTACTCTGAAGAATATTAAAAATAAGTATCTGTGCAAATGATCATTAAAATGTTACCTCGATAAGTCTAACAGTAAGAATACCAGCACTTGCGTCATAAATTAAACCCATTCGTAATTCGCCTCTAATTTCGTCGGTTGAAGATGTTGACGAAGAAGAGGACAGCTTAATCGCATAAAGAATTAAAGTACAAATAAAAGCGTGTTGGAAATACTGTTTAATCGTTGAGAAATTTTTTTTACCTTCTGCTGTGAAGTTGCCTCAACTTCGATGCTACCGAGCCTGGAAAATGAATCAGTTAGACTTTTTGGTGGTGGCTTTACAATTACCATACGTTTTTCTGACGATGCCACTGCTCCTTCTGATAATAGTGGTAGCGCAAAAGAGCTAATAGGTGATATTGAAATGTCTTCGGATTCCGATAGATATTGTAAAACTAAAAATAACGATACATCAAAGATAAATAAAAGAAATAACAAAACGATCGTTATTCGTGTACTCAAGACATTCACCTCCTGTAGGTGATTCGTTTGAGGTATTATTAAATGCATAATTAGATAGGCATTCTCGAGTGTCAGAATCATTGTTTTGTTTTAAAATGTTATTCGCTTCATTTAGAATAACAGTAGATCCCACATTTACAAAGACATCTTTCGACGACTGTTGTATTTCCTCTGCTCTATTTAATAGATCTTTTTCAAACCTAAGGTATATGTAAGTTTTAGAATTTGTGTATTAATTTTAAACAATACATTCATTTTCATCACTCAAACTGCTTGATGAAAAGTGTTTGATATTATTGAGAAATACGTGCCAATTGAGAGGACCTCTGCCTGGACTACGAGGCAGTCGTCTATGTCTAAGACAAAATGCATAGACGATAACTGCAGAAATAGCTCCAGTAGCAGCCCCAATTGTTCCCAAAACAGCAACAATCCCAACACCATGAACATCCATTTTCGGTTTAAGCTTCAAGCATAATTATTTTGTGAACCGGCATGATTCGATTTTCAGTTAATAAAACGAGAAATATCTTCTAATACTGTTTCACGTAATATGTTCATGTACGCTTCTATTTATATTAAGTTTTTACAGAGTTATTCTGTATCTAGATAAACACCATGTAACAAGGTATTGAACGTTCTACACACTGACACAATATATTGTTGCGATCCTCACTCTTAAATATGTGTGTGTATTGCATGAAGGTAGTTATAAGGACAGCGGGATATCGAGGTTCGATGTAGTGCGAAATTCAAAATCCTTTTATATGGGAAAGTAAGGGTGCGTTCCTATTCACGCCTTGAGCGCATGAAATTGGTGGCATCGTACGATTCCCTAGAATTTCTCTCGCTGGTCACCAATACGATGCCACTTCCGGTGCAGCGAGCGTGCAGCAAACCAGTGAACGAAGGAAATGTTCTACGCCGGTATTCATAGTCGCTACTTATTCTTAAGCAAATGCTTAAGCATGCGGCATCCTCTACTAACCTAGTAGCGAGTAAAGGATGCCGCATGCTTAATGCCCGATTTCTTCTCCTCCGATTAAAGTCCCGGTCAGTGATCGACCAATTATATGCTATTATGTGGCAGCTGCCGACCAGTTGGATGCTATCATTTGGCAGTTATGTGGAACATAATTGGAAGATTAAAGGGCGGTATTCATAGTCGCTACTTATTCTTAATCAAATATTTAAGCATGCGGCAAAGTGGAGATGTAGGCCGGTATTCATAGTCGCTACTTATTCTTAAGCAAATGCTTAAGCATTCGGCATCCTTTACTAGCTACTAGGTTAGTAGAGGATGCCGCATGCTTAAGCATTTGCTTAAGAATAAGTAGCGACTATGAATACCGGCCATAATAAGAGGCGTCACTCCGGGCAGAAGCATTGAAGTCCTTACTTGACCTTGGCATTTAAATTGGTTGGACTAAATGTACCTTACCGCAGTTGGCTGATTATTGCCGAAGTTTTCCGATCACTGCCGAATGGGCATTTAAATTGGTTGTCTAGTGATTTCCCTAATTTATTTCTGTCCTTGACAAGTGACACCTCTTATTATACAGGGTGATCCTGGAGCCACTGGACTCAAAGAGATGCCGCCTGACACCCCGTGGCCGAGGTCAACCCCCCGTGGCGAGGACAACCCCCCGCAATGCCTAACCGAATTTTAGGGCTTTCGACCCTCGAAGGGGTTGGAATACATTAAGAACTTGAGAAATGTCCAGGATTTCCGCAATTTCTCATCAGATCTTTGCGAAAACGACGCCAATCGATTCCTTAAGTTTCGCCGATAAAACTAACACCAAGAACGACGCAATTCGGAGCATAATCAAGGAAATTAGATGAAATGTTAATTTATATAATTTCTCGCTAGCTTCGTTAAAAATAGTCCGATTTACATGAAATTTGGTTTAATTTTCATCGGCGAAACGTAAGGAATCCATCGGTATCACTTCCATATCGATATGGTAAACAATAAACAATTCAGTTTTCCTGAAACAGGTATGAATCCTCGGCCACGGGGAGCTGACCTCGGCCACGGGGTGCCAGGCGGCATCTCTTCGAGTCCAGTGGCTCTAGGATCACCTTGTATCTCCTCTTTGCATGCGGCATCCTCTACTAACCTAGTAGCTAGTAAAGAATGCCGAATGCTTAAGCATTTGCTTAAGAATAAGTAGCGACTATGAATACCGGCCTAAGATAACTGAAGGTGAAGAAATCGGCCGTAAGACGATCTTAAGAATTAAGCAACGACTGAGAATACCGCCCTATGAATACCGGCCCTTAGAGTCAAAGCGACATCTCAAGGGGAAAATGGACAACGTTAAAGGCAAACATGGCGAGTAAGAAAATCGTTGGGATTTTTGGAACTTCCAATAAAACATTTAAATTTTCCTCTGCAAACGTAATAACACGAAATGTACACGATGTAATATCAAGTAGTGGTAAACAAGTGACGCATACTGGTCAGGTAAAATAAGACTTTTAGAAACTTATTTAAATTTCTTTTTTAAAAATAACGTCACATAACATGGATACTTTATTTATACTAAAACACATGTATTTTTACAATAGATATATGACGAAGATGATTATCGTAATGCCAGATTCGTAGACAGGCCAAAAGAAGTTAACAACAATTGGGCTATAAAACTAATAGCAGAAGCACCACCTGCAGCTACCAAAGATAGAATTGTTGCTTGCAATGGTGGCGGTGGACCTCTGGGACATCCAAAAGTTTATATTAACTTAGTACGAATTAAAATGATTGCTTATTATTGGATTTGCACGGTAATGTCATATTTTACATATAACTCTGTTTCTCTTTAGGATAAACCTGGCAACCATATTTGTGGTTACTGTGGTTTACGTTTTTATAAAGAAGATCATCACTGAGCAACAAATTACAATGAATGCAAGTAGTGTTACATTTACCTATAAATAATGTAAATATATTAAAAGATACATTTTGTAATCAATAGAAATGTTTATTTAAAATAATAACGATATTTATTTAATCAGATTTGTTTGTGACTTTGATCAAACTTAAAAAATTTCTATATTATATTCTAATTATATTTTACAACGCTGTTTTATGACTATTCATACCTAATGGTATGGCTTGTAATTCGGTTTTCATACAAAGGAATTCACCGCATACACACATGATACTTAAAGATACAATGTTCAAACACCACCAACTAAACGTTGAAGGGAAACTCGCATTGTACATCCAACAGCACAATAAATGTATCAGGTGTGCTGTACATGCAAAATCCATACATTGTTTCGTTCGTTGTACCAACCACCACAATGTGAATGCTCCAACTAATGCATTTGCGATGAAAATGATTATAATCAGTTGGCCAGCAAAGTCGCGCACGTGTATTTCCTTATAATGAAACGCATAATCTAACGACTTTGTCGATCCAAGAAACGAAGCGACAATCCAGATCCACAATCCAAGGCAGAAGTACATGACAGTTTGGACAGCAATTATTTGAGATATTATAAGAAAAGGATCCCATATTGTTTTACGGAATTGGCCAGAAATATTATTCATTGTCTTTCGGTTTCAAAATTTTATATCTCTTTACTAGAAACACAGTTCTTTCTAATCTTGTCTGCTTTGTGCTGTACTGTCATTTTAGTTTTTCTTCCAATCTAAAAAAAGGGTATTCGATGTATAAAAATGAAATTCTATATATCCAGAGTGAGGCATCGAATTCAACAACTTTAAGTGGCTCGTAAAATGTTTGTTCCATGACCAAATGTTTGAAATAAAATTTGCATTACAATATGGGGTATACATAACGCAATAGTTGATTTTTTGCTAACTTGTATTATCATCAGGATACAAAGGTCACCATTGGTTCTTTGAGTAGAATACATTAAATGATATTTTAGAGTTTCAGAAAAGTCTGGAATGCTTTATAAAATAAAGGTATTAGCATGTATAGGATGTTAAAGATACCGAGATATCCGTTAAGTAATTTTTACTTTCAAGAATGTTTGAAATATCTATTATAGCCAATTGCAAGGGATTGTTGGATTAGTATTTGTTACCTAATTATTAAGTATTTTTTACTCGTTTTTAATATTTTTCTGCATATATGTGATTGACTTTCTCAACATTTATTACATGCACAATAAACCACGATATAGAGTGAATTCAATAAACTATTACCTCATCGCATTGTTTTGAAAATCCCAGAATAACAAAAAAACGAAGATAACCTTTGCAGTTCGATAGAATAGCAAAATAACGAAACTTTTACTTTACAGAGTTTCAATTTCATCCAAAGTTTATTTCAAATATTTTTTCACAAAATGAAAAGTTTCCAAGTATAGGCGAGTTAGATGTTAGATTACTCAACCTGTATAAGATACACGGAACGTGTTTACACTACTAAAATTTAGATTACAGGTTAATGACACGGTTCCACACCTAAGGAATTTAAATCATAAAAAAAACTAAGGGCGGTATTCATAAACGTGTTTAAGATTAAGCAAATGCTTAAGCATGCAGCATCCTCTACTAACCTAGTAGCATAGTAAAGGATGCCGAATGCTTAAGCATTTGCTTAATCTTAAGACACGTTTATGAATACCGCCTTAAATTAAACCCTTAAGGCTACTTTTAAAGTCATTTATTAAAAATTGATATACTTTAGTCCTAGTAGAAAAAATTGAAACTTTTGCACTTTAAATATAATTATACATATATCTGTGCAAAATATAGTATAGCGCGCTAATTTGTAATAGTTCAAAATATATTATTTAAGTTTTACATATATTTGTTACATGTATGTATGTATTTATTACACAAAATATAGGAAATTTCTTAACATAATTATATACAGCAACTCGTGTTAATATTCGGATACCATAATATTTTAAATTTTCACTTATCACAGGATAAATGAATCAATTACTTTTGAAGAAGTTAATACTTATTCTATGTACTTATTTAATTCCTATAGTTGGCTGCATAATCAGTAATACACACGATCGTAGTAAAAATATTTGAACGTGTAATATATTTAGCTATTCATTTGTTCTGGTAAGTTAGCTAGATTATTTGTTTTTATTGTTAAGAACAGGCATGACGAATCTATGGCACCCACAAAGATATTGCTGGCATGTCAATGATTTACAGGTGATATTATTAATATCTGTATATTAATCTAAAATAATTATTATATGGTTAGATATACAAAAATATTTTTGGCCAGCTTTTACTATACGACAATGTGTATGTCCAGTTATGAGTTAATTATTATGAAATGCTATGTTAATTTTTAAACTTCTCTCAATAAAGTTCTGCAATGATTAATTTTCTATTAATTTTTTCGCTCATTAAAAACTTTTGGCACACGCAGATAAAAAGGTTCGCCACCACTGGTTTAGAATCATGAGATGTATGCCATATCTCAAAAATTCATCAATATACAAATTATTATTGAGAATGGGATGGAAAAGCAAAAGCTCTTTCGGTACATGTTAACTCGTAGTTTACTCGCCACGAAAAGAAAAGGTATATTGAGAAATTAAGATTTTAGTAAATTTAAGAGCGTACCCCAAAATATTTCACTACGTGTCAAAAGAAGGTGGATACGAAGACATACATAAAAAAAACACATTAAAAGAAGAATTATTTTCTGTCAAAAAATTTGCTTGTATTGTAAATTAACATGTTTTAGTTCACTATGTAAAAAGCAATGTAGCCTACAGCGAATGAAGAACACATGTTTAAGACTTTCACAACCAATCATGAAATGCAATGGCAAAAATTTGATCGCTGAAAATTATTTGTTGACCCTTGAAACAAGTAAATTAGTTTACAGTTTACAGTTTTAGATGAAAATAAATGTCTTTAAACAATAAAGTGAGCTTTAAGTTTTATGAAAACAATGATCCAAAACACAAATAAATAAATTGTGAATAGTTCTAAAATATTTATTATGCAATTGCCTGTAATTATCACATTCTTTGCGGTAATCATCACGTTTAAATCTGATTGAATATTTATGGACAATTTAGATAATAGAGTTTAGGTAACAACTGTAAGTCCAAAAGAGAACTAAAACTACAAATAACAGAAGAGTTTGAATGTGTTATGTTGGATTACCTAAGAAAAACTATTTCTAGCATGTCCAAACATTTGAAGCACGTTATTAAACAAAACAGATATTTAAAATATTACACTCCCTGTGATTTTATTAATGCATACGTTTATTGTATATTAAGGTATTCTTCCATGAAGAGTGTCGGACTGTTTTTATGATGCTAAAATTAGTATATAATACATCATAAGTTTATAATAAATAACTGAAACAATAACATACTGTGGTGTCCCGTTAAGAGCACGGTCTTTCGTTCCGTTAAAAGAACATTTCTATCTCCGCTATTTTTTATGGAGTCGCCGCGGCGGGTGCAAGAGAATGAGAGTGAGCGAGAGGGCAGGCGACAGCGACAAGCGACGGATGATGGCAAAGACAAAAGGCGAGGCAAATAGCTTAACGTTTTGTTAAGAGACCGCACTGTCACCCGAGCGGCGTGCTTACAACGGGACACCAGTGTACATATTTATTACCACAATATTCGAGTATTAACACAAGTCACTGTACCTGTGAATAAAAATATAGTAAAAAAATATATCCTAAAAATTACCACATGGACACATCGACGCGTTAATATTGATTATTTACACTAACTGCAAATACGTAATTAAATCGTACTTTTACAATATCCCTCTAGTTTCTTTGGGACACGATACAATATGTACAGTGTGTAAACAATTCTTGGCTACACTGAGCCACACTCATACAGTCAAAGCAAAGCAGCCGTCCCCCTCTTCGCGCGCTGCGGAGGAAGATATTTCTAGGCAGCGCCTGCAGGCAGTTTACAACGGTTGACTTTGGTGTAGCGTGTTGACCACCGTCGAAAAGTGGAGGGAAGCGCGAAAGACAACCCATGGAGAGATGGCTGAAGGACAACCCACCGACGAAACTTGGAGGACATCATTGTTTTGATTGGACTAAAGGATCTGAGGAAGAACCCGGAAGGACACGCCAGAATTGGAGGAGTAGGGCGCTCGGAGGTTACAAGCGAGGGGTCAGTTTGTAAGAATGTCAGATCGATCTTGCGAGCAAGCTTGCTAACAACCATGATGTAAGGATATTACCTATATCATGCTAACAACTACTATCTTATATTAAACTCGTTGGATTTGAAGACAGTCTTATTTAACCTTTTCGAATTCCCCGCGCAAACTCGCGAGCTGAGTGCTCAGCGCTCCACGACCACGGACCTTGCCGTTTATAAATAATCCCCACGAGATCGCGCAACAAGTGCCTCGTGTTAATGGGTGCGTTCAGCAGACTCATCTGTTGAGTAATCTCACTATATTCTACTGTGAAGTTGCACGTTCATTGGTCGACGCGAGTAAAATCTAGTGAAATCACTCAACAGTTGAGTCTGCTGAACGCACCCTATAGTTCCTAGAATTTTCTTACTAGATTGATCCTTTCACTAGTGACAAGTAATTTTCCCAGAGAGCAAAAAGTCGATTTTCGATTGGTACATCAAGGAATCGATTCTGAGAAAACTCGAATACCAAAGAATCGATTCAAAAGATGGGGAATTACTTGCCACTAGTGAAAAGATCAATCAAATTGCTTAGCATCACCTGGCTTGGCTTGGTATCGGTTGGTGTGACGTCACGGAGTCATCACGCACACAATGCCGCCACTGTCGTAGGTGTTACCCCTCCACTACGAATAGTTTGCAGGAACCTATTTCCCGGCAACGCTGAGAAATCCGATCTAGATTTCCATGATTATTTTAATGATACGATTTACAATATCACGTTTGTGACAACACGTAAAATCGAATTTTACACGTTTCAAACTATAGAATTGAATGGTGTGTAAATGTTTTCAGTTTTTTTTTACAAAATTATATAAATATAATTTTATAATAGAATTACATAATTTACATTTTCTAATCTTACAATTTATTGTGAATTGTTCGTTGGTAGCAATTCTATTAATTGAAATAACGATGCTTCCAAAATTTCCTCACAGTCAGTGATCGGGGACGGGTTCCCTCGAGAATTTCCCCCACCTCGCATGCACACTGCGCCGGAGCTGCGTGTCCGTGAGCTCGGCGCTTCGGACAACGTCGGGAAGAGAGAGAAAACGAATGTGCGTCTTTCTCTCTCGCTCTTGAAACGCTGTGATCCATGGCAGTGATACCAGATCGGGGACGAGTTGCCTCGAGAATTTCCCCCACCTCGCATGCACACTATGCAGGAGTCGCGTATGTGATCTACACGCACGTGATTGGTGCATAGTGTGCATGCGCGGTGGGGGAAACTCTCGAGGGAACCCGTCCCCGATCTGGCATCACTGATCCATGGTGAGGTGCAAGCGACACGCGGCCGTGCGCGATCTTCGTAAGTGCCTCGAGATCCACTTTTCACATTCTGACATATGTATAATACTCTTGTAATGAAACAAAATTTGGAAAAAGTTTTGTTACGGAAATCACGTTTTAAGACCTCCTAATCACGTGTTGATTATTTAGAAAAGAGCTTTTTTTAAATATCTCGTATATTTGTTAACACGATTACGTTTAAACGGCAAAATGGATTTCAATGAAACTTTATATTCTTGTCTTAAGATCCGATTAGATCACGAAAAATGATAATTACCCGTTATGGTTCTTCGCTTTTTCAGATATACGAACTAAATTCTACATAAAAAAAAGTTAAATAAAGTTCTTCCGTAACTTCTTTAACAAAGAAAAATGTACATTCATAATTTCGTGTTTTCATTTTAAATTTCCGTACTTTTTATTCGAGCTATTTCTATTTTTCAAACCTTAAAATGAATTTTTTTAGTAAAACATGAATATTTTGATACTGTAAATTGGTGAATTTTGTGAAAATTAGAATCCACTCTTGGCCAGTATCATGGACGCTGTAGCAGCCTTCGATAAAAAATATTTTTTCAGAGTATGATCTAAAATCTAAAAGTAATCACATTTCTCGCTAGATTCTTCGATAATTATATCAAGTTGCGACAAAGAATCACGCACTATTTACAAATTAATTACGCGCGGCGTGCACGCTACCGCTCGATGGAAACTACGGGAAAGTGGTGGTCTCTTCCACCGGGAGGGAAATGTAAACAATTGGTTATGCTAAGCTAACATCGCGATACATGTTGGACACTAAAATGTACAAAAACATTACAAAAATAGAAAAGAAAGGCAGCACGTAAATATATCAATTGGGTTCGATATATTGACGAGATGTAAGACTGAAATAATGCTACAATTGTTTATATTTCCAAAGGATAGAAAGCAAGCAAAGGAATTTACTATAATACATGCCACAGAATTTCGAGATAACTGTTACATATAAAATGAATATAATTAAGAATATGCATTTATTTGTACAATTATCCGTTCTCTCTATAAATCATATGTACAGTAAGCAAGCGAATTTATTGCAAGGATAGAACAAGAATTGCGCGAGGTAAATCGAACAACTATTTACATATTCGCGATGTCCAAAAATCGAATGAAATAGAAAATGGATGAAATTGATAATATTCTGGACATCACGAATTTGCATTACCCGGCATGTAAACCTAAACTACTCTTTTGCTTCTTCGCAAAAGTTGCATATAAATTCTCAGATGACGTGAGAGATAGATGTTTGTCATCTACCTCCATGGTCTGAGCTGTTTTCCCGTGCGCCTTTAATGCCGATTTCGTTACGCAAATCGCATTGACTACCCTTGAAGGCTTAGAATAAAACATTTTAATGAAGGTGGTATTATATGTTTCGACGATCCCTCTTCTATAAAATACATATCGTTTAAAGCTTTTATTTGGGTTTTCCAAAAGAAAATATGGTCGGATTTTGTTGAAACAGGTCCGTGCAGAATTTTTGAACTATCAAGTTTTTCTACACCTCCATTTAAGCTATCAAATAATGTATCAAAGAATTTCAATATTCTACTTGTCTCATGGCTATTGTTATCCAATTTGTATATATCATGTACTTTGTCTGCAACAAATGAGTTTTTTGTAGTTTGTACAACAAATATTATCTCAGCTGATTTGAAACATGACTGTAACACAATGTAATTTGATTTACAAGATATTATAATCGCAATACTTACTGTGTTTGGTGAACACGTGTATAGCCGCAGCCATTTTATGGCTGAAAACTTCAGTGGCATATGCCACTTTCATTTTCTTTTTTTTTTCCGGTTTTATATGATGTTCTACAACTTTTGGCACCAACCTTAGGGAGCCTGTACTGGCATCAATTTTGTATGCTGCGATGATGTCCTTCCATCTCGCCGTTAATGTCTTTTCTGGTTGCAACCATATTAAATTCTTGTTTAATAAATTATTTCTAATGCCTTTAATTATGTGGGGAACATCATATAACGGAATTACTTCGTAGTTATCAATTATTATAGATCGTGTTGGAGATATATTTCGGTTCAAATAATATGCTTTACTTTCTTCGCATAATCTTTCTACTGCGGCCCGATATCTTGACCTCTGGTTACAGATTAGTGAAATAATCTGCAATCCTACAAAATAAAATATATTACAATACAAATTTGAAAAATAGTTTAATATTATTTCAATGTTAATATATATCATTATTCTTTGAATTTCAAAATACCAGTTTTCGAATTCACTGTTCGTACTATATCCTTTATAAGCTCTTTTAGCTCTACAGATTTTGTTACTCCTTTGGAAAATCTGTATACTATTGCTTGCTTCCAAATGCCAACTACTGCTTTCAACATAAACACTAAAACGTGGTCTACTATTACTGTACTTTCAATCCTCAACAATTTATCACTAGATTCGTCATAATCTATACCCGGTGTTAGTGGCATTTCGTTAAATATTAAGGAGCATAATCTGTTTTTTCTGTTCCAATGTTTCGCCCTTTTCGTCAAATTAGATATTACACATGTGTTTATCCCGCTTTTAATTGGTATTGTTTGCAATAGCCGGGCCATTGTCGTACTTGATCAAACGCAGGTCAAACCATCTTGATAGCGATCCGTATTCTGCACTTGACGTTTTATACAATCCTAAGCATATTAATTTTTTATCCAAAGAAAATTCTTCTGATTTTCCTTTTGATTTGACATGTTTTCTTAGCACCCGCTGCAGACAAAAGTTGACGGTTTCTTGGCGAAGGCACGACTTTTGTAAATGGAAGTGCTGGTTTACTAAGCGTAATCTTTTTTGAAGTGTCAGATTTTTGAATTTGTATACTCTATTCATTTTTTGCCAATTTCTGGCATCCTTATCGAAATGTTTTGCCTTTGGGGCTAATTCTGCAGGCTTTATTGTATCTACAACACATGGAGGAGAATCTACAAAGAAATACAATAACTAATTATTGATTATGATAAATGTTTGGATAATCTATTTTGTACAAAATTCATTTATCATGTACTATATATATTGTGGATGGAAGTGGGGTCATTGTTAGAAATTGTCAACATTTTCAACTATATCTGAGAAATTGCCGTCCGCAAAGGATTAATAATTTCATTCACTTACGCCGACTATTTGTCGATGTAGCACGAACTTCCATTTGAAAACAATTAAAAAGAAAATTCTGAAAAACCCACATTTCGGGTGTTGTCTTTTCCACCCCTTGTATTAGTAGCCGCTTTACATCGGCAAGGTGGAAAGTCTTGTTATTGTCTTCTACGTGGCCTTTTACTACCGCCCACGCGAGCTCAATTGGATTCAAGTCGCAACGGTAAGGCGGTAGTCGGAGAATAGTTCTCCCCGTTGTCTTTGCGAATTCATCGATCACATATTTATCGTAATTGGGCTTAATTCTGCGAACCTCGTCCAATAACTGCCGCTTCAATGCGTTATCTGGCATTCGTATTCCCTTGCTGGTAAGCCACTCTCTTATCTGCGGTTTGTTCCAGCTCGTTACGGGACAGCGCTCCTGTTTCGCAGAGTGGTACGGCGCGTTATCCATCACAATAACGGCGTTTGGTTTTAAATATGGTACAGTGCGCTTAAACCACTCGAAAAAGTGTGACGCATTCATCTCGTCGTGGTAATCAGCGCTCTTGGTCTTCGATTCAAAACACAGCAAGCCATTTTCGACAAAACCATCCTCCGATCCAATATGGAGTACGACGAGGCGCTTTCCTTTCGCAGTCGGAGTAGGTGGGCCAATCGTCAGGCCCCTTTCTCTGGCGTTCGATGCCGAAGCTATGGTGTTGTCCATCCACACTCGCTGCCGTGTGTCGCCCGCATTTACCCATGTTTCGTCCAAATAATAAATGGGTCTTCCCGCCGCTCTGAATTCTCGAATTTTGGCGATGAATGTTCGGCGCCAACGAATTACATCTTCCCGCTCGATAATGGCACTAGTGCGTCGTCTCTGTAGGTACTTGAAATTCATTTTCTTCAAGAGTCGTTGTAACGTACTCTGCGACATATTCGGTAAACTTTCGTCCCTTCGAATCGCCGCCAAAACTCTCGGAACTGTCGGTAATTCTCTTCGTTCCCAAAATGCGTGCACATGCTTCCTTATTGATTCAATTTCCTCTTCCGACATCTTCTGCATTATATCGGGCCTTACCCCGTTTCTTCGAAGGTCAAGTCACGGTTCCCGTCCTTTTAAATTCTTTTATACTGTCGACGACGGTACGATATCCCACGCCGCATGCATTTCCAACCAATTTTATAATTTCCTTGTACCTCATTTCCGGATATTGCGCTTTCTTCTCATTATAAATATTTATGATAATCCTCCTTTGTCCAGAGTTCACTATCTGTAAGAGAAACGTTTCCCATTAAATTAAAGTATACATTTTTCAGGCATTTCAGGTTAATATTTATCCTTATAATATTTCAGTTGCTTATAATACTTCAGTTGCTTATAATACTTCAGTTGCTTATAATACTTCAGGTGCTTATAATATTTCAGTTGCTTACCTTTCCTTTTTTGTTATTATGAGTGGCGAAATGGGCGTTCATTTCCACCGTTTAGAAAATAAATATCCCCGATACATTTTACTATTTTCTGTCTACGACATTTGCAATAAAAAAAGAGACAATCAAATCCGAAAAAAGTCGAAACACGCGGTATATACGAAAGTGGCGCCACGCCAATGCTTTCGGCGCAGAACGGATGCGCAGCCAAAAGACCATTGGTTGTGGCATAGCCAATGAGCGTCAACATGCGCAGAACCGGTCTAAACTCGTCGGTCGGCAGGTTCCTTCTAAAATGACTTGGACTATACATATGTACATATCTATAAAGAGGTTAGATATTTCTCACATGTTTCTATTAATCCTGTAAACATAATTCAAGTGAAAAATGGGAAAAGCGAAGAAAGTAAAAGTTTCCAAAGGTGAAACGAAACAACAAAAAGTGCCTTTGGCAGAACAGATAGAAGATGAAAAAACGCTGAAATCAAAAAATAGGAACAAAATTAAAATACGCACTGACGAAGATGAAGAGGTAACATTTTACAGCTTAATAAAATTTTCGGGAGAATACTAATACATATTTCATTGTTAAACGTACTGTCTATAGTACCAAACAATAATTTGTATGAACATAAGTCCCTAATTCTGCTTGTTGTAGTATGAAATAAATACCCTAAGTCAGATTATTTATATTATTTCAAATAAAATTATTAAAACCATTTAAAGATATAATCAACGTGAATTTTAAATATATCTTTCCACTTTAAATTATGTAGTTTGTGGACCCTACCCTCACAAGGAGGATCTTATCACAAGCCAGGCGACAACAATTAGAAATTGACAGAGAAAGTGAAATGGGACACACATCAGATTCTAAGAAAAAACTGCTAGTAAAGCTTGACGCAGAATTTAGCGATACAGAGGAACAATCAAGCGAAGAAGAATACAATGATTCACAGTATTATGAAAATATTGAAATTAACGAAGAAGATGAACGTGCTATAGAAATGTTTATGTCTAGAAATTCTGCACCTACGAAAACATTGGCTGATATAATACTGGAGAAATTAACAGAAAAGAAGACAGAAATTGAAACTCAGTTCTCAGATATAGGTTCTGTGCAAATGCAAGAATTGGATCCAAGAATTAAAACGATGTACGAAGGTGTTAGAGATGTTTTAGCAAAATATCGCAGTGGAAAATTACCCAAGGCATTTAAAATTGTTCCTAGTTTGAGAAATTGGGAGCAAATATTGTACATTACAGATCCTCCGAAATGGTCTGCTGCTGCGATGTACCAAGCTACACGAATATTCGCGTCTAATCTTAAAGACAAAATGGCACAGAGGTTTTATAATTTGGTATTGCTGCCTCGTATTAGGGACGATTTAATAGAGTATAAAAGATTAAACTTCCACTTGTATCAAGCATTACGGAAAGCATTATTTAAACCTGCTGGTTTCATGAAGGGGATTCTACTTCCTTTATTAGAGTCTGGAACTTGTACGTTACGAGAGGCTGTTATCGTTGGATCTGTAATTGCTAAAAATTCAATACCAATTCTACATTCTTCTGCAGCAATATTGAAAATTGCAGAAATGGATTACACAGGCGCAAATAGTATTTTTCTTAGGATATTTTTGGATAAAAAGTATGCACTTCCATACAGAGTTGTAGATGGTGTTGTGTTTCATTTCCTTAGGTACAAATTATATTAGTATTTGAATTATACAGTCTTAATCAGTATTATTATATGTTGAAGATAACATTTGTTTGTAGGTTCGAGAGAGATCCTAGAGAACTTCCAGTGCTATGGCACCAATCGTTATTAACATTTGTACAGCGCTACAAAAGTGATATTAGTTCTGAACAAAAAGAGTCTTTACTAGGGTTATTGAAGAAACAATCGCATCATGTAATTACACCTGAAATACGACGCGAATTACAGCATGCCAAATGCAGAGATGTGGAAGCTACAGAACCTAAATCCGAACCAATGGTTTATTGAAACTTCAAACTAATTATATTTTATATCATCAAAATTGTAAATTAAAAATCTGTAAAGTCAAAACCGTTTCTACTATACGTTTTGATAGATTTGTCAACCTTTTACAGATTCAGCATGCAAATGTTCACACTTGCTTGCAAAAAACATTGCAATAAAAATCACAAATTTTGCTCGCGTTACAAATTGAAAAATAAATTTTACAAATAATAACAATTTGTGAAAAGTTATTTTTCAAAATATATTTATATTTAAACTAATAAATGAACAAGTAGTTTCGCATTAACTAGATTCTTAAAGTACATATACTAATTCGTGTGTGCAAAATTCGTGCCAACGTAAGACTGATCTGCAAATGTTGTATACTCATGACTTATATTTATATAAAAATTTTCTCTTCATTCAAATTCGATATACATATTTGAGTTATACTCTATTTTTACGTATGCGAAACACATTTGTTATTATTCATTCTTTCTATTATTAGGAAACTGTGTTCTTATTTAGTTACAAATTGTTTTACTATTTTGTTTTTTTTTTAGAATTTCTGTTATTATTTAAATAAAAGACTACGAATTACCTATATAAAGTAAAACGGTTGTCTCCTTATTAAAAAATTAATTAGGGGGCGCCATAAAATGGTTTCGTCCAGTATTATCTGTCACCCGGCTCTGAAAAGCGTCTTACTTTTGCTTACCTTTCGATAACTGAGGTTCCCGAGTCTCGAGACGATCCGCACGCACTTATTTAAGACATATCAAGACTTTCAAGAAATTATCTTGTTTTGAATAAGATTCGAAGTGATTCGAATCTTTACAGTATTGAATAACTTCGAATCGGTTCGAAACCGAGATTCGAAAGCCCATCACTAATTGTCCCCCATTTTGCACCAATCGCACTCAGGCAACATATCCCTACTCCCCAACGTGTGCGTTGACTGTTCGGCGATTTTCGCTACCAATCCATGTTGCCGAAACCCAAGCATATGTGAGTCGCAATCAGGAGGTCGAGTGTTCAAATCCCAACACGGGATATTCTCTAATTTCACTTTCTAAATTCGTAGTAGCATAAAAACTTGAAAATTATTAATTTGCAAAGCATTTTCAAAGTTTGAATTTTTTGGTAATGATGCCATTTGCGTTATTATACCGAAAACCGCTGCAGCGGTTCCGCTGTTCCACATATAAATAAACAGAAATAAACACGTAATTGAAATTATAATTGTATAGGGAAAGAATATAAATACTACTATATCTTATCTTTTTTCACTGAAAGAAAAATAATTGCATCAATAGAAATGCACTGGAAGGTGGGGGACATACGTACAATATAAGCCACTATAATACAATTATTATCAGTGTATATTTCACAAAAGGTGCTGTCAAAGCGTGAGCAGCTGCGGTTAAAGATGAAGGGAATTTCGTGAAAAAAGCTGCAGTATGTGTCTTATAGCGGATTTGGCAACCTGCACTAGTGTGCACTGAGTGCGAGTTTTCTCGCTTCCAATTGGCTAAAAAACGCACTCAGTGCGCACCAGTGTGACCGTCCGAATTCGCTATTATTCTTACGTTTCCACTCAAAAACGGCAAAACAGCTTTTCCTCGAGTCGACGCGAACGAGGAAAATTTGTACACGAAGAAGTTTTCTGTATTCAATCTTTGAAATTACCATCAATAATGAAAGTAGTTGCTAAGGTCACCAACCTTGTCCGAGGAGAGACACTCTCGGACACTCCCAGACAGTACACGCACACACACGCGCGCGTAAATAATTCATGTAACTTAATTTGAAAACTCGTGGTGTCGGCATTTTTAAGTAATTACAATTACATAAATCAATCACACTTGTAAAATAAATATGGATATTTCTACATGTTGGCATAGCTACTTAACTTTTTGTAGATATATAAAAATACAAAAGTCCTGCGACATGTTAATATTTTATTTCACGATGGTAAATTGCGCGATCATAATATATACTGATTCTCAGAATAACAACGTAACATTATTTAAATATACAAATGAACAAATATCGTTTAATATTATGTTGTGTTTATTAAGCTTTTAAATCATACGTAAATTAAAACCACGATTCTGGACTATCACATAGTAAGTATAGTTACAAATTGTTCAGAATACTGCTCAGTATTGTTTCCAGTTTTCAAAGGTTTACACTTAACGTTAAAAATACTAACATACTAAAATCAAAATAATTGCTTTTGTACCATAAAGTAATAAATTGTAAAATAATACAAGCATTTTCCTTTTCACGTTTGGGATCTTATTGCTAGACTGACACGTTTAACTACTTTTTATAGTACCTTCTTGCAATATATTTTATGTATATACAGAATTTAAATATAATATTCAGTTAAAATAAATGTTTCTTGCATTTAAGTGCACAGACATTGCAATGTAAAAGTACCTACCAATTAAGTATAAAAAAATTATTTCCCTATTCTTTAAATATTTGACAAGTTTTTTTTTATATACTGTTACATAAAATTGTATACTTATTCCTAAATAATCATGGTAGAAATCAATCATATTGTAAACCACGCGTATACATTACAGCGCTCGAAATTCCAAAAGTTCGAGGTACTTTCAATTTCTACAACAGTTCAAAGTTTATTTTTTTTTAAAGAAATTGGTAATACTTTTGGATCCAGCTGCTGCCTTTTGCCTGCTTAACTCCTTCTTACTAATAGTAGTTTTCTGAGCCTATGGGAAATAAACATAATACAAATTTACCATCGAAATATATACAACATGGAGACGTGTGCATAAAAAAACCAACTTTACCTTTTCTGACTTGGTTAAATCGAGAGTTTTTGGTTTTAATACTGATTCGTTTTCAGTTGCGTCTTTCTTAGGTCTCTTCTCATCAGTATTTTCTTTAGGACTACTTAATTTTCGTTTTTTAATTTCAGTTTCGTCTGCTATATTTAAATGCTGTGCCAATTTTTTTGATAAATCTTCTGAAAGATATTCTGAGACTATACCATGTGCATACTTTAAGTATTCTAGAAAAAGAAAT
The DNA here is from genome assembly GCA_944738655.2 of Andrena hattorfiana. Taxonomy (NCBI): domain Eukaryota; kingdom Metazoa; phylum Arthropoda; class Insecta; order Hymenoptera; family Andrenidae; genus Andrena; species Andrena hattorfiana. The sequence continues at coordinate 27,582,662 of OX122889.2, forward strand.
AAACATATCACGTATATTATTTTAAATTTCTATGCACAGAAATATTGTTTCCCTTTATGAACTATTCATAGAAAGATTAATTTTAAACTAGATATCTAACGTCACTCGATTCGTTTTGTAATAAATAAAATGTAGTTTATTCCTTACCCATCTCCGAAGCATTCTCAAGCTTAGTACTTTTAACGTACGTAGCACTAATAGCACCTTGTGATACATGAATACCCTTTTGCTTTAATACATCGGCTACTCGTTCTACTTTCTTTTGTAACCAGATTAGCGTCTTTTCTTCATTAAACTTGAAGGCTTGCAACGATTCGTCCCCTTTACGATCGGCAATTAGCGTTAACTTTAAATTCTGACACTGAGCAAGACGAGCTGTCTCTGGAAAATCTTCGTCCCAAAGACATTGATCGAGTGGTTGCACTTGCTGCGACTACGAGTGCAATATTCAGATTTACTAACATTTAAGGCTATCGAACCTACGTAGTGAAGTAAATTGAACCACTATATTCTATTGAAACGGATCGACGCGTACAGTAACATATTAAACCTTCGCTACGAGATTACCTTTCTTAAATAAGGCAGTACTAAAAATATTGGATCGATAGGAGTGGATAAATGCATCTTCCCATCGGACTTCACGTTATCATCTATAAACCATGACCTCTTATTTTCATCGAACGTTAAAACTTCTTGTACTGTGAAATTGCCTGGGCTAAATACGAACATAGCAGCCTGATTCGTAGCCGGATGCCTTAATTTAATTACATCAGGTGTACCTCCATCCGTACCATCTAAGCCATCACCTGAAACACACGAAGCATTTTAAAATAATACTTAACAAAATAACTCTGTATTAAAGGAAACAATGGGACTAAAAGGTGTATCCAACACCAGAGAAGCAATCGTAGAAATTACCGGCAAATCGTTAACTGGCACAACAAACGCATGCTACAGAAATTTGATGTGTAAAATGAGATTTTACGTATTTAGTCACCTTTCATAAGAAAAACCCACGTATTTGTGCCTGGATATGAATTAGTTGTTTTGACGCATTTTTTTGGCGATGCTTTGGTACGCGGCATATTTACGCGCGTTTTACACGATCGATATCACGTTAGGTTATTTACTCTTCTCGCACTATTTTCACCATGTATTAATACACATACGTAAAACAAATTTAGCGATCAGCCATTCTTGGTAAAAGAGCCAGCCTTTAATTTTTTATTACTCTTCGATTGTAACACACTTCGCTGCGTATCTCTTTCAGTAAACGAGCACGTTAAACGCAACATGCCGCCAGCGTTCTACAGGATAACATTTGAAATCTCGATGTGTAGTCGAACGTCAGTGAATGGTCGATCGGAGAACCGGGCCGAGAAGAGGCGTTGCCGCGCTACGAGCCATCTTTTGAAAAAGAAAAGTCCATCGAAATCGTACTCTAGCGTGAAAGATTTAAACTACAAGGCAAATACTTTCTATCGATAAAAAATATGGAAAATTTGAATATTTTATTTTAATATACGGTAATATTTGTATGTTTACGTAACGAAAATCATTCTACATCATGATTATAATGTATTTCAATTTAGAAGTACGTCTTGAAATACACTATTATGAACAATGTCCTTTTATACTTATCCTTTCTTTGTACGTTTATTGTATGCTGTCATACGATAACTTTTATCGCTTTGTCGAGTTATTATTTTTATTATATGTGTATACTTTTATAACCGATGTATTAAACAATTTAAAGTTGCTTGATAGATTCACATTTTGTAAAATATTATGAGTAAAAGATTATGATATATGTAGATTGAATTTGTTTTCATATATTAATTACTAGCTTTTCTATTCGGTTTCGCCGGAAATTTAGATTCTGATTTTATAAAACAAAAAAATTTTTTCAGTTTTTTTGTGAAAATAGTCACATTCATCTGGATTAGTCAGGCATAATGAGCTGAGGCACATTTCGTGATCACAGAGTTTATCGTTCGAAAGTTTTTAGGCGATAGGCAAACACACAAACATATAGAAGCTTTCTGCTTTATATATTAAGATATATATATATATATATATATATATATATATATATATATATATATGCATTAGATTATTTGATTCCAAAATTTCAAACATTATATGTTTGTTAACATTAGAAAGAAATATTTTAGATATCTAAAACTTACATTTATATGATATAATGAGTCAGTCACGGTGTAATAGACAGGAATTCCGGCTCACAAGAAAAGATCCCGAACCCGGAAATTCAAAAAATTCTGAGACTTTGTGAATATGTAGGGGATTTCCTCCTGATTACAATGCAATTTTTGCTTTCTGCTCAAATTCACTTTAAGGGGGTGAAATGGACCCCTTAAATAAGTAAGAACTGTAAGTTACCAAATGATAGTCCTAATTAAAAGAAGTAACTTTTGCCTTGGAACTTTTTTCTATCTCTTACAGATTGCGGGTTACAAAATAAAATCCGAAAATAGCCGAATTTTCAGGGGTTAATTTCACCCCCTTAAAGTGAATTTGGTCAGTAAACAAAAATTGCGTTGTAATCAGGAGGAAATCCTCTGCATATTCACAAAGTTTCAGATTTTTTTGAATTTTTGGGTTCGGGATCTTCCCTTGTCAGCACCTTCACCTCAGCGATTTTGTGTGCCGATTTCGGTGTGGTTCCTCTGACCGTCACGAGAGGCGTCGTGATAAGAAATCCATGTACGTATTATGCGCAGGGATCGACGGTCTTAAGCTACATTGGTGGAGGGGGAAACATCTACAGGAGTGGAGGTAATGATGCGTGACTGACGCAGGCGCAGTTCATGCACGCATTACCACCGCTCTTGTAGGTGTTTCCCCTTCCATCCAACGTAGCTTAAGCCCGCCGATCTCTGATTATGCGCAAAAAGTCAGCCTTTTCTCCTTGAGCGCCAATCTAGCGGCTGCCAGAAGAACTAGGACCAAAAAGACACACATTCTGAACCGGAGTTGGAACACCTGTGTATTTACCGTGGACGAAAATGACTTCCGTGAAAGCTTGACGCAGGCCCGGCTCAAGTCTTTTTCAAATTGCGCCCTTTATTATAATACATTTATTTGAGATTATTTATAATTTTTCTCTGAAAAATTAGGCAACTGCTAAAATTAGGCGAGTGCTAAAATTGCTAAGTAATGTATTATATGCATTATAATGCATTATATTTATATATATACCGTTATATCTTCTACAATTATGTATTTATTAATCAGTATGAAAATTGATGAAAATCTTCCTTGTATATTAAGGAAAAACTTTATCGCTGCAAGTTATATGTACCTCAAAATTGTCTCGATACTTTTTAACGGCGAACGTTGAAAAACATGGGTTATGTCCAGTATTCCTTTTTAATTAAATATAATTACATTTTTTAACATAAGGGTTTTGTGCATACATTTTACGGCTTCGCTAGAGTTTTCTGAAGTTATGTTTTAAGTCTCATAACGATTCGTTAATATTTACTCAAGTTATCGCAATTTAAGTTTAAAGAAATAATGACTGGACGATGAAAAATTTTTTGTTTATAATTTTTAGCTCGAATAGTAATGATTGGATAAACAAACTGTAAATAGAAAAAATGTGTGTCATGACGAGCTTTACAACACTGTATTTTTTAAAATACAGTTTAACAACATTTAATTTTCCAACCTTAGCATTTGAACAATAATTTTCCCCATTTTCGAGCACTAGTCCCCTTATTGCATCCGACCCCAGTGATGCCAGATCGGAGACGGGTTCCCTCGAGAGTTTCCCCCACCGCGCATGCACACTATGCACCAATCACGTGCGTGTAGATCACATACGCGACTCCTGCATAGTGTGCATGCGAGGTGGGGGAAATTCTCGAGGAAACCCGTCCCCGATCTGGTATCACTGTCCGACCCTTCAATTGCAATGAATATGTTCAAGATATCATAAAATCGGTCTGTATTTCTTTAGTGTCAGGCATGTAGAATGTAAAACTTTTTTTTCTAGATCGAACGGTATAGCCGTGAGATTAAACACCGTGGAAAACGCCGTTCGGCAAGATGCTGCGTAATATGGCTCTATCGCCACCATTTTGTACGAAAAAAATACAACTTTTTTCGTCGAGAGTTGTACAATAAGCCCCGTTACGCAGTCGCCCAAGTTGCCGGCGACTTGTCGCAACTGCGTAACGGGCTAACAGGCTGTATATTGAATTTCCCATTATTTCATTATCTCCCTCAAAAAAATTGCCCAAAATTACTATAACTTTGCTTCGTCTAACGTGGTCTAACCCCTTAAGACGTCTGAGAAAAGACATCTTTAAGATGTCTTGATTCGTGATATAAGACGTGTATAAGGCTACGGTTATACTGGATGCGTAGTCGTACGACTAGCTCGTCGTCCGAATTTTCTTTCCTCGCAATGCTCCGGCAGTACGGACATATTCGGACGGCCCGCTAGTCGTACGACTACGTATCCAGTATAACCGTAGCCTTAGACGGGAAAACGACGTTGCCAGCATCTTAAAAATGTGTTGAACGTCTGGCTTCAAACGTCTTTGAGATGTGTTTATGTAAGATGTTTGTGTACTGTCTGGGGAAGCGTCGTTCTTGTTCATAATTTTTGTTTCATATTATGTTATAAGAATATAACGTTACTCTAAACATGATTCTCTTATCTAAACGAAAACGAAAGCGAAGAAGTGGAGCAATTTATCGACATAATATATGGCATTTCAGCTAATCTCTTTTAACCTTTAGGGGACCGGCAAAGCCCCTTTTGAGGCTTTTAGCAGATTCGGCAATCTGCACTAGTGCGCACTGAGTGCGAGTTTTCTCACTTCCAATTGGCTAAAAGTCGCACTCAGTGCGCATCAGTGCGACCGTCCGAATTCGCTATTTGAGTAAGCACACCATTTAAAAATGATTTAAAGTACAAATACGTATGTGTGTGTTAATGTTCGACTGTGTTTGTATGTATATTCGACTACAAATTCGTTCTGTTAAAAAAGCACACAAAAAATACAATAAAATAAAATAATTCCTGAAACAACACAAAAATACCAAAAATAATAAATAAAAAGATATATATATATATATAAAAATTTGGAAACTGAAAAACACTATTTTTGCGTAAAAAAGCCGGTCCTCTAAAGGTTAATTGTTTCGTACATGTATTTAAATTTCTAATAAAAAAGTATCGTAGATATTGTGATAAAAACATATGTAGCTTAAAAAAGGCCACAAGAGGTTTTACTATATATGAATTTTAACCTTCGTACACATTTATTATGCATCATTTATCGATGAATCATTCCAAACGATTGCGAATGCACGATAGAAAAAGCACGTCTTCCTACAGCAAGAGATCGCTGGGTAATAGTTTTAGGTGGCATGAATCATAGGTATACGCAGACATCCCACTATTATAAATTCATATAAAGTAGATGCAAAGAATCAATGATTTTTAATCCAAGAATACATTGTATTGACAAGTGTAAACAAATGCCATAAAATTATTACATCGTTTGGTGGGGATGAGGAAAACGTATTAAACTTTTAAATACAGAAGGAAATACATAGTATTTCCACACACGCGCGCAAGCACACACATGCACGCACAGCGTGTATAAATATACATTATTGATTTGTAGCTGGAAGCATTGAAGCCTCTTTCTTTTTACTCATTACTGTTTCGTGTTGTTTTGTCAGTAGTATATAAGGCACCCTGTGGCACCTTGAAAGAGTTACGGATGACGTGATGCGAAAGTGGGTGTGCCCACTATTGACGAGCCGGCTATCCAACGCGTAGGGTCTGTCTGTTTCTACTTAACGAAGGCAATTCCACTGTGAAATTTTCTTCGTCACACATAGGCATCTATCGTAAGTGTACGATTTCATCCGTTCTGAATAAGCTTAAATTATTGTGGAAGAATAAAATAATGCGAACTCTGTGTGCGTGCGTGTATACATGTAAATGCACAAGCAATCGATCGGTTGACTAGAATTTTTATAAATTCCAGGTTGTGGGTTGAATAAACAAATATGTCACAACAACAGTATTACCCGTTTAAAGTAAGTACATCGTTATTATTCGCGTGAACTTTTAAAAGAAATTTCTTTACGTGATCACAAGATTAATCTATTTCTGGCTTGGGGTATTGATCAGCCGTATTTTTAACGGTGCTTCACTCGACAGATCAACCTACTGACGTCAGGTTCAATTTATTGCACGTCTTGTAGCCGTGTCAAAGTACAACTTTCGATCAGATTTTATGAAAAGTTTATGGTTTTCATTTAGATTTCAGGGAAATGTATATTTAAATGATATTTAATCCGAAAATCTCGTTGAACATATTACACGAAACTTTATCATTTAGAATTAAATGAAATTCACATCTCTTTCGTATAAAAAAATTTCTTTTAAATGCATATTGTGAAATTGCAAATTATTTTTGCAACACTTCCTTACAAAGTTTTATATATGATGTTATAACCTTGATTAGTATGTATTTAATATGATAACGAAGCCATAGATATGGCCAATACATGAATCTTAATTTTCTTCTGTTTTCTTAATTTTCATACTAGTATATTCATTGTGTCTACATTAAGGTATAATCTTTTAATTTGGATATAAAAGGTTATTTCATTGCATAGCTATAGTGATTCATACTTTATCAAATAACGTGTCATAGTTTCTAATATCATATATAATTTAGCAATATACAATAATTAAATTAATAATTGCTTTAGTGTATGAAAGATATAAGAAAATATCTACTTTGTATTTCAGTGTACCCCTACGGTATATCCTGCAGAGCCATTCGACGCAAATGCAGATGCCGGGCTGCTGCGTAAAGCAATGAAAGGCTTTGGCACTGACGAAAAAACCATTATCGATGTGCTTACAAGAAGAGGAATTGTTCAGCGACTGGAAATTGCTGAAGCGTATAAAACATTATACGGAAAAGATTTAGTTAGCGATCTGAAGAGTGAACTTACAGGAAAATTAGAGGATATTATACTTGCTCTTATGACACCATTGCCTCATTATTATGCTAAAGAATTGCATAATGCGATCAGTGGATTCGGCACTGACGAAGAAGCTATTGTAGAGATTCTGTGCACCTTAAGTAATTACGGCATACGTACTATCGCAGCATTTTATGAAAACTGTAAGTTCACTTGTTGTTACTCCTTTCTAAGATGAATATTTACCGAAGTTTAAAATATGTAAACCACAGTGGTTCCTCGATAAAACAAGATTCGCTTGATCCGAGCCTTTTTTGAAGTAATAATTTGCTTATTTTATTGTTGTTTTTCTCACAGATATAGTTTTTTTTTAGACAGTTTTTCAGATTATTTAGATAACTATTCAGATTATTCTATACTAACAGTGTTTAATTTGGTAATAGCTTACTTTATTCAACCGATTTACATAATATGTAATAATGCTATTTGTGCACTTTGTTATTAACAGTGTATGGAAAAGCACTTGAGAGTGATTTAAAGGGAGATACTTCGGGACATTTTAAAAGGCTGTTGGTGTCACTCGTCCAAGCGAATAGGGATGAAAATCAGGGTATCGATCATGCTCGAGCTATAGCAGATGCACAAGCACTTTATGACGCTGGTATGTATTTTATACTTATTTTCCTAATACTTTGTTCTAGTAATACATTGCTTAAGAATGCATAAATGTGCACGAAAAGGAATGTACCATGTACAATTTGTTAATGTTAAGAAAATGTGTGGATGATAAGAAAATATTATGATAATTAAAATTAGATAAATAAAATATAATTTTGAACGAACAATTGTATATTCACTTAACATATACTTTATTTGATAATAGGCGAGAACCAGTGGGGTACAGATGAATCTCAGTTTAATGCTATTTTAGTATCACGTAGTTATCAACAGTTAAGACAAACTTTCATTGAATATGAAAAAATATCTGGCCATGATATTGAAGTTGCTATTAAAAAAGAATTCTCTGGAAGTGTTGAGAAAGGTCTTCTTGGAATAGGTCGGTATCTTCATTTTAACAATACTACTTGTAAGAGTTTTCAATATTGAAAAAATGTTTAAATTGACTTACATGTATCTATAGCAGAGGTGCAGAAAGAGCCGCTCGGATCCGGCGCCCAGAATCGCAAAGAGGTCTCTGGATCCGAGCGGCTCTTTCTGCATCTCTGATCTATAGGGTGATTCAGTAACTATTCACATTGTGCTTAATTTATTTGATTAGCTACTATCGTGTAGTATTGAATCCGGATTATGGATTATTGGATCATACCCTATACATTTTGCTAAATATTATCTCGCGGAATATCTTTATAAGTTTAATATTTCCATGTTCTTTTAAAAATCTTATCTCAGGCATTTTAATTAAACATTGTGTTACTTTTGTGTTACAGTGAAGTGCGTGAAATCGAAAGTTGGTTTCTTCGCTGAACGATTATATGCTAGTATGCATGGCATCGGCACGAAGGATCGAACGTTGATTCGCATTATTGTTTCTCGAAGTGAAATTGATCTTGGCGATATCAAGAAGGCCTTTGAAGAGCGATATGGAGAAACATTGGAAAATTGGATCGCTGTATGTATTTTTACGTTTCGCTAGCCAAATTTTTTTATAATACGTAAGCTACAGGTCATATTATGAAATACTATTGTGTAGGCATAATAGTATATTAACCTTTAGAGGATCGGAATTTTTTCATTGAAATTGTAAATCTTATTTACTTAAAATTTATGCATACAGTGACTCACAGCCATAATCGTACACTCTTTAAAATTGCATAACATTTTTAAAATTGGTCCAAACGACTTGAGTTTTTTTGAGAAGCTAGAAGGATTAGTTTGCTAAGCGATGTGTTTCGTCGTTTTTGAAAAAAATGCAATTGGTCGGAATAGTGAAAAAAATAGTAAAGGTCGTTTTTTAAACTTTTTTTTTGAGCCTGTAATGAAAATTCAAAAAACACGTTTGTAGATTGAAGTAAGTTATATGCGTGTCTAAAATTTCATCAAAATCGGTTAACGTTGCTCTGAGCTACAAACGTTTAAAGATCGCAGAGTAAGGTCGAGAATCGCGGAAATTCCCGAAATCAGCGATTCTCGACCTTACTCTGCGATCTTTAAACGTTTGTAGCTCAGAGCAACGTTAACCGATTTTGATGAAATTTTAGACACGCATATAACTTACTTCAATCTACAAACGTGTTTTTTGAATTTTCATTACAGGCTCACAAAAAAAAGTTTAAAAAACGACCTTTACTATTTTTTTCACTATTCCGACCAATTGCATTTTTTTCAAAAACGACGAAACACATCACTTAGCAAACTAATCCTAGTAGCTTCTCAAAAAAACTCAAGTCGTTTGGACCAATTTTAAAAATGTTATGCGATTTTAAAGAGTGTACGATTATGGCTGTGAGTCACTGTATATACCACCAACATGTTCGGCAAAGTACCCAAATTTTTATGTGGTCGCTATAGTGTCTAGCCCGGCTACGAACGGTGTGGTATATACTGAAATTTTTAAAATTTGAACTTTAGTGGTTCAAAGGGTTTTTGATATCGCTAATCACGAAGGTCATAGCGGATTCGGCAACCTGCACTAGTGCGCACTGAGTGCGAGTTTTCTCGCTTCCAATTGGCTAAAAGTCGCACCAGTGCCACCGTCCGAATTTGCTATCAGAGTATCGAAATTTTATACAGAAACTGTATTGCCAACCTAAACAAGCCTAAATGAATAACAGCAGTTACATTCATATACAGTAGAGCGATAATTATCTGAACTGCTTGGGATCGAGGTGGTTCGGATAATCGAACAGGTCGGAGAATGCAGCATGCATGGACTTTACACAGTTGAGAACTATAGGAATTACATCTAAAATTGCTTATTAAATACAAGAGTAGGTACTACTGCGTTAATTTATAATACGCAAAAATAAATCAATCAATCAATCGGTACTGCTACACTGGTTCGAAGAAGTGGTGGGGATACCTGTGATGCAGCACTGGTTACTGGTTCGGATAATCGACGGTTCGATTAATCGAGGTTTGGCGTTAGCCAGAGCTAACGACGTGGACGTAGGTTTTGTACCTCTTTATTTGTTTTGGGTTTTTTGTGTTATTTTTGGATTTTCTGATTTTACTATTCATTATGCGAGCTGCAATCGCGCAACTGACTAATGTCCATGCATTATACAAAATGAATAATTAACTGAATAATGAATTTTCTTCATTTCGTTTACAAGTGCTTAGGGCTTTACTGAATCTTGATCCGAATGACTCCACATTTCATCTGCTCAAACTCTCTTGACTAATAGGTCGTTATTTGCCAAAATTACTGGATAAAAACCGACGATGCAATTTGTGTTCATTACGTCAAAGTAGACGTTGAATTCTTTATATCGACGTGTGTCACGAAAAGTAGCACGTTTCAATTTTCTTACGAAAACTATCACGTTTCGGTTTTCGCTGCGAAAACTAGCACGTTTGAGCGGTTTTCCACGAAAAATAGCATGTTTCGTCTTTCGCTGTGAAAACTAGCACGTTTCAGCGGTTTGCCACGAAAACTAGCACGTTTCAGCGGTTTGCTACGAAAACTAGCACGTTTCAGCGGTTTGCCACGAAAACTAGCACGTTTCAGCGGTTTGCCACAAAAACTATCACGTTTCGGTTTTCGCTGCGAAAACTAGTACGTTTGAGCGGTTTGCCACGTGATTAAAATTTTCATGTGTTGTCTTTTGGAGATTAGATGGAATTATTATTTATTAAACAATATTTTCAACAGTTAAATTCTTTTAAACTGACCACGCGCTGAAACGTGATAGTTTCTGCAGTCTGCAGTATAATCCAAAACGTGCTATTCTTCGTGGCCAAACCAGATAATATGTTAGTTTTCACCGCAAATTCCCAGATGTGTTATTTTTCGTGGCGAAACAGTATAACGTGCTAGTTTTCGCCGCAACAGTACGAAATGTGCTATTCTTGGTGGCGAAGCAGTCAAACGTGTTAGTCTTCGCGACGGAAGACCAAACGTGCTAATATTCGTCAGAAACGATGGAACGTGCTACTTTTCGTAAGAGAATTGAAACGTGCTACTTTCTCGTAACGCACGTCAATATATGTTCTACACGTGACACTGCATTTTGCATAACACTCTGTTTTGAGGATTTCCATAAGAAACAATAATTACCGTAAATTCGAATTTCCGACATATAAATTACAAAAAAAAACATAAAGAGAAACACGTTCATTATTCATTTACTATAATGCACGGGCATTAGTGAGTTGCACGCCTGCAGCTCTCACAATGGATAGTAAAATCAGAAAATACAAAAAATCCAACAACCCAACCCTCCCCCCTAAAAAAAGCAAAAAGAGCTACAAAACTTTCTACGTCCACGTCGTTAGCTCTAGGTAACGTCAAAGGAAAGATTTATATATGAATGTAACTGCTGTTATTCATTTAGGTTTGTTTAGGTTGGCAAACACAGTTTCTGTGTAAAATTTCGATACTCCAACCTTAGAATCGTGATTAGCGATATCAAAAACCCTTAGAAACATTAAAGTTCAAATTTTAAAATTTTCAATGGCCACTGTAGCTGGCCCTCTAAAGGTTAATAACACATATTTAGAGTATTCTGTGTGTTTTATAAATATTAATGTCAAGACTCATCACGATGTATAACATAGTTAGATTTGATTATTAGTTTTAAAAATATTTCACATAGTTTTTTAAATACAGCTTCTAGAAGCGAGGCAGTGAAAAATATTGTAGGTATTACGAAATGTTAAAATATGTTTTCTCGTGCACTAATTCGTGAAATTTAATATTTTAGGGTGACACGTCTGGAGATTACAAGAAAGCTCTTCTATCACTTGTTTCTACATAACTGAAGCGAAATACTTCATGAGAAATCAGAAAGTTTTGACACTTTTGTATGGCACATCTGGATTGTACGGGAAGTGTTTCCTATAAATTATAGAGTAATAAGTTTGCTTCAAGTGCTTATGTACACAAATTATATTAATCGTATACATTCTTACGTGGGCATAAAGATTGTGCAGTTTAGTATAGTTTTACACGATTTTTGAACTTCTACAGTATGCTTTTCATGGTAATACTAAAATTTATTTTTGATGAAATGTTCTACTAAATCGCATTGTTATACTATTTTTTTATTAAAAAAAAGTGTTCATAAAATTTACACTAAGAATCTCATATTTATACAAACTGTTGTAAAATCTACATGAAAATAAAAATATTATAAACGTTATGTTTAATTGTTTAAAAATATCAAAGTGTTATGTACAGACATTTTAAATACAATTGTATTGACTTACATTATTACAAAATTCACTTCAAATTATTTTTATTACCGAGTATTGATTTCGATTGAATTATTAAATCTCTCACTAAATTAGAATTTTCGTCCTTGAAATTCTTACTAATATTATTAGATTGAACTCGATTTTTCTCTTTGTTTATAATATTTTATATGTTTACATACTAACATGCTTTAATATGTTTACAAACGTACGATTATATGTGCCGGTAATTATGAAAATGGCCCAAGTAACGGAAAAGAATGAAAAACAAAATAAGTTATAAATTCAATTTGTCAGATATTTGACTTAACTCTTCGGCATCCGCCGCGCGAGGGTTAATTTAATTAAGAAAAGTTGATTACAGCAATATAGTCTCATATAAGTAACTTAGATAAATATATTTCACTGTACACATTTACGAAATCAGATAACCTTTTAAAAGAATATTCAACTTACATCTGGATTAATTATTAAATATCATTTCTTTTTTTTATTCCTCAAACTTCTGCGTACCATTCCTAAAAAAAAACAAAAAAATGAAAGTGAATACATAGTTACACATGTATACATATATACATAGTCTTCTTTGGATTATTAAAAGCCCTTTTCCCGGGATTATCGGGAAAGACCTATCCACCCCTCAGTTTTGCTTCCTCGCTGCAAGCGAGGGTCTGCGGTCACGGGTAGGTCGCCCGTTAACTGCCGAGTACAATAAAACCATTGGGCCAGGTAAAATACCCAGTGCAGGAAAATAAAATGTTCATGTTTTTTATAAATATTCATAAAAGTATTACCAATGGATTTTTCAAGGTTTCTCGATGAAAATGAGTTCAAACGCGAAGCAATTCGGTCCATTTTTAGTGAACGTTGCTACGTTCACTAAATGTTGTAATTCACACACTGGAAAGTGACTTCTTCCCGTTACGCACTATGTAATACTGCAGAAGAGAATTTAAATGGAGAATATCAACGACTTCACCAAATTGTAAAGTGTCTGTTGAAGATTGCTTAAATGCAGCATTCCGGAGAAATTGCCTGGGTGTTTAATATTTACTTGCTATTACGAGGATTGGCAAATTACTTGGATAATTGCAGGAGAAATGTTGTGAGTTAATCACCAGAAGTGTGCTTTTCCATTAAACCGGAGAACTGGAATTCTAATCGTATTTTCATAATAAAAAATAGACCGAATTGCTTCATGTTTGGACTCATTTTCGTCGACATAAACTCACCAATCCATCGGAAATACTCTCATCAAGGTGTAATCAGTAATATAGAAATTTTCATATTCAATACTGAATGACTCAATTCGCCGTCGACCGAGGATCTCCCGCTGGTGCGCTATTTCACTTACTCTCGATTTACGTCGTTCAGTTTCCTTGTCAGACGGTTCGGGCGAGGGCCCTGACAAGGGCCAGTTTATTAGGTGCTAACTCAGGGGTGTCGAACTAGCATCTTTCAAGCCGCAGTGGCTCCTTCTCTTCGCTTGCTCCGTAGAGTCGTAGGAGAACAGACTCCTCCACACGTACAGGGTCAGCGTTTTAACCCGCAACCCGCGCTCGCACGAACAGGTAAAATGGCAACGGCGCCTCACGGACGCATTCCACTACAACCATGCATCTTTTATAGTTCAAAGGTTATACGAAAAAGGCCTCAAATTTTTCAAACCGAGCCGGGAAATTCTGAATAGCTCTTTGCGACGTTAATTGGAAAGAGACCATCCCAAAATTCTCGAAGCTTGGGCATCACTGCTGTTCAGCAGTCGCTGGCAGCTCTCCGCTGGGTCGGTGCATGGTTATAGTGGAATACGTCCGTGAGGCGCTGTTGCCATTTTACAAGTTCGCGCGAGCACGAATTGCATGATAAAACGCTGACCCTGTACTTACTTCACTCTGATGAATTCTCCTTCGGGAGCCGTACTCTCTCCCTGCATGCCGGGTCTCGTGCAACTGGTGCAACGCCTGGAGAAAAATAAGTGAGGGAACCGGCTCACTGGTGGCCCGACTCGTACGGCTCTCGGAGTGGAGAAATTCGACACCCCTGTGCTAATTACTTCCCCTGCCTCGGTTTATGAAGAATTTCCTGGTCCCGAATCTTTCTCGATAATCCGGGGAAGACTGTATTACGAATTATAAACGTGTGAATCAATATACAGGGTTGCCCACTTAACTCAGAACGCGCGTGTGAGAACAGATGAATTGACCAAGTAGTCAGTCCCTGTCCTAAAGAAGAAATTGCATTTTGGGTGTACCAACGCCTTGCTCAGGGGTTTTTCGTCGTTTCCTCTTGAGCCCAGGGGTGACTAACTGGTGGCCCGCGAATAGTGATGGGATCTGAAGCGCTTCGAACGTGTTTCGAAGCTGAAAGCTCTTGAAATACTTGGAAGTCTTGAAACTCTTGCTTCGCAGTCTTGGTAGGTTTCGCACTCGTATGTTTCGTATGTATGTACATACGGGTAGTGCAGAGACTAGCCAAGACTGCGAAGCAAGAGTTTCAAGACTTCCAAGACTTTCAAGAGCTTTAAGCTTCGAATCATTTTCGAAGCGCTTCGAATCATTTTCGAAGCGCTTCGAAGTTTTCATCGTATATATAGATTCGAAACGCTTCGAAGCGCTTCAGATCCCATCACTACGAATCATATTCGAAGTGCTTCGAAGTAGGCGCCTGATATTCAAGACAGATTCGAAGCGCTTCGAATCCCATCACTAGTCAACCTAATTAGTTAGTCAACCCTGCCTGAGTCCGAGGACAAATGTCGAGGCGATTGTCTGAAAAAGGCCACGAAAGGCATCTGTTCTCGCGCCAGGGTTCCGAGTTAAGTGGACAACCCTGCACATACCTGTGTTAGATTTGTTTCCATTCGTAGATTTTTTGTTTTTTGAAAATTTTGTACTAATTGGTGGGTAAAACATGGCCGGCATTCTCTCAAAGCATTTATGCATTGGAGTTGCTATTATTTTATCCAGTGCAATCCAAGGGGAATTAAGTAAACTATGCAATTGGTCGTTATAAAGTGTTTGAATATCAAAAACATTCTTTCTGCAAACAAGAATTAAACAATCAAAGTTAAAATAAATACCTCCTGTATATCGAAAAAGTTAAGTTAAGCATATTTTACGTTCTTCTCTAATCTATTTACCCTGGACTTTCCGCTTCTTTATAAACAGCTGCAAATGCTCCATTCCTCATTGTGTGCCTCATAATATAACGCCCTGGGGATAGGTTTGAAAGACACTGAATAACATTATGTAAAATTGTCAAAGAATCTTCGACTTTTACATTATAAAGCCTCTTGATTTCATTGTTTATCGACATCGCCGTACGATGTTCTATTTGCAGTACTTCGGACGTCTTTGCTGATATTCGAACTACAGTGTAAAATTGTTATATGATACTTTTTAAACGATATGTAAAACATTTGCAATTTATGCTCCATACATTTATAATTTTGCAAGGCATAATTTTTTTACCTCGTGCAAGAAACGTGACAGGTCTAAATATAAGAGATATCCATTGTTTCAATGCTTCTTCTAACGTTACAGATTCAGCGCCAAGATCAGCTTGATATTCTAGTTTTGGTGCTAATATTAACAATCTCTGTAGATCTGTTTGCAATATCTGTAATAAAAATAAAACGTGTTATTTTAATATTATTTTTTACATCATGTTGTATCACGTTCTCTAACGTACTGTTTAAGATTCGCAATTGATCATAAATATATACAAACCTCAAACCCATCTGTTTTTGTTCGAACTAATATTTTATACTCTTTGATGACATTTTTCATCAATTCATTTTGCTCTGAAGCCTGTGAGCCTATGGTAAACAGTTTATACGATACATTATCTGCAGCTTTTGCTTTACAACGTTTCTTTTCCACCCCTAATGACGACAAAAATGAATTATTTCATATAATCTTGTTTTGAATATCTTCCATTTTATTGGTAATTAGTAAAACTTATTTAGTGGCTAATAGGATGTATTAATTTAATTGTGTTTTAACTATGACAAATTCTATTACAAACCGAAAGTATCTTTACCTTTGGCATCTGCTGTGAGATTAGAAGTATTGCTGTCTGAAATAGTATGCGAAGGTTCTTTACAGTTTAATGTTACATCTTGAGGAATGTCTGTGCTATTTTTTATATCCTGTTGTTTCGAAGTATTCTCAGTACTCTGATATTCTTCGAGTATATTTAAATCTGACTCATTGTCAACTTGTGTCGAAGTGTTTTCAGATTTTACTTCCAGTTTTATGAGGTCTTCAGAATTAATGTCACCAAATATATTGTCATCGTTATATGTTTTAGTACTGTCATTACATATTTAAATGTACAAATTAAAATGTTACTAAACGAAGAAGTAGAGTTTATACACATATAAAGAATTATTGTTCACTTTACCTTTCCGAAGTAGGATGCTTTGTACGGACAAGAAAATACTTAAGAATGTACTTATATACCCAACTGTTTTTTTCTGGTATAGTGTTAGTAACTGGTGGTGCGGGTTTATCTATATAGATAACATTTTTATCATTATGCCTCTTTATGACTAGGGGTAAAATCCACGAATTTGAATAACTTGTTTCAATGTTATTTACTAAACAATTAAGACCACTGGATGAAATTATTAAATCCACATTATTACTTTCAGCCAATTTTTCACAATTTGGATCTTCACTTACTGGTAACTTGAAAGAAACTGACGATTCATTGCCAAGATAGTTTTTAGGACGAAACCTTTTTTGTAATTGTTTAGAATTTATACGTAGAACAAACGGTTTTGTTAAAGTTGGTAGTACTATTTTTGGCAATTCACCCTAAAATAAAAGTCTTTCATTAAAAATTACACGCGAAAATACATTAACATATTAAACATATTAATAGATATACACATGCACGTATTATACATTGTTTGTTAGTTTCATACGATTATATATTCACTCACCATTTGCAAAGGAACAGAAAGAAGTTTTACTTCGACGTTCTTATCTGCTACAAATGGTACATTTGTAACTTCAGTATAATATCTGGGTAATTTACAAATATATTGTACTTTTGATTTCCAACGTAAATTTATATAATCTTCGCACATAACTGTCAATGATCTCTCATGCCATTTACTTTTTGCAAACTCTAAAAATTCATCTTGTTCTTGAGATATGATTTTTTGTAAATCCTATAAAAGATCATTGGGAAAAACTGTATATCTACTAAAGCAATTGTTACGGTCTACAGCAGTGTCCTTTTTAAATGCGAACATTGTAAAACACATAGTAACAAAAACAGATTAACAATTTTTTTTAATAGCAGTATATGTATTTCATTTACCATATAATTTTGTAATTCTTCTCTTTCTGTTTGAGTTATTTTTGGTTTATCAGATTCTGAAAATCTTAATAAGACTCTTAAACACATTGCTTGCTGTTCTTTGTTTAATTTCGACATTTTAGGAAACTTAAATATTGGTTTGACGATACCAGGCACGTAGCTCCTGATCTTTTTCGCCTTCTTCGATTCATTTCCTTTTCCCACTTCAGTGGATTCAATATCATCACCATTATCTTCTGTATCCATCTCTGATTCTATATCCCCCATCAAATGAGGTTTAATGTCTTTATAATCATCTTCAATATTTTTGAATGGGTCAGCAAAAGTCCCCGTCATAATTTTGTGCATAATACTTTCCTTTCCCAATCTTTCATGGTTAATAAAGGTATTGTCTAACATATCTTCCAAAGGAGGATTCCTAATGAATTAAACATAATTGGTACTCACATGGTAAACTATGCACGATTTTGACGATATTATTGTTGAGTGAACAGTAACTATTATTGTTTAAAATTATCATTCAGGTATTACTAACAGTCACAGCGATATTCGATAACAAATTATATCAATAGGTTTAAAATGAATATCAACAATGTGTAATGAAAATAAAAAATTCATGTAACAGCTTATAAACAAAATATACATTCAATTTTATAAAATTTCTTAATTACAAAGGTTTGATTCAAGTAAGAAAATTATTGGCTTGTATTTTCAGTTAAATATATTAAGGATATAACGTATGATGCAGTATAAATGTGCAGTAGAGTATCGTAAATATTACGTATAAGTTCTGCTATAAAGCACATCAAAATAAATTCATGATGTACATACAGTGGTTCATAGCCATAATCGTACACTCTTTAAAATCGCATGACCTTTTTAAAATTGGTCCAAACGACCTGAGTTTTTTTGAGAAGCTAGAAGGATTAGTTTGCTAAGCGATGTGTTTTGTCGTTTTGAAAAAAATTGCAACTGGTAGAAAAAATAGCGAAGGTCGTTTTTTTCAACTTTTTTAGAAAATTCAGAAAACTTATTTGTAGATTTAAGTAAGTTGTATACATGCTGAAATTTTTATCAAAATCGATTAATGTTGCTCTGAGTTACGAAAGTTTAAAGATCGCAGAATAAGGTCGAAAATAAATAATAAAATCGCGAAATTCCCGAAATCGGCGAAAAGTTGAAAAAACGACCTTTACTACGTCTTTTTTTGCTATTCCAACAAATTACAATTTTTTTTCAAAACGACGAAACACGTTGCTTAGCAAACTAATCCTTCTAGCTTCTCAAAAAAACTTAAGTCGTTTGGACCAATTTTAAAAATATTATGCGATTTTCACGAGTGTACGATTATGGCTGTGAGCCACTGTATGTGAACTAATTGTAATTCTAATTGACCGAAGTATAAAAATAAACTCCCATGTACTCCGCATAAAAATTGCCCTCGCTATACATTGAAATCGTAACTTTTTTCGTAATATTAAAAATATATACATTACTACAAACAAACGTCAGTCATCAGAACGTAATTACAATCGTTCTTGTAAATATTAGGTTAAGATATAATACAACTTTATATTTACCAATCAATATTTAAGAATCTATCCATGGTTTATAAAATAAAAGGAACTATTACAGCTTCAACGTATCTTTCAAAATTAAATTTGTTTTTCAGAAGATAGTTGACATATCAACCAACATCAACAAATCAGCCTTTCATCCACTCGGTCAACTTCGCACAACTTCGGTATTCCCGTTACAGAGCTACTATCGTCATTGCAAACATACGCATTCATGTTGTTGCAAGGCCGGGTGGGAATTCTGATGGCTTGAGGGAATTTCTATTAGCAGATTCGGCAACCTGCACTAGTGCGCACTGAGTGCGAGTTTTCTCGCTTCCAATTGGCTAAAAGTGGCACTCAGTGCGCGCCGGTGCGACCGTTCGAATTCGCTATAGGGTAGATGTCCCAATTACCGTGCTTTGACGCCGACTTGCTCACGAAGGAATTAATTACTGACTTCTCTTACTTTAATTTTGCCTGGTGAAAATTTATATTGGTGTTTTGAACTTTTCTCTTTATTAAGGCATTTTTTTCAGGTTAAAAATGTTAATTTTTTATATTTTTTAAATTGAAATAAGAATACATGCTTTTGTCGCATTTACCGTGCCTTGATAAATAAATGCGTTGTCCCTATTCCCGTGCCCCAATTACCGTGCCCTTTTTTTAATAGCATTCCCGCGATTAGTTGTCAAACGATGTAATACTATTTAGAAACAAGGAAAAGAATAAGGATATTTTTAGGATTGATCAAAGCTGAATTTATTACGACATGTCAGGATTGTAATAAGGTCGGTAATCGATTGCGAGGCGAAGAAACAAGCTCCTTCCTACGTTCCTCTTTTTAATAAATACAATGTTTTCGAGCGATAAGGAAGGAGGCGAAGACAAATTTCTAATGTTGTAAAGTTCGTAACTTTTTTCTGTTCAAACTTCGCGCCATAAGAGCTTGAGTTAAACACCGCTAGAGCGAGGATCGCAACTCGCAACAATGTACAAAATAAGTAGCGGGGATAACGAATTAACAACGCCTTCTTTTCAAGGCAAAAAAGACAGGTTCTTTTCGAGACAGCACTGTCCTGTTAATGTAAATTATGTTAAGAATATAATTTTAGATTTTAGTTTAAAAAATTATTTAATTTATAAACTTCTGAATTAAATTTCCAACTTATCGATACATGATTTGAACTTTCAAATATTTGAATATCCATTTATTGATGTACATATGTAGAGAGCAGTAAACATCCGGCTCAGCCGGCTCAGCTCAGTTTAGGCGGGAAGCGCACAGGGGGACGTTCATAATGACCGTATAGTAATCGTGTTTAACGTTATATCGTAATTCTAGCAGATTGATTTGTTCGGTAAAGCGAACTGTGTAAATTAAATTTGAAGTTGATTGTAGAAGTAAATTTACAAAAATGCCACCGAAAATAGCAAACGATTACACGAAAGCCAGAGGTGAGAGCTTATATCAATCACTCTCTAACCATTGAATCTGTATCAAGATTTTTATATTTTAAACATATTTATTTCTTTGTATGTTCTACCAGAGCAATTAAAGACGTTCTTAACCGAGTTTGTGGTAATAAATGACACGACTGGCGAAAAATCATTCAAATACAGAAAGCAACTCACTAACATAGCGCATCGCGAACAAGTAGAACTTACAATAGAGTTAGATGATGTTCATGAATTTGATGATGAATTAGCAATATCTATTGCAAGCAATACTCGAAGATATATCAATATACTTTTAGAAGTGAGTACACGTCTAATCAGTTATATGATTTTATATCTTAATAGGGTAAAGGACCCAATTACTGACATATTAAGCATTGACGCTGACATTATCTTATTGTTATGTACTTATAAACTAAAAGTATATGTTGTTCTTGTTATTTATTATTGTTTAATATGTTTACTAGATGAAAAGAATTTGGTGGATCTTAAAACTTCGATTTTTATGTATAAATTCATCAATTTTAAAAATATATTTTAGGGTCTATTATTGACATCCTTCAAATGCATTTGACTGAATTACTGACACCCCAATTACTGCCAGATAACGTAATACTGTTTATCTGTTATTCTAAGGTTACATCGTGTCATGTACATGAGCAACTACTGCTATGACAGTAATACCAAAATGCTTGAAACGCTTGTACCAATCACAGTCACCCAATTAATAAGTAAAAAGACTTAACGAATCGTTGAATTCGGATCTTTATTACTTTCTATGATGCTTATATTATTTAAAACATATTTTGTTACGTTAATAGCTTAAATATTACAATTACAGCATTTTCTTTAACGCCTTGTTTTCTCTTTCCCTAGTAAGGAAGTCATCGTTTCCATTCTCCTAATACTCGCTTAAAATTTTGTATCGTTTTATTCAAATTAACGAAGAAGAAATTAAGTACTGTTTTGTGTATCGTATAAATAACAGTTTGAATTGTATGCTAAATTTTTTTCATGCATAACTTTATAAGATATATTCGTTATTTTACGTAACACAGCTTAGGGTGATAGTAATTGGGTCCGTTACCCTATATAAAGCAGAAAGCTTCTAATAAGTTTGTGTGTTTCTGTCGCCTAAAAACTTGCGAACGATAAACTCTGGGATCACGAAATGTGCCTCAGCTCATTATGCTTGACTAATCCAGATGAAAGTGACTATTTTCACAAAAAAATTGTTTTTTTACATGAAATCAGAATCTAAATTTCAGGCGAAGCGGAGTAGTAAAGCTAGTATTCATATAAAACAGTTTGAGATATAGTTTCGTTTATCATAATGAATAAGAAACATTTATTTGCATGTACGTAGCTTATCCAAGAGATGTTGCCTGATTTCAAAGAAAGACCTGTACCACCGAAAGATGCTCTAGACGTATATATCGAACATAGACTGTTGATGGAAAGCCGTAATAGACATGTTGGCGACCAACGTGATCCGAGGAATAAATATGCTCCGGAACTTATGAGACGCTTGTACTTTGAATATGTATTTCTGTTTCATCCTTATATAAACTTTCCTTTCATTCATAACTTTTTGTATATTTTCAGCGAGGTATACTTTAAAGACTTCGATGCTGCGAAAGCATATTCAGTGAGAGATATAAAAGCGGACAAAATAGGAAAATTAGTTACCGTGCGAGGTATAGTAACTAAATCTAGCGACGTAATGCCATTGCTTGTCGTTGCCACGTATACGTGCGATCAATGCGGCGCTGAAACGTTTCAACCGGTAAGGAAGCAGTAAGACCGTAAAGTTTAATTCTAAATGAAAGTTTACTGAAATTAAGAGTTTTAGGTACAATCCCTCAAATATATGCCGCTACGACAATGTCCCAGCGATGATTGCCGTGTAAATAAATCGGGCGGTGTATTAGATATGCAAACAAGAGGATCGAAATTTGTGAAATTTCAAGAATTGAAAATACAAGAACATGTAAGGTTTAATAAATGTTTTATAAATGGTTTTATGAAAGGTTTTATAAATGCTTAGTATCGGTAACTGGCGTGTTATAATAAACATTCGTAATGGTTATTAATAATTAAGCTGTTAGATATTATTTAACGGATATTAATTATGAATAATTACTATCGTTGTTTCAGAGCGACCAAGTTCCCGTAGGTCATATCCCTAGAACTCTAACAGTTTATTGCAGAGGCGAAACAACGAGAAAGGCTTTACCTGGTGATCATGTTCTTATTACGGGTATATTTTTACCTATTATAAAATCTGGATTCACTGCTCGAGTTGGTGCAGCTCTTCTGAATGAAACATACTTGGACGCGCAGGTATCAGTTGGCTGGTTCGACGACGTTGTCTATGCTTGGCGTTATGTATCATTTAACTAAGCATAAATATTTTGTACGATCTAGAGAATTACTTGTTTTACAAACATGCAAAGCGCAGATGACGTTAGTGCTGAGTTGACAGACGCAGAATTGTCTATATTAAGGGAAGATGATTTTTATGGTAATTTAGCTCGATCCATAGCTCCAGAAATTTATGGCCTCGAAGATATTAAGAAGGCCCTATTGTTACTTCTTGTTGGTGGAACAGATAAACACAGAGAAGATATTAAAATTAGAGGTTCATTTTTAATATAATTATACATATAATACTGTGTATATTGGTTTGATTACTTTTACATATTTATATATTTATACGTTACTTATAGGTAACATCAATATTTGTTTAATGGGCGATCCAGGAGTAGCTAAATCGCAATTACTTTCATTTATAACGAGGTTGGCTCCTCGATCTCAGTACACGACTGGCAGAGGATCTTCCGGAGTTGGTTTAACTGCCTCTGTTATGAAAGATCCTCTAACTGGTCAAATGATGCTTGAGGGTGGAGCGTTAGTATTAGCTGACGAAGGTGTCTGTTCAATCGACGAATTTGACAAAATGGCAGATGCAGATCGAACAGCTATTCACGAAGTAATGGAACAGCAAACCATATCGATCGCCAAGGCAGGAATTACCACTCGCTTAAATGCAAGAGTTTCGATATTAGCCGCTGCAAATCCAGCTTACGGCAGATATAATCCAAAAAGAACGATCGAACAAAATATTCAGTTACCTGCTGCTTTATTATCGCGATTTGACTTATTATGGCTAATTCAAGATCGAGCAGATCGTAGTAACGATTTAAAGTTAGTATTTACATAATTATATATCAATATTCCCTTAAAACACAATGATGCAACTAATATATTTATTCAGATTGGCTCAACACATCACTTATGTTCATCAACATTGCATACAACCTCCCATGGAATCACAAGCGCTCGATATGAATTTGATTAGAAAATACATTACTTTGTGTAAAACAAAACAGCCTGTTGTCCCGGAGGATTTAACGGAATACATTGTTGGCAAGTGTTTTATTAGACTTTGCAAGGATTAATACAATCACACGATATTTATAATATTTTTATATAATTATTATCCGCAGAGTCGTATGTGGAAATGAGAAGAGCGGCGCGTAACAGTCAGGATAAAACTTTCACGTCTGCACGTAACTTACTAGGTCTACTACGTTTGTCAACTGCACTAGCGCGACTAAGATTAGCAAATGTCGTTCACAAGGACGATGTCATCGAGGCGAATAGATTAATCGAGATGTCCAAGCATTCCATCAACTACTTCGAAGCATTGCCAACAAACGTACAGCAAAATCCGATGAATCGGATCTTCCATCTCATTAGAGAGCTAGCTGGCGATAAGAAAACTGTCAGAGTGTCAGATATTCTGGAGCGATGCACCAGTAAAGGATTTAAGCCTGATCAGATCAACGATTGCATAGAGGAATACGAGGCGCTAAACGTGTGGCAAGTGAATCAAACAAGAACGCAAATTACATTTATTTAATTCTTCTGTTTACAGTATATTTAGTGTGACGATATGTAAGACATTATTTTTTATACCTTGATGCTTTCGAAAGTATTCTTACATATTTATATCTGTTTTTATAAATAAATTTCTTACGTTACTATTCTAACTTTCATCTTAGGAACTATATAGTTACAAGGGGAGGACCGGATCTGTCCCACGTGGACTTCAACCAAATTTTGAAGGATGGTAGTAGATCTTTATCAATGAATAGGTGGAAGTTTCTTGCCGCTGCGCCACAGCTATTGTGGTTAATGGTTCGTGCGCGCAGCTATCTTCTATTCCATATAAGAGTAGACCTACGTCTCTCGCGATTTGTGACCGATTTGCGCAGCTCCCACGAATCAGACACACGCGATTGGTCGCAGCACTTTCCCTGTCGGTTTTCTACCAATCAACAGTGCATCCCTGTGCGGGACGAGTCTACTCTAAAGTGGAATGCAGTATACCTAAATGCCAGAATGGCTATTTCTCAACTTTAACCGTCATTTTTTTCGAATTCGAGTGGCCATCTGCGGCTAGAATAATTGACAAAGTTCTTCATTGGTAAAGATCTATCACGACCCAAAATTTCGTTGAAATCCGCGTAGGATAGCCCTGATCTTTCCTTTGTTAGAAATATGCTTCAAAAGAATAGCTACAAGTTAGTCTCTTCGGAGCACTATATAATAATTATTGAACCAAATAGTATGCAATTCGTAAATATTGCAAAGAATGCAGAAATTATATCCATCGTTACGTACAGTTCTGAACAGAAATTATTCGAAAATTATTGAAGAAGTATAAGGATTCTGCATCTACACCAACTACACAGTGGCGGATTTAAGAAAAAAGGCCCAGGTGGCAAACGGTCTGAGGGGCCCATTTATTCCAGAACATGAAGAGATAATTTACTAAAAACAGGCCAAGTGTAATAGTACGAAAAAAAGATATAGTGTTTGAATACCTATACTTAATCATATTTTTTTTGGAGATGGGGCCCTGGGGGGCTTTCTGGGTAGGGGCCCAGGCGGCAACTGCTCATCAGCCGCCCTGTTAAATCCGCCGCTACAACTACACCAAGCAATTAAAATGATTTACATCAGATACACCAAAAATCGTGCAACTAGGTGATGCGCAGTGTTCTGAAGTATTGTGTACTGTGCAGGGATGAGCATCTGTACAGGAGCAAAAGGGGTACTCCGCTGATTCCGCTTCACCCCACTTTTAACGCAATTCGATTTGTAGATGTGACCGTTTCGGTCAATAACGAAAATACGGTTGACAAGAGGTAGGAATTAGACTCTAAACAGTGGTGGGGCTATTAGACGTTAATCAGACCAGCATTCCTTTACCTAGCCAGTGTCTCGTCTCTGCACAGTGGTTTTGCCACTTTTGTGCATATTGCTTCACACTGTATAAAATTGCTTGTACACATTAGCGGGCGAGAATCTCTAGAATAGTAAGATTGGGCGTCTCGAGTGGACCGCGTATCATTGGAGTGTCAAATTTCGTTCTTCAGCCAGCGAACAAGCGAAAATTGTTTTTCCGAGCTTAAGGGGCTAAAAGAGAGGTGGGTTACCTCGTACAGAGGGTAACCACCAACAGCCGGTGGCGGCACACGACGTCTTCAAAGGGCATCAGCGCACCGTCGCGAGGAGGGTACCTGTCGTTCGGGTAGGTAAGCGAGTGGGTGGGCGAGTGGTTCGGAGCCGATTCAAAGTTAGGTGGGAGCGGGTACAGGGTAGCGAACGAATTGGCGGCGCGCGGGAGGGGTTGGGGGGTGGGGGAGAGTGTGATAGTAGTGGGAGAGCCGCCGGTCGGTCGAATTGTGTGAATACGCGGGTGCCGCTCTCGGCCTTCCTTCAGTCGCATCGAGCCACTCGTGGAACGCGCGTCGTGTTGTGCATGCATGCATGCTTGCTTGCGTGCGGTTAAACGTGCGTGCATGTGTGTGCTCATTATTGTGGTGTACCCGAAGTGGTCGGGTGTGCATGTGTGCGGGCCATAACACGGTGTCGCGCGCGCGATCTCGGCAGTACATGTCGTGATTACCAGAGCCGTCGTCTCGTCTGTCCGTCCATCGCGCGATCGCGTCAAATGCACGTCTCGTGCTCCTCCTCGAGATCACGCAGCAGTAACACCCGTGCCCGTCTTTATCGCCCCGCCGTTTGACAGCGAGGGCGGCCGATTCGAAGGAGCAAGGGGAAAGAAGAAGCCGCGTCTCGTCTCGCGGTTGATGACTCTTCGAACGATCGTGCCGAATACGCGACTAAGGAGGAGGAGGAGGAGGAGGAATTGAATCGTCTCGCTGCTCTGTGCTCCGTCCTTCCCTCTCTCTCTCTTTTTCTCTCCCCCTTTCTCTCTCTCTCTTTCTCTCTCTGTCTCTCTCTCCCCCGCTGTCTCTTTCTTTCTCTCTCGATCACGATTTACGGAACTCACCGGTGCCCCCACGGTTCCTGTTTCCCCTGGCCGTTGCCGTGATTCGGACCATTCCGCCAAAATGAAAATAATACAGAGGTACCGTCGCGCTGTCCTGGCACCTGTGTCGATCCTGATACTATTGGGGGGCTGCACCGATTTTGCCTCGTCCCGATCGCCGCGTTCCGCCGAGCGTCCAAAGAACGATACCGACTCGACCGCCGATTGTGAGCACGTGAAGCCGTTCTTCGAGAGCAAGAACATCACGATCACGATTACCAAGGGAAGCACACCGGAGGATGTGGCGAAAAGTAAGTGACCGATTTCAATTGTTACGTACCTGCGGCATGTCGAACTGTGCGCCCAGTGTTTTGATTCTTCGATTAGTTTATCGAGGCGACTAGGCTCGCGTCAGAACCAAGCGCGAGTAATCTTATCGAATCGGGGCGAAGTTTTTACGCTTCAAATTACCCGGCGTGGCGGCCCTGTCACGTTGCTGGATCGCTCTAGTAATCCGCATTTCAGTGGGGAATGCCGAGAATCGAGGAAACTTGGCGGTGTTTCGCCCTTCATTGGAGGGAATGGACTGGAAGCCTTGATTATACTCGCTTGATTCTAATTACGAAGTTTTATTTGGTAGTCCTCGAGAGTCGTTACGTTAACCGGCACTTAATGCTATTGCATCAAATAGCATTTGAGGACTTCTTGTAAAAACCTACTACAATTGACGTGAGACCGATAAATCAGTCTTAACTCGTAGAAATCTTTTGCGGTGTGCGGCTTACCGTATAATCGTTGCTATTCATTGAACACTTGACCGGCTATGGGTAACCTTAGAACGGTGTACTAGGGCGAATTTTTACCCTCTTCGAAATTTTTAGGCTGACAGACGATTTGAGCCTTTCTTAAAATGTAGGTCAAATTTTTACAATCCAATGGTTGCGGTTTATACAAAAACCGACTTTTGCAAAAACCGGTTTTCGAGTCCCACTATTCCCAAAAGACCGGTTAAACCGGTTTTCGATTTTTCACAAAAAATATAATTAAAATAGAAAATAAATATTTGTACTTATTTTAAAAATTTTCATTTTTTTTTTAATATTTATGGAATTACAAAAATAATACAAAATAAAATATACTCCATCTATATAAAACCAAATAAATAAACAAAATTAAAATAACTAAAATCCGAGCAAATCCGTACAATTTTTGAGTTCCTTTAACATTGATGGATCTACAAAAATATAACATAATAAAATACTCAGCATACAAAACCAAAGGAAAAAAAGTAAGACCCCTAAAATCTGTAAAAAATATAAACTAAAAATCTTTATTTCATTTAGTATTTTTCTTCCGAAAATATGAACACCTGAAGATTAGTTTGACAGTAAACTGTTACCTACTACAATATGCTTGTGTCCAAAGCGATTTAAAGTAAAAATTTTAACGTTTTTAATTAAATAATTAATTCATTTTTACATATAAATTCTAGTATATAAAACCGGTTTTCGAATTCTACAAATTTATAAAAAAAAAAAACGGTTTTTAAAAACCGACAAACCCTACCAATGGTTAATCCGTGCCACTCATTTGTTAGTTTTAAGTCACATAGGTTGCTCCAAACCGTCGGAACCATTGGTGACCTTAGTGTGTAGACTTCAGTTAAAATTCTTCACTTGCTTCGTGTTATTTCCATCATAATATCATTGAATACATGCAAAAAAATAACATTTCACTAACTATAGTCACGAAATGCGATATTAATTTTATTTCTTTGAGTATTAATAACTGATGAAATAACTTTTTTAGAAACTGATGGAAATAATAGTAAATCTAATAAAATAGTAATATAATCCTATTGGTGACAATATTTGTATCTTGTAAGACAGATCCTTTTATTTTATATACTGATTATATATTGATTTTTATGATTAGATTTTATATCAGTGATTTCTTTCTGACTATGTACAGTGCATTTTTAATGTTGCACATGATGTATAATATTGATCTGTTGGAAATGTAATGGAAAAGTAACTTTATGTAAACGAGATACTTATTTTACTATTTAAAAAAAAAACTTTATTCAGTCCTCTGAAGAACTTTATTCGGGAAAATAATGTGAAGCAATGAAAATTTTTCGTTTGAATACTGTATACCAATGGTAGGTACCACGAAACTTTTCGGAGCAATCGAACCAGTAGTAAGTTTAATGATTTTGTGGTCGAAATTATTTTGGAACAAACGATGTGGCATGTACACCTAATTAAGGATTGTCCTGTACACTGCAGAAATTTTATTTTATTAAAATATATTCAATATACTATTGTACATTTGCAAGATTCCTTAGTTTTACCAAAATATGTACTAGGTATTATTAGTATTACCATAAAGAATTCGATTTATGACTTCAGTCATAGAAGTATACTTATGAGAATATCCTAAATTGACAAGTAGATCCTAAAGGATTAGCAAGGCAGTGACAAGGACTATGGAACTAGAACATTTTTTTGTTATGAAAAATATTTAGATTGTTGGTTGCTCTGGTAATGAAAAATGGGAGATGTCTCTCTAGTCTGCAGTTCTAAGGTTAATGTAATAGACAATACGGATGCAATTTAGTCCTTAAACATAGTAGACTGGGGTACCTATAATCAGGAACGAACCGGAGATACTTCACTACTTAATTAATTTTATAATTAAAGTTTTAAAACGCAAAGCGAAAGAAACTTTAAGCAGAATAAGTGGGCAAAACGGGCGCCTGTAAAAGGTATATTTAAAGTTAGTAATTATCTAAAAGATAGATCTGATTTATTAACAGTCTGTACAATAACTAGGTAGATACTTTTTAATTTTTGCATGATGAAAAATTGAATTTTTGTTATTTATTAGTTGAAAATTTCATTATTTAGATACGATATGAACTCGTAGCAATGTCAAAAATGGATATGCCATCAAATTCTATGACCAACCTTTACCTGTAACAGATGTTTCTTATTTTTCCCGGTAATTACTTTAAACCGAAGTTGTTAAAATAATTTAGAACTGTGAAATAATATTTCCGTAATATTATAATAACACGCAGCATTTTTCATATCGGTGTGCAAATAGGGGGATGATGTTTTTCAAAAGGAAAATCTATTCTACGAATGTCTTATTTCGTGTCTCGATTTTTTTTATTAAAATAGTAAAGGTACAAGCTTACAGTTGAAGCTTACTCTTAAAGTCGAAGAAGAAATTTCAGTTGCATGATACTGCAAATGGAAAAAAATAGACAAGACATGAAGTACTTTTCATCGTACGTTTTGTAGTTATATTAAAAAGTAAATAAATGCGTGTTTAATCTGATGCATCGAGTTGAAATTATGAAGAATATTGACAAAATTAAAACGTCTTTGCCAGAGGATCGTTAATAAATAAATTTTACCGTTCTAATACTTAAAACGAACGAACGCTACTCCTCATAGAATAAATTTATCCGCTATCCAATTTTCCCTAAACGTGATTACGTAATGAACATTTGCAGGGTAGCCTGAAATTCGGTCGATACTCCTGTAGAGTTTTCCGCGTTGTTAACTAGCGTTGTTAGCTGGAATCTACCGCCAATTGAGAATTCTACGCTGCGTCGAGTACAAATTGGCTAATTGCCTGTGTAAAATTACGGTGCCAGATCACTCACCTTTATCGATCGCGAATGTGGATGAATATATCTTTAAAGGTTTAAATAATTCAATAAAGCTTTCAATATAGCAATCAACTTGTCCTCTAAACGTGAAAAATTATTCGTTAAAAGTTTGATCTTCTAATTATAATAACAGCTGGGGTTGCTTTTGTCATTTTTAATGCACTCTTCTACATTGATCTTTCCCACGTACGTATGTTGATTCCGCTCGATTTCCATTCGATGGAAGCTTCCGAGTATTTAACTTAACTCTGCTGCTACGATCCTCGGGTCTTCTTCGATGCAATGGCGCTCTCATTTTTTTTTTTGAGAACGCTCCTAATCTTCAGAAAAATTGAAGGAAGGTTTTACTAACACGTGTGTTTCTCGTTCTTTGACATTATATTAAAAGTCTAGCTGAACTGAAGGACGTGGCAGAGTAATTCTGCTCGACTTTTTCAAGTACTTGAGCAGTTTTAGTTTAAAATAAACCGATGCCAGAGCGCCACAGCACTTATGCGCTAATAAATGTGATTGTTCAGCCAGGTTTCCGTGAGTTATCTTCTGCTTGTCGCAAGACAAGCACTAATTGTTCGATGTAATAATATCGTCTAGGCAGAGTAGTTTGTAAGTGGCGGCGTTCTATGTAAGACAATAAATTGAAAGGATTCAATAAAATTTTGTCGTAAGAAGCTTCGACATTGAATGTGTGTCGAGTAAGCATTTACTCGAGTGTCTCAACTTGACCGATTTCGCTATGAATTAATTCGCATCTGCGCTCGTAGTTTTATTTGATTATTAAAGACAAGTGACAGGTTTTCACGTTTGAAGAATTTTAATTCATTACACTGAAAAATATTGCAAATGCTGCCTTTTCTACAGAATCATGTTCGCATACCTATTATCGATAGCTGTACCTACTTATGCAATTATTATGTCGATAAAATTACTGTGAATTCTTATCAGTAAAGGTAACCTACCAGAATTGATTCAAAGGGAGTCATAAAATTTAATTTCATGATATCTACGGATTTTTTTAACGGCAAAAGTTGCGCAAGGTTTTAAAAAATGCTACTTTAAGTCGTTTACGCCTTTTCGAACAATAGTTTCGATGCTTTCCAGAAAATATGAACGTGAAAGCACGCCAAAGCCGCGCGTAAAATGCAAAACACTCGGCGTGAAAACGCGCCGGTACCATTTAAAATGTTAATATCTCATTACACTCGTTTAACACTCACCCACAATTAGACTTATTCTAAAAAGCAAACTACCTGAGTTATCTGAGTATTACTTCTTAAAGAAGATAAGAATTTTAGATCGTAACTGGGTGAAAATCTATTACAAAAATTTATTTCGAGGTGTGCATGAATGAACTTGTGGGTGACAATGGACCCTGTATTACAAACCGTTGCGAAAGTCATTATGAGAATTTTTAGATTCCTTTCTCTATGCTCGTATATAAAACGATTTCTTCCCTTTAAATAAATAAATATTTTAATACTTTAAATACAAACAGGAGAAATAGTCTACAGTTCAAGGAACAAAATCTGCCATGTCGAAAAACGATGCCTCGTATAAAGACATTTTACAAACACTTAATTCTGTTTTTGCACGGTAGAAATGTTCCTAAAAAATCCGCGCAAACAAAGGTACCATGCATATGAACAGAATGGGGCATTCTGTCGAGCCCGCAATCCTGTGCAATCATACAAACAAATCGTCAAAGCTCTACCTCAATTTTTTTCTGATTGCGTCACTTACGAGATAAAGTCGGAATGGAAGACTGATTGTCGTTACACACACTCAAATAAGTCGTAAAAAGCAGACAAGTCATTTACTTGAGAGTGTGTAGCAGCCTAAACACAAATTCTAAGAATTTTTTTTAATTGAGAACAATTACCTAGAAAAATAAGTAGGGATATCTTTTTCTTATTGTTAGAATTAAAATTAAGTGAAGATTTTTAAGGAGGCAAAATTGGACCGTGGTAGATCAAAACGAATCGTGTGAAAAGAGAATTTAATTTTTTTCTACACCGTGTTAAATCAGAATCAAGTGTATTGTATGTAAGTTTGGGTGCATCTTCTTATGCAGAATTACCAGCTTCTGAATTGTACCAGAGAGATACCTGCAGAGAAGTTTAGCGTGGCACGAGCAGGTTTCGAAGGCTGCGAAATCGCGAGTCACAAATAGTATTATCCGCTAAACCGATCGCATGCCGATTTCTGGTACGCTATTAGCGGTCGCGAGAGGCTGAATGAACGAATGGCTCTCTCTCTCTCTCTCTCTCTCTCTCTCTCTCTCTTCGAACGATCGTGTCCTAGCCCACTTTACACGACTGTAACCACTCGTCGAATCGAGGGCGAAGGGTCGCTGATGTAGCTTCCGGTTTTATGCACTTCCGTGCGTCAATTGCCGTACATCACACCTAACGGTGAAAATGGAGAGAGATAATCATCCGCAGGGTATCCATTTGAAGTACAATGAAGTTAAAGGTCTTAATTTAGGGGCGAATCTCGGGTAACAGCCTCAAAACTAACTGATACATATTTGTGATTCTTTTTTAAACAAAAAACTATTGTTAGTATTGGATTAAATCCCTTTTTGGGATATAAGAAGGCAGTTTTAAAGATGTAGAATTTTTTTTATGTCGATCCTTCTTATTATTTATTAATTATTGTGGAATCTTGTTAACCTCTTCGACGATGTTGGTAACTTCGTAACGCGTAGCACCTGTCATAGTCATCTGATTGCAAAAAGAAGAAAAGTTTCTTAAGGTTAGATAGTTTACGTTGGAATAGAATATAAAATTTTAATTTTAGCTTTTATTTATAATCCTTTTTTCATCGAGATAAAGTAAATTTATCGATGGAGATTTTAGAACCTTAAATGTAGTTCGATTCGAAAAATTCGGACCGAAGAACAGTTTGGACCTTTTTGCTTCGAAACATGCGGCCATCGCAGTGTTAAATATGCCTGCTATACCTATTGTCTGTTATCTGCAGTTCTGCTTTCGTGTCAGGGCGCGGCGTGTTTAAAGACTGATCTTTAAGTTACACGAGAATGAAGCTGAGGGAACTCGTCTCTTTGGCGGTCGACCTATGCTTATTGGTTCGAACTTGATGTGCTTTATTCACGCGTTGGTGTATGGAATAATAAACCTAGAAACACCGTAAATTGGAGTTTAACAAGTGTTATGTCACTTGCCTTACCTTGTTGAGAAAAGCATGAAGTACACTTTCGATAATGTTAAGGCAAACATTGGCTTTCATTGATGGATTCTGTGGTACCAGTCACTGCAGTTTAGCTCTTTAATCCCTTTATTTTTTAAATTACAACGCAAGTGATTCAGTAACGGAATGCATGATTTTCGGTACTGCGCCAGAATTATTTTTATATTATTTTACATGCTACAATATTTAAAATTCTGTATTGCTGCGAAATAAATCAGAACTCTTGGCAGATTCAAATAAAACGTTCACTTGTATATTATAGTATTTTGAGACCGATATTTTATAGTATTTTTAAGTCGAAGTTATTGCTCAGAGGATTCATCTCTGTCTGTGGTGTAAGTTCAAATGATTACTGTTTAGCCAGTATGGCAAAAGTATTACAGCGGAGTAGGTATGTATCGGTAAACCGAGTTTCGCTTAGATTCCGAATTCGGCTAGAAAATAGATAGCGCTAGGTGCCGTTTTTTTCGTGGATAGCGTTTTGTTGTTCAAAGTATTTTCTCTTGCATTGAATGTTCGTGAGAATTGTGTGTTTAGCTTAATTCGTGAATCTTGATAATTCGTTGGTTTCGACCCACTTAAATCAGATCATCCAGGCTCCATTTTATTTACAATAACTTCTTAAAAGTTGGACGAAGTAGCAGAGCAAAGAAATGTTGCATTGAATTTAAAATCGTGCATCGGAAACAGCCTCCGAAGTAACAGAGTTCAGTAAATCGTTGGGGATTAACAGCTTTGCTTCGTAATAACTCAAGATTCCAATCAACAATCGATCTTTAGAAGTTGTCTCAATCGACCTCCTTCCCTCTCATAAATTACTACCTCCTTAAAGTTTAAAATATTCTTTTAAGCAAAAAAAAAACTTGTTGAAAATATATTTATTAAAATAGCTACCAGAAATTTAGTAATGCAAGAGAATAGAGTAGTATAGACCACTGCAAACAGTGCCACACTTTGAATACGGCACTGATTCAGAATAAAGTATCTGCAAAAAAATCTATTTTTATTCAGCCCCTGAATACCGAACTGGTAATAACATGTAACAACTTCTAAAGCACAGGACATCTGGTTCCAGCAATAGAGTCATTGGAGCAGATCCTCTAATAATTTGCTCAATGTATGAGACCTGTTAATTAGAGGTAGCATCTAGACTGCTCTAAGATTGCAATTATAAATTTCAATTTTCTGCAATCATATCTCGAACATGTATAATTTTGTTCTTTATGTGCGGATGTGGCATAAGAAAAGGGAAAAACGACGTGACGCGCTCGCCGTGAGAACGGAGACGTTTGAAAGTTTGAACCACGATGAACCGCACCACACCCTGACGCATCGTAAACCGTTCTTCCGAGGCATTCTCACTGTCGGTCCCTTTTATTCCTCTTTTTCTTCCTTTTCTATCTCTATTCGTGGCGCCTCCGCCATTTCGAATGATTCAGGGCGGAACTCGTCGCACAGGTACAAGGATTCTTGTCCTCGAGACATTAAAGAGGACCGATATACCTACATATATATATATATATATATACAGGGTGTCTCAGAACCACATACACAGATTTTGCTGATTAATAGAGCTTATGAAAATAATAAAAATGTTTGAATGAACGTGAGACCATCGACTAATTGTTTTCGAGATGATTTCGGTTTTTTAAGTTGAAAGTTAGATTCTGTGTATGATGGCATCCCGATTATTTGTAATCATATTTTCAGTAGCACCAAGATTTACTTTTAGTAGTTGAAATCTTCATAATGTTTTAGTCATCTTTTAGTCACCTTTCTTTAGTAGGGTGGATGTACCAGTAAATGAACACGTACCAGTGAATGACCATTTTTTATTAAAATGAGTAAAATAAGTTATTAAAATAAGCAACTAATTAGAGACTTCTTTTAATTTTTTGCTTCGTACCCAAACAATTTTTGCAGCACGTGGAATCAATCGCGCTGCAAATCTAATTTTATAATAGCGTTCATTCATTATCCTTAAGCGTTCATTTATTGGTGCGTTTACCCTAGTTGCAGATTCTCTGATCGCGAGTTACAGCGTTACATTTTCCTTAGACGTCCTTTACAAAGGAAAACTCTAATAGATCAATTTTTGTATTTAAACTGGCATAAATTTGACGAGAAATCTCAGGAAATTCCTTTGTCAATTTTTATGGTTATTAAAAACAGCTTCTCACATTTATAAAAACTTGTGACCGTTTAAAAAATCGTTCAGTGAAGAATGAATATTTTAAAAACAATGAGTCTATCGATTTCCGTTTATTAAAATATTCTTGACTTTATGAAGTCTATTATTCGAGTTAAGCTTGCTATCAATAGTTCAGAGACACCCAGTATGCATACGCGACAAGCAAAAATCAGTACCAGTCTCATTTTTTATGCTTCTTTTAGATCGTTTAATTAGACTCTGTTAAGATTACTTTGAATCACGCCATTTTCTCGAGTAACCTGTAGTATTACCTCTAACATGATACACGATAAATTACAGGTTTAAAATAAGTAAAACGTGCGAATAGGCAGTCAGATATTCCGCAATTACAGTTAGGTTGTCACACAGGTTTCGGATAGAAAATATTTTTATCAATGAGCAAACTGACTAAACGAACGTTGATTAAAAATTCTCACGATATCATAGAAATATAAAGGGGGTGGGAGGTGGAATGTTGTATAGATAGGTCAGAATTTTTATTGCATTTTTATTGGAGACACGGATCATGTGTTTTCACGAGAATTAAAATACAGCAGAAAAGCTACGAACAAAAATTCCTTTACTATTTACGTATGTAGAGAATTGAACTAAAAAAACAGGGAAAAACGGGTCACTTTGTTTACCCTAGAGAAACAGTCGATGGAATTTTTATGTTATAGGCAACAGATGGCAGAAATGTAGAAATTTCCGCTTCACATTTATTGTTAGTACCTACTTGGTACGTTTTATTTGGACAGCGTCAGTGAGAGCTGCACACTATGAATATGTTACGATATTTATTGAGCAGGGATACGTGGATATTTTATGTAAAAGTGTAAATAATTTGTATCATTAACGTTTATGAAAATGAAGAGCCAAATTTAATGATAGGGCAGTGAAGTGCTGTAAGAAGGCATAAAAAGTAACATCGTCTTGTTCGAGTCACCCGTGTGCAAGGATTTACATA
Source organism: Andrena hattorfiana (assembly GCA_944738655.2). NCBI lineage: Eukaryota > Metazoa > Arthropoda > Insecta > Hymenoptera > Andrenidae > Andrena > Andrena hattorfiana. Next base: position 27,619,757 of record OX122889.2, read on the forward strand.
ATATTTTGACAGCATTATTGAAATTGCTATTATATTACAATTTGTAGTACTGCTTACATATTTATTTATTTGAAAAGTATAAGTTTTGAAGAGTGCATATTAATTAAGTTACTTCATTACTCTTTTTTTAATCAAACGAAAGATGCACATTTTTTAAACGTTTCACGTGTATTTCTACGGATTCCGCATTTCAGTTTTCATAATTCGAGTTATTATAACAACACTTGAAAAGTACCTGTACGATTAAAAGGCAATTCGTAAAAAATATCTATAGCGCTGTCTAACTGGAAGTTATGTTTAGGGATATTACAAGCATTTGCACAAATTTTTATTTCAATAATTTCTCTTCTTTACAAACAAAATGAATATTATTCGAAAATAACGAATAATCTTTTGTTACAATAAAAATTTGTTTAAATAAGCTATTTATTCGGGTGAATTTTCATTCAAATAAATTTTCTTTGAATTCGTGATTAACAATCACCACAAGCATCTTAATACAATTTAATAACCCTTAATAATGGATAATTCTTGATCGTAAAGGAAATAATAACCAATATAATTATAGAAGCTGTATTTAGAAGGTATTAAAATACAGGATAAAAGTTCATTAGAATTAGTTTCGATACGAATGAAAATACAAACATAATAAATAAAAATACAGTTGTCCTGTATATACATATATACACATAATCAACAATAATTAAGTTATTCTTCGTTATCCGAAACAAAATTCGTTCTACCCTTAATGTGGATGCCACAGGTTCTTTTAAAAAATCGAACGATAAGTCTTCGTTTTTCTCGAAGCTGAGAAGGGAATTCCAATAAAACCGGCGTGGAATCGTAAAGTTTCTGTCACGAAACGCACCGTCCCGGTGTCCTTCCCTTTTTTCCGCACCCCAGACTTTTTGTATTCGTCACTATGAGTGCCTTGACCGACCTTAGGTAGCACCACACAGAACGCCCAGGTACCAAGAAAAACCTTCCTTCTCTCTGTTTTCGCCTCGATTTTTCATGATTCATCGTAGCCTTCTATTGTTTAATATTTCTGACAGACATACCTTCCGGGCAACCATTCATCAGTTTATCCTTTTTATTTTGTCTGCGAATGATTCATTAGCGCAGGTGAATAACAGGGTTTATGTAGACTCGCCGTTTTGCACCTGTCTTAATTATCTCACCTTTTTTCGATGCAAAATGTATAAAAATATAAAAACTTTGTGTACAGGCCAATGAATCAGGATTTGTAATTGCAGGCTTGTTTAGTTTCATTAATTTTCTTGCCTAATTTAATTAACATCTTACTTGAACGTGAACATAGTTTTTCTCTAACTAATTTATTTTGTATGAGTTTAGTAACTTTTAACTGCCCCCAGGGATCTAGTCCATCATTTTTTCACAAGGAGGATTTTACCTATAAATTTTGTTTATGCGCATGCAGGTTTATTTAATTTTTCTTATGATTCCTATACACGGTTGCTGAATAATTCGCAACAATAACTCTTTGCTTCAGTTCCGCGAATTTATCATAAATCATAAACGCTCGCGTAGTTTTACCATTTTCTTTGTGTGGTGTTCGTTAAACGATACCAAGTGCAATTAAATCAAACTGCATGTGGAGTTGTCATATCTAGACGCAGCAGGTAATTCATATATATATATATAATTCATATAGGTGCTGTATTCTTTTTATCGCCCTCTCCAGTAGATGCAGTCATCTGATAAAAAAAGAACAACACGATATATCTCTATTTATGCATGTGGGTTCACTTAATTTTGCTTACCACTCTCACAAATCATTGTTAAATAGTTACATACAATGTAGGTATGTATTATCTTCACAAAAATATTGTTACATCTACTTATGTTTTCAGTACAAATATTTAGTGAATGTTTTATTAGACACAATCAGAATTCTACACGAAAGTTCTATTCTCTTCGTATCATACATCCTATTCGTTTGTACTTATAAGTGGGAAAATGGTTTTATCAATTTGCAGAATTTCTATGTAATTACCTTGGTAAAGTTAGTAGTTATTAAAGTTAGCAAAAGTAAGTTGATACAATGTACCTAAGAGATCTAAGTGATTAAAAAAATCATTCATTTATTTCTTTAAACCTTTAACGTTGTTTTGTTCATTAATATAATTACAGATATAATTTCCAGTGTACTTTTTGCGGCGATATTGTTATACATATATTAATTGTTTTTTGAAGTAGTCTAATCTTCTAGAATATTTTCCATGAATCACGGGAGCTATTAAAATATATTTACTTTGATTTGTATAGGGATTATCAAAACATGTAGTATGTGAATGAATGAATGGAGAATATAAAGAAAGAAGTTCTCAGCTTTAATGCTTTAAAGCTTTAAGCCATAGGAAATGTTGTGTATTCAGTACTGGCGCGGGCGTGATGTCACAGGCGTGAGGGTTTACATGAAAACGGCTCAACACATTTTGAAAGCTGGACGCGGGTCTCGCGTAGAGTTGGGCAAATTTTATTTCAAATAATGAATATAAAAGAATAACGAATAACGATTTTATTCGACGAAAAATTATTCCTGAATAACGAATAACGATTTTATTCGACGAAAAATTATTCCTGAATATCGAATAACGATTTTATTCGACGAAAAATTATTCCTGAATAACGAATAACGATTTTATTCGACGAAAAATTATTCCTGAATAACGAATAACGATTTTATTCGACGAAAGATTATTCCTGAATAACGAATAAATCTGTAGCGTTATTCGAGCCAGATTTACTCTAATAAGAACATATTCGTTATTCGAGAGAGCTCAGCGACGAATAAATGTGCTGAATAAGCAGCGCGGCGTGAGGGTGATGGAAACGCTTCTCGAGATAACGGTTGACCGGGCCGACCATTGAGGACAGACTGTTTATGTCTGGTCGTTACAAACAAGGATACCCGACACAAACCATTATTTTCGGTTATCATAATGCAGCAACAAGTTGTACTCGACAACCAGGACGACAATTTCAATAGTTTTCTAATTATTACGTTAGCTGAATTGCCTGCTTAGCTTCCATCCTTTATTCGTCGATTTATTCGAATAAATTTTTATTTTTGTAAAATTTTATTCGTCATTCTCGAATAACTTCATTTTATTCGTAACATTTATTCGAATATTATTCGAAGCAGAATTTATTCGATATTTTATTCGAATAATGCCAAACTCTGGCCTCGTGTCACATCTGATGATCTGACTCGCACGGGCAGGCAAAGGACTGAGTATCAGGCGTCCGAAAGACGGAGCGAGACGAAGTACCTATCAGCGGGTCGCCTGTCTCGTGCTGTGCCTCGTAATACAGTGCAATTAGACGGAAATATGATCAATCTACGGAGTAATTCCCAGTAAGCGAAATTTTAGTACTTGCCTTTATTTCGTCGTTTTAAATAATATGTCAAAAGTCTCCATCGATCTGACCACCGCTAAAAATTTTACAGAGGGTTGAAGGTAAAAAAAAAACTGTTTTTCGCGAATAGCTCGTTAGCCATCAGTTTTACGACAGAAATAGTTATTATAAAATTTATAGCACAGGAAATTTTGTACAAAAAAGATTCTATGAGTTTTTTCGTAGGAGTAATTATTTTCATGTATGTATGGCGGGTTATAAAGCTTCAATCCCCATACTTTTGACAGAGGAAGATCCCGAACCCGGAAATACAAAAAATTATGAAACTTTGTGGATATGTAGGGGACGTTCTTCTTAACATAATGCAATTTTGTTTGCTGCCCAAATTCACTCCAAGGGGGTGCAATTGACCCCTGATTTTTTTTTGATTTTGTGTTATTGCTCGCGAACTGTAAAAGATAGAAAAAAAGTTTCAGGAAGAAGTTACTTCTTTTAATTAGGACTATCATTTAGTAAGTTACAGTTCTCACAGTTCTTACAGTTCGCGAGTTATAACACAAAATCGGAAAACAGACGGATTTTCAGGGGTCACTTTCACACCCTTAATTAATTATTTAACTTAATAAACGTAGGATAAATGTATATGAATATATGCCAAACTTAAACTAAATAAAATGAAAGAAAAACTAAAATATAACGTGTAAATAGGGTAAATGTGGGTATTACTGCGGACTTTTAAGGCAGGTTAACTTCAGAACCCTCGATACGGCGTTCAAATGAATGAAAGTTCCTCCTTCTTTTTTTAAAAGAAAGGTGGGACCTTAATAATTCCATAAAAAAATATGAGGGCGGGGTAATACGCACAGTTAATTAAAAACACAGAAATTTGTCATGTGACATGCATGCATTACCGCGTGCCACTTACTAACGAAATACCAGTTACTGCGCAGGTATTACTGCGGTTTGATATCAGGCGAAACATAACCTTAGTACAAATATCACTTATAGATAGAAAAATTATTTAACTTTCTTTATTTACTAAAATCAGCAGGAATGAGTAATAATTTAAATCTTAGTAATTAGTAGTAAATAGTAAGTGAATACGGTCGGAAGAAAGGTAAGGTTGCGCAGTCGTCGGTCCGCAGTAATACATGCACATGGTGTAAAGTACTGCACCTAATACCTACTGCGGTGAGAAATAAAAATTAAAACAAAAATGTAGATGACTGATTTACTGTTTTCCTGAAAAAAATAACTCTTATTCTATCGAGCAATAACGCTACGTTACATGTATTACTATTAATAACAAAAATATAAATGTTTTTCAAGTAGGTGTTCATGACCGCCATATCGGGAATCCACCGAAGTTTCACCTTGACAAATTCCAAACTACGATAAAAGAATTAATAATAACTTTGCTGTACATATTTATTAATAATTATCTGTAATAGAGTTTAAAATAATTTTATCAGAAATTTTCAAGAGATTATGTACTTTCCAACATTAAATATGATCTGTTTTAGAATATCCGCAGTAATCGGGGCATCCGCAGTAATACCCTATGTAAAAATGCTTCGAATGTCTCACTGTGCAGTTTCTAATGGTACTGTTTCCAGTTTCAACTGACTACCAGACAGAAAGTAGAGGACTTATTGTTAGTCAAAGACTTATCTACAGCATGGCATAAACATCTAATATCTAAATCTGGGGAAGTTTTTCTATTCTTGTTTTAAGTATTGAAATAATTCATTTTACTTGACCACGTATATCTGTACTCATAAGGGAATCCACAAGTTTCACCTCCTTAATTTGTTTATTACTAACAATAATAAAGTGCGTGGCCAATATTCCTCATACTTTACAAATCTATTCTTCGAATCAAAACAAATTTTCACTATGTGAATGTCCTTTTTCGGTACTCTGACATGTTTCACGATTTTTTATAAATTGAAAGTAGATCATTCTTATGGTTAAATCGTGCGTTCTTCAATAAAATCATTTTAGTCAATCACCAATTTTCACTACGATCATCACCACATTTTATAAATATCGTTACACACAAGAAATAGATAAAAGCAGCTCTGGTTAACCACGCCCAAACCTCATTTCCTATCGTACTTTAAATCCATATTATTAAGAAACCCATCTCGTGTTGTCTTCATAAAGAAGTTTCTCATTAAAAAAAATGACACCGTTATTTCTTTTCACGCTCGAAAAACTAGATTTCGTGCTTCGAGTGTAGGAGACGCGAATTGTACGAAAATACACGCTTGCTATTGGTAGGTACTTATATAAGCAAATTATGCGCGTGCGCACGTATGGGCAATAGGTTTGGAAAAATGGGGCGCACGTACGTTTGCAGTAAGGACGAACGGTCGGTGGTGGATAGGAAGAGGTGGATGAAAAGTAGAATGAGGCCAAAAGGACCTATTGAAACGAGCCAGGACCTCTTGAGGGTCCCGTTAGCCTCGTTCCATTTGTCCGTCCGTGACCCTTGCGACATAGATGCGAGTCTATCGTATTTTATCGAGCAATCGTCGTCGCACCGTAATTGTACGAGGCGACGAGACGCGAGACGTCCTTCTCACTTTTTTGTGCCACGCTAAATTGGGTTGTAGAAAGGAACTGTCGAACGATTATTGAAATCGTTTCTCCTCGCTCCGCCATCGATTAACATTTCACGGCGAACGAGTAGTTATCTATGGCCTTTTCGAAAACAGCGAGCTCTCTTCGCTAAACTTTCGATAGAGCGCAACAATAAGTTAAAAGTAGGGTAGGTACTTTATGGTTTTAATCGTGTTACGTAAGTATGAGTTGTGCGGCACCAGTCGTACCGAACAACTTACTTTCAATGTCGTTCTAAGTCGAACAAACTGAATGTCACAGCGGAACAGCTTTGTTATGTAAATTAGTTTTTTTGTAGAGTAGATACTATGCGCAGAACTATAACCAAAAATGATAGTTAACATTCAATGATTTTGGATAGCTATAGGATAGGATTGGTATTCTTTAATTGCATAAAATAGATTTGTACAGTAAAGACTCGACATTAAAGTTGCAAGTGAAATAATACGATCAATTAAGTGAATTTTATTGGAAATTTTTTTTCATGTCTTAGGCTTCAGGATTTTAATTTTGTTGCGTTAGATTCGACGGCAAGCCTGATTAAGTTATTTATTTAAGTCATGGTTTATCTTCTTTAAATGAAAATAAACGAGGGATAAAAGTGCATCGGTCATTCGGCTTTAGTTTTCGATTTTAATACGACTTTAATACGTATCACATGAAGATTGACGCGTGTTTCGTGTAAAATAAAGAGAATATCGCAGGACACGTTCTTCAGATGACGTTTCCCTAGAATGGCGCCGACTATTTTGCGCCAAGAATCTACTGGGGAAACTTTTAGCAATAAAAGCAGCAAAATTGCGAAATTCGAGACATGAAATCCATAAAGGGAATGGTCTATTTTCTTGAGGATAAACGAAGGATGAACGATATTCTCAGCAGATGACTGAACGGGGCTGTGCAAAGATAGCGTGTCGTGCATTTCGCTACCGATGCATAAAAGGTGTTCAAACCTTATACAATCTTATAACTGTAACAGATCGAATTTTTGTACTTACATAAAATAGATTACCCTTATCATTTATTCTTGAATAAAGTAATACTCGAATGGAGGAAAATAAATTTCCTTGAAACTTTACATTGGTATGTCTAATCCAATGTAGCTTTTTATTTAGTGAGAAAGCATTGCGCTGTGTTTATTTATACTTGTTACAAAATATTACATAGGGAGGAGGTGTAAATATGGATTGGGGTTGTTGTTGTTTTTTTTTTTTTAAAGTTCATGCAATTATTTATTTTCCATTGTTACTCATTTTCTCTTCTCATTTTCAACCTTTTGAAATTTTTATTCTATTTTCAAATTTTTTAATTTTTAGGGTCGAAATAGTTTCGAAAGTTTACATGTAATTACTACAAACATGAAAAAAATTGTTTTAATGTTACGAAAATAAATAATAAATACGAAATCTATGTAAAAAATTGTCTCTTACGTGTTCTTTACCTTTTCAGCTCTGCTCCATATTACCAACCATGTTTCTGACGAAATTTTGTAGAAGTGACATAGCTTCAAAATAGTTGAATTTTCGCGTTAAAGAGCTATTGAGACATTATCACAGATCTATGAGCTACCATTTCCACCTTTTGTTTATGCAATTTTTACATTTCTAATATGTCTTCCTCGAAACAAAAAGAGTGATCCATATTTTCACCTACGTACTATTACGACGTGTGTTACGAGAAAGTAGCACGTTTCAGTTCTCTTACGAAAAGTAGCACGTTTCGGTTTGCCACGAAAAAAAGCACGTTCCATCGTTTCTGACGAATATTAGCACGTTTGGTCTTCTGCCGCGAAAACTAACACATTTCGTACTGTTGCGGCGAAACCTAGCACGTTATACTGTTTCGCCACGAAAAATAGCACATTTGTGAATTTACGGCGAAAACTAACATATTATCCGGTTTAGCCACGAAGAATAGCACGTTTTGGATTATACTGCAGACTGCAGAAACTGTCACGTTTCAGCGCGTGGTCAGTTTAAAGAATTTAACTGTTGAAAATATTGTTTAATAAATAATAATACCATCTAATTTCCAAAAGACAACACATATGACAATTTTAATTACGTGGCAAACCGCTCAAACGTGCTAGTTTTCGCAGCGAAAGACGAAACATGCTATTTTTCATGGCAAACCGCTCAAACGTGCTAGTTTTCGCAGCGAAAACCGAAACGTGATAGTTTTCGTGAGGACGAAGGCAAACGTGCTACTTTTCGTAAGAAAATTGAAACGTGCTACTTTTCGTAACGCACGTCGATTAAATATTTGCATCGTTAATAGAATACGTATTTATTAGTAGTATAATATTGTATCTCTAAACTACAATGGCCATTCCAGTAATAAATCCTGAAAATTTCATATGTGCTCAGTGTTCAAGAACGATTTATTTTATTTCAGCGAGTTGCAATGGTTTGTGCTGCAATCGAGGGACTGAAGAACTGCTAAGACATCAGGCCAGGGCAGATTTTCACGACTTGATTCATCATCACAGTAGAAGTCTGCAAGGCCTTCTGGCAACAACGGCGGATGCACTGAGAGGTTGGTCTAGTTTATTTCATCACCATAAGCAGAATAACTGTACCTTATTACATGTATCACGTTTAGAATATACAGAGTGGTGATAAATTCGTAGTGCAATAAAAACAAAACGCAAGCAAGGGATGTGCTTTGTTACCAAGGAAATTAATTTAAAAAATCCACTGATATTGATAGCGTTTCTGAGAACATGCTGTTAACGTTATCGTATTTATATGATGTCAATACAGTTTTATGAATAGCAAGATTAAACAAGAATGTGATAAGTTTAGTTGTTTCATTACATTCCAATTGAAGACGCAATGGCATTGGTTAATTAACAGGGTAACTGCACGCAATACGGAACACCCGATTTTAAAAGCTTGCCAAAAATAGGGAAACTTTTTTTTTTAATAAAACCAACGTCAAAAGGCGACAAAATTAATAGAGATTCATATAGAAACAGTTGAGTATGTAAAAGTTTAAATGTTTTGAAATTATGGTGAAAAAAGTAAAAAAAGTCCAATTCGGCGATTCAAAAAAATGGTATCTAATATGGAACACCAATATAGAAAACTCAAAAATATTTATTTTTCCTATCAAAGCTGAATATTTATGTAAATAAAAGAGACAAATATACCAATATCTTTCATGTGTTAGAATTAATTTTAATTTTTTTGGTCTCCTATGAATTACGCGCCTGAATCCAATTACTTCGACACGAAATTAAGAATTATACTACACAGAAAATAAATTTCACGGTAAACTACTTTTGAACAATAAAAAACAAACATATTTAATAATAAATCATACAAGAGTAATATTTTTAAACTCACCGTCGCTAAAATATTCAGCTATTTGACTCGCTTTTCAGAAAATTTTGAACACCTTGGAAACGAAAAATCTTTCCCTTTCCTCGGCGGATTTTCGACTGAAGCTCAAAGGCCAATGTCTGCCTTCTGTCTATAACTCACAAGATTGCCGGTTCAGTTCATTACTTATACCTGTCGAGAGCTTGCGGTGTTCCATATTGCGTGCACCCAGCGTGTCTGCCAAAGTTTCATTTCTTCAAACACTTCAGCAATTTTTCTGTCTTTAACCAAAAATACAGGTCGGGAGAAGTTCGATGGGGTGATTTCCTACCTAGCTAGAGTTTGTCGGGTTTCAAAACCGTTTTCTTTTTATAAATTTGTAAAATGCGAAAGCCGGTTTGTAAATTTAAAAAATCGGTTTTATATACTAGAATTTATGTGTAAAAATGAATTAATTCAATTTTCTGCAAACTAAAGCCTCAGTTACAAAACACGTAGTATCTTGCTTTTCCGAATTGCTGTTTACCAATTTTCGTACGAATTATCTGCATAAAATTGTATCCACTACTTTCCCAATACTTTAATAACACTAATATGCTATGTTTATAAATTGAGTGCTCGATTACGGCAGCACTTTACTTTATAAATACAAGGTAGGTACACATACATATACATTTCGACCCCCCTGAAATTCGTCTCACGATTAGTCTCGGAAATTATTCAGGAACTCGACCCCAGTGGTTTCAAGGCGGTTCACATTCGCGGTACAGTTTATCGAGGGTTGGCATTTTTGATGAGGCGCGTGCATTCCTTGCGTCGATACGAAGGATAGCAATAACCAGCAAGTTGACCTAAACGGCGGAGGGTAGAATGAGGAAAGAGAACAGTAACGACAGATCGTTCGAATGGAGCATTTTGTAGCCGTGCTGAGAGTTCCAGAAATGGGATTGAGCGAAACGGTTTCTTAAATTGGCAAAACCCAGCCGAGGTTACTATTTTTACGTGCCAACTGGAACGTGCTCTCTTTCCCTCTTTCTTCCTTCCTCCGCTTCGTTCATCTCATCCTCCTCCGTTGCTTCTTATCTACCATTGAGACGTGTCATTCGATCTCGACTTTCGATGTGTTAAAGTTTGTGAATTATTAGATCTTTTTATTGAGCCTTTGAAATTGGTATTATTATAAGTATGTACGTCTGTAAAGGAAAAGAAAAAAAGTGTTCCCTAGTTTATCCCTGTGAATGATGTTCGTAGATTTTAGCCACTTAGAATTAGACAAGTGCCTCGATAGAGATGCCGTTTATGTTGAAAAGTAGGCTAGGCATGTGATTACATAATTTGCATAAGCAATTGAATTTAAGCTGATTATATTAAAAATGAAGTGCAAAACTGGGAAGCTTATTTATTGATTTCCTCTTGTCTCTACAATAAATATAATAATATACCTATTTATGTATCATATTGCTGTCACTGGCGTATTCTTGGAAATCTCTGCTTTCTTCTTATCGAATCGTACTATCTTTGTTATCGTTTAATTTTTAAATTTTCTTCTGACCATAATTCTATGTGCCATATAGATGTGGGTATATGCACACAAGTAATTGTCCTTGTTCACAATATTTTGTTTCATATTAATTAAGTATACATCACTTGAGTGTTATTTACATATAATACAAATTTAACGTTAGTTTCAAATCATTCCAAAGTTCTCCAAATTGCAAACCCTACCAGAACTATATCATATCTCCGTGATGAAAGACGAATAGTTTACATCTAACTATAATGTAAGTAAAGCATAGAATTGACGCGGAAGTAACAATGTAATAACACGAATAAAAAGTGCAATTTTCAAACAAAAGAATTCATACTTAACCCACAATCTTCTACGTAAACGTACCTTTTTTTTAAAAAAATAGCTTCATTAAAATTCATTTTGCAGTGAGAACATGAAAATAATTGGAGTTCTTTTATCTGTCAGGAATGTTAACGCGGCTGATAAGCCGAAATAAACGAACGTATTCTCGTTTATCCTTGGTGCATGGCATAGTGCTCGTTATCTCGTACAGTATCTCATTCCACATGCTTTCCGCTATATTCTCCTTCTATGTAGATCTAGAAATTCATGAAAAGACATTACGGTGGCGCGATAGAGGCGCGGTGCGCCGAGAATTTTGCTGGGGGCTCAAAAATAAAAGCAGGCGAAACCAATTCTCGAATTGGCGAAAATCGAGTGTGTGTAGGCGTACTCGTAGCTTTTCTTTCATTTTTACCTTTAGTGCTTTATACCGTCCCTTTAATTTTACGGTTCAACTATTATAGTATCCGTTGTCACGATGATTCCACATAAATGGACAAGGAGGACGTCGCGTTTTCGAACTAAAAGCGAGCTGAATCGCAGATTGAGTTTTGGATGTACTTGCATCAGTTTTCAAATTATGATATTTTATTGTTTCGCTGTTTTTGTTATTTAGCGACACACGAACCATTTAAAGATTAAGCTAGTTGCATGGCACTGAATAGGCTTTTTAGTTTTTGCATATCCAGTTGCATAGTGGAATTGCAATTTGCCTTTACTGGAACTGCTTATTTTTTTGTTATGTTACTCAACGCAGACTTTCAACCCCCCCCCCCCCCCCCCCCAATTGGAGTATTTATACAAAATGTTTAGAGACATAGTTTAAATTTATATTCTTGTAGTAGTATAAATCATTTAACCGAATAGAAGTGTGAATCAATTTCTTAATGGAATCGTTTCTTGACATTAGTGTTTTTAATTTTTTTTAGGTATGTAACGTTACCTAGAGTGTAGAATTACCGGTGCCAGAAAAGTGATTATTCTATTAGTCGAAAATTTCGTAATTCGAACAGATATTAGATAATGGAGTTTACTTATAATGTACTTTAGTCAAAGAATACCTTAAATAAGTAATTATCTTTAAAAGGTTCCTTTACGGTCTTTTGATGTAAGAAACTGCATCGAATTAGCCTATATCGATCGATGCACTTTGCTGATGACACGGTATCGTAGATTGCTAGATACCAGAAATTTACTTATGCTTGCAAATACGACAATGGCAGGTATAAATAAAAATGTGTATACCAGATATTACGTGTAATTACGTGTGTAGGAGCAAGTAAGACATTGTAAATTAAATGTTAAAATACCTTTTATACTAATAATGGTCTTTTCTCCAATAATGTCTTGTAGGGAAGGAAAAATTACATCGTTTAATGTACCGAAGGGTATTAACTTACATTTATAATCAGTGTAGCCTCGCATTTACTCTTCTTGTCTACCCTTGTAAATTATGTGCTCTCTTTTCCATTACAGTAATAAAGACAATTAATAATAATAAAAAAATAATTGAAGTGCATTCGCCCGCTATACTTGCACAATTGTATACATCTACATAATAGGAGCATAGAGGATATGAAGCAACTATCTTGAAAATTATTTGTGTTTACGTCATGACATTTTTCTTGGTGTCCTCGTCGCCTGTTCTACTTGTTACGCAGAGTGGGACGTAAACGATTTGTAGTTTTTGATAGAAATACACGTCACAAAACCTCAATATAAGAAATTTTCATAGCTTAATTCTTTATTTAGTGAGTGAATAATTTGTGGTTTTATTTTACAAATGGATTGTTGAAAATATTTTAGTTGCCCCGATTAAAGGCATAACGTTTCATCAATCTTTAATTTTTTCAACAATTTTACGATATTTCCTAATAATAGTCAAATATTTTTATTCTACATCTACTACTTTCTTTTAATTAACTAATCTACTCTGTGTGGCATTAATTCTTTCTGAATAGTGTCGATCGAGAAATCGCTACGATTATTGCAAAATACGTTTTTCAAAATTGCACAGTAATGCCCCTGCGTAACACATTGATAAGATTTCTATTAATAAGCCTTTTAAATACATGGGATGCTTGTCAATAACTTGTTTTGGTAGCCAAATAGAAAAGCTTTCGTAATGCAACGAAATAGGTAGTAGTTAATCATCATTTTGCAGCAGTAATACAACATTTACTATCCTAACAATACGATAAAAATGTCAACAGTCAACAGTCTCATTGCTTTTTGAAAATCAAATTACTTGATGATGTACAATTTTAGTGTATTGGTTATATATATACTTTGGTAAATAAAAAAATTAGAGGGATTCCCAGGATTGCTTTTTTCAACACATTTTTGAAGTATCATAAATTGTCAAGGAAATTTCGAAACTTTCTAGAACGCGTCTGTTGCAATTCGAAACGAAGAAGATTATAGGTTGAGAAAAAGATTAGAGTCGCCAGATAGTTTGCTAGTTCGAGGGAGACAATTGTGGGACAATTATTTCTCGAACTACATACCGAAGATACGATAAAGTTAGTCGAGGGAAATATAATAGCAGACTAGAATTTTTTGTTAGATTACTGCTCACAGATATTTCGATTTTACCATCATGTTCTTCAGCGCTAACAAATTTTGTATTACCTATATGCACCTTGTTATTTATCTATTTCAAAACGCGCGTAACAAGGTAAGCAGACATTTTAATAAATATTGGCGATAAATACCAAATTTAGTACCCGTTTGAAACTTAATTAGGTTATGTATACTCTTGGGGATATTTAGTAAATCCTTAGTCGACAGCACACATCATGTATCTCATTAACAAGGGATGTTCGGTTCGCGAACATACCGATTTTTTTTAAACTGTGCAGGTTTCTAGAGAACCTCAATAGAAGTATCAGGCAATTTTTCGTTTGCGCCCATTTCGGCTTTTCAGGGTGAAAACACCCCCTAAACATTTATTAATGAGTGTTTTCCTATTTGCCTGTATATCTTGAAAACTATGATAGATATAAACAAATTATTATAATGAAACCTTAACGGCATTTTATGCCCTATAAAACTATGTAATCGAATTGATTCAAATTTTTTGTGGAAATGTTCTTTTATTTAAACAACAAAATTTTCAAGTTTTCATTTTAATATTTTTTTATATCCTAAGATATGTAGGAAAGTAGGAAATCGCATATTAATCCTAAGGAGTGTTTGAAGAACCGAAAACGGGCACAAACGAAATAATTGCCTGATATTTCTTCCCTTGTAGGTAAGTGTGTCTTGAAATGCGCAATAAGAATTTAAAAAAAAATCAAGGCGATGCTAATATTTGTGCAACTAATAAATAATCTTACAAACAATTTAAATCTAATATTTACTGTATTTTTAATAATTTAAAACACAACAGCATATACATATACCTAAGCTTAAAATGAACGTGCTATGATTAGTTTCCACTTCCAACACTTTTTCTACGAGGGTTCACCAGTCACTTAGAGTAATTTTGAAAGAATCACCGTTTATTACAGAATTTCGAATATCTCGCTGCCGTTAATGGACACAACCCCGTAACATCCATCATCGACGAGCAATCCAGATGAACCTACACACACTTACGCCTTAGAAATCGACGGGACTCTGACTTCTGAATCCGGGACCTCGAATTTCTCTGGTCGTTTATTTTTTTTTTATGGGCGAGCGTAGCTGGGTCACGTCAGGATTTCAGGGGAATCAAAAGCCGTAAAGGCTTTGAAGCGTCTTGGCGGGAAACGAAAACTCGTATGGTTAAATACGAATCGAGCTCTCGATACGAACGCTCCGTGGACTCGTACCGTCGGCGGTGGTTTTTCTGCGCTTTTCTTCCTATTTCTCATTCTGCCCTAGGCTCTCCGGTTTTCCCCTTCTATTCTCTCTTCCTTTCCAGACACGTACAGCTCGCGTTGCAGCTTTCGAAGTTTTTACTTTTCCACCCTCCACTCTTCGTTTTTACCCTTCTTTCCACACCGCCTCCCCCTACCGTTCCTCTCACCCCCTTTGCCTTTTTCGTCCCTCTCTAGCGTGGCAGTCTCTCCTCCTCGTTCGCTCGATTCGTTTCCTGATATGACGTAAAAATGGCGCGGAGTATCTGCCCGAATTTCACGGAACGGTCTCCGTAAACGCGTGGCCGAGATAAATTTAAATTCGTAAGTAGGAACGGTGAAATAGTGAAGCTGGAATGGCGTGATTCCTTGAATAAGAAACGCGTGGCACGGACGATTTTGGAAGTCGCGCACGCTCTTTTCGCGAAGGCTCGCGTTTGGATAACAGGAATGGTTGGCGGCGCAGAATTTTGAGCACGGATCGAAATAATTTTGTTTCCAGGGTGACTTTGATCGTGTATGGAATACACAATGACGTATTATAATTTATTGTGAACTGTTCTCTTGAAAAACTAACTATAACTAGGAGTTGTACAGTGCAGAAATTTATTTACTATTGGTATTTCTCATCAATAATGGGTCCGAATATTTGTTAAGGAGAATTTAATGGAGTACTTCGATTCTTTTTAATTACTCAATTTTGTCTTACTGAACAACAATTTATGAATTTCAGAATGTAAGAATTCTTGTTTTCGAAGAATCAAGCAATCCAGTTAAAAGTGTCGTATCAGAAGCAGAATTGTTGGCAGCGTGCTGGTTCGTGAATAAGATTTTTCGTGGAATTTTTCAAATAAGATTTCATCGTTCTTACTCGCTGAGATGTTGTTTTGATTTCGTGGTTGAAGAATGCTTTGGGGATTTCCATGCTAGAGTCCGTTCGAGATCAAAGTCTTAAAGAACAACGTTAACAGGGACTTTACAAATTAATGAAAATAGAGGCTAGGAAGAATAGAAAACGAAGCACAAGAAACAAACCGAAAATAGTCTGCGTCTAATCCTGGCGAAGTTCTTGCGTAGGTTCTCTCTCTCTTGACGTTCCATCGCAAGAATAGAAAACCTTTGTGAAACGAAGATTGGAGATCTATTTACCTCCGTTCTTTGTTGCTCCCTTCACTTTGAATTCTTTTGTCGTTCCATAGTTTTGTTCTCGTTCATAGCCCACTATCCTAGGGGAATTTTAAATTTTTCTTTGGAGTATGACAGCAATCGTAATTATTTAAATGTATCTTTATATTTTTTAGGGCAATATGAATAACCTTATATAATATGGATAAAGCTAACTGTGAGTGGCGTTGTATAGAAATATATGACATATTGCAGTCCATAAGAAGAAGATATTACATTTCTGTTTGGGAGAAAATATATATATTTGTTGGAAAAAAGTGAAGGAATGTCGTTTTTTGGGATGACAAAAGTTTAAGTTACAATAGACTCCAGAATGATTTATGAATAAGAGAAAATATTGTGAATTTATCGATTCTTGACGACGGTTATTAATACTCTACATTAATAAAAACAAGTTAAATCCACTAAAAGAATGTTGTAACGAAATTACATATTTATATTGAATAATTGTGTCTCTCTACATAACGAGAAACTTAAATTTTAAATAATAAATCAAATTCACCGTTCAAACATTAAAGTATAGATCTCGAAGGTATAATAGAAAATAAATGTCTATTTCCACCAGTGGAAATTGTAAGAATACCGAACAATAATCAAAAAGTTTTACAATTCCTTACGAAATCTTCAGCTCCCTATTTTTCAGGGAAGAATATTCCATTGCACAAAACCTGTACTATCGTCGGTTCTTAACATATGGCAGCTCTGAAAATCAACAAACGCGAGAAGATGGAAAAAGGAGAAGCTACTGAACCCTCCACAATGCACAGTGGGCCCAAATCGCCAAAAGCTGGCCAAAATTCAATTTTCGAAATATATAGCTTTTTGCTATTAGGTATAGCAAATTTGTTGTATATGTGTATATCAGTGCATCAAATGCCGCTTGAATTTCTTAAATGTATTGATTGGTTATTGAGATATAGGCCTTCAAAGTTGACGAAATTTGGCAAAATGTCTTGAAAATGGGAGCATGTTTAATGTGTCAGAGAAAGTTTGTCTGAAAAGATTGATATGCGAAACAGTTTACCATTAAAGTAGGTGTTGTAAACATAAACTTTCCGCAGAAGCAAAGTAAAATATCTTTGAATTTACCCTTGCAATTCCCTTCCCAATGTGTCATAAATCTAAGTCAGGTTTTAATAAAACGGAAGGAAAACAAAGATGAGTGTCACCGAGTGTCACGCTGTAACAAGTTTCTTGATATAAAGTAACATGTCAAGTGTGATATCCAATTGAGAAAATTTGCGGAAATTTGCGCAAGATATTTATAAGATACTTAACTTCAAAGTGACAAAAAGTTTTTAAAAAATTTTGAATTTCTGATTCGTAATCAGCAACCCCAGAACCCCCGAGCACCGATTTCTAATTAAATTGAAGTACGTTTTGAGGGGTTTGCCGGTCCTTAGCGATTTGGAACCGCTGTGCGATAGTAGAACATAATGCAAATAAGACTCGTTGCAAAAGCCAAAGAAACCCTACGTGATTTCCGCCAGCCCCAATTAATTCTTTACGAATGTGTATTCCGTTTGAATCCCACGGCGCGCAGCGGTCGAATAAACGAGTGCATCCCGCGGTTGCAGCGGCAGCGACCTGTCGATTGCACCTGGTTCAGAGAGAGGCTGTGAGAGTGAAAAGGAGAAAAGGTGAGCCGTGCAGTCGCACGTATACCAGTTCGGGGCTGCACCACAGCATATCTGGTCCTGTTTGATGTCCAGGACCAGGTTCCACGGTCTGGATCAGGAGGGTTGGCCGTGGAGAAGGGAAGGGTGGAGGGGCAGGGCTCGGTTTCTCGTATCCGTGGCCGTATAAGGCTATGCGTGCATTGCAATTTGTAATGCTGTTCGATGCTCTCTGGAAAGTGCAGCTTGCACGAAACCTCCGGGCCACGAATTCGAAACTGGCCGGTCCATTCGGCCACGAAATGTGCTAGCGGTAATCATCGCGAGGAGGCTGCTTCGCCCAGCGGTCGTGCGTCTGCCGTGCAACGCGAATACGCCCGCGTGGACGCGACTTACGTCTTGCTAGGGGGACACCCAATTAAGCGGATATTTTCGGATGCTATTTCGGGTTCTATGTAAGAAAGATTACAGGAAAGGGTTACGCTCAGTCAGGAGGCTGAAGAAGGTGTGATTTTTGGGAATTTTTTTCTCAGAAACTATAAAACTTTAGTCAAAAAACTTTTTTTGTTTGAAAGGTTGTACATTTAGCTATGCTTCTGAATTTTGGCGTTAAAAAATATTTATGAATAACAAAGTTATTAACAATCTCCTAGATGTCCTGTTCGAAAGAGGAGTTCGATCGTGGCCGAAAATTTACATTTTACGTTTGAGTATTTGCCATTTTCTCCTAAATCAATATTTCGAAAAACCCTTCGTCCAAGGACTACATAATTCAATATATTAACTCAATTTTTGGGAATTTTTGATTTTAGATAATTCATATCCGGGTTATCGTGGTCACCGCAAACCTCTCTTTCTAACAGGACATCTAGGATATTGTAAATAACTTTGTTATTAATAAATATTTTTTAACGCCAAACTTCAGAGACATAGCTAAATGTACTACCTTTCAAACAAAAAAAAGTTTTTTGAATAAAGTTATATAGTTTCTGAGAAAAAAATTCCCAAAAAACACACCTTTTTCGTCCCCCTTAAAGTAATTAATGTCACGAAATCTCTGTTTCCTCAACATAAAATAATAGAGACTGCAAAAATCCAAAACACCTACGTTCTTTCATAACAAGCCCCATGACATACTTAATCAATTTTATGATACTGAAAAGGTGGATTACTATATGAATGTATAATGGCATTTTTAACAGCCGTGCATGAATCGCGAAGCGATCATGACTATGCAGAATTAAACCTGTTCGGTATTTTTAAAAGGTCTTTCGTCCTCCAACATCGAGCACCCCGTTCCTCAAAACGGGTTCACCTATTCGTCGGCTTGATACATTTTTTTCGCCGCGAATAATACGATTCCACGCGCAATTAGCCCGCCAGGACCCCCTTGAACCGTGAAACATCGACGGCGACGGCGTCGGCGTGGTTCAAAGTGTTGGTCTTCTCCGGCGTCGTTCTATTCCGTTTTCGCACGTGGGGTTGTTAAAACATCAACAAGTACGACCGCTGCGATTCTAAGTGCACTCGCTGTCCCGCCAAGCGGGAGGGCGTTGCTATTATTGCTGCTGGAGCATTCATGAACCCCCGACACGCGTGAGACACGTTTTATGCGGACGATATCGAACAATGGCAATCTTGCCTGGCTGGTAGGAAAATAATCTCGAGATCGAATTACATTAATGTTTCCAGCTTGTGTTTACGATCGACCTTGCGCCGGGTTGTACCGATATCGTCACGTTTCAAAAGCGATTTCAATGCGTATTTAGGGCTGGATTATTTTCGGAACGAGAATACGCCTGTTTCGAAGCAGCCACGCGTTCTGAATGCGATTTTAATGCATATTTGGGTCTGAAGAATGTGGGTTGTTCATTCTTTGGGTAATGTATACCTACAGAGTGTGGTATATAAATTGAAAACTTTGCTGCAAAAAGGAGGCAGCTTCATAATTTGCTGAAAATTAGTTACGTGTATTGTAGGGAGCGTTGAATGTAAAAATGAATTAACTGTGAGTTAAGTGAAGGTGGAAATCGTTCTTAGTTTCCGATTACAGATGACGATTATCAAGCAGATGAACTTTGAGACTATTTTTTGATTTACAAGTGAAGATTGTGACCCGGAAAATCCAAAAAATTCTGAAACTTTGTGGATATATAGGGGATTTCCTCCTAATTACAACGCAATTTTTTTTCTGCCGAAATTCATTCTAAGGAGGTGAAATTAACTCCTGTAGATTCGGCTATTTTTCGATTTTATTTTGTAACACGCAATCTGTAAGAGATAGAAAAAAGTTATCAAGATAAAAGTTATTTCATTTAATTAGATCTATCAAATCGTAAAAGTTTGATCAATTGTTTAAACAATTAGAAAAAGTTATGAGCAAAAATATTAATAATGTTTTCTAAAATTCGTTTTTCACGTGAAATCTGAACTGGATGTTTAAATAATTATGAAACAGCACAATCCATATTTTTCTCCACTTTATCCGAGATAAGCGGATTTGTATACAATTTGGTGCAAAAGGGGGGCAGCTACAAATTTGAAAAATTCACCCCGCCATAGCGAAAAAGTTACGGTCACTTAGTAATAATGCTAAATGCTATGTTAATATGTAGATTCTAGGTGGGTGAAATACTTTAAACATATGTTTCAAAATATTTTTATAACACTGTTTTTATTAATTTTTCAAAAGTTAACATACCTATTTGGAGCTGCCCCCTTCTTGCTGCAGCCTTCAATTTGAGCTAACCTTCGTTTTGGGGGCACGAAATTTCCGATCCATTTTTGTATCTGTTGATAGTATATTTGTGGCGAGTAGAATTAAAAAATATGTATAAGTTTTAAGTTTAGCAAATCATTGTATCGAAAGTTATGCGTCGGCGAGGTGAAAAGCCGCCAGAAAATTGTGTCACAATTGGCGTCCAGTAAAGGATTGGATGGAAAGGTGAGAAAAAGGACGCTTTCACGATGATGATTTCGCCTACCGCTTATGTGAACTTTTACGGCGTCGTTTTTTTCGAACGAATAACATAGACTTAATGACGTCATTGATGGATGCAATTAAAAGTCAGTATATGTTTAAGTAAAAAATGAAATTGTTTAATTTTTTACGAAATATTGTGCAATTTGATTTTTGCAGACGCATAATTTTCGATCTAATGATTTCCTAAATTTGAAATCCGTATTTTTAGATTCTACTCGTTAAATACTATCAAAAGACACAAAAATGGATTAGAAATTTTGGGCCCCTCAAAATGAAGTTCAACCTCAATTTCTATCGTATTCCTATCATTAGGCAGTACATATATATGACACGTGTAAGTGTGTGGTGACGTTTGGCACGTTTGTTTGAACTTACAGGAGGAAGTTTAAAGTTGGAGGTGGGATAAGCGTTTTATAGATAGAGTGAGGCTTGGAATATAGAGAACGATGAATGTAAACAAGTCTTAAAATATTAGCGCGAGTGTTTAGTTGAGAACGTCAAATACTTCCTGCGGGAGTTTTCATTTTTGAGAAGATCAGTTCTGTACGAAATATAAGAAAGTCATTTATAATGTTTTATATATGCATTTGTAAATAAAAAAATTGTTGGATGTAGTTTCCGCCCTTGTAATACCTACATAAAATTATTATATAAGTGATATAACTTATTCTTCAGATATTTCAATATCTGCAAAGAAGAATTATACCTCTGTTAATTTTTAAAAATGCAAACGAGCAATGTAAACTTAACTTAGGTACCTATTTTCGTGTTTAACGAATGTCCCAAAGTCATTTCCTTTTTTAAAAATTATAATATGTCCCTCACGAAAAAAGTTTCATTTCACATTTTACTACAAATTGCAGGACATGACATGCATGTACGTACCTACTCGCATCAAATGCATTGCGACAAATTATTAGTTTACACACTCAACAATAACGCACTCGAGTAGGCATCATCTGTTGACGAGGGATATTAACGACACAGTTAAGCGTCAAAGTGCGACCAGGCGTGAAACGTTTCTAATTTTACGATCACGTTATCCCTGTTGGGGAGTTTTCCAGACAAAGTGAACTATAAAAGTTACAACGGCGTTTGAAAAACGATTGGGCAGGTCGTAGAGCGAGTTTACGCTTTGGAATTAAGGAGGAGCGGTTTGAGTGCTGTCGATGGGCTGGAAGTGCTCTTAATTAGCATCCTTGTGACCGAATTGTGTTGTTACGATGCTTTCGGCTCCGCGTGTGGCGCGAGGCAGCGCTGTTAGAGGGAGAAAAAGATTTTTGCACGTGCTGGGCGGGCCAGGTCATCGGCCTGCATCGTGGTAATTTATTTTAAACCCATGACAGAGAGCGGCCAACGAAATTTCTCTCAGACATTACGCAATCCCGCCAGTCTCGATTGCCCGCGTCGCGTGTATTTATCGTTTTCTCGCGACCAATTAGTAAAGCCGGGAATAAGACAGGCATATCTTACGTTAATCGCCGGGTACTTTGTGGCGAGGATTTGGAATTTCTCTCGGGTTACCAGCAGCATATTAAGCAGGCATTGAGTTGTTATGAATGTTGCGCACAGTGCGTTGATATGTGGATAAAAATTGAGAAATCAAATATTTTCTAAGGCGATATTTATCATTTCATATTTACATCTAGATGTTCAGGAATCGGGTTTGTTTATGATTGCTACGTAATTGTACTTGTTTATGATCTTATTTGCAATCTTAACTTAGAAACTAAGTACTTCAAGCAGCAGTCGCAAGTCATACGTGGTAGAGTTACTTTCCTTTTTTTTATTTAGATCATAAGAATATTTATTAATCTTGGCTCACATTATTCACCATGGATTCTACTATTATGATTGGGTATGCGTGCTTCGAAACTATTGCCCAGACTTATTGCCTTACTGATCATTAAAGAACTTCTTAGTCCCGAGAATGAAAATTTTATTTCAACCGAAGTTTTAAAAAATACGTTAAAAAATGTATGCGTGATTTTTTTATATTTGGTTCGCCTAACTTTAAACTTTATGGAAAAAACGCCCTTTTCTGCTACTACCTGCGACTATTTGAGAAATAATTTTTTTAGGAAGAACTATGTAGATCAAGAATTCTAAGACAAACCAAGAAATTTTTGAAAAGTGGCTTTGTTCTGCACCAAGAGACAAAAAAAGAAAGTTCTAAACATCCGATCTGGTTTTTCTAATTGTTTATACGATATCTACCATGACTTTTCCAACCTGGATGCTGTTATCAGTTTTAAAATAGCAGTCAAACGCGATGCACGTGATAAAAATAATTTGATAAAAAAATGTTTCGAACAAAAGTTAGTCAGTATTCAATTGACAACAAATTGCAGAAGTAAATATTGATAAAAAACTTTTTATTCAATAAAAAATCAAGATCACCTCAATATTTTTAATGAAACTGTATATTTTATTATACGTCAATCGATGCATCTTTATACTCTCTTTAAAAAAGTATTATAGTACACACGTCGAAAACTGATCAGTTCAGAAGTTATGAGTTCTGTCCCGAACGCCCATATACTTCGACGCACTGTGCAGCGGTGGGAAAAAGACGCTGCACAGTAGTTTGAAAACCCAGAAACATGGCAAAAACCAAAAAAATTAAAATTAGTAAATTGGATGTATTTTGTTGTAAATCGATAGTAGAATATATGCCACAACTGTTTTATATGTTATTCTTTTGTTTTATAACTTTGGCCATATTTCATTATTATTTGCATTTAGTTGCACACATTTAAAGTGAGTTTTTAAAGTGTTATATTTATTGCATTATTTAAAAAAGTAATTTTCCAACGTGTACTCTGAATTGAAAAATTCGAACGTTTTCTTAAAGTATATTATAATATTACATAGTTTCAGTTAAGCGTAAAGATTTAAAAAAATATTTATTTTTGAAGAAATGACAGACTTTGGAAGAGAAGATATCAAAAATCAAAATGTTCTTTCAATGTTACGATTAGATGAACTATTCAATCAAAACACTTGTACGGTCAACTGAAGATAATTTTATTACGAATATTACTTGAAAATTTCAAACGATTCCGATAAAAATTGACTGAGGTATTAATCCGCCCAGTTTAAAAAATTTCGTTTCGACACGAAAATCGCGTTTAAAGTTTTGACAGAATTTATTTTCTGCAACACAAAGATCGCAGATGTACAAAAAAGGTCTCATCGTAGCTAGTGATTCTCTACCTAGTTCTAAACAATATATATCTAAGCTCATAATCCCGCTTATTAGATACATTTGGATTCTTGGACGTAAACTTTTCGGGCGATTGACACCAAGTTATCTATGCGTACCTCTACAATACTTTCCGTAGCTCCCAGAATTTTTCAAGATCCACTTAGAAACTGTGCAGGTATATTTTTGAGACCCCAAGCAAAAAAATTCACAGTGACTACCCTCCTTAAGACGGTAACAAGTCGGTTTTACCGTAATTTCGGTAAAACAGGGCAAAGTTCAAATTGCACGAAACGCGGTTGTAATAGAACGAAATAGAGATTATTGAAAGTGGCTTCATTTAATTGCGGCAAATCTCTTCGGAGAAAGTAGAGCAATTAATGGAACGACGTAGTAAAACAAAGGGTACCGAAACGATTAAAACTTTGTTTAATCTACTGTAATTAAAGCGCAACGCATGGCAGCTCAGAAATTAGGAATGCAATTAACGAAACCGTATTATAGTTTCATGCCGAGATTGTGAAATACGAAAATGTTTCTCGAGCTCATCAGAGGGTGAAGTAATTAATTGCGTATATAATTGAAGCGTGGAATCCTAATATTGACTGTTATACACCTCGGCTTATAATTTCGATATTGCATTCTGTAAACTGTTAGATTTCGCAACATTTTCAAAATTCCTCGCGGATAAACACAGAAATTAATTATTCAAAATATTAACGAATAAGCAAAATGTACAGCACGTTTCATATAGAGTGCGTGCTCTTTTGTCGTGGAAGAAATATTCCGTAAAAGCTGGACGACATTTTTAACGCAGATACTTCATTTTTCACTTTAGTCACGCGACCGTTCAAACGAAATGTCTGTATTTGCCAAAATGGATCGAACACAGTTCACGTGATAATTTTGTTTATAAATGGGGACGACGAAACTTGGAATGTCAAGCTGGACTTCTAAAGTATGCACCTATGTTCTACAAGAATGGAGGGAAGTTGGAATTACAAATTACAACCAAAGCACACTGATATGTCAAATAAAAATAAATAGATTTTGAATGGTTTGAATGAATCAAGGAGATATCAATAATTTATTGATAATCGATAGTCGCATTAAATTTATTGTTAGCTGTAGTGGATATTAATAATAACGATACACATGAATTATTTATCTTTATTTTACATTACATACGAAGAAAAATAAAAAAAATACAAAATGTTAAAAGTAAAGTTACACTCACTGTTAGAAGGAAACTTCGGTAAAGCAAAAATTCCGGTTTGTTTTAAAACTTTGCGGGTTTTTAGGGGATAACAATCGAACAGAACCATCAGGCAATTTTTCATTTCCTTCTTTTTGATTGTTCAGGGTGAAACCAGCCCTTAAAAGTTAATATGTGTTTTCCTTCATTTCTGTATGTCTCGCAAACTGTAGTAGACATAAGAAATATGAATAAGAAAATTGTTACAATAAAAATTTAATGGCTTTTCATTCTCTGTAAAACTGTGCAATGAAATTGTTAAAAAATTGTTGTTTAAATAAACAAGCATCGCTTACCATATTGATTTTCAAAAATTTTGATCTTCTTGTCAGGTCGAGTAATATACAGAATTTTATTATAAACACAGATAGGTATGTGTATTACTTATCCGACAATACAGTATTTCGATAATTTCGCTGATACTGCTCGCCGATACACTTCGAACGATGCGTTATCACGTATTTGTGACTACCTCTTGCATATTTTAGTCGAACGATATAAAATAAAGGCGTAAACAATCGCGTGGACAAACATATTTACTTATTCCATTATTGCTGAAGTTGTACATTTGACCAACATTTTATCATACTTTATTATTGGTAATCAGTTTACATGTAAGAATATGTTAGATACAGTTAGTATTGTAGAAAATATTAGTTGAATATGATATACATTACGTGTAATATAGTATTTTATATGTAACATTTATTTTCTATGCTTCATATTTATTACAAAAATGATACTGTTAAAAAAATTGTTCGAAACGGAGATATTTTTTACACCAGGCGCATCGCAATGGTGCAGGCTTTCTACACACTGCACAGTGGAGTGTAGAATGGGAATCTTCTTTTGCACAACAAAAGCTTACTGGATTTTTAAATGCTTCAGGTCTGTCAGTAAGATAATCGATTTACATCAAACATATTTAAAAAGATTATGAAAACGTGGCGTTGATAGCTGATTATGTGTTAATGATTGTACTTTTATGTTATTAATTCGTATGGAGGTTAAGATGCAAATCTGACAGTACAACTCTATCGGAGAATAGAAAAAGATTGCCTGATAAGTATTTCTATTGGTGGGATCCACTACAAACTTACAAGTGAACCCCTTAGTGGACAAGTGAATTAAGTCCCTTTTCTTAGGATTGCGAAAATTGGACTTTCCTGTAATGCTTTATAAAAAATTAACAGCAGAATGTAGCTTTATTACAAGAGAATAAAGTGAAAGAATAGTAATTATGATAACATAATTTAAAAGAAAAACTACATTTATTTCAATAGTAAACTAACAGTAACGTAAGGAATTATCAAGTGCCATTATTGCACTGAATTGTAATATTACTTTCTTGTAAAAAAGTGACTTACGCCATACGGCAATTGATGTATTAATAATCATAATTTATACGAACGTTATTTTCAAGACACTACGAGAAAAAAAGTCAACATTTATTATAGTAGGTATACTAAGAAACTCATTCCTTGCTGGATTCGTCATCACTTTCTAAAATCGCACTGGTTTTTAATACGTGGAAAAATGTATGATGAATCGGAGGAATAAACTTTAGCAAATCTAGCATATCCTTCTTTTTATCCGCAAAAACAGGGTGTGCAGATGGGTGTAAATTCCCGTGTTGTATATTTTCCAACTGCAATTGTCTACCACACCGAGCACGCCGAATATTTAGTGTGTCAAAACCAACATCCGGAAAAATTGTAGTTTTATAAAAAATATCAAACTGTTTTCCCCGTTCATAGTGCAACCACTGAATGGTAAGCCAATTTACAGTTTGTGTTACTGTATTTTTTACGCTTCGTTATTGAGCGTTGTAATTGTTTAGTTGAAAGGAATTCGTTTCTTTTTATTTCACAAACGGTAAACTTGTTGGAATGTAGAGAAATTTTCATACAGCGGTGCCAATCTTCAAGGACTTAAATAGTTGAAGGACGTGCTGCAGATTCTATAGATCCAAAATCCGAATCATTCGATAAAAATTCTTTTGTTCTATAACTTTTGTTGTGTTGTCTTCATTTTTTAACTAATTTTAACAGAGCTAAAGCTAATTTTATATTACGATTTTGTTCAGTACACGTATCACTATAAATAATTATTTTATCTTTGTTACCAGCAACAATTTTGATATGTTTAAGTAAACATGATGCTATTTCTTGTGATCCTCTTGATGCTATAGTTTCATCCGAAACATAAAAGAATCCCATATTTTCACGTAGATCGTGAACGCAGAGATTGTAACAATACATTTTTCTTTCATAATATGCATCAGAAACAGTTAGTATTAGAGAGGGAAGTGCCGTAAATTCATATGTTGCGTGGAATAATGGAGTAAGTCCAAAACCTGGACTTAAGTCACTATTCCAGATATTTTGACAAGCACTTTACTTACGCTGTAAAATTGACTCTTATTTTTTATTAATATAAAAGAAAATATACAGAAGGTAGATTGGTAAATAAAACAATTATTATTAATCCTTACTATTTCTATACTAAACTCATTTTCCGTAATTTTGGATTTACGCCACTCGTCAATTGAGGGGCTTAAGTTTAAAAAATATCGGAATTTTCGGGTTACCAATGTTCCGTTGTCAGTAGCAGTATATAAAGGGTGATGGTGACAGTGAAAAAAAAATAGCAGATACAAAAAGAGCATTGAAAAATAATCGGGAGATCCTGGCGTTGACGAAAAGTATTGTAAGTGTTATCCGAAACACAAAAAGGAAAAAATAATCTTAATCTATATGAATGTGGCTATCGGTGGGAGCAAATTTATTGCCGCATCTGTTGCCAGTCCTTTTTTATTTAAAGAAGTTTTCCCGATTTTGGGGCAAAACCTGTTTCAGACTCAAATCAGGGCGCTTCATCTTCTTCAAAAGGCTGCCATTTTAACATTTTTTTATTTTTCTTAATGCATCTATTACCACCGATAGCCACATTCATATAGATTAAGGATTTCTTTTCTTTTTTATGTTTCGGATAACCCTTACAGTACTTCAACGCCAGCACCACCCGATTATTTTTCAATACTCTTTCTGTACCTGCCGTGTTTTTTGTTTCACTGTCACACCAAAATTCAGAACAATAGTTCAAGATACAATAAAGCAGCCTGCCAAACCTCAAATTAATTTGTCGAGCCGTTTTTGCACAAAAAAATCACAAAGAATTACCTATTTTTTCGGTCCAACAAGGCGCAATCCCCCCTTAAAGGACAATTACACATTGTTCTTAACGTACATAAAATAATCTAGCATACTTTATATTATTCCTTTAAAACATTAGCAGATCCTACCAGTGTTCTCTGTACGCAATACGCAGTACAGAATATGTAATTCTGGTCTTCAATACATATTGAAGTAAATCATGTAAGAATTAAAGAAAAAACGATATATGTGTACTTGATGACTTAATATTACATAGTATATATCTACTCTACATAGGGGAGAGCGGGGACAAACGTAACGGCGTCATGAAAGTAACACGCATTCTCCCGTCTTCCATAAAAGTTTCCAAACCGTTTGCTTTACATAGTCACGCGTATTTGGTGTTTCTTTTCTTTCACGGAGTGACACTGAGCAATACGACGATTCGTATACCGTGGGCAAGCTGATTTCGTTATTTCGATCATTCAGGTATGTGTCTCCTCTGTTGGTTTTTTTTGTTAATATTCATAGTTAAACTATAGACATTGATCCAATTATTTGTTAGAGCGTTCTTACATAATGTCTTTATAAGTTCATGTACTTGATTTAATAAGTCTTGTATAATTTGTACGTTATAACAGTCCTATGCTGAAAAACATGGCTGGGGACAAAAGTACACGTCACTACGAGGACGAAAGTTTCTATAAGTTTAAAGATACCTCCCTATATCCTAAAAGAGTTGAATCCAATATTAACAATAGTTTTTAAAAAAAAATCATAAATATTAGTTACTTTTGGGGCCGTTACACGAGATTCCATATTAAATCAAGTACACAGTATCAAAAAAATGTTTGAAGCTGTTTTTTTATCGTTAGCTACTTAAAATAAATGTTTATTTAAATGTTCGTTTCTATTGTTTGTGATAATAAAAAAATCCTATTTTACTTTGGACGAAGTGTTTTTACTTAATTCTCCTCAAAATAATTAGTGTTATTTTTATCTTATTTAAAGTAACACTGACAGTCACTGCGGAAAATTGCCATACCTCTTTGACTAATTATCATGGAAGGCTGCATTTGTGGTCAAATGATAGAACAAGAAACGCACTATCTTAAGGCATAATTTTCGTTTTTATATCTGTAAGAGGTAATTGACAGCTGGGCCAAATGTAAAAAGTGTTACGTTTGTCCCCGCTCTCCCCTACGTCTACTTGAGAACGAAGATATCTGTTATTTTGTAACATGGATCGAGATCTAGAATTGACACAGTGATTCATAAAAGCCAGCTGAATGGAAGAAATTAATTATCCTTTGCGCCAGGTACTCGCCTGCTCGAAATTGTATGTTACCTGCTACTGAGATCGCCAGATATCCTACAATTCACGCGCGAAGTAGTACCTGGGGGCAGGCCGTTGCATTCTCTTGCATCGAAGAAGCGAAACGTGGATTCGCGCAGCAACAATAAATCATTCACTTTGAAAATTGACAGCGTTGCAGGTTTCTGCAACGATAAATGTTCTGTTACAGACGTAAATCATGTTCTGGGTAAAGTACGACTATTTCAATGATTTATGGAAGTGACATAGCGTAGTAGATTGCATGCTGTTTCAGACTAAGTAGTCCTTCGATTGGTGATTTTTTTTGCATAAATGGCGTACTGATCAGAGGAAGAAGAATAATAACCTGTTCGCACCAGACATTTTTGTGGCTCGTGAGTGGTATTTTAGGAAAATTCGTATATTTTCCATCAATTAGTCCTTTTTTTTAAACTATTGTTATCTCCATTATTGTGGTTCAGGACTGGTATCTCCAATAAACTAACACAGTCTCTATCTTTTTATAGTTGTTATAGTCATAGTATATACTTTTATAGTTATTTATATAGGGTAAATCCGGGAGACGCGGTCGACCTAATATAAAATAGCTATTAAAACTAATATAGAAATTACTTATTTTATCAGAACAAACCTATATGTTCAGAATTTTATGCTGATTCAGAAAAACTGGTCGATATTTGCTTTAAGACAATATTTACTGTAAATCGGGTTGAAAACTGAAGTCACGACATCCGACCACCTCTCCCGAGGTGCTGGGAGAAATGGTTTTCGTCGTTGGCAGAAACCACTCACATAATTATTCATGGAAAATTAACAAAGGATAAAGAAAAATTATTTATGAGTGAATACAACTACAGAATCATTGATATTTAATTTGTTTGCGCTAAATAAGTAAAGAACACATCAAAGAAAAAGTGAACTACCTACTGGCGATTAGCAAGGCAAATGAATACAAAAGTGAATAAATAAACTAAATAAACAAAAATAGCAATAAAATAATAATAAAAATAAAATAATAAACAGAAATAATAAAAAAAATCATAACTCGACCATCTCTCCTTTCTGCAGCGAGAGATGTTCTTCTCGTTAGCTTTAAGAGGAAGAGTTAATATGGCCAAATACTTTAGCTGCATTGTCCCTCAATATCTCTACTATCTTATTATCCCAAACATTAAATAAAAATAAACTTAGAAGTATATTTTAAATACGATTCTGTACACCGCTGTTTGACAAAAGAGGTTAAATGTAAACACAATTTTCCTTTTAAAGCCTATAAATCTATAAAAACACAGAAGGAAGCGAAATGACGCTATTCATTCAACTGTTTGGCTTCTAGAGAAGTTATTGGTCTGCACTTTAATGCATTTTTACGTAGAGACTCTGAAATATAGCGACTCGACCAACTCTCCGGCCCGACCGCGTCTCCCGGATTTACCCTATATTACATAGTGACAAACAGAAGCGTCTCGCGTGGAAAGGCCTTTAATGTTCACATATAGGTACCTACTTAACATATCTTTTCACATACTGCTCGAAGATGATACGGCCTGTCATTTACATGCCATTTCTAGTTCGACAATTATGTGACCTCTCACAGGCATTATTAAAGAAGCTATAAATAAAGCATAAGGGCCTTTTCATACGAGATATTTCTGTAGCTCCCACATAATATATCCTAATATCTAATAGAAAGGTACTTATGGTACTTAGCATGTATTCCTTAATAATAGTTGTGTCACCAATGACTTATGATATTTATCGAAAGTGACGTAATAGTGAACTATTATATTTCTATAATTGAATACCATAATCCACTTTTCTCAGCACTGTTCATAATCTTACCAAAAATCCTATCACCGTGGCGCGGAACGTGTTAGCAAATATAGAAACCATGCGTGTACATGTGCCGTATAAAAAGGCCTTAATGACAGAATTGTGCTAAAGCGGCGTCAGTTAGGGATAAACGATGGAAAATGAAACGATGAAGGGACGATCGAGTGAATTCGGAGTGCAGCGTGTCCGTGAAGCAGTTTGGTTGATGAAGTGGATGGGATCGATGAAATAAAAGGGATTCATGGCTACTGCCAGCGTAATGGCCGTGACGCGTGACCAAGTTGCTCTTCGAGGCTGAATTCGGATTACGAAGGAAAGGAGGCGACGGCGCGTCTTCCTTGTGACGGCAATAAATCGGTACATCCGTGTGTTCACGTGTCTTGGCAACTCTGAAGTCATAACCCTAAAACGCTCCCCCCTGGTTTTAAGTATCGTCTTAACCAACATCAAGGATCCCCGACGTTGAACCAAGTGCCTATTTCGTCACGGCGCACGAAGGTACTTGCGCGATGCTCACAGAGCTGGCAGAAATAGCGGTAGAATTTTTATAGTGGCCCGATGTGCACCTGTCTTCCTGTTCCATTTATTGTCTTCCTTTGTAAAACGGAACAAATTAAATGATAGAATCAAAAGATGCGATTTAGAGAAGAAAATTTTGAATATCGTGCGTGCAATGATGGGATATATTAATACAGTAACTGAATTGTAGAGTTCTATGGTTATTTCTGAAGGAAATCATTTTGTTTAGCAATTTACTATTATATTGTATGTTTGAAATGAAATGTGGATATTCATTGTTAGGAATAAAGGCATATGACGCGAGAAAATAGTGTTAATGCATTCATAAATTCAAAAATCGGGTAAAAGCAGGGATCGAAAAAGTTCTGGAGCTCTTATTTTTAAAAAAATTCTGTTAGAACTTAAATGTTTCGTTTTAGAAAATATCTGTCCCTGTGGAATTTTTATTGAAAGAAATATTACCCTTAGGAACTTCTTTAGAAAGTTATTATAATGTGAGAACATTTTTAAAAAAGTTCCACGGTCTATGTTTCAAATAGAACCTATTGAGAAATTCTAGAGCTCTTTCGAACCCTGGGTAAAAGTATTTAATCGCATGAAATTTGATTAATCCTTCGTAATTCATGCGATAATATATGTACCTACTATACGAGGAACTCCTATATGAATTCATATTGCATATATTAATATACAAATGTTCCATTATCAGTAATTATAATTTAGAAATCACAAACGTTTATTTTACAATAAAGTGTTTCTTAAGTGGAATTCACCAGCCAATTTATATATGAGTTATTCTATTATTTTTGTCCCAAATACAACACATTGAGTTATAGAGGGTTAACGTTGACGACTGCATAATTTTCATTTTGATTCTACGATCTTTAAAGACTCATAAAGTAGAAATAAAATTCTTTAGAATGTGAGAGGATTACATTAAAAAATGTCTACCTTTCATTTGTAAATGGAATATAGTTTTCGTTCTTGTTGCTCGAAAAATCCATTAAACGATCCAAACAAACGAGGCAACTGCAAACATGGGGCAAGAATCTAGTTACGAAAGGCGAAACCAAATACATAATTGGGTCCCAGTGTGTTTTCTGTGTGTACGTGTAACCAGTAAAATGCTCGAGGAACATAAAACAGGACATGTAAGATGTTTAGAGCGCACACAAAAGTTGAACAAATAGTTCACCCCTAAAGATTAAGCTTATCAGGTGACTGTAAGATACTGCGTTCATGCGGACAGGTTTACATTAGCGAAACTAGGAGGAGCGTGAACACATATCTTGGAAAGCACTAAAGGTATATCAAAGTTTGCTGTGCACAGATCACATGTACAGGTTGCGAGATTTAATTCAACAAGTCTAAAATTACATCTACTTACTTCCTTTGTTATTTCTTCCGAGTCTCTGAAAACTACAACCACATAGGGTAAATCCGGGAGACGCGGTCGATCTAATATTAAATGGCTATTAAAACTAATACAGACATTACTTATTTTATCAGAACAAACCTAATATGTTCAAAATTTTATGCTGATTCAGAAAAACTGGTTGATATTTGCTTCAAGACAATATTTACTGTAAATCGGGTTGAAAGCTGAAGTCATGACGTCTGACCACCTCCCCCGAGGTGCCGGGTGAAATGGTTTTCGTCCTTGGCAGAGACCACTCACATAATTATTCATGGAAAAATAACAAAGAAGGAAGCAAAATTATTTATGAGTGAATACAACTACAGATTCATTGATATTTAATTTGTTTACGCTAAACAAGTAAAGAACACATCAAAGATAAAGCGAACTACCTACCGGCGATTAGCAAGGCAAATGAATACAAAAGTGAATAAATAAAATAAATAAACAATAATAATAATAAAATAATGATAAAAAATAAAAATATAAATAAAAATAGTAAAAAATCATAATTCGACCATCTCTCCTTTCTGCAGCGAGAGATGGTCTTCTCGTTAGTTTTGGGAGGAAGAGTTAATATGGCTAAATACTTTGGCTGCATTGTCCCTCAATATCTCTACTATCTTATTATTTCCAAACATTAAACGAAAATAAACTTAGAAGTATATTTTAAATACGATTCTGTACACCGTTGTTGGACAAAAGAGGTTAAATGTAACCTCAGTTTACCTTTTATAGCCTGTAAATCTAAAAATAAACACAGAAGGAACCGAAGTGACGCTATTCATTCAATTGTTTGGCTTCTAGAGAAGTAATTGGTCTGCACTTTAACGCATTTTTACGTATAGAGACCAACTCTCCGGCCCGACCGCGTCTCCCGGATTTACCCTAGTACATAATTTATTGATTACATGTATTAATGTAAATGCCATTGAATAATTCGAAGTGAAATTAAGTTGAAAGTGTTATTTTTTTGCATGGAGATGTTAATTGTATTTATTACTAAACTTTTGATGAAAGTTGCTTATCGAATATCTAGCCTATTAGAACGTTTCAATTTATAATTATCAGGCTACTATTTAATTTTGTAATCATTATTTATTTAGGCTAAAAATTTATAATACCCAACCATAACAAAACTTTTCAGAAATTTTACAGAACATCTCTTTGTAACAAAGTAAAGAAAGTCTCTTCTGTATTCGATAACACTATTCCCCTCCACTCTTCTGCATACCAGGAGGAGGAAGTAGGCACACGTGGAAGGGTGGAATGAATTCTCTCCGCGAAGAACCGTGACACTGATTCACGCTGTAAGTTTGGACGAAGCGACTTACGGCAGACAGATGCAAAAGAACATGGCAAATTAGCGGTGTGTAGCGTGTAATGGTGATGCACGTAGCCCGCGAAGCTGAGTGAGAACTGAGAAGCCAATGTAGTCGTCCACCCTCGAGACGTCTCAGGGTCGGGTCGGCTCGGTGACGATTTCACAAAGGCATGCACCTACCACGCCGTGAACCAGACAGAGGAGGACGAAAGCAGAGGCGGACAACGAAAGAGTCTGACTAAAGAACGGTCAGCAGAAGGGTGGAAGTGGTCAAGGAATCCGGAACGAACCGCCTACGCGGCCGAGAGTCTCGTACAAGGAACCTCCTATCAAAACCTCCTATCTCGACGCCGTGCACTTTTCTACGTGCTTGTTCCCATTTCTTCAGTGCCCGCCGCCTGATCAGTCGTCAAACGCGTTTTCGTGATGATTGATTAAACGTCGATGAGTTCACGAGTTTCATTCATAATAGTTACGGGATGAAAGAGTCTGTTGGGATGAATAGTCTGAAGCAATTTGATACCTAGGGAGTGATCTTCAAAATGCCCTAATCTGTAACATTATTGATTGTGTTTGGTTGATGTAAACTATTTGTTCGTTGTATGCGAAGACTTATTATACCTGTTGTATAGTTAATAGTTGGATGAAAATTGTAGTTTCAATGCATGAGAGAAATTGGAGTCAGGAACTTTAGAGGTTCAAAATTTGAGGTAGGTACTTTTACGTTCACTGTGTTCTCCTGATTTATTACCCTCTGATTTTCATTTAGGTATGGTAGCATAGCTATAATTTTTTAACCAGCAATGGTTCTCCGCGTGGGCGAACACTGAGAATGCTCTTCTAGGCTTTAGGAATTTTAGAAAGTCGAAGTCTTTTCGAAATGGAATTAAAATACTTATTTCTAGATGGGAAAGGTGTACTGAAGAAACCGTAGACTATTTTCATGTATGAAATACCTATGTCAAATATTTTACACCAATACAGTATAATTATGCA
Organism: Andrena hattorfiana; assembly: GCA_944738655.2. NCBI lineage: Eukaryota > Metazoa > Arthropoda > Insecta > Hymenoptera > Andrenidae > Andrena > Andrena hattorfiana. The sequence continues at coordinate 27,655,607 of OX122889.2, forward strand.
TGCAAATAGAATCATTAAACTAATGTTCTGGACATTGACTTTAACAAAAGTGATTTTATTTTATTTTCGCCGTACAAATGACCGTATTCAAAGGGGACTGTGAAATTCATTTTATGCAATCTCTTGTGTTTAAGGCATATTTGCAATGTTTTTTACCCGCACTGTCAACGAATATTATTATTCACGAGTAAAAATTAATGAAACAGCAACGGTGGTATTTTAATACAGTAAATCAAATAACCTGTGCTTTGTACAGTTCAATTTGTTTCAGGAATAAATCAAACATTAATTTTGATTTAAAAGCATTTTATCTGAAAAAATCTTGAAAATTACAAATGATAATTGAACATAATTGAACACTGCAGTGCATGACTTGATTTAAACCACGCAACATTCGTCTGAATCAATTATTTCTTGGACTCAATATTTATAACGTAATTAAAATAATATCAGATATTCCACTGTACCTATTAAAAGAAAGAATATAGAATAATTGAGAAAATATTTATTGATTATAGTGCTAACTCTATCGTAGTTAATAAGGTATCTGGAAGGCGAGAGAACTTACGATCATATGTCAATCAATTTTTTATAGATAACCAATCAAATGATTCCAATTATATAGATATAGATATAATTTTTTATAGAGATCCAGTAGGTAAGTTAACTATTTCAAATCAGTAAAAGTTCTCTTTTCTTCACTAGTGCACATAAGCTTCGTCAACGAAAACAAGTGGAAGACACATTATTTTGGATTTTGCTAAGCATTATCTTAAATTGCATCCCTTGTATGGAATGCGAGTAAGAATCGCGGTTGATTCCTGGAATTTACTATCTGTAATTCCAGGAACACCCTTAAAAAGGGATTCCCTGACAATGTACCAGATTATCCACTTAAATTACCTCCATCAATCACACTTCACTCTTGCATATGGAACTCGTTTTGACAAATAGTATTTCACGTTTTGTAATACCTCTTGGTCAATCTTAGCTCGACACACATTCAACTAACATTTAGACGAAAGAAAAAGTGAGAAGTGCACGAGTGCGTTTGAAACGCTGAATGTTACACTTCAATAATTTTCAAGTTCTTATTTTACCTGTTTTCATCTACACTTTTCCATGGCCATTTTTTAATTCATTCAATAGAAAAGAAGTTAAGTCTTCTTGCTCCTTATATTCTCACCCGACAATATCAACGTAAAGTAACTTAGGATGGGTTGAAAAACAAGTTTGGGTTGGCTGAAAAACAGCCTCTTGACTGAACCTCACCTTTGTGATTGTCTTGATTTTTTCTCTGCTTGTGCTTTCGTACATGTATTTGTGCACGCGCGCGCGCGCGCGCGCGCGCACACACACACACACACACACACACACACACACACACACACACACATTTGTTTGTGTAATAAAACGTTTAATAATAATAATAATAATTAATTTTATTCCGTTTCATAGGTTTGCAACGGAGATAGTAAAGTAGTACCCAGTAGGTACTACCTACCTATTACTGTATACTATCATTTTGATATCTATCAATAAAACAATATTTACTACAGAAAAGTAAACAGAAATTCACGTCAACTGGAATGTTTTTCATTTTTCACAAAATATTCTTGATTTATTTTATCGGAGCTATCAGCTTACGACATTTATCAGTAAATAAAGTTTATGACTCTATATACATACTCCGTTTTTTTCTTTCTCTATCACACTTCGTTTTATCAATTCAAGGATATTATCATTTTTATACATTTCTCGGTCGTTCACAATATTAATAATTCTTTAAATAATATTATAATGAATTATATTCATGTTTTGGTGGAACAAATTTCTCCTGGCGTAGCTTGAAGAGAATTTGTCTAAACCTTGCTGGACGCATAGAGAATATATCGCGTACCCTAAAAGCACATTTATAGATATTTATACAGTCGCGGAGCCATATTTTTCGATCTAGCGTCAAATCGACCAAACATACGTACACATGCATACATGTCCTCCACGTCTGACGGGAAATTTACTATCAGGAAGTTACTTGCTCATATAATATAACCTGTCGACCGTCGAAACTTTCTATGAATTGTATATGAACGTGATAGAATATACTTTATGGGGGAACGAGTATCAACGACAGGGACAAACTGCAAAGAATAAAGTAGGGGCAGGCTCTCAAAACGTGTTCCTCGATCTGCAACTGCTTGAAGAGTTTCGAAGTGAAAATGTATCATTGCGTAAAACAGTATTGGTCAGATTCCTCCGGACAGAATCACAATTACCTACCTGTTGGGTGTTTACATGCATTCCCAATGCTCTAATTTCGAAATACATTGTTTTAAGTTCGTAAGAAACTTTTGTTGATTCCATGCGTATAACGTTTAACTCGTCCTTTACAATCGTAAAAACACAGTTCGTCGAAATCAGACTTTTTTCGGACTTGTAACATTCAATAGCCATTACCTATAGGTTTTCGTGCGTTGAAGCGAAATAGTTTGGCAAAACGTGCGGCGCCGACAGTGGCAGTCACGCGCGTTAAACGATTGTGTTACGCTGAGCGGCAGTGGATCGCGCGCCGCCGTTGATTACCACTGTCGACGCCGTACGTTTTGCCAAACTATTTCGCTTCTGTATTGAAAACAAAACGTGACTTACCATTTTCGTTGATGCTTTCCGGAGGAAAAATGTCTGCTGCATCGCGTGGAGTAGTCAGATTTTATCCTAAATCCTTAATTTTGGAAACAAATTGAAAGAAAAAGTGGGTGCATTTTGAGTGTTCTTTTTCCTTTGATCATTGTTTAAACATATTTAAATGTTCATAATGCACTAATAACTTATATCGTTGTATTCGGGAGAGTTCATAGAATAATTTGACGCAACAAGCAACCGAATAACACAAAAGATGTTTAAAGTTGAAAATTTGCAGTTTTTCTCAAAATCGAATATCTCAAAAACTGGGAATGATGGTGACAAACGCTTTGCGGATCCGTTTTCCCCGCACGAAAGCCTCTAAAAAACGGCTATGTAAAGTTACAAGTCCAGATGGCTGTCGAACAGTGTAATTTATAACTGATAGGTACATATTTTAATTGGACCTACCTTTCGAGCGTAATAAAGGTAGTGTATTCAAAGATAGCCCAACTATCTGCGACATGTGCGACATTAAAATTTCCTTTCAACATATTCTGGTAAGCTATCTCAAATTCGAAACCAAAAGAATGCAACTTCATATCTCGATGAATCCACTAGAAATACTAAAAGAAGCAGGAGAAGACTTTCTCTTGCAGAAAAATCCTTGCATTCTATAGTTGCGTATAAATGAGATTCGGTATGTAGCTTATAAATTAATAACACCTTGATCCTTGATCACGTAACGCGGTCACTAATAAGTTACGAAGATGCACGTGACGTTAGAACATCTATAATAATAAAAGAAAAAGGTTGTGGTCATGCTTTTATCATCGCGGTGCTATTGGATATCCTTTTGTAAATTAATAAATGATAATACGAGCATCTCTGATATGTCCAATTCGCAGAGATTGAACGTAAATCACTGCACGTGTACAATTTGATGCGTATCACGCCGATAGGAATGCACGCTCCGCATTTCAATTTAATTCATTCGCTATTCGAATTCGTAATCGACGAGCGTATGGATAATACGATTTTGTATCGTTCGACATTTTATACTCGGAGAAAACATAAGTACATATGTTTATATTTCTTCTTTCTTTTCATTTTCTATGTAAGCTGTTGATGTAATCATTTAAGCTTAAGGCACAATTAGAACATATCTGCCAGATTGGAAGAGAAAATTGTTGTCAGGTTGGATAAAGTCTATGTTTCTGTATGAACATCGTTCACTTGGTTCTTTCATTTCCAAAAAATGGAGTAACGCACATTCAAGATGTAACAAAAGTATATAAAGGGCAAACCCTTTTTTCTGAAGATGATTCCACATAAAAATATACAAGGATATTGCCAAATTAATGGTTTGATTGTATAGTTTATTTTCTTTGTCCGAAGAAAATGGCATCGAATATCATCTGTCGACGGCGTGTGGACGTTGATCATCTTTTTTTCATATTTATTCCATATTTATTTTGGCGAATTTCAGAAAACTAAATGTCTTATCTTCTCATATAGACCAGTTGTAAATTACTGAAGATAGATACTAACACAAGGGGATTAATATCGAATCAAAGTTATGAATTATACTAATCCTTCTAAACACAAATAAAGTGGGAAATGATTTATGTACTGCATGTTACTGCAAGAATTTTTCCTTAACTGTATACGAACCCGAAAAAACTTCGAAGATTCTTATTTGGAAAATGGAGCTTTACAATCTTTACATGCAAAAATGTATTTTACAATTTCGATCAATTATTTACATAGGAAGTCATTCTAGACTTTCTTACTATATAATACTAATCGTAAGTACACCCGACAGCTATCCCACTCTGTGTACAATGCGCGTATAAATTCGTCGTGAAAATATAATTCTTCAAACAAATAAGACCTAGAAGAATGGAATGTGGATAGAAAAACGATAAACTCTTTAGAATTGTTCGAAGTGCGTGAAGTCTTGCAACATCTTTACCGTGCCCCGATGAACATGACACACGCCTATTGCATTAGCAAGAAATCGTGGATCGACTTTTAAACGGGCTATCTGCCGAAGGTGTCATTATTGCGCAGAAATAATCTACGATTTCATTATTCATTAGAGACTAAAAGATGTGCAGCTCGTACCTCCTTTAACTCTTGTATGACGGATAACTCAACCTTCGACAGCAGACACAGGGTCCATTTTCACCAATAATAGTAATATGTACTTCGTTAATACAATTCTTGGAATAATCTTTTATAGTAGATGCTCATTTTGTCAATGACTCATTCAAGCAATGATACTAAAAAGTAACGAGTAGGTAACATACGTAGTTTCTCATGGATTTAAATGGATCACGTATCCGCCACACAACGGTTAAAGTGCTTATACTAATTACCAAAGTTTTGACTGTTAATTTGTATGAATTCAGTATAGAACAATTTGCATATTTTACATTTACTGATTAATGTTCATTTAACGGGGAAAATGGAACTACTGTATCTCTGGTTTTTGGAGTTTGATTTACAGTGTAAAGCGTGTAGCGTTTACATGAACAAAACAATATAATTATAATGTACCCTCGTTACCTACTTATGAAATTAAAATACGTATACCTAGTTGCAAGTTGCAACATTTTCATATTAAATTAAAATGCCTGTCACACGTTTCTTATTAAGTTGCTCCATTACTTAGAACAGATTCGATAAGAAAAATGAAAATTCAAAAGTGTGGCTATAAAAGATTTATGAAAATGGGGTATATCCATGTCTCCAGCCTTTGAATGTTAAATAAATTAAACATCGCGTAAAAAGTTATTTACCAAAAGTGAATCTTGTGGCATCTTTGTACTTTTCTTTTTTTCTTGCATTAAAATGCGAATAGGTCTGTGCGAAATATTCCTTCACGTGGTTTATCTGAAACGTTAGACGTATAGTCAACGTAGTTGATCTACATTGTGAAAGTTGAGCTTATAAAGTGCAATTATCATATTAGAACGTTGAGTACGTTGTTTGCATTTTCGTATTTGCTTACTAGAGCGCTGCGTTCTACATCGTTTATCTCTTCCGTTTCTTGCGTAAGTGTTGACTTAGCGAGAATGATGAGAATGGCTGTTAGCACAAGCGACAGACGCATCCAGAAAATTATTACAAAAGAAATAGCAGTTAAACATCCTATATTAACTCCAGAACTGACGCGATATTATATGTATAGCAGACGTTTAAGGTCATTTCTTTGTAAACAAAACTTGGAATGATATATTTCTTTTATACCTCCGACGTAGGTACTTATGCACAAGTAATTATATTTTTCCAAGTTAAACTATGAATTTATCTTCGCCCTGTACAAATAAAACTGACGAATTCTGAACTGCTCAATTAGGCAAAATGTAATCGAGTGCACAATGCACCTCATGAAGTTTAAGACATCATCAGCACCTATGTATTCGGTATGGAAAATTTTGTACGTGTATTTTCAATCGTGGTGAAAATCGTAGTTATGAAGTTCATTTTGTTCTACACAGAAAATCGAAAAATATTTACCAAAGTTCAACCACTTTGTCAAAATTGGCGTACATAAGTGCACAATACTTTCTCCATTTAAATTATCCAGAAACATGATTCCTTTTGTCACATCTTGAGAACAACTAAGGATATTGTGCAAACTGACTCAGTTGTCGACTTCCCTGTGATCACTTGAATCGTTTGCCGTTCGAGGGTTAATAGTCTCGTTTGTTAAAAATAAGTGATGGTTTCGGGTCCATGGTGGCTCGACACAGCTGGTCGTATAGGATAGCTCGAATCATAAGGCAGGAGATTTAAACTCCCAACTTTATCAATGAACGTTCTTGCCGTCGTAACTCTCTTGTATACGCGACGCAAGCTTTCTGTTTTCGTCAGCTTCTAGTCCTGAAACACTTTTGGCTGGGGATCCTGTTATCTAGCTGGGTAGATCAGCTTGATGAATGGTCCAAGATTACAAGACAACGAAATCCTCTCAGGAAAATAAATCCTATGCTAACTTCTTCAGCGGATTTGAGCATTCTGGAAAGCTGGGCGCGAGTGTCCAGCGTTGGGTCCACCTGCATCTCTGGGGCAATTGGTTTATCTAGGATAGATCCTTACTATAGGTCAGTCGCAAATGGCTGTAGTAGCTGGAGCTTGGACGCGCGATCATTTTCAAATGACGACAATACGAATGAAATTTTGAGGGAACAATGAAATTAGTAAGTGAAGTTGAATCGAATGAAACACTAACTTTGAAGTCAATATGTTGATAATTATTATTGATTGCTTACAAGTTAGAATTCGAAATTGATTCAACTATTTAATTTGGATGACAGTCTTATTTCGTGCCCTTAATTTCTTTCATTTTTAAATTGACTTTCTCGAAATGAAAGCACCATTCGAAATGAAAGTTGTTCGACAGTTTGCACAAGGATTCGTTTAATTCACAGTTACACGATACTTATTACTGTATTTTCCCAATTCTTAGTCATCGTTTTCTTAATTAAAACATTCTTTTCCCGTCCTACTAAAGTAAATTATACAGGGTGGTCCATTTAAGGGGTCTTTCCACTGTGACGCCCTGATAAAGTACCGCTATTTGGAACTTTTTTGTCGCAAAAAGAATGTGTTTACTAAATTGAAGTTTTTTCTATTTATTAATACGTGCTTTGAGAATACAAAATTATTTTTTTCATATTTTTTAATGCTTACTTGCGCCAAAATAAGTGGGTGTAATATGCGCTGTAAAATAAAAGAAGCCTCGACTGCGTGGTCCATTTTGGAGAAACCGTGTGTCGAAAATTAAAAAACCAATAAGATTTATAATCAGTATGACTGTCGTTATGGCAGGGATTAAGATTAATTAGATTGATGAAGAATTAACAAAATGGTGGACGTCCAAAGTTGCGCTATCGAAATTACCTAAATTTTTTAATCATTCTGCGACGCAAAAGATAAGGAAAAAACAACGCAAATGTGTGATTCTAATTCGGGTAGCGACAGGCAAACTGATTACAAACCTCCCTGACACCACCGTCCCCAGATACATAGTTCCTCCGAAATCGACCACGCAGTCGAGGCGTTTTTTCACAGCATTATTACACTCCTTTATCTTGAAACAAGCAAGCATTAAAAAAAATATGAAAAAATTCTCAAAACACATATTAATAAATAGAAAAAAGCTTCAATTCAGTAAACACATTTTTTTGTGACAAAAAAGTTCTAAACAGTGGTACATTATCAGGGCGTCACAATGGAAAGACCCCTTAAATAAGGCCACCTATATAAACATCTCTTCCAATTGTGATGGTACAAAAACCATTTTATATGCAATTTGAATGGTACCAAGGGACAAATATGCTGCAAGAATATTTTTTTTCTTCAAGAATATTATTTAAATATTATTTTACTTGAGTCTTAAGCTTCGTGTTTCCATCTGTTTCCAGAAATTTCTGACCTGCTATAAATTATCCGTAATCTAAACACCCTTGGCTTTTGCATTACACGTTTCACTAGACGATGACCCAGGCAATTCTAGTAAAATCAATAAGGCGAAAGAAAGTATTCCTAAAGTGCGTTTACAGCGACGGATTGCGAGGATCGGAGTATCGAGTCTCGCTGACGCGTTGAGTTACATATCTCGTGGAAGGAGGAGATGATGAGGGTCTGGATGAGACGGGCGGAGGGAAATCTGCAAAATGCCGTGTTCGTAACTCACGGCATTAAACCGCTGGTGACAATTAACGTTTGCGGGCCCATTAATTGCCGCGACGGTAGGGAATGGAAAAAGGAATCGAGGCTCCTGCCTTCTTTTCCAGCTCTCTCTCCCTGTTCCTTTTGTCACGGCGTGCCTATTCTACCATCTCATACGAGTCACGTTTATAAGCGGACAATGGTCCGCTCTTATCTCTAATGATCCTCGCGGATCTGTTGTCCCCGAGCGGGAAGAAGTATCCATTGAAGTGATCCGCGGCGCTCGAAGGCGCGGATAAGTATCCTCAGAAAGTCGAGGCTCGCGTCGCTCTCTTCGAGATCTCGATAAATCCCTCGCTTCGTGGGTTGCTGCATACCGTTGTGATTTTCATGTTCAAAGGAAGTACGTATCAAGGAGACGTGTGGTAGGAATTTGACGGGAAATGGAAAATTTTTATATTTATGGTGATCCTTTAAAAAAAGGGACCAGGTCTTTGAGAAGCGTGTGAAGTGTAATACCTTTACACAGAGTATTTTTGAATTAGTATTTGGGTGGTGGGAGGTTTGAAAAAATACTTCACCAAGTTGGACGGGACTGCGATCGCTTTGGACATATGGCGATATTAACGAAAATGTAAATTTATGTATTTTTTATTAGATCTTTATGGGAGTACTGATAATGCACAACAGGAAAAGATCTTCCGATTATAATGAGTTCAAACACGACATCATTCGGACTATTTTTAATTATAGGTATATAATTTGAATCAATTCTGAATTCTGTAAATTAATTGTAGGTACATACATCACAGTATCATTGAACATGGCGCCGATGAGGTCGAGTTTGGACTCATTTGCCAGGAAAACTTCGTCAATCGATTGACGATTCTCATGGAGATGTAACATAAAATATACAAATTAAAATTTTCTTTAGTTCATGACTCATTTTCAAAGTAGACATTCGGGGAGGTTCGCAATATACTTTCGATACTGTCCAGACATCATCGACACGAGAATGCGGCAAAGTTGTGTACAACATGAAAATCTTAAGAAATCTTAAGAAATCTTCAAAAAATTTTAAGAATGTTTTATTAATAAGTTATTTAACAATCACGAAATTTCTATATAAAATATGTATTGTCAATGAACGGTGGATTCAACTTTCTTGCTGGTAGCAATTTAGCCACTTACTATTACTACAAACAAAAATTTTATAGGTATCACATTTTGACAGAACGAGGTGGATAGTTTTGGTAAGCGTAGTTGGCAAGGCAGTTTATCTTTGAAATGTTAAATAACATGTGAAACAGAGACGCATTTTTGATAAGCATTCACAATAACATTCACATACCCACTTATTTTCGAACGAATTCTTGCTAAATTTACATCTTATCGAAGCCCGTCGAGAATATTAAGAAAATAGGCGATAAGCTATATCGCATATCTACACATATTATAAACGATTTTATCACAAATCTCTCTAAACGGTCCTACGTTTGATCGCGCGTAATTCGGTAGCCAAGAGCAATGTATGCATGAACATTGGACGATTATAAATTGTATTATCTGTGGAAGATATATCGCCGCCGGGTAGCTGTCATTGCGATGCTGTTGTGCTAATGTAACAGATGGTAACAAAAACAATTCATAGATTCATGAGAGCAGGTGCTAACGATGGAAAACATGCATTCACGCGTTTCGCCCGCGCTTGTTAAAAGTGATGCGTTTACTATACAGGGTGTTTCGAGAGGAAATATCAACATTGTACCATTAGGATCTGCAGATGATTATGTATGAAAAATTTTGTAAATATATGTAAGTACGTCTAATTCATATTACATAAGTACTAGGCTAGGATGTACACGGTTGTAAGTGTTAAAAAGTGGTGGAACATTCGTGATGATCAGGCATATTCGATGTACGTGTAATTTTACCTTTAGTTCTCATTAAGTGACGAAGATTGAATATTACAAAGAATGGAATCTTTTCGTTGAAGACTGCCGTCGCGAGTATAAGGCATATGGGATGTTTTGGAACTATAAATATGTAGAAATTTAATCAACTAATAGTGTTTATAGAATATCGATCTTGCTTGTTATTGCATTTATACATATTAAAGGATCATTCCAAAATTCGGCAACATTCAGGTTTTTTTTCTCAGTGAATACAACGAATAACCATGTCAGACTGTTTTTTTATTTATTAAGCTACTTATAATGTATACGGAACAATTTTTTAAATACACTTTTAATTGTGTTTTTTCAATGTTATCTGGAGGTACAAAATCGCGCTTTTGAAAAGAAATACCTCCCTGGTGGGAGTGATTTCAGCTCACAGACCCATCTGAAACAAAAAAATCAAACTGATTTTTAATCATTGCGAGTACCTACCACTATCGCAGGTGCCAGAATTAGCCACCTAAGTCAAAATTTAATCAAATTGCGCGCATTCAAACTTCAAGTCTCGAAATTTTCCATTTCTACTATTTTACATTCAAACATCAAGTCTCGAATCTTGCCATTTTCCATTTTTACCATTTTACATTCAAACTTCACGTCCCGAAAATTTCCATTTTTACTATTTTACATTCAAACTTCAAATCTCGATTTTTTCCATTTTTGCTTGATGTTTGAATGCGCGCAATTTTGTTAAATTTTGACTTAGGTGGCTAATTCTAGCACCTACGATAGCGGTACTCATAATGATTAAACATCAGTTTGGTTTTTTGGTTTCAGATGAGTCTGTGAATTGAAATTATTCCCGCCAGGGAGGTATTTCTTTTCAAAGGCGCGATTTTTACATCCAGATAACATTTAAAAAACACAATTAAAAATGTATTTAAAAAATTGTTTCGTATAAAGTATAAGTAGCTTAATAAATAAAAAAAACAGTCTGACATGGTTATTCATTGCATTCACTGAGAAAAAGAACCTGAATGTTGCCGAATTTTGCGGCGTGATTACAGGAATGATTCCTTGATGAAAACACTGGGTCGTACTGTTGGAGTTTATATAACAATAAGCAGTTAACAACACAATCATTGACTACAAAAGATACCATTAAGTATCTTACCGGAAAACGTGTTAATATCCCAGAAACGTTTAGTTTTTGGATGGACGTTCGTTAAACCGTTTTTGTTTCTCTTTAAGAGCTCTGCTGGCCTGTTACACCTATACCCATAATTCAGAAACACCCTGCAATTTGTACGTTCACGCGATTGTCCATATCAACTCGAAATTTCCTCCTAAAAGCAGACATTAATGCGTGCACGATCGTACATGCGAAATGGTGGACCAATATTGACCATTATTGACCGCGCGATAATCAAGACATTTGCGTAATCAATGTAACGAGTAGAAAACCCGACTCGCTCCAGAGGAAACAATGATTAAGCTTTATCTCGAAGGCGAGCTTCATTTAATGTCAACAAATTGGAATCATTGTGACTGTTGAAAGCATGGAATATTGTTCGCGTTTCCGGCTTTCATTTAATCTTATTGGCTATTAAGTAGGACTTTAGCTCCTCCAGAAGGACTTTAACTTATGAAACTTGAAAGTAGTGTTTTATAATATAAAAATCTGAGTTGATTTTGTTTTGTACCATTCTCAGTTAAAATATTATTGTACTGTATTGGTAAGGAAATAGGAAAATTCTTTCTAACAATAAGTACTGAAAATTCTTTAGTTTCCTATTGGCGAGTTATAATTACGTAGTACTGCAAAAATTTTCATAAGATGTAGGGAAATTTATTTAATTTATTTAGATCGAATTCCACTTATGCCCAAAGCGCCCGTGATTTTCATTCAGGTAGGTTTCCCTATACGCGACTGGACGCAACGTTAAGAATTTCAAAGTCGATTTTCTCGAAAATTATGCGCGATATCAAAAAAAATTACTCTTCCTTTCCTACTTATAACAAGTAAATATGTCGAGTAAAAAGAATAAAATATTTTGATATCGCGCTTCATTTTCGAGAAAATCGACTTTGAAATTCTTGACGATACGTTCAGTCGCGAATAGGGAAACCTACCTGAATGAAAATCACGGGCGCTTTGGGCATAAGTGGAATTCGATCTAAATAAATTAAATAAATTTCCCTACATCTTATGAAAATTTTTGCAGTACTACGTAATTATAACTCGCCAATAGGAAACTAAAGACTTTTCAGTACTTATTGTTAGAAAGAATTTTCCTATTTCCTTACCAATACAGTACAATAATATTTTAACTGAGAATGGTACAAAACAAAATCAACTCAGATTTTTAATGGCGACTGGCCGGTCATTGTGCTTCATTGGTAGTTCTTCCTTCTAACAGCCGAGTCACTGGTGACGTTCACCCCTTGATAAAACATTAATTGAAACGACAATTTATAAACGAAATTGATCAGTAATTTTCCGAGATCTGATCCACTGGTGCCTCAATGTCTCATCCGAAAAGCTGTAATTTCAAGTAAATTCCATGCTAAAAAAACAAGAATTCGAAGATATACTAAGGTATACCATACATGCCTACCTACTCGATGGATTTTCAAACTCGATTTTCTTGAAAACAAAGCTCCGTTCGAAAAAATAGTTTTCTCACTATTTCCAACTATCCATGCACAAGAATTTATTTAATTCACAGTTGTGACACATTCACTGATACATTCAGCTATTTTCAGAATTTTGATAGTCGATTTTCTCTCTCTCTAAAAAAAAAAGAAAAACGAAGGTTCATCACACAATTTTACCATACACTTCCGATTTATTTTTACATAAGGAATCACCCTATACTTCGCTATTCTGCTCATAATAACTCAGCCTCTACATCTCACATACCATACCATGATCCAGAAAATTGTTTTACCCAAAACCCTTTAGGTATTCGTAATACCACAGAATATTAGAATCCTTATACTTGAAAATCCGCACGAGGGACACCATCCGGATGAATCGTTGACCGTTTATCTAGTTGCTGCGAACCGAATGGGGCGAAAAAAACAGCTCGATGGGTGTTCAACGATTCTCGAGGAGCACAATTATATCCCATAATCTGCAAAGCGTCCCTGGCGGTGGTCGTGGCTCCTTTTCAATTCCACGTCTGCCCAAGGATAATCCTTGATACCGGTACAATTCTACGAGGCTCTAGGCACTTTACGTGGGTGGCAGCGCGACTGGCGCGATCAAGTAACACGTACAGCGGTAGTGAAACGTTGGGTGAGCCAGTCCTCTGCGTTACTTGTGTACGTGCCTCCGTACGTGTGCAACAGAGCTAAACGGCTGGTTAAGCCCGAGATAAGCAAGATGACCCGTGTCGTCGGTAGCTTACGGGACCATCTTTCTCTTATTTCTTCGTTCTCACAATGCCAGCGCTACTTTTTCACTCGGCTGGTTCTATCTTCATTGCTGATTCCCCGATGTATATCGCGTCGTTTCTTTGCCCGATTCGCCCTCTCCGCCGCGCCGTCAGACGGAGAAAGCTGTAATGGCCACCGCGGATCGCCGCGAAGACGTTTTCGCAACGGTGGATAATTATTCTCCGGCGCAAAAGAGCTTTGTGCATTGCCGCGGTTAAAAGTTTAATGGAACTGTCGTTAATCGCGAGAGAGATGACGGCAGCTTCTCATTTTATTGTATCGCTTCTCGTGTGTGGATAGTCGAAGCGATAACGAGGCTAAATCAGGCGCATCTTCTTGAATGTATTCTTAAAAATAAGAAGATCGAAAATTCTGATCGATATATTTTTATGCGTAGTAGGTAACTACCGAAGGTGGATTTTCGATTTTCCATTTGCAAATGATAATTGCTCTGTAATCAGGTATTCAATGGTATAATAATGGGGATTTGTGGGGAACTTTTGTTTCCATTCGCTAAAATTCTACACTAAAATTGACACTAAATTATTGTACTTATTAGGGTGTGCTAATTTTTTTCAATGTTTTAATTTTATAAACGACTAGTGGAAAGACGGTACAATTTCAGGTTTAAAATTAAACACTACCTTTAAATTTCGTGTAACACATTATTTACTTAGTTGGAGTTTCATTTGAATTTATAGAAAAATACGTAAATTACTAATATTATTAAAAAAATATTTAATAATTTAGTTTGTGAACCGCAATAGAAGCAAAGAAGATACCACTTCTTTGGTGGACTTTGCTAAATAGCATTAAATTTACTACATAGATGACATATGACTAGATATATTACTATAGTTACATGTATTTTTATTTTGTAATAAATACACATTTCCATACATTTTCATGCGAATGTAATAAATACTAATTTCCATACAATCTTATTTTCATTTTTATGCTTTTATGTAAACAAGACTCACTTTAAGCAGTATATGGATATTTAATTTGTAGTTAAATCTGACTTCATTTTCACTTTTTTCAACTGTGATTTGAAGTAACTAAACCTCACTCTAATCAATTTCTAAGGATAGTTTCAGAGTCAGGATTAAAAGCAGCATTACATTGTCACTAGCCATTTTAAAATTTTCAACAATTTTAAATTTATTGACGCACATCAAACGGCAACATTTTTAGTGAAATTTCAGAGATAGGTTCACTGTATTTAAACATTTAGGTAAGTCAACGTGAATAAGAGGTTTGATAAAATCGATGTTTTGTAGCTCGAACATTATAAGAAGAGTAAATACGTATATAATATCGCGTATTAAAATTGACTATTTTTTTACACATTTGAACTTCTATAAAAATAGTGGCCACTGTCACAAGATCAGGGATTTTCTCCTACACGGCAATTCGGTATATCCTTCGGACAGGTTTCATCAAATTCCACGAAAGTCTGGCAATGATTTATGAACTTGTCCCACGTGGATATTCGATTTCGTTAGAGAGACCGTTTTACACCGCCGAAGAATTTCGAGCAGCGGGCGGTAAATTCTGCCTGAATGGATTCGAATTGATCGCACCAAGGACGTTCGCGAGGCATCCACTCTTGTGCTGGAAATTTCGCGCCCGAAGAATGAAGAAGAATAGTATCAGATTTCCGCATTTACATCATCGATGCCCTCGGGGCCTCTGTCAGCCGCGGTGAAGTTAGCCTGCTCCATATGCGAATATATGGACGACAATGCGGTCCACTCCGACCCGAAGCAATCCAAAGGGGGATTGGGGATGTATCTAATCTCGTTGGATCGCGTTCCCTGCGAAATTCGCGCCACGCAACTTTACGCTTCGCCGTATATCTCTATCTACGTCATTCTATACGTACCTATAATCAGACCCGCGCGCGGAGACGCTTATTTCGAGTCGCAATTTTCGAAAATGCCTAATGATCTGTGTTGAACTTTTGCTTGACAATGTACAACGAGATAAATTGAGTTTTATTTACTCGTTCTTTTTTATTTTCATATAAGATTAATAGGATTCGCTGATGAATATCTGTATCTAGATTTCCTTTTTCCTTTTTTTACTTTTTATTTGGTTGTAATGTACGAAGTCATCGGCTTATTAGACTTAAATAGAAGTACGTTATTTTTCTAATAAAATTCGTTTATTTGTTAATCTGTTGGTAAATTTAATCAGTAAAGAATTTTTTTGTGATGATTTTGAGGATGATTTTAGTTTTTAGTGCATTTTAAATAAAATCGTTTAACAGTTCAACTTAAACTTTGTTTTATATCTTATAAGTAAGATTACATACTTAAAAATAATTCTTTTCTTTATTTACTTTTTATTGTCTAGTTTTGATTTGTGGTTACATGCTGATTTCATGTCGATTAAATTGATTTGATTTGTGGTTATAGGCTGATTTCAAGTCGTTTGGATTTGTGGTTAAGGATTATATTTATTGATGACTGGGTAATTTTTTAAACCCCTGGAGCGGTTTCTTTTTCTTCATAATTTTGTATTGTCATCCAAAATACGTATGCCTGCAAAGTTTCAAGTCAATTGGATATTTGGAAGTGGGTTAAAATTGAGTGTCTAGATTTGAACTAAACAAACATACATACAAACAAACAGAGGATTGAAGTTGAATAAAAATCGTTTAATAAGAAACTGTTTGTTAATCAGATGTGTAAATGGGACTGTTCAAGTCTATTCCGTCCAATTATATAATATTATTGTTTAATCATTAGTCAATTCCTGTTTATTTTCCCAATTCCTAAAATGTAGAACACTAGGGCTCCAAGAGCCCCAGTTGTAAAAAAGCCTATGGGTACGAGCCTACACGCACACTACTAGAGTTTTCCCCATCCGTGACATGCCCGTAACGTCATTGGTTTCGAGCACCCCCTTCTATGTGAGCTTTGGAAAACGCTATGAATGTTCGTTTATCTCGGGCCGCCCATCGGGGCATCGCTGGTTTAGTAGCACTCACACTGAATCTAATAACTGTTGATTTGAACTTTTACCGCGTTTATGGTGCATTTGAAACTCCTGTTTTATGTTTGATCATTCCTTGAAAGTTTTGGCATCTAAATATTTGATTTTGAGATGGATTATACTTGACACTAGATTTTCGGGAAAGCGAAGATTCCAATGAGAATATAAAAGTGTATCCCCACTAAGATATTTAATTTTTTCCTTCCAATATACTTAGGTAAATATATTTATTAGTTATAGCCATTTTCTTTTTATTTATTCGACGGCGAAAGATAATAATTATTATTATTATTAGGATATAACATTGTTGGTAAATTATTGCAAACATAAGAAGAACTAAGAACAACTTACTAGTCCTTCGGCTATAAGTCGTTACGTTTATCGTTGATTACGCATTAACCCGTAAGTAGGCGCATAGGGTCAAAGCCACTTTAATTGCTAAAAAAATACAGAACGCATAGGTTTGCGAACTTGCCGCTCACAGTAGCTGCCTATCGTATAACGCAATTTTGTTTTCAGTAGTGATCACAACATTGTAGCATGCACTTATCACATATACTTATTTTTACTTTTCAAAATCTTTTGATTTACCATAAATATAAAAAAGAAGTTGGAGTCTCTGATTTTGCCAGTGCGCCTACTTAAGGGTTAAGGGGGGAATCTTATTCTTTTGGCTAAAATCATAGCAAAGTTTGGGATTTTTTTAAGAAATCAGCGATTCGATTCCTCTAAAATTTGTACTATGTTTTTATGCATCTTTGAAGAACCTACAGGGTTTTTTTATTACTTTTTTAAAATAATTTTTTATTAATATAAGAACTCTGCCCTAGACATAAAAATTCAAGTTTCTAAGCAGGCTCGGACACTTGACGTGGCAATTTATGTCAAAGAGTTCCGAAGGCTTATTATTAGGTACATTCTTTCGGTAGAAAATTTAGAGATTATTGTTAAACCGAACGTAACATTGGAAGCGTTACTTTCTCAAAGGCAAATAAAGTCAGCTTCCACCAGTCTGACATTTAGGTAAGGCCTCAATTCCCATGTTGCAGGAAACACTTTTAATAAACATTGTGTTTTTTCCTGCATTTCTGTAAAGAAGTTACCGAATGATAGTACAACTCACAAATAATCACGTGTGATTAGAGGTAGGTACTCCCTCTCTATAATATTCACCTTGCATCGTTGCCATTTTCAACGGCCCAACTGCACATTCTGCCTTACAGAAAATATCATCCATTATCTGACAAGAATTTTTTATTCCTAAGTGGAGTATTACATTGTGAATTTATTTTCACCGTGACCTAGGTACTCTATCGTATCTCCCTTCCAAAGAAAGCTAATATTCCCCGACAAGGGGGTTTTAATTTGAAACTAAACTATGAGCTTGGAATATTACAGTATCTGGTTTCAGTGAAATTTGGATAATATTGAAAACGTTGCAGCAAGTATAGCCGAATACCGAATTTGTAGGAGAATACGAACCTGGTCTAATACCTACCTAAATCGCTTAACGCTGGGCCCGCGGGACTCTATATGTTCCTTGGAATTTATTTAAACGTATGATAATACAGTTAAACGCAAATCCGCATTCCGAATGTACCCTCTGCATTTTTCTATTCGCATTTGCCGCCACGCTGCTCGTTCAGGGATCGGCGACGAGGTAAAATACTAACCCAGGATTTTCGGATTTGCATTGAGAAAGGGCGGAGGGGTTGGTCGGCCGATAAAGTTAGCCTCGCCGGCGAATCTACAGGGTGGTTTAAAAAAGAGATCGAAGAATTTGGAGGCACAGCACGCATGCAAGTGAACGAAAAGTGTCGACTCAACATAGGTCCACAAGCCAACCTGAAAGCAGGTTTGAGCACTTTTTATTTGAAACGACAGTGACGAACAAAAGAGATAAACTATATGAAAATAAATTTCATAATTTTGTTTGATAAATACATTAGTTTCAAATGATTTGTATGCCAAGTATCTTATTATTTTAAATAATAATGCGAGATAACGAGTAATAATTCTTTCCTTATGTGATAAAAGATATTTGTTCTAAACAATCAGCTGTTGGAACTGATTGGTGCACGAACATCTTATTAGATAATGTACTTGTAGTCTCATTCAGCTCATTGACTCGTAGCAGCAAAAGAAAATAGTTTTCAATTGGACCTGAAGAAAGAAATGGAGTATTTTACCGAATAAACACTGTTAGATATCTTTGGTTTTGGAACACAATTTCTACTAGATACAGAAAAACATTTTTATCTTCCTGGAGCAAGTTAATGCAATTACTTAAATTCCAAATAAAATAAGAAATATTAAAGTAATCTAATGAGTAAATACATTATTACTCAAATAATACTACAACTAAAATGAAGAAACGTAGTAAATAAGCAGTAAGGTAAAACTTTTATTTGAATAATCACCTGTCATAACAAATGCATATAAGGAAATAGACAGAAAAAGGTTAATTTACTTCGTTTTTTTACTAAATGGGTCCTATATATCCTATTCAGATCTTCGATAGTACTAAATGACATAAACTTCAAAAGATTTCCAGCTTACCATGTTTTTAAACTTTTCATAGCATGAATTTGAGACGACGAAATTAAAGTTCATACATGAATAGTGGTCCCATAAAACGAGATTCAGAGATTGGAGCTCTTGAGGCCAAGAACATGAACGAGGCAGGAAACTACTGCAAACTAATTTCTGTATAATTAATTTTCAAAGAAGCAATAGGTATATTGTCTGTATTTCTGTCAACGTATATTTGTGGACGTCTGTTGACCAGACTTTTTCAATTATGTTTGTAAGTGGTATATGTCCCTGGATTTGTACACCTCTTTTTTGGATCGTCCTGTACAGGCAGGTTTGTGAACCGAGGCTTCACTGGCTTCTATCCTTGTTACGTCGCGTTTCACCATGAATTTCGCACCACGCGACTTTACACTCCAAGAGAATAGGCCTTATCTATATTTAGATAAATGATAGTGTGGGGCGTGTAACAGTAAATTACGAGAAATTCCGCGGAGTGCTGCGTAAAACGTACAAAGTAAGGAATCGGCCATACCTCTTCCCCTTTTTTATACAGAGTGAACTGGATGTTGTAAAAAAATATTCACAGATTTAACAAGTTTAGATTGGTTATACAATTTTAGGTGAAATTTTTCTTTGTTTTTACGTATTCGATCCGAGAAGAGTATATTACGGTTGAATGGCATCGCTAGTGATCCTCTAGGTAGTGATTGGAAAATGTGTTCTGCGTTTTCTATTGGTCGACGCAATTTGTGTCAAACCCGGAAGTAGAGAGAGCAAGTAAATAAGTAGAAAAAGAAAGTTGTGATATTTTGACATATTTTTTAACCTTTTTTGTGATAGTTGCAGTGGTTAGAAAACCCAATGTTAGAAAACCCTACATGCTTCGTAGAGATCTAAATAGAAACAGTCTAATGTATTTAACCTAACTGCTTTCCAGATGGTTAAAATATCCTACCTAAAACAATTAATTAATTGGTACGTTAATGATACATTATCTACTGGAACACTTATTACAAAAACTTGTATTAGGCTGTTAGAAATAATGACAACATGTTTTAATTTGAATGAAGAACGACAGAAGGAAATAGTAAAACTTCAGTTTCCTCGGTTGTTTCAAAATGCTGGATAGGACATTCTAAGGAGGACAGTATTCTTTTAACCCTCTATGGGCCAAATTTTTGTTTTAACTCCAAAAAAATTGTGGGAACAAAAAATCAGAAATTATAAACCTATATATGCAAATGAAAACAAATTTTTGCGTTTAAACAATTTTATTGCGATATATTCACTATGTGACTTTCAAGTCACACCGGCCTATAAAGTTTGCACTTCTGTGTATAATAACTCATTGTTATTTCAGGTTGATGAGCCTAGCAATGGTCATGAATACTAGTATTGGTTGTGTTGGCAACGTCATAGAGTTAAGATTTGTGCGCCATCTCATGAAAAAAGCTATAATTATTTTGTAAAATGTCGATAAATTAAAATGTGACCTGAAAGTTACACGAGCCCATAGAGGGTTAAAATATGCCCACCGATTTGTGACTTCGGCTTTATACCAAAATGGTGGACACATTTTCCGATCACTACTTAGAGGATCACTAGGCATCGCGTGCTGCGAACGAAGCGTTTTTCGCGCAAAAGATTATTAAAAGTTTTACCAGTAACCAAGGCTGTTCACAAGTAGGGACACTCAACGTTCTATTGGCCGTAAGTTTCAGACTCAATTTGCATATGCCTCATTTTTTTAATTTTGGAATTATTCATTAATTTTTTAAGATATCGTCACTCATTTACTGAAAATTAAATTTAAGAAACAGAAAAGTGAGTGAAATCGTTTAGAAAGCTACTGATAATTTTGATATTTTTGACAGAGACAAATTGTTTTCAATTAACTGAAAATTTTTATTTCTAACACCTTTTATTGTTACCTATTAATCACGTCATGAAATTTTATGTGATAACTGGTAAAATCCTTCCGCTATTATTTTACAAAATCAGTAGTTTAGGTGTTAGTTTGGACACTTATTTTAGGACAGGAAAAGCAAACAGGGAACGAGTTTCTCATTTAAACTCCATATCTTACCAGATTCTATAACCCTTCCTCTAATTTCCGTGAAGAAGTAGACAATTCAAAGAATTACATGCGAAACAACGTGCATTGCGGCTGTATTAAGAGCTCGAGACAAGAGAACTCTGTATGTAGCAGTGTGGTCTGGTTGGAAACAAGGACAGAGGAAACACGATTCGAACTTCTCGTCTCTGACAAGGACTGCACACGAGCTTCTAGTCACCAATTTGGTTCAAATTTCGCACAAAGTTATTGCACAGCATGTACAATAATCTATTAAATGCATGGACCTCACAACTGAAAAGTTCACACAAAACAAATCAAATCCAAAGTCTTGCTTTCCTCAGAGCCCCAATATGTGCTCATACGTAAAAACGAAACTATAATTAAATTGCAATGGCAGCTGTCGAGCTGCAACCTCTACACCAACTCCAGGCATACCTACATACACAGATAACTTTCAATTATTTCTACGACCAGTTACATAAATTATTCTCTTCTTTACACGTAGCTTCATATATCATTGCTTCGCATTAATAGTGGCATAACTCACAAAATGTAAATTTCACAGGAAAAGCGGTTTAAAATTAGCATTCGACTAATATGTAGTTGAGTACTTACTCATCATATAATTTGTTTAAATCGACATTTTTGGAGTTGTGTAAGACGTGGAAAAGGTGGAGCGCTAAACCTAATTTTCTCTCGAAATACTAAATATTGCGCCCGATGTATTCAACGTATTATTATATACCTGTGTATGCCACGGACCAACTACATACAGAATTGCAGCCAAATAGGTGAACCGAACCTCGCGCAGTGCCCATTATGAGAAAATTGCACGGCGCATCGCGCAGACCGGCGAACTTAGTCCCGTACGTAAATACGCACGCGGGAACGTTTATAACAGTGGCCAACCTAACCCTAAGCATCGCGGAAGAGAGGCGAAGGGCGAGAGAAGCCCGGGCATAGGCACCTAGCCACTCGCTGTATCGCGAGTGTAACTCCGCGCGATTTTCCTGCAGTATAACTTTACAGTCGGATGTATAGCCGGCGCTGACTATATTCAACGGCGAGCATATAGTAATTTCACACGGCGCGGAGGGTAAAGCCGAGCCAGTAGCGAGGACCGAGGACTGAGGCTGCTAGAACGGGCGAAGAACGATGAAAAAGGGAGGAACACGAGGACGGGACGAAAGTCATGTTCGCGCGTGTCGTTGCCTCGGCAACCTAGTCTCTAGGTCTCAGTCCGGCCCGTTCTATTTTTGATGCTCCGTGGAAAACGCATTTCCACCGCAACTTCGGGATGTTTTTTCGTGTCGCGGGTCAAGCGTCTTCGCTTCCCTTTACTGAAGTTTTCGGTTCTGCACAGTGTTTGGTAGGGCTGCAGGGATGTGTCGTAAAAGTAGCAAGAAGCAAAGTTGGTATGTAGTACCCCTAATTCTTTCGATGGTATGTCTAGGTCCCAGGAACATGTTCAGCATACCTTTAGGACGTGTTAGAGTTTTAAAGATGTATACCCAAATAAGTTCAGCTCTGTAATAAGTGACGTAGAATATAATTAGTTCACATACTACTTAAGGGGTCTTGCTCGGTCAGGGGACCGAAAAAGGGTGGTCTTTGGAAATTTTTTACTCAAAAGTTATAACACATTTGTCAGAAAATCTTTTTTCCTTTTAAGGATTGCACCTAGTACTGTGCATCGTAATTTTTTTATTTAAAAATATTTATCAATAACTAAGTTATTGTCCATCACTCGAAGGTTCTCTAAAAAAAAGGCTTCTGCGGTGACCACTGCTGCTCGAAAGTCGATCATCTAAAATAAAAAATTCAAAAGAATTTACTTATTATATTATATTATCTAGTATTTGAACGAAGGATTTTTCGAAATATTGATTTGGGGAAAAAATGGCTGATGTTTAAAGTAAAAGTTTGAATTTTTATCATAAATCCTGCCTGATTTTCGTCAATTAAGAGAAAACTAAGCATCGGATAAAAAAATCCTTCGTTCAAATACTAGATAATATAATATAATTCTTTTGAAAATTCTTTTGAATTTTTTATTTTAGATGATCGACTTTCGAGCAGCAGTGGTCACCGCAGAAGCCTTTTTTTTAGAGATCCTTCGAGTGATGGACAATAACTTAGTTATTGATAAATATTTTTAAATAAAAAAATTACGATGTACGGTACTAGATGCAATGCTTAAAAGGAAAAAAGATTTTTTGAGAAATGTGTTATAGGTTTTGAATAAAAAATTTCCAAAGACCACCCTTTTTTCGGCCTCTTGACTGAGCATGAGTCCCTTAAGAGGGTCCAAGGTTAGACCACTATATCTCTGCAAGGTACTTATGTTCTATACCTAGCGATGTGAAAGCAACAAGGACAAAAATCTGCAGCAGCCTCGCAGGCCTTCCTTCATGTCAAGACTCAATGAACGTTTTTGCATATTTTTTTATCGTTATTATTTTAACGATCTAGAATACGGATGGACGTGACCAAATAAATGCAGTCTGGTAATATGTGTCGGAGGACACATTTGGTGGTTTGCACCTTCTGGGATATCGCTTTACACACCACTTAAGAGGGTCTGCGATTAGTCACTATATCTCTAGTAGGTATATACTTATGTATATGTATGCTATATGCTGCACTCACCTCCAGTTAAGCCGCCTTCGGTTCTCTGGGGTCACCCGAAGAACGGCTGATGTTGGCGATTATTCCTTCACGATTGTTCGTATGGTGGAACAGGTCCCACCCAGGAGGCGATAAATTAATTAGCTGAATTTCGTTAATTTTGGATGTAATATTCAGTCGAATAATGAATGATACATATACGTGCAAAATTATACTCTGAGAAATGAAGATATTCAATATTTTTTCCTTGACACGTTTACTGGCGCTTCAAACTCGCAATGTCTCTTTAAGACGCGTGCAATGAACAAACTGTTGCAGGTGCAGGTATTGTGAATTTAAACTAATAAAGGCATCGCTGAATTGTGAAATGTTCTGTTTCGGACAGTGTATGTTTGAATAATGGCGACTGTGTGAGACACCTGTGATAATCACGTGACAGCCAACTTGTTAACAGGTTTACTTTAGGGTAGAAGATACTACTTTTTTCTATTCACTTTTAACGCTCGCCTGGCGAATATAAGGTCTACTTAGAATGGCTCATAGTTGAGCAAAGTTTTGAAGATGTTAAACACTGATGTGAAACATTTTATCTCAAGGATTACTGAGATTGTATAATGTTATAAAATTACATGCGCAACTTTATGTAAAGAATAAAAAAAGGGAAACCTAAATAGATGTACTTTACATGTGAAAATTTTGTTAAATATAATTGCAACTGACTAAAGTAAATACGTATACTAAATTTTGTTTTGGACAACCCGAATCAAATAAAATTGAGACTTTCAAGTATTCTTTAAGTGTCAGTAATTTTCCAAACATCACACTCTACTTCAAAGAAATAACACGATTACTAATATCATTTTTAGGAAAAATTACCTGAAATAAACATGTTAACATATCATTCGAGCTTTTGCTAAATTATTAGACGTATTCGCATTAATAAACCAAAACGATATGACAAGTATTTTCATCATTTCCTTTTACTTACAAAACTATACTATACATATATGTAAGTACCCACCTACATTTTTAATGAAATTCTAATTGTACATCCTCTCTTTTCATTTAATTTCATGATTTCAAAATACAGAGCGTGCTGGTAAATTAATAGTGAATCAAGACTATGAATGATATGGATTCTCCTTATGATTTATGATAAAAGGAAAGCTCGAATATCCCTTAGATACAGTTTAACTGAAAATTAGGCGTGGAAATATAATGATTCATCTTCAAAATTAACAAAATGGCGGACAAAAATGCAAATAGAAATGTTTTCCGGCATTTTTGTTTTCGCTATTTTTGTCCGCCATCTTGTTAATTTTGAAGATAAATTATTAATTGTAGTCCGGGCGATAACGACAGTCATAATGATCAAGAATCCGTATGGATTTTTGGTTCTGATAAGTCTAACAGCAGGAACCATCTGCACCAGCGAGGCATCACTTTCCAAACATGTCATGAATACCGCTTTTAAAAGCATTTTAAAAGCAATAATTTGATTACTTTTATGTTTTTTATTTACTGTAGGAATGTTGTTTAACCTTTAAGGGGCTTTGAGTAGGCACATTCCATAAAAATGATTTAAAGTATAAATACGTATGTGTGTGTTAGTGCTCGACTGTGTTAGTATGTATGTTCGACTATAAATTCGTTCTGTTCAAAAGTACACAAAAAATACGACAAAATAAAAGAATTTCTGAAACACCCCAAAATACCAAAAATAATAAATAAAAACATGAGAAAAACCAGAAAAAAAGAAAAAAAAACAAAAAAACCAAAAAAAAAAGATAATACAAAAACTTTTTACGTCTACGTCGTTAGACGTAGCTCTGGGTAACGCTAAAAGAAAGTTCTCTGAATTTTGGTATGTGTTCATTCGTTTAGGTCAGTGAAACTGCCATGTAGGTAAAATATTTTTACAATTCGGCTACAGATTCGTAATCAGTAGTAGCAAAAACCCCCAGACATACTGTATTTTTGAAATTAAAAAATGCCCTTTTGGGGCACTATGCAACTCCTCTAATTCTATACAACATGTACGTTATACATACATATAAATATTTTAAAACTATTTTTTTACAAAAAAAACCGGTACTCTATATTCTATATTTCTTTTCTTCGCAATACATTGCCGAAAATCGCTTAATTTATCGGCGCGTAAACCGGAATGACCCGTTAATTATTGAAACGATATATTCACCTATCGTTGTACAAGACTCCAAAATATTTCCCTGCGAGTAATTAATGTCATCCAAGCCACGAGGCACCGAAAACCCATTCTGAACAGTTCACAAGTGAGCGAAAATTGTCAAAGTAACCCGAGCTGAGTAATCCGATTAATTTTAATCTCGTTGAGCGTACTGCAGAGTGAGCCATAATGGCACTGGAAATTAGATTTTCGCCAGGCTATGATAATGGGTAATTAATTATCCTAGTATTAATCGCGATCGAATCTGCTATTACGAGACCGCAGACTATTTCGGTAATGATCATTCTCTTCTCGTCGAGTGGATGTGTTCGCCGCTCTTTGGAGTTTGGTGCCACTTGAAATGGAGAAGAGTTCTTCACCAACCTCTCGAAGCGTTTCCTCTTTCTTTCTATTTTGCCTATCTGCACATAATTACACTCCACCGCTGCACTTGACTCATTATAAAAACGCCACTTCGCCTGGATGCCAAATTGTGAAGGTTGCGTGGCCTACGTTTGCACACTTTCGAGATACACCTGCCGTATCTTCATCTATACCTGATCATTGGAGTTCAGCTCGAAAACACGCGATAGTCTTTTGGCCTTTCAATCTGCGGTTAACGTAAACTTTTGCCCGATAAATGTTAAAACCGCTACGTGTTCCCGAATTTTCAAAAAGGATTCAGCAGCTTGCAATCAATGTTGTCGAGATATTAAGAAGAACGATTGTATTGTTAGAATATGACGGTTTTGAGATATGAAAATCTCATTTATTCATTTAATTATATTGAAATACTTCTTTGTTCTAAGTTTTTGAATTTCTTGAAAAGTTCAGGAAATCTCAGAATTTCTGAGAAGACGAAAAGGTTCTCTAAATTTTTACAGCATGAAAAATGTTTTTTCAACGCGTATTTGTTCATCACATATTTTGCGACGTATCTTCGACGGCACAGGGAGAAATATTTGTTTCTCTTATATTGTTAATTCTAAATTGACGAATATTAAAACGCACACAAACAAGATACCATTAAAACCTCGTTTCTTTGCATTAAATATTCAAAGCAAATTAGCGCAAGACTGTTTAACATTATTCATATTTAATAATGACTTCCACATAAGTAGTTTTCATTGTAATAGCAAAAAGATTGTTATAACGCAGGCAACGGTGATATTATTTTTAAAAATGATACAGTTATGTTGTTTTCTTATGCGAGTCTGTTAACGATGTAAATTGTAAGTAAACGATATCATCGTTAATCTTTGAAAAATATGTCTCATATGTATAATCAGTACGTAACCGGTATCATCAAACCGATATTTTTCAATGAAATAAGGATCACCCATATTAATTATTCATTTAGTATCAAGATAATTGGTTACAATATATTATGTAGGTATTTATTGTTAGCTATATTATACTTCGAGTCTTGTAAACGTCTTTTTTGCTATGAACTGATTTTTATGTATCGCTTTTTTATTTTTTTTCTGATAGCGAGTGATATTTCAAGCACTTGTATAGCGTGGTCGTAGTAAGTACCTCCCTCATCAATCATCGTTGTTGGTATTTTATTTCCTTTGGCATGATAAAGTTCTAACTGATAATTTAATTAAAAATGCAAAAGTTGTTCCTTGAAATTGATGTACAAGCTTCATGTTTCTGGCCGTAAATCTGGATTTAAATGCACTTACATATTTAATTTGTGCAATTTGTGTTGCTCTCTTTTACTTCATCTTGCGAAAGAGTGCGCTGTTTAACAAGTCTTGAAGTAGAAGCTGTAACAGTGTTAATTAAAAGTTGATTATACTTAAACAGTTCTATCAAGAACTCTATTCTTTTTGCAGCTAATTAGCAATTTGAATTAATCTCTTCTTTTGCAACATTATTCAATGATGTTATAAATTCCTTTCCAGTACAGTAAGAAATTTTTCAATTTGGAAGTTAGTGCTGTTGTAGTATATCCAATTAGCATATCTAAATATCGAGTGAAAATATTTTTTGTCAAGTATACTGAACTTCTTTCAACCATGATATTCGCTTATTTTCTTTATAATGTTCCCTTCATTGTTGGCTTTTAATTATTTAAGTAGGGCTAGTAGTTTCCACGATAAATTTTCAACAACATTCTAAGCTGTTGTGTCTGTGCATTCCTTTGTTATTCATGTGGGCCAGCAAACTGCCGTTGTGTTGTTGTACTCCTCTAAATGTCAAATGTAGAACGGACATGGCGTGCATATATCTAAATCGACTCTAATTGTAACATTAGTATACACGTGTACATACGCTTGTTAATACAACAGTCACGAGTTTATTAGGGTGAACATAATATGTACAGTTGCCATCATTAATATTCGGACACCACAGTATGTACGTCTATATTTGTTCCTTTATACAGGGTGTTCCCAAACAAGTGCTGCATGAAATAATTGCTTAGTAGTTAGGAATACGAGGAGCCGGAAAGAAGCATTACGTACTTCATTATTTTTTACAAAGCACTTGATAGTATTATAGACATTTTTTAAACAACAATTTTAATCAGTTCTTAAACAAAGAATTAGAAATTGATTAATTACGAGCTTTAAGCTTGTTCGTTTTTTTTAATGTATGTCAACGCTTCAGTCTTAAATGTATAATCTTTCTTTTCGTATAATTTTCTATATCTAGCTTATAAAGGTTCGTCAGTCCATGAATATTCCAAAGTATAAATTCTATTCTGTTTGCTCTCTCCTTGCTCTTCTTGGATTTTCTCTCCTTACTACCGAAACAACTTATCTTTAATTAGACCCAATCCTTTTTTCCTTATCAGTATTTCATTATCTATATGAACCTTTTGGTAACCTATCTTAATCCTTTTCCCTTGTTCTCCTTGCGTTGCTGCATATGAAGCTATTTCCTTCTGTATCTCTTTCTTCTTCGACATTAAGTCATCATCAGTGTATATTCTTTCGCACTTTAGCACCTTTTTATTTGCTTTTATTTTCAGTTTATTTTCCCAGGCTGCTAGCTTGTCTTTTATTAATTGGTTATTATTCTTTGTTTTTTATCTCTTGTGTATAGTCTATTTCCACTTTCACTCTTAGCTTATTCTTTAAAAATCTCCTAGTTTCTTCTTCTACTCCATCCTTTATTTACAGTCCTTTGATAATAATATTATTCTTCCTCTCCCTCCTCCTTCTATTTTCCTCGGTTTCTTCCAATACCGCTATTCTTTTCTCCAGCTTCGTATTTTCTTCTGTCTATCTTATTTCCTTATCCTGTATTTTTTCTTTTAACCTTGACATCTCTCTTATTAGATCTATTAGGTCTGTGTTTTCCTTTCTTACTTCTTTTATTTCTTCTTTCATATTTCTCATTTCACCCGATATCTCATCTATCTTATGTTTCAGCTGGGTTAGCATCGTTGTTATACTGGACTCTGTTTCTACATTTCTTTTGTTATTGCCTGTATTGTATTTGCTTATGCTTAGTGTTGCCTGCTTTCCGTCCTTTGCGGCTACCTTACTCTTTGTTATATGCTTTAGTTATGTTTTATTGGAATCCTTTTGTTCTACCTCGACTTCCTATCTCGACTTCTCTATTCTCTTACATTGTTTGCTACCAGAATTCCGCTTTTATTATTTTATTTTATTGTCTTTTTGTTATTTTATTATACTTTATACCCTACTTTCTTCCTGGTGTTACTTCTTGCTCTGTTTTCTAATTACTTCTTCACAGTGTTGTCTTCTTACACCTGTTGCCAATGTTGCCATGAACAAATCATCTTTTAACCATGTATGCCAACGAATATTTATTAATGCGACTATTACTCATAATTTGGTTACCTATATTCAAGAGACAACACTGCAAACTATAAGCTTGTTTTAGATTTGCTTCTTTTCTTTTCTTAATATGATACTTTCGTGGTACTAAAACAAAGGGCAATTTGGAAATAAAAATATTAGAACACAAATTTTTCGTGGATACTATTAGATTTATCGTCAAAAAACATGAAGAAGAAGTTTCTTACGTTTCCTTGTACGTGCAAGGCAATTATTTTATACTTCTTTTATCCAAATACAATCTGTATTTTAGTAAAGTATCGATACAGCACACAGACGTCTTAAAGACGTCTTGAACGTCCCACAAACGGCTTATATACGTCTTCTAAACGGCCTAATGTTACAAATCGAGATGTTTTAAAGACGTCTTTGATAAGACGTTTATCGGCACTGGCTCGATTTAATATA
Organism: Andrena hattorfiana; assembly: GCA_944738655.2. NCBI lineage: Eukaryota > Metazoa > Arthropoda > Insecta > Hymenoptera > Andrenidae > Andrena > Andrena hattorfiana. Next base: position 27,685,901 of record OX122889.2, read on the forward strand.
AATTTAAGGAAGTAAATGGTTTTCAAAATAATGTCAAACTCAATAACAATTTATTTCATTATATTTAATTCCAATTAGTTTTATTTGTATTATTATTATGTATGCAGGCTATATGCAGAATATACATTACCTATAAAATTTGTTTGCAAACGTCCGTTCAAAAACATTTAAGTAAATGCTTCTGTGTTTTTGATTTTCTATTGATTATGCGAGCAAATGTTCATAAAAAATTGCATATAGATCTGGTTAGACTTAACATGTTCGATCTATCCATACTTCGTCGATGGTTTGGGATAGACAGCGGTGACAATCCCTGGTTTGCTCCAACTAATTCGTACTCTGAGAGAAAATAAATACCTTAACCTCTAACTAATTTTCTATAAGACGTCTGTGTTACAAATCAGGACATTCAGTCTTTCACACCTAAAACAGACATAAAATAGACATCTTTATTCTTTAAGACGTCGTGTGCTGTATGGGTAGCCTGATTGACTTGGTTTATAAAGTCACGATAACTATTATTTGAGGCAGTGAGAGCAAAAACGGACTAACCCACATTTTTTTCGAAATTGAGTTAGTAGTAATAATGTATTTCAATTATCTCTATTAATCATATAAACTAGGAAACAAATTTTTTTTCAATGTGGGTTAGTCCGTTTTTGCTCTCACTGCCTCATTTGTTCCTACTAAATACCAGATAGTCACAATGAAGAAATAAAAATTAGCTTACAGAAGATCTTCGGTTGCTACCTAATAGCAATGCATCGATACTAGATCACTTGCCGCATCTCCCATCTAGTTCATCACCAACCCCACGTTTCTTCCATCTTCCGTTTAGTCATACAAATGGAATCTTCAGTCCATTTTCTGTGTACTCTAATTTTTAATAATCGGGTATCATATGCCACCGTTACTAAGCGCACCTTGCAACCCTTCACTACGGAAACTTTAAAGGCAACGAACGTAATAAAAGCAGTAAAACCTAATCCAGAATCTAGAATCTAAAATCAAGAAAGTTCACCTGCCTTCAAAATGAAGCTGCTTTCGAATTACAACCTTCTCATACTCTATTCCCTCTTAACTAGACATCGAATACATTTTTCAAACAGGAACTATTTACTCGTGACGTTCCCTCGCAGCAAGCGAACATCAACTAAGTACACATTCCTTCGAACTTCTCTAATCCATTTTAGATCTTGAATCTCCTATAACAGCACCTTTTGCATATAAAAGAAACAAGCAAGTGCAGGCACATGCGTGTCTTGCTGTAAAGCGACAAGTCGTTCCCGATAACAAACAAGCACGCGTATGCTCTCGAGCCGAAAGGCAGTTCTTTTCACCGGTGGTACAGAAGAAAGCGGTTGAAATTTCGTTGAGCCGATCCTGGCCCAGCGACGAGGCCGCGTGGTACAGTTCCCACGCACCTTTTGCACCCTCTCCGCCCTCCTGAGCGTGGCCACCATTGGGCAGCGTGCAAGCACACACCGCCATCAGTCGTCCATCGGCCTCGCACGAACAGGCCCGCGAAACGGATGGAAAGAGAGACCTTCGTGGATGCAGAATCCAACGAGGGAACCAGACGCAGGGACTTGGAGAAAGACGGCGGGTGGCCGTGAGAACGGCAGAGAAAGAGAGACAGAGCAGCTCTCTCCCACACGGTGGCGCTAAAATAAAATGACCGGCGAGAGGAATGCCGAAGCTCTTTCCTCTGTGCCGCGCGGGGCAGCCTCAAGTGCCACAGGGATGAGCGGCCGGGAGAGCAAGGAGGATAGATGCGCGGCGAATTCGTACGTAGGTGAAAGAAGTCTCCGAGAGGACGAAGACGAAGTTAGAGGAAGGCGATGGGAATGAGAAGAGGCGCTCGGAGGACCCCGACGGATCGAGTTAGATCAGGATAGCAAATATTGCGACGTTGCTCTTCTCTCGTGGCGCTCTTTCGTTTGCCCACGGTGTTCCATTTGGTCCTCTTGCTATCCCTCTCCGCGTCGCTTCTGTTTCTCCTTTTGCGTTCCTCCGGCCAGTTCTATTATTCCCCTTTTGCCTTCGATTTCCTCTTTCGTGCGGTATTTCGAGCCGCGGGCCCCTGATCAAGGAGGAAGAGGACGAAGGGAATGTTGCTTGGCCCCTCTGTGCGAGGGACAATTTGTTCTTAGTCATCGTCTGAAGGCTGCGAGACGGTCCTCCCCCAGTTTACACCGCTGCTGGCGGAGTCCATTATTCTCTATGGCTAGCGGTAATGCGGTGATACCTATGTATTTATTTTCACTGCGCGATCCAACCGCGCCGGCCAACTCGCAGCCAGCTGCGTGTCTTCTCGATGTTTGGATAGTATTTTTACCGGCTTTCCCTGCTTCCTACCAGAATCTTCGGGATCGTCTATGAAACCACTGTATCGGAAAACCAATTGGAATTCAAACATCCGTGTACGCCCTAAAATGATGTTAGCCTTGGGCTAGGTGAAGCTTGGCTGCCTGAATTCTATTCTCTGATCACATTCTCTGTACAGTGGACTTACATGGATTGTGACGCGGGAATCTAGGTTCACTTGGGGTAATATGCCACCGCAGGTAATATGCCACTTCTCAATAATTTTTTAAATAATGCGCAGATTGCGTTATATTTGCAGTTTAGTGTAACTGCTAAGACGATAATAGATTTTGGCTTTTACCTTCTTTTATTTTCAGTAAATCCTGGGTTCATGAAGATGGCGTAGAGATTGGAGACTGTTTAGTTTGTAAGAAGTAGCTATTTTTTTAAAATATATTTTACGTTTCATTGAGTTCAACTATTTGTTATTAGTTCCAATAGCTTAGATAGTTTAAAATATTGTTGATTCTTCAAAATTGGAGTGACTAGTTCGCACTTCATAGTTTGTGGCATATTACCTCAGACCTTGTGGCATATTTTACCCACCACTTGGGTAATATGCGACTTTCGAGGACCTTTGTATTTGTATGTTCCTCATTGAACTATGAAAGTTACATATCTCTACTTATTAGTTAATACACAGAATTAGTTACATTTCATATGGTTTTATCTTTTTCCCTATATCTACTTATACTTGCGCGATATCGCGTTTAAAAGTTAACTGTGGCATATTCCCCAGAATGACAATTTTGGTTTCCTAAGTAGAAGAATTGACTGGACGGGAAGATTAGGAAGTGGAAAATTTTAAAAAATCTGAAAAATCTGTATTCAGTTTTCACTCCAGCTGTGACATGGTTCAAGAAATTATAGATTTTCATATTATCGTACACATTTGGGAAATTGTAAAAGGTATCGAAAGAAACGAAATGCAAGGTTTTATGGCTCTCATGCCAGTAACCTACACAGTAGTAAAGAATTTACAAAAAAATTACTTTTTTAGAATTCAGTCTCATTATAAACTTTTTATTATACATAAATGCAATTCGTCCATCGATACACTTGGGAATATGTTTTCAAGGAAATATTGATTATCACATCAACGCAATAAGAGTATGTAGCTAACAAGTACTTTTAGGATGACACTTAACCTTTTAAGTACTGTAAACAATTTGAACGCTTAGCGCACACTACGTGCGAAACTTCTCTAGTTGTATTTAATCGTAGTGTCTACACGCCTTTGAGCGTTCCCCGCACACACCGAGTGCACTGAACGGACGCTTATATGCGCCCATAGCACCTAAAGGATTAGTAGTATGAAATGACGGTACGAAAATATCAATAGAAAAACAAAACTTATCGACACACCTAAAGGTACTGCTATTTTAATAATCGTTACCAACAATGATGCATCAAGTCGAAATAGAATTCCGTTGGTGTCTGGGAAAGAAGGATGATTTTTATGTTTACTGCCTCGCGTTGTAATTGTTATACTATCTTCACGTTCCCTTGCACTAACAATAATATATTCCACCCCAATGAATCCCGATTACTTTAGCAAATGTTCTCGTTAGCGTTACTGCCTCGCCTTTACGATGTACGCGCTGTTGCACTAACGATAAAGTCTTCTCACCCTTGTAATTTCCAGCTACTTCGTGGAACTTGTTACCGTTACCGCGATACTTTTACGATCGATATGCCCTTGCGATAACTACGAAATTTTCGTCCACGTAAAATTACCGCGGCATGAGAACACTCTACGTCTTAATATTTTGCAGCAATACAGGATACACTTTACTAATAATCGTTCCCCTGTATATACGACCCTAAGACCCACGCAGCGAGATTATTCACGGAACTGTTGTAAACTAAAAAGGAAAAGTAGCTTTCACGGAGAGAATGTGAGGTGGGGGGATAAGATTAAAAAAAAATTATCATTTCCCGCGGCACTTTCGTGCCTCGAACTCGTCTTGCCGCATTCTTTCCACGACAGAATATTGCCGCGCAATGCACTTAATCGCAATGACGATGTTTTTGCTTGCAGAGACCGTGACAATGCTCGCCAGACAGTCGGAGAACAAAACCTTAACCCTCTTCGAGCAAGTGTACCGCACGATGGCGGTTTTGAGTAAGCCCTCGATAAAAGCATTGTACCAGGCGATGGTTGATTACGTGTCACCGAGCAACACGCCGGACACCTTGCAGCAGCCCCTCATACGTGACATGCTTCAGAACCGCTTCATCGAGTTCTTCACCAAGTTGTTCCCGATCGCCTATCACAACGCCGTGAACCCCCATATGACCGAGCAGGACTTCACAGAGACGTTCAAGAGCTGCCTGTACAAGACGATGGATGAGATACAGCCGTTCGGGGACATACCGAACCAGGTGTCCAAATCGGTCAGCAAAAGCTTGGAGGCGACACGGGTGCTGGTGCAGGCATTGACACTTGGCAAAACGGTCCTGGACAGATCTGACAGCGTGCTGTTTTCTGGCACCAGCCCCCAGCAGGAAGCCTGTTACGGCGCCCTGCTCAGGATGACCTATTGTCCCAGGTGCAGGGGCATCGGACCCGCTGTTCGTCCCTGCAGCGGATTCTGCACTAATGTCATGAGGTGAGCACAAAGCATTCAGAACTTGTAATTATGTTAACCTTACCAGCTCATCTGTTCGCCTTGGCCTTTCTTCATTTTTAATCGTATTAAACACTTTGGTGGTTGACACACTCTTTGGGAATCGTATCAGCGTGTTAGGAAATGGTGGAGATCAATCGCGTGGGAATTCTTTAACCTGTTACTAGGTCATTTTTCGACCAAACTTTTCCTGCTATATTTAATATTCTATATTTAAATATAATTGTGGACGATTTAATTTGTCTTGCCCATACTAAGTGTACCTATTGCATGAGCAATAGTTTTGTTTAGTCCTTTTGTATGAACGAAAAATGACCTTTTTCATATTTCACTTTTTTTTTATTTTAACCAGTTAACGGCTTAAAATGTTAGACTCTTGGAATAGTGGAAGGAGGTTTGGTGCCATATTTGTAGGTTTTAATAATTTTAAAATTTTCATCAATCGATATACAAAAGTACATCAATAGATGTACTTTGTAAAGTTTCACGGGTTTGAAAACCATTACTGCATTTGGAGATGATGAGGTTTTAAAGACAATTGTATTGTTTCCGTTTTAGTAGTCGTTGTGCATGTGCTAAATCATGTGTTGAAGGAATATCTTAGGATTTTATTTTTATTCGGATAAATATTAGGTATATCGTTCCATTTTAAAACTCTGTTAAATTTTGCGTTAAACGTATTAAGTTTTTATAATTCATAGTAGGTACCCCACATAACAATTTCGCATTAAGCAGAATATAATTTAGGAGTAATAGCTACAATTATTTAATGCAAAACGGAGTGCATACACATCCGTGCATTTAGACATTGGCTGTTTATCTTTAAACGAGGTTTACTGAAATTTAATTTACTCACCGTCAGGTCACACTTAACGGCACAGGTCATCTACGCTTTAAAACGAACTCCGCCATTACCGTGAAATTAATTCAAACTTTACTCGAGCGTGGAATAAAATGTCGTGGAACGTTTAACTCCTTGCATAAAATGATTATGCACGTTTAATTTCATGCATAAAATAATCTTTATACTGTTCTTTATTTTTTTAATTATGTGGGCTCCCGATTTACTTGCAGCAACTTTTTGTTGTTTTAATAATTTATTTCCGCTATTTGGTATTTTTAAAGTATTTTCAAACATACTTTAAAAGTAGTTAGAATTTTTTAGTGGAACTGCCGATAAAATGATCTGAAATTATCACGAAATTGTAGCTTATGTAGAATCCTCGTCAAATTGGCAGATTACAACTTGAGAAAAATTAGTATAAATATTCTCGCACCGCTTGTTCTTTTTGTCGTTAACTACTCGCTCTATATTCAGCGCTAATTCTACTTACTTTCACTTTCGTTTATCGTCTCTCATGACTCGTTCTCTCCCGTACTTACCGGTGATCACAGAAATACCTCGAGTCGTCTGGTCATCTGAACCTACGGGCTATATTTAAATTTTTCAATTTCTACGTGCGCAGCAACGTTGGAACGAATGATAATAAGCAATACCCCTTTAGTAAATTTACATTGCTAATTTGCATCGAAGTGTCAAAAAATACGACATTTCTCTCGAAACTTTAAGTGCTTCTTATTGTTAGTCAAATATCCAAACACTGAGCCGATAAATCTTAATATCAAATGTTTCCAAGTAATTACGCAGCGATATATTGGAATTCCAACTGGAACAGATACTAAATAAAGGAACACGTTTGCCAATTTCGGAACTTATAAACAAAATCACAATTTTACCAAATTCGTGGTAGGTAATAATTTATTTTCGTATTTCAATTTTTTATAAATATTATAGAATCACTAAATTGCACTGTCAGCGATTTAAGTGTGCGCTGATGTTTATGAAACCTGAAAATAGGAATTCTCTAAACTTTAGAGTCTACAGGATGATTTACGGCGACAATGAAATTATCAATAAATAATTGTCTGGAGGCAGTCAGGATATATGTGAGAAGCTGCTTACATATTAAGTGGATAAAGAAGACCAGAAGCAAACGCGTTTGTTGAAATTCATAAGATGTAAATTGCGAATAACCGCAAGCGGTTTGATCGATCGGTTTCCGGATTCCTGAGGTTTGGGTGATTCTTTTGCGGTTAATTTATCGTGTGCTGTGTACACGGCCGACGAAACCACTGAAATCGCTCACTCGGTATCTAAATATACCCGTGGCACGTGGGTGGGAACCAAAATGCATTTTGGGTAGTAACCACCGTGTCTTGTGGATGATTTCATTGCGCTCCTTTCGAGCTCCGAGAATCGCCCTCCGTGTAATCTGCTCGTCATTTCCCCTCCAGCATCGCTCTCATTGTGTTATTACTACTTCTATGAAGGGATTCAAGATTGTACTACTACTACCACTGTGTTATTCCAGTGCCGCTTTCCTCTTCTCCTTCCTTTTCCTTCATAAATGTTTAACACGTTCCGTAGCACTGTATATGTCGACAACTATCCACCACAGACTGCAGTACACATTTCTGCTAGCAATTATGAAAATAACCTAAGTCATATATTTTTCGTTTTAAGATGTCTTGACTTTTGTGTTTGCCTTTATTAAAAGATACAAATAAGTGATAAATTCTGTTCTTCCACATTTGTTACTTATGCCACTTTCATAGTTACTGTACATGTCTATAGGTAGTGTTCAGTAGTTTCATTCTGAAAATAAAATAAATTAAAGAGGACAGCTGAGTACTTCGAATAACTTGTCACACAGATACGTGTATGAGTTTCTGAGAAGCCAAACTGATCAAATGCGTGAAATAAAAAGTACAAAAAATTAATATGTTAATTAAGTAGTAGTGATATGCTAGAGTACAAAAATTGAAAAATTTGCAGAATGTATAGGTGATCAATTTGATATTTGAGACACTCATATGTGACACTGGTTTATAGTTTTGATGAATCATAGGTATACTACTGCTCACAAATATTTGATCACTAAGTACTATGTAAGTTTGACAAAAGGGGAACTAGATTAAAGCAAGAGATAATTCATAATTCCCTGTCTTTATCAAATTGCTGCTGCTTTTGTTATTGTACATGCAATCTTACCATTTTTTATTGATTTTATCTATTTATTATTACGGGTAATAACCCTTTAGTATGTTGTAATCAAATGAAACATCATGAGTAGAGGGCGGACAAGTAAGATAATTTAAAGATGAAAATTAAAGTACACAAGTAGCAGGGAAAACGACAGAAAGAAATGAAATGACAATTATAAATATTGCAACTTAATCATCTAGAATACGCAGAACTAAATTTCTAAATTTAGATAAGGAAGTAGTGAAAAAGTTAATATTATAATACTTTTAATTCATAGATACGACTATTATTGTTGCTTTTCGTGTGATTCAATCGGTCAAATACTACTAATTTATATTCGATTTTGCGGTTGATAATTGTTTAATGGCATTTGAGTGTTCGTGATATTATATTTTATCATGTATTTATATCGTTGGCAATTATTTTGTTGTCAATAAAATGTTTAAACCACTAGAATCACTAGTCACATTTCAGAACAGGGAAGACTAGAACTATCAAGTGTAAATTATTCAATTAACAAATAAAAAATGATCAAATGAAAAAAACCATCGATCGAAACTGGAAATGAGAATAACCGTAAAGGCCGGAAGTGACGACTGAAGCGGAAGGATTAAGAATTAAGGAAATATCTAACAATAAGGAGGATGGACGCCTCACGGCTCCAGACATTCGAGAAAATACTAATATTACAAGAAAAATTCCCATATCTATAAACACGATGCCAGACATTGGCAACAGCAGAATTAAATAATCGAATTTCTTTACAAAAACCACTCTTAAGATAACAAAATAGAATGAAACGATTTGCAAGGAGTTAAGAAACAGCCACATTGGACCATAGAAATGTGGAAAAATATTAAATAAATACTTTCTATTTCATTAAACGTAGGTATAATAAGTGATTAAATACTTTTGAGCAGTGGTCCAGGTTTGCTATAGTTATGGCGAAATAATTTCAATTATTTTTCATTGAATTTTCATCGTAATATTTTCATAGTATTATGTATTATAAGTACCTACCTACAGTCGAGCTGTTTTAAAAGAACAGCTTTGAATAACGTGATCTAAATCTCATACCAAACACGTTGGTTACCTACAATATGTATTATATTGCGTTCTAGGTTACGTGGTACTGGCAGCGTAGACTTTATTTGATTATACGGATATAGAATGAAAAATCGTTGCTGTCACGCAAATGTGACATCGGTTTCGCACGAGAGTCGGCGTTGCAGCATGTGATAGCAGCGACCGTGTTAATATTGCATCAAATCGTTGATAGTGGCTATTAGCTGCTTGACAGGTCGGAATCGGTTTTCATGATTTCATTTAGCATTGATTCATCTAGTAGGTAGTTCTATTTCACTTAGCCGCATTAAAGTGACACATGGAAGATTTATTAAGTCTTACTGAACATGTTCTTTAATTATAGTCGTAATTGATTCATCTGACGAATGGTCAAACATTTAAGATAGTCAAGTACATATATGGTTAAAAAATTTAGTAACATTGCAAACATCGGGCGACTATTTTCGGTTAGAAAATGATGATATTTAATTAATTGTGACAGAAATTTAGTGGAATGCCTACTGTTCATTCGGTTTAGTGTATTCAATGCCTGAAAAATAAAATAGACTTCTAAGCAACTTTATAATCAATGTTTTGATGTTACTATTATCGCAAATCAGAAGGTCAATAAAATATTAATTTATTCTACTTCATGCTTTCTTATTTGCGATAGGTATTATAAATTACTATCTATATCTATAGAATCAGCTTATGCATACGACAATAATGTAAGTAGGTATAGTTTTTCAAATGCTTGCAGTCAGGGAGTGTTTCTTGATCATTCTCTTGTCGCGTCCTTACCATTGTACTTTACTCCCATTTGCTCAAAATTCAGATTAACTTCGTAGGTACTGTACTTTAACGTGCGTTATAAAAAGTAGCACGTTTCAATTTTCTTACGTTTAAAACAGCACGTTTGCCTTTGTTATCACGAAAACTATCACATTTCGGTTTTCGCTGCGGATACTAGCAAGTTTGCGCGGTTTGCCACGAAAAATAGCATGTTCCGTTTGTAATAATATAAAAAAGGGGTAAAAGCATGTTCCGCGACGAAAAGCAGCACATTTGGATGGTTGGCTACGAAACATCGAGTGTGTGAATTAAATAGCGACGTGACTTTTATTTAGTACTAGGTCGATAATTTATTAAACATTAAAATACTGTACTTAAATTATGTAGATTAAAATTTTCATATGTGTTTCTTTTGGAGATTAGATGGAGTTATTATTTATTACACAATATTTTCAAAAATTGAATTCTTCGATGCAAAATGCACTTCAACAATTTAAACTAACCACGAGCCGAAACGTGACAATTTTTGCAGTATAATCCAAAGCGTGTTATTCTTCGTACCGAAACAGGATAATGTGCTAGTTTTCGCCGCAAAGTACGAAATGTGCTATTCTTCTTGGCGAAGCAGTCAAATATGTTAGTTTTTGCGGCGGAAGACCAAACGTGTTAATATTCGTCAGAAACGATGGAATGTGCTTCTTTGCGTGGCAAACAGAAACGTGCTGTTTTTCGTAAGAACAATGAAACGTGCTACTTTTCGTAACGCACATCGACTTAAGCTTAGCACTGTGAGTGGTGTCGGCGTGTTTTCACGCCGAGGGATGTCCATCTTGTGCTCGGTTTTCGGGTATTTCCATGTCGACATTTTCTGGAAAGCCATCTAGTATTCGACTCATGAAGTCATTTAACTAAAAGCCAGTGATCTAGTATTAAAAATTCTAATTTTTCCATTGCCTATCAGATCTCCGTGGAAATATTACCAACGAATTGTCGAGAATCTCCTGACGACAATCAGCCTAAACTCCACCCCATTCGTACTATTTTTTATCGCGCATGATGTATTTTAATTGGTCTTTGAAATTCAGAAGCGATTCGGATTACGTATAATTAAAAATAGCCCGAATAAGATCATATTTCGGGATATTTTAAGTTCACTACCACGCCGTTGACTACCACTGTTGGCGCCGCACGTTTTGCCAAACTATTTCGCTTCTGTATTGAAAACAAAACGTGACTTAACACTTCCGTTGATGCTTTCCGAAGGAAAAATATTTGCTGCACCGCGTGGAGTAGTCAGATTTTCTCCTAAATCCTTAATTTTGGAAATAAATTGAAAGATACCTGAAAAAATGGGTGCATTTCGGGTGTTCTTTTCCCTTTGATCATTGTTTAAACATATTTAAATATTCATAATGCACTAATAATTTATACCATTGTATTCGCGGGGGTTCATAGAATAATTTGTGATGCAACAAGCAACCGAATAATTATTACTGTTTTGACACAAAAGCTGTTCAAATTTGAAAATTTGCAGTTTTTTTTAAAATCGAATTTCTCAAAAACTGACGGTGATAGCGACAAACGGTTTGCGAATTCATTTTCTGCGCACGAAAACCTATAAGAAACGGCTGTTGAATGTTAGAAGTCCTGATGGCTGTCGAACTGTGATAATTATCAGAGTACCTATCATTGTCTAACGATACCTCCGTACTCGCCACAAGAGGGCATTTCTACTGATCCCGCTCTCTCGCAAGTTCTTCCTCTACTACCGATTCCTATACATACCTGTTTCGTCCTACCCTCTGGGCAAGCCTTACCGATAACTCTACTAGCAGTTGCTTTTCTACTTTCCTGATCTACATTCAACATTCCACACTTTCTATACACCTCCTCAACTATAAAATTAAGTAGTACAATGTAGTAGACAACACACAGACCACCAGGGTTGCCACCTTATCACCATATAAATCCCGGAGTGCCCACACATTCCAACCCGGAGATTCAAATATAAACCCGGAGATGGAAAAAGCAAAAAAAAAGTTTTGTTCTCGAATATCCGGCAAACAGATGTGCAATTCTTTTAATCTCAAACAATTCAGACATTTAAAAGTATCTGTTTTTTAAATTAATAACTTTTATTGTATATAAAATTGATACCATTGTATAATACCACATTTTCTTATTATCTCATTTTTTTCTACAACCCGGAGATTTTTCCAGTAAAACTGGAGCCCGGAGATTTGCTTCGAAATCTGGATTCTCCGGGCCAAAACCGGAGAGGTGGCAACCCTGACACAGGCTGATGAGATTCAATGTCTGTAAAGTTGTTTTCGATCAATGTTGCGGTCGGTTAATATTATTATCGGTTTAAGCTGTCACTCAAGGCTGGGTCTCGTTGAAAACAGAGGCCATATGAAACCTGTATCACCAATTTCAATGTAACCCCATCTCTCGAAACGTTGCGACGCTCGTGTCAGTCTTACGATAACATTATCGACGAAAGAAAAATGTCCGAGAAACAAAACAGTAGAAGCAGTGTAGCCTCTGTCTGGTCGAGGGGAACAAACTACGAAGGTGAAAATTATTTCATTGCAGAGGCTGCTTGACGGAACCAGCCTCCGAGCTGGACCTCGCGTGGTCTGGCTACGTGGACGCAGTCGAGAGGCTCGTAGTGGCGTTCGACGGTCGTAACGATCCGTTGGGCCTGAATGCCGAGAAGGCCATCCGACTATTGGAGACCCGCATTTCGGACGCCATTATGCACGCGATGGAGAACGGACCGGCGCTCGTGGAACAAGTGAGTAGCCGCCAAAATGCTTCTATAATACACGCGTAATCTCTGCCCCCGTGGCAGACATTTCCATCGTTTCTTTTCCCTCTCAGAGTAGCTTTTTACTCGTTCCTCCAGTTTGCCGGTTTTACATTAATACGTGGACTTGTTCATTGTTGATACTCTATAATTACCTAAGTGTTTCGTGTGCGATCGCGTACAGCTGATAGCATTCTAACAATCATGGCGATCGATAAAGCATTCACCTTGTGCGAACCATTTTCACGTACGAGCACGAACGGGAAAAGCGGTGCTCGTTTTCAGGCAATCTTTTGTTCCAATGGTCATTTGCCGTCGAAACTGATTGCATAATTGTGGTAATTTAATTCATGATAATCATGGTTTTGAACGAGGGAGAATGTAGGATTGAAATGGATAAAAATGATATTGGTTAAATTTGTGTTTTGTGCAGATCGAGAGCATCGTGGTTATAATAATTTATTATTGACGATATTGTGCGGATACTTTGGATAAATGAGGTTTGCCAATTTGGGATTAATTTATGTAAAAACTGTGAGACTGTCATTTATAATATGAAATCTAGGATCCGGATTGATTTCACTTATTTTTTTCTTTAGTGTTTTGACATGCATACGTATAAATAATCGTTCATTAATGTTACATCTTTTATGTGGATCCAGAAGATAGATATACATCCCAATGATTATTATGCATTTTTTATTTTGAGTAGAGGCACGTATAAAACTTTCTTTAATTGTATTTTTCGCAACTGATAGAGGTGAAACATAAATGAAAAATTATGATTAACTTTCATTTTAATATCATACTTTGCCACCTTTAAAATTATATCTATCGATAATATCCGTCAAAATGTTAGGTAATAACTAGAACCTGCAACTGTCCGCCGAAACTGGCTAAACCCGTCAATAATTACAACTGAACGAAAAAAGCTATAACAAGAATACTATGTACTAACTCTCCAAATTCTTCTAAAATGAAAAACATTCATAAAATGTGTATTTAAAAATGTGAAAAACAAAATTAATTTATTCTGGCGATAGCAAGAAGCTATATGTATACGATGTATGTAATACTATACTTTCTCCTCTCATAGGAATATAATTATTAAATTTCCATCAATTCTCAGCCGACTTTGTTCAAAGCAGTATCATTTCCTACTATACATGGTGGATCAATAAGACTTGCCACCTTGAATAACTCCGAAATGATGAAAGTAAGAGAAAAATAGTTCGTACCAAACAACTTCAATTCGAAAAATTTTCCTCTTACTTCCACGGTTCTGGAAATATTCAAGGCGGTAATTTTTATTAGTCCACCCGGTATAACAGGTTGAACTCGGTATGCGACGAGCTTCCTCCTACAATAAATTCTACACTCTCAACGATCGTTTCACGAGACTGAAAAAAAATCGTGATACGAAACACCCGGTATGTAGAAGCAAATCCTGGCGACAGGACGAGAAATTTTTCGGCGCTCCTCCGTAAAATAAATGGCGCCGCTTATGGGGACCATTCCACGCGATTTCTCGAGCACCGCTAAGGAATTCCTTCGATCCTGTTCATCCTTTTGTTAGTCTCGATTCGCATCGCGGCGTCTACCTGCGGTCTTGTGCGTGCTATATTTTTGCTTTCATTGTTATTGATATTAGCGCCGCTAGCTAGGAATGCACGGCCCCTAAAAGGACAAGCTTCATGCTTATTATGCGGCGCGATGCATTGTACGGTATTTCCATAAATTCGCTTTTTATTTAGGCGGGAAACTGGCTTAGCCAATTTGCGGCTGGCGATATATCAAACGTCGCGGGGATTACAGCCTGTTAATATAAATGACTGCCAGAAGTTTGTGGAAACTGCTCCTTCGCTTAAATCTTGAATTTAGGAACGTTCACCAACGGTATAGGTGCCAACGCCCGTATTGCGTTCCCGAGTTTCGGAACGCTGCATTTCGAGAGGACATAATTGTCGACTTATACGGGGCACGATAGAATTTATAGGAATTTTCGCAGTAGTGCTGTGTCATTGGTCCTCGGAATCGTATATTCAAAGTTAGGTATATCAATGCGAGCAGAATATGGGGGATCCTTTGTATGTTACGCGAGAACGGGAACAGTGGTTTTTACTAATTGAATTGAACACATTTTTGAAACGCCTGGTTGCCAGTGAATGGAAAGCTGGGAATATTGCGACCCTTTTTTCTATTAGTACAAGTATAAATGGTAAATAATAATATATTTTCGATAATGCGAAATACTATGTATAGGGTTTATACAGAAACCGACTTTTGAAAAAAACAAACGGGTTTCGAATTCCACTATTCCCACAAAATCGGTTTTCGAATTTTCACAAGAAATATATAATTAAAATAATAAATAAGTATTTGTACTTTTTGTAAAAATTTTCAGTTTCCTAATAATTGTAATTTATGAAATTACAAAAATACAACACAATAAAATAGACTGCATACAAAACCAAATGAAAAAAAACTAAAATAACTAAAATCCGTACAAATCGATACACATATTCATTCCTCTAGTTAGTTCATTCCATTATTTAAATAGTTTCGAAACTGTCGTAGGCACGAATTGAATGCAATCATCAACAATATTTAAATGAATTTATTTATAAAATTAAAATATTCTTCTTTGCTAGAAATATTCTTTTATTAAAGAGGATCTTTCTCTCCATTAACTTCGGTGTTATCGATTTTCCACAGAATGTATGCTTTGTGCATTAACAGAAAGTAGAATACTCATGGTGAAAATGAATTGAAAAAAAAATTCTGATGAGACTCGTGTATGTACGTTGGCACGAGGGGGTTTCATGAAAACGTTGGAATAGTTGATTAGAGTGTTCTACTTGGTGGAGTATCACGTAAACGAGAGTAGTCTGTTGTAAATGCACGTTTAGGCATATTCAAGGCGCGTGCAAGCTCGACATACAAAGCTGGTTCGCGCTTGAATTGATGCACCGCTCAAAGCCTTTACACGCCTGTACATTATGTCTTCTCAAGATTTAGATACGATGTCTATGGTCTTCTTCGACGAAAGAAGTGTTACGAATGAATGTCGCCCAGGAATTAAAGTTGTCCTCGGAATAAATTTCCACGAAGAAACTTTTACCCCTCTCTACAAATTTAATTTTAAATACAGTTTATTGTACTTGGTTAGTGTTTAATGTAAATTTATCGAATGAATATCAGCACGATTTTTTCTTGAGAAGTGAGACTATTCTCAAAAATAAAAAGTTCTAATGTCTCTTCAGAATTATGAATTGTATAAACGTGAGTATCTTTTTTATTTTACTTCTGTTTCTTTTAAAACTCATCCAATGTCGTTCAGAGAAGTACGTTTTTTAATGTATTGAGCTTGTATAATTTCAAAATTAATAGAATCACGGTTTGCATTTAACTTTTTAAAACATACAGTAGACCTTACCTACAACTACTTGAAATTTAATGAATTATGTGATAGTTGGATTGTATAGTTTACTATTCAGGTAACAATTCTATTTGCTAATTGTGAACGTATTTTTTTAGTCTTTTTTACAGTTTATAAATTCAATAAAATCAATTGCTCCCCTATCGCTTTATTAAAAAAATCTAGTGGTACATGTTATCCATATTTGAATGATTAATTATTGAATTATTCAGACATGCAAATAACCATACCTTCGTCATAAAAAGTTGCGCCAGTAAATGTGCATACGATTTATGTGCCCTGATTTATTATCCAGTATTGAAAATTATTATCCATCTCCGGATAACAGTGGAATAATTATTATTTTAATAGTGTTTATTTTTATTTTAATAGTGGAATAATTATTTTCACATTTTAGGACCGCGAATTTCATTTTGCATAAACTGACGAAAAATATTTGGCAAATAAATCTCTTTTAGACATAATGGGTTAGAGCATTCGTAAATCTTTTCCTCGCGCTGAATTTATTCAAATGTTTCCAATAGTGAAAACAAAAATATATGTTGGTATGTTAATGGACAGTATATATATTTTTCAGACGCATAATCTCAATTCTTCATTGACATTTTTATGTCAGTTTCTTTAATTACAAAACTATGTAGGTATTACCAGTTCGAAAATTGCGCGAAGCAAAAAGGTAACTTGGAGAACGCGAGATGCTCGCAAAAAGTTAAGTCACTTTGCACGAGTTACGCTCATAATGTAGAAGGAAACATAGCCCGGGGGACATGTTTGACGCGTACAACATTTCTTAAATTCTTTACCAATGTAGTGAGGTTTGTTGCGGGTACAAGTCTGTCATACGTGACACGTTGAAGGCGCGTGAAAACGCATCACACGCTCGTTGCACTCATCGCGCGTCTCAGTTATTTCTCGCGTCGTTACCTCCTTTGATATCTTTTATCATACAGCTAGCATATCGTGGCGGGTGTGTCATTAAAATTTATGAAACACGAATCGCCGTAGGAAGCGTGGCTAAATAACTCACAGTGTTACCAAACTCGAACGAAAGTTGCTTGCTTTATGAAAATAATGTCTGGGATTCCATGATATTTGTATACGTAAAGCAGCAGGGTTCGCATATTGAATGATCAAATCCGATTGTACGGATTTTAGTTATTTTTGTTATATTTATTTGGTTTTGTATAGATAGAGTATATTTTATTTTGCTATATTTTCGTAATTCCATAAATATTAAAAAACTCAGAAAATTTAAAATAAGTACAAATTTTCTATTTTAATTATATTATTTTAATTATATTTTTTTGAGAAAATTTGAAAACCGGTTTAACCGGTTTTTTTTAGGAATAGTGGAATTCAAAAACCGGGTTTTTCTAAAGTCGGTTTTTGTATAAACCCTACCGTCACATTATATATCCTTCGAGATCATAAAACCCAATATCTTCAATATTTTCCTAATCATTAAAATACAAAAGATATCTCAGGCAGGCAGAGTTAGTGGCCCAATCCGTATAAATAAATGAGAATAATTTCGAGCCAAATACGTATACCCAAAATACCTAAAAAAAAAGCGAAAATACGCAGTAAATTATCAGTTCTACAGAACATCAATTTTACATCGAGTAATGCGCGAGTGTAACTGCCTGCTACAAGAAACGGCCCACTGATAAACGTACAAAGTCTCCGCGAACTGAGTAAATCTAAAACCGTGATAAATTCGCGACGAAGTAAACGTATCTTCGGTCTGGCTTCACTGATTGAAAGAGCAAGGGAAATACACGAGCAGGCGTTGTGTCGATCTTATCTCGGATTCCTCCACTTGCATTTTCGCGGTGGGATGCACTATCGGTCGTTAGAGGCGTCAATCGATCACAGGCGCAGAAACGGAAAATGCACGCGAGCCTTTTGAATGGAAGACGAGTAAAAAAGGAAGAAAGGGAAATATGCGACGAGAGGGCAACAGCTAGGAGCGGAATGAATAGACGCTATAAATTCTGATGCGCGCTATAAATTTCGCTGCGTGCGATCATCTGGCTCTGCGTGCCGCCATCGCCTCGCGTGTTGCGTCCGCGATAGGCGAATGACACCGAGGGCCTCGTAACAATGCACTTTGAACGACTGGTATCGAGGAGGTGGCAAGAAGGAGCGATTTAAGAGACGAGAGAAGGAATTTATAATGTACTGGGCGATTCATAAGTGCACGCCAATAGTTCCGGGGGATGGATAATGGATATACGCGCGGAAACTGGTGAAAAATCTTGTACGAACATAGGTTGGGCGTAACGGGTTCCAGGTTATAGGGGACTTACGAATATGTTCGAAGTGCTTGCGGTTTGCTTCGATATATGCAACGGATATCTTGGATTTTATATTTCTGGAGACATGTGAAATTTATCGCGTAGCTCGTGCAAGTTAATGATGTTACTGAAGTGCAAAGAAAGATATGGAATGAGGTTGAAGTTATCACAGTGAGGTCAAAACTGACGAGGGAGTGCAACGGGTTTGGATTTTCTATTCGGCACAAGTTTTGTATATGTATAACTAGTGCACAGTGTGTATAATAACGTGGTAAACGCTTTGGATGAATTAATCATGATTTTACCACCAAATCCAGGCCAAGGTTTCTTAATTACAGTTTCGGGTTCACATACGAGTGCATATACCGGGGGTCCGGACACTTCTCGAAACGTTGAACTCGATAAGGTAAATGTCCCAATACTTGGACATTTAAGGTACGGCGGACATACGTTTGAGAATTTTTCAGTTATACAAATCGATTTATATAAAAACGATTTTGCAATTACATGGGGCATCGTGTGTGCTTTATTATTAAAAAAACAACATATTGTAGGATTGAATAATTTGGTAAAATATTGAAAATTCATAGTCCTTACAATGGCCCAATACCTGGACAGCTTAACTAGTAGGGTAAATCCGGGAGACGCGGACGACCTAATATAAAATGGCTATTAAAACTAATAAAGATATTACTTATTTTATCGGAACAAACCTAATATGTTCAGAATTTTATACTGATTCAGAAAAACTGGTCGATATTTGCCTTAAGACAGTATTTACTGTAAATCGGGTTGAAAACTGAAGTCACGACATCTGACCACCTCTCCCGAGGTGCCGGGAGAAATGGTTTTCGCTGTTGGCAGAGACCACTCATATAATTATTCATGGGAAAATAACAAAGAAGAAAGCAAAATTATTTATGAGTGAATACAACGACAGATTCATTGATATTTAATTTGTTTACGTTAAACAATTAAAGAACACATCAAAGATAAAGCGAACTACCTACCGGCGATTAGCAAGGCAAATGAATACAAAAGTGAATAAATAAAATAAATAAACTTAAATAATAATAAAATAATGATAAAAATCAAAATATAAATAAAAAGAATAAAAAAATCATAATTCGACCATTTCTCCTTTCTGCAGCGAGAGATGGTCTTCTCGTTAGTTTTGAGAGGAAGAGTTAATATGGATAAATACTTTGGTTGCATTGTCCCTCAATATCTCTACTATCTTATTATTCCCAAACATTAAACGAAAATAAACTTAGAAGTATATTTTAAATACGATTCTGTACACCGTTGTTTGACAAAAGTAAATCTAGAAAAACACAGAAGGAACCGAAGTGACGCTATTCATTCGATTGTTTGGCTTCTAGAGAAGTAATTGGTCTGCAGTTTAACGCGTTTTTACGCATAGAGTCTGAAATATAGCGACTCGACCAACTCTCCGGCCCGACCGCGTCTCCCGGATTGACCCTATGTCCCGGTGTCCCGATTTTACTGTCCCATTACCTGGACACATGATTTTGGATGTTTTCTAGGGAAATTAAATAAAAAAAAAACAACGCAATAGTTTTTTTCTTTTGGCATATTTCTTCTGTATAAGAAATTTATTCAAATCAGTAAACAAACTTAAGTAAAAAGGATCTATTATTGAATGATTAATTTTAAGGTTATGTGTATTCGTGTGTAACACACGAATTTTACATATGTATTAAATATTATCATTAAAACAAGATACGAAGAATACGAAGTGTTTGCAGGTTGCAAATTATTGTTAAGGTGTTAAATAATTGCTTTATTATTGTGTCAACAATAACCCGTACTTATTTCACAGTTTGTACACGTGGTCAGGTTTAGGGTCGTGCCGAGATTTCACTGTACCAGTAGATAGACACGCGAATAAAAAACTAATACGAATTTTAATTTTAATCTTGCAATCAAAAAATAATACTACAAGGTACCATTTTTCTAAAACTGTATTAGTTGTACCAATATACTAAACATTATTAATAATATTCGCTTAAGAAAAAGTAGAGACTGTTTAACAAATCGGACAAGAGCAATACTAAAATGGTGTAAACTGGAGAGTTCAAGAAAATTTATTTTTATTACGAGTGTTACAAGTTTACTAAGAAAAATATGTATATGAATATATTTTATTAAATATTTGAGTAATTTAATAAAATAATTCTTTTATGGATACAGCGAATATTAAATATTAATAATCAGCATTATTTGCACTAGTGTCCAAGTATTGGGACATTTATCTTACCTTGATAAATTTTTCAGTAATGTGCTCTATGTATTTGATCGTATTGTTATACGTGTTGTGCGCTGTGTGTGTGAGGAATTCGAAGCAAATCGGCGAACCAAACTCCTCTTGTTGGAAAGAAGGAATCAATACTTGATGCTAGACACGTTCGGGTGATTTAACGCATCAAAATCCCAATATTTTTTCTTCGAACAGAGATTCGATGCGTGTCGCGAATCGTCTGAAGAATACCATTGTCTTTGGAGGTGATTTATTCTAGAAGAGCGACTGACAGAATAGCGTCATCCAGGTCGCTCGGGGAATAGTGCAACTTGAACGACTTACACGCTCCGCTGAGCGAGACTAACGACAGATTAGCATTTTCATCGGTATCCAGCGCTTAGAAACTCATCAGGTCGCCGCGTGACCATAAACCCTCGCCCCTCCCTGCTTCCATTATATAATACGCGGGCTTGAATCCTATTTACTTCTAATACGGCTACGCTGCCGACTCCCGCGTTTTCTATAGCTCCATTCACGGCTTGAATACCTGGCAGCCACGGGCGAAAGCATTTCTGCGATATTAGAAGCTTTTCGGTAGTTGATTAAATTGGAATACCTGGCACGAAGCATGTTTTCGGGGCGGATATCAGCTTATACCCACCCCACCCTCCCCGCTTTCTTATCTGCTCTTCGTGTATTTGAACGAACCTGTTTCCATCTCTTTGCTAAACAGTTTGCTCTTTCGTACCTTATACCGAACTTATCTCCCGCCACTCAATGCGCGAGAACGTTTCGTTTTGCCAACTTTTAATATGTTCTTTAACTAAAAACACGAATACACGCGACATGATAATTAAATAAATAGATACAATACAACTCTGCGTACGGTTTTTAATTTGGAAATACAAGTTAAGAAGCGCAACTATACCTATAGGTTCTGCCTGCAAATAAATTCATCAAAATAAGAGTGAAACATAGAAATTAGGGTTTATACAGAAACTGATTTATGAAAAAAAAGACAGTTTTCGAATTCCACTATTCCCAAAAAACAGGTTCAACCGGTTTCTAATTTTCACAAAAAATGTAATTAAAATAAAAAATAAATATTTGTACTTATTTTAAAATTTTTCAGTTTCTTTTAATATTAATGGAATTACAAAAATATAATAAAATGAAATATACTGTATCTATACAAAACCAAATAAATAAAAAAAATTAAAATTATTTAGTATTTTTCTTCTGAAAATATGAACTTATGAAGATTAGTTTTACAGTAAACTGTTACCTACTACAATATTCTTGTGTTCGAGGCGATTTTAAGTCAAAATGTTATCCTTTTTAATTAAATAATTAATTTATTTTTAGATATTAATTCTAGTATATAAAACTGTGTTTTTTAAATTTAAAAACCGGTTTTCGAATTCCACAAATTCATAAAAAAGCGGTTTTTAAATCCAGTTTTAAAAACCGACAAACCCTAATAGAAATACTGTTTCGTTAAAATTTATTCTTTTCATATTTACTGGGCTGCAGTTAAATAGAATTTACGAAAAATTATATCCAAACTTGAGGATATAGTATTCTCTATATATACGGCGTAACCGAAATAGATGGCCAAACTTTGGTATCATAAAAGTGACAAAAAGGTCACATAGACATAGGTCTGGAAACTCTCCCATTCCGAGATATTAACGCTTTTTATTTACGATGGAGTATTAATATAAAAACGCTTAAAACTTACTTAAAGAAATTGCTGGAAATGATTTTCTTCTGCATTGATATACCTGCGCTTAGCATCGACATTTCAAAGACCGTCGAAGACGTTCAAAAGTTCCTGGTCTATTCCGAATGCGGCAATAATCCGGTTTTTGAGTGTTTCTGAACTACCAATAGTATTTCTGCCATAAACTAAAGTTTTAAGATGTCCGCATAAGTAAAAATCGAAAATATCTATATCAGGGAAGCGTACAGACCATGCAATTATTGGCTCTCCTCTGCCAATTTACATGATTCTACGTGTGGCAGGCTATTCATGTAAAATTTAAACAAATTTAAACAAAAAAATTATCAGAAAGGAATCATATATATCAGAAAGGAAGAGACTCCGGATCTATGTTTTCATGACCTTTTTTCATCCTGAGGAACAGCAGAACACGATACCAAAGTTTGGCCACTTATTTCGGCTTATTTCAGTTAGTTTAGCGGGTAATTCCGGTCACTTCTATTTCTTGAAATAAAAACCACGTAACTTGACTCTGTGTGATACTGCCATTTGTTAATGATGCGGCGAACTAATATCCATGGGTTCCATGACGATAGCAGTCTTTGTTTCAAACAAATCCGGGAGTATTCATTTCGCACCGTAATCTTATAACAGCGGTCGATTGTTAAGCAAGGTAAGTTACTACATGGAATATATATGAATTATTAATATTAATCTCATTAAATACAGGAATGTTTCCACTTTCAAACTCACATTTGTTTTTTGGTGATATGTAAATTCAATTCAGTGCATTACTTCAAATATCTGAACATGATGTGTGGGGTAATACCGGCCAAAAGTGAGGGGTAATTCCAGTTAGCTCTTAACATTGCTTTTTTTTCTGGCGTAGATGCCACGTACAATTCAGATATTTGTGACGAAAAAGTAGAGCACAATATTTGCTCTATTTGCAAAGAATTCGGAAAAGGTGATGAAATGTGGTTCCGGTGCACAGTATGTGGTCAATGGACACATGAAGAATGTTCAGGATGGGATACCCCTGAAGAATACACTTGTGATATATGTACAAATTAATTTTAAAATAAAAAATAATACAATTTTTTATTAATTTAACCGTTTTCCTATCTTCTTTTATAAAGAAAAATCATGGCCGGAATTACCCCACTAGTGGGGTAATCCAGCCAAATGACTATTTTTGTGTCATTGCTCCCAATGTTGTTACAACGTAAATTTATGCTTTCTCGGTCATACTAATACAAACTAGTCACTTCAAACTATCAATTAATATAAAAAAACTAACAAATGTGTAACTTGTTCAAATTGTATAGCATTTACTGCTTATGTGACCGGAATTACCCTGCTTTCTCCTACACCCTGCATAATGCTACTCTATGGGAGACCCCGAAGTGATTTCCTTTATTATTCGTCTTCTTCTCTGATTTCTGCTTCCCATCACAGCTCATCACTTTCCTCACTTCATCATACTCCTCAGTCAAAGTTACATCACTAGGTACTATTTAAGTTCCACTCATC
This sequence comes from Andrena hattorfiana, assembly GCA_944738655.2. NCBI lineage: Eukaryota > Metazoa > Arthropoda > Insecta > Hymenoptera > Andrenidae > Andrena > Andrena hattorfiana. The sequence goes on from OX122889.2 coordinate 27,709,865, forward strand.
GAGGCAGTAACTAGATTGTATCGGAAAACTAAAATTCAGCCATTCGCCATGCGATACCTCTGCATTGAAGAGCCCGCGTGATTCAAGCGCTTCCCGGACATAAGGCGCTCGTTCCATTTTCTTTGGACACAACTTGTGCGCTTCACGCTGGGAACGCCATTCGCCTCGACGGGAAACGATCTTATTTGCCGAGACAATAACGTTTGATGCTCGCGGGAGTGCAACGTAAGTATCGAGTCTAGCTAACCTCCTCGTTTCCCGCTTCCTCGGTCGCTTGGTCCCTCTTGCTTGTTTCCCTGCTCCTACTTCGCCGGCTTCATCGAAGTAGGCGGCAGCGTGTGGAACGCAATTAAAAGTTTCTCACAGAGAACATCGCTGCGGAAACGACGACAGGGCCGATTCCCGGTCGGCAGAGGAATTCCTCCTCGCCTGGTGTCCCGTGGGTGCAATACTGGTTCGATTTATAAGTAGATCAACTGCTCCACCAGTTTAAAAGGGGATTACGCGACCAATGCATTTTTAATCGCCACGCTCGTTCGGTGTGGCTTTTATCCTCTCGCAGGGTGTCGGAAAATATGTGCTCGGAACTTATAGTGTAGTTGGCACTCACCATCAGTAAACTGACGAGGGCGAGTGTATGAGACTTGAGTCACCGATTTGCTTCAAATTTGGCATATAATTAGTGCATAACTTGTATAACATGTGTTCACGATCTTGGCCAAAATAAGTTGAATGGGAATCCTTTTATCAACCATATTGCTATGAAAATTGTGGGTACTATTTAAATTTTAGAGTGACTCAATAAATATCTCCAGTAGAAATTAAAATAACAGAAGTTTAAATTTAATAAACATTAAGACCTTCGTTACCTTGTCACACCTTTACTCTATTATCTCATTTCACGTTTTCTGTACTTACAACACAAGTACGATAAATAGAAATCTGTTTGTAACTCAATATTAGACAAGAGTCACATCGTCTTGTTATGGTTTATCTACCAATTATAATAATAAATCTTATTTAACCCTGCTACGGTCTTCAATTCACCCACATACACATTTGACATAATACTAAGAGGCGAGGAAAACACGTGTATATATATATATATTGTAGTAATAACTTCTTTATGGTTTTTCAGAATTTGGAGAGTTTTTAAAGAAATAAAAATACTGTTGGCCCGAAAAAAGACCCGAGTACTGTAGTTGGGTTAAGGACATTAAGCTCCCTAACTATGAAAGCCAAATAATCTCGAGAACACGGCTCATCTATTAATCCAATTACGTGCATCGACCCTGATTACGTGTACTCTGCACATTCGTTTTCTTTTTCAATCAAACCTAGCCTGACCGTCTCACGAACAGAGGTTTAACGTGCGCATAAAGCCAGGCTCGCATTAACGCGTCTCGGGCCTGTCGAGAACGGATTACTCGTTTAAATGCACTTTCAACTATGAGAGATATCGCCGTTGCTTGGGCTGGCGAGGCATGAAAGAGCTTTAGTAGCTTTCACTGCAAATGATTCGATCGGCGGATAAAAGTTGCGGCTCGGTTTTTATGAAAGGCCTGTCGCGGTTTGATACGGTAAATCACGGCGGACGTGAATTAGTAAAAGTAACTAAATGATAAGGGCAGCGATTTTCGTTTCCGCTACGGGGTACTTTGAATGCTTCGAGCGTACAATGCCAGGATCGATTTAAGTCTGGATCAGTTTCCACGATTTCAATCTCCCGCTCGTTAAAACGAGATTACCTCCTCGAAGGTTTCATTGTTGCAGACATTGAAAATTGCCTTTGCAATCGTAATCTGTTTAACCGAATACCTCGAGCTGTTTCTCGGTAGATGTGCACCGGAATCGGTCGCGACTTGACGTACGTGTAAATAATTGATTCGTTCGATGCTCCAATATAATTGGATATCTTCTACCTAATAATGCTTATAGGTACCCACTCGATATGTCAGTAAATTAGACATTGCGTTTTGTTAAAGATAGGTACTGGAAAAGGCTGAAGAGTGTTTTTGAAAAAGCTTACTTTTCTTCGTCCTAATTAAATCGTTTAGACGCGAATAAGTTCAGTTATGATATACAGTGACTCACAGCCATAATCGTACATTCTTTAAAATCACATAACATTTTTAAAATTGGTTCAAACGACTTGAGCTTTTTTGAAAAGCTAGAAGGATTAGTTTGCTAAGTGACGTGTTTCGTCGTTTTAAAAAAAATTGCAATTGGTCGGAATAGTGAAGAAAATAGTAAAGGTCGTTCCTTAAATTTTTTTTAGTGAGCCTGTAATGAAAATTCAAAAAACCCGTTTGTAGATTGAAGTAAGTTATATACATGCCTAAAATTTCATCAAAATCAGTTAACGTTACTCTGAGCTACAAACGTTTAAAGATCGCAGAATAAGGTCGAGAATCGCTGATTTCGGGAATTTCCGCGATTCTCGACCTTATTCTGAGACCTTTAAACGTTTGTAGCTCAGAGCAACGTTAACCGATTTTGATGAAATTTTAGGCATGTATATAACTTACTTCAATCTACAATCGGGTTTTTTGAATTTTCATTACAGGCTCATAAAAAAAAGTTTAAAAAACGACCTTTACTATTTTTTTCACTATTCCGACCAATTGCAATTTTTTTTAAAACGACGAAACACGTCACTTAGCAAACTAATCCTTCTAGCTTCTCAAAAAAACTCAAGTCGTTTGGACCAATTTTAAAAATGTTATGCGATTTTAAAGAGTGTACGATTATGGCTGTGAGTCACTGTAGATGCCTTCAAATTGACTTCTGTAGGTAGATATCAATTTATTAAGGTTTAAAGTTTATTATTGTAAAGTACAGTAGATACAGTAACTAATTTAACAGGAAAATATCAATTTTTGGGATGCTATTAAATTTTTGCATGAAAGTTTCTGAAAATATAAATCATTTCGATTTCTTTGGGCGAGTACGATATCTGAAAAATATCTTCTACTGCTAATACCAGTTAGCCAAAATTGTATACATAGCTACTTCGAGCATACGAAAATATGCAACATATGAAAATTGATACTTCTTTTACTCGTTTCAGAATCCAATGTTCATGTTGTTTAGCTTGTTGAAATTATTGTTACTTTTCAATCATAAAAATAGTTTCAGGGATACAATATAACCTTCTAATCTTACCTCTAAAAATCTCCAATTTACTATTACGATCACATCTTTCAGACTTTTATTCCCTTGCAAAGTGACTTGAATTTTTAAACCTTCCACATTATTAGTCACTCACAGCTGTCTATTATTTCCTTAATCCACAGTGTCTGTATCCACTTACCACTCCTCGGAGCATTCAACTGTTGTTATTTGAATTATTCTGCAACTTTCTTAATCGTATTTTTTTTCTCTTCGCGAGATAACTATTTTGCTTATTATTTTATCATTCGCTTATGATACCTGGGAACCTCGCTCTTTTGCCTCGCTATAATATCTTGTACAGCAAAAACTGCCCAAGTCTAAATACTTGCCAGATGTAGCAATAGTGTTCATAAGATAATCCGGTTTGTAAAAAGTCGTGAACACGTTTCACAGGCGAATCACTCAATCCTTTATGCATGGAGTGTTAGTTAAATGTGTCGAAGTTTTATTATCTATCAAGTGGAAGTGAAAGCGGATGGAACGTTTTTACGAAGAGAAAATTATTTAATGGATGTGGTATGTAAAGATTAGGAGACATGGTGGGTAAATCGTTGGACTCCGTATAATGTTTTACATTTATCTATACAGCGTGGTCTATTTGTAACAAAACCCGGAAGAAGGTGATTCTTCCGTTAACTGCGTACGCAGCTGATTAAGAAATAGCGGAATGGAGTAGTGAATATGGTGCAGCTGTGGGTGAAATAAATCCTTGCGCAAAAATGAGCCAAAATTCTGGAGTAACGTTTTCGCGAATGGGCTTTTGTTTCCGCGAAAATTAAGTTTCAAGGTGGAAGTTACTCGATTGATTTTCGAAATCAATTTTCTCGAAACTAAAGCCACGAATGAAAACGTGTTAATCTATGTTTTCGACGTGAAATCATTCATACAGAATCATTCCTATCGCTGCGTTACCACCACTGACGTTTCGACGCGTAGAATGAAAATTCAGTAGAACTGGGATGCGCTGGAATTTTTGGGCTTCTTCGATGCGCCGGCGTAACGATTGCAAATGTAATTGATACGAATCGATCTGTTGGCTTCGGATCGAGGACAATGGCGCACCCCGAACGGCCATGTGGGTGTGTGCGCCTCTGTGCAGGGGAGGGAGGAGGATAAACGTGCTACTTTTTGCTCGGTCCACAGCGACGTGGAATCGAGAGAGTCCGCGTACCTGTTCATACCTGGCGAGTCATTCTCCTGTCTGTGCAAGTTTATACTTGTACGAGCCTGTTCGTGCGGCCCTTTCTCGTCTGCACGGGAATTCGTGCACACCAGAATTCGTATCCTACGCGCGATACGCCGCAAGGGCTTCGTTAAAATGGCGACGGGCCCGTTCCTGCGGTCGTCTTAATCAACCGAACGAAACTGGCAGATTCCGAACTACTCTTATGCATATAGAACATAGAGATGAAAATACGAGATTGGTTTCTTAATTGGGACAAATCGTGTCTGTGCTCTATGCTAGTTCGTTCGCAGACAGGTGGGGGGCGTGTTGTGTGGTATGTTAAGATCTGAATTTTCACAACTTTATTTTTTTTTTGCTTATCAGAACTGAGATGTTCACTGTTTATAACACTGTCGAACAAAATTGAACTTTTTTCTATTCTGTAACATTCAATAGCCGTTTCTGATAGATTTTTATGCCCTGAAAACGAATCCGAAAACCGTTTGTCGCCATCACCTTCAGTTTTTGAGAAATTTGATTTTGGAAAAAACTGCAAATTTTCAAGTTTGAACATGTTTTGCGTTGAAACATTAATGGTTATTCGCGTTGCATGTTCCGTCAAATTATTCTATGAACCCTCGCGAACTTATTGAATTATAAGCATTTGAATATGTTTAAATAACGATCAAAGGGATATAATTTTTGCAGATATCTTTCTATATATTTTAAAAACTAAGAGTCTATGAGAAAATCTGACTACTTCACGCGATGCAGCAGACATTTTTCCTTCGGGTACCATTAACAGAAGTAGTAAAACACCTTTTGTTTTCACTACAGAAACGAAAGAGTTTGGCAAAACGTGCGGCGCGGGCAGTACGGCGTGTCTCACCTGTACGGCGTGACGTACTGTCTATACGCGCGTAGTGCGGACCTCTCTATATTGCAACGCTATTATCTAAAAAATAGTTGGAAGCACGAAAAAATTATATATACAGTAGTTGTACAAAATTGAATGCTCTTTTAATATTATTCGAACAAAATTACGATAGCGCTTACCATTTTTGAAAAATTGTTTAAATCCAAACTATTGATGAATTCTAAACTTTAAGGCCTGGTCGGCACCCTATCCTGTTGTCCGATTGCAATAAACTTTTTCGGGGACTCTTTTTGCATCAAATGGGACCGTTCTAGGATGTGAGAGCAAAGAAATACAAAAAAAAAATTCGACACGTATAAATAAGGGCTACCCTAATGTATATCTACATTTATCTATTTTCTTATAAACTGTAAATCGATTTTCTACCAGAAACAAACCCGCGATTACACCCACGTGGCTTCGAGCGGACACTTAAATTATTTCAGCACAATTGCACTAAAAAGTTCATACTACCAGAATAATTAATCGATACATTCATCCGTTCGCCAGACATCGTGCCAAATGCCAAAGGCGCCGAACACAGCGATCTCTTTGCCACACCATCGACGAGAGAGTTACATAATAACGAGTAACGACGAGGGGATGGTTTGAAGAGGTCACTCGACTACAATAGATCCAGCGAAACTATGGAAAAAATAACGACCAGAATCCCTCCTTGTGACCAATTAATCGACTCGACGAGTATCGATCGCGTCTCGCTGTTGGAACGTCAGCAACGCCTCTGACACCTGCGAGAATAGAATCCACGGCGAACCGAATGGCGCCACGGTCCCTATAATTGGTCGAAATAAACAATGTCGAACGCGTATAATATCGGCGGTTTTTTTTTCGATGTACACATGTTGCAGAAAGCGTGTGGTCGGTAGAAATTCTCAGGCGGACTGCCCCTACGTGCCCGTACCTGTTCGTGGTCCACGCCCAGGGGGTCCCGTGGGTCCTCTCGAATCCAAGTAATAATTCCCCGCGCCAGCGGGCCGTGAGCGCATTCTGCCTGCGTTACGTGTCTGCATTCCACGTGGCCTTTGGCCCCACCCCGGCGAGGGGCCTCAGGGATCGTTAAGGTAGCACCTTAACGGCCCTTTTACGAAAAGACGCCCGAGGTGGTGTTCTCGCGGGCCGGTGTCTCTCATTATTATTCACCCCGCGTCCTCCGAGCAACTTCCTCTGTGTATGTGTGCGGGTATACCTGTCTGCGAACGGTTCAGCTTCTCGCGGTTCCTGTCGCTGCTCGGCCCTCTTCGTGCGCGGCAGACGTTCGCTCTTCTTAATTCGTGCGAAAATTCAATCAGCCTGTGGTCCTTGGTCTGGGAATGCCGATTTCATAGAATTTTCTGCAACGAGAATGTCGCCTTTGGGGGGGGGGGGGGCATCTCTCAAATCCTCTTTGGTACTTCTCGTAAGTAAGTAAGTAATCATTGGAACGCAAACTCTATTTGATCGAGGTTATTATGATATTAATTCGCGATCGTTTGTTCTGTTTCTCACGTATATCGCTGAAAGTCGCAGTGTTTTATGCGAATGAATCCATATTTGTCTCTTGCACATCTGTAATTTGATGATTGGTTAGCGTGATATGCAACGTGTTTAAGGAGAAAGGGATTCGAAGAGTTTGTGGCTGTGTAGTATTCGTAGAGCAAGGGATACACATTCAACTGAGTTTATAGATTGTAATGATAGTAATCATACCAATTTAAAGATCTTGTATTACAATTAACGTCGATGTGACAACACATTACTAAATAGGGAAGAGGAAATGCGCAAATGTCAGTTAATCTTCTTTCATTGTCGGCAACGATTATTATTGTATATTATAATACGATTATTATATCACAGGAAGATGTATGACAACGAAAATATACACTATAGGAGAATTATCACAACTTTTCGGCCATTTATTTCAAGTCCAACTCCAATAAAGAAGTAAGTTGTTGCGAATACTTAACAATAATGACGTCTCTAATGCGCATGATCAGAGAGAAACTCCGCCTACAAACCTCTTCAATGCTTGTTACAGTTACACATGTAAAATCGTAGATTCTGAAAACACACTAAACAAAACAATTCCAGAATTGAGGACCTTGCAATAATAGGGGTGCAGCTCATCTTTACCAACTTTGAGTAAATTAGAGAAAACTGTTTATAAAATTATTGCTTTGACTTAAAATTAAAAAGAGGACACTAATTGAAAAATATATATTTTCACAGAATAAGTAGCAGTTATCGAGTTGATAAGTTTTTATTTCTATTTTTGACGAACTTTTCAAATATGGAGCTGTCCAAAACAAAAATACACTGGACACTCGTTATAAGCCCGTTTCTATCATACGTTGTACGCCCGGCGACTATCCCCACCATTTCTTGGAATTATTCGGACGAGAGTGAGGGAAGCCAAGAACGAGCGAGAGGCTCTTTCGTTTCCTCTCGCTCGCTCTTGGGTTTTCTCACTCGCGCCATTGACCGCGCGGAATAGTGTGCACAACGCGCCGTATGCCCGCCGCCAGCCTCGTTCGTCTGGCTTATAACGAGTGCATAGTGTATTGCACAAAACAGTAATTGGTGCAGATTCAAAATTTGCAATAAATCGCTCATTTGTTATCGGATTTGTATCAAACGTGCACCAAACGACGAAGAATTTTTTTTACGTATCTTACAAGTCATAACTCAAAAACTGTAAAAAATGGAGGTACACCCTTCTTCTTACAAGGTCCTCAATTTTTACTGTCAAGATGACTTGCAAAACTATAGCCCATGCGAAGAAAATTTGTCGAATTTTCTTTTGTACAGAATGAACAACTGGGTTACATTAAGCTTAGGCTTCCAAGCGAATGGCTACTGCGTTAGTCGCTGTTTAATCCTGTTTCCAATACATTCGTTATAATCCATTTCTGATGTCATGTGACTTTAAAAATGTATCTCTTTGAATATAAAAGTTAAGAAGAACATTTATATTCTCTAAGCAATTTCACCCCTAAGACAAAGAATGTTATCACCATAAGATAGCTTTGTTTCATCTACAGTATAACTTTGGCTCCTCTCCCCCTTAACCTCTTCTTTAACCGTCCTTTAAATTCTCGTTTAACTTCCACAGTTTGGAAAATAATTAAAGTTTAATACATAATAGGCTCTTGTGTAGTTGCGCACCCGTCTGAGAGTTTGTTTACTCTCGCTACTAGACCTTTGTGTGTTTCTTGCATGCCTGTAAACACGCCTGCGGATTCACCTGAAAATTCAATCAAGCTGAGGAAATATTTGAAACGTCATTCCCTGGTAATATTTCATCGAGTTTGCTTTGCGTGATCTGAACGCGAGTCGAAAGCTTTCTCAGCTATGTTGCGCAGCATCGCGTTGAAAGCGTTACAGCGAAGGGCAAAAATCGTTGGAATTTGCGCACCTACTTACAGAAGGTATTAGCCAATCGCAATCGACTATTACCGTATTTCCTATTGAATAATTTTATTATTAAGCGGAATGCCAGCGCGGGAACGTTTCCAGTCACCCTCTACATCTGTAATGAGTGTAATCATGTCATGTACGCTAATAGCATTGATGAGCGGAATTGAAGTGCCATTGAATGGTATTTCAAAGTGATTTGACAAAGTATCACGAGTCTTTGTATTCTTCATAAAATTATCTTAAAAAAAGATCTAAACGTACGCGGCACTTTTATAATTAGCAACTGCAAATTGCATTATTTTCTATCTTCTTCGAAAGGCCATAATTTTGTGTAAAATCATAGGAATTGTCTCTTAGATATTGCACCTCAACAATGTAGCGTTACTTATCCAAGAATTCTCGCGATTCAAGCCCTTAAATCCCATTTTGAACCTCTCGGTACTGTCTTGCTTGACATGCCGTCGAGGATCAAGCCGACTGATCGATTACGAAAGACGGTTATTATTCGACAGGTCTTACATTTTTTTTTTCGGTACTACTGGGGCCAAATTATCTTTGATTACCACAACAGTCATTCAACTCGATCGATTACTACTCGGAACGCCGTACAAAGCATTGTATGTAGGAACGGTATCGCCTATAGACCTCGTTTCCTGTATACCCGATCGCGCCCAGTGACTTCTATAGTCGCTTTTCTGGAGCGTTCCGGTAATTGGACAAGCGAAAAAGGAGCTATTGTCGCTTTTCACCCGCAGCTCTAGCAGAGGAATCATAATCCCTCATTATTATTCCTAGTGTTTCTTCTTTTCCCTTCCCCCCTATTGGTTCCTCAAGCTCCCTCTTTCCTCCTCTTCCCTTATCTCCATACAATGCGAAGGTCTTCGGCGTTACGTTGCCCCCTCATCCTATCCCCTTATTCCCGAGACTTTTGCTACTCGCTCCTCTTCTTCGTTTGAAACTTCTATCAGCGTCACTGGATTTATCGGCGGGGACAATAGCGAATCTGGATCGTATCAATTCATGGAATCCTTTAGACACCTTAGTTAGTAGTTACTTTAATCCGCAGATAAAAATAATTGAGCAGCTGAAATGGAACTAAGTGCCAAAGGAATGAAAGATTATTTCCTTAATGGAAAAGGATTTAAATTTCATGTTGAATACTGTGACAAACGCTGTAAGTGTTAGAATAATTTATTTCAGTTTCTAGGACTGTCGTGAGACAGAGCTGAGATACTGGAAATTTTCACGTCTGGCACTTACATCATTTACCATTTCAATGTAATTTTTATTGAAACCATATCCTTGATATTTGGTAATGTTTCGTGGGGAAATTCTTAGAGATACGTGTTGCTTCATTGTGTAACAGGTAGTTTCTTTGTTAGAATATAGTAATGGTAGTCCACATAGTCCAGTTATTTGTAGCAGCGTTCTATGAGGTAATAACAAGGATATACGTGCAGTTTCTGAATTTACGTTGCTTTTTTGTCAATTGCACTGCACGAACTGTCTCTCAAAACCTGTTTTCAACGACACATTGTTTTCTTATAATTGCCTGAAATAATTATGAGTCCATTGTGTGCAAGAAGCGCATGGAAATGAAAGAGTTCCAGAGGCGTGGCCCCGTTCGTTGGGGACTCGTACCAAAATTACATCGCGAAGTGTTTCATACGGCGAGTGAAACGAAATAAGGAGAAAACGAAATATCTCGTCGAGAATCGCAAGCACGCACGAAAAAAGGAGCGAACCGTGCGTAAAACGTTGGCACAGTTCCAAGCTTGGGGAGATAAGTGACGCGCAACAATTACAACTGGAATCTTACTAGCAGGTTCTTCAATTTTTACGTCTCGGCTTCTGAGACTTTTTAATGACTAAACGCGAGCTGTTTGCATAAGAATAAAACAACGATTCACTTTTAATTAGTTATCACTTTTAACACACAATTAGTTTACTTTTTTAAAATTTAAGTGTTCACATACAAGTACAGCAATAATCAGAAATAAACTCAAGAGTACCAGAATTTCAAAAGATAAAACTGCATCCCCATCTACATCTTCTAAATCTACGAAATTCTGCCAAACAACTCAGTGACCTTAGTTACAACCACCACTGTACTCCACCAGACAGATACGCAGCTACACGAAAATTAACCCAATGAGTTTTACTACAATGAAAATGAATTGTTTCACTTGCACGCGATCAGTGAGGCGCGCATTAAGTCTGTACGCACCGACACGACTTACCCCGGCCTTAATGTTGAGATAATTTGTTGGGAAATAAAAGAAGCGCGACAGGTACCCTGACGCGCAATTAGCTGGCTAGATCTCGCTGCAGGATCGTTAAGAGAATTATTTATAAAGTTCCCGCGGCTTCCGAGAATATTTCGAACGGAAGAGGAGGAGTCGCGCGCGGGCTCGCCCGATCGCATTCAAAGGAATGCCTTTCGATTAGATTCGGCCCAAGTGCCCCGTTCCCACGGGGCACGCGTTATTGCTTATCTCCATCCGGCGGGTGACAATTAAAATTCTTCATTATTATTTCGGAGTCCTTGTCGCTAGTGCCCCACCGGCACTCGACCCCCAGCTTTTCGATGCAGTCATTACAAAAGGCCATTTCGGCCGTTCGCCGCGGCGTTCCAACGGCTCTGGCACGACCACGACCTCGCCGCGACATTTCACTTGAACGGGGAAGGGGGCGGCGGGACCACCGCCCGTTCAACCGCCGAGGAATTCGCAAGTCGAATTCAATTTGGTGCACCGACGTCATGTCGCCGTCATACGTGCACTGAAAAAGAATATGCCGAATCAGCGAGGACTTCGCCAGGGTACACGCTCTTTATTCTTTCAGCAGAAGAGAACGGTCCTTTTACGGTTTTTGTAGCCCGCCGAATGGACGCTATTCCAATCTAGCCTCCATTTATGGCAGTGCTCGTTCCATCGCGCTCAACCCCTTCGCCCTTTCCTAAAATTCAAATAATTCGTTCTGCTTTTCTGGATGGAGGCAACGTTCTATGAATGTCGCGTGCACACGGCATCGAGGAGCAAAAGAGCGGAGAATTGTTTCATGACGGGCCGCGGAGACGTTTTATTTTCCGTGACTCGATTTCCCGAGTGGTTTATTCATGGCGGTGAATGGCAGCGTGAACAATCGCGATGGTTTGTTTCGCGAGGATATTACATCTGATTTTGTTATTCGGTCACAGATTCCAAACAATACGATCGAGATAGTCTGGAAATATTTATCGCTCGAACGAGGCCACGGTTATTATATTTTTGCGGTCGCGGGCGTTGCGGGGAGAGTGTTTGTTTATTTGCTTCAGGGACAATTGTGCACTGATTGTCGCGTGTTTAGGCTCGACTCGAAATTGCAGCAGAATCTGCAATCATTTAAGGGGATAGGTAATTCTCAACAGCCCAAAATCAGGCCTTTTTCAAACGCATATTCTGAAGTGATAAATGAATATAGAGTTCATTTTTGTTTTAATTTTTAATCGTCATTTTGTTGACTTTAATGCACAAAAAGAAAATTTGAAATATATTTACAGGAAAAAAAATTATAAGTGTAAATGTGAGAGCGTGTGCGCGATGCACCGTCTGATGGTGAACACGATTCTGGACAGGTGAATTACTTAAAACACAAAGTAAAGGCATTTTTATGATCTGTAAGACAGTCACTGTCTTGTGTCGGAAGCAAAATTTTGATAAACAAATTCATACAATTTTTATGTTGATGTATATGATTTTATCCTTTTTTGAGGGAAAAATATTTTTGATCTTTTTTTTTTAAAGAATTTAAATTGAAAATGTGCGCCCGACACATTGTAGGGAATATTTTTCTGCACCTCCCTGTAAATTTTCATACAAATCGTTGGAGTGGTTTTCGACACTTTATGTTCACCGTTTTGAAAAACGTAGTTTCTGGGAAATCACGTTTAAAGTTAGACATGCAGTTTTGTCGTTATGCGCTCTCATGCAGGCTCGTACATTTTTGGCTGTAATTCCTTCAATTTTTGTAATTTCGGGGCCCGGTTGCGCTTAAAATAAGTAAAAAAGATGTAGCTAACGGAATATACAAAAATCTCAAAATCGAATTTTCAAAAATTTTGAGGGTTACCTATCTCCTTAACAAGGCATATTTTATGACTTAATTCTGAGAAAATTGGAATATTCAGAAAAATTATTTTTCAGGCTGCACGCTCGACTAATGAAACCGGTGCATATCTGGTTTATAATATGTTTGAGTTACAAAAGGGAATGCATCTGCATACATATATAGCGTGCATACATATCAGTTTACCAGAAATATGTTAGCTTTTAATACTCCTGTACAGAGTTTTTAATTAAGAATACCAAGTAAACCATACTCTTTTCTTTCCAAAATATTCGTTTTCAGATTATTCAGCATGGTTTGATAAAAAGACAACTTGTGAAACAAAATGTAAAAAACTCAAATGTGAAAAAGATTGATTAAATATTCGGGATTATTGATGTTGGTATGTTTTTGGGACCATTTGCCCTTCATATAACAAAAGTCTTATTATTAGTGATAAATGAGCACACATAATAAAATTGTGAAATATAAGAAACATTACAGTTTATAATCAAAACAACACTCCAGTGTTTAATTTACAAAAAAGTTTTAGAATATTGATCATACCACACATAGAAAATCTTATTGTGTTACATTTATTTAAATAACATTGCTATAGATTTTCATAGCAACATACATGTAAAATAAATTTATATTAAATTTAATTAAACACTAAAAATAACTCATTCCTTAATAGAAATTACTATTCTTATGATATTGAAAACTTTATATGAGTTAATACAACGTAGGTACTTACGCCCTATTGAAAGTTCCTAACACGTAATTTAAAATAGATTTTTCCCAATAGTCTTGTGCCGCGATTCGCTCCTGCAAATTGCAGATTCGTAAACTTCAAGTTGCGTGTTCGTTACCAGTGACCGCGCGAAATGGTTTTGAACGTTCGCAAACATTTGTATTTCCCAGAGGAAGCTTCTGGACGTGCACGAATATTCACAGCATGCACGAACAAACGTTTCTCAAGTTTATTTAGTTGCGTCAAAGAGACGTAGAACGCTGGTGCACCGTTGATATCGCGATGAAAGCATGAACACGTTCAGGAACCATTCAAATGTGAATGAGGACTACCAGAAACACGTTCCATGTAATTCACTTTCACAATATCGTTACCACGAGTCTTTACGCTGAGAAGTAAAAAAATTATGAAAAATTCGTCCTTCGAGGTTTTCGAAATGAATGAAATGATTCTCTCTACATATCATTTTCTTTTTCATGGAAATTATAACTTCCACATGGTTAATCAAATAATAAAAACCATTCTCTTAATTAATACAAAATATAGCTATGGTTTTTATTAATGGAAACTAAAACTAAATCAAATCACTATAGGTAAGAAGGAATCTTTGTTTGTAATAATTTCAATATTACTATCCGATCATGTTTAGTGTTTGAGTAAGAAGTATTAGAATTTTGGCAAAAGGTAAATTAGTGTATTTAAATGTCGATGCTTAGAATAATTTTGAATTAGTTCTTTTCCTCTTTGATTTGTGTAAAAAGTGCAAGTTTGTTGAAATGAAGATGCAATCATGGTAGGAGGGACACAACAGAGTTGCCTAACAATCTCTTAAAAATTAAGAAAATAGATATAAAGACCACAAGGAGTTTGGAAAGTTTTACTCTGCCTAATGTAATTGCGTTTCTCATTCTTCGGTCCCCACAGGGTACTAAAAACAAGGATTTAACCGTTGAGACTTTTCCAAACAGCTATCCCCACCTTCCTCTTCACAATATAATTTAAAGTTTGAATAAACGCATTAAATAGTAAGTAATAGGGAGTGCTCAGTGCAGTGGTATTGGTCAGCCGACCGCAATAGCGGAGCTTGCGGCTCGCTTACCTGACGCATGGCGCACCGTCGTCTTTACCAGCTCCTTGTGACTTGTGACGTTAATTTTAAAGATAGTTACCATCCTAGGAAAAATATTAATTTGTAGATAGCACTTCAAGGAATATGGTCATATTTTTTCAAATTTATAAACATGCGACCGAGATCTAGCCGAGACGTCTGAAGCGAAATTTGCAAAATAAAAATTTGTTTATATTTTTCCATGATAGGAAAATTATTTTTTAATTTGGAAATATGTGGATTCAAACAGACCACACCTTCTAGATTCAAATAAAAAAAGAATGAACTTAATAGGATGAATGGGTTTTGAGATAAAAAATTGCAAAGGTTGGCGACCTGTATTTTTTAAATAAATTCTAAGCCAGCAAAATGATGACTTAACACTCCCCCCCCCCCCCCCACCCATGGACTTCGCCAAAATGCCTCACATCGATTGCAAAAAGTGATTAATTTCGCGTGGAATGACCATAATGCAATAATTGTTCAAGGCAGCTGTAAATATTCACGGTTGATTTCAATAAATAAGGTGAAATTAACGTTCATTTCAAACACAAGGTGTATCAGAATTCGTGATACGACTGAAAATGAATTGCTGATAAAACGATCAATTCGACAAGGTGGAATTAAGTTTTCTGTAATATAGTCCTGTGATTAAAGTCTACCACATTGTTACCTTTGCGTTCTTCTTCGTTTGAAGGTTTACAGTTTCATTATTTAAAAGGGGAACAAAAATATATTCATGCATTGTTCTCTGTAAACCTTTGTTATACCAACTTCATTGTTCAATATTTCGTAAACTATTGAGAACCCACACAATTGGTCAAGCATATTTCAATTTTTTTTTTTTGGTTTTGTATCCGCCTGCAAAATTTCGCCAAAATCGGTGCGCCCCTTTAACCGAGTTATCCTGTTCGTGTAGCAATCTCCCTAGGGTATCGTTCGATCGAGTAATATCCCTACGTCTATTCCTGGTAGAATTAGAAGCAGGGGCAGCACACTTACTGTGATCCCTTCGATCGATTTTCGAGATATCGTCAATGGCGATTCCAACTGGAATCCTTTTATCTTCGATAATTTATGGATGATGGAACGTGTCGCGTTTCAGTATCGGAATTATAAATCGCTTTGCAGTTCATTCGATATCCAGAGCGAGCTCTGCTTCCAAGCAATTGGTAATCGCCTAAGTGGCTAAACTATACGAAAGTGGTGAGTAATTTTAACCCGCGTTCTCTTTCCATCCGTAATTTAATAGAGGCGAAATGTAGTGCGTTCAAGCACCAATAAAGTATCAGCAAAATGATCGCTCGCAGAGCGACTGATACATTGCAAAGAACTTTCTGAATCATGATTTCAAGCTGCAGTCACTGAATTTCAATTTCAGCCAGTTGAGTATTAAATGGATAGGAATGACAAAGCGTTACCTACTTACGTAGAGTGCGCACGCTGAAATTATTGCAGGGCAGCTGGAGAGATGTACAATGAGAAATGAATTTAATTTATTAAAAACAATGTAAGCATTAAATTAGAATTTTATTGTGAAGCATTTGAAAAATCCTTAGAATTATTTCTCATTTTGGCTGCCCGACTTCTCCTCAGTTATAATCTAGAGACGCGGGAGAGTCTTGACGCCAAGTACATGTTTCGACACCCTGTATATGTCGACTATCGCTACCGCTTATTATTTACTCGTCGCCCGGCTAATCCAACCCAACCTGAAACTTATTTCATTAATTTCTCATCACGCCTGCAATATTTTTTAAATTTAAAGGCATTTTTCTGATGTAAACCCCATATAAGCTTTCGAATAAGACCAATTTCAATAAAATCGGCCCACGCATGACAGAGATATCGTAATATCGTCTCATGGTTCAGTCGGAAATTTTAAGATTTTTCTTTTTCTTCAAGCCAAATTTTTGCCGACATAATACGTATACGCGTTACACGCACACCTTCAGCTAAAAGAAAGACTAACACATATTTCGTTCGTCAATCGCTATCTTCACTATACAATCCACTCTATACGCGTTATACGCACACCTTCAGCCAAAAGAAACTAACACATGTTTAGTTCGTCAATCGCTATCTTCACAATCCACTCCAAATTTTGACAGCTTGTCGTCAAGTTATAACCAAATTGTAAACGTGTTTTTACAAATATGTGTCGTTGTACCATTAAATTGCAACCAAAATGCAGTCTCAAACACAAGGTAAGTTGCCGAAATTTGAATTGCGACATGTTTGTATATCATCAAACTGTTTTTTATTTGTAACTAAACTGAGGATTTTATGTATATGTAGATAATCGAAGCGTAAAATGATGCTGTGACCTACGCTAGGCTATGTATGTATTAGGGGAGACCAGGGCTAGTTGACTAATTTTTAACATTTCTAATTTTTATAAATAAATCATTGGTATTTTGTTGACTTGCTGCATACCAAAAGTTTACAAATTTCATTAGGTATACAGGCTTAATTTTGAAAATTGTTTTAATTAAGTCTCGGTTGTAGTTTTTATTGTATTTAGAGTAGTGATTTGAATAAGTCAACAAACCTCGGCTGTGGGATTACTTGTATATGTATACTACGACCAATAAATTTTTTTTATTTTTGCTTCACTCCTTCACAGTGTTATTTTTTTTTTATTAATTATCATGGTGCTAGATACTGCAATTATTTCGTACTTGTTTGTTATGGTCTGTTTGGAAGGCCTGAGAGTTTGAAGGGAGGATAGGATGTAAAACTGGTAGGGGTGAGTTTGGAAGGATTTTATGGTGGTGGAAGTGGACTTGAGCAGCTAAACTCTTTGCCTCGAGTGTATTCTGACGATAAAAAATGCAATTTTTAGTGGTATTCCTATGCTTAGTCAAGTAACCCCGTCCGACATTGTTAACATGTTATGGGCCGTACGGACGAAACCTCCACGCACCGGATAAAATAAAATACCGTAAATTATAGTCAATGTATCACGTTTCCAAAAAATATTCATGAAAAAACATCAAGCAATACTCAGTGGACAAAAATTCATAAATAGTCGAAACAAAAATATTTACGGCCCACCGAACTTTTTAGATTTTTCATTTTCACTGATAGAACACGCAAGTGTTTGTCACGGCGACACGTTAAATGGCAATTTGGTCATTCATATGTTCCAATATCGCGAATCGCAGCATAATTTTTTTCATAATACAAGAATTAAAAGGAATTAGTCAACTAACCTCGTTAGTCAACTAGCCCCGGTCTCCCCTATGCATAATTTTGCAGAAATGATTTCGTATACATATTTATTCAGTTATTTTGATACATGGACACCTTCGATAATGCAAGAATTTAATCAGTGTTTCTCGTACTATGCATATAATAAATATACATAGATCGGCAATGCGGTGCACACAGTTTGTTTTCGTAGTTGTTAAACTTGCGTAGAATTTAACCTTAAATCTGTCCCGTGATAAGACTGTTCATTGCTGTTGATGATGAACCTTTGTAATTTATAATATTAAAAATTATCTGAAGTCATTCCCTATGCAAATTATCTTTGTAAAAAGAAGTGAGATCCTCATAAAAATCTTCAAAAAAGTAAAAAAATTACGCCAAGTATATGAAAAAGTCGAGGACGAAAAAGAGTAAATCACAACAAAAGTAGAAGAAAATACACAATATAAAAAAATATCTGAAATCAAAATAAGCTGCAAGTACATAAAAGTGCTTTCCAACTGCGCTTAAGATGACACATCTACATATACACATCTAAAATGCTGTATTCATACATTCCATTACCCATATCGCGGACATTTTAATAATGTGAAGATAAAATGTAACTTATGTACATTTAACATCTAGACATTTGCCTAGATGTCCGCGGCCTGGAAGTCAAATACTTGGCGTGGCCAGGGAAGGTCAAAGTGTCGACGAATAAGAATTATTTAAAAACGCAAAATAATGAAAGTGTATTCATATTGACAGAGTTTGAAATTGACAAATTATCTGAAAGCTTGTGAGAGGGAAGTTATAGGTATTGATGGTCTGAGAATACCTTGCCTGGCCACGCCAAGTATTTGACTTCAAGGCCGCGGCCATCTAGTCAAATGTCTAGATGTTACATTTTATCTTCACATTATTAAAATGTCCGCGATATGGGTAATGGAATGTATGAACACAGCATTTTAGTCGTGTATATGTAATTGTGTCATCTTAAGCGCAGTTGGAAAGCATCTTTATGTATATCTCTTACTGCGATCAAGCACAGCTATTGCAAACAAATGGGTTTCATATCACTTGTGGACACTTTATGAGTCAACCAGTTTGCTGGATATAAATTGCGCAAATACTTGCGATTGATAATCAGAAACAGCCGCGGAAGTCCCTGGGTGAATTTCCTGGGTGGTTCTGCTTGGCCAGCCCGACGAGTTCGATAATTTTCAAGCGATAAAACACACATGTACACGTGCAAACTTCGCGATTACAAGGTCGACTCGTTTAGGAGTCAATATTGAAGACGAATGGGATCGTGGGGCGTATCGTCGAAACCACGGACGAGACGTACGAATCAGACGAAGAAATCAGCAGGACAGTACAATTCTCACTTCACCGTTCTTTAATTAATTGAAACTCGATAGTCGGGAGATTACTGCTTAATTTGCATATGTGCATTTACAAGGCACCGAGTCAATCGGTTAATTAAACGTGAAACGTAATACGTCTGCCCTCCTGGTACACACACGTATAATCGTGGCCGGAGTACTAGTTGGCTGATGGATATACAGATAAACAGCCGATTCCTCTAGTTGTTCATTCACTTGCCGGTGCACTTCGAGAGACGAGCCGAATGCAACAATATGTTAATTAGAGACCAATCTTCGAATAGACATCAAGTGCTCTTATAATACTCAATACTACCAATAATTATTGCGCATGCACTGCTTACATGGTAGACCTTATAAAGCCAGTCCACAGACTTGACCTGCGCAGTCAGTCACGCAGGAACGCAATTTCGATACTCCTGTGAAGATTAACTTGACATATGAAAAATTATGTACAGCTTGTAAGTGTATTTGAAACGATATTAAGCTTTTGGTTAAGACCATGTTCTGTGTTTCATCGTTTTCGTTAGCAATTTCACCACTTTCGATCGACATACTTTCGATCAATTTCTCGGTATATGTAGGGTTGCCAAATTGCCAAGCATTGATACGGGACGTTTAAGTGCTAAATAAATAAAACGTGAAAAAAGTGGTAGGTAGTGGTTTATTTGTAAGGTTGTCATAATTGCCAAGCATTGAGACGGAACGTTTAAGTTCTAAATAAATAAAACATGAAAAAAGTGGGTAGGTAATGATTCATTTCACTCTGTGAGTACTAGTGAAATACGGGACGTATGGCAACCCTAGGTATATGTCACCTTTTTCTTTATAGAATCTATTATGTGTTTTCAGTGAGACTAGTATTAGGAAACTCAAATGGGTAATCAATTGTAACGTTGTTTTTTTTTGTTTCTCACACACCGTGGAGAAGACTATTAGTGTTTGTAGTATCTATTCTCCTGGAACTTTAAACTTACTTTGACTTCATTCCTCGGGTACAATTTAATGATTTTAAACAGCTCCCAAATGTTTATGTACATTTAATCGATATTTTATAATGTATTATTGCTACAGCTAGACTAAAATCGTCTATTAGGAAGCTAAATCTGAAAAGACGACTTATTATGGAGGCTTCAATCACGGTTTAATTAGTTCTTGTGAACGCATGCCAGTGTTTGTTATGTGTTTCTGAGAAAGCAGTGCTTCTTCGCTAGTACTACACTGTTGCGACAGACTATTCTAAACTTCTCAATCTATTAAAGGCTAATATTATACAAGTTGTTAATACTCATCGGTTCTCACATTTGAAATCCAGTTCTATTCACTATCTAGATCATCTAGTTAGCTATCACTCATTGCCACTAACAATAAGGTATGTAATGTTTGGCCTATCCTCGACACCGTAGAATTTCAAATTTTCGGTAGTACCATAAAAAGTAACAAAAAATTAGGTTACGATAATTAATTGCAGGAAAGTAACAACTGTTAAGTTTTTCATAATTTCAGCTGTTCTTTCCCCAATTTTCATTTCAACATCGAATTGAAAACTACATCTTTTTGTTCAATAAATGTTTCACTTGCACTAAATATCATCGTTATCGGTAACACACGTGGCACAGAAGCTGTTAAACGCATCTGCATACCGCGGAAATCGAGTATTCTGTGCAAACATTAGTATATTAAATACGCCTCATATTCTACGCTTCTACGAACTTCTTCCCCCTGCTTAAGTGTTTAAAACAACGATCTCCTAATAGCGAAGATTGCGTCTCACAAGGGAACACCGCGAACCCGGACTCACCGATTGGAACGCAACTTTGTGGGTTTTTATGACGTCCTATCGCCCTTTAAGGGGGTGAAAACGAACCTCAAAGTCAAAATTGGCATTTTCACTTTTTCGCGTATAACTCCCAAAGTACAACAGACAGAACAAAATGTTTCAAACAAAAGTTGGATGGCGCAATAAGCGTTGGAAACATGCGTTAACAAAATTTTGAAAAAAGTTATTTTGTTCGTTCATGTATTTTTTTTTAAACTCTTTTCAAAATTTTGTTAACGCCAGTTTGTAGCGCTTATTGCGCCATTAAAATTTTGTTTGAAACATTTTTTTCTGTCTGTTGTACTTTGAAAGTTATACGCGATAAAGTGGAAGTGCCAATTTGAGTTTGAGGTTAGTTTTCAACCCCTTAAAGGGCGATTGGGCCCAAATGAAACACACCGTTGTTCTAGTTTTGAGTGACTCTAAAAACCCACAAAGTTGCGTTACAATCGGTGAGTCCGGGTTTGTGGTGTTCCCTTGTCAGAGAAACATTTCCCCTAATTGGTCATGCCACAGAACGGTATGCCCCTACCATCGTTACTATGTGGACTATCCAAAGAAACGAAGTGCAAAAAGAAACAAATTGAGGGATGCTTTGGCATATTCCCGATTTACCAGGCGGCTGCCATTCTCCACCGTCGTGCATAGGTATTGTACTGGATTCTTTACTTCGCGTAGGTATACTTCGTAAAAGTTTGATCAGTATCGTGCTTATATTTAAGTAGGGGGTACCGTGATGAAGAGAAGCTAAGGAGAATAAAGGTGAAGAAGAAGATGAAGGTCGAGGAGGTGGAGGAGGTGGAGGTGGTGGAGAAGGTGGGGAAAGTGGGGGTGGTGGGGAAGGTGGAGGAGGTGGAGGAGGTGCAGGAGGTGGAGGAGGGGGGAAGGTGGAGGAGGTGGGGAGGTGGAGGAGGTGGAGGAAAAGGAGGATAAAGGGAGGGAAGGGTGGATGCGAAGGAGGAGAAGGAAGAGAAGGAAGAGAAGGAAGAGAAGGAGCAGAAGGAGGAGAAGGAGGAGAAGTAGAAGGAGATAAAGAAGTGAAGGAAGAAGCAATAGAGGAGGTGTTGGGCGAAGAGGTCGCAAGAGGGGTAGGAGGAGAACACCACCCCGCCGCGGCGCGCCCATTGCATTCCACGCATCATTCGCCAGTCAAGCTGTTTGACTCGCCGACCATAGTCGAAGGATCGAACTCGCATACTATCGATTGTAGGTATTTTGTGGGGCCGGCAATGCTTCTACTCTCCAGTCTGGCTTAACCCGCTCCTGCTTCACTTCACGACTGGGCCTCGAGGTCGCGGCAACCGGTGCCTTTCGAACTTCAGTTCTCCCAACGTTTCTCCTCTGTCGTCAAACGAACCGCATTCTTTCACGGGATTCGTCCCCCCCCCCCCCCCATCCTCTCCCCTGATTCCCTGCATTTGTGAAAACGTCAATCCTTAAAAGTACGTTCTCGATACTTCGTTTCCACTAAAGCGCTTATGTCGTTACGATACATGAAATAATTGGGGGTCAGTCTCTTGAGCGAAGCAACCAATATCTTAGGACTTAAATTCTTTATTGATCATATTGGAAAAATATTTAAACTAACTATATTTGGAATATTTCTCCTTCTAGAGTCGCGCGTAGATCGACACGCAGTCTAATGCGTAACTCCAATTTTTGCTGTTGTTAAGGTGCTCCGTGTTGTTTTGATCGGTAACGGAACCGATCGTTTGTCAGTCGTGGCTTGAACACGGTATACTGATAACCGTCGCAATATTTTTCAACCATTCTTTTATGTGTCAAATCATTATATTAAATACAAGTTAAGTTCTATTCAAAGAAGTTTAATTCATTCAAATGCCCAAGCCAATAATTGAGTAGACAATAGATTTCCAACAGATCACACGGATGTGTTCGTTCAGACTTGATATGATAGGCGGAGAGACGATGCTTCATAGTAGATAGGTGAAAATTGAAAATGTCGAGGGATGGCAAATTTTTTACCATGTTGGTAAAATCGGTAGGATCTATTTAGATCTGAAAATTAGTAGTATTTGGTTGACATGTGATAAGCAGGTTATAATATGTAAATATGCTTCAAAATTAACTTGAATGAACCATTTTCTAGTTTTGCATGTGTCTACAGCATCGGTAAATAGATTACTTATTTATCAATAGTGTTATGGTATTTTGATCTAATATAAGAACTTACTACGGATTTTTTTAATGATTATTTCTCGAATACATCGCTAATTGAAAACAACGAGAATAAATTACATTAAACAGGTAACTTCCCGTGATTATAAAACTATAATTATTCGACCAAATAATTATGACTTTTTTTTACTCTTCATTGGCAATGTCGTTCAAAGATTTCTATTTCTTGCCATTAAAAAAGATTTATTTAAGTAATTGTTGTACAGAATAACTTTTCTCATCGCTAATTATAATTAAAATTAGATTAAAATTAGTTTTTGTCTGGTGAAATATTTGTCACGTGTGACCATGGTATTTTCTATTACGAGTCTGCACATTTATCTTGATGGTAGTGGTTTCCACTGGTTTTTTGACATAGCAAGGTAGACAATATGAACTGAATTTCGACCGTAAAAATTGTTCTGATTAGAAGAGATAATTTCGGCCCACTGGTTCGGTCAATTGAATTTTCAGTTAGCAAGGTAGAGTAACCACGAATAGCATTGGCACGTGTTTGGCATTAGATGCTTGCGACGGGGAACATTTTCAGGAGTTCTTACGGTAAAGGTTTTTCTAACTTTTAACACAGTTAGCATTGTTATTTTATTAAACGGGAAGATGGAAAGACATGTTTTATGGAATATACTATGCCTAGTTAAGTATCCATTGCCTTATACATAGAAATTTAATGATCAAAGTTGCTACCTTGAAAGCTACAATAAATAAGAAAAAGTAATTAACATATTTTCATGTATTTTATTATATTCGATGAACGAATATATTCGAAAAGGGAATATATAATGAAAAAAATGCAAGGAACGATCTTAAAAATGTTTTTTTTTCTGTATGAATAAAAAACAAGTTTCAGAGTTTGAATTATCACAACCTAATTTTAAACTACTTAGTTAATTTGAAAGAATTTGCTGAATTTTGTTTCGTATATTTTCGTGACAGTGAAACGTAAAAAATAATTTCTTAGGTAGATACCATCAAATTTATATAAAAAGTAATACAGAAAAGTTGTGTCACATTTCTCACAAAATTGCGGCAAAATACGTTTTTTAAATACGACCACCCGTCAATCAGCTATGATGCATGTTTTGCTTTATTATCTCGTTAAAATACCTAATTTTGTGGCATTTTATCTGAAATAGACGATAGTAAGTGGTGTTCCAGATTCTTCACGTTGCAACACCACTCATGATGTCGGTAATTTACGCCAGTTAACACGTTGAACGAAAATCATATTTTACGAAATGGAACTTTACATCTTTCTAAATTAAGAGAATTTCCATTGGATATTATCAAAAATTTATCAGAGTTTTCAAAAGCAAATCTAAAAATGTAACTGTACAGAAACTTTCGCACGCTACTAGATATTCGAGTCTGTATCACTACTTTTACTGACACAGAAAAATTCGTTACGTTGAAGCATGTACTAGAATTTTTTACCACGATTCGTAACTTTTCCCTAAACGCGCGCAAAACTTCACGGAAGCTCTATTTTACGTTCCCACGTGAATTCACGTATCCCCTAGTCAAAGTTTTGAGATATTTTTGTCATTTGCAGAATGGAAGATATAGAATTAACTTCTCTCGTTTTCTGTACCAGAATTATACTACTACTACGACTACTACTACTACCAGTACACTAACATTAAGAGTAACAATGCAATTTTAATACACCGCATAAAAAATAGAATACAAAATATAAAATCACAGCCGAAGTAAATTGCAAAAAGGACAAAATAACTTAGGTAACAAAGGCAGAGACAATGGTGTAAAGGGTGGGATCGATCGAAGGTAAGTTACGCTATTATTAAAACTAATCCCGAAGAGAATCGATTCTCTTGTCGAAGCTGCGTTTTACGCGCGCGTCCTAACGGAATGTAAATGCGATGCAGTAAAACCTTTAGTTTAACTACAGACTTGCGTTGAGAGTCTAATGCCCCAGCGTTTGCTCCGTATCGCTGCACTAGAATCCTATTTTAATCGTATTTTATATCCTCGATCCGATGCTGTCGACAATATCTAGAAACAAAGAACAGATGAAACTATAAATCGAAACTGCCAACAAGTTCCCGTTCTATTTTTATACGGGAAGAAAAGTTTGCGCGGTTCTTGTCGGTTTGGCCTCGCTTTGCTGCAACGTAACTGATGTGAGTCGAATCACCGACTACCGTAAGCTACCTACGCAGCTATGTCTGCTGGACCGAAGTCGAGGGTAAGTTTATAAAACTGGAACGGGGTATAATGAAAAAATTACAAACTAAATAAGAGTTGGAGTTACGAACTCGAGCGGGCGGTTTCCGCTCGCGGAACGCAGACGGGGATCGAATTCGAACTAGTAGAATCCCAGCTATACGTATCATCGGATCGATCGTAGCATTCGTAGCCCGTTGGACTTAAAGGCGAGTTTACACGGTTCACATTGGTTGAACAACGGCTGTTGATTGAACAAAATTGAAACAATGAAATTGAAAGAGGTTTGTTTACAGTATTCAATGAAATGGAGCGAACTGATTCACTTGAAAATTGTATGTAACTGCGTTGAAATAATTTATGAACATTTAATGGCAGTGTGTCAGGGAATTAAAATAAACCTAAAGAAAAGACAACAGAGAAATCGAAACATGGAGTTTGTTCCTGTCCATTTATACCAAATTATAAAATCGAGAAGTATTTACTACAAATTATTTACAATGTTTCAGTGCCTTTAAAAAGAATTTTCTGGCACAAAGAAGCATGCTCTGTTTGTAAACAATACATTGGCGCAACTAAAATAAAGCCTTTCAGTGTTCAAGGTGCGTGTTTACACGTGTTTAATTTGGGTGAATCGTCCTGAATGAACAGCTGTATACAACAGAAGTAGGAACATGGTGAATATCTTTCAATGTTCAATGTGGTTGAACACTTTGATTGAATGGTAGTTTACACTGTTCACCTTGCTTTCAATTTTGTTGAATCAACCGCAGTGTTCAACCGAAGTGAACCGTGTAAAGTCGCCTTTAAGCTCGCTTCCTCACTACATTTTGCGGGTAAATCTCGAGTTCAACTCCGGTTGGTACGTTGAACTCTTGCAATCGATTCTTAGAACACTTTCTACGATGATATTACCGCGATAGGTATTCTATGGACAGTCGCGATGAAATTCACGTGTGTCGAGATAACAACGATCGAGCATTCCATGCTGATTCCGTTTCTGAGGACGCCTACGAGCTAGATTGTTACTTCGTTTCCTAATTCGCGAGTAATTGAAGTTTTTGCGATTGCACGTGTGCACTTGAATATGAATTATATGTGACTGCATTATTGGAATACATAGGGGATTGGAGAGATTTTGTTGTACAATTGTTTATTGTAATTTTCCCAAATGTGTTTTGTTACACTTTGTATAAGACAGGTTATATTTCTTCATATATGAAAACAAAGTCATCGAGCAATTTTGTCCACTGTAGCAATAGGTTGGTTTGTACATAATATCTTTGAGAAATTAAAATTTTTAATTGATTTGTGATACATAGAAATAATCAGAAAATTGCAAGAAGGAAGGCTTGAATTGTGCACAGGGGATGTTCAAGTAATTGCAGACTTGAATTGTAGAAATTCATGCAAGGTCAATCGTGATGGAATATCTTTAACATTCCTTCGTAGCACTTGGTAGTTGATACTTTACATTTAACCCTCAATGGTCAGACTGTGTTACAATAACCCAGTTCGTTTGGAAAACACTTGACATTTCTGAACGGTCAGTTGTGGAGAGTTAGGGCTTTGGGGGAAAAAGTTTGATACTATTATGCCTAAGGCAGTCGACTGAAGTCATTACAAAGGTAGTCTGTGTGTTACGCTAACCCATGTGTGGTCGAATCGGAAGGAAATTATAGCATGACCTGTGAGGGTTAAAGTTGTAAAGAATAATCGTACGTTTGTTTTAAGAATAACTACTGAACATAGATTGTACTGCCAGTATTACTGTTTGTGAAATATACACCTATTAGGGAGGCTTAAAAACTGGCGTTCTTTTAGAATTTTTTTTTAAGAAAGTATCAACATTATTGCACTCATAATTTTTTTTATTAATTATGCCACATCCTTGGCTATAACACTTAATTTTCTATGTAAAAATATTAGTCGTATAATATAATTATAAGGGCTAGTTCCAAATGCGTTATTCGCTGCAGTGATTTGCGGCAGCTACCCACTCCCAATTAAACAGATTTTACCTGAAATCAAAAAGGAAATTAGTTTCTTAGAATATATTAACAAATGGTGTTTTTGACAGGGCCGATAAAAAAAAATCAATTTTTAAAGATATGGCAGCACCCCGAATGAAACGTTCAATTTTCGGATATGAAAAAGAAACTATGAATCAAATAAAAAATCTGTCCTGTTAAAAGCAAAATTTGTTGATATATTTTAAGAGTTGATATACTTAAGAGTAAGTGACGCATTTGAAACTACGTAGCCCCTATATTCTATAACTACATTATACGACTAATATTTTTACATACAAAATTAAGTATTATAGCCAAAGATGTGACATAATTAATAAAAAATAATACGGTTGTAATAATGTTAATACTTTCTTTAAAAAAATCTAAAAGAACGTCAGTTTTTAGGCCTCTCTAGGTGTATGTCCCCCCTTAAACAAACTTGTGTCTATAGGTACCTACCATTTTAATACGAAGTAAATTTGCTTCTGGTTTCCTAGTAAAAAATGTTATCGATTTTTTGCTAAAAGTGAGAAGTCGCAATTTAAAATGAAAGTTTAGTAATTCTATTATTTAAAGGATATTTTATTTTCTCGGTAAAATCGGTGGACAAATAGTCACAGATTGAAGAATTCAATCAAATTGTTGGCTTGAATTATGATCAGGATTTACGTAAAATTAAGAGCGTACATACACTGAAACATAGCAAATATTTAACGATATGAAGCTGCTATTAATTTCGTAGTTTCGCGCAATAAGAAGTCTCCACGGACAACGTCCAGCTGTACCTACAGCATTTTATCTCGGCCCGCGATCACATAAATTTGTTGCGGAAATGCCCGTGTAAAGTAATTACACAATTAGGGTGTTAAATGTAAATGGAATAAACACGTGAAAGAAGATAAGATGTATCGATACAGCATCTAGAATAGATATAATTTAATTAAATAAATTGCTCGCTGCCGCGGTGTGGTGCAAACTAAAGACTTGGATAATTACATTAAGCAAACGGAGCAGCCGTGCAATTGGATCACACTGATATGATAGAAATGATAGCAACTGTCCACATTATGACCAGCGATAGGTGTTGTTAAGTGTGCTTTTCGTGTGGTCGCTGATACGTTCGTCATCGTTAGCAAGATACACGGATAACTGGGAATAAGATTGCACGCTCTGCTATGATATATACTTCCGAAGTTCCGATTATACTTCCGTCCGCCGATTATATGGGCACGTAATAAATAAATGTTATACATGTCTAAATACAGAAATGTTAAATATAGAAAGAAATTATAAATGTATGCACGTACTAAGTTACTAGTGAACTTTAAGTTTTACTTACAATTATATTAGACTGGCCTGCTTAAATGACGTATTCTTAGATTTATTTAATAAATGACTAACCGTACTAAGATACATTAATGAAATTCATTGTTTTCAGTTGATTCATATTTTGTAAATGATTGAATATTAATTCGGTATGAATAAATAATATGAACCGACTTACCTGGTAGCTGGGACGAGTTTTTAATAATTTTTTGGATGCCAGCTACCTATCTTGGTTGACACAAAATTCATTCTAAGGGTCGTGTTGTAATCATTGGTGAAAATAGTAACTCAAGAAACGGTTTTCTGCAGCTGTAATTTAATAATAATAATAATAATAATAATAATAATAATAATAATAAGTTTATGATATTTTTCCCCAATAATTATTAGATTGGTCAAACAAGGTTGACTAGATTGGTTATCAGTTTAACCAATTATTCACAACCTACACTATTCACGTCTAAATAGAGCGAACTTAACACTGCGTCATTAAGCTCGAGAATACTAATCACCCAGGGTGCTTCATTAGCAACAAGACACCTAATTATCTCCATTTGCCATTAAAGGCTTGAAAAACCGTTTACTACTAAAGTTAAGTAGCATTTATAAATCGAATGAGATATGAAAATATACTTTTATAATGCAATAAGTGAGCTGCTGAGAAACATCATTTTTCTTTTGAATATTTAATGAAGCTGTCTACATTTTTTTTATATCATTCTTTTTTCAGACATCTGTTGCGATTTTGTAGAAAATGTACGAATTGTAATCAACGAATTATTACTTTAGAACGTTATTATATAATGAATTATTTTAATTGCACAATATGTCTATATTTTGGATATCCTATTTCTGTTTAAAAAACTTTTGAACTTATGTAAATGATTCTCAGTCGAAAGAAGATTTATAACACGTAAAACTGTTTATCTTCAGTCTTAAATATTCTATTCCATTCTATTCTGTTAAATTTTAGTTCTGTTCAAATTCTCTAGATATTTCTTAAATTAACAAAGTACCTCCTACTTCTTTTGGTACACCTGTATCACAATAATATAATATACAGTAAACTTTTTATAAGTACCTATAACGCCCATCTTCAAAAACTTTCAAATTTACCTATTATTCATTAAAGATTGCAATCTCTATTAATTTAATTTTCTCGAACTATTACAGTAGATACTGTTATTACAGTAGACACAGATTTTCAGACTCTTAATTTAGTCTTTAATGGGAAACGGAGCAAAGCCTTCTACATCTTCTCCACATATGTTATTATTAACATACAAAATATAATTCACCATTTGGATTTTATAACAACGAACAGTAAGAATCAACGACTAAACATCATATTAAAAATATAATCACTGCTTTCCCCAACCTGTAAAGTCATTCGATTAATAATGTCACAGATAACATCCACCTGTTATCGACGTGACACCAACTGAGAATTAATTCCAGTCTCATCGTGCACAGTCAACGACAAGCGCGGTATTTGGCCCTTTTTATCATTGCCTGTCAAGTGTTAGAGTTAGGATGCATTGGCATCATATGTTTAGTAACGATCCATTCGACCTGTGTGATGCGCGATAGGCTTTACCCGCGGTTATTCTCTTTCCCTGCCCTTTCTCTATGACGATGAAAGTGGCCCGAATCGATTGAAAATCCACTCTCGAGGATATCTCGAGTCAAGTACAGCAAAGCGGTTGGAAATCGATTCTTTTTGCTCGTCGAGTATGAAGTAGTATGAACCCTCTTTTCCGGAGGACGGCCAGCAGGTCTGGCCTATCTCTATACATAGAAATGTCTCTCTCTGTGGTCCCCACGTATGTAAGCGAGTTACCGATCGTGCCTGCAATTTTTTTTCGCCGTAACTGGGTGGACGGAAAAACGATCCAATCCTGGTAACTGAGGTGAAAAAAGACCGGTTTATTCGGTTGCTAGGCCGGCGATAAAGCTGTAGTCCGCCATGATATATACCTGGTGAAGTTACGCGACAGAGTCACTATACTTGGGAGAGGTATTGCGTTGCAACATCAAACGTCCTTTTTTTCTGGCTTCAAGTACGAACAGTTGCCTTCTTCTTAGACGAACACTGAGAATGGAGTTATTCATTGGGCGAATAAAGGCAATTTTACCAAGAAGATTGTGTTAAAATTTGTAAAGGAGTTTGCGAGGAGGGCGGATGTGAGAAAATTTGATCGATGATGAAACTGAGATAATTCAGATTTTAGAGTGTCGAAGTGAGATATTTAGAGCATTTTAGTATTTCTACTAAAACGAGTAGGGAGCTGTATATTCACTAATGTGAACTGTGTATTTTCTTTTTGCTGAAAAATTTTGACTATCACATATTATTACTTTTCTCAGATCTGAGTATTTTTCTAAAAATTGTCTAGATAGGACTAAGAAGGTATCTAGGAGACTGAGATTTCAATAAAAGTCTCACGTAAACGACTGCAATTAAAACCTTCTATTTGCAAAAACAAATGTTTTTTTTTAATTTTATATCACTAAATTATCATATTATAATATTATAGCGCATATAACTTGAACATCCAACATCATATGTATGATGTCTATAAGTGACTAAATTATCGATGCATAGATTGTAAGGAAACTAACTACTAGTCCTGATAATTCAACTTAATTAAATTAAAGTAATTAAACTTAAAAGTAAAACAAAAATAATTACAGTTTAAAAACATAAGCTGTACTTAAAAACAAAAACAAAAATATTTGCACTTTTTATAAAGGATCTAGCGATCAGTTTTGACAAATGCTAGTTAAACTTCTTCGTTTTTGTTAATATCGATGCCACCTTTAAATTTATAAAAAAACTCTGTCACCTTTTATTTGTAGTATAGGTGTCGGAAGCTTGTGAACCACTTCGCTAAAACATACTGCAGCTGTA
The DNA here is from genome assembly GCA_944738655.2 of Andrena hattorfiana. NCBI lineage: Eukaryota > Metazoa > Arthropoda > Insecta > Hymenoptera > Andrenidae > Andrena > Andrena hattorfiana. Next base: position 27,741,510 of record OX122889.2, read on the forward strand.
TTGGCCTCATCCATTTTGAGGAGAGTGTGTTCCTTGTTGCAAAGTTTTAAAAACGTCATATTTTTTTTATAGGGGACTGAGAATTTTGAGGTTGAATGTGAAAAATTCTCAAATAAATTATTATTTCATTCTGATATTAAACAGAATGTTGTATGCCAAGATTATATTTATGTTACGTAAAATAAAACTTAGTTAAAATAATAAACTTCAAATATAATAAGTATATACCAGGGTACTGAGAACTTGACCTGATCAAACACGTATTCCCGTTGTGAATCTACGACGTTGGTTCAGCAAAAATAGCTGCCTACCATAAAACATAGAATTTGCACTGCCTTCGTATTATTAATCATGTGAAAATGATTACTTCGCTAGTATCATAAGTGTCGGTTTTTTTATATACAATTTTATGGGCATGGGGCTGGAACTTAAATCTTGTGACTTTGTAAATATTTCTTGTCAATAAAATTTAATGAAATAAAGAAAAACGTGAATATATATATATATATATATATATATATATATATATATATATGATGAACGTAAAATACATATAAAAGAAACAATTAGTAGGTAAATAGCTCTAAATTCATGTTATAAGCATACATACACAGGTAAGTTTTTCCTTGTACTTTCAACTTGTGGTTTGTGACATATCAGGGGGCTGAGAATTTCATAATAAATTTTTGGATATACATAAATTAAATTGGCAGTTCTTCATTATTTGCTTATATATTTAGTTACAGTTATTATCTTTCTCAGTGATGAAAATATGTATAATAGGATTCGACGTTTTTAGGAGTGTTAAAACGTGGAACTCACAAAAAATTCCTATTTCTGTAGACTCAACATGCACCTGTACCTTAATAATGTGGCGTGTGATTGAATGTGTCGTACCGCAAGAAATTTTCAACTAACATGTTGATAAATGCTGTTTTATTTGACTTTCGTTGAGCCAGATCGTGCTATTGATTCTACCATTTCCGCTGATTTTCCATTCTTACCTTGTTATTAATTTCTAGGGGCAATTAAGCAAGTAGCTATGTATGGATTATACATACCAAGAATGATATATGATTTATTGATGGTTTTATTGGATGCATCCAGTTCCTCTGTCTTCCATCATCCCCGATTAAATGCCTGGGTGTTATTATTGACGTTAATTTCCCTGTTTAATTAATCGCGTTAGTAATTGGAAACTATTACTGGGCGAAATCGGTGACATTATAAGCGTTAATGTTTCGTTCGATAACGGAGAGCTTGTAACAAAAGTCGGGAAGCTGAGGATAATTATTAACTAACAAATAACAAGCTAACAGAAGTCGTGAATTTCTTAGACTTACTACAATATAATAATCCCATCTTTACAATTTATTACATTATTACAATTGAACGACTCTTCTAAAGTTTATATCCTGTAGGTAATATATCTCAATCTGTAAACAATTATTTCGTGGCAATATATTTGCGTGTGATTGATTCTCAAGTATCAGAAGAAAACACTGAAAATGAAAATTAAGTGAAACAAATTATCGAACCAATCGTGGGCTTCTTTCTTTCAAAATTGACACAGGGATCTAAATCATAATCTACTAAATTTCTGTTGCAATTTTTCATTCTAACAATCATTGTTTCTGGAGATGCTTAATATAATACTTGGGTTCCCGCAAGTGGCGCAGCACTTTCCTCTACAAATCGTATAAAACTTAATTATATAGTCAGAATAAAGACAAGTGGACGCTCAAGGACGCTGAAAGGCAATCTCCACCATACCATTTTATCCCTCGATTGCTCTGCATCTCGTCTGTTCGCATCAGTCTCTAATGGTGTGTACGTATAGACCGGGCAACAATCGCCGGAAACATGTATCCAGCGAGTTGCCGACAGGTCTGTGGGATACACCGACTTGTATCCAGCAACATGTGTCCGGCGACTTGTATCCGGCAACTTGTGCCTGGCAACTCGTCCCTTGAAGGTGAAGGCTTAAAGGCACGAATGGACCGGGATGCAGTTGCCGGATACATGTATCCAGCCAGTTGGCAACATCTCTGTGGGATATAGCAACTCGCGCCTTGCTCCAAACAGTCTCCTAGAAATCACTGTTGGCCACTTGTATTCGGAGAACTGGGTACAAGTTGACGGTAAGCAACATCGCCCGAGTGTCTAGCGGTACGACATGAAAGGATTTTGCTTGTATTCGAGTTTCCGCTTTCGGATGGGAAACATGGGAAATATCGCTGAGTCTGTGGAAACATTAATACGTACCTGTACTAACCCGCCGGGTGCAGACGTGTACACCGCAAGCACGGTTCAATTTGGAACGAACGCCACCAGTTTATTATTATTATTGTTATTATTATTTTTTATTATTATTGAACAGGTCAGTATACTCTTTGTTCTACAATAAGTAGGAAATAATTATGGGCATATAAATGCAACACGAGCAGGTAAAATAGAAGAATAATGATTACCGTGATCCGATCTATCTGGGATATGGACGTGACATTTTCCCCTTTGGAGCAAGGAGCGAGTTGCTGCATGCCACAGAGATGTTGCCAATTCGCTGGATACATGTATTCGGTGACTGTAACCCGGTCTATTCGTACCTTGAAGCCTTAACCTTCAGGGGACGAGTTGCCAGACACAAGTTGCCGAGTACACGGCGCCGGACACAAGTTGCCGAATACAAGTCGGTGTATCCCGCAGAGCTGCTGGCAACTCGCTGGATACATGTTTCCGGGGACTGTCGCCCGGTCTATAGGTACGAGGTGTAAGACACACGCTGTCTGTATTTCCAAAAGAGTGATAAAATGGTTACAGCGTAAAAATAGGGACTGCAGCTGGCATAATTTACAGTGGAAGAGGCACCCTTTGCGGCCAATTAATTCTGCTTCGATCACAGCAATGAACAGGACTCCAAGAGCAGGCTACTAAACCTCGAGGAACTAGAGTGGGACAAGAACAAGACGAAAGAAGAAGCAAAAACGAAATCATTCCGTTGGAAGTTCGTCGATTGGTTGGAAAAACCGTCGTCGCTGGGTCCTCCGGAGTCATACGGCTACAGCAATCCTCGCTTGCCATTCTCCCACCCGTCGCCAGTCCTCCCCATTCAGCTGTTTCATATTCCATCTTGGTCTCTCTCGACCGTCTGGCCGACCGATTAACGAGACGGATGAGGACGGAGCACGCGGTCGGGCGGCAGGAGGGAAAAGGAATAGGAATGTCGAAAAGAGGGTCTAATAGGGGAGAAAGAGACGAGGCAGTGAAAAAGAAGAGAGAGACTTTCACGAGGCAAGGTAAAGAGGCACGGAGGAGGGAGGAGCGATAAAGATAACGATGAGGACCGCAGAAAGGTACAGAAAAAGGGAGGAGAGAACGACAGAGGGCGGGAGGACTAAGAGAGGGAACAGTTAGGTGCGTGCAAGGTTCCTTCGGTTATAACAGGTTCGCTGAGGCTCTCTTTTTAAGGAAGACTGCCTATCCACCTCCTTGTCACGCTACAAACATGCCTCTCTCTGTCTCACGCTCTGTGCGCGCACGCGGAACGCATGTACACATACGTGTCCCCCTGCGCTCGGTCTCCCCTCCTTGGAGTTTCGCGTGCCAACGGCCAACATCAGGCCCGGTCCACAACTCACCGAGACTTAATATGTGTCTTTCGGGAATTCCAGCCGCGAGACCCGCGCAGGGACCCGGTTTCCTCCACGAACTCTCCCGTAACACCGGGAGTTAGCCAACGAAGGCAATTTCTTATCCCCGTGGAATTATCAATCCGCATACCGTGCCAATTAAAAAAGATTGCAAGGTGGCCCCCGACTGTTTATCGTGCACGGCTTTTGTCCACGCTCCCGCAGCCAATCGCCGCTGTTCGATTAAGCAGTTTCATCCTCTCAGATCGGATTCCAGCTGGTCCATATGTATTTAAGATAGCCGAGCGTAACTGAGTAATGGGGTGTAACCATGGGTTCTGGATAACGGTCATAGAGTACGAGGATGGCCTAGATTTTTCCACGGCAACAACTTGACGCAGCCATTACGCTCATGCTGGTTATTACGGGTACGCGTTACATACCTACCGTGTAACGTGGAATTACATTATTCCCGGGTACCGTGTAATTCCCATCGATCTCGGATCACGTGAGATATGTTAACATCGCAAGACGAATATCTCAATTCGAGCGTGTAACCATTTGTGCAGAAACGTCGTGTCCTGTATGTATTCCAATGAGAGGTGGGGCGTCAGACAGTCAGAATCATTGAGTACCAGGTTGAATGGAGAGTTAAGTTCAGCACCACGTGCTTGGATTCATAAGTCGTAGATTGGAGGAATTTCAGGATTTGGGTATTTTGTTTGCGGTTGTATCTCTCAGAAGCAATAGAATGTTAAGTTGAACGAGATATTGGAATAAGTTGTACGAGGGGAAGGTGATTATGTGATGAGGTATATATTCGATGCTGATTGAAGATCTTAGTATCGATGTTAGTTTCTGTTTGTGTCAATCTGGTTTTAATTGACTACGTTCGCCAGCATCTTCATGAGTACTTCAACGTCGTCAAACTGCAATCTGACATGTTATGACAGCACAATAATGCCTCACGGCGTACAAGAATAGCGCGCTACTCCTTCACTACCCTGTTACTATTACGTGCTATCATACATCATCGTTACACGACCCTTGATCATACTTTATGCTTTGTCACATTTTGCCTCGCGCTGGCAAGCACAGAGCTACGATTTGCTTTATGGAACCAATAATTTCGCGGACAAACTATTCATATCATCGTTCCGTAGTGTTATGGCGAAAGTTTACTGTTTCACCAGAACCCCTGAATTCTGAATAGCTAGGACTGTTGATCGATATAGTTTCTGAGAAAAATAGTTTAAGTCTTGCTTTTCTTTGAACGTTATTTCATGAAGTGTGTGAGAATATTATACAAACGAAATATTCGATCTACTGTAATTCTTTACTTATTTAAGTCGTTTCAGTACTTTAACGACTTAAGAAAACCTATTTTACAGTGTATGATATAATAAATTTTGTGCCAGGAAACTTTCATGTTCCACTAATCACGAATTTATACACTGCTGGGTTCGTTTCTTTTATCATTTATCTTTTTTTCTCTTAACTCTGATTGTTTCTATGTATTTTTTTTCTACAAATATTTCGTTAATCATATTGTTTAAGTTTTTCTCTAATATTATTTTTCGAAGGTGCAAAATCTTTGTTAAAAATTCCTTCCATCTCTATTATAAATTTTTTTAAGAAGAAAAATTGAAATAGGTCTGTTGATTATATGTCTTCATCAAAGATTCTTCAAATTAAGCAACTAGAATCAACTAGTCAAAGTAGACTTAATATACTATTGAATTAAGTCATATATGTCTGTAATGATAGGGTTTCAATCCTCGACGAAATAGTCTTATAACACAATCTTTCATCACTTGTTTCCTACGCAACCCAAATGGAATACTGTTTAACCGAACCAGTCTTTACACAGATTTTTGTGCATTCTGGGATTGGCGGTATGTAATTCTGCGTCGTGTTCGTATTACACAAAATATTTGCACACTCAACGGTGCTTCGGTATCTAATCAACGTGCTCCTTGTGCTCCTACCTCCTATTGGAAACTTCCTTTAACTGGAGTGCCAGTTTCTAACGTAATTGATCTCTGGAGTGCTTCAGATTCCATCCTAAATCGGGGACACGTAAACGTTCATAAACTGTGCCGGGTTGTTTGCTCGAATTTTCGAGTTTGGCTAACTTCTACACGCAAAGATGCCTTTCCGAAAATCCATTAAAGTTTGTGTGAGGTTTATTTGTGAAGTGATGTTTGCTTGCTTCTTCACCCCTTTGCTTCCTTGCTTGTAAACGAGCAAAGAAGTTTCCCGAATCTTGCTTTCACATTACTTGTAAAACATCGCAGAAAATTTGTTTACGCGGAATTAACATCTGAGGGATATTTTAATCTCTTCTGATAATTCGGTAAGGAGAAGAACAATGATTATGGAGGGGTATTGATAGATATTATTTTTACGAAGTTAGAGAAATGTGAAGACTAATTAATAATTATGGTAAGAAGAATATCAATGACCATTAAAATAGCAGAAGATGACAAAATTACCGAAGGAGGATAAAATTGTTTAAAAGTAACTATTGTACGTTGCTCGTTTTAAGTTTGAGTTAATTGACTAGAAATGTTAATAGGAGGATGTTAATCGTTTAAAATATTCTTACCTAGACGTGTTATTAAATAAATCGTTAATTTTGTAGGTTAAAGTAAACGGACCATTAACTATGGGCATACCGAGTGCATCCTATACCAGGGCGGCTCAAATTTGTGTTGCTTAACTAATTTGCTTTGTAAACTACTTTTTTCGGAGCTTAATTAATCTGACCTATTTTAACCAACGTGTAGCTTATATAACATCTATTTGACTTTCCTGTTTATTCGACATTGAGGATACTAAAAATTAAGTGTCTGAAAATAATGTAACGCTTAGTTGAGTGTATTCTATATATGTTTACAATATTATTGAAGTTTAAACGCTACGTGAATATAATGAAAAATACGGAAGTATACCAGTAGCTTCAGAATACGTACAGCTTTTCTAATAAAAGTAGAACCGCAGTTCCTGTTTGTCTTCTTTAATCCACACGAAGTTTTATGATGGCACGAAATACACTGTTTTATACGTCGTCTGAACTTTAAGCTTCTTTCCATGTTAGGGTGTACTACGTTGAGGGACACCGTTACTCTTTCCGCCCTTCCTTTTTGCCTTTCTATTCTCTTTTCTTCACATTTTATTGGCTTACAACACACCACCATTCCAGAACCTCAAATTTATAACCAGGAAATGAATACTGAAGCTAATATTCAATTTTACTTTTGACGGCGTTACAAAGTATTCTTTCAAGTAATTGTCCAATCAACCGAATAATGGATACTGTAGTGACATTTCAAGGGCATTTTCTCCTACAGAGAGCAATGTTCTTAAAATCTCCAAAAATCTGTCGCCACCCAAGTGTAAATTGAGAAAGGCATTCGGAACAGAAATTCCTGCAAGGGTTCCCGAGAAAAAGGAGAACGAGGGACCGCGATGTTTGCGTTTTCAGCCGCTGACAGCAGGCAGTAAGAGTGAGGTAGTAGATATCCGTGATTAATGTTCACAAAGTCTGTGGATTGCAAATTTCTTGCGTATTTGTAAACTGTTGCGTGCAATTACTTGAGTTGGATACCGAAAATACCAGTGAAGGAATAGTGACGGACACTTGGTTTAACTGTAAAAAGTTTTCTCAAAAAGTTCCGGCTCCATCTCTATAAAATCTTGTCCCGAGTCTTACGAATTTTAATAAGTCGTTTTGTAAACTACCCGAGGTTGAACTATCTTTTCTTTTGTGTCATTTAAATTGCAGAATAAGTAGTACGCGTTTGAAGATAAATGTGTGGAATAGAGTGGATTTGAGGGCATTTGGTTGATGACAAACTTAGACCATCTAAATTCTATATTATCAGGAATGAGATATTTCATTCTATTATTTCTATGAAAAACTATTAGAGAGTTTTATAGTGGCCAATATAAGCTGAACCTTTTTTTTCGTTAGATCTTTGAAAATTTCTGCTGTGAAATGAAATAATGAATAACATTGTTATTCCAGTGATTATCACTTATTATTACTCTTTTGATAGATCATACTTGAAAGAGAAATTCCTGCATAAAGTCTCGAGGATAAGACAAACGAGCGCCTGCGAAGTTTGCGTTCTCAGTGTCTGGCCTCAGGCAGCAACATCGAGGTATCCGCGAGTGACGTTAAAAAAGGTTTTGGAGGTTGCGAATTTGTCGCGTATTCGTGGCGGTTGCACGGAATTATTCGAAGTAGGCACCGAAAATACCGATGGAGGAATGGGTCATTGATTCCTCTCCCGGCATCGTGCCAATACTTCTTCTTCCTCCACCTCCTTCGCCATCTCCACCTCTTCCGTCTCGTCTTTCTCTTCTTTCCGACGGTCTCTACGCATCGTTCTTCGTGGGTCGTGGATGCCGGATGATTATATCGACCGCGTAGGAGGCTGGAGCAAAGCCAGCAAAGTCGCGGCTAAGTCCCCTGTACATCCACTCCGCCAAACGGACCAATACGCAGGCAGAGAAAGAAAAAGTATTTATTACTTGCCGCGGGATCAGCTCCCCTGGTACCGTTTCGTCGAACCCACAGCGAATTCTACAAGGTACTTGTGGATATGGCATGGTTAAAGTGTTTTATTCGATGGTTGTCGTAGATTTCTAGTAATTTTAAAGGGTGCACCTACTAGCTCGTTGTAATAGCAGTTCTGGGAAGTGCAAATTTCGCCACAAAGGTTTTTGGTGTAATCAATATTTAATTGTAGTGTCTGTATATTGTTATCATAATGATATTCGAGTTGCATCTAGCGACGACTTCACGGATTTGAATCCGGAGATTGGTGTACAGTGGTGGTCAGTAGGGGGTTTAAATTGTATGTAGTAACGACGATGGAATAGTTGAGTAAAAGTCAATTATATTTTAAAATTTCTGTTACGTTGGATACGTTGAGTAATAATAATGAAATGCATAACGAATAATATTAATGTTATTCATATATGTGCATTCTGACTTTTTTTAGTTAAAATGTCCTAGCTAATATTTCGAAACATCCGAGAAAATTGATGTTTTACCATTTTCTTTGTACGGTCCTTGTAAACGAATAAATATATTAGACTGTTTCTAGATCTCTACGAAGCACGTAGTAGGTTTTCTAACTTTACTTAAAAGGAAAAAGACGTATGGTGCTTTAAAAATTTCAATATTTCTTGAAAAAGGGAAAATGCTGGACAGGACATTTTAACTAACAATAAGAAGGACAGTATAGAAGTACTGATTTTGGATTCCTTGTGACTACCACTGTACATACATAATAATCGTTATTGGAATAATAAATTCCAAGTTTATGTTGTGTTTTGTACTTGGAAAGGAAGAATAAAGCATCTCGACTTGAATAGAGATTAAATATGAATGTAACTGAAAACGATATACATAGAATTAGTTTCCCTCAACGAGACAGTACTATTTCCCTTAAGTGGACACCTAAACTCAAACGATTGAATGAGTGAAAAAGAAGAGTGAAAAAAATGGGGAAAAGCGACAAACCGAATCTAACCATTCTCTTTACGATTTGTATGTTTATATCGACGTTTATCACGAAATTTAGTGATGGCATTGTATACTTACATATTACCGATATATTACGGCCAAGAACACCGAATATAGACAGTTTGCCAGAATTGTAAATTCTATAATTTGTTAAATTACTTATTTTATATTACTATTTCAATCTTTCTTGCTTCTTAACAACTTGTTTAAATGTAACGAATTATTTGTTTCGAATGGACCTTATTTCACGGTGTTATATATCTGCGACTAAGTTGTTTATTTGTATATATTTCCAAGACTTTCTATAATTATGGGCATTGTGACACGCCAAATAGTTGAATACGATAAATAGTTGAATTTATTTTATTTACTGAGGTAGCGATTGAAGGCTGAAGTTAAATTTTAACTATCGCAAAAATAAGTGTACAAAATAAATTTTGTAAAACGAAGTACGTCATGCAAAATTACGTATAAAGGTATATAGTGAATTAATTGACATCATGAATCTCTATTCGCCTGTAAGTTGTATGGAGATTTTGTTCAATTACAATTTGAGTAGCTTTAACATTTTGGCCAACAGAAATGTGGACCACCTTTTAAATGAAATTTTCAAAAGTCTATCAATGTGGAAGATGACTGCAACTTTTTCCCATCCGTGATGCCACCAGCACACGTGCCACTTGTCATCGGTGTGTTATAAAACATTAATATGTAACTACCAACTTCATACATTCCACAAATGAAAAATTCGCGCACACACTATTAAGCCATGCGCACTCATGCAAAACCGCAGTACATGCGCTAGTGGCGCCTTTTACGCCGAGCTTTACGTCATCTTCCCCATTTTCGTTGCACGGTTCTTTAAGAAGGGCATTTATCACAAAATTTTTTAGACTTCTTCCCGACAATCATTCCCATTCAAAAGCTGATTATTTAAGGTTGTCAGAAATAATCACTCAATGATCATGTCTCGACACACATAAATGACACATTTGTACTTTTATCAAATGAATACTGAGCACACGTTGAAAACAATCACTTACAATTTGCTTTAGCACAATTTGTTACCGAGCTTTCTGTTTACTTATATCAAGGTACAACCAAAATTTCCTATCACTCTACCGCGACCACTATAACTACTATAACTAGAATCCAATACTATAATAGTACATATATTATACTATAATATTAATATATAATACTATACATTATATACTATAATGTTAACATATAATTGTAATATATAATACCTACAATAACTATAAAATTATAACCACTTTCATTTTCATTGTTGTTACCATAGTTACATCTGCTTTTCTGTACCGCCTGCTCAATGTTTCATCGTGTCGGTTACCACAGGCTTACAGATGTACAGACTTCGCCTCATTACGTGTACGTAGATGTACGCAACTACTGTGCTTATAAAGGATTATCCCCAGAGCATAATAAATACTCCCTCTTCAGCTCTGTCCCTCTCGAAAAGGGAATAGCAGGATCGATGCAAGCTGCCGTAAAATTTTCGACAACAATCGGACCCTGTGAATTTTTGGTCTGTTTCTTCGCTCTGTCGCCGCTGTTGATATTAACTGGAATAATTGAATTACCTGCTGGATTGTTTCGAGGATCATTTGCACGGTTAAGTTTCGCGGCCGCAGTTAATTCTCCTGGAAGGCATTGTATGGTCTTGGCCGCGGCAGCATGCTGGCTTTTCTGATTCTTGTAAATTGGGTGAATCTAATTCGTGACTTTAAGGGGAGGTTCTGGTCTAGAGCCCCAAAAAATAGGTAATATTTAGGAATTAATTAAAGGAAAACTACTATATATAATTTAATGGGACTTTTTGCATTGTATTAAGGATGTCTTAAATTATAGAAATATATTTTTTGTTTTATAATTAATCATTGCAGACCGCCCTGGGGAGTCGTTAAAGTCAAGGCGTCAATAAATTGATCCAAATCGGTGGGACCTGTATCTCCAAAAGTTATTATCCGATTCGACTGAAACCTTTTTTATTTTGAAGATTATTCTTTTGGCTAGGGGGGGGGGGGGCTAAAAAAATTACAAAAATGACATTTGTTTTAGAAAATAACGACACTTCCAGTTTGAAATCACTTCCCTGTATTTTTCGTCCTTTCATCGCCTTTGAAAATTATAAATTTTCAATTTTTTGTAATTTTTTTAGTTCCCCCCCCTAGCCAGAAGTATATTCTTCAAAATAAAAAAGTTTCAGTCGAATCGGATAATAACTTTTGAAGATACAGGTCCCAGCGTTTTGAGAACACTGTTTCGAGAAAAACGTATTTAAAGTTTTATGTGAGCGCCGAGTGGCCGGTTGTGACCCATGCATTTGCCGCTACTCAAATGCCTATAACTTCGGGAATTTTACGAATTTCAACAAATCCTTTTAAACACGTTTTCCTAAAAGGTTGAACATTCGAAAACTGAAATAAAAAAAAATCAACATTTAGACCAGAACCTCCCCTTAATCAATCCGGTTTTCGATGTAAGAGGGTAATTAAGCGAGAGTGTATGGCATAGAGGTTTATGGATATTATCGCCTGAAATTTCGACCAAGGTGTTAATTTTGTCATCGTTTAAGCCACGCCCATATTAATCGACCATTGATGCATTTGAACAATTGATCTCCATTTCATATTATAAACAATTTATATTAGATAAAACTATTTAACGTAGCGTTTGGATCATTTCAATGTTAATAAACAGCTGCGCTACGAACGTACCTCCTTTTTAGGTGCCAAATTAACGCAGTAAAAAAAAACAATTAAAACAAATGAGAAAAATTCTTTTTATTTTTTTTGTATAATATAAAAGTAGCCTAATAAATACCAAAAAGATGTATTTCATTATATGTTGTATTTGCCGAGAAGAAAATCTTTAAAAATAGCTTAATTGTTCGGCCGATCAAAGTAGAATGACCTCTTAAGTAGGAAAGGAATAAATAAATACTTTTTTTTAAGGGTGGTATTCCTCGTTTTAATGAAAACTCGATTTCTTAACATTTTAATCTATGTAATGCATATATTCGTTTGGCTGTTCAAACGGGGAGTGCAATCGCTTGATGAAATTAATATTCGAACAATTGTTCAGGAAATAAAAATCACGACATATCGATGCGAGTTTATTTTCAAACAAAGCAAAATACTTCTACCTTAAATTGACTAGTAGAATTGAATTTGTATACTGTTTTCATTTTACGGGTGTCGTTTCTCGCAGTATTGGTATTTATTTCCACAGAAATGTGTTCTATAGTATTTATTGCATTGCGGTATGTTCGTACACAAATTTGTAAAAAGGCAATAGGAAAACTACGCTCGTACCGAAAGTTACACCAACTGTATCTTAAAAAAAAGTTTTCAGATCCCTGCTAATTAGAACTTTTTTCTTCGATTCGAACTGTAAAATATACCTGTGAAGGTGACGTTATTTCAGAAGTACCTAGTACAGTAACGAGGACCATACAGTGTGGTCCAATAAAAATTACCACCTTGTATATCTTTGTAACTATGGAAGTAGGAGAAACATTTCTCGTATAAAAGTTGTTTGGTGTAAAAGGTGTTATGGCCATACGATGGCCCCTTTCATACCAAACAACTTTTATCCGAAAAATGTTTCTCTTACTTCCATGGTGTTGAAGATATTCAATGTGGTAGTTCTTATCGGTTCACCCTGTGTGGTGTCCATTCGAATCGTAAGTCCACTCATCGACACCTTCTCCAAATGTTCGCGTTAGGCCGCGGAACATGTGCCAACTGGTGGACGAGTGTCTCTGACGTCAACTCGGGTAAATTGGCTGAACTTTGAACTCGTGAGTAATCGGCCTGTCACCGTTTCTCGCATTTCGTTCTTTACCCAGCTGGCTAGTGGCTAGGGACGACTGTAGGACAGCCTGCGAAAGAACTTCTTCTCTCGAGCCTCGTCAAACAGTGACGTGACTTCGAGATACAGTTCTCTGGTCCTCGAGTTTTCTGAGAAACTGCGATACACTCGGCCGTTGGGAAACTCCATGGATTTTATTGGAACGTCCTTCGGTTTATACTAATAATAGTGAAATATACTTGTACACACTGTCGTGAGTTTCATGGGGTGGATTGGATACCATCTATTTTTTAATAGACACAAAGGAAATAACTTGTACAAGCGTAATTTTATCTTTTTTCTAATTCTATTATATCGAGAATTTCTTCTCTGTGCTCTCATGTTCCATTTCAAAGCATTAAGGAATGGAGAGCTTTTTGGTATCGATACGAAAATGAACGATGACTGATTGAACCAATGTAAAGCGGATATATAAGTGACTAAGTAGTAATTAAGACAGTAGAAAATTATTGCAGTCGGACAACAGGAAAGGGTGCCGACCAGGCCTTAAAGTTTAGAATTCATCAATAGTTCGAATTTAAAGAATATCTCAAAAATGGTAATCCCTATCGAAATTTTGTTCAAATAACATTAAAAGAGCATTCAATTTTCTACAATTACTGTATATGTAATATTTTCGTGTTTCCCACCATTTTTTTTAGATAATAGCGTTTGAATATAGAGAGGTCCGCACTACGCGTGTATAGAGAATACGTCACAACGGCGCCGACCTCTCTATATTTAAACGCTATTATCTAAAAAATGGTTGGATGCACGAAAAAATTATATATACAGTATATGTAGAAAATTGAATGCTCTTTTAATATTACTTGAACAAAATTTCGATAGGGCTTACCATTTTTGAGAAATTCTCAAAAATTCAAACCATTGATGAATTCTAAACTTTAAGCCCTGGTCGGCACCCTTTCCTGTTGTCCGATTGCAATAATCTCTTTCGCAGACTATTTTTTCATGAAATGAAACCATATTAGGTGGTGAGAGCAAAAAAAATCGCAGGTTGAAAATAGGTGTCATCCTAATACACCTTACAATTTAAACGCTTCTATTAAAGCAAGATTTTAATGTGATCTAAAATTCTTATGTTATTAAAAAATTTATACCAACGAGTAATAGGTAAATGATATATCTAGTCTGAAATTTAGTATAGGTCCAAATGGACCCAATATCCACTCGTCGAGAGATAAATTCTCGATGTCACCAAGGTATACATATGTAGCATTCGAAAATCGTATGACGCAGCGGATTGTGAACCACGCTTGTCGACAATCACGAATTACCGCGAAGATAATAACGCCATTAAGTACTTTGAATAACAGGCTGGTTCTGTGAGTTGCGCGACGTGTATGGGAAATCTTAACTGGATCACCGTGCATACATTGAGACGGCCCTCCGCAAATGGGGATAATCTGTAGTTCCCGCTTGGGCAATGCTTTTGTGAGGGCGGTTCGCATTCAAATTCCCCTAGTCAGTTGTGGGAGGGGGGGACCCCCGTTTGTACGCCGCACAAATCAAACGGGTTTAAACAACGTCACGTTGATAAACGAGGCTTTTGACTGTGCCCGAGTCGGCTGAAACAGACAAATTAATTTTCACGGTTGGGACCTCGAGCCCACCTTATCGAATTTCGACGCGCATCCACCCCGCTTAATATCACTCTATCCGCAGCTTCATATATCGCCAGGCGAGGTTAACGACTCACGGATGGAATCTTGAATGATTTTATTTCCCACGGTGATCGATATTTATTACGGCAACACAGTTATCATACGGTTATCCACTATTAATACCCCGCCAGCGGAACGGGATGAATGTCTGCTTTCATCGTTAAGATTCGCCAATCGCATGACCGTGGTTACAGTGGGCGCGATTTCGTGCGATGCGACGCCGAGCATCGCGTAGAATCCACGCGATGACACAGAAGCCCCATAACAATCAAAATTTGCAGAATGACAGCATTTTGAAAAAAATGTTCGATTTTTGTTGATAAATTTAGCTGCTTTCGTTCTGTAGAATTAATTTTATACAAGATAGAAACTCGTCCGTGGTTCCAATCATAGCGACAAAGATAATAAAGAAAATAAACTTTAGTTTTTCCATTTTAGACGATTAGAACAGTTCTCACACCAATGCCCATCGGAAAAGAATTTTTTTAAAGAACCTTCCGACACCGATTATATCTATGTATATGTGCGTTAAAAAGGACCAACAAAATTCTCAGTACATATTACTTTAAACATACCTCAATATGCAAGCAAAATGCCGGATAGTATAAACTTATATTTTTTGTTAAATAATTTCCCACAGATAGCGTTGAAAAACGGGCAGTTACACCAGAGTACCCCCTTAGGGGGGTATTCTCGTGTACCACTCCCCGAAAGTAAGTGATGTTTATGAATCTTTTTGAACACCTTTAAACGGAATTTCAAATCTCTTTTTATTTTAAGACGGAGTAATTTTTTACAACGGAAATGGAGAAAATGGTTCCCTTGTTCCATTTGTAGACATCCCACTACACATGGGCTGAAGTATTTCTAAAAATGTAATCTCCTATTTTAGGTTATTCATGTGAAGATATGAAAATCGAAAATGATTAATTGTAAAAGTTTTATTACAGTGGTATTAGGTTTGTTAATGTTTATAGAATATTATATTTAAAAGTTTGAGGCTAGGGAACAGTTTCGAAGTTTTTGCTCCGATGCTTATGGCTATCAAAATGCTACGACGCTAATACTTGTAGGAATAAAAATGGCATCTGCGGATTTTACTTCGTTTTTAGAAAATATAACTTGAAGCGTGATATTTAATGTATGGAACAAAGATAAGGGGGCACTTAATTTCCATTTTTCTACTTACACTATTCTCTTTTCAGAAGCTCATGTACTTATATAGAATTTAATTAATCCCGGTAAAATACCTAAAACAATGACTTTACTTATGAGCAAAAAAATCGGTTGTATATTATACGAAACTTTTAGTATCTAACGAACACGATGCGATGGAACGGTTGCAGAAAATGCAATCTTGAAATACAATTTAGAATTATTGACAAAAATCTGTACAAGGATAGGGACGTCGATAGTGTGTAGAACACGATGTAATAATTCCTTCCATGTAATTCTAAAAAATTAGCTTTATTATTACACGGAGAGGATTCGAAGGTCTACTTCGTTAACTCCTTCGTAGCTTATCCGTTTCCACGTAAAGCTCTTTCCGTGTGGATTAATCACGTGCTGAACATCGACTACGATACTACATCGTCCTTCATTACCTTAATAACTTAATATTAACTTCCCATATTGCAGAATTATTATTGTCTCAGATGAAAGGCACTAATAAAGTGAACTTAAACGTCCACCTCATAGGAATAATATTTTTCTTATAATAATAAGAATAATACTACGTCTTCCTTTCAACCACATGCATATAACGTATTCCTAATATAATAACAGAAAATCACAAAGAAAACAGAAGAATCTAACAGAGACAGTGGTGTATAGTATGAGATCCCGGAATTACAGATTTCACTATTATTTACTGTTATTTTTTATAATTTATTTCACTGTATTTATTTATTTAACTTGTATGTATTAGTTGTTGGACAACTACTCTTTCGTTTTATCTATATGTAATCTATACTGTAGAATGAATGATGGTTATTGGTTGTGGGGGAAAGACAGTGTGCTGAAATGTGAGGTCCAAGGAGAGGTCCCCAGATGTAGGGTACAAGCAGGTAATATGGAACGGCACGTAATATGGAGCATCCTAAAATTTCGATAAAGAAATAACGAACTCTTCAGGCAATCGTGTATACCTACTAGATCCCTAGACACAATAGACGACGATACTGACAATTGAGCACCAGTCGAGCATCCATCATTGAAAGAGAAACGTTTATATTTTTCGTGGTGTGTAAAAGTTTCTGAAAAATGCATCAAACAGTTAAATATTGTAGTGAAGGTAAGTTACAAAGTATTATTTTGGTATAATTTATCATTAAATATGTTTGTTCTTAATTATTCAACAATAGTTTACCAATAAAGTTACTTTCTTCTTAGTATAATTCTTAATTTCCTTGTCGGAACATGTGTGTACGTAATATGGAACATATCGAGTAACATAGATGAAGTTCATAATGACCATGACGACGATGATGCGGGATGATTATTTTGCGATGGTACCTAATTATAAAAATGATGACAATGAAAAGTGGACCAAATGTATCCGCTGCTTTCAGTGGGCAGACGAAGAATGTGGGGCTTCCAACGTATTATTTACGTGCCCAACGTGTGGGAGACACAGAAAGCAGGAATAAATTCCAAAAATAATGAATATTTATTTATTTGTATCTTCTACTTAATAAATCTTCATTTTTAGTAAAAAAAAGTAAAGCTTTTTCAGTTTTCTTTACAAATATCCTAAGTAGGTGTTCCATATTAGGTACCTACCATTTTTTTCGAAACGGCCGATTTTCATTCTTTTCACTTTTTGTACTATAATTGCAACACAATTAAATTTTTTTACATTTGACTATGTAAATATGATTATGCATTAGTTACTTCGTCCTTTCATGTCAGTTTTATTAAAAAAAAAAAGAAATTCCCCTACTTTTGACAAGATTTTGAAATCAAGTGCGCTGTGCATGTGTTTTGCACTGTGATGGAGTTTGGGATTCTGAAGTTAATGATATATGATTTTAGGAGCAGACGGTTACAATAGTTACAAGATATTTCATGATATTTTTTTTATTGCGAGTCTCTCAGTTGTCCTGAACGAATAATTCTTCAATTTTCCTTCTCTCTTGGGGTGGGAAATACGCGGCTTTTCTCTCCAAGTTTACATTTTTCACACGTGCTCTGTGAAACATTGCAAGTTTCTGTTTAAAAAGTATCTACTGAGAAAAAGATGTGATAGCGACCGTATTCAGATTTTAACAAATACTAAATGTGTGAAGATTTCCAATGGCCAGCTATATGGTTGAGAAGTTTAAATCATAAAGTGACTGAACGATAGCATTGAATGTGTGTCTGTGTGTTTCTACTAGGAGACGATAGCGCCTCAAGAGTGGCCGGTGTTTTGTGGTCGAAGACCATGAGCATCACGAGTGGAGAGAGTATTGAGAGCATCGAGTTTTTACATCGAGAATCTGGAGAGTGGCGAGAAGAATAGTAGAGGGCGTATTAGGGGAGAATGGGTAATGGCGGTCACTTAAGCAATAAGTGTAATAAAACCAAGATATAAGGTGCGATATTTCTTGAAAATTATTTTTTATAAACTTAAACTATCAACCTATTCGTAGGATACGAAAATAATTAGTATTATATTGATTTATTCAATAAAATTACAAAATACAGTAAAGAAGTGTTTGACCGTCATTGTCTACACCTGCGGGTAATAGCGATCACATTGCGGGCGATTAATTTAAATTTTTTTGCATATGTATCCATCCGCCGAGTCCCATCCACAACATTCAGAATGAGCCTAGAGGCCACACGAGATGCATCGAAACCACATTTCATTATCATGGCTAAACTGATAGCAAATAATACACTTGTACACTGCTTTTTCAAGTGTTTCGAAAGCCCAATTGGCTTATCCAGTTTTTCTAGGGCGTATTTTTGCCATCTACAGAATAAAATTCTTCTAATGAAGAAAGATATTTTTATTCTACACTGGGGAATAATGGTGATCACGTTGCGGGCGCTAAGTGTCAAGCGACCATCATTGCCCGCACACGTTATCATTGATAAAATTGAAGATTACATAAATAAATTAAATATATTTATATTAAATTTGATTTTAATCCTTTGCCTCGATAGTATATTTGTATTTACGCAAAGTTGAAATGTAAAAAAAGCTTCAAAATTAGTATTTATCTCTTACGTGGTGCACACAAAATATAACATCAACGACGTTTAAAACACAAAAAGGGTTGTTTTTCTTAGTTGCTTAACAACGATTAAGGCGAGGTCGTTCGACAATATAGCGAATGATGTCGTGGAAGGTAAAGAAAAGAAATTGCACATTTTGGACATGCTGTTTTATAATAACAATACTGACCATCATTGCATACTGACCGCGATTGCCCCATTCTGCCCTAAGTTTTAATAGAACGATTACTCTGTTTATAATTAGTGTATCATTCTTACATTATGGTTAATGTACAATGCTTTATGAACAACGCTCAAAATTTTGGGAACGTCTGTTTAATATAAATATCATATTTTCTACATTTCTCATCAAAACGCAGAATATATCTATTTGAGAATGAAAATGTGTCCAACTCGACATAAATCGGACTACTTCTAGTGTTGCAAAGGGCGGTAGAATATATTCTTATTTAAATATCAAAAATCCTAAAAATCGTCCGGTTTATGTCGCGCTTGGACTCATTTTCATCGGGAGAACCTTACCAATCAATTCGTACTATTTTCACAGAAATAAGATGAAAATTAGAGAAAGTGGTAATATTCTAATCTTTAAGGCCTGGTCGGCACTCTTTCCTGTTGTCCGATTGCAATAAACTTTTTCAGGGTCTATTTTTTTATCAAATGGCACGGTTTTAGTGGGTAAGAGCAAAGAAATACAAAAAAGATTTCGACAGGTATAAATAAGGGCCACCCTACTGACGCATACCCACTTGATAGTAAAAGAAACTATACCTAAATGCGAATTATGTAACAAAAATCTCAATATACGTCAGATTCTTTTTTACTGCAATCATCTCGCTGGAAGCAGGAAAAGGTACCGAGTTGAAAATAACATAAGCGAAATAGGAAACTCACGTGAAAATATTAGAAACATAATTACATTCTTAAAAGCGATTAAAATATACTTACGCTAAATTGTAAAGTTAAAGAAACGACATATGTTTGTTTCTGTGTATAGGGTAAATCCGGGAGACGCGGTCAACCTAATATAAAATGGCTATTAAAACTAATACAGATATTACTTATTTTATCAGAACAAACCTAATATGTTCAAAATTTTATGCTGATTCAGAAAAATTGGTCGATATTTGCTTTAAGACAATATTTACTGTAAATCGGGTTGAAAACTGAAGTCACGACATCTGACTACCTCTCCCGAGGTGCCGGGAGAAATGGTTTTCGTCGTTGGCAAAGACCACTCACATAATTATTCATGAAAAAATAACAAAGAAGAAAGCAAAATTATTTATGAGTGAATACAACTACAGATTCATTGATATTTAATTTGTTGACCCTAAACAAGTAAAGAACACATCAAAGATAAAGCGAACTACCTACCGGTGATCAGCAAGGCAAATGAATACAAAAGTGAATAAATAAAATAAATAAACAATAATAATAATAAAATAATGATAAAAAATAAAAATATAAATAAAAATAATAACAAAATCATAACTCGACCATCTCTCCTTTCTGCAGCGAGAGATGGTCTTCTCGTTAGTTTTGAGAGGAAGAATTAATATGGCTAAATACTTTGGCTGCATTGTCCCTCAATATCTCTACTATCTTATTAATCCCAAACATTAAACGAAAATAAACTTAGAAGTATATTTTATATACCATTCTGTACACCGATGTTTGACAAAAGAGGTTAAATGTAACCACAGTTTACCTTTTATAGCCTGTAAATCTAGAAAAACACAGAAGGAACCGAAGTGACGCTATTCATTCAATTGTTTGGCTTCTAGAGAAGTAATTGGTCTGCACTTTAACGCGTTTTTACGTATACAGCCTGAAATATAGCGAGTCGACCAACTCTCCGGCCCAACCGCGTCTCCCGGATTTACCTTAAACCTTGCACTGCGTAATATGTAGCTACTCTGCAGAAAATCTACATGATCTTAATGCACAATGCAACTACTCTCATTTTGTAAAGTCACTCATCACCTTAGTTGTTAATGCGACTCAAAACGTTATTTAAAAAAAAATATATATTTTCATTGCGTAATTGCCTTTGTTCTTTACCCTGAATGCTATACCTACACACATACATACACATTTCCTCGTGACAAACGAGTGCCCTTTCGTCCCTACACCTCTCTGGCGTAGCCGAGTGATTGATCACTGGAACTAGCGTCGATCTAAAGTTTGTATACGGTAATCGAATTAGTCCCGTCTCCAGTTTCCTCTGTTGACTTGGTTCATGCGAAAGGTGTTCTCGCCGCTGACAGCCCCAGGAGTGCCTTATAACGCGCAGAATGAAGTAATGGCACAGTGTTGCACAGTTCCTGTCAGTCTTAGCGTCGAAGTACATATAACCGGGCTAATAGAAGTTTGTCATGAAATAAACTTGCCCCTACTTATGCGCACGCAACAACGACACCTTTCTAGTCGCGTTCGGGAAGGCGGCAAGTACATATTATGTATTAACATTGTTGGGTCGAGGAACGTGCCAAACTCGCCGTCTTAATAAATGCTCGGTATTCTCTGATGGAAATCCTTCAAATTCCGGCTTTAATCCAGTCAACTGAAGGAATTCGGGCACGGACAATCCGCATGAGTCTCGTTCCTGTTCCTGTCCAATAATATTTCGCTTCCTCTTCATCGCACCTAAAAATTCTTCAACATGTGCCTTAACTTGTATATTTTAAATTTGTGTAAAAATTGCGGTAACGTTTGCATTGCGTATTTATCTGAGATTGATAACAACGAAATGGAATTACTCGATTACATGAGACACGTTAATTATTCGCGGTTTTGATTTGCTGATTGAAGCTACGAGGGGACTGCATCAGGTTCGTGTCTCTGATTTTACTCAGATTTTTTGTATAGGCGTATAAGTGGTGCATAATGTCGAATAATGTTTCTGATTGATTCAATTAAAACTATGAAGTTTATTAGAATAGTTGGAGTATTTATTGGAACTAGATGAACGAATATTTTGTTTGTATTTATTGATCAGCCGTAAATTATGAATCTGATTCATAGTGTTAGTGATAATGATAATCTAATATTTAAGTGTCTAGTTGGAGTAAAAATATATGGGAATAAGTAATCGTGTTTTTCAACGTAGTGAATGTATAACATTTTTTTTCAAAATCTTGTGACAAAATTGTGTTGAAATTTTTATTTTTTCTAGGTCCTCACTATACGGAATAGTGGTTCATGCAAAACACTAAACAAAAATTGTGTTTTTGGTACAATATTACGGAATTTGTACAAAACAATTTTTGCGCAGTTTTTTTGTGTAAAACATTTACTTATGTAGAAGTCATAGTATTGTATTTAAAAGAAAAGAAAAAGCACAAGGCTGAGGAATTCCTAAAAATCGGAAGTTTCTTTTACGTTTGTAGAGCAGTATGTTCAAGTATAGTAGGTACTTAGGAAAATATTTTCAAGTTTTGTCTCAAGTGATATATTTCTCTATCTTTTAATTATTTCAATGATTAGTTTTTTTTAATCGTGTTTTAAATAATTAATTGTTTTTATTACGAATACTTACATCAGTAAGAAGAAATTTAATGATAAAAAGAGCATGTACTGCAAGCAGAATCACTCGAAAGCTTACCTACTCATATTATACATCTTTTTCTTATATTAGACATTTGCTGTTATGAGTTATGTTTATCATATGCTATGGGATTTATTGTTATATTAGAACTTATATGTCAAGTACATGTTGCAGAAAAGTTTTAAGCTTCGATCATTGATATTGTGGATTCTATTGATCCTACAATGATTTTTCAAATATTTATCTTCTACGTCTGTCATATTATTGCCAATTTGTGTTTTGATTTTTGTTATACCTTGCTTTCCTTTACAAGTATTCTTGAAGTCCAACTCAACTTATCGATAAACACAACTTGTCAAATTCCACGATAATAGCTTGCTTTCCAATATGATTGGAAAAATTTTATTCTGACCACAGAATGAAATTTGCAAGTATAAAACGGTATCCAGATGTTTAATATTGAACAATGTAATCAGGGATTTTGTGAAGAATTTATTTGTTAAATTTACGAATATAGGAAACTCACAGTTTTCAATGTCCCTTTCTAAATTGCGTTTATGAAAAATATGAGGACACTTGAAAGTTTATAACAATGTTTTATGTAGGTATAACTTCGATATTGACTATGCATCAGCGTGTTCAGTATTCATATGTTCCAAAATTTCGTTGCGCTGGTCGCACATCAAAATTTGCATATGTACATACAATCTGTACACGGTGAAACGCTGGAACAATATGCATACGTTGACATCGATCTGTGTGATAACGATTTGATTCGAACGTGCAATGATTAAAGTGGGAAGGATTATATATATTTTTGCCTGCACTGTTTTCGAGTGTAAATCATGGAATCCATTTTTAAACAGTTAAAAATTCTTGAAGTCCAAGAACGTTGATGAAAAATTGAATATCTGAAATTTGTAGTGATCTTATTTGAATGAAGCTCATAGGTCTAATGTAGTAAAGTTATTGTATAAAAAAAATGTTAAAGTATCAGAAGAATGTACTTTTTAAGATTTCCTTAAATGGAAAAAGAAAATGAAAAATTGATAAATGTAGATAACGTATTGCCTATGCAGTAATTCAGTCTTAAAACTCTTAAAGTATCGAAGTTATACGTGGTCCTTAAAAATTAAAAAGTAAAATTAAAAATAATGAAGATGTATTAATTGGTACCTGGAACTAACAGACAGGGTTAATTAATGCAAATGCAAAACACCCCCCTTAGTGTAACGAACATTTCAAGTCGCAACTGCTTGCCTATTTATAAGGAAAAAATTGATAAACAAACATATTTTTAATGGAAAGTAAACTGACGCAGCAAAAATTTTTAATTCATTCACTGTTTTTGTTTTAAACGGAAGCTACTAGGTACTTCAGAGAAGTTTAAAATGAATACTATGGTAATATGTAAAAGCAGTGTTTATTAATATTAGAGAAGAATACTGGAGAAATGCGTTCTGTTAAATCCGATAAATACACAACTATTCGGACCGTACGTTGAATTAGAAAAGATCAATGAAATTTATTAAAAAGGATAAAACAATTATGACAAATAAACCTATCTCCACAAGTAGGTATACAACATTTTTAATTTGTACGTTTATACGATCATACATACTCTACTGCACAATTTTAACAATAGAAAGTTGTACAATAATTTCAAAGCGTCAGCATCTACAAAATATCGTACTCAATCCTATATCAAGATGATTAGTCGTCAATTGAAACCTACAGTTCGTAAAACTAAATGAATACAATCTAATTTATAAACAGAAATTTCCTCCACAGCATATAATTCTGTTATAAAAAATATCTATTGCATCTGCTATCAATTGTGAATTAAAATTGCTTCGTTTCTTCTTACAAACCTTACTGCGTAACTAATTAAGTTTGTACATACATAGATACTAAACACCCTTCGAGCAAGTTTTTCCTCAAATGTGGTATTAAATGATGTGTAATTATAGAAAGCATTGTGTCTGTATTACAATTCCATTATGCATTCATATTTGCTCACGACGGGTTGGTATTCACGTAAATGCATATGCACTTACATGCACATGAAGGGAATGGTGGGTCGTCTGACGTTTCTATGGCGTACTATAGGAGGCAGAGAAGGTTCCAATAGATATGGTATTTTATATTCTTCACCATGGCTCGATCTGTCTGGACAGGACATATAGTGTGCGAGGGTGTGGATAGTTGAAGACCTTCGGTGCGGTATTGTCTTGTAGATAGGGCAGGATGCGTTATTCATCAGTGTTTGAGGAGAGGCCTTGCACTCTCTGCACAAGTTTTTTCAATACCTGTTATAGGGCTATGAATCTTTTAAATTCCAACTTCCACTTGTTGACGGAAAGCACTCAAACACGATTCCCGGATGAATTTCATTTATCTGCTACGCGTTCTGTGTTATAATAGAGCATACTTTCAGCAAATGTGTTACTATACCTTCAAAATATTTTTCTATAATATCGCTGTATAATTATATAACACAGTTCATTGACAAGTATTTAAACAACTGTGGGATTTGAATACGTTATAAGTTTGCAAGATGGATTTTAAATAATAATGTTGTGCATGATAATTATTTTCTAATATTAGTCGGAACGATTTTTATTTATATGCTGATTGCAGTTTTCGTGGACCAAAAAAACAAGACTGTAGATTTCGAGTATTCAACATAAGCTTTTTTTTTAATATTTCTGTTACCTGTTCTTTTTATTGATTGAAAATATAAATTTTGTTTTTGCATGTAGAATTCCTTGGATAAATTCAATTGCTGTACGATCTTCCATTTAAGACGAACATTCTCTTCCTATTTATAAGAGGGGTGTCATCTAGATAATTGAGGGGGAGACTGAGAATCATTTGGTGTAAGTCCAAATTTTGATAATTAGAGATAATAACAATTTTTACGTTTTAAAGGCTCCATCTGTTTAATTTCATACTGAATTAAGTTTTAACTTCATTTTTAACTGAGAAATAACAACATGTCTCTCTAAAGACATGTATTAATACTTCAGTAACAAGAGCAGAGCGTTTCGAAACATACTGGTGTAAGTCCAACTAATAAGGAGAGATTTGTAGCTATCCGCGTCTGATTGCTTTGGGTTTTGGATATGTTTTAGAGGGCCGAAAAATAAGATATACGTGTTTTTTTATATTCATCATCCCTCAAAGTTATAAGATTTTTTAGATATCCCTTTCTGATTGCTTTGGTGTTTTTATATGTTTTAGAGGATCCAAAAATAAGAAATACGTGTCTTTTTATTTTTGTCCATTTGCTCGTTTAGGAGGTAAACCCACCCTTCAATGTTCATAAGAATAGGTACAAAAGATCCTATTGTTTTGTACTTATTTTCAAGTATATACATATTTATTATGCTGGAATTTTAAGCCTTTAGATCTGTTCTTACAACTGCGATATATACGTAGAATTTGTTATAACAATAAACGCGAAATATCATGTGTGACTTACACCACTATGAATCTCGGCCCCCAATATATCATCTAATCAGTAATCTAATCCAAACGCATGCAAAGGATCATTACTTTCACGAAAATATAAGTTCGATTTAAGAATCAGTCATTTTCAGAGGACAGTAGGAATTGTAGCTTTTTCTAGCTATTTTTCCATCGATTTTAACCAAACCTTTGATTCTTACTGAACAAGGAAAGATTCGAAACTTTTTGTTTCCCCCATATTTAAGCATGGCCAGCGCGCGAGCTTCTAACACATTTTTTAACCAAATAACAAACTTTAGACAAATTGGTCCATAGTAACTTCGTCTATTTTTCTTTGTCTACTATTACGTTTGTGTCTGTTCATTTACTTTTCAAAAATATGATCCTCCTAGTGTGCTAAAGATATAAATACGTTTCTTCCAGCGTCGGGGGACTTAAAAACTTATAAGTATGTGTATACTATCGTAAATTTTATGTATGTATGTTATTGAGAAAAACTAACATATAAGGGATATATGTTGCATTATACGACGTTTAATACGATTCATAGATTTAAAATTTCCAAATTCAGGCAACAAGAAATTAGACTCTTCTAACAAAAAATATCTAAATTTATATGGTAAATACTTCCATCAAGAGGAGTTGGTTTATTAGAAAAATTGTGTCATAAATCTACAGCTAGAGAGCTCCTGCCAGGAAAATGATTCGAACATAAAAGAGTAAAAGAGTAACAGATTTTAAATACTCTAGGATATTTTCTAACTGTTATATTCTCTGTACCCACATTTTATTGAAAGCCAGACAACCCTTGAAAACCAATGATCGATGGTGTCAATGTTTCATTACTAAACTGCCATACCATGAATACTATACCTTTTTAACGAGATGAATAATACATGATCACCAAATTATAATTTCCAGAATCCCCTTATTTACTTTCTCCATGTCACCCCAACTTAAGAGACGTTCATTTCTTCACGTACAGAAATTCAAATGACGCACACATACATATCCAATTTTCCAACCCGTTCAAGTAACTATCATAGGTATAATCCATGACATATACCTACAGGGTGCAGTCGAAAGGATGGTACAAACGGAAATGAGGTCATTCCTAATGCAAAAATAAATCAAAAGTGTCGAATAAAATTTTTCATCCGAGGCTTAGTTTTCGCGAAAATCGATTTTCAAAAATCGCCAAGCACTCATGCACCTAACTACTTAGAAAGTAACAGTAAATGCGGTACAACTGCGAATGGAATTGATCTAAAAAAATCTATTTGAAGGTGAACCCATTTTTGATCTTCAAACTCAATTTTCTTGAAAACAAAATTTCAAAATCGATTTTCCCGAAAACTAAGCCTCGAACGAAAATATTTTATTCTACACTTTTGATATATTTTTGTATAAGTGTTTTGTGTCACCCTTCGGCCGTTTTTACGAAGCTCTTATAAAATGAAATAATAGCAAGCCTTGCACACTGTAAATATTCCACTCCGACAAACAATTTTCCAGTGCTACAATACATAAGCAAATAATCTCGATACAGCGCATGAAATTCGAGTATCAAATTTTGTCAG
Source organism: Andrena hattorfiana (assembly GCA_944738655.2). Lineage (NCBI taxonomy): Eukaryota > Metazoa > Arthropoda > Insecta > Hymenoptera > Andrenidae > Andrena > Andrena hattorfiana. The sequence goes on from OX122889.2 coordinate 27,769,064, forward strand.
ATTTTATTTTTGGCTGGGCAGAGTTCTGGAAAACCCTTCTGCACGCGGCCGTCGGACGGATTATTTCCATAGGTAGAGTTTCGCAATCGATTTCACGGGGACAGCAAACCTTGGGCGTAGAGAAGATGCCACGAAACGACGTCGTTCGTCCAAAGGAAAGTTTTCAGTATCGAGCTCGTCTTTCATTCGCAATGGAATTCCTTGTTGCCCCGGGGGCGCGTTCAGCGTTCACGAACGTGAACTTCAACAAGGCTGGGATCGGGTTACGGCCGTTCCCAACAACCATGTACATTTCCCGCAATTATTTCACGGGGAAACTTTCCGAAAAGGAATGAATCTTCCGATATCGCGCCCCTAACCGGTGAGATTCTCGTTGTACAAAGTAATGATCCCGTATATTTTATAGTGGATAGGAGAGGAAACTTGGGATATATTTCACGTCGCGAATTGAAAAATTGCATCGCCCTTTTACTTGGAAGATATGCCTCCGATAGACGTTTCAGTTGCTACTGGAAATTACGCGAATTCCGAACGCGCCGCTGCTATTCACGCTGTACATTTGTTTGGTGTGTCGGTGAATAATCGCGGGTTATTACGCTATCATTATTCTCGATTTCTCTCTCTCAGGTGCTATTGTTTGTCTGCTGTGGTACTTGAGACGTAGAATTGTACGCTAGCAGAGTCGTAAACTGCGATGTAGGCTGTGGTCATTTTTGTTAATACACTTGGGACGTGTTTTGGAATTTTAAAAAATTTTGGTCTGTATTTCGAATTTATTTCCTGTGGATTGCAGTAAGCGTAGATGGAGGCCATTAAAAATAGTTTTATTTTTAGTATTTGTTGATGTGAGTGAAGATCTGGTGAACATGAAACATTTATATATGTAAAGAAAAAATTGGTTGATAAAGAAAGTATTATTATCACGTAATTATTATTTACTATTATTTAATCTGCTTCTTTAATTTCTGTCGCTGACATGCGTTCTGTGCACACGTAAAGAAGCGAAGAATTCCATCATTGACAATTTTACATTGTATTTTTAAATCCCCTTCTGATGTAATAGAACAGTGAAAGAGAAATGTTTTTCCAGCGAGGAACATTAAAAGTGAATACGATTCACCGTTTAACGAAATAACTGAGAGGCTCTTTTCCGTTTAACTGAAGAGTACTTTCTAAAAGCATTCATACTTTTCAATTCTATAAGCCATAAAGCCTTCATCCAATATTGAATATGTACGTATCTCCCATTCAGCCTTTCATGTTCCTTAATACACCGCCTATCTTTATTCCCTTTTCCATATAAATTAGTTATTGAATTTTCGAAATACGTTCTGCGAGTTATAACTTCTCTCAAAAATCATACTTTCGAAAATAATCCTTTTAGAAAGACGTTATACAAATTGGAAAATCTTATAATTTCATATTTCTTCAATTACACAGATGCGTATTATATACATTATTATTACTACAGCATCTACATTACGCAAAATGGGGAATACCATGGCTTACCACGAATACGCCCTACTGAATCGAACACGTTCGAAGCTTAAAGAAAATTTTATTTTTTTTCAATTTTCAAATGTAAACTTATATATGTATATATATATATATATATATATTATATATAAAAAATATATATATATATATTTATATTTATATATATATATATATATATTATATATAAAAAATATATATATATATATTTATATTTATATATTATATATAAAAAATATATATATATATATATTTATATTTATATATTATATATAATATATATATATATATATATTTATATTTATATATATATTTTATATATATATTTATATTTATATATATATTTTATATATATATTTATATTTATATATTTTATATATATATTTATATTTATATATAATTTTATATATATATATATATATATAAGTTTACAACATTTGAAAATTGAAAAAAAAACGATTTTCTTTAAGCTTCGAACGTGTTCGATTCAGTAGGGCGTTTTCATGGTAAGCTGTTCGATTCGCGGTATCGATTACCATTTTAGCGATGACTCACCTGCGAATGAGTCTCGTCAGCGTAGGTGGTTACAGTGGAAAGAAAGTGGGGGGTGGGGAAAGTAAAGGGCCAGAGGAGGGGGGCAGGAAGGAAGTGAAGAAGAGACTCTAAACGAGTCATCGGCACAACGCGTAAGATATATCGTATTACCAGCGAACAGTAAGATTTCACGTTGGTATCCCCTGTTAACGACGTACACGATGCTCTATTACACTGGCATCGGTCTCGCTGGTTCACCCTCCAGTCTCGTTATCGAAATCGCGTTATCGCAGACATCGATACCACCGCCACCCTTGCCGGCCTGATTTTGCGGTAACATCGATCCGCGTATCGATTGTCCCACGGACCACCCTGCCAGTATGCAAACGAAGGGGGAGAGCACGTATATCGCAGCCACCGGATTTCCCCGAGCAGTTTGGCTGTGTTTTTATTCTCGCGCCGGTGATCACGTGACGCGGAAGTTCTGATTTCGTGGCGCTAGTGATTATCGAGAACGAGCTTCGGACAATTATACGGGGAATAATTGTTTCCACAGTCGGATTGTTAGGCCGTTAAATATCGGCAGCATTTAAAAGTACGCCCAGTCGGTCCTGGAACGTTGCAATGCCGTTTTCCTGTTTTTAACGTCGCAACGATAGTTTCTGATCTACAATGCGGGAATATGGAGACCTGCTCATTTTAAAATTCAAGTAAATTACTTGTGATGAAAGGTTTCTCTGATTTTATTCAGAGCACGTATATTTGGATTCATTGTTCTGCAAGAATTATGTGGCAAGAAGAATGTCTTTTAAAGGTCCTTTGTTTTTTAGAATGCACCGTTGAAAGCGCTGTATGAAACTGTTAGCTTCTTGCAAGATGCCTGTGAGTTCACGTCGGATGCAAGTCCTTCATTTTTCAATAATGGCAGTCGTGGTGGTTTAAAAAATATAAGAGGAGTCAGTAAATTATGGGTATGGATATATCCAAAATACCAGTCAATTATGTGCGTTTTGTATGAGAAGAAAGTAGTGGAATGTATGAATCATGAAGATGAACGATATTCAGTATTAGGGTAATTGTGGGAGAGTAGCTGCATCTCACGCAAAATTGTCACCGTGTCTAAATTTTGCAATGAAAATTTTTTCCAAGGATACATATTATTAGTTGAACATCTTGACCTACTACTAGCATTAAAGAAAAATCAAAATTTTAATATTTGTCACCCTTAAAAAATTGAAGCTAAAAACATCCCTTTTTAGGAGAAACGTCGCACATGCGGGAATGGTGCCGCATTTCGAAAAGCGTTTAATTTTCCATTCAAACTTGTTAGTTTTAACTTTTTATTTAAAAAAAAGAGACGTTGCTCAGGTGACGTTGTATGTCTTCCTCCACATGCTTAGCTACTAATCCAGTTCATTACCAAGACATGACCTGCGATATTAGGTGCCAGGCGATACTAGGTGCACTTACCCCGTCCAGAGTAAATTGTTAAAAAACCCAAAGAGAATATACTTTCACAGCGCGGAGCGCAGGTGTCCCTTGGGCACCGATGTAAATAAGCCTTTCGCGCTGGTAAGTGAGCGAATCGTTAGAATCGTTATTTCCGATTCAGTTCCGAATAAAATTTCGCCCCGCTTCGCCTGAGGAGGCGGCCGACTACGATCACGGCCAGGCGGTGCGTCTCCCACGCGGCCTCGTGTCACGAAACATCGTTCTATCGAGATACGAAATTGTTTCAAGTCTCCGACCACGCGGCCCATTATCGTGCATTACTGTCGGCCCGAAGAGCTCGCGGGACGCTCGGTATGCGTGCGCTTATCACGAGATAATCCCCCAATCTTCTAATCTTCTTCATTTGAATCGCGGCGTAGAAACGGAACACATTATTATCGTTTATATACCGGGTCAAGGGTGACGCGTCTGCTCCTCCGTCGAAGTAACCGACCGCCTCCTTTCCTTCGACGAAGGTGAACGAGAGACCACGCGGAGGAGGCGGAAGATTGTCTGCCCCGAGCCGGTACCCGTAACGTGGGTGTCGAAGGAAACGCCATGTTCATGTAACGCGTTAGTCGGTGCAGTGCGTTTTAACGGCCCTGCTATACTACCTCCGAGTGCCCTTGCAATTGCATAAGAATGGCGGGCGGAATGTGCGGGCGAACAACCAATAGAGCGACCCGCGGAAACGACGGCGGCTGAGGAGTGAGAAGGAAGTAAGCGTCAGGCACTGACGGGTTCTCGTCCTGTCGCGCAACATTGCGGATGTTTGGCGAAAAAAAGACACGGAAAAAAGGAGGAAAATGGGTTACCGTTTATCGTTCATGAGGCGTTACTAAGCGTTTCAGAATTGCAGTTCGCAGGAGCGACGCATTCTAGGGGGTTTGTCTATTGGAGTCTGAACACGGATTTCTGGTTAATACATAGAATATGTACATTAGGGTGGCCCTTATTTTCAACCTGCGATTTCTTTTGGTCTCACCCTCTAATATGGTTCCATTTCATAAAAAATACTTATTATTTTAGGATTTTTAGAAATGTAACCTTGTAATGGAGTTTGCAAAAGAAGTTTTTAATCATTTTTATGTTACGAAAGTAGGTTTCCAGCTACACCTAAACAAAATTTTATTTAAAAAAAAAAACTGATCCTGCTCGATTAAATTAAAAATTCATTTGTGGGGTCTATGTTTGCAAAAATAGGCAAAAAATGGGAAATCTAATGTCTTGTATTCTTGTATCAAACTAAAACCACCGAAATGACGACTGCCCCCCCCCCCCCCGCCCCATTAAATTGCACGTGAATTATATCATATCATAATTTTATTAAAATCCGTGATATAAAAAGCAAAACGTGATTGATTTTAGACTCGATTCCGCAACACTTAGATGTAACTGTACCGGTGTTCTATAGGTACTCCCTTTTGTAAAATATGGTTACTTTCGTCCTAAGAAACTCTTCGCTTCTGAAATCATCTGGCGCACCCAACTTTTGTCTAAACTCTAAAACATATGTCTCTGGTGAGCAGGCAAATGAGTAAAAGTCAAATTTTGGTATAAACAAAATAATTGCTTTGCTTATGGTCCCAGTAGTACCCGTCAATATTACCTTATTCCTGATTTTTTGACCGGAGATCGTAATACTATTCATATGTCGCAAATACAGTATAATGGCGGGAAAAACAGTGTAAGTTGAGTTATGTCGATGAATATGAGGAAGAATATAATATCTCATCTCAAGCTAAACAGTTTCTTTTCTGTTATTTTTTGTGAATCGAAGTTAAAAATAAAATTTCCTTTGCTCAATTTGTAATTTAACTGAAATTTTATACGAATTTGATATTTTGAAAGTTTGAAAGCACTTTAAATATTCTAAGTGTCTTCCTGCAAAACTAAGAGAGCCATCCACCAAAGATGTATATGCGATGCTTTGGAAAATATGAAAATCTGACGAGGCAATGTCCATTGAATGCAGTGGATAATCCATGATTTCCCAAGAGTAGCTTTGCAACCTTTGGAATGTTTCCTTTGCGACGTACTTGCACTATTCTGATAAAACTAAACTCTGCCATAATCAATGTTCATAATTCCTCTTATAATGCTGACTCGAGACAGTCTAATTGATGATAAATAATAAAACTGTTTTGTTATTGTTCGATAGTGAGGCGACAATTTATAATAAATATTCGCCTCTACAAACTAGCCAACAGACAAAAAGCCTTTTTGTGGACGTGGTCGTGGTCCTGGTCGCAATTATGGTACTGAAATTTATTACAGCCAACCTACTATCATCAGCAGTTAAAACTACTTCGTAATATTTATATTTCATTGTTTTTAACAATTTGGTTAAATCTAGTTCATATTTAAGGTTTAACGAGAATGCTGATCACACGTTCATTCTTCACTGACCATTTATTACAGCTCGAGTATAATACTCGCTACTCGTATTAGTAGGTATTTCCACAGTTTTTCAAATAAAATGTAAACTGTGAAATACGTTGAACTCAGCTCATGATTCAGTTTTCCACACTTTAGTTTTGCTAGTAACTCGTAAAGAATCTTTAGTTAACTTCAGAAATCTCTCACAATCAGCAGAAGAGAGGTATGCCATGATCCTATAATTCTAGTCCAAAACTATTTAAATCTTTGGCACTCACTTATCTCAATATAGATTTTTGACTTACGTATCATTTCTACATCAATATATTGGTATAAATAAGCAAAATTTTTAGTAAATTTAGTCGAAATTAACTTGATTTTAATTGATCGCGTTAAAATTTTTATTCGGAGGAGCTGAATTTTAGTAAATTTAGTTGAAATTAACTTGATTTTAATTGATCACGTTAAATTTTTTAGTTGGAGGAGCTGAATTTCAGTAAATTTAGTTGAAATTTACTTAATTTTAATCGATCACGTTAAATTTTTTAGTTGGAGGAGCTGAATTTCAGTAAATTTAATTGAAATTAACTTGATTTTAATTGATCGCGTTAAAATTTTTAGTTGGAGGAGCTGAATTTCAGTAAATTTAGTTGAAATTAACTTGATTTTAATTGATCGCGTTAAAATTTTGAGTCGGAGGAGCTGAATTTTAGTAAATTTAATTATTTTATTTTAGTAAAATTAAATACGCATTCCTAGTAAAAGTATGTAGTGATAATATTCGAACAATCATAAAGACGTAAACTTGAATAAGTAGGTATGTGACGGTAAAGAAAGATATTGTAGGTTTCGCTCCGAAACGTGCCTCCATCAAAGTATAAATCCATCAATTTTTACGAAACTGAGTCTCACTGTTTTCACACGAAATCTCGCGTGTTCTTAGAACTAACAATAACAAAAGCATGACTTAAGGGTACCCTGCGATTAAAATTTTCGAAAAAATCAATTTTTTTATATTTTCTTAGTACATTATCCGAAGAATGTCCAATTAAAATTTGGCGTCAATCTCCGTAGCGGTGTAGAGTCTACAGGTATAAAAGAAACCCGTTCTTATCTACAGCAGTTAAACTTTAAACGCGTTTTTCTCAAAACTGCGGAAGTCGTAACAAAAAAAAAACAATTGAGCGACTTAAAAAATTCTTGCGGAATTTCGTTCATTACTAAATTCTCCGTGTAATCATCTACGAAGGTAACTGTGCGACCAAACGTTCTTTTTTTATAAACATTTTTGTGCGTAAAGTACCTGTTCTTCAATGTTTGTGGTTCAAACCTCTGCCAACACACAAGATTACAATATTTTGCTCTGACCATAAATGATTCCACGAACAATCTTATAAACTTTACGAATTTTCGAGGTTTGTTGATTTCACATAATTCTACGAGGCGTTAAAAATTACGCAGATGAGGAACTTCTTTTTGTATCACCTGGACAATCACAGCCACCAACAGTCAGCAGTATTAGATAAAATTTCCAAAAATTTGTATTTATTATCTTAAAAGATGTACAAATACAGCCCAAAAAGTGTTTTGACCCTACCAAGTTTACTTTCTTTTAAATAAAATCTTAAAGATGACTTAAAGATGACCTATTTCTGGAGTGATTTGATGTGAAGGTGCCCTTAGAAAGCACGAAGCAAGAAAGAGCGCGCAGAATAGGTACAGGGTGGATATAGACCAGGGGAATGTGAAATAAACGGACGAAAGACAGCAGTGAAAGAAAAAGAAAATCGGCCATGATGACGGGAGCGACGTTTGCACGCCCACGCGTGCCGTCTCAATTACAGCAACCCGGCCGGTTTTACGATTATACCGAGTTCGAGACGCTCGAGCACAGGCTTACCTCCTTTTATAGCCGGCGTTAAAAACTAATTAGGACCAAGGAGCCGTGGAAGAACGGTAGAAGATGGGGACGATAACCTTAATGACGATCATGTATGCAAACGTTTCTACGAGCGCGGTTCCGAGATAAACGCTTATCGCTCGGCGCATGTAAATTCTACATTCGATATTGGTGGCGATAACTTATTTCTTCTTCGTTCTACGTCCATTTCAAATGAATGCACGAGCGCCAGCTACGTGACGAATGACCAGTTTCACCCTGAACGATAGCTTCGCGTATTTTTCGAGCAACCAGGGAGCGAAGGCGCGAAGTGCGCACGATTTTGGCGAACGATGAATGTAAAAGTCGTACTCGATTCGACGTACTGCTTTTCAACACGGTACTGATAGGGGAGGGTTACCTACATCGTACCACTTAAGACATTTTACGTTATATTTCATATTTGGTACTAATTTGAACGCAAGTGACTGTTGGATATTGTAGCTTGATCTTTTAGGCACCTATTATTATATGCTTAGCCTTTTGTTCGGAACAAATTAATTTGTTATTAATCTCCTTGTCACATACTGTAAAAGGTACGATTTAGGCAACCGATCTCCTAAATCGTATACCTCGGTTTCCAAAATCGTATCTCCACGAAAAAATAGTATCAATAACAAATAAAGAAGAAAATATTCAATATAAAGTAATGATTATTATATAGTTACATATACAAATGTATATGGATCACACACAGGCCGCAATAACCTATGTATATAATACGATTTAGGAAACATGATCAATTTATTTATAAATATCAATTTAAACTTTATAATCAATGTAATATGTGCTTAAAAGGAATTTAAAATATTCTACATTAAACCCGCCTTTAGAAAAATACAAAAATACAGGACAAAATTGCATTGATGGATTATTATCAGCTAAAATAAACTGGTGAAAAGTTACATCAATCATAGTTGATTTTTTAAAATGTTTATAGCACGCACAAAATAGGGTGTAAGCTCGAAAGGTTTTGTTTCTATTTCTTATTTCGCATTTACTTGATATTGTTATCATCAGATGTCGTTTATATTCATTAATTACTGATAAATTGATGAGGTACGATTTAGGTGACCAGTAGAATATTGGCAACTCTCCCCTACATAGCTCTGGTCGATATTTCAAAAATGTAATGTCGAAAAGTTGAGCACAGTTTCTGTGTACAGAGTGTCGTGGGATTTTTTTCCAGACAAGAATGTTATTTAGAGGACGGCTGTAAACGATTTGTCACAAAACTGTAAGCAAATATTAAACGCAATATGAAATATGTAACAACGGATTTTCCGCTATATGTAGAACATAAAAGCTCGATCCTGTTTATTGTACCTGTATTCGCGTGGTGTTTATTGTCCTGAAACTATTCAGTGTGGCTGATAGTTCATATCATGAGTAGGAGTTAGCCTTCGGTTATTGTGAAAACTAAGTAGCATCTTATATGAAAATCCCAAGAATGTTTCAAGGGAGGAATATACCAATACCTACTCAGTTTGTGTAAAGTTTATGTGAGCGAAATGCTCCAGCTGCTGTACGAGAATATCGTCGCAGATTTCCTCAATGAAGAGTAGTGGATTGCTCTGTGTTTACTAACACCCATTTCATTTTGTCTTTAGAATTAAATAGATATCATCATGTTCGTGCAGCTCTGGGACCACAGCACCATTGGACAAGAATTTTAAACTTTTTTCATAATATTCCTGCACAAAGTATTCGACGTTCTTCGTCTTTATCTTAATTGCAAATTCCATGAACCACTATGTTATGTACGATCGACCTCTCATATTTTGTACTGGAAAATTCGTTGTTACCTAAGTGGTACTTCATGTTATGATAAATTATTGACTTGCGATTCTGCAACAATGTATTTATAGCTAACCTTCTCATAATATTTTTTCGTATTTACATTTGTGAAATATTCTCCTGTAGTTTATGGAGGAAACCACAGTATACCCTATATGTATTAGGGTGGCCCTTATTTATACGTGTAGAATTTTTTTTGTATTTCTTTGCTCTCACCACCTAGAACGGTGCCATTTGATAAAGAAATAGTCTCTAAAAAAAGTTTATTGGATTTAAAGAATTTCTCAAAAATGGAAAGCCATATCGAAATTTTGTTCAAATAATATTAAAAGAGTATTCAATTTTCTACAATTACTGTATATATAATTTTTTTGTGCATCCAACCATGTTTTAGATAATAGCGTTTAAATATAGAGAGGTCGGCGCCGTTGTGACGTATAGACGCGCGTAGTGCGAACCTCTCTATATTCAAACGCTATTATCTAAAAAATGGTTGGAAGAACGAAAAAATTATATACACAGTAATTGTAGAAAATTGAATGCTCTTTTAATATTATTTGAACAAAATTTCGGTAGGGCTTACCATTTTTGAGAAATTCTTCAAATTCAAACCAATGATGAATTCTAAACTTTAAGGCCTGGTCGGCACCCTTTGTTGTTGTCCGATTGCAATAACCCTTTTCAGGGACTATTTTTTTATGAAATGGAACAATATTAGGGGGTGAGAGCAAAAGAATTCGCAGGTTGAAAATAAGGGCCACCCTAATATGTACATGGAGCCATTGAGTGTAGATATACATATATTTAATGAAATGTTGCCAATAGATTCTGTACAATGTTATCGAATGTATCTATAACAGATATTTGTCTCTCATTATATTCGAGAAAAATGGAATTTTGCCTATTAGTGATTTTTTTGATAATAAATACGTAATATCGAGATATATTATATGTTGCAACATAAAAAAAATGAATTATTTTGACTAGTAATTTTTATATACCATTATATTTTTCAAGCATATATTTGTTTTGATGGAATTATGAGCCACGCAAAGTGGGATGTAATAAAAAATTTATCTTTGAGTAAAATGATCACCGCCTCTCCTTATCTCGCGTATACATATATAGAACGATAAGAGCACACGTTCATAAAAAATTATATATTTCATTTTATAGGGCAAGATACCCTTGCTGGTCTAACGTTGCACTTTCGTATTTTATTGCTCTTTTTTAACATCCTTGTGTTCACTTTACTCCTACATTATATCATACGAATTCTCTTTAATTCCTGCTCCACTCACTTGCTTTTGTTTGTAAATACTTATCTTCTTTTCAGTCCATCTTTCGCTCGTAGGTATTAAGAGGGGTGCAAATCCATTTTTGACAGTTTTTGAGTTATGACGTGTAATATATCTCAAAAATCTACATCGTTTGGTACACGTTTGATGCAAATCCGATAACAAATGAGTGATTTATTGCAAACTTTTAACCTGCACACATTACCCTGTTGCAAGTCTAGAAAACTTATAAAAACTTGTCACTTCAATAACTACTACTTATTGAGTGAAAATATATACTTTTCAATTAGTGTTCTCTTTTCAATGTTAAGTCAAAGCAATAGTTTTATAAACAGTTTTTTCTAATTAACTCGAAATTAGTAAATCTCCTCTGTATAACTTCTGTTTAAATCTTTTATGTATTTTAGAATTTTCCTCTTGCCCTCTCCATCACTTTTATCCTCTTTCAATTTCTACGGAAGGATGTATACGTGTCGTGACTTATTTAGGTGCATCCAGGAAGAATACGAAAGTATGTTAACTTTTCATATTGGATTTGCATAACGTCAATATCCAGAGTCAGTCGATAAAAGGAGCAACAACTTGGGAACAGGTGGGAAGTGGAATTCGGGAAGTTCTACGGAACGTGTTTATTTACTTTCCAATGAATCTATTGTTGATAAACGTTATTCGTCTCTTATATGTTTTCGTATCGTGTAATCGTGAATTTGTTATTTTTTGCGCAACTTCAGTTAACATTTATAATTTACATTAACCACTAATATTGCATAATTTCTTACCGTCACATTTCGTTTTTGAGAAAAATCAATATACGAAATTTATTTTGCTAGCATACATCCTACTAGGCTGTCCAAAAAAATCGGCCACAAAAGTTGCGTAAACAAATTTTTCTACAATAATTCTAAAATGTCTCAGACATTCTGAATTTTTGAGATCGTATGATTCTCGGATTCCGAGGTTTCGGAATTCTGAAATTCTCAGATTGTGAGATTCTAAAATTCTGGGATTCTGAGTTTTTAAATTTTTGAAAGCATGCTACCGAGACAATTACGACGAATGTTCACTTAGGCTATAGATTGTTCTACATGCTTGTGTTAAATACGACTCTAAAAGCACTTAAGGCGAAAAATTAATGGAATTCCACGATGTTGTGTTGCAGGTGCGAAAAGTGTGCGGTCGTTCGGAATTTCAAGCATTGAGCGGTGGGACTGTTACGCCTTCGGATGCAGCTGCGACGGGCAAAGCAATGTCGGGCAGCCTCGAGATGCACGCAGCTGCGCCGCCTGTCACGCATAGAACATTACCGACGCAGTTGCACGTGCAGCTGGGTAATTTCTTGGCCAGTGTCGTCAGGTCTCGGACCTTCTATGGCACTCTGGCCGACACGATCTGCGAGGAATATCCTGACAAACGATGTTGGAACGGCGAACGCGTCGGAGAGTGAGTACACTTCCCATTTTGCTGGACGATTTTCAAAAAAGAATCCAGCGGCACGTGAATTATCGCGAGGAGCGTCTCGCTGGGTTCGGTAGGGTCGAGGTTTATGCCGTCCACGAACGGAAATATTAAAGTCATATCCGAATCCGTACGAGGACTTTTACGAGCCGCGGCACTTTAACGTCACCGATTCTCCTTGGAACGACTGAACGTCGCGCGTTAACGCCGCATTTCAACGTCTCGCGTGCATTAGAAGAACCATTCACTTGTTCATATGTTGGAACTACCGTAAGGATGAATTTAGAAGCTAAAGCGCTTGTAAAAATGTATAGGGTAAAGGCAGGTAATATGGAACATCTGATTTCAAAAGCTTGTCAAAAGTAGGGGAATTGTTTTTTTAAATAAAACTGACGTGAGAGAACGAAGGAATTAATGCGTAATCATATTTACATAGTCAAATGTAAAAAAATCTAATCGTTGTGCAATTATAGTAAAAAAACTGAAAAGAGTGAAAATCGGCTGTTCGAAAAAAATTTCGGGTCCTATTATGGAACACCTAGGAAATTTGTAAAGAAAACTGAAAAATCTTTACTTTTCTTTACTAAATATGAAGATTTATTAAGTAGAAGATACAAATAAATAAATATACATCATTTTTGGAATTTATTTCTGCTTTCTGCGTCTCCTACACGTTGGGCACGCGAATAATACGTCGGAAGCCCTACATTCTTCGTGTGCCCACTGAAAGCAGCAAATACATTGGATCTACTTTTCATTGTCATTATTTTTATAATTACCATCGCAAAATAAGCATTCCACATCATCGTCGTCATCATCACTATCAACTTCATCTATGTTACTCGGTATGTTCCATATTACGTACACATATGTTCCGACAAGAAATTAAGAATTATACTAAGAAGAAAGTAACTTTATTGGTAAACTATTGTTGAATAATCAAGAACACACATATTTAATTTGTAACATATCTTCACTACAATATTTAACTGTTTGATGCACTTTTCAGAAACTTTTGCACCCCACGAAATATATAAACGTTTCTCTTTCAATAATGGATGCCCGACTAGTGCTCAATTGCCAGTATCATCGTCTATCGTGTCTAGGGATCTAGTATACACCATTGCCTGAAGAGTTCGTTATTCCGTTATCGAAATTTTACGAAGTTCCATATTACGGGCCTTTACCCTACTTCGAGCGTTTTTTTTTCACAAAATTGGTATGCTTTCTATGGGGGACAGAGGTAGTAGAGCCACGGGTACTGGTCAATTAACCCTTAGACGATGTTGTACACGGCACCCATTTTGATACAAACAATCATTTATATTGGATACTAGCAAAATACTCCACAGACTTCGCTCTGGGCCTAAGAAATATTAAGGACTCCATGAACATACAGATCACCCCTTTTCACCACCCCTTAGGGGTTGATTAGGGCAAAATACTTCAAATGATTTTGAGGTATTTATGTGGGTATGGTTTCGAAGTAAAAACCAAGTTGATATCTAATCGGACCCAAGAGATTTTGAGGAATGCGTGAAAATACATTTCACCCCCTTTCACTCCCTTCGGGATTGAATTTCCAAAAATCCTTCCTTAGTGGGTGCGTACGTTATGAAAGCAATGCACCTTCCAAATTTCACGTTCCTGGGTTAAACGGTTTGAGCTGGGCGTTGATGAGTCAGTCACTCAGTCAGGACTTTATTCTTTTATGTATATAGATTGATCTCGTTTTCATCTAAGATTCTTATTTTCTTAGAGCACTGATACTGATGTGTAATAAGTAACATAATTTCGGATGGGTCAAAGTGGACCCGGCAGCCGCCATGCGAAGGTTAAGGTAGGTACTACTTCGGCAGTCGTTTTTTGTCGAAAATTAATCATTTCTTTTTTAATTAATTCTAAAGAAATAAATTGAAGCTAGGACTTGTTCTGTGACACAATGTTTATTAACACCATAAGCTTTAAAAAAACATGCATTATAGACGACGCTATATATGAATTATTTATTAAGGAAGTGTTTTAAAAAAGTTTCTGTTGTTTTGCAGTGATAACTCAAAAACGGAGGATCGAATCGATTCAAATCAAATTCGAGCATATTTGCAAAGCGTGTAGTTTTGGGCAGAACCTAAATTGAAGTTAATAAAAACTCTTATTCTTTAGGAAAATAAACTAAAACCTCATTTTTGTCTAACGAAAAACTCACTTTTTTAAAAATCGTCATTTCGTAGCTGTCATTTTCATAATTTTGCTTCTTTTATATGTTCACTGCAGAATCAAAGGTATTCTGAAGTAGAATTTACAAGCAGATCGCAGAATTTCGTTTCGTTTCGTCAAAATCGCTGGAAAACGAAAGAAACTTTTTTAAACAGCCTCTTTAATGATCCATTTGTAACGTCATTTATAATGCATATTTTTAGCGAAAGAAACATGTTTTTTAAAGCTTATGATGGTAATAAACATTGTGTCAAAGAACAAGTCTCATCTTCAATTTATTTCTTTGTAATTAATTGAAAAAGGAATGCTTCATTTTCGACAAAAAAACAACTGCTTAGTACCCTATATAGAAAGTTTCAGCGATGTTTATGGAAGTTGTCACAGGATATACTTATGAAAAAAACATGTTTATCAATGAGTACAACATATGATTGAAAAGTTACACAACAATAAAGATGCCTACTTAACGGAGAACGGCACCTACAGATTCATAAATGAAGATGAACACTGATTAAAAGCATCCATTGATTTACATGCCAGCTAAACGTATTTCATTCTCATCCACGCATATATCCAAATAGTCGATGGATAATAAATTTAGAGCTCTGGGGCTTTCATTAAATATTCCATTTATAAATAAGTAAAAATAGCTATTGAAATATTGATCGCATATACAAATAGCAAAAGTATAATTGTTTTTGCAATTTGCATTTCTATTTTTTCCACGACCGCACTATTTAAGAATACGTCGCCACGTGGAACGTTTGAAATCCTCTTGCGATTCCAGCGGTGGCAATTTCAATGTAGAGAAAGGCAAGAATTTATTCGTTGTACCCTATTCGCATTCGCGGTGAACAGGTGTATCGCTCAGCCAGTGTATCAGTAAGCAGTTCGGCGTCGAAAACGATTGGCAAGAAAGCGTGCTGTGTCACAATATGCGTGGAGCATGTTCGTCAGTGATCGAGTCATCGTCGGGCAACGATTTCCAGGCACGTACGTCCCCTCTGCCCCTTGCCTCTTTTCTCAGTTTCTCTCTCGATCCGCTCTCTATCAGAAGTAAACGGTGTGCAGTTTCAGCTCGAGATCAGCATCAAGCAAAAATGAGCTGCGTCAGATGTGCAACGACCAGCAGCGA
The DNA here is from genome assembly GCA_944738655.2 of Andrena hattorfiana. Taxonomy (NCBI): domain Eukaryota; kingdom Metazoa; phylum Arthropoda; class Insecta; order Hymenoptera; family Andrenidae; genus Andrena; species Andrena hattorfiana. The sequence continues at coordinate 27,784,803 of OX122889.2, forward strand.
AGCTTTTGCATCCCGTGACCAGTCTTCGGATTTCAAAAGCAGGCTTCTCAATTGCCCTTCCAGCATTGCCGATCTGACGAGGGGAGTGCGCACGATTCACGTCACACCAATTTAGCTAAAGTATTGCGCATAAAAGTTGACCCATCCCATGCATAGAGATGCTCACTATTCAAAATTTTCTGAGAAAATTAAGTTGAAAGTTTCGCCTTTTCTAAATGTTATATGTATATGGACCTGTGTGCAAGAACGAGATCGATTTAAGTAATTAATCGTAAAAATAATTGAAGAATTAGTAAATCTAAATTGGTCTGGTAATTACGATTTCGTGTTTATGTGCGAGTGCATATAGGGTAAATGACCCAATTACTGACACATTAAGCGTTGACGCTGACATTATCTTATAGTTTTGTACTTATAGACAAAAGTATATGTTGTTCTTGTTATTTATTATTGTTTAATATGTTTACTTGATGAAAAAAATTTGGTGGATCATTACAACTTCGATTTTTATGTATAAATTCATCAATTTCAAAAACATATTATGGGATCTATTACTGACACCCTTCAAATGTATTTGACTGAATTACTGACACCCCAATTACTGCCAGCTAACCTAATACTGTTTATCTGTCATTTTAAGGTTACGTCGTGTCATGTGCATGAGCAACTAATGCTATGACAGTAATACAAAAATGCTTGAAAAGCTTGTACCAATCACTGTCACCCAATTAATAAGTAAAAAGACTTAATGAATCGTTGAATTCGGAACTTTGTTACTTTCTATGATGCTTATATTATTTAAAATATTATAGTTTGTTATGATAATAGCTTAAATATTACAATTACAGCATTTTCTTTAACGCCTTGTTTTCTCTTTCGCTAGTAAGGAAGTCATCGTTCCTATTCTCCTAATATCCGCTTAAAATTTTTTATCGTTTTATTCAAATTAACGAAGAAAAAATTAAGTACTGTTTTTCGTATCGTATAAATAACAGTTTGAATTGTATGCTAAATTTTTTTTATCCATCATTTTATAAGATTTACTCGTTATTTTACGTAAAACAGCTTAGGGTGACAGTAATTGGGTAGGTGGCAGTAATTGAGTCCTTCACCCTATCGAGATTCTGGAGATGCCAAAAGTTTGAGTACTGAACCCAGCGCGTTTAGAATATTATAGACTCTGGGCATTAAATGTACGCGAAATTTGAAGCACGTCAGTAATCCGAAGCTCGTGTAGGTATCCCCGTTGTGAGTTAGAAGTTCTTCATGTCAAGCGTTTAATCCAATCCTGTGATAGGAACGTGAATCCTTAAAGCTGATTCGTGGATTTAAAGCAAACGTTTATTATATTGGTTTTGTCCAAAATTTTGTGTATTACGTCTTGAAGAGATATGTATGTAGTGATTACGCTGAGACTCACTCGCACGATGTGTAAACTCGGTGTAAAGCGATATTCTTAAAGACATAAGCCACCAAATGTATTCTTGGCCTACATTCCAACACACCTTCGACTCTTGGAACACTAAAGTTACTTTTTTTATTCGCCGAGAGTTTCAACTCCAGCATCGAATAAATTTTTTAACTTTACTGTAACTGTAACTTTAACTTTAATCCACGGTGTAGTCAGCGTCGAATAATTTTCTGGAGAGGGTTCGAGCCGCCGAGGACCGGGACCTTAACTTTATTCGACACATGACGAATAATTTTTTTAACTTTTATTCGTTATTCGAAATTTCATAAACCCACACAGTTGCGTTCTAAACGGTGAGTGCAAGTTCGCGATGTTTCCTTGTAAGAGAAGTATTTTTATAACTTGCAATTATCCCTGCGTTATAGAACTTATAAGATAATTATAGAACTGCGTTGTAGTACCCAGTTATCAGATTTTATCATCTCTGACCTGAATTGAGAAAGTAATTAACCATTTCCTCCTGAGCTAATCATAAGTGGCTATAATTTGTAGTTTCCTCGTTCAAGTAAATACAAAGAAACAAATAAGTACCTACCTAAAACACACGAACGCCAAACTCATAGTAATATTCCACGAGAAAAACGTCCTGCACTAAACACCTAATTCGTAAAAATAACGCGTGAAGTAAGCTCTGGTGGAATTATGAATAGGTGTATTATTCTGCGTACCGTTTCTTTCCTACCAGTCCGATCTCCTTCCAATACACGGCTCCTCTGTGTATCGGTACAGATACACGTAATAATTTGCAACGGCCGGTCCTCGACCCTCGTACGTAGGTAGTACTCGGCGAGAGAAATGCGTGTGAAAAATGTGTCCATCAAAAGGGGGCAGAAAAATCAAAAAGAGATTCGGTCGCAGCGAGTAAAAATCGTTTAGAGGAACAGCAACCCGGACGTCATGGATGACAAGCATGAATATCAAACATGTGTAAATTCGGTACAGGAAGCTGTCAGCCGTGTGTAGAGAGAAATATGAAAGAAGCAGAGAATAGAGTACAATATTTCACTGTCGACAAAGCAAATTTTTTTCTGCTGGCCAGGTCCGAGCGTTGGAAAATAAAAATCAGAAATATCGTAGAACAATATTAGCATATTTTTGTGTAACATTTTGGTTAATATGTTTCTTGCCACGTGGACCCATGATATTTATCAGAAATGACGTTTTTATTCAAGGGAAATTTAAATACAACGGGTATTTTTCAATAATTCAGTGTCGAAATCGATAGAACAAAGGAAAGCTCAAAATTTTATATTTTTCTATAATTGAATATTGCAATCTACCTTCCTCATCATTCGTTATAATCCTACCAGCAATTGATCTGAATTTCCATTGTGGCACGGAACGTGTCAATATGCAGACAGTGGAATAAGAAAAAAAGAAAGATAAAAGAAATGATAATTCTGGAAACTAATACGTAAAACTTCCTCGCATCCGGGGCAACCTCGCAATATTCATCCGTAATCGAAACGCGAATCGTTTTCAGAAGGGAATCCGCAATTACATGCAAATTGCACCGTGATTAATGTATAAATCATTCGATTCGACGATTTTACATCGGGCATCAATATACGAGTTCTCGCTCTTGTGTAATTAGCACCTGGAACACTGGATTTTAATGGTATAGGAGGCGTTCGTTTTTGAGGTTGAAATTGATGTACATTAAGCTTATTTATTACAAGAACTTCATTAATGAAACTGTTTATTTCTCGATTGCGTGTGGTCTCAGTAATTTACAACACTTTGTGTTCAATTTACCTGTGCTAATTTTTTTCCTGCCTTTTGAATTGAGAACTGTTTTCATTTTTGGAAAATTTTTTGAATATTGGAGATAATGGTAAATGATGAAAGATAAATCGTCTGATAATAATGTTAAAGATAATGTATGTGTTTTAATATTGCTGTGAAATAGAAGCGGGCCTACTTATAGTAACCACTGCGTGCTGCTTATTTTGTTTTGGGATAAATGTTAGCTGTAACAAAGTGGGAATATGAAGTTACAAAACCTTGAAGATGAATAAAGAGAAGGGGGAGAGACGTTTATCACGCACGCCTCGATATCGCATGCGCGAGAACTTTAAATGTAAACATTATAATTAGCGCGACAGATCAAAAGGCACATTGTGCTTTATTTTAAACACTTTTAATGAAAGTGGAAAAAAGAAGTTTTACAAACTACGTTAGGTATCTAAAGGACTACTTAGTAGGACTCTGACGCGTCAATATATATACATTGACGCGTCAGAGTGACTTATTAATGAAAAACATTTGCAAGGTTACGAATTACACAGTAGATTATACGATACCACTTTATTCCATAATTTTTTTTATTATACCGTACGTCGTGTAATATTCAAAGAGTCATATTCGTGACATTTTTTTCGAATACGGGTAGGATTTTATGACATCTTGTTCACTAAAAAATTTTATTGCAAATGCCTGAATGTTTCTGTGAGCTGTTGTATTTTTACACGTTCTGACATTTAAACGACAAGAAAAAATAGACACTGGCACGACAACGTGCTAAGAAATTCATGCTATAATACATTTCGTATAAGGCGACGGTGGCGAAATTTTGCGATGGAAATAAGCATCGTTTAGTATTTACGATACAAGCGACACAAGATAATGCGATAAAATTGTCCACGAAAGAAATTAAGCGTCGCGGCAGAAAAGCAAAATATGGGAATAAAGTTCGCGTGTATTGCGCAAAATATCAACGGTTCACTAGATATATTCGAAAACATTATATTAAATCACAAACCTATGTTATATTTTGTATAGGATATAATAGTAAACTAAATTTTTTATTGAAAAGTATCGAATATCTTAAGTAGTCCTCAAATTTTACTAGTATGACTCTTTGTATCATTTTTAATGTATGTAAGTATAGTAAAAACTCTTGATTTTTATTCATAAAAAATTCGAAATTTATTGATATATGAGCAGTGTTTCAAATTCAGTAACTACGATCTCAGAAAGTCGTTATACTTTTTTGGTTAGTTAAACCCTATGCCTCAACTACAAATTACATATATCCCTAATATTAAAGAACTTATCTCGGGAATTCGTGTAGTCAATTATAAAAATCTGGGAAGTGCGATGAAACAATAATACAATGAAACAAACAGTTTTGAATATAAAACACTTTGGCTATTATACGAGGAAACGATATATGTATATTATTATAAATATATTAACAGAGTATAAAATACTTTTGGTTTGGAACCAACTTTCGGTCCACTTATCTGTCTGGCAGAGGCACATACTACTTACGATCGATTGACGTCACAAGTTAGTGGTAGAATCCATGAAGGACAAACATAGGCTGGGAGTGAAAACAAACTGTCTATGGTCAGACGTATTTTCTACTAAAAATTAAAAAATATATCTTCTACAGCCGATATATATATATATATATATATTATCAAAATAATTACAAGATATATTGAAAATAAGGTGTTTTTGAATTTAGGTTGCATTCCATACGTGACGTATGTAAAAAAAAATTGAAACTTTATGAAGACAATTACACATTTGGATTACTATCAGAAGTTTGAAAGTATATCACATTCCTCTTTAAAAACATGATGTCAAGTAATTTCAGAAACAAGTTCTTCCTGCTTGATAGTGTTGAATTGGATTTACTTAACTAGGAACTCGAAACATTGAAATCGGAACATTTTACCATTCATATATTGGATTAAAAATTCACACATTTCTATGTTTTCAGTATTGACAGAGAAGTCCAAAGTCTCGCCTGATCAATTTCAATTTCGAGATATCAATTTCCAACCAATCAATTCCATTCACATTCAATGCATTGAATATCCACATTCCACACAAACTAACACAACAGTTATTGTTTCTCCATAAAAAAAAATCCATATATTTCTGATGAACACTCCGACCTCTTACCAAACAGAAAAAGCGTGGAGTAAAGTCAAATTAATGTATAGAACGTATTGCCCCAATAATAATACCGTAGAACGCAATTGATAGTAGCGAAAGGAGCGATATATGAGAAAGAGACGGAGAAGGTTGAAGAAGCGGGCATAAGGGGGACAACGAAAAAGCGAAAAATAGCGTAGGGTATGTTACGACATCGTGACCTCATAGCCGAGGCGTTTGGGCACGTTCACGGGAAACGCTTCAGTTCGCGTTGTGCATCTTCCTCGGTTCTTTTCGTCCTCTCTGCCTCTCTCTGTTCCTCTCTGCTGCTTCGCTACGTGCAGACGAGTGCGCATATACGTATGCATATGCAACACAAAGATGAAAATAGGCGACGTCGTGGCGCCCATTTGCTCTCGTTGCCAGACTCTTTGGCGGCTTGGCGTCCCACAGGCTACTCCGATTCTCTCTCACCCTCCTGCCTTGCCCCTACCCCCTTCTATGCTGTCATAGCCTCGCGCGGTGCCTTGCTTGCCCCTTCCTTCCTCTTATTTTCACCGTGTCGGACTGCGACATCCGCGGAGCCTCGCATTTCGGCTCTCTCTTCCGCCAATTCATTCCCACCCACGCGTCCTTCTGCTAGAGGTGTCCATCGTGCCAGCGTCTCGAGACGGTGTTTCGCCTTTCGTTCGACTTCACCGATTACTTCTGCCCTCCTTAGCTTAATTGTCCTCCATAACATTTTAGAATATCGGAGAAAAATGAGGTTTTATATAGCGACGGATTTGAGTGTAGGCTAAGTAGGCTGCAGCCTAGGGCGGCAAATTTTGTGGAGCGGAAAATTTTGGAAGGTGACAAATTTTGGGAAGCGGAAAATTTGAAAGAGCGACAAATTTTGGGGAGCGGCAAATTTTGGAGAACGACAAATTTGGGGAGCGGAAAATTTGGAAGAGCTACAAATTTTGGAGAACGACAAATTTGGAGGAGCGGAAAATTTTGGGGAGCGATAAATTTTGCGGAGAGATAAATTTTGAAGGAAAGTTTAAAAAAATGTTTAAAACACAGAGGCTTAAGACAGCTTCAAAAACAATTTACTTTTTTTTTCATCTAGCGAAGTAGCAATGACTCATACCTATGTGTCATTGAGTGTCAATACTCTTTTAAATTAAAATATTTCGTGATAATCACGCTCCTGATTTTATAATTTCCCTTCTGCCGTCCTTGTTTTCCTTCCTCAAACTTCAAACGTTTAATCATTATCTCGTTAAACAGGCTATATAATTTTCTGGGACAGGTGTACGGGCTGCAAATGTAGAATTAATGTTAAAGGGTGGAGTTATCTTTGATATTAATGCACAGAGTGAATTAACAGAGAATATATTCGGTTTCTGTTTGCGGGTATATTAATTGCACGTTTGTCGATACATTAATTGCAAAAGGCATAAGGCACGTCTCCCGGAAGTGCTAGCTCTCCTCCTACATCCACTGCACAGAGTGCGCGTGTCCAATGAGAGCCCAAGGGAGCACGCGACTTGCCACCAAAATTCGAGTAATTCCAACAATTAACCTAGCAAATTAATTAAATTCCTCAGATAGGACATTTTAGGTAACTTTGTAAAGTGGGATAGGATATTTTAACATAGGGAACGATTTAAATAGAATTTAATTTATTCTTATTTAACACTGATAAAAGATCATTCGTAATTTACAGCATAAAATAATTGTGATTCGAAAACAAGAAAATGAAATAAAAATATAAAATGTAACGTCAAAGGAAAATGGAATGATTGAATAATTATTGTGAACTTATTAAATATAAGACTCAGCATCGTCATTATTATTATCACAAACCAACTAACTTATAATGCCATACTAATTGTAAGATAAAATTAATCTTATCTACGTTTCAGGTGTTAGGTTAAGACTATCTAACTTACAATTATATATTTAGTAGATGTTACATAGGACATTATAACCTAGTAAGACCATCTGCAAAACAATTAGGACAAGAGTTAGTCCTACAGAGCATATAAAGCATTCCAACTTTGCTTAAAAAGTGAAATACATGTGGAGCTCCAAATATTTCAAAACACCCTGAAAAATGAAAACTCGGTAGATACCATGGATAGGACATTTTAGCTAAGGAGGGCAGATTTGTCATCCTGAACCACACCGATGGTTCACCCTTTGCAATCCCTTCTTCGCGAGATGTAGGATAAAATGTAACTCACAAAACTTGCGCCCACTTCCCTCAATTGAAGCCTTCCCGCTCACCTCTAAATGTAACGCGACTAAGTAGAATATTGCGCCTACTGTTTTATAGGGCATTTTTAGGTACGCGATTTTTTCCAGCTGGATTAGAAAGGATAGAAAAAGGTAGATCTGTGGATTTCTCACTGGATGAAAGTATTATCCATTAAACAGTAGTTTTCTCCTTCATTTCTGATATACAGCTTCCCTTATAGACTCTAAAAAATGTAGTCCATTTATTTTTTTGAACACTGTATTGAGGTTCATACATTTTTCATTTTTCATTTTTCATAAGTCTCATCTCGTAAAGTTTGCTAAATGATCGTTTGCTATTAATTACAAAAGCTTCGCTTGCTATTTGTTGTTCACACCCAATAGAATCACTGCGGATTGAAAGTGTCACAGGTCTATTTATAATGTTAGGATATCAAACTTTTTAAAACTAGATCGAAAAATTCGATACGTGGAAAATACGTACTATGTAATACGAATGAAATATGTCGCTCAGGCGTACGCGATACGACCTTTAAGCTTCCTATTTTCGTATACCCCTGCACAGCTATCTATTTTGCTCATCTTATTGCTCTGTTTTTCGCATTGGTGACCTCGTTGCCAGAGTTTTTGGTGGCCGGTCGTCCCACATACTGTATTCATTGATGGCATTTTTTCCCTCTTGTTTCCATTGCGTCAAGCCACTACCTCTGCAATGCAGTTCTTCATCTCTTCGTACTTGTAGATATTTCTCATAAACATTAAACGCTAGATCTTCTGTATAATATACATTTACAATCACAGTATCTTACTTATTGACGTATGAATACATAGCTTTAAATTGAAGCGTCCATTTCGTGGACATTATAATACCCTCCTTTCCCTCTGAAATCAGCATTGCATTAACGAATAACGCGAATATTTCTCAAATAAAAATATTAAAAATTAAAATCAAAACGTGAAGTGTTTAAACTACCTAGAAAAAAATCATTTCTGTGCACTTCTAATTACAAATTTTATAATTGTACGGGGGGAAATCACGCAAGAAAATTCCCCAAATAGTTCCCTAATTTATTTTGAAAAGTAGACTTTGTTCACCTCAGTTAAGTAAGCAGTTGGATTTACTTATGTACCTTGACTCGATTAAAAAGTAAATACATACCACGGAACAATAATTATTGATTTCTCCACGCACATACTTTCCCCCGCTAATGGAAGTGTTTGAAGTGCAAAATAAATTAATCGTAATACAGATCTGTCACTTGAGATTTCCTTACAAAAATTTAATCAGCACTGCCACGCCGTGGAGGTGGCCATTATGAATTTAATTAACTTCATTGTTCGTTTTTTTCACGAAGAAAAACTAGCCTCCAAGCTGCAGAAGTGTCTTTCGCCTTCTGCTTTCTTGTTCGTTCACGTTTTGCTCCAACCCTCTTCCCCAGTCTATTTCACCGTTTACTTTTATTCAACCCCTCATCTTCCGTGCCATTACTCATCTTTACTTTCTGGACCTTCTCCGTGAAAAACCTGTATATTATACAGCTTCGTCGACACGTACATACATCCTTGCAGTCCGGTTTTCTCTTCGTCGCACTTCAACGGACTTCGCGTGGTCCCTTCCCTGGATTACAGGCTCGACAGTGTAAGTTTTTAATTGAAGCCAGCCGGGCCATTTAATAGGACGGAACAGTTTAATGATACGAGCTTCGTCCAAGCGGAATAGTAGCAATCAAGAGTTGCCACTAGGAATTCTTTTTTTTTTTGGTGTGGCAAACTACCTACCAGCCAAATGGCACGGCGATTATCGATAATAATTGTCGTTGGCGCCCAAGTATTTTACGATTGATTATCCCCATCCAGTGATTTGCGTTGGACGATGAACCACACAGAGTTACAAACTTCCTTCACTCATGAACGAATAATTTCCTGAGAACCAACTTGGCGAATCGATTGCTTGTTCGATCATAGAGTTTATTAACATTACATAGTTATTTTAGTGTTGTTTAATGGAATCGTTGGGGGATTCTTATCTGTAATAACTTCTGTTTTATGCTTGCCTTCGCTACGGAGCTATCTATCGATGGTGGACTAGTTCGTTTTTATTATTTTAAAAATTTCTTGTAAAAAGTGCTGTACAGAGTTGCGGGAAACGATTATTTTCTGAAGAGTCTGCATAGGGATGTCCTTATATTCTTGTAATTTCAATGCAGTTAACGATTGCTAAATTTCAGTAGAAAGGAAGTTTTTGTGTATAAGAAAAAGACGGAGGATATTGAAATTCTGATTTAAATTAGTTACTTACACATTCTATTTCTCGATTTGCAAAATATTTGTCTACAACGTCTACAAAATTAAAGTAAATTTTAACTAAATTTACTCCAATTCAACTCCTCCGACTAAAAATTTTGAAAAATTCCAAAAAATGAAAGTAAATTTTAACTAAATTTACCCAAATTCAGCTCCTATATCTAAAAATTTTAAAAAATTCCAAAAAAATTCAAGTCAATTTTAACTAAATTTATCCAAATTCAGCTCCTACATCTAAAAATTTTGAAAAATTCCAAAAAAATTAAAGTAAATTTTAACTAAATTTACCCAAATTCAGCTCCTATAACTAAAAATTTTAAAAAATTCCAAAAAAATTCAAGTCAATTTTAACTAAATTTATCCAAATTCAGCTCCTACATCTAAAAATTTTAAAAAATTCAAAAAAAATTCAAATCAATTTTAACTAAATTTACTCAAATTCAGCTCCTACATCTAAAAATTTTAAAACATTCCAAAAAAATCGAAGTCAATTTTAACTAAATTTACTCAAATTCAGCTCCTACATCTAAAAATTTAAAAAAAATCCAAAGAAATCGAAGTCAATTTTAACTAAATTTACTCAAATTCAGATCTACAATACATTTACCACAAAACATATCTGATATTTCAAAACTGATCACTCATAAGATGCTCGATCGTCGTTTGCTCGAATTCTTCAAAAATTATTTCCCATTTGATTCAGGAATGTTTGTTGTATTATCATAGACAGGAGAATTCGCAGAATATTTTTGAAGATACGGAGGGGGGTCCGTTTTTTAGAAGAATCTGATGCGTAATGGAAACTGATAACGCATATACATTCGGTCGAACTGCTTTCCTTTATGTCCTCGTATAAATATGGGAACGTTTCCAAAGCTTGTCACGCATTTCTCTGAACATATTCCTGGACACATCCACCATATCAGTATCACCTGACACCGTCTTCAGTTTTCCATTCCCACCCTCTTCCCCTTTTTCTCTTCCCTCCGCTCCCGTTTCCAGTCCCACGATCCTGTTTTTATCGCTATTCCATACCGTACCACAATAGTTTCTATGGGACAGCAGAAATATTCTACCGCCCTGTTCGTCCGTTCAATAAATCTCGAAGCCTTCTTCCTTCAGAGATTACATTCGAATCTTCCTACGAGAGAAAAAGGGATACGAGCAAAAAATATAGGGGACGATAAAATGACGAGAATGGCATGAAGGCCCTCCACCCTATCTTGTTAATGGCTCGATAATTGCTGGCAGCAAGTGTGAATCATTTCGCTGATGTAGATTGGCTCTCGTTTATGTAAAATTGTATAGGGCATTGCTGAAGAGACTTTTATAAAATGTTTGATATAAAACTGATTTGAGGGTAGGTAAAAACTGCGATATGTTATTTAATATAAATTGTTGCTAAAATAGAAATACGAATCCTAATAAATAAAATATAAGAAATAGAACTTATTTTCAACCAATCATCAATAGACATCGTACATTTTAGATGGGATATACGTATTTATAATCAATAAGTTTAATTGAAGAAACATGAATACCCTCAATTGTTTATAATCGCTATGGAATATACCTATGTAACTATATTTTAGCAAGATTCTAATGTATACATTATAGAAATATAAATGGATTATATGTTGCGCAGTATTTCTACTACTATTAACAACTTTAGTAATTTTGCTATAACATATCTACATATATTATATAAATATCATTATTTCAAAATGAAGGAGAACCCGTATTTTTTAAGTACACTCCATCTTAAAGATCTGACTAGAATGTTCTACGAGCAAATCACTTGTAAACATTTTAGACACCTCTATTCTGATTTCCTTTTGATTTCGATCGTCCTTTCTGTATTTCCTATTTTTATTTTGATGAAATTTATACTACATATCGACTGGAATTACAAAGGGATACTTAAAACACGTGCAATCACGTATATGTATACATTAGGCTGGCTCTTATTTACTCTTGCTGAAATTTCTTTTTCAAGATTTTCTTCCCAGCACACCCCTGAATAGTTCCAAATAATAAAAAAAAAATATTGGTAAAGTTTGAGCCCGATCGGATAAATGGAAAAGGTGCCCCTAGGCCTGTGAACATTTAAATAATTATTTAACAGTTCACAAAGTTGATTTTATATAATATCCTCCAAGTTATTGGTTACATAAAAAAACATGTCAAACAAAAGTGGTAGATCCAGACAGGGACCATTTCCTAGTTTTTCGAACTTTTTTCGAAAACCATTTGTCGCTCGAGAAAAAGTAATACAACGTAAAAGATGCTTCTTTTCTGGATTTACAACTTTTGTTTGACACATTTTTTAATGTAATCAATAACTTAGAGGATATTATATAAAGTCGATTTTGTGAGCTGTTAAATAATTATTTAAATGTTCACGGACCCAGGGGCACCTTTTGCCTTTATCCGATCGAGCTCAAACTTGACAAAGATTTTTTAGAATTATTTGGAACTATTCTGGGGGGTGCCGCGAAGGAAATTCAAAAGCCGAAAATAAGAGCCTAGTATGTATATTTCAATGCTAACAGAATGTTTGTCATCAGGGGTTTACTGTACTCCAACGTCAATGTGAAATATAATGCGCAACACACCCCTTGCTTTCATTCTGCGCCCCCTCCAGAACTTGGTGCTCGCCCTGTTTCGCAATATTTTTCCTCACCAGTAAGAAAAATGTAACGCCTTCCAATTCGTTCCATAAATCTCACGGACAGTTTTGCTCGTTCGCAGATTATGCATAGATCGGCCCATATGAAAGAGTGTCGGGCGTAACAGAAAGTAGAACTCTTTCCCGTGCTAACAGTATGATTCTCGATTTCTGCGAACAGAATTATTTCGATCAATCATTTGTATAATAATAAGGCGTATGTCACTGTTTATTACTAACAACAAGTTACTCCATGAATAACGTTTATAGTAAGTAAATAGTGGAGTTTTTTAAATAAAATTTCATACAATATACGCGTATCAATTTGGTATAAGTATTATATAGGGTGTCTCGCCAGAAATAGGCCACTTAATTATTTATTTTAGTTGTGTCGTTGTACGAAGCACTTCGTGCATAATCTGAGTAGTTTCAAATGGTAAACAAGTTGCAAGGAAATTTTTTTGCGAAAATCATTTTTGTCATTTTCGTTGCATGTATCTACGATCGCTGAAGCTACAAACGCTCTTAATACATTGACTGCCACCATAAAGATAGGTACAGTACCTCAGGGAGAAAAGTTATTTCATTTTTGTTTTTTCTGTCCACATAAAATGTAACATTTTTTATAACAATAAAAATGTTATCGGTGTTACTGCGCATGGCACACAGGTAATGTTAGCATTATTTGTCTGCTATGCGTATCAACAATGGGCCATTCTTCGACACCCTCTATCTTTTAAACAAATTCTCAACCAGCAAAATTTCACGTAGGCTATAAGATATTCCAATTTTAGCACAGTCGTTGACACCAACTACAAAACGGGATAGATTTTTTTACATAACCCCGTTAATATCAGAAAAATGGTCTTACAACAATGCAAGATTCACATATATTGGGATCTGGTGGCAAAAATTAAAAGCAATTATGTACATTGTCAGTATCGCTTTACATAACTTAAATTTAAAATATTCGCTGGATATTATACAAAAAAAAAAATGGGTGTTTCATCAGGAGTTAACTTTCCACCAAAAGAAACTAAAAGCAAAATGTACTATTGCGTATATGGCTGTAATAGCAAAACGCGTATTGACACTACTGTCCGTTTCCATTATTTTCCTAAACCTAATGAAATAATAAATATTAAAAATGATTTCGGAAATAATGAGAGAGTTAGTTGCTTAAAAATGTGGAAACAAATACTAAAAATTGGAAAGGAAGTACAGGGTCAACGTTTTATCCTGCAACCCGCGCTCGCGCGAACAGGGAAAATGGCAACAGCGCCTCACGGACGCATTCCACTACAACCATGCACCGTCCCGGCGTTCGGAGAGCTGCCAGCGACCTCTGAACAGCAGTGATGCCCGAGCTTTGAGACTTTTGGAATGGTCTCTTTAAAATTAACGTCGCAAAGAGCTATTCAGAATTTCCCGGCCCGGGTTGAAAAATTTGGGGCCTTCTTCGTATAACTTTTGAACTATAAAAGATATCGGAATGCAATTTGCTCCGAAAAATGAGGAAAAATTATTCCCTCTTAATGATGGATAATTTAACATATTTTACGTTTACTTAATTTTATTCTATCAATTTTTTTAACCATAATTGTTGTAAAAACCTTTTGCAAACTGTTTATTTGATACTGTATTTAATGCTGTTTTTAAAATTCGTGGTGTTGATAAACAATAGGCTAGTTGTTTCTGTATCATTACTTTCATAAATTGAGAAATTAAATTTTTATTCAATTATGTGTTAGTTCTGCAGACCTCAGAATCTATTGTTCTGGTTTTCTTTTTTATGATTTTATCCTTAATGCAGTGCATACCTAGAGTAGACGTAAGGGGTAACTAATGGGACGTGTCTTTGATTGTAGCGGTGTTAGAATTTATTTTGTAGAATTTTTGTGCCTGATGTTTTAGCTACTCAACGCCACACCTATACCGGCTTCCGTTAATGTCATTTTTTGGAACGATGCGCCATTATTGTGGCTTTTACGCGCAGGTGGCGAAAAATCTCTCCGTACAAGGGTATAGCGCCGCGGTCAACCCTGCCGTAGCTAAAATTTTTAAAATTGACACCGGTACGAGATCAGTCGACATTATTTTCGAACCTTATTACAGTAATCTGAGATGCGAGTGGTAAACCGATCGTAAAAGTGGAGCGCACTGCTCGATTACCTGGGCCGGAAAATTTCCAATAGCTCTTTGCGACGTTAGTTTAAAAGAGACCATCCTAAAATTTTCAAAGCTCAGGTATCATTGCTGTCCAGCGGTCGCTAGCAGCCCTCCGCTGGGCCGCTGCATGGATGTAGTGGAATGCGTCGGTGAGGCGCTGTTGCCATTTTACAAGTTCGCGCGAGCGCGGGTTGCAGGATAAAACGCTGACCCTGTATATACTCCATATATACAAGCACGCTCTTTACATTTAAAAAAATCCGATTATTTTTTCCAGGTATGTGTATGTATCTTTTGCTGTACACATAATTATAAATATTTGAATTTACAATGTATATTAACTTTTGTTATAATAAGTTAATAATGTTAGTTTTATCATTTGATATCACAAATTTAAACATGAAAGGAAGGTGTTTAAAAATTATTTCTTGAAGCACTCCATATGCACTTTTTTTCAGTGGGTAAGAGAACATTTAGTTTAGATATATCATTTCTATAATACAATAAAATAACGAAATTATACCTGTAGTTAATATTAAAATGACTCAAACATTATTCTAGACTACCTGATGCAAAATATCAATGATGCAACAATATTTTTGCACTTTTTACTAAGCCCAGCTTTACACCTGCATTTTAAAAATTTTATTGTATCATTTCCTTCAATAATTATTGATATTTCGTGAGAACTTCCTTTCATTAAATTGGGTGTTTTGAGGCGAAACACCGTTAATTCATATTGTTTCAGTAGCTATTCCACAATCAATTAAATGGCGTGCATTAATTAATTCTCCGCCTTCTATAAAATTCCGACTGTTCGATGTTAAATTTTTAAAATGTGACAAACTATTTAACAACAGAAACATTATTGCCCTTTTTCAAAACTTGTGTGACACCAATCTTGTCTCGCCCTGCCCTAACCCGATTACAGAGCATTCTGACCTAGATGGCGTTCTCCCAGTATTTGCCAATTGCAATCGATGTATTTGAAGAATGTGAAACAAAGAGATTTCTCACATACGTACATTGCACATCGTTGACATAAGTTTTGACTTTTTCATATCCACTACCCTATCTCCCTCTTTCACAACCTTTCCATAACAGGCTTCGAAACCATTTTCTCTGTCGTCTTTTGTTCTCTTATCCACACTTATAAGTACATACCATACAGATATCCGTGACCTAGCAATAAACTCCTTTGGTGTATCACCGGTGATGAACATGGCAGCCAACATTCAGTAGCTGGTGCACTAGGCTTACCAGAAATTGAGGCATTTGATGGAAAAAGAGCACATAAGCCTATGTGTCCTTTTTCCTTAAATCGTTTAAATTGACTCAGGTATATGTTATATATATATCAAGGACATTACTTCTCTCGCGTTCAGATTAGCTAAATGCTGCTTCATTACGTAGCGTGATCGACACGCAGCTGCATAGTCGCTGAGCGGTCGCGCTACCATGCTGTCGTGCAATAAGTACTTTTGTTTCATAGAAGATTTTATGTAAATGAGAAAATATGGAAAGTGAGGCGAGTATCGAATCCGCAAGGAAAGAAGCTACTTTATGAAAGAAAAAATTGATTTGTAAGACAGCTTGCTGCAAAAATCGAAAAAATTAATACATACTTAAAACATAACATTTTTTACTTATTTTTGCGCTTCATTTTGTATTTTTTATTTAAGCGATATATAAAAAATGGACAACGAAGTAAGTAAACAAAATTATGTGTAAATAAATAAACACAGAAGCAATTTTGTTATGAATTTACCATATTCACGAAAACAGGGCACATAAACCATTTGTTTAAAACGTATAAATAAAGACACATATCATTTTCAAATCATGACTTCTGTTTTCAGAACGTTTGAAGGACACGGTAGCTACATCCTTAAAAAATTGTTTTCAATTGCATTACATTGTATTAAGTTATACTGTAATGAAAACTTTGAAATCGATTTTCTAGAAATGGCATTTTGGCGTATGTGCCCTTTTTCCATCAAATGCCTCAATTCCTAGTTCTGTTCCTCCTAACTCCATCCTCAATATTCCTTAAAATTTTCTACAATACCAAGATTGGGTATATCACAGCAATTCTGAACAAGGTAACAATTTCCATCTTCCTCTATTTTCGAGAATAATACTCCTCTACCCTTCGATTCACAACACCGTGCACTCTCGCCCCAAAGAGTACATATTTTCCGCATATTTTCCACCCAGCCATACCACTATGGACGGTTTTACTGCCGGAGAATTATATGCCCCGATAGTTTCGCGCGAAAGAAGGTCGCGAATGGTCGTACATGGGGAAGAACCTGCAAAGCGTGGTTGGAAGGGAGTGGAAAGGGGAGGAAAGGAAGACAGCCCTGTGGAAGATCGAATCGAATTACCGTGGAGGGCGAGAAAGGCGGTTTCACTTTTCCCTCGATTGGCTACGAGGATTGAATCGTGGAAGCTCGAGGCTTCCTGGACGGATCGAATCTCATTTAGATTTCCACCGTGAGATACTAGGCGCTGGCTCCGAGCTTCTCGAGCCCCCGTGGCACGCGAACGGCATTCCTGTCTGCGCGGTAATCGTCCGCGATATATACGACAGGGTCCAGTCCAGCTTTTCGAGTCTCTCAGACTAGTTCCTCGCTTCCATCTACGTCTACTCTGCTGAATCAGGTAGCCGTTTTTCTGGAATGCTTCGTTGGTTCGTCCATCGCCATTTCGCTCTCTATCCTGCGCCGCGGTTGTTCAATTATGCGCGATACATTAATACCGTTAAGTGCGCTTGTATACGAGCGTGTTACCGAGTATCGCTAAATTTCCGTATTTTCCCATTGCAGCTGTGCCAAGAGTTAGGTCATGGGAAGGCAGAATTTACGAATTTACGTGACACGTTCATCCCCGACTGGGGAACGACCAGTTTGATTCGTGTCATATACCTCGGTGTACGCACATGTTCCAGTAGGGAATTTTACCTATATGGGAGTTTCCTTATATTATTGTACTTGTTAGTTGTTAAATTAATTTTATGTTACTAGTGATGGGTTCCAACGAATAAAAAATATAATTACAAAAAAATAAGTAAACTCTGTGTATACAGCGCAAAATATGTGTGGCTGAAGGCGCAGAACTCGAAAACTCCTGAACTTGTAGAACTCCTAAAATTAGGTGTGCATCGAGGAAAGTTTTAAGGATTCTTCTTGGTGTGACGGCTGAAAAAAACTTAATTTTTCGGGAATTAAACAAAAAAGTCTGGCATCCGGAATGGTTATTCCGCTATATATGGATATTTCTACTTATAATTTTTTTTATAGTCTTAAAAGGTGATAGAATAAGGCTACAAACGAGAAAATTGATACATGCAATACTTGCTTTTTTCTAATTTCCGAAAAATGAAATTTTTTCAGCCGTCACACTAGCAAGGTCCCTTAAGGTCTTCAGGGACCAAAGTAACGGTGAAAAATGTATACAGCGTGTTTATGCACAGGTTTACAACATTGCACTTAGCATAAAAAATATGCAAATAGCCACATGAAAGTCACATCTTATCACAGAAGAATCCTTAAAATGATTTGACTTGTAGAAATACATAAGAATCAGGATGAGTTCTGATGTCATTCAAAATCTTGACAGATTGGCAATTCGTTAATCTCTTCGCACGTACGTCACTTAATCACACAGGAATTTCAATTTTAACGAGCTCAATGCAGTTCAGTTGTGTTTGTAAAATTTTTAAATGATAAACGAGATTCCATTTTTTATCAACGTGTTGAAATGTATATAAAGCTCAATGAATTCCCCTTTTTTTCAGCGCCATAGATACCCGTACCACCTGCGGGCATTGTTTTCAGTGATTTATACGGATTATCTCGTGATTAACTATTATCCAGCACGCTTCGTGCGAGGTGATAGTTACAAAGCGCGATTTAGCTGCAAAAATGAACCTCACCGAATGAAAGAATACAAAACGTGTGGTAAACGGAGATTTTGCATCACGGAGGGGCGCCGTAATTTCCTATCTGTGAATAATATCAGTTGCATGGAACGGCGGAACAAGAATCTCGTGGCAATTCTCACGCGAAAATGAAATCTAGAATATAATACACGAGCAACTTAATCTTTGATAGAGATTAACTGCTTAATATTTCTTATAATACAAAGATTTTGAGAAACTTACTATTTTTCAGGTACGCCGTTGGATAAATTATATTTCTCTTGTTTAATCTCTTTTATAGATTTCTGAAATAACCAATTCATTCTTGAAATACATTATACATCCCTTGATATTTTTAAAGAATTTTCACGTTTTTAAACGACGGTAAAATTTAAAGGAATTGAAAGTTATATATAAGAAGGACTAAGTGATTATATTAAATAAACGCGAGATTATTGCTTTCATAATAAAGAAATTATAAAATAAAATGGGGAATTTAGAGAATCGTTCCTGTTTCTAAAATTAATAAATTTGCTAAATTTTTATGTTTCATATGGACTTGTAAAATTTCGAACTTAAAACACGATGAATAGTTTATGTGTACAATATAAAATGTGTGAAATATGAAATCGTGTATCTACATCTAACAAATGATGTTTTTAAAATGCATGATAGGTAAAAATTCGTATTATTTGTCATTTTTTTAACATTTTTAGGCATTGAACTTTGTTGGGGTTTCCGAGTTACATCCACTATTTAGCAAGTGAAGAAGTAGACCATGATATATATAGTATCGACAACTCTAACTGAATTTAAAATAAATAGCTAGCAATCGAATGAGCGAAAAATTCCGGTTAGCTGCTGGATCATTCCTTTTCAGAAAGTGTGGAATAATTTATATCAGGGGGGCCGTCAACTTGCTAAAATTTATATTTTTTACGATTTACTGATAATCACTGCGAATGTAAAACAGTCGAAGAAATATGATAGGGGAAATGCATTTTATCAGCATTTCCCAAACGATATTTCGTGAAATAAATAACACGGGTCAATTACCGACGAAACATTACCGACGATAGATTTTTTTGATTTCCGCGAACATGCTCTCCCTCGCGCCGCCGTAAATGTATATACGAAAAGAAATCTTGACAACGCGCGTGACGGATAACAATTATAAAGATAATTCAATTTTATTAGTCATTTTAAACAAGTTCGAATTTAAGCAAGTTGTTTGCAATTATAATTACAGGTACAATCATTTCCCATTTAATTCTCAATATTCCGACTGTAAATCTATTTAAATCGTATAATATGCTAATATGAATCTTATATATAAGTACTTATAATCTTACCTCGCCGATTAATAAACAACAGTCGAAGACACTTTTTGAAGTAGGTATTTTCCTACAAACACATAATGACAAAATAACACTGTCCAACAGTCACTGTGGTCTTTAACATTCAATAGTTGTTTCTTATAGACTTTTGTGCGCTGAAAACGAATCCGCAAACCGATTGTCGCCATCACCCTCCGTTTTTCAGAAATTCGATTTGAAACAAATTGCAAATTTTCAACTTCGAACATCTTTTGTGTGAAAACAGTAATAATTATTCGTTTGCCTGTTCCATCAAAATATTCTATGAACCCTCCCGAATACAACGATATAAGTTATTATTGAATTATAAACATTTAAATATATTTAAACAACCAATGCACCCATTTTTGCAGATATATTTCTATATATTTCAAAAACTGAGGGTCTGGAAGAAAATCTAACTACTCCACGCGATGCAGCAGACATTTTTCCTGCGCAAACCATCAGCAGAAGTGGTAAAACATTTTTTGTTTTCAATACAGAAACGAAAGAGTTTGGCAAAACGTGCGACGCCGATAGTGGTAGTCAATGGCGCGTGGGCCGCTCAGCGTCACAGAATCGCGTAACGCGCGCGACTACCACTGTCCGCGCCGCACGTTTTGTCAAACTCTTTCGTTTCTGCATTGAAATAAAAAAATGTTTTACCACTTCTGTTGATGGGTTCCGGAGGAAAAATATCTGCTGCATCGCGTGGAGTAGTTAGATTTTCTCCTAGACCATTACTTTTTGAAATATATAGAAAGATATCTGCAAAAATTTCAGGTGTCCTTTTCTATTTGATCGTTGTTTAAACATATTTAAATGTTTATAATTAAATAATAACTTATATCGTTGTATTCGCGAGGGTTCATAGATTAATTTGACGGAACAAGCAACCGAATAACTATTACTGTTTGAACACAAAAGATGATCAGATTTGAAAATTTGCATTTTATTTTCAAAATCGAATTTCTCGAAAACTGAGAGTGATGACAACAAACGGCTTGCGGATTCGTTTTTAGTGCGCAAAAATCTACAAGAAACTGCTATTGAATGTTACAGAACAGAAAGAAAGTTAAATTTTGTTGGACAGTGTAATAGAGTATTTCTCCCCTAATAAACATTTCTATCCCTAAAGACACTTTGACGTCCGTCAAAAGCTTTTCCTGGTAAAGCGTCGAAGGCGTTGTCGGCCGCCAGAAGAAATACCTGCCGCGAACGCAGGGATTTGCAATCGCTTGCGGTAGTGCACGGGTGGAAGACCGTGGAGAGAACGGAAAGGAACGAAACTGCCGGACACATTTCTACTCGTAATTCTACTAGAATGTATTCCTAGTTTCGTCCGACTGGCAAAGTATCGAATAGCGTTCGAAGAAAATACAGATACAGCGCGGCTGAGCCAGTTAATCGCATTCCTTATCGATCGCGTCGCGGGGCTAATTTCGTGCAAGTCACCGGATGATTGGCTCGCGAGGAAGAATAAAAAGGAGATCGTGAGAGGTAGAAAGAGTAATCACCGTCGGGGTTGGCTCGTTTTGGTGTGACGGTGGCTTAAAGAGCCGCCGCCGCCGCCTCGCCGTTGATTAATAATCCTACAGGCGCAAACTGCCTTCACACACTGCTCCCCCCTCTCTTTTCTTCCCTTTAGCACCGTCCTCTACCTCTTCCTCTGTTTCGCTTTCTCCGGACCGCTTTCTTCCTCTTCTGCCATCTCTTCTCCTTCGATATCTGCCTCTCGTTCGTATCGTACGAACCCTACTGAATCCAACCGCTTCGTTCTTCCTGCCCCCCCTCTGCCTTCCGTTCATCCCCTTCGCTTTGTTTCGCTCGGTCCTCTTTCACAGCCTCCCATCTCGCCTCCACACCTTCGAGGCCTGCGACGCACTCTCTCGCGTCCCAGGATTCGCGTCGAGGGCGCCGAGGCGTGGGTCATCGGGATCGAAGATGAGCAGTTCATTACGCGCAGTGTCGTTAATTATGACGAAAAGGAATTCGGGCTCTCACCATTGCGCTTTGCGCGGGAAGTCTCCCTCTTCACGCTTGGGTGGCATCAAGGGCGTGCTTGATTCGTTACATCGCGGCGAAATGGCGAGAAACATTCGTAAACGAAATGGATGCGTCACACGTGGTCTTATAATTAGTGCAACTGTTATGGGCATTGCGAACTGATTTGCGGGGCACGGAGTGTTTTCGGATCGATACTTCGCGACTTCTTTAGATAAGATTTTGTGGCTCTATTGGTGTTTAGGTTACTTGACAAATTTTTCATGAAAGTACTTTATATCAAAAGGGTCCTAAATGCGAATTGAAGACTTGAACACAGTAATAATAATACGATGAGCATACTCAATTCACACAAGCTTTTGGACACTTGACACCCTCGAAACGCAATTCAAGCTGAGAGCTCGATTTTCGGCGCGCGCTATTCAAATGTCAGATGACAGAAAGCAGATTCAAAATATGTAGGATACCTATGTATATTAGGGTACCAGTTATTATCTGACTTTTGATTTTGAAAGGAAACCCCCCCTCCCCTAGTTTTGTTCATTTTTATTTAAAATTGCGCTACACCAAATTTCAGCTCATTCGGATAATATTATCCCGTGGCGACAACACGTGGCAATTAACAAAAATTACCTTTTCAAATTTTTATCGAAGGATTTATCTTATTTCAAATGTCCCAACTGTCTTCCAAATCCCACATATATTCTAATTTATCGAATTAAGAAAATTAATCACAATTCCGTAACATATCAAAGTCAAGTATACAGTTTTACTGCTTTATTATGCTGCGTATATAACTGATTTGATACACGGTGAATTACATAACCGTTACAAATAACGACAATTCTACGAAACAGTAAAAATTAATTTTCGTTGTTTACAAGATTTCTTTGTAATTCTTTAAAGTTAAAGTTAAAATCGCCACGGTTTAATGTTATTTGAATAAGCTGAATCTTTACACCATTATATTAGATCAAATGAATGAAAATGAGGGGGGTCCCACGAAAAATTTGAATTTTTTTTCTAAATAAATAAGTGGCATCCTAATGTATATGTATAGAAAATGTAAGTAGGCGAGAAGTGTGACGGACTACACGAAGATAATGCCCTAATTTTAGGTTAAAACTTACAAAGGTATTTTGTTTCGTATTAATTTTAAGGGGGGAGGGAGAAAAATAAATGTTTCGAAAATTGGTGCGTTTACAATTCAGCAAAGCGAACGGTACGACATCTTTCGCCTCTGCTCGGTCATAAATTTTGCAGCACAAATGACCCAAAACCTTGCGCTCAAACTCTTGCCTCTGACTAACTCTCCCCACTTTCTTAACTACCTGCCCTACATTCTTTGTCTATTCTGAATTTCAAAACAGACCCTGCACGCCTTTAAGGTCGAACACAGCTTCGAGCAGTCAGTATTATTTTGGCAATGAACGCGAGAAGACCTGTGTACCTTGAAGAATATTCCATGACTCGTTGATGCTACTTTGAGCCAACATTTTAATTGATACGATAGTGAGGTTATATGAAGGGTAAGGGGAAAAAACGAGGAATGTCCATTTCTTTGATTTTGCGATTTATAGCATATTTTGTTAGTGGCAACTGGGACTACAGAACTTTCGAATCAGAATGGCTTATAAAGTTCAAATAAAGTTCAATTTATTCAATATAGAACAAATTCCATATACCAATATAATAATATAAATATTGGCATTTATAGAAACAAAAGTTTTTAAGAGTTGACGTTTGGTACCTACAGATATGCACATACATGTGTACATATAACTGTAGTGTAACATGGAACAAAGTATCATTTTTCAAATATATATAAGTAATTCAGATTTGGCCAAGAATTCACTAAATGCGAGACAAAGTTTAGAGGTGAAAAATGTAAATTATATTAACAGAGGAAATGATGTAAGAATACAGCTCCATCGATTATAATTACTGTACTAATGAAGTTATTACTTTTGAGATTGATCTCTGCGCATCTGATAAACGTTCCTTGCGCAGGCTATTCAGAGGTAACAAAGCGTATCCAAATAGTGTTTCATAAATTTTAAACATTACCAAAGCCGGAAGCGTGCGCTGCAATTTTCATACACACGTTTATGATTCACTTACAGTGTATAAAACTTACAAATTTACGATCTTGTAACTATTTACGAGAGTTATCGGGGATGTATCTATTTTACGTTTAAAGAAATTCCGAAAGAATATTTAGTTTACAAATTACTTGTATTATATCAAATTAATGAGTATTAATTGGAGATTAAAAATCATAAAATCTTATCTGTTTCCTTCGTTAACAGTTTCTTCTTCCAAATTTATTAAACTTTCCCCACGCTGTATTTATTAACACCGAAAATTGCATACACGTGTGCGATATATTCCATTACAGAATAGAGTGGAACAGAAGTAAACAGAAAGGTGCAGAAAAAGTAACGTAAAAGCACTACCAGAGACACAGTTGTAAAGCAATATTTAAGAAATATAGTGTCCATAGTAACAAGTAGCTAAAGCATTTTCCTGTAGTAGTGTTTATTTCAAGTGATTTTAAATGTATAGTATTATATCGTTACTTCTAAATAGTAAAAATAATAGTAACTTTATAAACTCTTTAACATATTTTTATACAGGATATCCCAAAACATGAGTATCAACCGAAATATGCAATTGTCTTGTGTAAATAGCAATCAAAAAGTCCACCAGTTATCATTTTGTAATCTGGGCCTCCATTTTCGGCATTAAACAATACATATCTCTACATATATTAAAAATAAATTCACTTCCATATACACCCAGAAAAATATAGGATAACAATTTGTGATATTATTGTTTTAATAGTATCAGCCATTCTTAGCATAGCTCAACCATCACCAAAATAAAAGCAATCGAAAGACGAAGAGTCATCATCACTGAACAAAGCATCCATATTTTCCATTCCTAACAGAGAATTGTTCTCCGTTTTCATTTTACCGGATGTGTGATTTTTACGTTTACTAAAGTGGAAAGGAATGCCTTGAGATGAGAGATTATCAGTTAATTAGGAAGGTGCGTAATTAAGAAAGCCGGAAATTCAGGTGGCTCTTTGCCTGCTTATTTTTATGTAGACCTCTGAGCCTGCTTGAACTCAATGCGCTTATTGATCGCTCTGTTTGGAGAACGTTAGCAATATCTCACTACGCGCTAAAACTGATAACATACCTGATTAACTGTGTTCGCAACGTATCATTTGCATCGATTCATTAAGCCTTGCAGATCGGAATGCCTCAACATTAAATTCAAAGAAACGATCCATTTACGATTTCTCAAGTTGTATCGTATGATCTGAGTCCTGGCAATGTTCCCTTTGTATAGAATTTTTATCACATTAGAGTATGCACCTACTACATATTATGTACATTGATGTTTACGAATCGTTTAAAGTATGGTTTACGTGTCTGGAATTCTCGTTATCATAATCAGTGTATCGGTTTAGAAAAAATACAGAAAAATTATGCTTTTTGAGCAAGGTGGAGCAGGCAAATGAATGCATTAAACTGTACGTATATATCAACCTTATATACGTATACAGTGAGTCAAAAAATTATTAGCACATCCTTCAACACAGAATAACTTTTTTAAAATTGGTCGGAACGACTTGAGTTTCTTTGAGAAGTTAGATGGATTAGTTTACTAAGTGACGTGTTTCGTCGTTTTGAAAAAAATCACAACTGGTTAAAATATACGCAGGTCGCTTCTTCCACTTTTTTTTTATCTGAGCCTGTAATGAAAATTTAAGTTGAAAGTTTTATCGAAATCGGTTGATGCAGAAACAAGCGGTAGGCATCGAAGTGGGTATGTGGAATCTGTAGGTTTATTACAGTTATAGGCCGATAACTATGATTTCCAACCCTTTTAACTGTTTGTAGCTCATAGCTACGTTAACCGATTTCGATGTTTTAGCATGTAAACAACTTAGTGAACTCTACAAACGGGAATTTTATATTTTCATTACAGACTCAGAAAAAAAGTTGAAAATGCGACCATCACTATCTTCAATTTTTTTTTCAAAACGATGAAAAAACACTTCACTTATTAGTAAACTAATCCTTCTAGCCTCTCAAAAAAACTCAAGTCGTTTGAACCAATTTTAAAAAAGTTATTCCGTTTTAAATGGTGTGCTAATTATTTTTTAACTCACTGTAGGTATGTATTTTAGTTGAATGCTATTTGATATCAATTTATAGTGTAATATAGTATTTGAGAGAATCTTAGTTTTGGTTTACCTTATCCCAGGATTTATTCTCAAACTTACGTTGACTGAACATTTTTATTTATTTTTCATAGTATTACATATTCCTAAATGCATTTGAATATTTTGACCACAAAATCTGGATATACTTACATTTATATATTAAAGATAACATTTAGAAATTGTCAAGCAACATAAATTAACTTTCATCAAACTACCTGTAGCAGAGTTTCATGCTCAATGTCTTATGATTTAAAATAAATTTTTGTAAACAGTCTTTCCATTTTACAAAGGATGTTCCCCTGAAAGAAAGTTATATCAACAATTTATGACACATTTACTAAGAAAGACTCGTACGAGTAACGCAATTTTCGAAATAATGGGCCCACGCCTGCGAATTCGCCTTTGTGTTCTAAAATTTGTTTCCTTGTATTATCGTTGACGCAATTTCATCCTGGAAAGTGAATTTCTGAAGCGACAAACTGTCTTTTATTTATACTGCCTTGGTAGTTTCCTGGCGGTATGTAGTTTATAAAACTTAGACGCCGACAGCTTTGTGTGTACATGCACGACTTCTGTTCTTCTTTGTTCGCTGGTAATTGTGTTAGAGGAAAAGTACCTTGAACGGAAGTTTTAAACAGAAGCTTAAACAAGCACGAGCCACTCGGGGCACAAATGTTTCATGTGTCGTGCACCTTTACTATATGTTGTTCCATTGAATGCGATCTATAGAAATTGCACGGAGCTTAGAAAGCGTAATTGCATCGACTCGTCTATTATTAAACATGGCTCAAGCTTCGCCTCGAGTTGCTTCTTGAACCATAATGCGTTATATTGTTAGGGGCTGATTTGTTTAGTGTTCAGCGGAAGAGGTTGGGTCAGTTTACGACCTTAAACGCTGCTAGGAACTAGTTTCTCTTTATACAAACATTTTTACGTTAATGTTTAAACGCCGTATGCTATGTGCTAAATGTAACGTAAAGCACTTTCTTAAAATATATTAATTATCCTGGTTTAATTAATAGCTTGCTCTTTATTATTGATACTGTAACTATTCAGTTAGATTTTTATTTTATTGTGTTTGGTCAACAGTAATTAGTTAGTTACAGTAAACTAAAAAACATAAGTGATATATAGTATTGTAAGAGAAACTGGTTTCGGCCAAGCAGTCACCTGAAATATATTTTTTAAAATGTAATTATCTAACCATTTTGGTAACAGATGGTTGAAACTTGAAACTAAAAATATTTTGAAACGTTAAGCAGACATTACTGAAGGTAGAAACTAGCAAAATTATATTCTCGTTTGACGTTAATGAAAAGTCTCTATTTACTTTAGCGATTACATGAAATAATTCGTATACCCTATGTTTCTATATTACATTCAGTTTTATTATTTCTTTCCACATAATCAGAAGTCGCGGCGTAACGAAATGCTCTATTAGTGAAATCACCCTTATTAAATAAATATATATAATTTCTAGAATATTAACTACCACGTGTTAAACATTTTCATAAAAAATGGCTTAAAACTTTGTATGTTTAAGTCATCTTAAGTTTCTTTAGAATATAGTACTTGTTTAACATAATTCCTTTCCCTATTTTGTTTTACAGTATTCTGTATCTTAAACTAAGCTAAATATGATACTTTTTAATTTAAGTTAGAAGTTAAGGGGGGAATCCTATTCTTTGGGCTAAAAACATAGCAAAATTTGGGATTTTTTTTTAAGAAGCCAGCGCTTCGATTCATCTGAAATTTGGACCATGTTTTGATGCATCTTTGAGGAAGCTGTAGGTTTTGTTTTATTAATTTTTAACCATAAATATAGTAGTTATGTATGATCCACCATCACGCCGCGCAAAATTCGTCGGCCGTTGGTGTGCATGATATTTATCTACCAAGTAATCTAAAAC
This sequence comes from Andrena hattorfiana, assembly GCA_944738655.2. Taxonomy (NCBI): domain Eukaryota; kingdom Metazoa; phylum Arthropoda; class Insecta; order Hymenoptera; family Andrenidae; genus Andrena; species Andrena hattorfiana. Next base: position 27,812,975 of record OX122889.2, read on the forward strand.
AGAAAAATGAAATTGTTTTAGGTTTCATGAAGGTGTTTTATTATACTATATTTAATAAAAAACTACAACTTCTTCAAGGGTGCATAAAAAAATGGTCCCAATTTCAGATGAATCGAAATGCTAGTTTCTTAAAAAAAATCCTAAATTTTACTATGTTGTTAGCTCATAAAAGAAGATTCCCCCTTAACAAAACAGTACTTCTATACCAACTCTAATATTTGGATTTCATACAACCTTTACGCTGCAATTATTCAGATACATATCACATACATTATAAACTAGTTATATCCTAATTTTGTGTAATAAGGATGAAGATAGTATCTCAGGATGGCTAACAAGCAGATGTGACATTAATAAATAAAAAAATAAATAAATTAAAAAAAAATATCTTAGGAATGGTCAATATTTACAATCTCTGCCATTTTAAGCCCTGATACTCTCAAAATATATATTCTTGTTTACCTTATGACCTCTTCTTTTGAAAAAAAAAACCCGGTTTTGTAGAACGACGGAATGTTTCCATGATATAGCCTTTCATCGTACATTCTAATTCTAACATTGATCCTTTTACAATCGTTGGAAATGCAACGGTGATGCCTTTCATTCGAATGATCAAAGGTCGGCCATATTGAGAAAGAACCACCTCGCTCTGAATGTCTCGGATCAGGTAATGCTGCTTCTATGGATTTTGATAGAAAAATGTGGACCTACTAAACAAAATTTCCAGGTCAAGTGAGGAGGAAGGAAATTACACCTGGAAGCAGCGAAAAGTAATCTTCGCCGCGGCCTAATTATTTAATGAACTGGTAAAAATCAATTTATGAAACTCCAACTCAACTCTCGTCGCTTGTAATTAACATATCGCGGGTATGGAGGTAAATTTACGTAGAAAATAAGCATTGATATATTATCGAAAGCAGTGGCGACGATTTGAGTTAAAATAAATTAAATTCGTTGTTATTATATAGATTACAGTGTTTCTTGAATAATGTTTTAAGCGTAGATGAAAAAACTAAAGATTTATAGAGATTGCTTTTTTTTAAAATTCATAGTATTTGAAATGAAAAGTGTTCAAAATTAAAAACATCATAAATAGTGTTAAAAATACTTTCCCAAGTTACCAACAGTGGTTTTGTATTATCGACGGTGGCCGAATTAAGAATTCACATTTTCAGGATTAAACCACTTTATTTATGAACACGATATGTGCTATAAATTTGGAGATGTAGAGTGAAAGACCCAATTACTGTCACTTGAAGGATTACTTCTGACATTATTGCATAGCTTTTGTATTTAATGACCAAAAGCATAAGTTTTGCTTTTGGTTTATTATTATTTAATTTGATTAATTAAAGAAAAAAATGTTTGTGCCTCTCGAAACCTCTATTCTCATTTAAAAATTCATTAATTTAAAAAAATATTTCGGGAGCTTTAACTATCATCCTTATTATTTTCTATGATGCTTGTATTATATAAAAAATAATACAACCATTATAGATGTAGGTATAGGTTAGTAAATACTCAATCTAAAAAATTATATTTTATTAAGTTAATAGCTTAACTTAAATATTACAATTATAGCCTTTTTTTAATGCCCTGTTTCCTCTTTCGCTAGTAAGGTGATCGTCGTTTTCACTCTTCAAATCAACTTAAAATTTTTGATCGTCTTAACAAAATTAATGAAAAAAGATTATACTGATTTTCTATCATATAAATTACAGTTTTAATCATATCCTAATTTTTTTGCGTATGACTTGACAAGGTTTATTCGTTATTTCAAGTAAAACAGCTTGGGGTGACAGTACTTCGGCAGGTGGCAGTAAATCGGTCGCCATCTTAACAATTGTAGGTATATTTCAAAAGCATAGGTTATTTTAAAAAATTATAGACTGCGTGTCTTCCTTTTCCTATTATCACACACGAACGCAGCAGCGATTATATTACACGAATTTCAAATACCCATCTACATTGAAGAAAATTTAAATTCAGTCAAGAATGTATGATATTTTTATGTTATTACAAAGGGGAGAGATCTGCGAATGCTGATAAATAAATGTAACCCTAACTGTAAGATAATTATAAGGCAATCTCATTCGCTGTAATTCACGAAATCTCGAGCACAGAGATACTCTGATCTGTGATTTCAGAACCAATGGCGAGGTTCTGAATTATACACGAGGGCGGATATCTAGGGTTTCGAAGTGGTTTGGGCAACGTGTCAGAGCTATGTCGGTGTTGGTATTAAAATATTAATATCACCTAAAGTACACGCTATTTTGACTTCGTCGAAATCGATCGCTATCCATGCATTTCCACCAGATTTCCACGAACCTGCATCACGTATATTTTACAAGAGTGTGGTTCTATCTCGAATTCGTTTATGCACACTCAATTACATCTATTGCTTAGACAGGTAATACAAAATAATAATGGAGCAAATGGGTACCAAACGGGATATAATTATGTGAAAAATAAAAGAACGTATAACGATATAAAATTAAATCGTTGGACAAAGGAAATATAGAAAAAAAGGAAGAAACACAAGATAGAAAAAAGAGAATAGTGGAAAAGGGAGGAAGTTGGGGAATAACATTTATATCATGGCCTGAGCTATTAGAAAAAATACAAATTCTCGTAATGGAACAGTATTTTTCTTATATCGCATCAGGTGGGATATATCTAACTGAAATTCTAAGATGGTTGGAAACATTTCTACTAACAAGGCGAGTTTCCCAAATGTTCGCCTCGACTTGCTTTGATTTTTGGATATGTTTTAGAGAGCCAAAAAATAATATACACGAGTTTTTTTACAGTAGCCCGTGTTCATATTTAGAGGGTGAAACCATCCTCCAAAGTTAAAAGATTTTCAGGTGTTCGTCTGCGATTGCTTTGGTTTTTGGATATGTTTCTTTATATGAAATTTTACTCAACAAAATTTTGTACCCCTTATGAACTTTGAGGGGTGGTTTCACCTCTCTAAATATGAAAACGGGGCAAAATAAAAAGACACGTATTTCTTATTTTTTGGTCCTCTAAAACATATCTAAAAACCAAAGCAATCGGAGACGAATAATTGGAATTCTCCTTGTAAGTATGTATTTTCATTGTATTTTCATTCAACGAATTTTAGTAAATCAAAGACATAGCTCATTCCCCACATTTGACAATCAAAATTCTAAACTGTAGAAATTTATTTTATATATGTATATTAAAACAATGGCGTCCTTAGGATATTATCTCTGGATAATTATCTCTTATTAATACTAGGTATTAATAGTCAAGAAATTTACTTGTAATTCCTGTGTAGAATTGATAGTAAATTGCGATGAATAAAAAGAAAAGATATTTCACATAGAGCAAAGAGCATGATATGTTTACAAATATTTAAGACCGTTCTATCGCCTTCATTCGTAGCATTTTTCACCTGTCTGTAAGAAATGAGTAACCCCTAACCGGCTCGTGCATTGCCTTCTTAATTTATTATATTATATTCTGTCCTCCTCACTGTGTTGATCTAATAAGTAAACGATAAATACCTCTGGCGACTTATACTTTAAGGATGCCGTTAACCCACCACTTGAGTGTATCTCTAAGATGCTGACACCTGCGAGTTATTAATGTTTCTATTGCGAGCAGGCTTGAAATTACAAAATTTAAGTTCATTTCTGAAAGAGTTCCCATCTGGTTTTCAAGATACAAATTACATACAACATTCAATTCTTCTTAACAAGACATATATTATTAATAAATAGGCAACATTATAACAATAGATAGGCCTTACGGTGGAACAGTTTCATAAGACGGATAGATAGATATTAGAATATCTTGCCAATTGTTAGACGTGGGCAAATATGACTTCAATTTCATAAAATATATCTTTCTTTTTGAATAAATTTGGTTTTCAAAATAAGATTGATTCTGTCACACAAACTTATCATTACTCGTTTCTACGAATTTTACTTTTACAATGAAATCACAGCACTCACTTTTCCTTTTCCATGTGAATTAAATGCATATCGTTTTACCCAACTCCTGAGGGTAAACTCCACCCCTGCAGCCTTTCTAGGGGCTACGTAAGAAACATTAATCTCTTTCAAGCGTAATACTCGAACATATCATAACAACTTTTTCAATATTATGGCAGATATGTCAGAATAATTTTAGCAGGAGACAAACTGTACGTACCAGGTCTTTAAAGAATCATATCAAGAACACAAGCAATCTCTAACGGTTAAAAAATCGAAATGTTACTATTACGACCCATATTACGATCTATGCGTTGGGAAATTCTTTCGTTCTTCCCCACCAGACGCTAATTTCATTTTCTGCTACATTTCGCAGTGCATATTTTAATTAGCTGAATTTTAATTCCAATGGCTTTATTGCTACTACGAACACTCCGAAGCAATAAGAATCAATAATTGCATTTCATATAAAAAAGCAAAAATACTTGGAGCTTTTTCATAGGACAGATTTTTGTGGCTTCCACTTCAGATATACAACATTAGGGTGGCCCTTATTTATACGTAACGATTTTTTTTGTATTTCTTTGTTCTCATCCCTAGAACGATGCCATTTGATAAAAAAATGGTCCCTGAAAAGTTTATTGCAATCGGACAACAGGAAAGGGTGTCGACCAGGTCTTAAAGTTTAGAATTCATCAATAGTTTGGATTTAAATCCTACGCGCAAATACTACGCGCATATAGACAATACGTCACGCCGTACAGGTGGGACGCTTGAAGTGCGGACCTCTCTATATTCAAACGCTATTATCTAAAAAATGGTTGAAAGCACTAAAAAATTATATATACAACAATTATAGAGAATTGAATGCTCTTTTAATATTATTTGAACAAAATTTCGATAGGGCATACCATTTTTGAAAAATTCTACAAATTCGAACCATTGATGAATTCTAAACTTTAAGACCTAGTCGACAGCCTTTCCTGTTGTCCTATTGCCACAATCTTTTTCAGCAACTATTTTTTTATGAAACAGAATCATATTAAGGGGTGAGAGCAAGAGAAATCGTAGGTTGAAAATAAAGGCCACCCTAATACAACATAGACGCTTGGTCCTCGTTTCGCCAGCATTCTGCCAATTGTTTATTACATACGCGTGTATCTAAAGAATTTTCAAACTCGATTTCTTTGAAGACAAAGGTAGGTATATAAAAATTTCATTCCACAGATTTACCTGCTTCTCAGTTATATCGCTCACTCCGAAACACCCTGTACATGTAGCAGCGCACTTGTACGTTTAAAAACGACTACAATTTTTTCGTTTACCCTAAAGTCTCTTTCGCATACTTTACTCATCGTCAGTTTCAATCCCACTATGATCTCTAATAGAAACCAGCGTCCGCCCTAGAATTATAGGAAATGGTGAACGTGCAAGGGACTATATAAATACACATATATATTCGAAAGGAAGCTGGAGACGCGCGGCTCGTATCGATAGCTTTCGATCGCGGCGAACCAGTTTTTGTCGAATCGCCTCTCTTCGTCCTCGTTTCTGGACGAGTGAGATTGCATCGCCGGCGAATTATGCTCGTTAACGGGCGAAAAGCGCGCGAGATGTCGCTGGAAAGGCGACGGGCCCTCGCGCGGGGAACGGAAAGGGGGTGGCTGAGGGGACAGAGAAATTGCGGAAGAGTCAAGAAAAAAAAATTGGAGAAAGGGGTATCGAACATCTGACGAACTGGAATTGACACGAAGAGGGAAAAGGAAAATAATAGAGAAGTGTGGGGACAAAGGGTGAGCGAACACTCGGCGAACCCGGAAGTTCTGCGGAGCGGACATGACAGGTTGAAGGACGCGCGGAACAGAATTCTCGAGGATCCTCGAAATGCACCAAGATCGACTTAATTAGGAAGGAAAATGATAATTCTGTACGTAGAGATGAATAATTAGATTAAACGAACTTATTATAGCATTCCTTCTAATTAAATACAGAGAAGAGTATATTTCGGTCGATTTCTGGAAGATTTTAGGTCAAACGGGATTGAATATTCATTCTACTTACTAGCGCATATTCCAATATTTCTGATAATTTTTCCATTTTGTAGTAACATATCTTCGTTAATAATGAAACAATTTGAAATTAATAAACAATATGGAATTAATTTGGTAAGTTATGCAAGCATAAGATGTGAATAGACTTACAAGGGAACACCGCGAACCCGGACTCACCGATTGGAACGCAACTTCGTGGGTTTTTAGAGTGACTCAAAACGAGAACAACGGTGTATTTCATTTGGGCCCTGTCGCCCTCTAAGGAGGTGAAAACTAACCTCAAAGTCAAATTGGCACTTCCACTTTTTCGCGTATAACTCCCAAAGTACAACAGACAGAAAAAAATGTTTCAAACAAAAGTTTAATGCTGCAATAAGCGCTGCAAACTTGCGTTAACAAAATTTTGAAAAATTTTTTTTTCGTTTAAGTATTTCTTTTTTTTAAGTTTTTTCAAAATTTTGTTGCCGCACGTTTGTAGCGCTTATTGCACCATTAAACTTTTATTTGAAACATTTTTTTCTGTCTGTTGTACTTTGGGACTTATACGCGAAAAAGTGAAAGTGCCAATTTGACTTTGAGGTTAGTTTTCATCCGCTTAAAGGGCGATATGGCCCAAATGAAACACACCGTTGTTCTTCTTTTCAGTCACTCTAAAACCCCACAAACTTGCGTTCCAATCGGTGAGTCCGGGTTCGCGGTGTTCCCTTGTTAGTGATTTTAACCCTTCATTGACACACCTTTTTCGATCAACTTTGACATACCTGGGTGGCTTGCACCCAGAACAATGTTTAAACGACTGCCATTCTCAATCTAAAGAATCCAATCGTTATAAAAACAAGGTCTCTAGAATGTATTCCAATAGTTTTTTGATTGACATTTTATACAAAATCTTTAAAAAATTGTAACTTCTACAAATTTCAATATTAGAAGCTAAAAATCTACAGAGTTGTTGTTCAGATATAATATTTTGAGAAAATAAAAATAGTTTGTAAGTCAGCTTTGGAAAAAGGTATTTATTTTGTACATAAAAGGTACAGAGCGTCAAAATCAATGTATGGGTGGCTCACACCCAGAGTGTCAACGAAGGGTTAACCCGGGAGTAGGCGCATTGTTGGTCTTTTCGACCGATGATTTCGTATGTTTTGAAACATGATCCATAGCGTTCGACTGTTCTGGGGGCACGGCAGTGCCCCCGCCGAGTTTACTTTTTTCGTGAAGCGATTTTCATTTGAAGGAAGTCTCGACTTGTTTATGTGTGGAGCGACACTTATTGTTAATGCACTCGTGTAGGTTTTAAAACATACATTGGTACGCGTTGGTCTTTTCGACCATAGCGTGCCTGCTAACGTAAGTTATTTGGCGCGCCTACTCCCGGGTTAAAAATACCCATATTAAATATTTTTGTAAATGCAAAAAACACTGTTAATAATTCGGAAAAGCGTGTCTATTCCTACAATCGTATCGTTTTCATTCTCAAAGTGAAGATAATTTGCTTGGAAATTTTGATCAATATCTACTTACTTATAATTAAATTTATACTGCAATGCTGGGGTAATCAAAATAAATGATTCGTATAAATTAAGGCACCGAAAAAGGCACATACGACTGAGAGAGTTAATGCTGCATGTTATGCAGCAAAGTGTAATGCAAAAGCTCCGACAGAAAGTGGAGAAGTAGGCAGGAAGATAAATTAAGCAGCAGAACCTTTTTATCGAATAGCAGCATTAAAATGAAGGGAAGTGCATGTGAGAATTACGCACAAAGTAAAGAATAAGATACAAAATGATGCACGAGCAGGAAGAAACGGACGAAGTAAGACAGATGCAAGCAAAAGGACGAAGAGGTAAGAAGTTGGGTAGAAGGTTGCTGCGTGAATGGCCGCCATTGAGAAGCGTCAAGAAGTGCAGCTGCAGCGCAATGCTTGCACAAAATATTTCCCTGTACCATGGCTTTCGCGGTGGGTCTCTATAATTTTAAAAACTTCTCTTTTTTAAAATCTTCTTCTATCGAGTTAAAAGCAATTTCTGCTTTGAATCGTTTATACTTTGACGTTCTAATACGACGCCGTCGTATTTTAATTAAATAATATTCAGATACTCTCTATGTATTACAGGAACAAATGCTGAAGAAATAATTTTTGAAATATAAATAATTCGTTTGACTTGCAAATAACAGGGTAGAATCTCTCGTTTATTTTTCTAAATAAGAATTTCTTCAAAGGTGTAAAAGAATCATGATACAAAGGCTATTTTCTCACAGAAGTGTCTAAATGAATTTTGAAATTCCAAATTTAAAACAAGCACTGTGCGTAAATATACAGCAGCCACTGCAATTGCCGATACATAAAAATCATTTCAATTAGAGTTAGCAGTATCATTCATTAACGGCCGACACGGTTCGTTCCCAGCTCGTTGAACGTGTTAATTTATCAATGACGTGAAAATACAAAAAGAGAAGCCGACAATCAATCTTCGATTCGATACTAATTCGCATGAGTACAATGAATAAAGAATCGTGTGTCGGTCGGCGAACGATCCATCAAAATGTCGCCGGAAGCTTTCTTCGGGCGAGAGAAGAATGAGGGGACCAACAAAGAAGGAAAAACATGAGAGAAAAATACAAGTGAAAGGAAAATAAAGGTACAGCGGGGGAGAGGGTTGAGTGAAAACGATCACGAGGAAAACTGGAGGATAGGAAGTACGGTGAGAATCGTGAGGTGGTCGATTCCTCGACGAGAGGGCGAGAGATCTAAAGAAGTGAAAGATAAAAAAAAAAGCATATCGTAATAGCCGCAACTCGTAATTAATTAATCGAGGATATACGAAGAAACGTCGTTTGGATGCAGTCGACTTGAGCGTGCGTGCAGTGGCGGCCTAATGAATGGCACGCGATGCCATCTGTGGGAGCGGGCGTTTCAAAACTGATGATCCAAGAATACCCAACGCAAATAGAACGGCTGTTCCTCCTTCTCCCTATCGCTTTCACAGATAATTCTTTCGTCGCGCTCCTCGACGCGCCCGCGAATATCAAATGGTCGCAATGACGGCAACAAGATACCACGGATGCTTCGGAGATTCTGGCTTTCCAGTTGATTCAACTTAAATAGCTTCGAATTGCGACTTATTGCTTGGCGGGGCACGACTCTGATCTGTCTCATGCTTTATCAAGCTGCTTTGTGCTGTCTAGTAGCCTATTTAGTAGAGTTAGACGTCGTGGTACTATTTGGGTACGATGAGGAGGGTATTTGGAAATGAAATGGGTACCTACTATTAGAAACATTTGAAGGGCTCGCGTGTTTTTTTTTTTTAATTTTGGCCATGGTTTGCAACACTGCGTGAGGGAATAAACCTCGCAGGACACCTAGAATATTTGTTATAGCGTATTCGAACGGTCGCACTGGCACTGAGTGCGAATTTTAACCAATTGGAAGCAAGAAAGTTCGCACTCAGTGCGCACTAGTGCAGGTTGCCGAATGTGCTATTAATTTGAGCAGTAATAGTTAATTCTTTATTTTACGTTCGATATCTATGGAACTTGGAAGTAAAATCACTACGCATTGAATAATTAAATTCACGTAATTAATTCAGATAATCTTGAAACAACTCACTACTTTTATGGCATTAAAATTTAAATACCTACTTACAGATTTAGAGTGTAACGTTATTCAGCGTCTCATTCACGTTTAAGAACGAATTAGCACCATACATATTTGTGAAATATAAAATCTTGTTGTATCAGTTACTAGGGTGACTGTACCTAATATCGCCAGACAAAAGTTAAATCGCTGTCAATTGAATAATAATTGATATTTCTGCATGCAGTTTGTTTCAGAGTAAAGAGAAATTATTCATCTTGCATGTAACATAAGTTAGAATCGTTGAAACCTACAAATTTTTAATTAGCACTCAAAAAACGTAAGACATGCAAAACTCGGGTCCTGAAAAAAGTGTACCTAATATCGCCAACTCTAGAAATATTGATTAATTCATGTATATATGAGTTTTTAAAGTCATTTTCACATATGTTTTTATTACTTTTTGCACTATAAATGTATTTTTATCTATCTTTGATTTTATTTTTATTAGAAAAATATAGAAATTTAAAAATATAGATTTTTAAAACATTTTATTTTTTACGTTCCCATGTACATATTGGACAAATAAAGTTTATTTCGGTTGCTCGGCACATTTCGTAACCCCACCTGTAACAAACATTACATCGAATCCATTGTTCTCCGGTAGGCGGTATTAAGAACACCCATTCTGCTAAAAGAAAAACACTATTTTCATCACGGAAAATATTTGAATCGATTTCATTCCTTAAGTACATCATTAATTAGGTATTTCTAGTAGGTATTCTTACATTCACGGAATTATTAGACTTGCCTCCTCCGAATGGAATGTAAAATTGTGGCAGTCCAATAATTTTTTACGCTATTAAGATTCTCTAAAATCCTTCCTTTTCTGTAATTGTTGATCACATGACGCTGCAATTACAGTATGTCTTCCTACATATGTTTATGTACTAATTGAGTGCATAACCGATCAATTTTAGTGCTTACTTTGCGAGATGTAGCGGGTGGCGATATTAGGAACAGTGACGATATTAAGTACAGTCACCCTAATTTTTGCTAAAAGTATCGTATTTCCTGCATCCTGCAAGGGTGTTCACACCAAACAAGTTCCATATCAAATATCCGATTCGTGTATAGGTAGGTACTAATTACAATTCATCAATACGCACTTCGAAATGTACATTTGCCCTGGATTTTTCATAATGACGCGAACTTGTAAATTATACGTAGGTATTCATTTGTTCGTTTCGAATGCAATATCGCGGGATTATTGGGGGAAAACATATCCAGGTATAAATTTCCTCAATTTAATTACACTTTCATATTTGATCAGCTGTTAATTAACTGTGTAACCGATGTCCATTGAAATTGCGTTATTCAACCCCTACTTATGCCGCAGATGATTTAATTGAACTGGACTGTGTGCGCTCGATTTTGCACATAAGCGTTGAAACTACCCAGTGCCTATATTTCGCATTATTTAACTAATTATGACCGAGGGTTTTACCATGCAATGATATCAGCAAAATTAGGGCTTCCGCGTATCAAATTCGTGCCACCATATCAGTATTCTATACAATTTTGAAAGGCATTAAACATCTTTTATTTCTATTATTTGAGGTATTTCTGAAAATAGGAAATAATGATGGTTGATCTTGTTAGGTACACAAAAACAGTACAATTATGATTACTGGAATAAAAAAACTGAAGCAATTTATAAAAAGCTATGCAGAAGTAAATTCCGTTCAATATCCTTACGCTTATTAATATATAAAAGTGAAACGCTGTCTGTTTATGTGTCCTTCTTTCACGCCTAAACGGCTGAACGAATTTCAATGAAATTTTGAATACACCTTACATACGTCCTAGATTTATTTCTTTTGTTTAGGCTGTTTTATTTTGGAAACATCATAAATAATTAACAAGTGCCAGAACTCTATTTATTATAATATATTGTAAACTTTTATATAGAAGCTATAGAAAAAGTTACCCTAAACGCAAAACGTATTAGTTCTGAACTAATGTACTATTTATTAAAAGAAACACTTAATACATACATTTAACGTAGCTAGATATTATCAGGTGATTTTATATTCGTTCTCTTTTTGTTTTCAATATACATCTCTTACTGGAATTATATAGGTACTTTGCTTACGGGACAACAATTAAGCCATAGACGTGGCCAAACGCTAAATCAACACATGTTAACAGCGAAACGTGTTCATTAACAGTATATGAGAGCTTCATCCCTACTAGGGTTTGTGGGTTTTTAAAAACCGGGTTTAAAAACCAGCTCTTTTTATAAATTTGTAAAATTTGAAAACCGGGTTTTAAATTTAAATTTTGGAGAATAAAAGATCCTAAAATCCTAATGTAGGATTCAACTATGTGGCATTAATTTTTTATATTACGCATTATGCATTTGGCTCCATCACTAAGAATCGTATAATCTATGCTACATCCAGCGTGATAGACTTGGCAATGTACGCGACAGCGGTAATCAGAACGTGGCGAGTCGCTTTCGAAATCATCGTAAGGCCAGACACATACGATATACGATCCAATAAATTGCGCTACTAGTTAGAAGCATGTAATTATTCGTGATGGCGCTTCCAATGTAATATTTACGTCTGTAGCCTCGCGTATAGTGTGTCTCAACGGAGAAATAGCAACTTCAAATATCAAATCAAGGTTTCGATACGAGTTTATTATCGACAATTATCGTGTGGAATATTATTTTTATGGTAATAACTAATTTAGTAAGGCGATAATGACGCTCCAATGCTGATCAGAATTGCTGCATAATAAAGTACGAACATCGCGCCATGAATATTAAATTATTATGAATTATGACCTAGTCAACATACACATCGTACATAAATGAAATGTTTTTTTTGTCAGTTATAGTACTTTTAATGAGGAAAATACGCGTTTCTGAAATCTGTTAAAATGCAACCTGAAGAAAAGATAGGGTATTATATTATAATTTAACACTCTTGAAACAAAGATTCTTTTACTGATATTTTCTTATATAATCAAAGGAAAGTGAGATATTTTAGATTTTAATGTTAGTTGAATCATTCTGTATAAAGTGAGCCACCTGGTTACTTATCAAATGAATCAAATTAAATCAAAGTAAATAATTATTGCCTCAAAAATTTAAATGATGGAGGTAAAAGGTTATTTCAATCATTCTGTAATTGAAGGGTTGGATGCAATAAGGGGACTAGCACTCGAAAGTGTGAAAAAGTATTATCCAATCGCTAAGAAAAATTGGAAAATTAAATGTTGTTAAACTGTATTGTAAAAAATATAGTGTTAAGCTAAATTATATTATGTTATATTAAAAAATATAGTTGTAAAGCTCGCCACGGCACATATTTTTTCTATTTACAGTTTTTACCCACTAAGTAGTCACTAAAATTTTGCTACAGGTTATTACCAGTAACCCTTGTTGAATATTCGAATAAACTGTTTTCCACTTGTAATCTTTACTCAACTACTATTAACCGAGGAAGTGCACGAGATTCGGGTCACAGCTTTAGCTGAAATTTTATACGTAATTCGTGCATATTGTATGTATGTAATAATTTATTAAACTATTAAACTTATAAGTCAGGTTGCCTCACTACTTAAAATTTCACTAAAAAATTGATTCTATAATCCACATTTAAATAATTGCACAGATAATTGAATATATAATATATTTTATAAATATTATATAATACAGTGAGTAGCCAAATTAGTATACTCAAACAAAAAGGTTTGAGATTTTGCAAGTTTAAGCGATGGAATAAAATAGATGTCTCGTTTCTAATGTTATAACATTATTTTTTAATACTAGTATACGTATTTAAGAATGCAAATTAATTACATTTAGGTATATAGGTTTAAGACTAAATACAATTACTCAATATTTGGTGACTCCGCATTTAGCTTTTATGACGGCTTGGATGCTTTCAATTCATTCTGCGGCTACTTCCTGCATTTTGGAATCGTCTAGAATACTCTGAGGATAATCTCTATTATTTCTGTCTTATTTGTAATAATTTTATCCCCGCCCTTTCAAAAATAAATGAGATTTATATGTTGAAAAATTACTCTCAATATTGCCAGATGTTACAGCTAATTAATAAATGAAAAAACAATAACATTCATGCATTGTTACTTTAATTACAACCACGACTTTCACAGATTTTGATAAAAATGTTTTGAGTATAATAATTTGGCCACCGTCTGTATTTAATATACATTTAAAAATATTAATGAAATATAATAATATTATATTTATGTAAGAAACGTAATATATTTGACCACGCTGCTACTATAAAATTAATTACAGTATTATTCTTCCGCAGAGTTACCTATGCATCGAGGCTCCAAAAATAACAAAATCCAACTTGGTTTTTACTACGTTATTAAACATACATAATGTGCTCTAACTACATGTAAAACTTTAATCAAATTTAAAGCCCAAAATGCACTCCCGTCGTAAATCAAACCCAGCATCCAGCCATCGAAGATCACGTAAAATTGCAGCACTCGTTCCAAGAAACGTTATAACAAGAGCTACATATATCTATAGTTGGTTCCCTCTTTTGTTCATCAGTCAGCAACAGAAGTGCAAAAGATTACTGCAGTCGACCAATGAATCGAAACGAGTTTGCCTGCACGATGCTTCTACGAACGCGTGCCAACGATTGCAACGTATATGTATACCTACATGACATAGATACATACACGTATGTGTTGTATATACACGTTCCAGTAAGGAGATGAACCGAAAGATTTATCGAGAAGAACAGACGTAGCTGGCATTTGATATTGAAACGACTCGCAGCCGATATTTATCCAATTACCACCGCGTTCAACGGAAGTCAGATTTACGTTTCTGCGGGACGTTGCGCGTCGCTATGCAACTCATTCGCTTGGAATGCTAAAGATTCCTGCGCTATCTGCGATCAAAAAGTTTTGATTGAACGGACACGTTTGACACTCGATATTTATCCAATTACATGGCAATGAATCAGTGATTCTCAATTTCTTAGTGGGTGTGTTTACCCGTGGGGCGCTATCGCTATTCCTCATCAAACCATCTCCCCCGCTATTTCTTCACTTCATTGATACGAAGTATTATATATATATATATATATATATAAGTGAAGAAATATATTATATATATAATACTTCGTATCAATGAAGTGAAGAAATAGCGGGGGAGATGGTATATATATATGTAATTTTTCTTCTTTACATGAAATTGAAGTTTAGGAGTATTCTAGTAAGTTTGTATGCTCAGGTGACCAGGTGATCAGGTTACATTATTACATAAGAATATTCTTATGTACCTTGGAATCCTTGAATCTCCATAAAACTGAAAATAACTCTGTCCAAAAGCCATTTTGATATGTAACATTCAATAGCCGTTTCTTATAGATTTTTGTGCGCTGAAAACGAATCCGTAAACCGTTTGTCGCCATCAACCTCAGCTTTCGAGAAATTCGATTTTGAAAAAAAATGCAAATTTTGAACTTTGAACATCTGTTGTGTTCAAACAGTAATAGTTATTCGGTTGCTTGTCCCGTCAAATTATTCTATGAACCCTCGCGAATACAATGATATAAGTTATTATTGAATTATAAACATTTAAATATGTTTAAACAACGATCAATGGGAGAAGCACACCCGGAAGGCACCAATTTTTGCAGATATCTTTAAATTTATTTCCAAAACTAAGGGTTTAGGAGAAAATCTGACTACACCGTGCGGTGCAGCAGACGTTTTTCTTCCGGAAACCATCAACAGAAGTGGTAAAACACTTTTTGTTTTCAATGCAGAAACGAAAGAGTTTGGCAAAACGTGCGGCGTCGACAGTGGTAGTCAATGGCGGTTGGGCGCGTCCACTACGGCTCAGCGTGACAGAATCGCGTAACTCGCGTGATTACCACTGTCCGCGCCGCACGTTTTGCCAAACTCTTTCGTTTCTGTATTGAAAACAAAAGGTGTTTTACCACTTCTGTTGATGGTTTCCAAAGGAAAAATATCTACTGCGTCGCGTGGAGTAGTCAGATTTTCTCACAGACCCTTAGTTTTTGAAATATATAATAAAATATCTACAAAAATGAGTGTATTTCGAGTGTTCTTTTCCCTTTGATCGTGGTTTAAACATATGTAAATGTTCATAATGCACTTATAACTTGTATCGTTGTATTTGGGAAGGCTCATAGAATAATTTGACAACCGAATAACTATTACTGTTTGAACACCAAAGATGATCAAAGTTGATAATTTGCATTTTTCTTGCAAAATCGAATTTCTCGAAAACTGATGGTGATGGCGACAAACAGTTTACGGATTCGTTTTCAGCGCACAGAAATCTATAAGAAACGGCTATTGAATGTTACAGAACAGAAAAAAGGTTAAATTTTGCTGGACAGTGTAACAGTAATTTTTCTTAAAATTAACCCTAAATTTTTTTATAATCGCAATCGCAGATTCTACCAGAGATTTTCTAAAAAAGAAATCGCGTTTCATCCGTCTTGTCCAAAATGTATTACACGAATTGACAAATTAGTGGTTTCATGTATTTCTTCATAATTGCTTGCAGGTACACAAAGACCGTCGTCGACTCGAGTCTAATGGCGCAGAGGTACAACCCCGAATTCACCATAACGACAACGTCACCGACGGCAACTTCCTATGGCTACACGAACACCAGCGTGCTCATTGACCAATTGAGGCGCATTAATCAGGTGAGTCCACGTACTGTAATTGCTTGTTCAGCTCAGCCTTGGCCAGCCTTGTTTCCGATTGAATCGTACCTCTCGCTCGCATCCTGTTTTTAACTTGAACTTAAAGCTCGTTGAGGGGGAAGAAGCTTCATGAAGACCACTGTTCTTGTATCGTGGCGGCTGCTTGCGATAATGGCTCTCTCAGAGCTTCGGTCTAACCTTATTGAACATTTGTGGATAGGAAGTGGAAAAAGATTATAAATATGTGTAGTTACAAGTGTAGAAATATTTAAATAATACTTTAGAAAACGTTGGAACTGTAGGTGTAGAACAAAATTACAAATTTTGTTCGAGAGACACCAGACTGCTTGTGAAAGCTCAAACAATGCGTTTGAAATTTGAATGAATTAGATGTGTACTAAATAATTACGTATTTTACCAAACAGTTAAAGTACATGCCTATATTTTTATGTTACACTTTTCGGTATTACCGACCTTAGAAGTTTTAATTATCACAGATGGCGTGACTCTTTCTGTCACAATATGGATGTGGATATAAATTATAAGCAAGTATCTTTTTCTGTCTTTAATAGTTACCTTGCATTTTCTTTTCACTTGAAATCATTTGAAATCAGACGTTTACTAACTGGTTAAAATTATATGAAAACATGAAGCACTTTGTCAAAATATAATAATGTGTATATACACATTTGTATTATAATTGGATTGCAAAATTGGATTAATGTGATCGATTAGATATGAGATCTTATTAAAGCCTTTAATAACTTGGAAACGATAGATTGATAAATACATTTTATGCGATTATAAATCGTACAATTTTATTTCCTTAAAAAATGTGGATATGATTTTAAAGATATAGCCGACAATGTAAGTCTGACCTGCTGACAATTCAATGCGGGAAAAAGAGTAATTGTTTTTTTTTTAATTTACTTTACTTAATTTTTTTTAATTTTCTTTGAGATTTTACTCGGGAATTACACTTTATTTTATTTATCTTATTTGTAAATGGAGTGTGTGTTGTTTACATACTTTCTCACCTTTAAATTTGTTATTAAATAAGAGATTCCGTCTTGGATTTGTGGTAGATGCTGCCATTTTACATACATAATTACATGTCAATTTCATTCTCCGATATTCTAAGGGCATCATTTTTCCTTCTGCTAAAAGAATAGAAGTGGAAATCGTGCGCCAAGCGCCTAATGCTATCCGTAGACCTGAGTTATAGGATTTAGTTCTCTGGTTGCCTCACTGGCTTCATGGATTATAGAAGCATAGTCTAGTTTAGCTAAAATTATAGACTTGTATGTGTTTAATAGAACTTTACAGTCGGCTTCCAAGTTTTTGGCTGCTAATATCTTCAAAACATTTCATCTCTTTGTGCAGTCTTTTTCAGTTTACTTATGTGTTTTTTCCGTGACATTTTTTTGTCCAAGATTAAGCCTAAAATTTTAAGTTCTTTGACTTCGTTGATGGCGTGCCTGTTTAGGTGTATGCAGTTTGATTAAATTGTTCACTTTACGGTTTTTAGTAAATATCATGAATGCCATTTTGTTGTTAGCATATTTAAAGCCTATTTTTAGTGACCATGCGTACAATTTGTCTAAATATCCTTGCAGAATGTCTTGAGTCACGGACAAGTTTCTTCCACTACAGATGAGCTTGAAATCTCGGCGAATAGACCGCATTTAACAGGATCTTCTATTTTCTTTACGATATCATTAATTTGATAATTCCCTGTTGTACTCAGCAGAGCCTCCCGTTTTTTATTCGCTTTGGAGAATTCACAGTTCCCCTTCGAAATCGAGTTTACTACGTACTAACGATCAGACCACTCGTATACACAACAACTGTATACAGAAATTCAGTTTCGGTTCCGGTTGACTCGCGGAACTCGCGGAACTACTTAGCTTAGGTTTGTATGCCTACAAGCACGTCTGTGCTCTACGACAGCAGAGAGTGATTGTACATACAACGTTAATCAAATTACTACGTGCTAATGGGGTTGGATATTTCAGAGGTTCGATCGCGGAAGATAGCAATTAGGTACATAGTTTTAAAGTTAAATTAATCCATGTAGCTATGCGCAAGATATATGTCCATAGTAACGAATCCATTAAATAAGTATCGAATTCATGGGCCGGAAATTTGTCTCGATTTGATTTGATAGATGTGTATCTGATAACCATCTAAAGTCAATTGCGAAATCATTTGTATGTATTTCCAATGTGACATTACTGGAGCTAAATGTCGCTCACACTTTTTGTTTTTGCTTAAAAGACTGGATTAATAGATTAATCAGTGATCACTTGGATTACTACTTAAAGGGGGAGTCATATTTAGGACGCTAAGATTAAAGTGATTTTTGGGATTTTTTCTTAGAAACTGTCGAGCGGATCTTTTCGAAACCTTCAAGGTATTTTTAAAAAATTAATTTTTTCGTTACAAAGGGTTCGGTAGAAATGGAGATATGTGAAAAAGAAAACCAAGGGTTTTCTTATTTTTCGTATAATTACATTGTCGATGGACCTAAAACTTTAATAAATACATTAAATTGAACAACTCGTAACTTTTTCTTTGGAATCTTACCAACTTTTAACTTTTTTCGTTTGTTAGGTACATCGACAATGTAATTATATGATAAATAAGAAAGTCCTTGGTGTTTTTTATTTCAGGGAAGAATTGTGGCCTTTAATATAATCGCAAACGTGTTCATATACCTATCTCTATTTCTACCCAACACTTTGTAACAAAAAATTAATTTTTATTGTTTCAATGTGAACTAAAATACCCTGAAAGTTTGGAAAAGATCCGTTAAACAGTTTCTCAGACAAAAATTTCCAAGAATCTCTCTATTCCTAATGTCCGAAATAGGGCTCCCCCCTTAAGGGGGTATTCTGGTCTGACGGGTAAAAATTTTTTTTTTCTTTTTGCATTTTCTACTGGTACATTTTATGTGTAATACGTGTGCAAAAGGGTTTTTTCCAATTCGTAATATTTGCAGAGTTATAGGTTGCAGAATAGGTAGGTATCTATATGTACGGCGCGCTCACTGAGCGGGACGGACGACGCTTAAGAGTTTTGTTCCTGCAAGTGTATTTCGGCAAAGTTTCGGCGGAGTGTTCTTTCTGGAGGGGAGGGGAGAGGGTTGTGCATTTTTGTGCCTTTTAGAACACAAAAATCGACCATTTGGTTACAAAGAGACCTTTATTCTCCTAGGTCACAACTTAGTTTGGCTTCGAACGTTGAGTTAACTTTAAACGCGATTTTCTCGAAACCACGTTTTTCGAATCGGTGACCATGATATTTCAAAATCGACTGGACTAACTCAGTCCAAGTTTTGCATATATTATCAGCACACGTGTGGCTATCATCCCTACCAGAATTATGATAAAATATTTTGTTTTTGAACTTTCACAGATCTTTAAATTTGAAAAAAATGTGCGAAAATCGAAACTTAATTTTCAAACCGCCGTCATTTGCTAAATTTTCAATATTTTGCTATCATTCTGATGGAGACGATAGCCAGAGGCATACAAATAAAGAATCTCTTTACATTTTTTGTTTCTGATCACTAGAACGAGCCCAATCTTGGTCACCATGACCCCATGTGATTTTCCACCATTACTTTAAAGCAGTCAACTGCGTTTGATTTTAATTTTTTTCTATGGACAAAATTTGTAAACATAGTTCAAATATCAATAATCATGTAGCAATAAAGTAAATAATAATAAAATTTATGGGTTCTTTGTAAAAAAAATCCGAAATAACGCGGCGAAAACGCCTCGTCAGACCAGAATACCCCCTTAAGTCGAGCTTAATTTGTAAAAACAGTTCATTCAAAAATTTCGAAATTTTAGTAGCTATATTAATTTCTATGCAAAATAGATAGAGTATCCTTCATTTCATTCGATCGATTGTCGAGCAATCATAAGCAAAATAATTGTTAAAAACTCCACGGGGAAAAACAAAATATTAGATTATTGTTGCGTAGAAGCTACAATTGATACCCCTTTGAAAATCTTGTCACCAGAAACGCTTGTAGTAGAAAATGCTTGACGTAGGTTCTCGTCGAAAAAGTGAAATTGTTGCACAACATTCGTATACCTAATCCACACGTACTTCTTTTTCTACTTACTAATTCCCTTCACGATTATTTCGCTCATACCTATTCTTCACTCTAGTATTCCAATGTTTGCGTCCATTTATTATTATGAATTTCCAACCGCATGTCGACAAAATTATTCTTTTATAAATTTATCCTTGGCAGCTTGATCCAAAAATTGGTCATTTCTTGCCATTGTCTTTTGAGTTAAATCGGTAACCAGAAGTTCGTATTCGCATTGTTAGGAAGGTTATGCATAGACTAGCCGAAGTTAACGAGTAGCCGAGTCATAAATTACGTTGCAATCTCGATTTATTCATACGACGAGGTGTGCGCAGTCGTGTCTGCCGCGCGGCACTCGAGCTCATGCGTGAATGGAAGGCGCGAAAGATCTGACTAAATGCCGCGTGGGTGAAAGATCAATTCCACAAGTCGGTTTCGATTGCCTATGATTGGCGAGCAGGTGCCACCTGGCGTATTAGACATACAGGGTGTTCCAAAACAATACGTGTACAATAAAGTTAACTGTTGAGTTACAGAATTCCAGAAAAGAAAGAAAAAGTCTTGGTCGTCAGACGTTCACGACCTAGGCCTATTTAAAGTACATAGACACCTACTTTGGTCTTTATGAAAAAGTTTCTAAAGCTTTGTGATACAATCTAGTGATAAATTTCATGTTATTATTTCCACGTTCACAGATACTTTATGGGGTTATGCCAACATGTAAGGTCTGAAAACACAAGTATTTCCGGGATTTTTTTTAAAAAATTTGTAGACATTTTTAAATAAACGGTTGTAGGTATATACGAATGTATATATTTTAAAGTTCTTATAGTTTTTTTGCAATGCGATGTGTAAATAAATAATAGAATTATAAGCGATCTCCCGGCAACGTTTTTTTATTTAAGCACTTTAGGGTGAGCACTATAGTTTTGATCTGGTTCATCAGAAATAAAAAAATTCGACCAAATTTAGTTAGTATATTAGATTATCTAGTACTTAATGTTGTATTTTTCATTTCCGTTGCGTAGTTTT
The DNA here is from genome assembly GCA_944738655.2 of Andrena hattorfiana. Lineage (NCBI taxonomy): Eukaryota > Metazoa > Arthropoda > Insecta > Hymenoptera > Andrenidae > Andrena > Andrena hattorfiana. The sequence continues at coordinate 27,834,454 of OX122889.2, forward strand.
TATGTTATAGTTAAAAAATGATGAAAAATGAGAGCGAATCTGTGACGAAAATCGATACTTTTGCTATGAGAAGCCGCCATTTTGTAGCAAATTAATTTTTCAGGATAATGAACGATAACGGACTAAATAATCTAATATACTAACTAAATTCCAACGATAATTTTTTATTTCGACTGAACCAGGTCAAAATTAGAGTGGTCTTCGCAAACTACTGAAAAAGAAATCGTTGCCGGAAGATCGCTGATATTTCTTTTATTTATTTATATTTTCCATCGCAAAAATTACTACAAGTAGATTAACATGTGCACTTTCAAATACATAAAGGTTTGATTAAAAAAGCCTTCTAGTTTTTCCCCCAAAAATTCCCGAATATTAGGTAAATCCGGGAGACGCGGTCGGGTCGGAGAGTTGGTCGAGTCGCTATATTTCAGACTCTATACGCAAAAACGCGTTAAAGTGCAGCCTAATTACTTCTCTAGAAGCCAAACAATTGAATGAATAGCGTCATTGCGGTTCCTGCTGTGTTTTTCTAGATTTACAGGCTATAAAAGGTAAACTGAGGTTACATTTAACCTCTTTTGTCAAACAACGGTGTACAGAATCGTATTTAAAATATAGTTCTAAGTTTATTTTCGTTTAATGTTTGGGAATAATAAGATAGTAGAGATATTGAGGGATAATGCAGCCAAAGTATTTAGTCATATTAACTCTTCCTCTCAAAACTAACGAGAAGACCATCTCTCGCTGCAGAAAGGAGAGATGGTCGAGTTATGATTTTTTTTATTATTTTTACTTATATTTTTATTTTTTATCATTATTCTATTATTATTATTGCTCATTTATTTTATTTATTCACTTTTGTATTCATTTGTCTTGCTAATCGCCGGTAGGCAGTTTGCTTTATCTTTGATGTGTTCTTTACTTGTTTAGCGTAAACAAATTAAGTATCAATGAATCTGTAGTTGTATTCACTCATAAATAATTTTGTTTTCTTCTTTGTTATTTTTTCATGAATAATTATGTGATTGGTCTCTGCCAGCGACGAAAACCATTTCTCCCGGCACCTCGGGAGAGGTGGTCAGATGTCATGACTTCAGTTTTCAACCCGATTTACAGTAAATATTGTCTTAAAGCAAATATCGACTAGTGTTTCTGAATCAGCATAAAATTCTGAACATATTAGGTTTGTTCAGATAAAATAAGTAATACCTGTATTAGTTTTAATACACATGTTTTTCTGACCTCACAGGTAGGCATAACCCCTTAAACCAACAGGTATTACGGAAACAGCATAAACGCGTACCATAAGCGGAAGTAATAAAATCAGAATATTCAGGTTACAATTAGGAGCTCCATGCACCTGATGAATGAATATTAATTACTTTTAATAACATCCACATACAAGTACTTCTTTCTACACTTTTCATTTAATTGCACCCAGTAGAGGATAACTTCCCCTCTATTTATATTATATATTTGTTGAAACGATCTTTATGAGTCGATTGTACTATACACTAATGGTTAATGGGCGCCTATAAAGCGCAGAAGTTTCTGTTTAAACCGAGGAAAAGTTTCCCCTCGGGAAGAACTTATCCAATTTTAACGTGCAGGCTGTACGCGATAGGCCACTTTGCACCCATCGCGGGTTACCTGTCACTCGCCGAGACGCCATCTAACGTTTAAGTGCACGTTAATTCGCGTGCCTAGAAATCAGGCCGCCAACTTGTGCCTGTTGCGTGCACAACACCTGCGCACCCGTCAACTGCAGACATATCGCACCTGCGTAATCCAATTTGAAATCGTACAGAGTCGGAAGAAGGCAGCTCGAAGCGATATGTATGACAATGTGCGAACTCATGAATGATTTATGGGGAAACAGCTCCATGAGCGTTGCCCGCGTATCCGATCATCGCCATTCCACTTTTTTTCCCCCCTCCTCCCCCACCCCCTTACGAATAAACGTTTATCCAGTTGCGATCTACATACGGCCAGCGTTTTGCATATTACATAGTTACTAAACGCAAACGAGCCAGTGCGCGGCGCGGTCATGCATCACGGAAGACGTAATTAGACAAGTTAACTACCTCCACATTTTCAATAACGTTGTTAATAGTTGACCGTTTAATCGTGAGTTCGTTACAGCTGCAAAGTATAACGAGCGTCGCTCGTTTACGAGGTTTATTTGAATGTCGACTGAAAATGGATTTAATCTAGAATATTACCTACTTCTAATTCAGAGTTATTGCCCGTTGATTGCCCGTTGGGCGATGAGTAGCTTGACCGCACATTGGATGCAGTGTCCATTGTTACTGATAATTTTATTCGTACAGGTCTCAAAATAAACGTCTAGATATATTAGAATTGGACCGAGTCGAACCGCGACCGTGGAAACGAAATTCTATTTAGTGTCGATTAGAATCCATAGTGTTGTTATTGTAAGAAGTGAAGAATAATGTAACAGTTGCAACATGTATTTCTGTTACATATATAATAAATTCAGAACAACAGCATCATTTTTATTGGGTATAAATTGACTTCTTCCAACAGAAGTTGCTTATAAACTCTTGGTGTTGTTTCTCGTAGATCTTGCAGTCTCACTTGGCATCCGCACCTGACAGCGGAATACTGCTCGCTGACGAAGCTTTGGATGGCTCCGGAAGTGGTGACAGGCCGCCGATCTGGAGGAAAAGGGGAAAAGAAGAAGACAATGACGATGAGGACGCGCTTGGCAATGATCGCGATGATGCAGAGGCGTCTGGATCAGGAATGGGCCCAACTACAGAAGGTACAGATTTTAGATTCTTATTGTCTTCTACAGGGTGTCCCAGAATTGAGGGAAAATCCGGAACACGCAATATCCTGATGCAAGAAGACATCCAAAAGTCCTTTACCGTTTTGAAATCCGAGGCTTCGTTCTCGAGATATTAACAGTTAAATATTGGCGGTGCAACTGCCGGGCCGCGCAGTTTAAAGCCGAAACAGCTGACGCGAAGCAGTGACCCCTAGCACCGCCAATTTTCACCTCCCAAACATGCACACAGGCTAAAATAAAAATCTGTTTCTTATTTTTCTGTCCTCTAAAACATATCCAAAAACCAAAGCAATCGGAGACGAACATCTGAAAATCTTATAACTTTGAGTGGTAGTTTCACCCCCTGAACATGAAAACAGGCCAGAATAGAAGGACACCTGTTTCTTATTTTTCGATCCTCTAAAACATATTCAAAAATCAAAGTAATCGGAGGAGGACACCTGGGATACTCTCTTTGTTAGTAATTTCCTGCTAAAAAATAAATAGTATTTCATAAAATTTCTATAACCTCATTGCCATGAATCTCAGTAACTTCTAAATCAACAGTAAGGGCTGCACGCAATAGTAAGGATAGTAATAAAAAAAGGTAGCTAACAGTAAGCAAATTAACAATCAAACAACATTCCGCTTCTTTCTACAATATCACACATCTCCGCAATCCATTATCGCTTAAACGAAATGAAATTAACTATTGTTCCAGATCCGATGATGAAGTTGAATCATGAAAGCACACCAACGGGTGGTTCATCGATCATTCTCTTGTCATCCGTTATCATGGTGATTGCCGGTGTACCTTTGATCGCTTAAATCTCATTGGTACCCACATTCGAGGAAGAGAGAGAAAGAGAGAGAGGAAGAGAGGAACAGCGATGCGACAATCCGCGATCTGGACGTAGGCAAAACGACTTTGGATCCCACGTTAGCGAACAGGATGCTTGCCTGTTCGACACGAAGGAGCGATTCGATCCTGGATCGTAAGAATCCGCTTTATAGGTATTTACCGTGCTGTCTGGACGAAACAGCTGCGCGCAACGTTGCTGCCACAGCCCCTGGGAACAGTCTGTTTCGTCACCCGTGGTCGAGGATCGTTGGCGTGATCTTCGACGGGACGAGAGCTGCCTCGTACAAAGCTCGGCGAAGTTCCACAAGCAATATGGAGGCCGCTGCTATCGCCGTTCGTGTTCTCCGTTCAAAAATGTCAACGCCGCGGAAAATCGCTCATGGTTCATTCGCTGATGCAGTCCGATGTACTCAGGAAACGTGTCGCGGGTCAAAGCCGAAGAGACATTTTCCAGGAGACTCGTTGCACGGAGACCGTGGCCTGGAATCTCTATTAAAGGAAGCAAAAGTGTAAAACGGGAGACTGTTGGAACGTTAGCTGGGTATAGGTCGAAGGTAGCGTCTTTGCTGTGATGGCACCCCGTCTTTGATGATCTGCCAACAGTCGAGATGTCGCTGTTTCTCCTCTCGAGGGAAGTGACCAGCATAGAGGGGCGTGAGAATGCTTCGACAATTCGGAACGCCGAGCGAGATATAAAGGAACGATTAATAAACGACGCGACTAATAGGGAAAATTTATATTTAGGAAAGCAAGACTGTTGTAGAGAAAATTGAAATTTCAACTTGTCAGGCAGCTCCCACGCGAAGAAGATACAAGTGATACGGTAAGAATGTTTGGGCTAATGCTCGTGGGAGAATTGTCCCTTGGCACGATGTCTGTTGGAGAATGAAGACGGTGTTAGGAGGGTGTTGGTTTCGTTGTTGTGTGGTGAATGACAAGAAATGGAAGAAGGAAGAAATAGTTCTTTATGAAATTAGGCGTAATTAGGAAAATGTCAAGAATAGTTCTCGCAGAAAGCTAAGGCGTTACGTGCTGTTAAAGGCTTTGGTTTTCGTCGTGATTGAAAGAAACGACAGAAGAGCGTGGAAGAGTATCAGAGTTATGAGTAGACAGAGAATAAATAGAGAAGAATGCTGGTTATGTATAGTATTCGCTGTGGTTATCGAAACATTGCTATATTCAATTGAAATCGAACGTACCCAACGAATATTAACTAAACCCCAAGGAGACACGACTGAAAACGCCTTTTGAAGATCGTACGTACATATTTATTAAGAGTGCGCAAGAATTTGGAAAGGGCCAGGCAAGCGGATGCAATTTTGAGCAATAATTACGAATCGTTTGCACGCAAATCTCGCTATAAACGTTTGGGGTACCAAGTAATAAGTAATTGCCAAACGGACACACACATTTCGTATCCCGTGAAATTAAAGTGTCTTTCCTAATTGAAAGTATCAGTCGACAGCTGCATTGTTCGCAGCAACAGCGGCAGCGCCCATGGAAAAGAGTTCTCGCTTCCACGTCGCGGCTTTGAATAATCTCCAACAAGAGCTGCAACCGAACAACGTGACTCAGGCTGCTGTATCTCGCGGCTCGCGCTGATCATCGCCACGAATTAATTGCCTCTCGTTCGCAGCGGCGTCTTTTGTTATCGACGTCGATACACAGACTTAATGGCGAGGGACAGCCCTCGTTGGTGATATCGTGCGCGTGTGTATGTGTATGTGTGTGTGCATGCCACATATCAGAGCTGACTGCCAAAACGCCAGTTACGCGACTGAAGCTGGTCTCAGTGACACTTGGTTGGCTTCAAAATTCCGCGGGGAACGATTCTTGCCTGGAACTCGCGCCGCCGCGCAGCCTCCCTTCAGGGGAGCACTGTTTTCATCAGGAAGAGGGATTGGCTGCTGGCGCGGACCGTTCGCGTGCATCCAGCATCAGCTTTATCGCCGCGAGAGCACCATTTCCAAGTGGAGAGCTGGAAACCATCGCGATCCCAACTGCTTTCCGCGACCAATGTGTGATCGAATTTTTCAGGAGGAAGATCGAATTTCTTGCGGTTCGAGTTTACGTGTGCCATCGTATTGTACACGACCGACGTCGATTGTTTCAATTTTTTATAACTATTCGAGTAAGATACGAAACGGAGTACTTGATGCGCAACAACGGGGGTAGTAGTGCGGACGTAGTATGGGGTACTCCGAGCGGATCAAGGACTCCTCCACGCCTTGGATGTCTAATCGTTGAAAGGAGGCCCGTGTTAATAATTTATAATGCGTTTGCAAGTCAATTTTTTCGAGAACGAAATGTCTGTTACCCGTTGTCATTGCGCACGCCTCAAAGATAATTAAGAAAATTCTTGTGCGCATGGAAAAAACACACTCGAAATAAGAAATTTGAATCATTAATGATGAAACGTTCAGTGCCATAATGTTTGTTACTATTTCGTTGAAATGTAGAAGCGTTACATCCAATGCTTTCGATTTCGCTTTGATACGATGGCCTTCGCTGTACGAGCTAAATTTCGTGTATTCCCATTTCGCTGGACATGTTTGTATTCTATGATAGTTGAGAAGTGCCAAAAGAGAGCGAGCGGAACGCTGACTGGGACGGCACGCGAATTGTACGCTCTGAAGCGGGAACATGTTCCTTGGTACGTCAACGTTTTAGACGTCTAAGCTTCGCGGACCTCGATTCTCAGCGGTTTGCTTTTTAGCTAAAAACGATTAGACATAAGGGTGAATGTGAAGGGGCGCTATAGCGATACAGGAGCCTGTCGGTGGATCTCGTGCCCGCCGCGCCGATTCGACGCCTCGACGGCCGCACTGATTTTGTACATTTGATTTTTTCGGATCTTTGAGGGTTAGTGCCTTTCTGAATATCTATAGCCGTAGCGTCGTATCGCCTCACGCCCGACAGAAGGAACGAGAGAGCCACCTATAAATACGACTGTACAGGGCATTCGTGCTAACAAAAAGAAGAGCAGGAAAATGTGTGAGGGTGCGACCTTCTTTTCCTCCTTTGCAATTTCTTCTGCCAATAGCTCGCCGTGAACCTGCGAGCGATCGCAAACCTCTTCACTCAAACGACTCACGCTTCTCGAACATCCGTCAGAGGTATCAGGAAGAAATCGAATTTCTTCTGAAACGCGGAAATATTAGCTAATGGTCATCTTGGAAGAGGTCCAGACTGTTCGATCGTATATTCACGCCCACCTTTATAACAAAACAGGTAGTTGAACTGGAAGAAGACTTCTCTGTTGTGGAGCTACGGTTAGTTGCAAACAATAAATGCGGAAAAAACTGGTTCATTGACCAGTGTTGATTAGATGAAATCAATTGTCTCGTTCAGTGAAACTTCGGTGTGCCCACACGGGACTGCACACATTGCGACCATCTTATATTAAGAGGCTGAGCATTCTTTATTGAAATGACGATACTGCTTAGCAAGTGTCTTTATCTATTCACCTGCGCTGCGTTCAAGGACAAAGATTTGGCTAGGATAAATATTAATCTGTTAAACGAGGATCATAGGTTATGACGTCAGTTGAAAACTTACACAGGTTGGGTATAACAAGAATGCAGGAGAATATTTACCGTTAAGGACAAAGAACAAGTCTAACGAATTGCATCAAAATACATTTTTCGTTATTGCCGTGGCAAAACTCTTTTAAGTTTTCATACAACTTTTGTTTATAAAGTTGTGATGATGCTCTGCGGTTGCTGTAGTTATTACGAAGCTAAACGTATCAGTTTGTTTTTACTATTGAAAAAGACATCCCTCGCTTAAGAGGTTGCCTCAACAAATTAACTGGCAAGCTTCGAAACAAGGACACCCAATAGAATCGTAGTGTTAATGAAGATGTATAAAATCGTTAAAAGGGTTACATCCACCTAGGGGCCGGAAAAAGCATACAAGTTCAAGAATTTTTTTTGTAAAAGTATAAATGAAAATCGTACACAATGTTTTTCTACTAAAAGATACATCTTTTAACTATATTATTCTAAATTTTCATGAGATATTATTAAATTCCATATATATAGTACCTGACTTTCTCCGAATTTTAATATTGTATTTTGGTAAAAAAAAGGGGGACCGTTTGAAGTTGAAATATCGAATTTCGTAGATATTTTTTTCTTTTTTCAAGAAGGCTTTGCAAATATTCCCATTATTGCAAAATTGAAAGTAAAATTTTTCTGAAAGTTATTTATTTTTCAAATCTATTTGAATTTCTGCTTTCAGATGTTTAGCCTAAGGAATTTCCACCAGCTAATGCTTAAAAAAACAGGACTCATATCCAAGCCGATATCTCCTTTAGTTAATAATAATATCTCATGAAAATTTAGAATAATATAGTTAAAAGATGCATCTTTTAGTAGAAAAACATTGTGTATGATTTTCACTTATACTTTTGCCCCAAAAAATTCCTGAACTTGTATGTCTTTCCCGGACCTCTAGGTGGATGTAACCCCTTAAGAAATTAATATCGGCGTTGAACCTTATAAAGAAAATGGTCCAAACTACAAATCACAATTATTTCGGAATGAGATGTCACAAGCGTGTATTCAAGCAGGAAAGAAACATAAGAACACCTCGTTCTGGAGGATCGATACGGACGTTTTTAAGATCCAATGAATTATATACAGCCCATGTTCGGCGCGCCGACGAAAGTGCCCAATTTAACGTGACTCAGGCACAATTGTCAGAATTTAGAGTTGTAATTCTTCAGCCCCGTGGCTCTCTTTGTCGGGCGAATTTAGGCAGCGCGCATTGAAATGGGCGTCGTTCGCGCGTAGGTCGTCCTTAAAACTCGTTTTGTTGCCCCCGGTGGCGAATACGGTTCTCTGACCCCTTTGGTCGCCGTGATATGAATTTATGCCCCTTTTTTCCGACGGCACACGTCTGTCGTAAACCTTACGGAGTGATCGTCAAGCACAACATCCGCGGTGAGATGTAAATGGCCTTACAATCTGATTCCTCCGATTCGCGTTGTCCCGTTTCGTTATCGAGGCATCCTTGACACTCTATCGAACGGGTGAATTATTTATGCGGTACTTTTGTTATACATATTTTATGGTGCTACATTGGATAAAGTGACGATTTTATATATATATATATATATATATCTATTTAAAGCAAACCAAGAAAAATGTGACACGGTCACGATCATGTTTCCCATTGTTCGTCGGTTCGTCCACGTTACACCGCCATGAAAGCGTCCTCAACGAAATCATTTCTGTGTAATGGGTACACGCGGAATTAAAGAAACGGCTGGTCATTGAATGGGACTTATTGTGTTCGGTTAAATTGGCTCGTTGAACGTTTGAATGGCTCCGATGGCGAATTTAATTAAAGCGATACACATTACTGTCCGCTGCGAGCGTCCGTCGCCGACAGCTGCGCAGCGTTAAAAACACAATCTACCAAGCATAAACGGTACGGCGCAAGAAACGCACAGAATCCGTACTTAATACTCAATTTGTCATCCCCTAATTACCCGTCGCGCTGCTGCGGTCTTCATTAAGTAGCAGGCCGCATGTGGCGCCGCGCTCGGGGGAACAAGCAAACCGCGTAAATCGCACAAATTTAAGGCCTAATTCAATGTTTCTCGTATTACCTTAATCACAGTGCACCGACGAATGCGTATTACGTGCACTTTAAACGCTTAAAAGACTGCATACGCACAGAGGGCACGCGTAACGCGCATAGATGCATACGCTGTGTTGTACACGGGACGGAAAGGTTTCGATTAACCCTACTACGGTCTCCACTTCACTATTTCTACATTTAATATGATGTGAAGGGGCGAGGAACGCGCATTCTAGGAATAACTTCTTTATGGTTTTTTTGGAATTAGAAGAATTTTTAAAGCAGAGACTCCAAGAGTGAAAAAATATTAGTAGTGAAGAAATAAAGTCACGGCTGGGTCAAAAAAGACCCGAGGACCGTAGTAGGATTAAGCTATTCAACCAATGCGTGCACGCGAACGGAGCAAAAGCGGATACCGAATTTTGCGGAGGAGGAAGTAATTTGCATAACATTGTACTCGTATAACGTGACGTGATTTATGTGCAAGTGTATCGGCGCGTTTAATCGCGCGTAAACGACAACAGGAAGCGAAGCTTTTTCAAAAATATTCCGGCCAAGCATCGAGATGAGTCGAGGGAAGTTATATCCTCCACTTTAACGAACAACGGTCAATTGGTTCAACGTTACTGTTTAACCATTTGTGTTTTAATTACCGATGCTATGTAATATAACTAGTTCGGGTCGCGACGCTAAAAAATGGCTCTAAGATTAATGAAAGAACTTTTTATTTTTCAATGCTCGTTTTCCTATCGCATTTAATTGTATTATTTCAGCGAACATATTTGATTTTGCGTAAAGTTTCATGTGAATATTAAGTTGTCGAATACGTCCAATCCGATTTTAACTCCCAGTTTTACGTAAATTTCACGCGCATGCGTGAATGTTGTATGAAAAATAAGCTTCTTTAGAACGAATAAAGATCGTGAATAGTTATGCTGCGAGGCTTGATTATAAAATAACTGTTCCTTGTCAAAAATCGACTTGAACGTTTAAGCAAATGATCAATTAGTGGATATTCAATTAGTTTGATTCTTGAAACGTGCCGAGTTTTCGATATTGCGAAGAAAAACAGCAACTATTGATAAATGCGTTTCATTAAATTTAATACTTTCAATTCCTGGAGAATTTGTTTTAGCGATATATCTTAAAGCAAGATATAATTTAAAATATCATGGACCAACAAAAAAAACGTAGGTAGAAGATTGTGCGGTGGAAGAAGTTGAACTGCAATTTGTCAAATTAGAAAGGAACATATTCAACAATCTAATAAAAAAATTATTCTCTATTATAAAGTAATTGCATGCACAATTAGTTATGTAAATTTTTATCTCGCGTTTTGTTAAATTCTCGCGGTATGATAAATATTGAAAATAAGCGTCTTTTACGAAGAGATTTTTAATTTGAAAAGGTCGTTTCCAGTGCAATCATTCTTAATTACATAATAACGGGAACGTGAGACATTTATTAATGCTCCACCTTTAAAAACGTTAGTGGCGAATATCATTCAGCATTCCGTGCCAAACTGTGCGCTACGAACACCACAAAACTCGTAATACTGGTGCTCGACTGGGAATTACCCTTCGAGTTTCCAGAAATCCTGTTTTGCAAACGTAATATTATTTTCCGTCCTAACGGAACTTTATTGTATCATCGAACACTTGAAGCAACTTGTTCGAAATAATTATTCAAATTCTTGAAAAACTGATAATTCTCTTCTGTCACAGAATAACACAAAACATTGGTCAGAATCTTTCGATGAAATTTGAGTAAAATATTAAGTTTCTATGATCACAGGTTTCGTAATTTTGCAATTTTGGTCAGTGCAGTTTTTAAATTAAAGCCGCTACTAACTTCTTCAATTGTATAAAGTATTTAGTATTTTTTACTTTCAACGGAGTCATAAAATTGCGAGTTACAAGGAAAACATGGTGGCGCATGTGCAAACGACAGTCAAAGTATAAACCGTTTCAATGAACATCCGGAGATTTCGAGGGCAAACGTTGCTCTTAAAAGTAAAGAAATGAGTCCTGGTAAATATTAGCTCAAAGGACGGAGTCGAGCCAGGTACCGAAATTTTCGGACAGAATCAAGTAGCTTAGAGCTTGATCCTATCGAGCATTACGAATGTTTTGAATATTTCATGAAATATTTACCTGGTAAAATGTAAATATAACGGTTCATAATAATGGGAACAATTGAAATATAAACTACAAATGGAAATAAATTATTACTATTGAAAATAAGTACTAAATTCAAATCTATCTGTTTTCATCTTTTTCGTGTATAATATGATATTTCTATAGCGTCACTGTTGATAAAAAGTATTGCCCTTTAATAGATAAATAAGTATAAATGAATAAATAAAGAAATAGGTATAATATAGATTGCGGAAGTTTATGCAAATGCATGTTTTTATAGGAATGGATTAAACAAGTGGGACTTTGACCGAACTATGTTTCATCATTAGGAGGATTTTAGAAATATATTTTTGGTTTTCTATATTTTGTATATTCTGGCTGATCAGCCTAATTAATTTTGGGCAACCAGGTGTGGTACACAAGTCAGCCTCTTTAGTTTTTACCTAAATATTCCAGATGTAAGAATGTTGCCACCAATGTAGCAATTAAAAAGTATTATCCGTCGTCAATACGCCTCGCGGAGAGACACAGAAAGAAAAGGGGTAGTCCCTTACTAAATATGTATATGTCGCAGAAGCAGTTACCTTTCTAACGAGCTGGATTGCGGAACCATGTTTGCTCAGAGACATTTATTTGCTTCGCGAGCACCGTTTGTCCTGAATATTACTGGCGGAGTTGGATCACTTGGAGCGATTAATTAAAAAAATACCTTCCATCGTTGTGTACTGCGTACACCTATGTGTTTTACACGAACTGATAACGGCATCTGTACGGAAACACATGTTGGAAGCCGCTCAATGAAGCATGAAAGTATTCGAATGTTAGCAATCAAAAACTTTCGCGACTACCGCTATTCAGTTTTCGTTACTCAGTTATTTGTCAAGTAATTCCACTTGAACAATTTCACCCATATATCACTAGATTTTTATTTCAAATTTCCTTTCGTCATAACATCATTTTTATAATACTTCAGAGATTTTCTCTTAGGAATGTTTTCCACTGCGCAAAATATTTTTAAACGCGATAAATTAATTGAAAAACATTTCTCGCGAACAAAACACATTTAACATAAACCGTGTAAAATACATTGGACTCTTGTTTAATTAATGAAGTTGACACTTTATGGTTGGATGTTCAAGGATAGATTCGTTTAAATGTATTGATATGTGATATAACGTTCACTAATAATCCTACAGCATGTGGTGGAGTTTGAAGTAAGCACAGTTGGCTAAAAATAAGTATCGTGCCAACAACCATAAACTTCGTGGAAAGAAATTATCCTAAAGAATTACCCAAAGATAGTTCCTCAAGAACTTAATCATTGAAACTAGGGAAAATACCAGTTAGTCATAAAATATGTGAATCATCTTCGATAATTAGGTTGTTAAAATCAATTTAACTAAACGTTTATGTCGAATAATAGAATACTAATGTATTTTAGTTCAGCTTACGTACAAAATAAATGATTTACAAATTTTGCCAATATAAGCCTGAGAGTCGCGGATTATTATCGCCGCAATATTTCAAAAACCTCGGTGTAACTTCCGTATTCCATTTATCTTGATTGTTGCTTACAAACATTTGAATATTTTCATACTTCACGAGACATTATACCTCCCACATCAGTAACTTGATTGAATAAATATCTCAAATTTGTGCTTAAATTGTATGTAATTTGATATAATTTGAATTTAATATCATAAAGTAATAGTCACTGGATAATTTAAATTCAATATCGGAATATTACAATTTAATACAAATTAACAATTTAATAGAATAAAATAACAATAGTTGCAGATTTACAAGCGTCTATTCACAAATATTCGAAACTTGGTATGCAATTAATCAATTCTTTGATGCTTATTATCTATCCATTGTTCTTCTTTCATCAAACACATTACTCACAGTTCCATTGAAAAGACGATAACGGTGAACGTTACGCATTTTCCAAGAACAAGGTGATAGACAGAACCAAGACTCGGTAGGAAACAAGTGAAAAATTCTCCCCCGATCTAATTCGGTATTCGCGCTTCGCAGCGTGTTCCGGCGCACTTGCCGCTCGAAGGAATTTAGCGGTTGCTTGTTGCTCCACGCAGTTTCCTCGCAAGTTTCGCCGGCATAGGACAGATAAACCGCGGAACGAACATGCAGTCTGGACTTTCTCCGAGCATCGCGTTGAACGCGGTAAAGAGGAAAGGAAGGGAGGGAAACGAGGAGAATGTATATGAGAACGTAAGAGAGTGAGAATGTAAGCGAAACAGAAAGTACTGATGGAGCCTGTATATAGTGAATGCGTGCTGTATTTATAATATTATACACAATCTATACATATACATATATAAATATATACATACGTATATTAATAACGTCGACCTAAAAGCAAACGTAACAACTAAAAACAGCGAAGAAAGTAACATTTGTCGATGGACCGATTAACCCCACTATAATTATCGCGTTAATTTTACACGTAAATCGTCGTGCCACGAACTGTTTGTCATGGCACCTTAGTTTAGGCGTCTGGAATAGCACGCTACGATGTAACAACCTATGCAGGTGAAGACGAACGATTCTACGCTCTCCGTTCGCTGGTTCGTGCCAATTGTTTTAGAATGGAACTCGAAACTCGCTTCGTAATCGTGTAATTTCCCATCGTGACATCCGACTGTCTTCTTTGGTGCCGCCCTCTGGCGACCGAATTCATTTGGACATTCGCCTTTCTCACCCGCGAACGAGAACGTCATCGCTCGTTAATCTCTCGCGCTCGCGGCAGAAACGTTTCTCGCTCCTCGAGCGATTTACATGTCGTCCGCTACGCGACGGCGCGGCGTGCCGGACTTTTCTTTTGCCCGAGGCTGCTCGCACGCGCGGCGAGTCGGTGGGATTTTGATCGAAGAAGAAATCGAGAAAATGAACGTCGATTCGAGGGAGTTGCATTTCAAACTATGTTCCCAGAGTTCGCGTTACAAAAGATTTCGCTTGACAGTCTTTGCTTCACAGTTTAAGAGGGTATCTTTTAGACAACTTCGAGTATCGTCTTACAACTTGTTTAAAAAGCGCGCGCTGAACTGCGACACCAACGTTCGTGCGTCTTCGCTGCGATTCGTACGGCGGGAGATTCGTTTGGCGTTATACGCTCCTTCGAACCACGATGCTACGAACGGTCAATAAAATCAATGAAACCAATTCAAAAGTGTATTTGTTCCACGTTGGATCGATTGAGATCCATTTTCTAGAATCTGTAAATATATTGACGAACGATAATAAAGAAATGTTGAAACTGCACTCTGTATATGTATACACTGTAGGCTACATATTTAGCGATCACTTTATATTATTGGGTTGTCGTATTAGCACGATTTTTACTATTATTATTTACAGTAGGATCTTACGGAGTAAATATGAATATGCATAAAATTCATTAAACATTCATTCTTTGAGTTATTGTAGATTTTAATAAATTTATTGATTGAAACTTTTGTTACTATTGTTATTATAGACATCACTGCTTTCCTTCGGAGAATTCATTCTGCTGACTTTCTTCATTCTGCTTGACTGCTTCATTCTGGGACTTCAGATTAAATGGGAAGTATAATTAAACAGGGAGTAATCATCACTGTTTTAAGCGTTTTCTTAACTATCACTCCGTTTTTATTTTACAAATGCTTTGTTGCCTACATAATTTTTTTCGAAGCGTAACGATTACAGAACGTTTTTGAAAAATGTTTTTATTAAATTTAAATATTTTTCGTGTACACTTGAGTAACAGCTTTGAATGGTGCACTTCTCCTGGACAACCCAGTCCATTTATTTCATACATGGAAATAATTTTTTAAATTCTATTTTTGGAATTTATTTAAAAACGCGATTCTCTATAGATAATTAGTCGTTGATTTCCTACTGGGCAAAAATATAACTATTTGGTTTAGAAGGATTAATAGAATTAAAAACATGCTACTGTTTGTAAACTTTAAATTCAGTAACATTTTTTTAATAATTCCATCTTTCATATTAGCAATTTGCCCACTTTAATTCTTTAAGAGGTAACACTTCTTCAAATCGTATAGTAAAAAATAATTGCCAATCCACTGTTACCCCTACAAATCGATGGTGTTCCAATTATAGTAAATGTAAGTTGTAACGCTACGAATAATTTATGTAAATCTGAAATGTTTTTATCGCTTGCTATGGGAACGGAATCCTACCCAGAGTTATTAAATTCTGTATTGTTATTTCTTTTCGTCTGATTTCTATTGCTCGATGCTTGCAGTCAGATTTTAATTGCAGTTATAAATAAACGTTGTGATTGCCACGTTTGAAATTCTCAGCCTTGCAAATAAATTGCGAATTACACGCTTAAATTTATCTCCTTAACGCAAACATGCTCAATTTAAGCGAGAGTATTCTCTCCTCGAGATAATTGAACAAGAAGTTACAGACATTAACCGCTTTTTCGACTAAAAATCCTGCCTCGACAAACTTAATAATGTATATTTATTTTATTGTTTAAAAAATATATAAAGAAAAAGAAGTTCTCGACTAAAAAAAAATCAATATTGATTCGTACACCACTTTTCATGCCTTTTATAATTAACACATTTAAATTTCTTACTTTTTACCGTAGTTGGGTAGATCAAATTGTAGATATACTACTCTCTCTCTCTCTCTTTGGACTCCAATTTGCTTATTCGTTTTGAATCCATGCAGTCAATTTCATTTTGCTTTTGCTACTACCTTAAAACTGTTATAGAAGCTGTGTATGTTTCAAAATATTTAAAAATATCGTTTCAGAAATTTATCATTTTTACCAGAAGTGCGCTGTAAATATTTCCTGGATCCCATTTTCCAATTACGCGCATTCCACCGTTTCCTGCGTCATCGTTCGATCTTTGCAAATAAAAATCCTGCCGTTCTTGTTCAACACCGTCGATTGACGAGTATCGATGCAGCGCTGTTCGACCACAACCGCAGCAACCAGCGATACCCCTGGCAATAACGATCGTGTAAACCAATCGCAAACATTACACGCTTCTATGGCATCGAAGCGATCCGGTTGTTCTCAATATGTATGTATTTGTAAATTGTCGTTCATACGCGAGAAGCGTTGGTGCACGGATCACTAGGAAATCATCGGTCGCCACCTAAACGTTCGTCCACATCCGTTTCCAATTTTCCGCGCGGCCACCAATAAATAAAGGTGAGAACGGAACGCAGGGGTGGTTTAAATTCTATAACTACATGCACATGTAGGAACTTACGCAAGTGGGTCGTAAGGGGATCGAGCGGCACTTGTTTCAAGCGAATGAAAATAACACTGCGCAAAGTGTGAAAAGAAATGTTTATTTTACCTGGAATGGTATTGCAGTTTGTAAACCTTCCGATGACGACTTGTAAAAGAGGGTTTGTTGCGATGTGGACTAAAAAATGATGGCCTCGTAATTTGGAAATTCCGATGTACACAAATCTTTTTTTTTTTGCTATACGAATTGAAGTAGGATCTTGAAATCAATTATTGCAAAATGGAAAGGTTTTAAATAACACAAAGAGCAGAACAGAGAGTACAGTGAATATTGTTTAACCCTGGTAATAGGTATGGTTTTCTTCTTTGAGCTGAACAGGTTCTTAAATTGAAGGAACAAAGAAAAAGCAGTTTGTATTTAAGAGAAAAGAATTTTTATATAAAAGCACATTTTTCATAAATTAGATTGCTATTATTAGTTTTGTAAATGGGATGACTGCCTATTACTGTCTGCGATAAAAAAATTAGCATACGTAATATTTTCAAATTAAATTCAGTTTTAGCATAATTTCTTTTGGAAATGTTTATAAGATTCATTAAATATTACCATGAAAGCTACATATGTTTCTTGCAAAAAGCAGATATTTAATTAACAATCCAAGTTCGCATTTGAAAGTTAAGTTTATTGAAATAATAATACACGATACTTGAGAAATTGTATGAATTTATTATCTTGTAAATCCTTCTTTATTTTTAAAAACATTTATAATTCTTGTTTTAGGCAATATTTTAATTTTTTAACTATGAAGGTACTATTTTTTACCTATTCCCGGATAGAACCAAATTGTATTCTCTTGCGTTCTGAATGAAATTGTCTTCTGTGTCTCCATTTGACTCTTAATATTTCCTCCCAATAATTTACTATCTTATTGATATTCGATAATCATGGTATTAATTTTAAAATAGTTATTCCTTAAATAAGAAGATACTCTTTAATGCATTTTCCAGTATGCACAGTGCATTATTCTATTCAAATATAATTTTTCTCCAACAATTTAGCTAGCACACTTTTTTCTTTGCTTATAAATTATTTTTTTACAACCACTACATACTGTTTATTCATCATTATTATCTTTTCATGATACTGAAGTTCAACCAACGCCACGATGCCCTTTCCACCCATTTGTTCATAAATCAGTAATCGTACTTCTTTTTAGTAAATCACGTTAGTAATAATTTTTGGCATCAGAACAGTTTCACTTAAATTTCTTCCCATCCGTGAAAATTCATTTTTTTATTGCATACTCTCAATTCAAACTAAAATGCACTTTACACAAATAGAAATATAAATATTTGCATTCTCGTGGTTTACTTGTTGCACTTCATAAATAAGTGAAATTTAATTAAAAAATATCGTTCAATATTGTTACAGTCGATGTATTATTTAATCTATATAAATTTCTGTTTCATTTACAAAATTGAAAAGTCTTTCATTTTTCAAGCATAGCGTCACTATTAATGTGATACGAACGCAATAAATCGAACTCCTATCGTCCTTTGGTCGCCATGACTCATTTAAACCATGCATAATAAACTGTTGAAGCGGTCCATGTATGCGTGTCTTAAGAATTCTAATAAACGTAATTACAAAATCGAACATCGGCAGCTGTCCTCGAAATGGCACATTGGCTTGCCACAGGAAAAAGATCCCGGACGGCATTTAGAAGTCTCATACGCTTCATAAATGTCCGCGCACACGTGCAAACGTGTTCATTCATTTTTTTCTTTATCGCAATGTCCCCTTTACCAGCTTTCCCATCTTTGTTGGCCTTTTTTACTTTCCGCGTTGTTCACCTTATCTGAAAACAGATGATGCCGGCGAGTGAGCCAGGAATATTCCAGTATCAGTGTGCTTATCTTGATTTTCTTAAGGTTTGCAAGTGTCATGTAGGGTAAATGACCCAATTACTGACACATTAAGCGGTGACGCTGACATTAACTTATAGTTTTGTACTTTTAGACTAAAAGTATATGTTGTTCTTGTTATTTATTATTGTTTAATATGTTTACTTGATGAAAAAAATTTGGTGGATCTTACAACTTCGATTTTTATGTATAAATTCATCAATTTCAAAAATATATTACGTATACCAACTTTTTTATTTTTTTTTTTTTGTGAGTAGAACTGATCCTGAGAAATGTTCCACATTTTTATAAACAACTGTATAATTTACACATTGGTAGCACATAGAGGTATTTACATAGCTAAAGACATTTAAGTCAGCCTGGATACTGAACCCCAAGAAAATATGTATTTAAATATGTATAGTACCTCGATTACGCGAGTAGATGAGATGATTTTGAACCTGTTAAAATATTTGGTGTGATTTGAAAGTATTTAAGTAGTTCCACTACCGAAAGAATTGGAATTTTTCCGAGATATTTACAGTACCGAAGTATGTCGATCCTTTCTGAGTTTGTTGAAATAATTAGACATAATTATTGAGGCATACTGTTGAAAGGATATTTATTTTGAAAAATTAAGTGATCGATACTTTTGGACTATGTTATATCTGTGGTTGTAAGAAAAGTGTCACAGGTTTTTACTTTCGAGATTTTATTTATCGCTTAAAGGTTTAAAAACCAATTCTTCTTATTACCAATGTTTCCTTATTTTCTTTTTACAATATAAACGTACCTACCCACCGAGCAAATCTTCTCATCGCTAGTCGCACAGCTTGGCGATACAATCAAATACAGCCCAATATAATAACAATAATAATACGTGTTTATTTTACGCTCAAAGAAATTACAATATGCCACCAGGAAATCCTAAAGAAAACAGAAGGATGTAACAAAGATGATGGAGTGAAGGATAAAATACAGCGAAGACAGATCAAGCTACTATAAAATCTGACATCACATTCGCATTTCCGTCAATCTGGTTTCTGTTGCGCGTTAGCTATCACAGACTTTCGTGCCACTCAGAACGCGTAATTCAATTTGAGCCTCCGTAATCGCGTTTGCGGCGTGATTAACAGAATTGCTCGCCATTAATCGCGCTCCCAGCAATTACATTAGACACCGATACCCGCCGAAGGCTTTCTCTGTTCAGCCACTAATAATCGCCATGGATTTATCGAGCCCGCCATTCCACGAGCGACTCGATGTACCGTAATTTACGGCATCAGGAAACATTTTCCCTGTGGCCCAGTCAGAACTGCATTAGATGTTGGCGAAAAATTTATACGACGTCGTGTGATCTTCTAAATTCACACACTGTGCTCGATTTTTAAAACTGGCTCAGACGACTAATCTTAGTTGCATTTTGCTGTATCTCTTTAATCCTGACTATTTTTGTTTTCGAAAGGTGTAAAAAAAAATAAAGTAAACACTACGCGATGCTAAGTCGAAGGCTGTAGAATCGCTAGTGAAGCGATCGAAACTTTAAGCGATCGAAATTGTAAGCAGATATGGGTGAAAATAACTTCATGCGTGCGTGACGCGTGTAAATGCAAGCAGGTAGGGTGCAATGTATATGGATGTACCACGGCTTATACAGCCAACGATAGCAAGCAATTTATATATAAATATAAATATTATATACCTATACATATGAACCTGTTATTATAAGTGTTACAAGGGATTGCACAAATGATGAATTATTGTCAGTTGATATGTCGTTCACGTGCGCACGTTTAACAATTCGAACGACAATGTAAAAAGAAGGAACTGTTTACGAGTAAATGGCGAATAAAACATTACACAACAATTATTGAATATGTTCAATGACCTAATATAAATGATCTCTTTATTCTCTTTTGAACAAATTTCGTTATAGACATAAATTACAAGATCGTACGCGGTAACTTATTTGTTTAAACTGATTATTCCTTACAAGTTAACACATTTTTTTCTGATCTTTTTTTCATTTAAATAATTTTAAAGCTGTTACGGAAGATAGTAATTACTACTTATTGCGTGGAATAATACTCGAAGTAAAACAGGTAATGGCATTAAATTCTTCCGTAATTAATTTCTCCTATAATTATGTAGCGGCGATTTTTTAGTATATCACTGTTTCTTATTAGTAAAGTATTACTAATCGAATAGTCTTATCGCTATTTAAATGTCAAATGGCAGAACTCTTTCATACAAGTATCATTTCTAATCGTATCCAGAAATCCATACCGTAAACTGAGGGAACTTTGGCATGTTTTTGGAACTTTTGCTATATAATATAAAAATTAACATTTTAACATTTGCTTTAAGTACCCTAACATAACATTGCATCTTTTGTGAATATACTACAAGTGTCAAAATGCATATAGTTTTTATCCTTTTCCTTCCTTAATGCATGTTAATTAGTTAAATTTTACCCCGGATACGGAGTAACATTGGCACATCATATATAAATAACACTAAAAGCTGAAGTTTTACAACATCTGATCTTACATTAACACTTAAACTTGTTTCTTTTTATGTTCAATATACTCCCTTTTATATATTTCTTTATTTTTTATTTTTTTAATTAACATTTTTAAATTTGGTTCAGATATCCTATTATAACACTGCATAAAAATGCATAAAAAATTTATTTTCCTTTTTAATGAATGTTAAATAGATGCCAATGTTCCCGCAGTTTACGGTAGTAAAATGTAAAGTCAGCAAAAAGTTGTGCCTTGCATGTCTCTTCGTCTAGTTATTTTCACTATTAAATTTGACACATTGACTGCCACGTGTTGGTATCACGTTCTCCATGTACTCACATCCTTTCAAATGTGTATCGTCCGAAGTAATAATATTTCACAGTTCAATGATGCACTTAATGTTCTACATCATTCCTAATGGCAGTAATATTATCCAGAAGTTTGCTAATATACAGGTCTATTTATTCTATGCATATCATGGAAAAGTTGAAAGTGTAAGCAGTAGAGGTCGTGGCTTTTCACGTGTATTTAAATACACGTGTACACGGGGCACGTGTAACGTGTATTAAGGTATTAAAAATCCGTGTTCTTAATACACGTGTACACGGATTATAAGTACACGTGTACACGGATACCCGTGCATTTCTGTTCACGGATACCCGTGTATTTCTAGTATACGTGTGCACGTATATTTAAATTGGTTCATCACGATTAATTTTGCGATTGCTTAGTACGTACACCTCTTTTGTTTGTTTAGCATTGCGTGAATGGTCTCAAATGGTCAAATACTTACATATCTCCATCGCATCACACTGAAAGATGCGTGCGGTCCTGAGAAAATTAATAGATTAAATTATATTATGAATTTTTATTATGATGTGTTGATTATTATTACCTGTAACCTGAAGTAACTTGGCGTTTGTTTTCGCAAAAGCGGGCAAACATATTTAAATACTCAGATATTCACGTGTCGAAAATTACACAAATTAAATACTAGTTAATAATTAATATACGCGTAGGTATAGTTGTGCAGAGAAATAGCATGGTCGCCAAATACCGCCTCGTACAATCGACTAAATAGAAATACATACTTTGTTGTCACGTCGGTAACTATCGATGGCGTCGAACTCAGGATCGCACACATCTTTAAGTGTGATGCGATGGAGGTTTATAAGCAGGGGTTGAAACGGTTCCGAAAATAACTGTTTCAAACTGTTATATATCGGTTCTGACTGAAACAGTTATGAAAGAACCGATATTCTGAATAACTGTTATAAGGAACCGAAATTTCTGGCTATATCGATTTCGGTTACGGTTCTGCAGAACCGATATTATATCGGTTCCGTAACTGTTATATATCGGTTTTATAACAGTAATGTATCCCATCGGTTACACATCGGGTATGCATAGCACGTTCCAAAATATTTACGATCAATGTCAATTTTTTTAATGGAAATTCGATTTGTTTATAAGTCTTTTTATCGCCGGGCCTCTCTATCAGGTGTCTCTCTTTTTAAAACTCCACCAATGCAGGAAAAGCCGAAATGAAAGACAGCATCTGTAAATTAAGTACTGAAAAGAGAGATTCTAGATAGTGAGGCTCAGCGATGAAGGATCTTATAAACAAACGCGAAGAACGATTGCCAGAGTCACTTGTATTCCTGAGCTAGTTGCGAGCACGTGGAATTTAATACAAAAAGTTTGATATTTCCCAACAAGACATATTGTCGTCCTCGAGACACTGTCTTTATTAAAAAAAGAAGTTAATAATCTTCATAATTAATATAAAATTAGTAGATAGTAAGTTTGTAGATATTAGGAAAGTTATTGCTGTTAATGTCAGCAATACTTTAAATGAAGTGTCAAATTAATATTAGTCGTAGTGTATAATAGTTATTATTGATATTTAAAAACATATCGACATAACGGGCCGAAAGAAATGCGACATTGTTCATAAGTATTTTGAAACGTGCGATGACAGCATAAAAATGCGACGTATAGTTGGAAGTTGCTCTGCAACAATTTCGGTATATAATTTACTTTGTTTAAATTTTTAATAAGGGTTTAACTTAAACGTAACTTAAAAAAATTGGTTTCAAACTACTTTTGAGAATCAATTTATTCTTCACAGATTTATTATTTAGTCATAATTTAAAAGGCGCTTACGCATGGTTGAGGCGAGCCCAGTCCCATGGCGAGAGTTTACTGTATAACCGATATATAACCGTTACGGAACCGATATAATATCGGTTCTGTAGAACCGGAACCGAAACCGATATAGGCCAGAACCCTTTTCACTCGTAACCGTTTCAAGATGATTTCGGTTCTCATAACTGTTTCGAGAACCGAAACCGATATCATAACTGTTTTCAACCCCTGTTTATAAGTATTTACGTGCATACAGATTGCAGTGTCTCATATTTAGATCTGTGAGACCATTTATGCCATGCTAAACAGACAAAAGAGATATACCAACTAAGCAGTCGCAAAATTAATCGTAATGAACCAATTTAAATATACGTGCACACGTATAGTAGAAATGTACGTGCTCACGTGTAATACAAATACACGGGTATCCGTGAATAGAACTACACGGGTATTCGTGAACAGAAATACACGGGTATCCGTGTATTAAAAATTACACGGATTGAAGTTCGGATACGTTTACTACACGTGCACATGTGTATGTAAATACACGTGAAATATGGACCTCTGGTAAGCAGTCAGCTACTGGCGACCCCCACGGCAGCCAATGTATTAAATGAACAGAGAAAATGTGTAGTAAAACTGACACAGTTATATGTAGTGAAAGGAATCCCCACGATAGTTTTTGCCTTTACTTCTGCATCAATCACAAGTTTTGCACGCAAATAACCCAAAACTTACGATCAAGCTTCTGCTTCTGATCCCATCCCCTACCATTCTTACTTACCTCCCGACATTTCTCACACATTCTAATATACTTTCAACAGTAGGAGGCAGAGGAACTGTCTCAAAGAACATTTCTTAGGAAGTACCTAAAAGTTCAAACTTCAAATAACGCGGCAGTAAAGTTAAACACTTTTTCATCGACATTCTTTGAAATTCGAATGGAAGCCGAAAACTATCGTTAAAAAACGAGAACCAGCGATTATAAAATGGAATAAAATACTATCACGCCGCATTCTAATGTAAATGAAAAAGAATATTCGTATCTTCTATACCGCAGTAATTACTTTTTTTTTACTTTTTTTATGTGATTGGATAATAAGTATACTTGAAATCGCAAAATTAAATTCAAAATACTGTCTTAATGTACGAGACGTAAAAATGATGTAGTCCAATAATCTTATTGATGCTACACTACCTTCTTTACTTTTGGAAGATTACCTATGATAATTTTTTAGTGAAAGTTAGATACTGGTGTCAATACCCACAATTAAAATCGACGGATACAATGTTTTTACTAATGCGCAGTCGCGATAAGTGGAGTGCACGGAAGTATGCAAATGTTATGAATACCACATCTGGCGCGAAACAATTAACACTCAATTTAGCTGCGGATAACGGAAACGTTGCGTGCAACATATAAAACAGCGATAAATATTTTCCTTTTCAATCGACTTGAGCTTGGACATGTTTCCGCGGCCCGTTTTCTACCCCGTAACTGTGTTCACGTAGTAACAGTATAGATTAACGAGAGTTACAACCTCCTGTTTGCAGTCCTAACTACTCCTAAACGTCACACAATTAAACTTTATTATGGAACCTAAGACACAGGTTTGCAACGTTTTGTGATATAATTTAAAAGGACACGTGTAATATTGACTTTTAAATTGGGGTAAATATAGGTCATGCAACATTATCTTTGGGAACCAGAGACACCTCCGCGAATTTAATCAAGTTTCCAAACCCTTCGAAATAATTTAGATTTAGGGTACATTTGACTATCCTCGGGGAAGACGTTCACGAAATCGATCATATTACATCGAACTACTGACAATGAGTTTGTTTAGTAGGGCAGCATAATGTTCCTGCATCCTGATAACGTCGTCGCTAAAGTTGTTGACGTAATCACGAAGCTATAAGGCAAAATCAGTCTAGATTTTCTCTCGACGACCTCTCCATATTCAAACGCTATTATCTAAAAAATGGTTGGAAGCACAGAAAAATTATATGCACAGTAATTGTAGAAAATTAAATGCCCTTTTAATATTATTTGAAGAAAATTTCGATAGGACTTACCATTTTTGAGAAATTCTTCAAATTCAAACTATTGATGAATTCTAAACTTTGGGGCCTGGTCGGCAGCCTTTCCTGTTGTCCGATTGCAATAATCTTTTTCAGGGACTATTTTTTTATGAAATGGAACCATTTTAGGGGGTGAGAGCAAAAGAAATCGCAGGTTGAAAATAAGGGCCAACCTAGTGTACATATTTTTTTTCTATCGTTCCTATCATTTTTCTATTAAACAAATTCTACTGTGTTACGTATGTGGAATTTTCCCATACGTCGCTCTCAACCGTTTTTCGAGCTCGCGTCTGTGAAGGGAAAACGCCCTAAAATCCTTTCGTTTATCAAACGCCACTAATGGGGGTCATGATCTCGACCATCTGGATCACGACCATGGGAACGGGAGTGACACGACGACGACCCCGAAGGATTTCCTTATATAGAGATTCCTAATGAATCCCCACTCATTTTGGGACTATATAAACCCTTTGGTTTCAACCCTCGTCGGTTAAAAGCTATAGAGTCACGCGTAGAGTCACGTCGTGTCACGCTCGTACAGAGTTGGTTAAATTCAGTAAGGTCGGGCTAAAGTCTCCGTCAGAATCATAGTTAACCTCATAGAATCCGCGAGTCCGGTTTATATTCTATTTGGCACTTTGAAACAGCCACTCGTACGCCCCGCATCGCCAGTGCGTCAACACCGTGCAACTATTGGTAATTTATACACATTATTTAATTAACTAATCGCGACACTTACATTTGTACAATAACATATTATTGAATATACGAATGGTGTTCACGTGTAAATCGAGTAGATTCGTTAAATCCATCTTTTACCCAGCGATCCTTATAATATTAGTAGCGCTCACCCACTGATACAACTTTACCGCTCGAGTTGTATCAACTTTAATTAAGAGTTACGAGGCATTACTAACATTTCCCGCGACCCCCTGATTTCGTATCAGGTTCGTTCGCAAACCCTTTACCAAAACAAGCCATCTTCTCCAACCCAGTGGCTCCCCGATTTCGCATCAGGTTCGTCCACGAAACCTCACCCCTCCTACGGCTCCCTGATTTCGCATCAGGTTCGTCCGTATCCTACAGCTCCCTGATTTCGCATCAGGTTCGTCTGTAAATCTACCAACTTCCGAACAGCTCCCTGGTTTCGCACCAGGTTCGTCTGTGAATAATCCAACCTCCTAGCAGCTCCCTGGTTTCGCACCAGGTTCGTCTGTGAACTTCATCCTAGTGACTCCCCGATTTCGCATCGGGTTCGTTCACGACGTTTCACCCTCCTGCGGCTCCCTGATTTCGCATCAGGTTCGTCCGCGTGTGACTCCATTCCTAGAGGCTCCCTGATTTCGCATCAGGTTCGTCCTCGCCGTCAATAATCCTAGCGGCTCCCTGATTTCGCATCAGGTTCGTCCGCGCACCTAACTAACAAACTCATAAACCGTATTCCTTGGGAAATACCCTTCTCGCCGGCCTCTCGCGTTGCCGCAGCCCCGGCTCGTAACAACTGTCAAGTGAATGTATTTGGAATATCTACAAGTTGCGAGCCACAGAAGTGTCTCGTGTGAAATGAGCCTAAGGTCCATATGGTAAGTCGTTTCTTTCTCTATTCACTCGCATTCGTTATTGAAGCTTCCGTTTTTCAATTTCTGCTCCCTTTGACGATTATGAAGACTAATGAGATTTTATAATATTAATCTTAACGAGTTATGCAGTAGTAACTGGCACCGCCATGCGGAGACGGTTGAGATTTGTGAGTTGTGTGAAACTTAAGATTTTACAAATTCCTCGAACGTTTACACATTTCTGATACCTAATTGTTACAAGGTAACAATCATCATATCTTTTTGCTCGATACTCACTGCACGAATAATTCTATAAGCAATATGTAGGACGACAAAAGAGTATTGACTTCTAACTCACCTATTTAGAACTAATAAATAATCGACCATTATTAACTTAAAAGTTAGCGAATTTCAAACCAAATCAATACTTGAAAATTCGACTGGAATAATATATCCAGAATTGTACTTGGGGGACCAAATTCGTGTGAACTGCCTATTGTTTGAAGTTAATCAAATACTTTGACCCTGTCTCCTTGGAATTGAGTTAAATATTTGATGCAGTAGAACTTAATTTCATTATTAGAATATTCTGCGATTCGAACATTTTATTATCCAAACAGGGATTACCTTTGTACAATATTCCTGCTCTCATAAAAATATCGTTCGTAGTTGACATAACTAACTGAGATCGTAACAAATTAATACCTATAAACTGACAGTGTACCAGCTCACATATAATAATGGTGTTAAAAGTGGGTAGCTTTAACCAGACAAAAAAAAACAACACCAAATAAATAAAAAAGATTTGAGATTGATGAGGGTGCTATACAACGGGAAAAAATATACAACATTAAAGAAGACGATTCTTGGCATTAAAAAAATTTTTATTCAGAAATTTCGTAATGCGCTTTACATAAAATGAATAAATTTCTGTCAGCAACCATATTTCGTGGAAAAGGTTTCAAAGAATTACATTACACTTTTTTAGAATGTTTAAAAATTTTCTATACAATGGTCAATTTTTCTTAATTAGAATAAAAAATGATAAACTCCATTTTCGTTGCACTGTGAATAGATACACAGCAGACATTGCAAACAATAGTGATAAGGTTCTATTAAACATAAAAGTACATACGATGTTTTAAAAGTAGCGAGTATTTTCAATTCATAGTTGTGTAAAATTTAAATTGTTATTAGTCGATTGCCTCGATCGGCAATGAATTTCTACGCCGTCGTTTCGGTTTCAACCGCAGCAATTAACATTACAAAGCAATTCACCTGTTCCTTATAGCGTTTACTTTAACTAATAACCGTACAAGCGATAAGAAAACTGTGTCGAATCCACTATTTAACTCATAATCACTTGCAAACTGTGCTAGCTGCACTCTGATTTGTAACACGGAACGTTTAATACATTAGTTATATCAGTTCTATCTCGACACACATGCATACGCTTCACCAGAAGAGGTCAGCTGGAGGATTTTCTCTCTTTGAAATTTCCGACAATCTCCAAAGCCTCCTACATCGTAAAATAAGTGCATCGGTATCAACTTCAACGAATGTAGAACGAGGTTCTTGCGGTAATAGAGCGAAGGGTGCAAGCCGTCCCTGAACAATTGTGATCATTTGAGCATCTTTCGAACACAGGCGTCCATTTTGGAACAATAAATTTCCAGTTATTCTTCACTCTCAAGCCCTAACAAGGCTTACAACAACGTACTACGAAATTATCATTGTCGAGTATCCGATACTGGTGGTTCTTGTAAGTAGTGAAATCCAATTCGCGCATTTGATTGGCGTGGTTGTAGATTTTCTTGATCACTGGCGGGAACCTTGCGATGTTCGCAGCATCAGCAATTTCATCGTAATATGCCCACTGTCTCTCCTTTAGTTTGCTGATATGCCTAAGCTGGGGAAACGAGAAAATCACTTGGTTCACTGAAGTGTAAAATTTCGACAATATTAGCGCGATATAAGTATGTACCTACTGACAAAAAGCACAAAAGAACTCGATTTAATTATCATACTTTAATTCAACTAATATTGGTTTAATTAAATTTTACTGTAAATTTCGTATTTGTTAAATTAAACCACCTACTTAGCTTTTTCTATAATTACTTCATAAAAACTAATTCATATTTTCTAGTATAGTGGTATTCAAAGGAGGTAAGGTTTTTGCTATCTTTGTTGATCTGAAGTCAGCGTTTGACAAAGTAAACAGAGGGAAAATATGGGAAGTGATGAAAGAGAGAGGCATAAGAGTAGGACTCATAGAAAGAACAAAAGAAATATATGAAGAGACGAGAAATATGAAAAGATTAGAAGATGGAATGACAGAAGAATTCTGGACTAGAGAATGTCTAAGACAGGGATGTGTTGTGAGCCCAACACTGCATAATAACGATAGAGGTGGTACAAATAAAGTACATTAAATGGTGCTTAGTCTTAGATAGATGTACACTATCATATACATATAGTCCTACAGGAGACGAATAGAGATAAGATTAGGATAGAGAAGGGAAGAAGGGAGTTAAATTATGTGGAAAGGATCAGAAGGGATGGAGGTAGTAATCTGTTAAAAGAATGTCTCAAAGAAAAGAACGCAGGAATAAATGAAACGTAGTGGGGGAAGAAAAGGATAGAATATACGAGAAGAAATGGATGGAGTCAGAGCGGAGTAGAACAGTTGAAAGATGAAGGGAAAGATATAAGGAAACTTTTGTCGGATAGAGAAATACAAAGGCAAGAGTAAATAAATAGAATAAATGGAGCGAAATGTAATAGAATATATAAACACGTCATGTGTTTTAGACTACCAGAGTACCTGTTGAGAGGTCGAAAATCTAAATTCTAAATAATGCACCTTATTGGATTTTATTGCAGGATTTCGGATTAACATTCAAAAATTTAAAACGAATCCAATAAGTAGATAAATACAGCCCATGCTCAATACGAACTTACTCTTTGAAAACATTGATCTGTTTTCATCTTCGCTAAACTCCTTGCGCACACAGCTACTGAACCGTTTATCGGATTTAAATAGCGTGAGATAAACTGTCTGACTCGTGTTTATAGAATTGTTACATTATATATAGGTATTGTGTTCCAATGGGTTTATTTCGTTTATATCAATAATAATACTAATAAATGTGGAATATTCCATCTTACTAAAAAGGGTAATTTGTAAAAAAAAGAACACAAAAGCAAAAACTACTCACGATTTGGATTCTTTTATAAACCAATATAATAAACTGAAGAAAATATATCAAGTACCTATACAACACAAAACCAAAGGGAATCAGACGTTTCTTTTTCATGTTTGCATTTTTTTTAGTAAACACAGTTACATGCTATAATAGCGGGAAAAGGAAACAGAAAGATACAATTAAATCAAGGAACTAAAACAATAAATAAATAAAAATTTACGAGACAGGCACTTCCTACAATTATCAATTGCTCTTACGTGTAATTCTGAAGAAGATGTAGGTAATAAAATGACCATAAATAAAATATGTACCGGAATACCCTGATCAAGCAGAGCTTTCTTTTCTGCTTCGTATTCCTCGCGTCTTTTCTCGGATGAAGGCAGCCGAATACGGCCTTCTAGAACACCTAGAATGTATTGTGCTTGTAGGTGAAACATCGGGAACGGAATTACGATTCCTGGTAATCCCATGACAAATAAACTGGGATAATCCGTGTGTATCAGGTGCTTGTAAATCGGCTCGACGTAGTTCTCGTTTATGCGCATCTCAACTTTACTTGACAGAAAGGGATACGTAAACTTATAGCCTGAAAACAGAGTATTTAATCGAAATTGCAATGTTAATAGTCATTTGATGAGGAAAGTCAGGGTCCTACCAAGGGACAAAATAATCTAGCTTATCAAATTCAACCAATTTTATTCAGAAAAAGGACTAATAAAATTAAAAACAGTGTTCTATTTTACGTACAATAAGTGTGCAACATCGAAACATATTTTCAACATCTGGCTTCATAAAAATTAGAAATTGGGGGAGGGAGAGAAAAGTGTTTACCACTTTGAGTGACGCAAGCTTCAGAGAAATGCCCCTTCAAGTTGGTCAGACCTTTCCGAGTAGGTACTAATGAAAATTTATAGTTCTATATCATCTATTAAATCTTCATGAAAGTACTTCCAATGGATATTATCTCGGTGAAAATGAGTCCATATACGACCTTGTTCGTGCTACTTTTAATTATACATAATTCGAATCGCGTAGAGTCTACGATCTACTGAGTAGACCAAGGATATCTGTGTAGACCGAGTTTAGGGTCATCTTTATCAAGAGAATCTCGCCAAACTATTGACAAAAGACTCAGAAATTCTGGGACAATATTTTCGATGTCGGTACACAGTGTTCGAAGCCCTTAAGGAAATGGGCAAAAAGTAATAACTTCTTTGTGAAGTAAAATTTTTGAAAATAAATTTAATATTTGTTTGTAAAACGACTTTTTTATACATCTTTGATGTCACAAGATTTTTTTAATGCTTGTAAGGTAAGTGCAGGTAATAAGGCCCAGCAGGCACAGTTGTGCTAATTGAATTACATTGTAATTTAGTTACGTAATTTAATTACATTGTATTTCAATTACATTATTCAAACTTTTCAAGTAATTCAATTCTTAATTGCTGTAATCATGCGGGTAATTGAATTATAATGTAATTGAAATACAATGTAATTAAATTACATAATTCAAGCTTTTCAATTAATTCAATTCCTAATTGCTGTAATCATGCGTGTAATTACAATGTAATTGAAATACAATGTAATTAAATTACAGCTCAGAACTCTGAAGAAGTGAGATAAATGATTACATATATTTATCTTTCATCTCCACACGACGCGACGTATCCCGTTTCCCGTTCATACCTGAATCAATATTATGTTTCTCGCCCCTTATTGCCTCTCAATTTGGTTACCTCTTAATTCGTAATTCTAATTCAATTACATTGTACTGTGCAATTGTACTTCAATTGCAATTACGAATTGCGATGTAATATAACTGAATGAGAGATCTGAACGACGAATTACGATGTAATTGAATTATTTTGTAATTATAATTCATGGAGTAATTCAATTGTAATTCTGCACAACTCTGCCAGCAGGTAATATTGCTTTTATTACATACAAAATTACGTCGTTTTCCTGGATTTGAATTGGGAGTGCTCATCATCCCATTATTGTATAACTACAGGTATGTATAAGTATATATAATAGCAACGTATTCCCAGAAAATTGATGATTTTGTAAAGTGCACATTTAACATATAATCTCAAGAATGAGGAAGTGATAAAACAGATACTAAGGCCCACCAAAATATTAAGTGGGAACAATATCGCTCCAAAGCGCGTGTCACTTCAACCAGAAGGAAAGGAAACAAAAGTCTGTGAACCAGAACCCATTCCATTTACCTCCAAAGAAAATGTGGACGCCAACTCCGAAGAAAATTGGTTCTGGTGTTAACTTAGAAACCTCGTGAAATATGTATTGCCTGTGACTGCTCTTCCAAAACTGAAGACAGCATCCACGATGAACGAATATCCATGCAATGTATAAATATTGAGAGCAGTTGAATGTTTAGACCAGGCGTGCACAACTGAATGCTCGCCGGGCAAGAATTTTCGGACGCGTGCGGAAAGAGCAGTGTAAAGCGCTAAGCCACGCCTTCATGAGCAACAGTGCCGTGGTGGGGAGTGTTCGTGAGTGAAGTGTGCCTCTGAACTTCAGCAACCCACCTTACAGTTTACACGCATACTACGGCAGCTATTGGCCACAGGGTGGGGGAACTGCTCACGGCATCGCTCTTCGCTTTGCTCACGAGCAATCGAGAGCGCTCTTGCCCACCACAGCCTAGCTGTGCAGACCTGGTTTAGACTAAGCGTCTTATCGCTTAAAGGAATGCATAGGCAGACCCCACGCTACGCGGTGGCGCAGCACGGGCCTGAGCGACGATTTCGACTTCTTTGAAATTTTCAGTTGAAATTGACGTTGTATAAAGTTTAATCTTCCCTAAATTAATATACAAAAAAATCACGAAGGTACTTTTTGGAATTTTTTTAAAAGTCCCTCGAATTTGATAAATATTTAACATAAACAATTAGTATAAATTGTTAGTATTGTAAAAAAACTGGCTTGGCACAACTTATAAAAATTAAATGAGAAGCATAAACATTCCGCCAGTGGCACGTATTTAAAAAAATGCACCGAGATTTGGAATAAATTTCTAGTGTCATTTTTGACAACAAGTTGGTAAATTTAGTAAAAGTTATAGGTAGCATTAAAACCTATGTTCATTTGTTAACATTTTAAAATACAAAAATTTGTAGATCGAACAATTCAGATTCGTGACTTTTGTACATTACGTCGAACACTGTATCGACGTGAAAATACGCCAAAGCCGGGCACAGGATGCAAATCTCTTTGCGTGAAACACGCCGAAGCCACGCAAAGTATGTATTAATAAGAGTGGTAAACATGTACCTAGACTACAATTGGACGGGCTTTTTTGGTTTTGGTTCAGGTCTGAAGATAATTCGACAGGGCCCTAACAATGTTCATTTACTAGTGAATAATTAACTTGGAATACCTCATCACTTATATGTACGTAGAAAATCAATTCTTTTTACCGGTGCAATATATGAAGTTGTCTACTTCCGCCTTGGAACCGTCACGGAAGATGAAAATGTTCCCTTGAATGGATTGGATCCCAGGTCTCTGTTCGACGTTCTGCGACATTTTGGAATCGACTGGTTCCGGTAGGTTGTGACTTAAATATACCTGCATCGTTAAACAGCAAATGCCAGCAGTTCTATTAAAATAATAAACTAAAAAATGATTAAAATAAAAGAAAGAACCAACTTCGTACGATATACAATTCCGGAGATAAAATTCATTTATAGACCCCAGTTTCGTGAAAATGAGCAAAACTTGCAATCTTAGGCGGCCTGCATTTTTTAAACAAATTCGGAGCCAGCAAAATGATGACTTAAACCCCCCTTAATTTCACATAAACTATATATCTCAGGTTCATCAAACTTTCACACATGGACCGAAAAAAGTAATCCATTTGGCGTGGAATGATCCATGTGTAAAAACGAAATTAATTTAAGTAACTGCGTATTATTCATAGAAACAATTAAAAATTAGTAAAAATATATTATATGTATTACGTCTCTATTCACGCTGTGTACATGGTATAAAGAATATAAATGAAAAATAAAAGGAAAAGAAACAGAAAATTATGAAAAACGTAAATGTAAAAAAAGGTGTGGCTCAACTTTGATAGCTGCTATTAAGCTTGACCTGGAATGTCATATACAATAAGGGACGACTCGCAGCTAGACCCTATTGGAAAGGGGAAGCGTGATTCAGAAGATAGATTTTAACCGTACTTTTAAAAGAAGAAAGTGTAGGAAGTGCGCAGATATTTTGAGAAGGGCGTAGTGAAGGGTAGCATAGGAGAAGGAACCACGACTTCCTCTGGTAATGCGTGCATCACAAGTATGTACGATAGATCCGAATTAAAATTGATAATTAAAATAAAGAACTTTGAAAACTACGCAGCAGAGATAAAGGACTCATTTTTGCTTCATATTGGGACAACCAAAATCCCGTAATAGCGGAGAGATGTGATCATATTTCTTAGCAGAGTAAGAAAAACATTGGCAGGAATTCTGAATATATTAGGTACTAGAGAAGGCAATTTTGGTGAGACACAAGTCCACAAACAAATGACTGAGAGCTGATGTCTGCGTTATTGTCTAAATAGCTAGAAACTTCTGTATCTGAATGTAGCATAGCTTCTCGAAAAGCTTGGAAAGGTAGGAAAAGACGGATATGGGGCGGAAAGAGTTAAGTATAATAGGGTTCAAAGTCTTGAGGATAGTGTGTACTATTGAAAGTATACATATAATATATTATATTGCTGAAATTGCTATATCCATTGAAGTTAATCTGTCACTGCAACTTATTTCGATTTTCGTTTTCACGTATGGGTGTCATAGGGTAAAGAGTACAATGGTTGGCCACTTAAGTAAGAGTGTCACATAAATAATGAATTATAAATGTGAATTTAGTAAATTTGAAATGGAAATCAATATAAATAAGTACGAAAAACCCCTAATAATTTAAAAATAAATAGAGTTTATAAAAAAAATCAAGAATGTATAAAAATATACAAAAAATATGTTTCCTACGAAGAAATATAGTTATTGGCATGGCCAAGACAGTAATTGTCCAATCGGTTCGACAGTGATTGGCCGCTATTTGATACATAATATAACCTGAAAGAAAATGTTACCTGATTTGGCGATAGAAATAAGATTAAAATTATGCAATAAAAATGGATATATTTTATTTAGTATGTATTTGTCGTGTTTGTTTCTGTTTGGAACAGGGGGCTAATTACTGTTTCACCATTAACATGGTTAAAAACTGGTCACTGGCCGTTCGGCCAATCACTATCATTCAACATTATTCATATGACAGTTGTTGGCCCCCTGTTTTTTCATAATATATGTATAATTTTAACAAATAAATAATTCTTTTATAAAGTTTCAACTTTTATTTATCGATATATACCGAATATAAGAGATATACATATCATAAATACATTAAACTATTCGCAAACTTTCAACTGTACTCTTATGGTGTTTTTATTAAATGGCTGTAATTTCCAAGCTTCAAAGCCGAGTCATCCTATTTGCTTTTATATATAATCACAGTATATAATGAGTGAAGAAATATTGATTACATCCGAAGCAAGAAAGTACAAGGAATATGAATATGTTCATTAATAAAAGGCATGACATTGGTATTTCTTTATATTCATTTATTTCTCAAAATAAGGCCAATCACTGTCAAGTGGCCAACCACTGTACTCTTTACCCCTATATCAAGAGCCTAGAAACGCAACAGTTTGAACCCGATTTCCCCGGAAACTTTTGAGTGGTGCACATCGTGCATTAAGTATGTGCGAAATTTGAACAAAATTGGTGATTCAAATCTCATGCCGAGCCTCTATGAATAATAGCGTTCCGTATACCTTTTCTGCGTACTGTGAGACCTCTATGGCGATATCGATGCCAGACCAAGACGCGCCGAGGATGCACACTTTCTTCCTAGCGTACAACGAGGGTATCCTGTACTGATGACTGTGTATGCGTCCCCCAGGGAAACTTTCAATGCCTGGAATGTACGGAACATTACCTACTGTGTAATGACCGTTACAGAGGACCACAGCGTCGAATGTTTCCGTGGTTTCAACTTTAGTATCCAAGTCCTCGTACGTCACCATCCAGATTGTCTGCCCATTTCGCAGAGTCTCTGGTTCCACGTGTTTCACCAGAGTGTTTAGCTGAAAATCGAATGAAAAGGTGGAATGGTACGGAAGAAAGATTGCTTGTCGTAACGATTGACGGTCATAAACGCTGTATGGTGGTACAGTCTGTATCTCAAGAACGTGGACGCGATATCTGCGACACTTGATACCTGTTGTGTCGGAGCTCGTATTTATGTGAACATAGGAAGTCTCCTCTGATACGCAATGGCCCAAGGTCTCTTACAATTAATATCCTTTCTGTCATTGAAAAGTGGACACTTCAAGAGTATGATGATCCGAAACAGCGGAGCCGCTTTTGCACGGAATGGAAAACGAGTAAAGGTATCAACACTATCAACGTGTTGGATTAGCCATCTCAGTTCCCTGACGCCAATCCAATAGAAAATGTTTGGTCTATTATGAAGTACAAACTCCGAGGAAAGCGTATTTAAAAATTAAAAGCCCTAGTTCGTGGTATTCGAGAAATATGGAGGTCTCTTCCTGCTCAATGCTCATACCTCGGAAAATTGGTCGAAAGTATACCCAGACGCTGTCAAGCAATAATCACAAATGGTGGAGATTGGACACACTGGTAATTAAGTGCGTATTAGCTTTTTAGATGTACTATCGATTTATATAAATTTGTTTACAAAAGATAATTATTTACACAGAAATATCGTGTCCATGCTCTTGTGATACAGACGGAATACAGTGAGAATAATAGTGAAGCATATAGGTTTTAGGTAATGTTGCGCAGAAGTGTTATCCAAAAGTACGCTTAATTGCCACTGTAAAAGTAATAACATGAGTGATCTAAGCCACTTGCATAGTATTTGGCCTTACTATAGGGTAAATCCGGGAGACGCGGTCGACCTAATATAAAATGGCTATTAAAACTAATACAGATATTACTTATTTTATCGGAACAAACCTAATATGTTTAGAATTTTACGCTGATTCAGAAAAACTGGTCGATATTTGCTTTAAGACAATATTTACTGTAAATCGGGTTGAAAACTGAAGTCATGACATCTGACCACCTCTCCCGAGGTGCCGGGAGAAATGGTTTTAGTCGTTAGCAGAGACCACTCACATAATTATTCATGGAAAAATAACAAAGAAGAAAGCAAAATTATTTATGAGTGAATACAACTACAAATTCATTGATATTTTATTTGTTTACGCTAAACAAGTAAAGAACACATCGAAGATAAAGCGAACTACCTACCGGCGATTAGCAAGGCAAATGAATACAAAAGTGAATAAATAAAATAAATAAACAATAATAATAAAATAATGATAAAAAATAAAAATATAAATAAAAATAATAAAAAAATCATAACTCGACCATCTCTCCTTTCTGCAGCGAGAGATGGTTTTCTCGTTAGTTTTGAGAGGAAGAGTTAACATGGCTAAATACTTTGGCTGCATTGTCCCTCAATATCTCTACTATCTTATTATTCCCAAACATTAAACGAAAATAAACTTAGAAGTACATTTTAAATACGATTCTGTACACTCTTGTTTGACAAAAGAGGTTAAATGTAACCTCAGTTTACATTTTATAGCCTGTAAATCTAGAAAAACACAGAAGGAACCGAAGTGACGCTATTCATTCAATTGTTTGGCTTCTAGAGAAGTAATTGGTCTGCACTTTAACGA
Organism: Andrena hattorfiana; assembly: GCA_944738655.2. Taxonomy (NCBI): domain Eukaryota; kingdom Metazoa; phylum Arthropoda; class Insecta; order Hymenoptera; family Andrenidae; genus Andrena; species Andrena hattorfiana. The sequence goes on from OX122889.2 coordinate 27,872,293, forward strand.
GTTTTTATGTATAGAGTCTGAAATATAGCGACTCGACCAGCTCTCCGGCCCGACCGCGTCTCCCGGATTTACCCTACCTATAGGGGAGTGCGCGACATGCTGTCTTGAGCATGCCTGGTGCGTGCCATTCAAAACGCGGGCAAATAGAATTCGAAGTTACGCTGTTGGAAGAGTCTACATGTATGAATCTCTTGAATAACTACTTAGTCGTAGAAGTATTTAGAAGTCGTAGAAACAGAAACGCGTGTGTACGTTCAAAACAGAAAGTATATCGTATATGGTATGAATATATCGAGGTTCTGAAACAGACAGAACTTTGAGCTATTTTTCCTACGAATTTTTCAGTGCAGCTCCCTACACGTTTAATATGTTACTCTGCACGGTGTACACCAAACACGTGTAAAAGTAATAATGATAATGCGATTTTATTACATCACATGAATAATACAATGTAACGTATAAGAATACAAGAAAAAAGAACAAAAAACTGAAGGTTTGAAGAAAGGCAGAGACAGTGGTGTAAAGGGCGTAATTCTGGGAAGACAGATTACGCTGTTATTAAGCATAATCTTTATATTTAAAAGCACCTCTGTCAAAATTATCCCTGTAAAATTCGAAAAATAAACTAATTTGGTGTTTCGAACCTCACCCACTTCAATTATTCTTTAAAGAAGATGACAGAAAATATGTAGATATATTTGGAAGGTAACATGTTAGAAAGCGTGAAGTCTTCAAGCTAGTGAGTTAACTTTCAAATGTACAATATTCATTTATATACCTTTTTCTCGTTAACATGCATTTTTTTAAGAAACGACTATATTATATTAGATAAGGTTTGACATTTACCTTTATATGGGGATACAAATTGAAATGTTTTGTGTAGTCACAGAGGTAGTTTCGAATTACACTGTGATGAACAAATGACGGGCCATCGTCATGTTTCAGTGGAAAGTCAGGTATTTGCATAATTTCTCGGGGAAGGTTGGTTCTGCAATGCGACAGACGAAATTAGTAACCTTTTGAAAAAATGTTATACTCCGTCTGGGGTATCAGAGGACATTATATCAGAGTAATGCATAGAAAATGTTTTAGGCCAAAAATTCGAAAAATAATTAATCGGTAATGCAAAAACATGAAGCTACAATACTAAATGAAATTTAATTCCCAATGATTATGCAGTATGTTACAAATTTTTTCTCGCTAGGTATCCTTATCTTGCAATTAACGAAAAAGATAGGCAACAAAATAGTTCTGTCTTTTGAAGTATGAATTTTTATTGTTCTAAAATACAAGCTGCTGCAGAGAGAATTGCTGATTTAGTAAAAACAGAATATATTACATATATTGCAAATAACTATAACTCATAGATATACTTTTTGTACTAATAAGTTAGTGAACTTTTTAATTAATATACTCGCAATAAATAAAACGTGCAAGCTTCGCAACAATCGCAACACAGCAATGCTTTCCTCAGTTTTTTGCAATATATCAATCGGAGAACTGTATGTCATGATAAATTTCTATATAGTATAAATTGAATTTCGACCGTAAAAATTGTTCTAATTAGAAGAGATGATTTCGGCGCATTGGTTCGGTCTATTAACATTTTTTTTTCAACTACAGGTCCAAACAGTCTTGTTATTGACGAGAAAAAACGTTCCTTTGTTGTAGATATGAGTGTTTCGCCATCCATTTTAAATATTTTTTTTTACTACAGGTCCAAACTGTCTTGTTATTGACGAGAAAAAACTATCCTTTGTTGTAGATATGAGTGTTTCGCCATCTATTTTAAATATATTATAAATTTCTATGTTACGATCGATACTTCAAGAAAAAGTACTAAATAAAAAATTATTTAAATAACAGTTTGAATAAAAATTACTTTAACTTTAGATTATTCGACGAATAAAGTTAATTTTTTTTATTCGACGAGAATTTATTCAATAAATAAAGTTAACCCGGTTTCATTTTATTCGACACACGACGAATAATTTTTTAAACTTTTATTTGTTATTCGAAATTTTTATTTAAATAAAAGTCTTGCCCATCTCTGCTTAAAACTGTCAACCATTTCTTTATATGTAACACTTTGAAAGCTTTGCTTCCATATCACAAAAATATGCTGGATGTCTTGTGAAATGTTTGGTATCAGAAAACTATCAGTTCTCTTGGAAAATAGCACTGGGTCTCAACAACTTCCTATTTGTCGCCCAGTACAACGATTTATCGGCTGATTTATTAACGAAACATCGAAATCTTTTATACCCTGGTACTGATTACCAAAGCAATTGTCTCGTGACTATGTCAAGGAGTGTATCGCGTGTCAGCAGAGTTTATCGCCACAGACTAGATCAACTAGAACACAACCACCAATTATCGTTACGGAACGAATGACGTGAAATCACACACGACCAAATCGATTTGCCCCTCTGTTTATGTAGGAATAGCGAAATCATGAATAATTACATCATGAGAGGTGTTTACTAGCGTGAGAAGTTTATTATGAAACGATGTTTTTTAAATGTTGAATAATATAACACGAAGGACTGAAATACCTACGATAATTCTTGCATGATGATCAAAATAGAAAACATAAGACTGTTATGCTTTTAAGCAGCAAAAGATTATAGTGGGGACACGAGAATTGTTTAAATTAGCTTGCACAGAAATAGAGTTGATATGTCCGGATAAATTCGCTGAATAAGGAAATAAGAACATCCCAAGGTATAATAATAGCCCGTGTTATTTATAATTTTGACTCGTTTCAATGATTTGCTCATATTTCTTCAAGCAATTTCTGTTTTTATGTGCATTACATTTACACTTGCGAGTTTTAACATTATGTAATCGTTCATCCCTAGTTGTAGGTGAATTGTAATGCTTTGTTACATTGAAGTAATCACCTAGTGTTTTAAAAATATATTGCAAAAATTTGGCAGAGATATAAGCAAGTTATTAGCACAAGTAAATCTATTGAATTAAAAGAAAATCAACCTAACCCAGACCTGACTCACGCCTCTCAAGGTGATTGATAACAACGTCCTATATCCGTCATATCGTTTGTCTACCACGCTCACCTATCCTTTGTTTCATTACACGACCTGAAAACTCGCAGTCAAGATAGGATTTTCGTTCTGTTTTACTACTATTACAATAGTAAATGGCATTCTACGAAATTATAATAAAATTGATAGGAAATGCTTTTGGATTTTTTTGAGATTTTACAACGTACTTCTACTCTACAAAAATAAAACACCTACGTACTAGACCAAAGACCATTTCTCATTTCATACGAAACAGAAATATGTTTCCTGAATCTTACACCAGATGGTTTCTAACTACAAAAATAATCACGTTTGCTTTTTCAATTTTTTATTCCTGTGAAGCATTTCGCACGATCTGCGGCAACTATTTAGTACCACCGCTGAGCATGACCCTATTAAACAATTAAATGTCAAGATATTACAGATCAACTCGTTAGCCTGATATGAGTTCCACCAACGAAGGACGTTATCACACAGTACGTGTATTATATCTTTATAGGGAACATTTATTTTATGTTGAGAAAAATATTGGGTGAAAGGATGTTTTGATTGAACTTCAGTAGTGAATTTAGAGGGGGGCGGGGGCGGGGCGCCCCTCCCTTAAGGGAAAAATACTTATTTTAATTTGCAAAATACTTATTTTAACTTACCAATATGAGAGAAAATATGATAAATTGATACTAAAAAACACTTTTTCATTTAGCAGAAAAATATCGGAAAGGTCCCTGGTTTATTTTTCAACCCCCCCCCCCCAAAGAAAATCTTGAATTCGCCCCTGTTTAACTTGTACTTTTTCACCAAAAAATTTCTAAAAAATCTCTTCTAGGCGTCTCTTCTACGCAGCCATAAATGGCCTTGTATAATTTCAACTAATATTAACCAAAAACTGAAGTGTCTTACAGATTTCATTGCATTTTATCAAATCGGTATTCATTTCTATTCCAGATTATTGGCAACAAGGAATTGTGTCCAGGAAGATCACAATTTTCTTTGCGACACCATGGTTAACCATTAGAACTGATAGTGCGGAATATTCCGTGGCCCGTTTAAGGGGTCATTCCACTTTGATCGGCCGAAAAATTTGGCTATTTGTAAAGATTTTTTTCTGACAATGAATAAATACATCATATAATGAAATAAATCTTTTTGGTATTTATTAAGCTACTCTTGTATTATAGAAAAAATTAAAAAGAATTTTTTTTAATAATTTTTAATAATAATTTTAAAATAATTTTAGAAGTATTTTCGTGGCGTGTGTGCTTTTCCGGCTCAGGCTTATCCGAAACGAAAAATTCCAAAAGATTCTTAATCTGTATGAAGCCGGGAATCCACCGGGAAGCTAAGCTAAGCTATGCTATGCGATGCTATGTTTTAGCTTAACTTTTGGTGGAAACGGTTCCATCAGAATGTATTGAAGCTAATTTTTTTAAAACGTAGCATGGTATAGCATAGCATCGCATAGCATAGCTTAGCTTCCCGGTGGATTTCCGGCTTGAGTGTTACTATAGCTCCTAGCTGAATTAACAATTTTTGTCGAGAAATAACCGAAATTTTTCTCATGGAACACCCGAGAATACATCCTTTTGGGAGTTTTGTCAAATTTTTTCTTCAAACCGGCGCCATTTTGTCACTTTTCAACAAAAATTGTTAATTGATCTGGGAACTATAGCGACACTCAGACAGATTAAAAATCTTTTCGAATTTTTTGTTTCGGATAAGTGTGAGCCGAGAAATCACCTAGGCTAGGGCTGCACGAGGAGCTGCTTTCGACGCCTAGCGGCGAGCAACCCGTCTGTCCCGTTGCTAAGGTTAGAATCGGTGAGGACAACTGCAGTAGTATACATGCATTTGGTATGACTTGAACCCAGCCATATGTACTTACGCTACGAGCCTACGAGCACACACATACACTACTGCAGTTCTCCTCACCAATTCTAACCTTAGCAACGGGAAAGGCGGGTTGCTCGCCGCTAGGCGCCGAAAACAGCTCCTTGTGCAGCCCGTCCTATGAACATACCTCTTTTTTAAGTGCCATGTTGACACTGTAAAAAAACTATTAAAATAAATTGCAAAAATTCTTTTTAATTTTTTTGGTATAATATAAGAGTAGGTTAATAAATACCAAAAGATTTATTTTATTATATGTTGCATTTACTGAGAAAAATATCTTTAAAAATAGTTTAATTTTTCGGCGATTAATTTCCTAAGGTGTTAATTTCGACCACGTACGTAAGTACCTAGGGTGACTGTACCTAATATCGCCAGGCAAAAGTTAAATCGCTGTCAATTGAATAATAATTGATATTTTTGCATGCAGTTCGTTTCAAAGTAAAGAGTAATTATTCATCTCTCATGTAGTATAAGTTAGAATCGTTGAAACCTACAAATTTTTAATTACGACTAAAAAAACGCAAGACATACAAAAACCGGGTCCTGAAAAAAATGTACCTAATATCGCCAACTCAAAAAATATTGATTAATTCATGTATATATGAGTTTTTAAAGTCATTTTCACATGTGCTTTTATTATTTCTTGCACTATAAATGTATATTTATCCATCTTTGATGTCATTTTTATTAGATAAATATAGAAATTTAAAAATATAGATTTTTAAAATATTTTATTTCTTACGTTCCGATGTACATATTGGACAAATAAAGTTTATTTCGTTTGCTCGGCACATTTCGTAACCCCACCTGTAACAAACATTACATCGAAACCATTGTTCTCTGGTCGGCGGTATTAAGAACACCCATTCTGCTAAAAGAAAAACACTATTTTCATCACGGAAAATATTTGAATCGATTTCATTCCTTAAGTACATCATTAATTAGGTATTTCTAGTAGATATTATTGCATTCACGGAATTATTAGACTTGCCTTCTCCGAATGGGATGTAAAATTGTGGCAGTCCAATAAATTTTTACATTATTAAGATTCTCTAAAATCCTTCCCTTTCTGTAATTGTTGATCATATGACGCTGCAATTACAGTATGTCTTCCTACATATGTTTAGGTACTAATTGAGTGCATAACCGATAAATTTTAGTGCTTACTTTGCGAGATACAGCGAGTGGCGATATTAGGAACAGTGGCGATATTAGGTACAGACACCCTATATAGTTTTGCTGGCAATGAGTCACACGTTTAAATTGTATGTTTAAGAATCATAATTATTTTTTAATCCCCAATAATTTTTTCAACTAGTATGATTGGTTTATGTAACTCTCTATACAGGATGTTAACGTCATCACTTGCCAATTTCTTATCTCGTAAATAGTGAGTACATGATAAAATCGGAGAGGAAAAATTTGTACTGTTTTTTATTTTATTTTTTATTTTTTATTTTACGATAGGTTGCAGAAAAGGGATAAGAATTTCACCGTGACTCTAGATTCTTGCATATAGTAAACTACGATTCAGTAATTGCATTAGAAGACTGAAATAATTGTCACTTAACAATTACGTATTACACTCACTTTAGATTCTTGTACATGCTACTGTGAACTGGTAATCCATGCTTGTCGACGTCGATTTCATCGGTGTAGACCCATGTCCCACCAATCTGATCGGTTTGCTCGAACAAAGTCAGCTTATAAGTGTCCAATCTCGAGGCTGTGTGCCGTGCAACCACCAATCCAGCTACACCACCACCGACTATGGCAATTCTGGTTTTGCTACTCGGCATGTTATCTACGGGAAATGCCTTGAGATGTATCGAAAGGAAAGCTATCGATGTGTACCTTGCCTCTTTGATCGGCTGAAATTTTCGACCGATTTCCTCCACTTAACGAAGCACGGTTTTCACATCGATATCGCGAACACATTGAAATAGAATTATTGCAATCTCTATCTTCACATACATGTTAGAATCCCTAGTCAATAGTAATCATTTCTACGCCATCGTTCTACCAAGTGCAAGCACTTTCTCGTTTAAATATCACATTCATTTCTCGCTTTCGTTTAAACCTATAAACCTTGTCACTTCCTGTTGGCAGGCTTATTTTTTTAAAACTAAATAATGAGTTCTAAAAGCAGGCGCCAAGATGACATGACGGAAGGTCTCGTTCCGCAACATTATATCTACTGATTTTTTTGTGTCAAGTTGTTTCTGAATCGGAGTTAGAGCTGTCTCTGCTTTACGCTCACGACGTATCCCCTCGATAGATTTCTTTGTTAACATTTCGTTAAAATATATTTCATGAATGATGCCAAGCAGGTTCCACCGGGAAATGGTCACTCGATAGCACGCGGTGCGTGTGCGTAGTGTACACAGCCACTATCACACATGGCGCTGACTTTCTAATCAGTTTACGATGCTGCTGCTAGACGTGTATCCAAGAAAAAGGCCATTAATGTGCGAAATATACCAAAGTGAAAGATTATGAGTTTGATTGGCGTCGGCGTGTTTTCACGTCCAGGGATTTGCAATCTGTGCACAGGTTTTGAGATATCTTCACGTCGATATTTTCTGAAAAGCATCGAAAGTGTTGTCGAAAGTAATGTTTACTTCGAAAACAGACCAATCAAGAGGTGCTCACTTTCTACGCTTTGTACAAAACTCTCCTGGCGGGAAAATACGCGTTTCTCAAAACGGTGCGCCACTCAAAGTGTTAGAGACAGAAATATCTTTGTGCAGCTATGAATAGAACTACAATTCTAAATTTCATATTGACAACGATGAAAAACTGGTTGCACTTCATTTAAACGAAAGGCGTTAGAAGATAGCACGTTTGTTGTTGATTACAGAAATCTACTTACAAAAGAGACATAAGGTCATTTCGGGAGAGACGCACCGGAAGGAGAGGTGCACAAGATGCACTTTCTGTTCCGCTCAACATTGAACAATTGACAGCATTGATTGCACTGTTAATACTAGTATTCTTGTCTATGAGCATAATCTCATTAAACAAAATACATCGATCGGGTTGTTTAAGTGCATTAAAAATGAAAAACTTTTCATTGCCTTGGATTTCGTACGAAATATTTCTGTGAACGGTGAGTAAAATTTTGATTACCTTGTTATCGCGCAGCTTTAACTATTATTATTGGTTTAAATAGTTTCTTCTCTCAGCATAACAACGTGTTTTAACATTTTTTCTGCCTACTGTTTTTTGGGGCGCAGGTGCATCTATCCCTCAATGCAGGGATAGATGCACCTCAAAATCGAAGGAGAGATGCATAATCAATTCAGCCTCTTCAGGACATGCCAAGGATATATATATATATAAGAAAAGCTCGTGCCAGAGCATTATGGACAGAAAACAAGTTGAAAAAATCTATTTCAAAGCTAAGAAACTAAGAAATGGTTCTGAATGCTGTTTCTAAGGAGTATTGCATGTCAAAAAAAAAGTCTGTTAAGAAAATATAGATCAAACACTGACTAGTCTAGAAAATATAAGGAAAAAAATTATTAGAGGAAGTAAAACAAGAAAAAGTAGAAAAGTCACTATAGAAGAATATAAAAAGACAGTCTAGACTGCAGGCAGCAATGATTAGAACTATGAAGAGTGAGACCAAAAAAGTCAAATCTGAGATAATTTTAATTAAGGGAGAGACTAATAAGGAAGAATCAAAGATTAAACCAAAGAACAAGTCAGTCAAGACTGAGTAAATCTCTGATGTCTATTAGGGTGGCCTTTATTTATACGTGTCGAAATTTTTTTGTATTTCTTTGCTCTCACCCCTAATATGGTTCCATTTCATAAACAATAGTCCCTGAAAAAGATTATTGCAATCGGACAACAGGGAAGGGTGCCGACCAGGCCTTAAAGTTTAGAATTCATCAATGGTTTAAATTTAGAGAATATCTAAAAAAAAGGTAATCCCTATCGAAATTTTATTTAAACAACATTAAAAGAGCATTCAATTTTCTACAATTATTGTATATATAATTTTCTCGTGCTTCCAACCAGTTTTTAGATAATAGCGTTTGAATATGAAGAGGTCCATACTACGCCCGTATAGCCAATATGTCACGCCGTACTACAGGTGAGTCGCGCGAAGTGCGGACCTCTCTATATCCAAACGCAATTATCTAAAAAATGGTTGGAAGCACGAACAAACTATATATACAATAATTGTAGAAAATTGAATGCTCTTTTAATATTATTTGAACAAAATTTCGATAGGGCTTACCATTTTTTAGAAATTCTTCACATTCAAACCATTGATGAATTCTAAATTTTAAGGCCCGGTCGGCACCCTTTTCTGTTTTCCGATTGCAATAATCTTTTTCAAGGTCTATTTTTTATGAAATGGAAACATATCAGGCGGTGAGAGCAAAAAGAATTGCAGGTTGAAAATAAGGGCCACTCTAATGACTATTATAATGAATGCTTAGAAGATTACAAATCAACCAGTTCTACAGTGGATTGAATTCGTTGCCCGGAGTGCTTAAAATGTGCAATACTGTGCAACATGTGTGGAAGAGAAAAAAAAGAATAGGAGTAGGGAGAACAGGGTACAAATAAATAAGTGCATCTCTCCCGCGTCTGAAGTGCATCTCTCCTTCCGGCTTAGGAAGAGATGCACTTTCTCGATGTATTTTAGAAAGCTTAATGCAATATCAAAATAAAATTTGTATAGACTTACTTTTATATTTTCTTAAAGAGATTGAAATAAATAATTAAACTACTTTCAGTTGTATTTATTTAAGACTTTATCAGCAATAGAAAATATGTGGTGCGTCTCTCCTGAAATGACCCTACATACATTACGATTTCATACTTAAACGTACATATTTTTGAAAAATCCGATGCAGCCACCGTATAAAATTAACGCGAAGTTCACCAAAACTATTAGGAAATTCCACAAGCAATGCGGTTTTTTCGGTACGTAGATACACAAAGTAAAAATAAACAACTATTCAACAGTTTCTTTTGGATTTTGTTAAACAATAACCCGTAAATCGTGTTCATCGAACTCTTCAGGTCTCCCGCGGCACGAGGTTCATTTTTCAGACTGTAGTTCTCAGCTCGAAATTTCTTAAACTAACTTTGACATTGTCTTACACTAATAATCTGCCCAAACATACACATCAGGTATGTTTTTCACCGCTACAGTTGCATTATTTCCTTTACTAAACTCACACAACGTAACATACCGAATATGCTCTTTCGCCGCGTCCATTCCAAACGTTTGTAATAACTGCAATATTCGATCTGCATTCGTGAACTTTTGATACAATATTGTCTGGAGGTTCCTATTTACGGTAGTATATATACCAAACAGATAAGTGACGAACGCGACGAGTTCCATGATTTAAAACTTAGCTCTCAGAAAAACCGCATTACTTGCGGGATCGCCTAATAAATAAAATCGCCAAAAAAAAATGGTTGTTGATATCGAAGCAATTTTACGTACATCACGGGGGATCCTATGCACATACGTGAGTTAACTCCCTTGCTCTCCCACGGTTATCGTTTGTGTATTTGAACGGTGGAATGCGGTAGAGCCGGTGCAATTCAAATAAACCAGTAAGAAACGCTTATCCAGTGTCTAATTAAGTACGATACGATAATATAATACTCTTGGCGGCTTTCTCTTTCCGTTGGGGGGAAAGGTTGTCAGTGAGAAGGAAACGGTGAATAATGGATCGGTGCAGCTTCGACGCGGCGATTATTATGGGCGCGAAGATATCGTCTATCGGGAAACGTCACTGAGCACGATGCACTACAAGGGAACTAATCACGAGGCGACTCGGCCAGAAGTTGAATTAAGACTGTCCACCCGAAAGCAAGCTGCTTGTTGCAACGACGTCGGTGGCCAACTTCCCCTCCGAGGATCAGTGGCTTACGTAAATGCGGGGAACATTTCTTTGCAGGGACTCGCTGTACAACTTGCTACGGTGAAACAGTGGGGTCGAGAAAAACGAGAGAACAGCCGAAAAATTCACCTTCCAGCCTTCGTGTGAAAATAAGCAGTATTTCCATTGCACGTGCTTGTAATACACTAGTGATGATATGGCGAAAGTAGTACGAAGAAAAGAGAATAGGCGAGCCAACTGCTAGCGACTTATATAAAATTCAGAGTGTTCGAAGGGCTATGTTCAGGAAAAAGAGTACGCTGCTATTAAACATAACTGTTGAAAAATGATTAGTTGACTCTCTAAGTATGTGATGTGGAATATTTTTCCTTTCTGTAAAGTGCATAGGTGTCTTTTATTGACCAGTGGTCTTTTCTGTCTTGTTAAAACTTTTAACTTTTAACTTTTAACTTAAAAGTGGTACGAGGAATACATGTGCTGAACAAGAGGCTAAAAATTTGAATACAGAACGCTGTCTGGCTTAGAGAATAAATTGTAATAAATTGCAAGGTTATTCATTAATAGAGAAGTGGAAAAATTTTAATAAAATATAAATGTGTCTATACTATTTAAATCGTTGGGATTGATATTCGAAGTTTATTAATTTATAACATTACTGTAACGATCATGTTCTTAAATTGTCTTATAATGGTGTCATTTACCTTAAATAGTTTCTATTCGAGTGTAACGAAATGGACACCAGCTATTCATCTGCAAGAACTACGGATTTTGAAAACTAAATCAACTCATAAATGATTCGAGGGCACTTTAAACGTGGTACCAATTTTAATTCCGGTTGAAATGCTAAGCATAATACTCGTTTTAATGATATAAAAGAATAATACAATATACAAGATGAGGCACTGAATTTGGCGGGTTCAAACGACACGTACATGTACTTACTGTATGGAATGGGGTATCAAAGGAGGGGGGTATATAAAGCAATAGTCCCCCTTGATACCATGCAACTTCTGGTTGAAACATTTTTTCATACAGCAAGTAATTTTTACGAGTACAAATTTGAAGTCGTCAATTTAAGTGCCTCTGCCTTTATAATGAATCTCCCATTTAGAAAGAGAAACTACAATGTAGACATTAAGGAAAACTTGTAACGTGTATAATGAAAATATAATTAACGAATGACCTATTACTAAACCCACGAAGAAGATTAGGAGAAGTGATTCCAGTTTGGAAAGTCAGACTAATGTCAGAAAGGTGGAAATATGTTTCTCCATTCTCTCGAAATATGCAGCATTATTATTGTGATATTTCGGCCGTGAATTTATAGTAAAATAAGGAAAATTTCTTACTTGGATTAATTCTGTTTTTGCAGATTCAGCCGAACTGAATAATTAATAATAATAACAATGATAATAACGTCTTTATTGCCCTGAGAGACAAGAAGAAACACGTAGAACATATCTACATTAATTTAATGATAATCGGAAATGACGAGGTGTAACAAAAACATTGTATTTAAATGTAACGATTAAAACGAACTAAAATAATAACTAAATATGTAAATTAAAATGAGAATAAAACTAGGACTAACAGTAAAGCTAAGTGAGGTTTCAAGAATGCTGACTATGTGAGAAACTTTAAATTAAATATTAAGTTTTAGTATTAAATTAAATGAATCCTAAAACGTTAGCCGCTAACTCAGCATTGTTACGTGAAGTTGCTGGTTGCAGAAGAAATCAGGTTGTAAGGTAAAAATCGCTCCACAGATAGAGCTGCAAAAAAATTAGGTATGCGTACATGTCATCTATAAATTTTCGAAGTGTACTAAAGTTTATATTTATTTTAATTAATTTACGGTCTTGCGAAATCGGAATTGTGATAAAGAACAGAGTGCGTCATTACATGACTCACGATTTGAAAAAAAAAACAATTGAACTAGAGATACACCATCGCATATGGTGGGTTTCTTTTGAAGCTCCTATCACCTTTAACAATTTTTATTCGGTGCGGTTTCGGTTTACATTTCGTCCCACTATTCGTGGACCGCTTCCATCTGATGAAATCGCAGTGAGTATAAAGTCAGTGGGAGCGCCGTGGCACGCGACCCGCGTGCATGTGGTTCCGAAATGTATATGCATGTTACAGCAACGCGATGTGCCGCGTTCGTTCGCTAGCGCGCTTCTTTAAATCGCTCCGATTACTCAACGGGCGGCTTAATTTCATCAACCGGCTGATAAATCCTCGAACTTCACAAAATTCTCAACAACTCTCTTCTGATGGAATCCCTCAAAATTTGTACACACTGAGAACAAAATTGTTCATGTAAACATAGAATGACGATTATTGGCTTCTTGTCTGAATCGGTGCATCGGTCAGAGATTGGTAATTAAATTAAATACTAGATGTTCATTGAGTTTCACGTTTCGTTTCAGTTTCTAGATTACTTGCAGTGCCAGATAATTAAAACGTTGAAGTGGGGCTTCAATTTAATTTAAACAGGTTCTGTAAAAATACGGTTGATATCGATTAATAGTATGTTGCAAGTGGATTTTAAATTAGAAATGCAGATTAAAAGGTATGTGTAAAGAATAGAGGAAACATCATACCGATTTTTACAAATTAATGGTTGGAGTAAATTTGTGATAGTACGTCTTTCAGAGATTAGTTAATTGTATACTAGTAGCTGATTACTAATTTTCTGTATCGTTATACACATTAAAAAGTAATTTAGAGAAACATTGTGTTGTTTGGGGAAGAGTCAGAAGAAAGTTTCCTATATCAAAAAGAGAGACAATCCTGCTTGCAAATAAACCAGAATTATGACACTGATTCTGGATTTATTACATATTATTACGAAGTCTGTATATATATATATATATGTATGTATACGTATCACACCTAGGGTTTATATAAAAGCCGACTTTTGAAAAAAAACGATTTTCGTATTCCACTATTCCCAAAAAATTGGTTAAACCGGTTTTTGAATTTACACAAAAAATATAATTAAAGTAGTAAATAAATATTTGTGCCTATTTATTTTAAAAAAATTCAGTTTCCTTAATATTATGGAATTACAAAAATGTAACAAAATAAAATATACTCTATCTATACAAAAGCAAAAATAAATGAAAAATAACTCAAATCCGTACAAATATGTACAATTAGTTCATTTAATATTTATGGATCTACAAAAATATAACACAATAAAATAGACTGTATACAAACCCAAATGCAAGAAAAAATAAAATAACTAAAATCCGCAGAGAATATAAATCTTTTAAAAGGTGGTACCAAATTATAAATCTTTATTCCATTTAGTATTTTTTTCTGAAAATATAAACTCATGCAGATTGATTTTACAGTAAACTGTTACCTACTACAATATGCTTGTGTCCGTGGCGATTTCAAATCAAAATGTTGAGGTTATTAAGGGGGTATTCTACCCAAAAATTCGATTTTTTTTATTTTCTAATAGTTTAGGGTTTCGAAAATATGTCCCTAAAATATTAAGGCGAAATTCGAAAAACTCCCAGAGTCATAGGGAGTTAAAGCCGCAGCGTGGCTGGCAGTCGTTCCCTCGACTCTTGTACCTAAAGAGGCTATGACTGCCAGCAGAGAAGAGAGAGCTGCCCAACATGATTTTTTTGAAGCTAAGGAAGGTTTGCTCTACGGTCCTGGTATAACAGATTAGGGGAAAGTTACAGAAATTAGTCGTTATTTACCGTAACTTCAGTCGTATAGGTCGTAAATGCATGAAAAACTTTAAACACGTTTTTCTCGAAACAATTTTTTTAAATCGGGCGCACATTTTTCTCAAAAACTACTGGACTGATTAAACTAAAATTTTACATACATTCAAAGTGACTGTGTATCTATAGCCTGAATCAGAATTATATCAATAGTTTTAATACAACCTCCCGCACACCTCGTTTTAGCTCAAGGAAAGTCGAAAAAATGAAATATAAATTTTTAAACAGCTGCGATTTCGGTAACATTGTCCGGACTTGGTTACATCTGCTTTCAGGCGATAACTACACTCACATAGATTAAAAAAATCTTTGGTACTTTCGTTCCAGATGACTAGGACAGCCGTAATTCGTGCGCCCGATGGGGCCGGTTTTTGATGACAGGACCTGCGCGTCGGCGTGTTACTTGTACAAATTTCAATATAATGCATTCCAAAAATTTGTGTTGATAGTTCAAACACTACTAAATATGTGTGCAAAACCCCTGCCCTGTAGGTGCGATAGGTTCGTCAGAATTAATTTCCTAATATCACCTTCAAAATCGAGTGTCTAGACTAGAATGCCCCCTTAATTAAATAATTAATTCATTTCTGCATATTAATTCTAGTATATAAAACCGGATTTTTAAATTTAAAAACCGGTTTTCAAATTTATAAATAAAAGCTGGTTCTTAAACTCGGTTTTTAAAAACCGACAAACCCTAATCGCTCGAGAAACACTAACATGATCACAAAATTCATGACCATACCGAATTGATTAAATGTTTAGAACGTTTTATCTTACAGCTTCTTACAATCAAAGAAAAATTCTTAATCTTCTAGTAGGAACATTGAAAGTTTCCGAAAACTTATTTCTTGTCACAGAAAAAAATAATTTTTAAGCAGTCCGAAGAACAAGTATTGAATACTCTCCAACACTTGTCAGTCCAGGATTATTTTGCCTCTACATACTTAGTTTAAGTTTGAGTACAAAATAGCTTAAAAAATATTACAAAATTTTTGTAATAACATAATAATATTATTTAATAGAGAATAATTGCGTGGTAGAACTTCAACATCAATTGTATTATGTCACGAATTGTAGCGTTGATTTATATGTGACTAGTTTAAGTGTGACCACCCAATTTTCAAATTATTCAAAAAAGGAAATGATTAACGCTAACAGGGTAGCTATTTGCTATGTAGTATAATGAGACAGAATATGAGGAAATTTCTACTGCGCGTAAGAGATATTTTATGACTACTGGGAGTGTATTTGGACACTTCGTATTTTTTTTTTTGTAGAGAAACGAATTCGTTCATTCCCTGTAATTTGATTTCAAAAGATAATTTATTAATACTATATTATCACTGAGCGACATGGATGTCTGACGAAATCACAGAAAGTTGTAGAGCCAGTGCCCAGCTCGTAAAAGTAAAACTGCATATTCGGATGCAGGGACGAATCATCTGATAAGAATTCGGTGTATTAACACGTTGCACAAAGTAGTTTGAGAAAAAATAAATATATAACTTCATTTGTATAATATTTATTCGCGATAATAAATTTTGACAAAATTGATTAGTAAAGATTTCAAAAACAGTGACAAGAAGAATACAATAACGCAAAGCTCACTTTGGAACGACTTAAATACAATTTGCAGTAAGCGTTGCTGTTGTTAATTTTATTATCTACGGGTATAAGTAACACCAGAATATGTAAATGAGACACTGTACAGTGAGGAACAAAATATTCAGATATACTTTAAAACAGAATAACTTTTTTAAAATTGGTCCGGACGACTTGAGTTTTTTTTTAGAAGCTAGAAGAATTAGTTTACTGTTGACGTATCTTGCCCTTTTGAAAAAATTACAATTTGTCGAAATAGCGAAGAAAATGGTGAGGCTGTTTTTCCAACTTTTTTATCTGAGCCTGTAATGAAAATTTAAAACATTCCTTTTGTCGATTTAAGTAAGTTGTACACATGCTAAAAAGTTTATCCAAATCGGTTAACGTAGTTATGAGCTACAAACAGTTAAAAGTGGTGGAAATCACAATTTTCGGCAGTTTTCTTACATATTTCGATGCCTGTTGCTTCTTTCTGCATCAACCGATTTCGAGGAAATTTTCAGCATGTATACAACTTTTATACAAAAGGATTTTTTTAAATGTTCATTACACGCTCAGATAAAAAAAAGTTGAAAAAACGGTCTTCACGATTTTCTTCGCTATTCTGACCTATTGCAACTGTTTTTCAAAACGATGATACACGACAGCTAAGTAGTAAATTAATTCTTCTAACTTCTCAAAAAAACTATAGTCGTTTGGATAAATTTTTAAAAAGTTATTCTGTTTTAAAGGATGTCCAAATACTTTTGTCTCCAACTGTACATTCTTTCACGACACACGAATGACGTTTTATCTTTATACTTTATGAATCTTAGATACGACCATGTTTCTATGGGAATGCGTGCCCCATTCCTAGAGTGTCGAAAGGAAAATTGTAAGTTTCGCCATATAAGTTGCGACACAGGAAAATTGCAGCCAGCGTTCAATTTTTTGTGCCCTGTGAAAGCGCTATGGATTAAAATGATGCAACCAAATTATATAACCCAGGAAAAGTGCCGATTGGAATTACCAATAAGTAGGTAGGTACATAGAACGAGAGTAAAGGTTAATTTCCTGGACAAAGTTTTTCGTAATATTTAATTATCATCCAAATATAATTTAAATGTCCATATACTTCAACAACGATATGCAAAATAAATAGTAAGTAGTAAATAGGTTTATTTTTTGCCTTTCGGCCTCAAAATGGGGTTACATGTGTTATGTGCGTAAGTGTTTCTGGGACTGTTAACTCAAGAATGCTCTTTCGTTATGATTTCTTCCTTCATCTTGTTCTTCTTTTCTTCTCCTTTTTTCCAGAACCATTCGCATCCACTCTGCTCCTTCTTCTTCTCCCTTTAGAATCCTTCTGATCGTTGAATTCTCTCTTTTCAGCTTCTTACAGTCTTGTAGCATGTGACCCAGCGTCTCTCTAGCCTCATTGCATAGTCATGCAAAATAAATATTTTCTGCTTGATGTCTTATCCTTGTCCTGTCGCTGAAAAAGTGAACAAGAAGTTATAGGCATATTGAAACTATTACCAAGGGATTACTAAAACCACATGTTATGTCGAGATAATATAAATAATCATAGATAATAATATATGTATATCATAAAGTTACATCAACTCAAAACAATTACCACTGAAGTGTATTCATTCACTTACACACATTATTCTACATTACTACTAAACACGTTTTAAAGTCAGTCCATGAACCATACTTTGAACTCTTCAGAGAAATAAAATGATGAGCAAACATGTCTGGTGAACAACGTAGTTTCTTCCCAGGTATTTAACTCTTGTAGTAGGTAACAATTTACTGTAAAACTAATCTTCATGAGTTTATATTTTCGGAAGAAAAATACTAAATGAAATAAAGATTTATAATTTATATTTTGTACTGATTTTAGTCACTTCGCTTTTTTTTTCATTTGGTTTTGTATGCAGTGTATTTTATTGTATTATATTTTTGTAGATCCATACATATTAAATGAACTTAAAAATTGCACGGGTTTGTACGGATTTTAGTTATTTTAATTTTTTTTATTTATTTGGTTTCCTATAGATAGAGTATACATATTTTACTTTGTTATATTTTTGCAATTCCATAAATATTAAAAAAAACTGAAATTTCTTAAAATATGTACAAATATTTATTTTCTATTTTAATTATACTTTTTGTGAAAATTCAAAACTCGGTTTGTCCAAAAGTCAGTTTTTGTATAAACTCTAATGCTTACCGTTTGGGCATCTCTTTTTAGCAGTGCTGTACTAAACACCTAGAAACTGCATCAAGCCCGAAAACATGACGCAAAATTTTTTTCGTCGGCTAAGGTCATGGTTAGTGCGTTTTCGCCCCAACGATCGATTTTTTTCTGTGTAAACAATAACATTCATCGGTGTGATCCATTTCGGCTTTGTTATTGATATCGCTGGATTTCGCGCGAAAACCCGTACACATTAACCACGGCCTAATGAGTGTATTAATAAAAGCCAAAAATATTTTTTAGAATATGTTATAACCACTTTTTACAAAAAATTCATAAAAATCACCTATTTATCAAGTGTTTTGACCGAAAGGATCCCCTTTAAAATAAAGTGTGTATTATTGGTACAATAAGTCGAGGATAAAATTTTTCATATTCTCAGTTTTCTAATTATGATCAATTTATAATAATATTTGTTTATATAAGATTATAATACATACATAGAGTTGCTCAGCGAAGTTTTCTATTGGATATTGTTAGAGATTTTCATTTTTCACGATAGATTCATTTCATATGCATCATGCATCTTCATAAATAGACAAAAAATGATTTTACTCGAAAGTAACTGGAAAGAAATAGTTTGCGCATGTAGAGTAAGCAAAATAACTTTTCGATACCTTAAAGTAACTTTTTAAAATTGTAATATAAATACTCCCTTTGCAAGGGTGTGCTTTTTTGATTTTTTAATCTTTAATCGGAACATTTTTAAAGTAATACTGATCGTTCCTTAGCACTTTTAAGCAGTGTGCACGGGAAAAGGCCCCGTAGCTATGTGCTACGCTCCGTTACGCATGCGCGAGGATGCGCGTGACGTCAAACCAATCAACGCCAAGATGGGAAACGAAACGGCGCCACTGTCAAGTCAAGCCGAGCGACTGAAGTGACAAATAAAAATAAAATAAAAATAAAATTCGACAAATAGTCCCAGCCCTAATTTGTACCACAATTCATAGTAGTGGCGGGACAAGCATGTGACGTCGGCTTCGCGGATTGACAGTGGCGCCGTTTCGTTTCCCATCTTGGCGTTGTTTGGTTTGACGTCACGCGCATCCTCGCGCATGCGTAACGGAGCGTAGCACGTAGCTACGGGGCCTTTTCCCGTGCACACTGCTTTTAAGTGTCTCATTAGACATCATTTATAATTTAATTTCAAAAGCATGGTCAGGGACGATTGTAACATCGGCAGTCGGGGTCGATTGTACCGCAACAGAACCGTATAGTGACAAAGAAGATGAATAATATTGTCTTGTTTGCATGGAATCCCATAGCACAGCACGTTCAAACCAAATGAAAAATGGCTGCAATGTACTGAATGTAAAGATTGAACATTTGAAGAATGCACCAGCCAAAACTGTTTTTATTTCTGCCACAATTGCGATACTGCACAATTGGTTAGAAATTTTATTATTTTCATTTATTATTCTAATTTAAATCAATAAACATTTTAACTTTGTAAAGTTAAATGTGTGCTACTACAGACTCCGTTGTAACACTTTCTCCACTCCTCAATGTCAGATAAGTAAGTAACATTTTCGTATACGAATTTTTATTGAAAATGTAATAATTAATAATCGTATTCCAAAGTCGAAGTGTTACTACCGCCCCAGTCTACCCTATCTATATTGCCCATAATCGGAGATAATTTGTGGCATTCACATCATGACAGGCAATAGGGTTGGCGGAGAAAAATTTTTGTGAATGTGGAATTGGAGAGGGCGGGGGGAATACGAATTCAAAAATTCAAATTTCAAAAGTCTAAAAAACTGTAGTACGCAAACAAAAAATAAAAAATGGTAAAATACATTCGAAATTCCCATATGTGGAATTCCACGTACATATAGCAAAATTTTAAGTTTGAAATTCTCCACACATTCCACACAACTGTCGCCCGCCCAGACAGGCAATTACGAAATACCTAGTGCGTTTTAAATGCACACGTTAGCTCTTATCAGGGCTCAGACACTTTGTGATAAGGCATAACCAAGCAGTTAATTCCCCGTGTTTCTGTTTTTTTTCTTTCTACAATGTCGGTATCGTGAAGTAAGCGATAAGAACAGAAGGAACCAATCAACAATATTTGAATTGCCGCTACTGCTCTCTTGTTTTTGCTTCATTATATCGTTCATCAGTGTTATTTATGGGGCAATTATGATTACCGACTCGAGTCAACTATTTACAGCAACTTCAAGAAGCTCTACGGAATGGACCGAAAATTTTTTGTGACAAGCATTTTGTTTCGCATGCAAAGTATGTTCGATTAAAAATGATTCCAAAATGGCAAGATTCATATTAAACTTTTAAATGGTGTTATAGTATATAGTATACAATTTATTAGTTTTTAATAATTATAGTTCCCATGTGACAAAAATGACAGAATTAGAATTAACATTTAATTTTAAAGTTACCTATAATGAAATAAATTATATAATTTTGAATTACAGACCATTACTGTTTACTATAAATAATTCACCGCTTCACAAGCATAATTAAGGGACTATGCTACGTCAATAAACTGCATTTTCTGGTTAAATTATCGATCCTATGGCAATAACGCATAAAACTTTTGTATTCCTTTCATCAACATTTACTTTTTAAAACAAGAATGAAGTCGATGCGATGACTTTATAATTTTAAATGTTCCGAGCCATTTTTTATAAAAATGGCTGGCTATTAACAGCTAATATTCACCAACAGTTTGAGCCTAGTTTTGTTAAATAAATCGCTCGTCTTGATCGCGCCCTCCCCTCGTAATTAGACCCCGTATCCGCTAGGCTAGACCATTGTCAATTGACAATTTATCATTATAAAAAGGCGTACGAACACAGAAATCTAAATGCCTCCTCATATGTGTTGCATCAACGGGCTCGCATTCCGTTATCAGCAACGCATTTTGTCGATAATCAAGCGAAGTCCTAAACTTTCACTAATTTATGACACAATACCAAATAATGCAACAGCAGAATTATCTGTTGGAGATAAATACAACATTGACGAAATCGCGAAGCCTACTTATCTGGCGGCTAACACCAACAGAAAATGGAATTGGAATTGCAAAAAAAAAAACGATAATTACGCTTCGGCGTATGAATTCATACCTACATACATGTAATAAATGTAGAATGCAAACATAGTATTTACCACGAAACAATAATTCCTTTTACTTCATTAACAAATATCGCTATACTATATTTTCTTCCACGAATGTTTAAACTAAGCGTCAATAGAGAGATACCTATGTATTAATCGTATGTAAATTACGAACATTCGTTCTCCGTTAACAATTATTCAGTTAAGAATACCGTTGCCAGCTTACGACTATTGTATAAACCGTGATAATACTAAAATAATTCAGTTGGTATTGTTAAGCTAAATTTAGTTGTTATTATGAATGTTCTTGTATCACTTTAGGTATATATTAGCAAATGTTCGTTGTCGACTAGAAAACCGTAGTCTAACAATAGAATTTGTTGTCAAGTTATGTATAAACAAGTTGTTCTTTATTTCGTTAATTCTTGCATATAAAATTTCCGGGTAATTATTATACGTAGAAGAGGGAACACCTCACCGAATTTGACGACCTTGAGATATGTTGTTAGGGCCATGATTCTGAATGTAACTTTTTTCGTTTTCGAGAAATTTATAAAAATATTTTGGTATTTATTCGGAATGAGCTATATGCATCTGCGTTGATCGTTTCCGAGGTATCGGTATAGGTTTGGGGCTAGATTTTGCGGGGCGGGTCCCTAGAGGGAGACCCGCAGCTACGTGTACGTAGTTTAAGCTTAATGCGTAAAAGAAAATAATTAACTATAATTTTTTATTAATATCTCGGAAACTGCGTGTTACGCACGCAGACCTATCTTTGACTTTTTAACCCTTTCGGGTGTCCGGAATGCACGTGACCCGGCGGGGTCACCGTTTCCTGCAGTGGTGCGATGCAACCTAGTTTTCCCCGAAAACCTAATATTCAATTGAAGGCACTCATGTCCCCACTACTTTCTAGCCAAATTTTACAGTATAAAAGGGGCCACGAATGCACTCTCGGAAGCTCATTTCATGTTTAGTATGTTGAAACGAAAGAGTCTTACGGGATCGAGTAACATTCTCCTTCAAGTATTATTTCAACTTAAACTATACAGTACGTGTTGCTGCGGATAGGTGTTGTAATCATTAAACTCTTTGAGACCCCCGCATTTCTCAGTGAGTCAAAACCGAGAGGTGGATTTAGGTACTGCGACAAACAAACACAGAAACAATTGCGAAAGACCGAGCTTATAGAGTATAATTAATTATTTCTTACTCAGAGTTCTATTATTTGAATCAATCGTCATCTGAATTTCCACTGTGAGACTAACCTGCATAGATACATCATTACCGCTCGAGGTGTGTCGCATTATAAAGTTACGAGGCTCAATTAACATTTCCTAGTGGCTGCCGGTGTTATCCAGGCACCGGTTCGTCCACGACAACCAACCTCCTAGTGCAGGCCTGCCCTTTAGGGTGCAAATACCTCCTCAAGTTCTGGGACCCGGGTAACAGCCGAGCGCGGAACTGTTATCTTGCTAACCGTTGCGTGGGGTTTGGGACAACTGCAAGTGTGTGTGTGCGCCTATACGCGTGAGTTCCAGCTATATGGACTCGTGGTACGAGCCAGTGTGGACACACGCACAGTCTTGCAGTTTACCCGCAGTCCATGCTGTGGTTAGCAACGGAAAAGTTCCGCGCTCGGCTGTTGCCCGGGGCCCAGAACTTGTGGAGGTATTTGCACCCTAAAGTGCAGGCCTGTCCTAGTGGCTCCAAGTGTTAACCAGGCACCGGTGTGTTCACGCTTCCCAACCTCCTAAAGGCGGGATCTCCTACCTGCGACCGGTCGCAATGACCAGCAGCGACCCTACTAGTGCGAGGGAGAAGTATGCATCTTTTTTCTCTTGCACTAGTGGGGTCGCTACTGGTCGTTGCGACTGGTTCCAGGTAGGAGATCCCGCCTTAACGGCTCCCGGTGTTATCCAGGCACCGGTTCGTCCGTGAACATTTACCTTCCTAGTGGCTCCCGATGTTAGCCAGGCACCGGTTTGTCCACACTTCCCAACCTCCTCATAACGGCTCCCGGTGTTAGCTAGGCACCGGTTCGTTCGTTACTCACGAACTATAACCAACAAACTCAATCCTCGGTCTCTCAGCCACCAATGTCATTGCTCTCAGCCTTGGCTTGTAACAATTGTATACCCGAAGTTAAAATTTTATATTTGGAGTTCACTCTATGTATATACACGTAGGTTGCCCCCCGAATCTGGTTCTAAACCTATACCGATATTTTGTGACCTAAATGCATTTTTTTTTGTACCTGAAAAAGAAATATTTTCGGTCCACCTTGAGAGCCTTGAAGTAAGCACTAACTGCCAAAGCTATATCGAAGACATCCCTGGAGTCTTGACTTAAGGGGTAACACTCAAGATCACTGTAGATTTTGCTACTTGTTGCTTTTACGACATCACTATAAGTATACGTACTACTCTGCGTTCTACACCTGACAAAGATATAGTGACTAAATTGACAAGAAGAGGTCGCGATCCACAGGGCCGTCTTAAAAAATTGAGCGCCCTGACCTAAAAAAAAATTAGCGTCGTCAATACAAATACCAACTCTAGAGTAAATCCGGGAGACGCGGTCGGGCCGGAGAGTTGGTCGAGTCGCTATATTTCAGACTCTATACGTAAAAACGAGTTAAAGTGCAGCACAATTACTTCTCTAGAAGCCAAACAATTGAATGAATAGCATCACTTCGGTTCCTTCTGTATTTTTCTAGATTTACAGGCTATAAAAGGTAAACTGAGGTTACATTTAACCTCTTTTGTCAAACAACTATGTACAGAATCGTATTTAAAATATACTTCTAAGTTTATTTTCGTTTAATGTTTGGGAATTATAAGATAGTAGAGATATTGAGGAACAATGCAGCCAAAGTATTTAGCCATATTAACTCTTCCTCTCAAAACTAACGAGAAGACCATCTCTCGCTGCAGAAAGGAGAGATGGTCGAGTTATGATTTTTTTATTATTTTTATTTATATTTTTATTTTTTATCATTATTTTATTATTATTATTGTTTATTTATTTTATTTATTCACTTTTGTATTCATTTGCCTTGCTAATCGCCGGTAGGTAGTTCACTTTATTTTTTATGTGTTCTTTACTTGTTTAGCGTAAACAAATTAAATATGAATGAATCTGTAGTTGTATTCACTCATAAATAATTTTGCTTTCATCTTTGTTATTTTTCCATGAATAATTATGTGAGTGGTCTCTGCTAACGACGAAAACCATTTCTCTCGGCACCTCGGAAGAGGTGGTCAGATGTCATGACTTCAGTTTTCAACCCGATTTACAGTAAATATTGTCTTAAAGCAAATATCGACCAGTTTTTCTGAATCAGCATAAAATTCTGAACATATTAGGTTTGTTCTCATAAAATAAGTAATATCTGTATTAGTTTTAATAGCCATTTTATATTAGGTCGACCGCGTCTCCCAGATTTACCCTATACAGTAAATCCTCGTTACCAGCCCGTTTCTACCATGCGTTAGAAGCCCGGCGACTATCCCCACCATTTCTTGGAATCCTTCGGACGAGAGTGGGGGAACCCGGGATCGAGCGCGAGGCTCTTTTGTTTCCTCTCGCTCGCTTTTGGGTTTTCTCACTCGCGCCATTGGCCGCGCGGAATAGTGTCCACAACGCACTATAAGCCCGCTGCCAGCTCCGTTCGTCGGGCTGGTAACGAGGATTTACTGTACACCGTATAGGCTGCAGTTTCTTCCAAATCGGTGCAAGGCGGTACATCGTATAAATTTAACGATATCGTGTCTCTCCTCTCATAAAAAATTTAAACGAAAAAAGCATTTCAACATATACTCGATTCGAAATGCTTGACGCCCTTGGATATCACTGGCGTCTCTGGGTTATAGCCCATTTAGCCCACTGGATAAGGAGGCCCTGGCGATCCAGACGATACGCTTTTTGAACGGGACATGACTCAAATTGTAGAGGCCCATGAGTATAAACAAACTGTAGAATATTAGCCGTAACTGGCCAGCTATTCTTATGAAAAATAGCTTTAAACATTTACGCGTCCCTTTTATTGGAAGACAGCAAACTTTTTATCAACAGTAGGTCTGGTTGCGGAGTTAGCGACGAGGATTCGTAGCATGGAGCTCCCGAGTCCAAATGTGTAAATCTATTTTTATAGTATTGCCCAAGGTCAGGCTTTTTTGTGCGATCGCTTCTGTCGGGATTATTTTGTACAAAGTGAGCTCTGCGCTTCGTTTGTTTTCAAAGCAAACATTCGGAGACTCTCAGATAATACTTTCGACGTCTACCACAGTATATCAACGAGAAAACGCACTGAAACCATACACGGGATTGCAATTCCTTCAGCTTGAAGAAAGTATGCTCAATACGTCCATGGACTTTTCGCTTTAGACTATTGAGTCTAAATCGAAGCGAATACTCTTATTACGGCTTTTTAGACGTAATAAGAGTATTTTAATTTCATACGCTTGCCAAAGGGCACTCAACAAATCTCAAATCGATCAGTTACATTGTGAGTGTTTCAAGATTGATTTTTTGTAATACAGTCTTCATGTAATTTTAAAAGTATAATACGGCTTTAATTCTCATATGATGCACCTTTCATCTAATAAAACCGGTCGGTTTAAATCTGGAGATCTAAACTATAAGTGCTTTATAAAATAATTTTTCAAGATTGTGATCAACAACCAGTTAGAATTCCAGAAAATATTGATATACAGCTGAGTTGGGCGTAATCAATTACAAATGCAATTGATTATGTAATCAATTACATTCATAGCAATTACAGTGTAATTCCGATTAAAAAGTAATTGCAATTATATATAATTGTGCGGTGCAATTACAATTTTGCACACATATATTTGAAAATTACAATTGTAATTGCCAGACAATGACAATTGCAATTGTAATTGTGCAGATTAATTACAATTACAATTACAATTACAATTTATAATGTAATTGTAGTTATCTTGCATCGTGACAATTACACGTGGCAATTACAATTGTAATTGTGGTCAACTATATTAACGATTCCAGAAAGTAATCTGTAATTGAATTACACAATTACATTTCAATCTTGTAATTTGTAATTTGTAATTGATTACATTTTTCCCAACTCTGATACAAAGGGAAATATTAACCCCTCCCAAAAATAAAGCCCAAAAACTTTTGATGGCCCATTCGAAACTATTTATACAGGATGAAGCCTGATTCCTGGTACAACAGAAAAACAATTGAAGAGTTCTTATAGAAAACACTGTAAGTGCCAAAATTAAAAAAAATGTTATGGAAAAATGTTCCACGCGCCAATAGTAATACTATAATAGAGAGTTTGATTTTTGCACTTACAGCGTTTTCTACAAAGACTCTTCAATTCATTGTGTATGTAAATTGTAAAAATAAATTTTTTCGCGCGGGGCTTCGTTTCTGGAATATGTAATCGATTTTGAAAATTCATTGCGAACACATACGATTTGGCTGGCATGTCTGTCTATTACCCACCATTTCCACTTGGGGCCTTCCACTAAGGGTAATTTTGGCGATTTCGTATCCCATCCCTCCCCCAGTATAAGAATTCGTGAGATTTGACATTGCAACTCCCTTTTTACATAATATTTTTTACATTGAATTTTTCAGGTCTTATAATTATTTTCAAGGTTTATATAATAATTCATTTAACTCGGTTTCGGGAAATTTAAACTAAAACTACTTTTCTGGAACATTAGTGATAGAATTTGTATTTATTGAAAATTATGTTAAAATTATATTACGTAAGGCACTACCTCACCCCCCCCCCCCTGTAAGAAAACGTAAATTCGGGACCCTCCCCCACCACCAAATGGTCCTTACCCAATTTAAGGACGACTCCCTTGCGCGCGAGTATTCGTCAACATTGATGGCGGGGGTAAGAAAATCCGTTGAACGCATATTCGAATAGCGTCCCAAAACAGCGGCCTACCACCAGGAAGCCCAAACACACTGGTTGGGACCGTTTGCGCGGGAGAACCTGAGAGAACCCAGGCCCGATGGCAGCGCGGGAAGGACGCTACGATCTCGGCGAGGCCACTTCGCCGCTAGGACGCGGACACCCTTGTACGGTCTTTGCGACACGTTGGTCACCATTATGGAAGCCCTCCGCGTCTTTTGTACGATTATTGTAAAATATAGTTTGGAATTATATTTACGCCGTATTCATCGCGCTTTTGCCGACCTCCTTGTAAAATATTTCTTACACGGTCTAGTAAATAATACAACAAATTTGTACAACTTGTTCGTTTTTTATTATCGTAAAGACTGTGTATCAGCCACGGTGGCGGAATCAACGGATATCATATCGTCTAGTTTCTATTTAGGGGTCGGATTAAGGCTATTATTAAAGTTACAAATATTAAAGGTAAAGTCTAAAAAGGAGAAGGTGAAAATCGTTTTCAAACAAAAAGAAAAACTTTGTACAGTGTTCTGTGATGAAACTAGAGTTAAAATGTGCATGTTTTTGATAAATGTTAATGAAAGTAACACCAATGGATTTTTTAGAGATTCCCGACCAAAATAACAAAATAGCGAGGTTAACTCTCATCAGAGATTCGCCATTTTGTTATTTTTCAATTTTTTTCAAAATCCCACCCGTCGTGCCATCGGCATGCACATATACTTTCTAAAACGTATTGGTTTTTTTATTTTAGAAGAACCGTTTCGTCGGAAAACTGTCAACCAGTTTTTTTGTAGCGTAAGTTACTGGTCCTGTACAACATATAAATTTGCTTCAAATAAATTTAAAAAAAAAAAAATCGTATAACTTAAATATCTAATAAAATGTCCTGAAAGTTTCAAAAGGATTCATTAAGTAGGTTGCTTTTAATAAATTTCCAAAGATACTTTTAATTTTCGGGCAATTACCCTGCCTCCCCCCCCCCCTAACCCGCGGAGCACTGTAACTCTAATCGTGTATTCGTAATAAAAACTACACCGAATTGCTTCGTGTTTAGACTCATTTTCATCGGCAGAATCTCACCAATCCATTGGTAATATTGTCATCAAGGCATAATGAGAAATATGAAAATTTTCATATTCCATACAGGATTACTTCAGTCGCACACGTGGCTTAAATGTTCTTGCATGCCTCGCCGTCCACCGAGACCTGCCGCTGGTACATTATTTCACTCACTCTGCGTTTATCTCGTTCACTCTCCTTGTCAAACGGTTTGAGCGAGGACCTTGACAAAGATGATTTTATTAGATGCTAACAACGTGCACTGCATTGGATCATTGAAAATCTACGGTCCGGAATATTTCTCCGTAATCCGGGGAACACTGGACAAGAAATTGAAAAATGAAAGTGACAGTGAAAATTTTCATTCCTACACCTTTAATTCGCCAAATACAACTCTGTATGCGACCACAGAGGCAATATTTTCAACGATTTTCTAACGCAATAAGAAAAATAATGATCTGTAGTTTGTACGAATATAATTATATATTTTCTTTGAGCGATGCCATCATCGATCTTTACGAATTCAAATATATCCACAGAATTGATGTAAAACAATACGCAGCCAAATCGATTTGACATTACGATTCTTCGACATAAACTTTTTCGAAACCAAAACCACATACGAAAAAAATTTTATCCCACATTTTCAATTCACTACATGCAGAAGTACATTCGATGAGCTCAGTTATTTTTATGAACGGTAATTGGCCTTGTTACAGATGTGAAAGATCTTCTTATCATTCAACAAAGTATTGCGTCATTATTTTGAATTTAACGAACCGTTTGCTATATTTCTATTTCGTATGAAAGTACATACATAATCGTGCCACTAAAACGTTTCCTTGCAATTTGCTATATTTCACAAAAGCGCGGAGTGGTTTTTCCAATCCCCTTACATCACTGCCAGAAACTCAGGCGTGCGGCGCTAATGATTTATAGATTTATACACTCGCGAAAATTATCTGCAAATAATGCTAATCATGAATTTGTCGTCTCATACTTAGTCTATAATTGTTCTATAAGTATTTTGTACTGCACAGTTACGAGAACACTGTTTATTACGTCACAAGGAACTACGAATTCCTTGACATTCATTACGAAAGTGGGTATGAACGTTTGAATATCATGGCTGTATTGAAACTGTGTTATTATTACAGTCTTTGGTGCAGCAGATATGGTAATGAAAAGATTATTTGCCTTCAAGATACAGGTATCTCCACAACTTATGTTAAACGTTAACTAAAAAGAAATTCAAGGATATACATATTTCATATGGGCATGCAACACAGCATAATTTTACTTGCAGCAAAAGTTTCGAGAACTCTCGTGACAAATCACCTGTTTAATAGTGTTTAAAGTCGTCTAATAAATTCAACTATCGACTTAGAAGTCCTTGTAATTAATTTTCAGTGACTGTCCAAACAAACTCATAGTTTGCAACGAATTATTCAATGTTGAGATATATATATTATAAAGGTTCTTTATAAACTTAGTAATAGCAATCCTTAAGTGTAAAATATTTAAAATAGAAACAAAATATCTGACTCAATTTTATACACAAAAAATTAAATATTTTGTTATAGCGACGATACAACACGAATTCGAATAAATTTATTTTATAAACCATTTTCAAGCGATACACTAATACAAAGATCTGTTTCTATAATAAAAAATATACCAAGGTTATTGTTGCAGCCTTCTTTTACAAAGTATACCTACATTTCTAAAAGATAGATTGACTGTAGAATGTACAAAAAAAGTATAAGTGCAAATTACACACTATTTGGCATTCCACCTAAGAGTAGACCTACGCTCCTACCGATTCGCGGCCGATCTGCGCAGCTCCCACGGATTTGACACACGCGATTGGTCTTAGCGCTTTCCCTGCCGGGTTCCTACCAATCAACAGTATACAATATCCCTGCGCGGAACGAGTATGCTCTTAAGTGAAATGCAGTGTACAAAATGTATATCTCAGACGGATGCGTTCAGTATTAAAGCTTAACATTCCTTCCAATATTACTTCTAAAGTTCCAGCACAGAAAAGTGTATAAATATTACAAATGAACCATTTAAAAGATGAATGGGTGTCCGGAGGGGGGTTCAAAAGGGGCAGTTGCCCCCCCCCTCTGGATTTTGAGAAACAATCGCTTATTTTTCAAACCTGATCTTTATTAAGTTTATACTAAAAAAAGAGAATATTTTTAAATTTCGGTTTTAAATTTTTAATTAAATTGGCACAACAAAATGGGTTAAAAAAGCAAGAGGGGTATATTTTTCTTTACTATCATCCCAAAGTTGTCCCCGCTTGGAAAAAAGTCTCCGGACTCCCTTGAAAAGATGGCAATTTTTTTATAAATAATACAATGATTTGGTGCTCTATTTTTATGTATTTCCACATAACCAACGTGATACGCATTAACGCATCTATACAGAAGTTCAGATCTCATTCTGTCAAACTGACGGACAAGGAATGAAGAAAATCGAAGAAGACACAACATCAGGGACCAGAAGTTTCGCTTATATGACACAATACATTCTGTAACGCGATAGAGGAATGAAATGCTCTCGCTTTATAACGCGAGCAAATATTTGTCCCCATTAACTCCAAACAGGGTATACGCTATAATTGAAAGAAGCAATTAATTCCGCTGTGTTGGAATAGAATTGAATTTCCACCGCGTCCGCGAGAGATAAGTTCGATATCGGCTGGCCGTATGGCCGATTTAAATCCACACAAGGCTAATTAATGGCCGACAAATAGATCACTGGATACGATCCATTTGCATCGAACGCGACAAAGCAACGAAAATAAGATCGCTTCTTTTGTAAACGTGGAGAACGCATAATCCTCGTTATCACGACTATTTCTGTTCGCGGGTGGAGGTTCGCGGGCAGACTCTTCAGGGTTCGCGCGATTGTAAATGAAGAACAGGCATGCAGTGTTCTCCGCGACAGTAACTGACTAACGCACACTCATAGATACGCGACATACCAAATCCAATCGGTCAACGAGGAAAATGCTGACGTGAAATCGGTGACAGTAATCGAGCAACGACGGAAAGGGAATATTTTTTCGGAAACTGACGAAAAATTGCAGAGATGCCATGAACAGTGCACTACGAACCGAGACAAATGAACGTTCGACCATACGTTCCTCTTAATTAAGGCATTAGCGATTCTCCAGATTACCTGACACATTTTCACGCATAACTGCAGTCTATTAGCGACAGAGACATCCTCTTAACGCGCGTAACCGAAGCATCGTTACTTTCCCCGTGTGATATTTCTGTAGAGTATCTACTTATCGTTGCTCGCGAACGAAGGGAACCAACAAAATGAGCAAAAGTAAGTAGAATTTTCCTGCTCGTAATGGCGTGATGCGCGTGTGGATAATTACAGATAGGAGTGAAAAGTGCAACTGAACGACACAAACGTTGAATCTGATTGACTGAAACTTCAATTAATTCACGATTTTTTTTAATGGATGGAATTCGAATTCTAAACCAGATATAACGCATAGTCTCTTTTTGTCGGATCATGCAACCACAAGAAACGTGTGATACTGATACTTTAGGTATTGTA
Source organism: Andrena hattorfiana (assembly GCA_944738655.2). Classification (NCBI taxonomy): domain Eukaryota; kingdom Metazoa; phylum Arthropoda; class Insecta; order Hymenoptera; family Andrenidae; genus Andrena; species Andrena hattorfiana. Next base: position 27,904,365 of record OX122889.2, read on the forward strand.
TCGACAACATCGTATCAAGGAATAATCGAAATATTATTTACGTTGATCCCCTTTAATATGCGAACTATTTATAGTATAACAAAATAAATTTGTATTAAAGTTTACATTTTGATCGCGTTACATGTTATTGTTACGTAAGTCCCTTTTATACTTTTCTCTTAAATTTCTCTGCTGTGAACGTTCCCCTTCACATTATTCTCTTATACACATTCTATATCTTCATACATTTAAAACGCGGTATTGCGCAAGCTGCTTTTAGTTTAACTCAGTCAATGGAATCATTGACCCTTAACAGTAATTGCATATCTGCTACCTTGAAATAAATCCGTATTAATATCTCAAACTGTATATTCTTATTCTGATTCTTCTTACTCTATTTCGTTTCTATTTCATCCCTGATTGATTTCAGGGGGGGGGGGGGGGCAAATTTTAAAGGCATTTGCTTGAATCTTTTCTGGGGTTAAATAACATTTGGGATTAAATAGTTACGTTTATTATAATAACGTTCTTTTTAAATTGTAAAATTCGTTTATGTATCTTTCCTGCCTAATACACTTGCATAATAATGTACTATCCCAAACTACGACATTTCATTCGAAAAATAGTTAATCAAATAATACAGATCTAGAAGATTAAGAAGTGAATTTAATTTGGATGTTATAGAATAAACTTATACGATTATAAGACAATGAAAATCAAGTTTATATTCCATATGCATATGAAAAGTGCGCTCTAAACGGTGACAAAACTGGAAATGGGACAATCGAATTTAAACCTGAATATATAAAAGATAATCATAAGTTTTGCACGTAACACTATGCTATAATATATAAAGTAAGTTCATTTTTTAATTTGCTGGATCTATATCATCTAATTACATGTTCCGAACGAAATGGAATATTATGATCCCTTGTAAAAACACGTAACATAAAAGATCCACGCAACTGATTATAATTTAATTTTCATACAAAAGCAAACAAAAAAGAGCAAAAAAATTTCCCTTCGAGTTCGTGTGCTTACCAAAATCACAAAGTTATTTTTCTAGGAAATCAGGTTTCTAAAGAAAAATTTCTACACTTTCAACTTGTCTTTAGATAAAGTAAATTCTACAGGAAAATGCACAGATACGACATAGGTTCGATACTTAACATTTCCTTGTCATGATTTTTGAATATGATGATAAACTTCGACCGTTAGAAAAAAACATTTCATTTCGTTATTTATTTCATTTCGTAGGAAAGTACTCCGGTACCTACCTATTATTCAACTAACGAAGTCGGAGTACAGAGTAAGAAAGTATTTAGGGGGGTCACTCAGGTGAAAATGAACTTCCAGTTATTTTACAGATAAAAATTTGTAAATATGTATTTCCATATTATTTTTACGCTGAAATGAATTATGTAAGAGTTAATACAGTGACAATCTTTTTCTTAAATTTAAAAAAAATTTCGTAAAAGTTATTCGATTGTAAAATCCATACCCTTATCTCTGTAGTATTGATGGGAGGAAACAGGAGCGTGCGGAAGGCATTACTTTAGGGGGTAAAGGGCAGCATACCCTGAAAGAAGTTACAAGTAAAAAATTGACAGATTATTATAAAAAAGCTATATTACGAAATAAAAACAATATTACAGCTATGAAAGCTGCCGTATACGCGACGATATACCACGCAGTTTCGACGGACACGAAACCACGACATTATAAATGTCCATCGGGTGAAGAATCATGGTGTTTCTACCAATCAGCAATTGCAAAAGAAAGAAAACCTGGTTCTCATGATAAGAAAATAGGAACACCTATCAGAGAAAAATTTCTGGATAAAATGTTACCAATTTATAATAGGCTAAGCGATGAAAAACTGCTCCGTCGTTGTGCGCAATGCCTTACACAGAATTACAATGAAAGTTTGCATAGCATAATATAGCGTATGTGCCCAAAGGATATTTTTCCTTCAAAATATCTTGTTGAAGCTGCAGTCGCAGAAGCTGTCGCCGAATATAATGAAAGATGGATTAAAACAATATTACATTCATTCACGAACAACCAAATGCAAATGAGCGAACAATCATTGAAAATTGTTCAACACCGTAACAAAAAACGAGTTCTCAGGTATAAGGATAAAGCCTCAACTAGATACAAAGGTGCAAGAAAAATGATAAGAACTGCACATTCACCAAGAGAGCAGGCATTGCAAGAAGAAGAAGGTCCAACGTACGGAGCAGGAGCGTGAAATACATATTTTCAAATTTTTATCTGTAAAATAACTGGTAGTTCATTTTCACCTGAGTGATCCCCCTTAAGGGGTCATGCTCAGTCAGGAGGTCGAAAAAAGGGTGGTTTTTGGAAATTTTTTACACAAAAGCTATAACACATTTCTCAAAAAATCTTTTTTCCTTTTAAGGATTGCATCTAGTACCGTGCATCGTAATTTTTTTATTTAAAAATATTTATCAATAACTAAGTTATTGTCCATCACTCGAAAGTTCTCTAAAAAAAAAGGGCTTCTGCGGTGACCACTGCTAGTCGAAAGTCGATTATCTAAAATAAAAAATTCGAAAGAATTTACTTATTATATTATATTATCTAGTATTTGAACGAAGGATTTTTCGAAATATTGATTTGGGAAAAAATGGTTGATGTTTAAAATAAATGGTTCAATTTTTATCATAAATCGTGCCTGATTTTCGTCAATTAAAAGAAAAAACTAAGCATCCGATAAAAAAAATCCTTCGTTCAAATGCCAGATAATATTATAATATATAATATAATAAGTAAATTCTTTTGAATTTTTTGTTTTAGATGATCGACTTTCGAGCAGCAGCGGTCACCGCAGAAGCCTTTTTTTTTAGAGAACCTTCGAGTGTTGGACAATAACTTAGTTATTCATAAATATTTTTAAATAAAAAAATTACGATGCACGGTACTAGATGCATTCCTTAAAAGGAGAAAAGATTTTTTGAGAAATGTGTTATAGCTTTTGAGTAAAAAATTTCCAAAGACCACCCTTTTTTCGGCCTCTTGATTGAGCATGATCCCTTAAGAACACGGAGTAAGAACGTATTAAGTTTTATTTTGTAAAAAAGATACAATAAAATATAATTTAATAAGGTTCTTGCGTGTTTTAACACATCATTCTTCTTTATATGATTTTACAAAATAATTTGTTTGTTCAAAATATGCTCGAAAACATGATTCGCACCGTATCTTCTAATTCGAAACTGCGTGATTAAATTATTAAAGGGTAATCACTGTATCAAGAACGACACATGTCATAACATTGTTTACCTCTACATATAGGTATTATAATTCTACTGCATATACAAGCGCGCGTGCACGCATACACACATGCACCTATACACATTACACCGCAGTTTCAGACGTGTAGGTACATAATTATATAATAGCCAACGCAAGTGTTATACTGAATCTTTCTGGATAATGTCAATATACATACAGTATTATGACCTAGCTAGAGTACACCGGGGCGGTAGTAACACTTCGGGTTTGGAATACGATTATGCAAGAAGTATTACAGTTACAACAAAAGTTCGTATACGAAAGTGCCCAATACGTATCCTTACTTATCTGAATTTGTTGAGTCACAACAGTTTCACTGTATGTCAAGTAATATCCAGATTATTAGTAAGAAATGAGAAGCGGAGGAAGTGTTCAACGGAGTCGAAAATACCACACATTTAACTTTACAAAATTAAAATGTTTATTGATTTAAATTATAATAATAAATGAAGAAAAGTAAAATTTATAACCAATTATTCGGTATCGCAATTGTGGCAAATATATAAATCGTTTTGGCTGGTGTATTCTTCATGTGCCCAATGCTTACACTTAGTGCATTGCATCCATTTTTTATTTGGATAGCTTGTGCTATGCTATAGGATTTCATGCAAACTAGAAAATAATATTTATCTTCTTCGTCACTAGACTCATTATTACTTTTCTTATAGTTGTGAAAAGATTCTTTCCTCCCGATTTCTGCCCTATATTTTTCTTCATTCTTTTCTCTTGCTTTACTTTATATTCTGTTCTAATCATTTACCTTTCGGAAATATCGATGTATATGGTAGACTTCCTTTTCTTTTTATCGGTATTTGAAACCCATCGAGGAGGAACTTTATGAAATACAGATTCTCCTACAGATTTTGGCCCGAATTCTTTAGGTGGATTTATTTGTTCACTTTCCGTTAATAAAACTTCATTGCTTAAGGGGTCTCCCTACCTTGACGGGTCGAAAAATGATGCGAACTTTGGGAATTTTTTAAAACAAAACCATTAAATATATTTACTTCCAGCTTTGTGGCTTCATTTGTCAATCTTTAGAGAATATGAAAAAAAAATTGTATACAAAAATAGTGATTATATCCGGAGTTATAGTGCTTCAAATAGAGCGCGTTACAAAAATCATATGCGCATTGTTAGCATAAAATCAGCCGTTGTAGTTGTCTGAAATAGAAAATTTAAAAATTTGTGTAATCTGTATGAGTGCGGCCATCGCCTGAATAGATTAAATGAGAAATACTGATAATTAAAAAAAAAGGCATCGTCCAAAACAAACATCGATTTTTGCAAAAAAATTCTCTGTTTTTTTAAGTCGCAAAAATCTAATTTTGCAAAAAACCGACTTAGTTTTAGTACCGACAAGAATGGGACATCTACTGAAGATATGTACCAAGTTTGAAGTAAATCGAGTGATTGGATTTTGAGATATCATGCTAACCAATTCGAAAAGCATGGTTTTGAGAAAAACGCGTTTAGAGTATTAGGTAATGTTTTTTTAATTGATTTTTCTTTAAATGTTGTCTAAATAAGTACAAATGCAGGAATAAAGTTTTTAATTAATATAATTTGAGAGTTTCTCTTTAAAAAAATCCCAAGTATCGCTTTCTTTTCGGACCATCAAGGTAGGGAGACACCTTAAATCAGAACCAAACGTTGGTGGTCAAAATTCGTTCGTCGCACTATTCAGTTCTGTTGCGGTACAACCTAGAGATGGGCAAAAAATTATTTGACATAAAAATTTCGTACACAAATTTTTATTTCAAATAATTTTCCGCCCACCTCTGGTACAATCGACCCCGACTGCCGATGTTACAATCGTCCTCGACCATGCTTCTGAATTTAAATTGTAAATTTTAGCTAACAAGACGCTTAAAAGTGCTAAGTAACCATCAATATTACTTTAAAAAAGCTCAAATTAAATATAAAAAAAAAGAGAAAGCACATACTTGCAATACTTACAATTTTAAATCAGTAAGAAAAAGTTATTTTAGGGTATCGAAACGTTATTTTCGTCAGTATACATGTCTATTATGTATCTATACTGCTAGGACATGGATGTGTGTATTCCACATCATACTTTAGCATGTATCCAAAATTTATTTTAATATCTATTATAGGTACGTTTTGAGATATTTAACGCGAGTTACAATCGCTCCCCCCCCCCCCCCCCTCCCGTTACTATCATCCCCTGTCTACCCTACTTGAGCTGTGTGGGAATAATTATACGATCAAACGAACTTACTTGTACGTGAAGTTCGATCGTAATTATATCGAGCGCCTCGTTCGAAGATGATTACACGTAGTAGTGTCAGTTGTCGGGGACCTCACAACGTTTAGAGTTATTTAAAATTTTTACATATAGTATATCGCGCGTTCGCACCTTCTCCTAGCGACCACTCGCCACGATCGTCATATTTGTAGCTTGATTTGAGACCGAGGAGGCATCACACACGCTTTTTTATTTTTATTTTAGGGTTACATTTTGGGTTTAAATCGGGTGGGATGTAATCATCTTCGAACGAGGCGCTCAATATAATTACGATCGACCTTCACGTACAAGTAAGTTCGTTTGATCGTATAATTATATAGAGCGCCTTGTTCGAAGATGATAACACGTAGATGTTTAGAGCCTGTGTGATGCTCGATTCCTTTCTCTACAGAATATCAGGTTCCAAAAACAGCTGACGCAAAAGATTCGTGTGACAAAATTTGGCAAAAGTCTGCGAGTGATCAGACCAACCTGCAGTGGGTCTAATAGTACTTATGTCTATTCCTTTCCTAGTGGCTGCGGATACGGCCGCGTGTCTAGTGCTGTATGCCGTGAACGTATTTGTGTCCACGCCTGCCTTTTTTAACAATGATTTTATCAATTTGCTCAAAGGTTTGTGTGCCCACTGGTTGAAAAGGCCTACGGACCGACAAGAAAAGTCTACCGTTTTCTGTACGTTTATCTTTAGTAAATTCTAAGTAATCCAAAAGTGCCTTTGCCGCACAGACATTTGGTCTTTCTTTGAAAAAAGGTAGCACCAGGTTCGGCTGCGCTCTCCCTGGCTTTGAGGTTTTAATCAAGTCTGGTATTTTAATTTCTATACCCGACGCCGTTAAAGCAATATTACTAATGTCTATAAGCGCAAGCGTTTGTAACCGATGCGCTGTGACTAGTGCCAAGAGCGTCGCTGTTTTTTCTGATAACTCCTAACCCCTGTACTTATGAGAGAGCTGACGATTTTCAATAAACTTTAGTACAGGCTCAGTGTCCCAGGTACTGGAATACTTAAGCTTCGAGGGTCTTTGTCTAAATATTCCCCTAAAGAATCTGGATATTACGGGATCTTTTGAAATATTATTGGATGCTATTAGTGATATGGCAGCCCTAGTAGAATTGAGGGTTCCATATCCCGCACCTTCCTGGAATTTATTGGTCAAGAATTCTATTACTGCGACGTTGTTCGGTTGAAAAACGTTACACCCTCTTGTTCTCGCAAAGATTGTCCACTCCTTTAGGCAACCATTATATTGTTTTAAGGTGGTTTCCGACAAGGATGCTACTATGATATCCAGTGATCCCTCTGGGACTCCCTGGTTCAAAAAAGCTTGCCGGACAATCTTCCTGCTACTAGCTGTAGCTTTGTCGCCAACGGATGATGTTTCTTCCTGCACGGAGAAATTCGTAGGTTTAGTGAGGGTTGAAAGTTTAATGCTGGTTTTGTGAGCAGCGATGTGAACACTGGATACCACGGCTGTGTCGGCCAGTACGGGACAACCAACGTTCCCGTGGCTCTATTATGTATTATTTTTTGCAATGATTTTAATATCAGTGAGAATGAGAGAAATGCATAGAAATTCTCATTCTCCCAAGAGATTGTGAAGGCATCTACGATTGCAGCTTCTGGATCTTGGTATCTCGAACAGAATCTTCTACACTTTGCGTTGATTCTAGACGCAAACAAATCAATCTCGTGTACGCCAAAAGTCTTTACTATCCTTTCATATGCTTCCATGGATAGCTCCCATTCGGTATCTATATTCGTAACCCGAGATGCTGCGTCTGCCTCCACATTCTCCTTAGATGGTATGTATGACGCCACTATCCATACACTCCTCACCTCGCACCATTGCCAAATTTCGCGTGCTAGCTCACTTAGACGTGGGAATTGTACGCCACCTGCCCTATTTATATACGATATTGCAGTTGTATTGTCCATGCGTAAGAGGACTTCACAGTTGGAAAGCTGTGATACAAAACTCTTAAGAGCAAATAGGGCTGGTAAGAATTCTAGAAAATCGATGTGAAAACCTCTTTCAAATTCATGCCAAAACCCATACGTGCTAACACCATTACAATGAGCGCCCCATCCTGTCAGGGATGCGTCAGAGCTTATTTCGGTTTCGAAATGGTTTACCCTTATCGGGTTAACGCCTATCATCACATTATTTTTCCACCACTCAAAATCCTCACCTAGCTTGCCTTGGATAATCATTATTGCCTCATAATTGTTGTCATTAGATAAGAGTGCTAGGTACTTTTGTCGTACTGCTCTTTTGCAATAAGTCCAGCTATACGCCACTGCTGGGCAAGCCGCGGTTAAGACTCCTAGGACATGAGCGAACTCTCTAATTTTACATTGGGTATGTACCTTAAATCGCTCCAGGAGTGCCAAGATCTGACATTTTTTCTTGTCTGTTAACTGTATAGAGTATGTTTCTGAATCGAGGACGAAGCCTAAGTACTTGCATCTTTGTCTAGGTATGATTGAACTTTTTTCATAATTTATGACAAAACCTAGATATTCTAGCAGTTGTATTGTTTGTTTTATATTATAATTACAAGACTCGCCTGTATTACCCAAAACGAGTATATCATCCAGGTAGATGACGGATAGCAGACGTCTTCCCCGTAACACACTCATTACAGGTTTCATTACCTTTGTGAAAATGTAAGGGCTTGTGCACAGCCCAAAGGGTAAGGAAGTGAACTGGTATAGCCTCCCTTCGAGGCGGAATCTTAGAAATTTTCTACTCTTTTTACATACCGGAATGAGGAAATATGCGTCCTTTAAATCTAGTGAGCCCATGAAAGCGCCTGGCGTAAGCAATTGTTTGGCAAATTTAATATCTTCCATTTTGAAATGCACCGGTTCCATAAATTTGTTTAATTTCTTTAGATTCAGAATAAACCTATTTGAACCATTCGGCTTTTTAACTAGAAAATAGGAGGACAAGAACTGCCCCTCGCAGTCTTCGCACTGCTCGACGGCCCCTTTTTTGACGAGCTGTCTAACCTCTTTTCTTAAATCTGAGATTTCGGTCTCTGGCCTTGGGGGCTCTCGTGGAAATTCATTCTGGTGAGGGGTATGAGAGAAATCCAGCTCATACCCTCGCAGATAATCCAATATCCTATTGTCTTTGGTAATGGCTTGCCAGTTAGAAATGAAATACTTAAGCCTGCCTGCATGGCTTTTTACCTGCATTACTTCTGGGTCGTCACCTGGTTCGTCGATTGGGTCAGCGGTCGTTTGCCTGTTTGAGGCCCGCGACGTTGACTCCTGCTGTGTTGTCTGAATCGAACCTCTTGATACTTCCTGTTTGCCCTTTGATACGTGCCCACCTGTCGGGCCCTCACAGATGGGTTTCTCCAGTTTCCCTGGTTATGCGATTTTTGAGACAATCTTTTTACTGTCTGTTTGTCTGGCGCCTTGATGGCCGCGCACGCCTTCTCTATTGTTTTTGCTTCCTTAACCTGCTCCGCAAATTTTTCTCCATATAACCATTCATCTGAGACCGTCGCATCTAAGGTAGGCTTTACGGCCTTGTTCATTAGTGGGGTAATGAATGATTTTCGGCAGACCGACCCTTGGTGGAAAACGTGTGTCAGCATTTTTCCTGTATCGCACAGGTGTTCTATTAGCGTTAGACGATCTACTCCTTCCTCCTCATCTGCGATGAGCATTGAAATTGCGCTCCCCAGTGAGGACAATGCTGTTCCAGCTGCATTTTGCGCGTCTGCGAAATGTTGGTCTCTTTTATTGGCTATGTCGGACATTGCTGGGACTACTTCTAGATTAATTTTGGGAGCTTCGGTCCACAGCTCGCCCTTGCGGGGATACTTCCCTAGAAGTGTCCTTTTTGTCTCCTCCGAGAGACCTTCAAACATCCATTCCTTCCACCTAACTATAATGTCCGGATGAATATTTACTGTGGACTGTGCAGGCGCAGGGAGATCTTCTCCCAGTTTGCTCAGTACGTCATCCTCCAATACTGCATGCTCCTGTGGCAGATCCTCACTATTCGTGGGTTCATGCGCAGAGAGTGAGATTTCCGAGTCGTTGTCATCTCCACTCAGGTCGCTCTGCGACTGGTTTATAGTGTTTTCTTTGCTATTTCCTGTAATAATGTGTGTATTTGTAATAATAAATCCTATAGCTAAGTACGTGTGCGCTTATTGCAAAACAGTTATAATTCGTGCGGAAATTATTGCGTGGAAACTTAAGCTTATTGCGTCAGGTTGTGTTTCGTGTAGAAAACTTCACGCTATTACATTAGATTATAGTTCGTGTGGAACTTAACCCTATTGGCTCAGGTTATAGTTCGTGTGGACCTTAACCCTACTGGCTCAGGTTATAGTTCGTGTGGAACTTAACCCTATTGTTTCAGGTTATAATTCGTGTGGAACTTAACCTTATCGCATCAGGTTATATTTCGTGTGGAAATTGACCTGGATTACCACGTGCTTATCGCAACAAATGTGAAAAAAAAACTAATATAGCTTAACCCACGTGCTTATTGCATTAGACTGTAGACCGTGTGGGTCGACTCCTAGGCTATCGTGTGCTTATTGCACATTGATTATACTATGCAATCTTTTAAACTTACCCGCCCGCGCTTTACTAGCTTTATCGAGATTTTCCGAAGGGCGAGGGTTTTTTAGACCAGGTAGAGCACGTGTGACCATGTTTGTTAGATTAAATATCTGCTTCTGCATGTTCTCCATTTGAATACGCATCTTTTTGTTTTCTTCTTCGCGTTCTGTTGAACTACTCCTAGAACGCCTGTGTTTCTTACTCTTTCCCATGTTAGGAAAAAATATTTAACTTATTTAATTGAAAAAATTACGCGCCGCGAAAAAGGTATACGTCTGAGGTTCCCTGCACAACAAAACAATACGACGATCGTGGCGAGTGGTCGCTAGGAGAAGGTGCGAACGCGCGATATACTATATGTAAAAATTTTAAATAACTCTAAACGTTGTGAGGTCCCCGACAACTGACAGTACTACGTGTAATCTCGAGAACGAGGCGCTCTATATAATTAATATGATAGCAGTTATAGTTCCCATAGTAAATAAAGATATAAAACCCAAAGATGAATGAATTTGTGGATTGTCAAGCATAAGCAAAATTTGTTTTTAAATTCGACTTTTGTTAAAGAGAAAGAATGCATATCATGCCGAAGCGTGCTTTGGTGCCTCGTTTTCTGTGGTTTCGCCATCAACTACATGCTGAGGATCAACTTGAATCTAACGATAGTGGCAATGGTGATGCCTCGTCCAAAGTCAGCTGCAACATCTCAATGCAATATCACAATTCCCCCGACGTTCTACAATAAAACTTACGATAGTAACGACACTGTTGCAGTGACACCTACTTTAGCAGGCATTGCAGAAAATGTTACGGTATGTATATTCTTGCTTCGCGTAAATGAAGTATTAGGTACAGCTAGATTTTTAATTACTTCTCAAAGCTAATCATTAACAATATTAATCGTTGATACTATTTGACTCTGTATGATATTCATATTTATGTCTCGGAGAGTGGACGGTGTTTATGTATCGTTAATTTATAATAAGGGAATTCTCAAGCAACCTTGAATATAAATATTCACATTTCCATCGACGAAACCTTTCAGTTTCCTCATACAGGAATGCACAAACCTGTGAGATCAGTCTGTGCGGAGAACGCCTACAGCGTCCAGCCAGAATTGGGCAAAATTTATTTCGAATAACGAATAAAAAATAACGAATAAATCGAAGAATTTATTCGTGAATAATGAATAACAATTTTATTCGGCGAAAAATTATTCGTTAGTAACGAATAAATCCTAGGACTTTATTCGTGAATAGCGAATAACGATTTTATTCGGTGAAAAATAATTCGTTAGTCACGAATAAATCTGTAGCGTTATTTGTTAGTCACGAATGAATCTGCAGCGTTATTCGTTATTCGTCATTCGAAGGATCTCCGTCGCGCATAAGTGTCCGGAATAAGCGTGCGATGAACCTGGGCCGAAGGGTACCATGAAGCAAGAGGAACGCTTTTCGACTCGAGTGTTGTTTTCGTCACGGGCTGCTGGGCTATACTGGTGCGTGTCAATGACACGCGATACCTTTATTCCCTAAATTAAAATAAAAATGTTTAATATAAATAAAAAAAATTCATAAAACAAGTAATTATTCGTTATTCACGAATAACTTCATTTTATTCGCAATTCTTATTCGATAATTATTCGAATAAAATTTTATTTTTTCTTTCGTTTTTCTTCATTTTCAGTATTACGACCGGTTCGCTTGGAACGAGTACCAACAAAGTTTGGCATTAGGAGCATATTATTGGTTACACTGGGTATCGCAGCTTCCTGGAGGACTTTTGGCAAGACGATACGGGACCAAGCTTGTTTACGGTCTAGGAAATTTATTAACAGCGCTCCTTGGTTTCCTCATTCCATTTATGACACGCTATCATCTCAACGCTCTCATTTTCCTACGAGTCCTTCAGGGTATAGCTGCAGTGAGTAAACACAACTATTGTAGAAATGGATCGAACATTAATGTATTCTTTACCCGATAACAACTTAGTCCACGATTCAATAAGGAGTACTCAAACGAAACGTTATGTGGGTTCCGGAACCCCCATAAGAAGGAACCTGGAATAATGCCAGTAGCGCATCGAATCCGAAGATCCTGGATTTCGATTCGAAAGTTTCGAGTCCAATCGTCCGAGGCCCTCTTTTTCCGTGGCTCCCAAACATATAGGAATTACGAAACATATTCGTACAGTTATGATCACAATTAATTAAAATTCAGTCACTCGCGTTGCATAAATTATTACGCATGGGTCATTCCACGCGAAGTCGGACACTTTTCGGAGTAACATTTCGGATTTTGGTGCAACTTGGATATGTTGTAGTCTTTAGGGGTATATATACATATCTCAAAGGATTTTTCGAAATGTCAAAAATTGTGGATGTTACAGCTCTTTGAAATATAGTGTTTACTATTTTTCCAAAAATTATAACTCTGGAACTAATAAACTGATAAAAATGACCTTTCGGGTGCTTGCAGTGGAGATATAAGAGTACCTAATAAAAATTATTTCACTTAATAAAAACGAATATTTGACCATTTATTTAGCAATTGTTCTTAACAAATGCAATTTTATAGTTGAAGGCACCTTTTTAAAAATTTGGAAAAAATAGGAAGATAAAGCCCAGTTTTTCCTCTTTACGGACACGTTTCGAAAGGCGTGGACGTTTTAAAATTGGCCAAATGAAAATTAATTGAATGTAACGCTGCGTCAAATCACACCGGCTCGACTGGTCGCTCGGGCCGTGCGGTACTCGCAGTGGCCAAGCGGCTATACCTGCTACTTTTATATAGGGTATTAATGAGGACCGCTGCAAGGTTTAATACCGTTAATAGTTACTGGAAACTCACTCTCTGTCGATGGCACTTATTGTTTGAAACATTTAAGTTGCCATTGTTCAATCCCATCACATCCCATCCTTTCCCGATGGAAGAATACTCACCACCTTCTCGTGGTTTCCATTGAACAATGGCAACTTAAATGTTTCAAACAATAAGTGCCATCGACAGAGAGTGAGTTTCCAGTAACTATTAACGGTATTAAACCTTGCAGCGGTCCTCATTAATACCCTATATAAAAGTAGCAGGTATAGCCGCTTGGCCACTGCGAGTACCGCACGGCCCGAGCGACCAGTCGAGCCGGTGTGATTTGACGCAGCGTTACATTCAATTAATTTTCATTTGGCCAATTTTAAAACGTCCACGCCTTTCGAAACGTGTCCGTAAAGAGGAAAAACTGGGCTTTATCTTCCTATTTTTTCCAAATTTTTAAAAAGGTGCCTTCAACTATAAAATTGCATTTGTTAAGAACAATTGCTAAATAAATGGTCAAATATTCGTTTTTATTAAGTGAAATAATTTTTATTAGGTACTCTTATATCTCCACTGTAAGCACCCGAAAGGTCATTTTTATCAGTTTATTAGTTCCAGAGTTATAATTTTTGGAAGAATAGTAAACACTATATTTCAAAGAGCTGTAACATCCACAATTTTTGACATTTCGAAAAATCCTTTGAGATATGTATATATACCCCTAAAGACTACAACATATCCAAGTTGCACCAAAATCCGAAATGTTACTCCGAAAAGTGTCCGACTTCGCGTGGAATGACCCGCATACGATTTGTGCGGCCAGGTAAAACGTAGTCTTACCGAGTAAGCCAAGGGAGGCTGAAATACTTCGTCTTTAATAACTTTTAATGTAATTAATAATTATCGTCATAATTAAAGGAAGATTTATGGGAATTAATGTTTGTTTAGGGCGTTGTATGGCCTTCGATGCATGACATGACAGCCAAATGGATACCTCCAAACGAGAGAAGCAGATTTGTCAGTTCCTACTTGGGTAAGGCCTAATAATAATACTTTACTCATAATTAAAAGGAAATGTGACTATTAAGATTATAAAATAATAAGAAAGTTTCCTTAAAAATTCGAAATAATAAGGGAAATAACTGGTTACTAAAGAAAATAATATACCTATGAATTATATGCACTCGGCGTAAAAAGTAAAGGTAGGTTATTCTAATGCGGGCGCCACACTTTTTATTGAAAATGCAATAAAATGGTGAAAAAAGCACACACAAACGTTTAAGGGGTCGTTATAAAGGGGAGGCTTCGATCTTCAAATTCATGGTGATAGGAGTCGCGAAATTTTGTTTTTTAAAATAATTGTAAGTAGTGTCGTCTGATTTTGTCAAATTTTCTAGAAAAAAGCCATCTTACCTTTCTCACCTCGCTTCCTAATGTAGAAACATTTCCGAGGAAAATCAACCTATGGGGGTGAAAATATCAAGAAGGGTCAAAATGATACGATTTTTCTTCGCGTAGTTATCAGTTCAAAGATTCATAATTTTTCAGCGAAAATTTCGTGATCCTTTAATTTTGACGCTAAGTATATGTAATGAAAATGCAATAACTCAAATTGATATATCATTTTTGCTTTAAAACGTATACATATTATTAAAAAAAACAACTGTCTATACGAACAAAATTTTCTACTTTTCTTTCATTCCTTTTAAAGTTCCCCTAAATATAAACATTTTGTATGGTATTTATTTATCGGAGAGAACGATTACTTGAATTTGTTTCTGGTGTTTTATGCAAAACAGCTTATACCAATTAACGTGGCTCACCGAGCATATTTTTATTGTGTGTTTAAACCATTAGAATATGCATTGAAGAAAATTGAAATAGAATTTGATTATCTGTGTATGTATAAATGAACAATTAATTGATCTACGTTAGGAAAGACTTATAAGCTCGCCATTTTCAGGTAGTTCTGTGGGCGCCGCTATAACTTACCCACTTTGCGCAGCTGTTAGCAGCACATTTGGTTGGGATGCAGCGTTTTATGTAACATCTTCACTTGGTGTGATTTGGTAATAAATTTTATATAACTGAAAGCAAGATTTTTTTTTATATATTCAATATTTTAGATTCGACGCATTGAAAGTCTGCCATCCATGTTCACTTTTTCCTTTGATTGAAATTCTTAATATGTTTTTAATGTTTTTATTAAAGAAACACGCTAGTAGATTAACAAGAAAATAAATGAATATAATACACACAGCGCCGTAAAAAATTACGATCTGTTTAAATAATGCAATAGAGCAGTCTGATTTCACTTAATTTTTTACAACAAGTTACTTAGCAATATTTTAATATTACAATAAACTGTGCACTACATATAGATGAATAAAACTTAGACTTCAGCATTTCGGGAAAATGATGAATGCCACAGAATAATATTGTAAACAGTTATTTATTGAAGTAAAGCAATCTACATTATATTGTGAAAATATATTCCGACCCTAATAAGCACAATATTTTTTCCATAATTTGAATGGAAGTACTTCATTCCGTCGCCATGTTGTCAAGCTACAAATTATAATAAAATTAGAAGGCAATATTACTAAATCTAATGATTTGTATTTATGGTACAGATAGCATATCTAAAACATAGGTACATTTTTCTTATATTTGCTCTTTACGCATAAGTAAATTTTTTACTACATAAACTTTCATGTATCTGTCAAGAGGTATTCCCAATTTATATTAGTAGCTATTAATATAACTTCCAACCAAACTGTGAACACCACAACTTGACGAAAAATCTGTAAATATTGGAATCTACTATCGAAGTAAAATTCTAAAATTTTCACATAAGAATCAAATTTCCCAGAATATAAAACCTGTAAATTACTTTAACGACCAATTTATCAAACAGCTCCACGCATATTACGCACGTTCGTATTTAGTATATTGAATAAAAATTCCAATTATCACACTATCTCAACATCTACGATCTACATGAAGTTCTGACGCAAGTAATTATTTCACAGGTACTGCCTCTGGTTATGTCTCATACATGACTCTCCTCAGCAACATCCTCGCATATCGAGCGAAGAAAAGAAATATATCTTGGACAATCTTGCCGCGTCAGTTGACGATGAAGAAGCTAAAATACCTTGGAAACCTATATTAACATCGGGCCCAGTTTGGGTCACAATTGTTGCGCAATGGAGCTCGGCATGGGGTTTTCTCACATTGATGACTCAAGCACCAAGTTACTTCAATTTCATTCACGGATGGAACATCAACGCGGTAAAAATACATTTTGAGAAATTCATGACAAAACCTGTAGTCAGTACGAACTTACGAAGTGTTCCTTGGTTCACTGTACATAACTTGAGCTATAAAACATTTTTTTTTGCTGAATTTTATAGAGTGAAGACTTCACCGTGATTAAATTTCTCGTTTGTGCCCTTCAATTATTTTCCATTACCGCTTACCTTCATATTCAATCGTAATTACTTGCTATTCCGATTTTTTGTCTGCAGACTGGCATCCTTTCTGGGCTTCCACATGTACTGAGAATGGTTTTCTCGTATTACTTCTCGGTAATAAGCGACTGGCTGATACGTACCAAGAAGATGACCTTGACGAATGTCAGGAAATTGGCTACATTCGTATGCACGGGCGTGCAAGGTGTTTTCATCTTGGGTTTAGGGTATAGCGGGTGTCATCCGATTCTCGCGGTGATTTTCATGATGGCGGGAACCGCCGTGAACGGTGCATGTTCTGCCTCCACATTAGCAAACTTCGTAGACCTCAGCCCGAATTATGCCAGCGTTCTCCTTGGTTTCTGCGGGATGATAGTGATATGGAGCGGTTTTATTTCGCCGGCTGTTGTTGGTGTTCTAACAAATAATAACGTAAGTAACAGACATGCGTTCGGCTCTTCGGTTTCACTCTTACACAATAATGAAAGTATAGTACGTAATCCTCGATTCGTAACAATATTCATGGGAAAAAATTCTTCTTGCGCAGCAAACCGTATCACAGTGGCGTTTAGTTTTCATGATAGCCGCTGCTAACTCAATCGCGGGCGGCATCATATATACGTTCTTTGGAACGTCAAAAGAACAATCGTGGAACAAATTTGGGAAATCAAGCAAACAAAATGGGCACGAAATGCAGAAGTTAACAGCGCCACCGGTCATAAAGTCTGTGGAGGGAGATGAAAGGATAGACGTGGCGGAGAAGAATGGAATGATCGATGGGAAATAGAAAGAAGAATCATCCGGTGCAAAGCATACCATGAAATTGTTCATAAAACAGCATAAAATATAATGCATAATGTTTATTTCAAGACTTTTTACATTCTTTTCTCATTATTTCGAGCTGCAGAAGCTTAAGAAGGCGAGCCTCCCTTGAAGAAAAAAGAGGGACACCAAAAAATGAAATAGAAATATTTTCGTTAAAATTGATAAATTAAAATGTGCAAATGATATTTATACCTACCAGTGATTCCCAATCGGTGGGTCGCCACAGTTTTTTTTTAATATTATTAAGTTCTATTCTGAAATACCTATTTTTAATGTGTTTTCTTTATCTTATTAAATTTACCTTACCTTATATTGAGGGTGGGGGGAGGTCGAGGGTGATTTGAATATTACAAAAGGGGATCACGACTCAGGAAAGGTTGGGAAACACTGACCTATACGATTTATAAGTACCTACCAATATTTTAACAGCTTCTTTAAAGACTGATACGTCTATCGTGGTGACATTTCAAGCGTGTACATGTTTCTACTCTCATTGTAAATAGATCTATTTAGGACTTAAAAGTGTCCCAGTCGCGTTAACGGTATAGCACCCAGTGTAAAGATATTTTGTTATAACACATCATATTTTATTATTGTAATGATCCAATCATACATGCACATTACACCCAGCATAGTACACAACGTCTTAAAGACGTCCACTTTACGTCTGTTTTTGATCTGTGTCAACACATTTTTAAGATGTTTGTCTCAATACGAATGATGAAATTTTAAGGAATGAGTCTATATATACATATACCATTCCGTATAAGAACAGACCTACGCCCCCACCGATTTGCAACCGATCTATGCAGGTTCCACTACCTACTGCCTGCGCACGCGATGAGTCGTAGCGCTTTCATGGCGGTTTCCTACCAATCAACAGCCTCCTCAGAGTCATCGTTGCGCGGAACGAGTCTACTCTTAAGTGGAATTCAGTATAGAGGTCGAATGATGATATTTGGTAAAATATTTCGCATCAATGCGCATTTTTTATAAACAATTAATACCGAATATGTATCTAGAAATTAAAAGTGTTTACAAGAAAGTGGGTTGGGTAGGTACTAAGAACGGTTGCTTCGTAACCGGGAAGTCTGCTTTCGATTTTCACCACCCGCAAATTTTTTTCCTAACCCAGACCTGATACAGACTTCTTTAAGACGTCTGGTAAAGTCTTAAAGACGTCTTGAAAATCTGAGACGTGCATCTTTAAGACGTCATTGTGCTACCTGGGACATAAGTATTAAAATATGAAATAGAAAGAAATGTGTGTAATCAAAACAAAAAGAATTCGATAATTCAACGAGGACCATTAACGATGTAGTATTTAAAACATGATATATTACTACATATTTTAACCATTTCACCTAATTCGATTGAATAATTACTGTTATTAAATCAAATCAAAAAATTATTGAAATGTTTGGTACTAGCTGTACGTAAGTAAGCTCTAATGTTACCTGTAAGTACATATTTAAATGTACAGTAAATCCCCGTTATGAGCCTGTTGTTACCTCCCGTTGACAGCCCGGCGACTATCCCCACCATTTCTTGGAAGCCTGCGGTCGAGAGAAGTGAGAGAACCGGACAAGCGAGAGAAAAGTCAGACACAAAGTTGGCGTCGGGTACGCAAGAGAGAATCATGTCGGCAACCCACTATGAGCCCGCCGCCAGCCCCGTTCGTCGGGCTCATAACGGGGATTAACTGTATATAAACCAACAGTAAAATGAGAACACTTAAAATCAAGTACATACCTCCAAAATCGGTTTTTTTAAAACATAATTTTATTTTAATAACGCAATTCTAACTGAAGCTATTTTACTATGCATTGTTAGTGTTCTTTACAGACGTGAGATCATTTCCGTTACTGTATAACTCTGCGCTATCTTATCTCAGGCGCCACTTCCGTTAAGGTGGGTATCCACTTGTTACGTATACTCGTATCGTATCGCCGCGTATCATCCTGTGATACGATACGGTGCAACGGTGTGTAACTTTTTCCTGTATCATCACTAATACTGTTGAGTATCTTTGCATCAAATTTTGATACGCGACGGTGCAACGCTGCACGTCCACACTAAAGAGCCCAATACACGTTGATATTTGTATCGATACATGTATCGATACAGATCGCGATACATGTATCGGAGATTTGTGTCAAGTATCAAACAGCACATACACGTTGAGACAGAATCAGGAGACATCACTTCAGCTCGAAACGCCGTACTGAAATGTTGCCTCCACCACTTGTGTGCGAGCAATTACTGTATTCAGAATCATTAAAGAGAAAAAGGCGTCAAAAAAGAATATAAGCAATATTAACCCTTTCGGTACGAGCGCCGGATATATCCGGCAAGCATCTGATGACCTGTGTGGCCGAGTGCCGGAAATAACCGAAACGAAAACGTAAAAAAAATAACGAAACGAGCCGCCGTTTCTAGCGCTGACTTTAGTCGGCATATCCGATAGTTTAAACAAAAAAAATTAGTTAAAAGCACTTTCGCGGAAATGTATGCCGTACCGAAAGGGTTAATAAGTATCTGATGCTTGCAACATGTATCGATATAGATCTCAACGTGTATGGGCTCCTTAAAACGCACGGCGATACGATACCCACCTTTACAATCTCGTGTGACGCTCCCGCGTGACCGTCCGCCGTGACGCAAAAAATTGGGGGTCGATCCTATATAGGTAATATCATGTTACACGTTAAAACGTCGTCGCTCGATGCTCGGTTCCGGCGAAATCGCGACCACTGGTAACCACAACTTAAGCCAAAACATACAAATTCGTTGTATAAAAAAAATCTAAAAACTCTAACATTTCTCAACTTGAAATTTCGGTTTTGAAAGTATAACCAAGTTCGAGTTAAAGAGTCTGATTTGAGGCACGTGTTATGTAAATAGATAAGTTAAAGAAATCAAGAACATTTACTAATACAATGAAACCCATGACATTTTGCACCTTTGCTGCTTCATAAATTTTGTACATACATAAGTAGTAGATACCCTGCATTTGAACAATCATTGACCGACCTAACCTCCCTCCGTAACTACCGATGCCACAGTTTTTGCGTATTCCGAATTCGAAACCAACTATCAATATGCTTCTATTTAGAGTCCAACATCGCTTCGAGCAGTCAGTAGCATATCTGCAAGGAGAGTGAGAATAACTGTCTAGACGAGTACTTCCTGCGACTCGTTCGTATTTCAAGGCACAAGTTGAAGTTTCAGTGATGTGACAGTGATTTCATTTTCGTTTATATTTGTGCTTTGAGATAAGAATTACGACTGCGCTTTTGTTTCTGAAATATTACGAGAATAAGTGGAACTACGTGTGCGTTAGAAAACTGCATAGTGTATATGTATTAAAACGATTAATCTCAACATTGTCATGTACGTGAATGTATGTTTACTTGCGTTTCTCTTGTGTGCGTGTATGTTCCAGCGATATTTAAATTGAAATTACATTTCAGTTGTTCATGTCTCGTACATTGTAGTGCAATATATATATATATATATATGTAGTGCAATATATATATATATATATATATATATATATATATATATATATATCTACATATATATATATTGCACTACACCGAATTAGATGGTTAAACTGTATAGGGAATACCGAAACACTGAATCACCATGCCATACTAAATCGAAACATTCTTTATCATTTTGTCACCAAAAGCTTCATGTACGAGACATGAATATATATATATATCTACAAAAAAATTAAAACCAATTTCAAAAAATTAAAATGCGCTAAAATGTAAAAAATAATTTTGTTCCTTATTTAATCTACGACTCTCAATTTTTTTATGTCGGCGCCTCATCATTTGCACTGTGTAAATCTGGCGCCGACTAAAATATTTGAGAATCGTAGATTAAATAAGGAATAAAATTATTTTTTACTTTTTAACGCATTTTTATTTTTTGAAATTGGTTTTACTTTTTTTTTTAAATTTTTTTATTGATGTCGGTTAAAAATCTGAAGCACGCAGCACTTGAGAACTCTTCCAAAAATAAGTCCAAAATGTAGAATAACATTTTTGTGAGAAGTCATAATTACTGTGAAAATCTGTTTTCGAACCGAGTGCCAAAAATCTGTATGTACATAACTGTTCAGAAAGTATGCAAAATCAATTTTCTCGAGAATGACACACTTTACGAAAATTTTATTCTACATTTCCAATTGACTTTCTCGCGTAAAATCATCGCCATTTGCGTTGCGTCTTACCATCAGGTATAAGACTGCCATGTTCCGCGACCTGGAATCTATCAATAACTAAACATTTGAATTATTTAACATTAAGGGATAGCACCACGATGCACAGTGTACGATGCATATAGGGAAATGGACAGAAAGTAATAACTTCTCTCTGGTGTAAAATTTTTGAAAATAAATTTAATATTTGTTCGTAAAAGGCCTTTTTTCATACATATTTGGTGTTACAAGCTTTTTTTAAAAAGTTTTCTTTTTAATGCTAGTAAGATAAGTGCGGGTAATAAGGCCCAGCAGGTAAAATTGTTTTTTTTTATATAAGAAATGTCATTCGAAAAGTTTCCACGTCGTTGATATAAGATTTACCGGTTGTAAAATCAACAACTGTTTCCCTCTCAACTTTCTTGCTCGAATTATAATAATTACGTCGTTGTCCTGGATTTGTGTTGGGAGTACTCATTATCCAATTACTGTACAACTACAGGTATATATAGGTACATATGTATGTTGGCAACGTATTCCCAGAAAATTGATGATTTTGTAAAGTTCGCGATTAACATATAATCTTAAGAATGGGAAAGTGACAAAAGTGACAAAACAGATAATAAGGCCCATCAAAATATTAATTGGGTACAATATTGGGAGGAGCTTCAAAGCAGAGATGAGCATTATTTAAATAAAAAATTATTTAAATAACGTCGAAGGTAAGAGCGACGGTTACGCCCCACCATGAGGACCTTTCGCTCTTGAGGGGCGCGAGGGGCCAGGCTCGGTGCCTTCAGGAACAGGCCTGCTCTTTAGGGTGCAAATACCTCCTCAAGTTCTGGGACCCGGGCAACAGCCGAGCGCGGAATTGTTACGTTGCTAACCATAGCATGGGCTGCGGAAGAACTGCAATACTATGCGTGCCTCCATACGGGCTCGTACCACGAATTTATATAGCTGGACTTTACGCATATGAGCGCACACACACTCTTGCAGTTCTCCCAAAACCCACGCAACGGTTAGCAAGGTAACACTTCCGCGCTCAGCTGTTGCCCGGGTCCCAGAACTTGAGGAAGTATTTGCACCCTAAAGAACAGGCCTGTTCAAGAGCGAAGATCAACTCGCGGTTGCTCATGCGAGCAAATGCCTGGACAGGCCTAGGATAGCCGCTCACGGTGTAACCAAACAATGGAAGTAATGCGTGGCCACCGCGGTAATATAAAATCCCAATTAATCAAATTCAGATTCTAGAAAATGCCTAATGCCCAAGAAACACCGAGCCGAGCGAAAAAAAAAAACAACTTCCCCGTCTGGCTTTATTATACAAGCGCGCACCGGCTAATAGTGACCACCTGTTAGGGATTGATAAACCCCCTGCTGTACATAGTGGACACTAAAAGCCCTGAAAAACCAGGGATTACTATCTCCGCGGGTGACTGAGCAGTGCAGAATGGGTCTGCCAGCGGAAATCCGAGGAATTCCGGGCAAACCCATTCCGAAGAGGCGGGTACCCCTTGACCCATAAAAAGGTAATTACCACAAAAAAATGTTATGCTATAATTTATCGCTACTCTGTCACCCAATTCACGTAGATTTCAGCGAGTGAACATATTCAAACTCCCTCGCTTATTCCAGAGCGATAAGTCTCAGAACTTGTTGGAAACGCGGATCAAATTCCCCAAATGTGCGTTCTAACCACGGGAAACCCCGAGAATCGCGGAACATAGAAACTAGGGACATAACAAGACACTCTATATAATGTTCCCATACACATTATAGCAAAATTATTGCACTAATAAAGTATGAAATTTTAGGGAGGGATCGTGATAAATGGAAGTAATCGCTCGGTATTTTGCTTCCAGAACTGTTTTATATTCTCTTTCGTTTTACATACTTTCTTGTGTATCTATTTCACAAGAAAACAATGTTCTAAGAAATCGATTATTTATATTATATTATGGCTCTCCACGTATTTGTTTACTTCACGCGGAAAAACCCCGATATTATCACAGTTTACCTTCCGCGTTGAAGTAACTTACAATTAGATACAACACTTTGTTTCCCTTTCCCCTGTCAACATTACAACCCTAATAAAACGCTACTTGCCATAGGTGCAACCAGAACGTTCACCAAACAGAAACGCAACTGCACTTGCGATTTAGTTAGCTAATTCAATCTGAGCAGTTTTTCTGCGCATAAGATAATTTCATACTTTTTTCTTGTGCATGACAACATGTACACTGTACAGAGTAATTATAAAAACTGGGACAAATTACAGATCCTTTTTTAGTGAGGGAAAAATGCGGCATTACTTAACATAGTGTATCATTTTGAGACACACTATTTCCGCAGATACAATAATGCATTATTAAAATGCTATTGACATTTTCTGTTTCGTTTTTTAGTGGGACAACTCTGGTTTCTAACAATGTATACAATAATGAAATTACAAATGATTAGTGTCTAAAGTACTGAACTACTAAAGCACTGAACTACAGGAAGCTGCTGTACTATTTCCAATCATATCGTCACCAATTTATATAATCACAAGCACAACCAAAGGGAGTTGTGACAAAAACAAAAACAGATCGGCAGACAATACACAAATATATCGGGAAAGCATGTGACGGAGAACTACTGGCTGCACCCAGATTATGAGGTTGAGTTATAAATAAACCACTTCTGAACAAAATTGTTGCTAACAATGAAGAGTAGAACCACGCGTGACAATATTGTCAGTAAAAGACAGTAGATTGAAAAGTTGTTTATAATTAAAAATAGCTCGAATAGGATCAAGTTTTACGGTTAAATTATCAATCTATTGGTAATAGATTTATGAAGATTTAATAGAGAATATAGAAAATTAACACTGATAATGAATGGCATCGACGAGGGATTTCACGTCGAGGGATTTGCATCGGGTGTAGTACGGTTTTGACGTGTTCTCACATCGATATGTTCAGGATGGTAATTCCTCGGCGTGAAAACAAGCCAACGACCACTCACAGTGTTAGACTTAAGTTGAAAGAAGAACAAGACGAAGGCTCTTTATAGCTCAACCCAATAATATCCACGTCAAACATTTATCTGTGTCAGATACAGACGGACATTGACACTGAAATATCGAAGTGTTCATATTCGAAGTATTTTAAGACGTTGACAATGAACTGTTTCGTTGGTAGGAAGACTACTCGATTACAAGCTTGAAGCGTTAATTTTCGTGTCTGAGGCTTTAAGCTCCCCTTCGATATACTACGTACTTACTAATAGCGTTCAAGTACATTTGTCAGTCCTTGGGTCGGAATTGTAGACATTCAGAATGGAAATTGGGTGTAATTATCAGAGATATTTCTAAAGTATTAACATTCGTCACGACCTCAATTAATGTACAAGATATTGGCTTCAAACTGCTGAGCGAATAAAATCCAAATCCAGTACGATCGTAGTTAATTACGGAAGCCAGCATTTCTTTTAAATATAAACTAAGTGGACGTACATGTACGTGTTACTCACGCTTAACATTACACCCTACATATAAATAGACGGAAAACACAATAGTGCGACTAGCGTTGAAAGCGCGATATGCTAACGAAAATATATGTAAATACACAGTTGAAAGCTCGAAAGCCTCGGCTAAACATAATAACAAAGTTCATTCGTACGGCACATGAGTAATGTTTAGGCCTTACGTCAGTGGCGCACTCAGGATTTAATTTTGGGGGGGCCGAGTTGAAGGGCTAAACATATTCTTAATACAAATTCAATAAAATTCATTAGGTGGTTATAAACATTTATTTAAAGTATAAAATCTAGTTTTCTTTTCGGAAGGAAGGTACGAGACGAGACAGACGACGCGCGACGCGATGATTGTTTCGCTACGTTTTTCCAGCGCTTCATACTCCGTTTTTGCGTGATGTCGAGTTCCTAACGAAATTTTTTAATTTCTCTTAAAGTAGTTAGGTTTCTCCTAAGGAAACTTTTTCCTTTTTTCCCTTTTTCTTTGGGGGGGGGGGGGCGAGGCCCCCTGCCCCCCCCCCCCCCTGAGTGCGCCACTGCCTTACGTAGGAATCTGTCATCAGGTAAATGGAATTTAAAGTTTTTACGACACAACAGAATTCACAATTCATACATTATACATTAAATACTTTAAATAGGTGTATATCTATGTGTACGTATCTGTGTATATTCATAATATAATACGTATATACGATAGTTACTCTCTATAATTCATAGAATTTCAAAAATGTGCTTCTACGCAACAAGTGATTTTTTTTTCATCAATTACATTGATCTGAGGTCCTTCCACCTTAGAAATCTATTTACCTTCCACTTTTTCTTCTTTTTTTTTAAATATTTCAATATAATATTCACAATACAATGAAGAATAAATAAGATTCCCGAAAGGAACGGAAAATCTTTTTTACATGTTTTACAACTTAAGGGCATAGTCGAAACAAAATCTGCTGGCCATTTTGGGTCACTCTGCCATTTTTAATGACTTCTATCTTTATTCTATGCTAGTTTACCACGATTTAAACGGCCAATGGATTTTATTCCAAATTATATTATTTATTACGAAATATATAAATAATATATATATATATATATTCGTTAATTGTAAAGCATATATATATATATATATATAAATTACAATTAACGAATAGATAAATAAACAAATAAAAACTTTCAATCGTCGATTAAGTGCCGCTTAAAATACAATCAATGACATATTAGAAACTCGTGGATGGCTTTGATACTACTAAAATTTTAAGTTTTTTTTACGTTATTAACAATATGTATATATTTAGATGTACATATTACTTTCCTACGTGTTTAGATTTATGCTCGAGTCCGATATATAAATGTCACCTAAAGATAAAGCTTTCGTATGCTACCCTGTGCTTTAGAATCTATAAAGACGTTGAAATGCGAGGATGTTGTGTTTACTGTCACACATTAACGAAGTTTAATGATGTTATTGAAACTGTCCAAGAGAATTATCGAAGATTTCAAAATTCACATCCGAACGTTGAAGAGGCAGTGGAATTTCGTATTACTTTATACTTTATATTCAGACAATGAGAATCTTACTCTAAAAGATACAAAGTGGAGATCACGAAAACGATTTTTATTCGAAAACTCGTATACACTCCAATCTTAATTATCAATTTTAAGTAAAATCATCTTGGTTTAGTAGTATTCTGGTTATCGATATTATTAATACAACACGAGAAGACTAATAACCATCTACGTGATTTAAAGAAAAAAAAAATAATTGCAATGACGATTTTTTTCAGAATTAAGGAAATTAATTATTTTAGTATTTAAGTAAAACTACCGAATAATTCTATTAACCATTAATTAATATACAAAATATCTCGCATTTGTCTTTTAGAAAAATTCTCATCTCGTTCGCCCTCGCCAAATTTATTGAACACATTGGCACTTTAACTAATGTTAATTAATTGTACAGTTTTAAAGATATTTGGTTCGTATACTGCCGTCCAAAGGTTTAATCGCGCCCATCAAGATTGGGATAATCTTCGTGACATTACAATAATGTAATATTGAAATTTAAGTGTAGACCTCTATAATATCCTAGATCCAATTAAATATTCAATAGTTATGATTTACAAAATAGAGAATTCTATGATAGAGTAGGAGAACGAAACACTTAGATACCGAACTAAGGTAAAGCATTTATAAAAATATTTAACACTTTAAATGTATGAAAGCAGGAAAAGAAAAGAACAAAAACATCGCAAATTCATTGAGAAACTACATTAACAGGCGAGGAATATTCCTTAAACGTATAATTATTATGCAATTAATGCTAAAGATTCTTAAACGACGTTTAATCGAAGTAGACCTATAAATGGAAAGATCAGCCAAGAGAAAACGCCACGTTTAATACTATTGTAGTGAAGACTAGAAGCACGTGTTATAAACAGATGAATCAAAATTTAATTGGCATGGAAGCATTACACTTATATACGATACAAACAGAAGATATGTTGGAAGAACTAAATGGCCACAACATTTTAATAAGAAAATGTCTGCGATTTTTAAATTGGCCTGAAAAACGGTAGAAAAAGCTCCAGTTTTTAATTTGAATTTAGAGCTACTTCTTGCTTCTCAATATCAACTGGGACCGCCATATTTCGAATAGGAACTATTTGAATTGTTCCGAGCTACAGTCTAGTGTTCAAAATCAACATTCATAATCCTGCATCGAGCTTGTCCCGATGTTGTATTTTTCGTAAATTATAACAAAATAAAATATGAAATTATAACAGTCCTAAACATAAATAAAAATCACGAAGTGATTTCCACGAATAGTGGGCGATTATTAATATTAATATTGGCTTGCTGCTAGGACTTGTGCAGATTTTCATATAAAATGCTTATTAACGTGTTGCCCATGTACATTATAATATAGTGCTGAATTTTGTAGTGTAAACTGATAGAGGATTTTACTTTACTAGGAGACATGCAAAGAAAAATCTGTGTATGTATAATTTTTTACATTAAACAGCACTTTACAAAACGAATTCTACACAAGCAATACATACTGCGCCGATTTAACAACTGCTTACGTAAAAATAAAGGAATACATCACCCCATAATAAAAATACCATTCTATCCTACGCGTATTTTAAATTTTATACACGATTATCCAGATGTGTGTTTGGAACAATCGTAGCTTGAATGTCCTCAAGAATACGATCAAACTTTTGGACAGTAGTGTATGTTCATAC
Organism: Andrena hattorfiana; assembly: GCA_944738655.2. Lineage (NCBI taxonomy): Eukaryota > Metazoa > Arthropoda > Insecta > Hymenoptera > Andrenidae > Andrena > Andrena hattorfiana. Next base: position 27,932,601 of record OX122889.2, read on the forward strand.
TTTCTCACTGAATTCAAAAGATGTACTTATTACCTGCTTCATAAATGGAGTAGATAAATCTGTTTAAAACGACGATATACTCTGAGAAACATGTAATATTCAGTAGGATAATAGTGTAACAATGATTTGATCGTTTTTCGACAAATACTGCCAAATGTACTTTCTGCCTTCAATCTCAGGTATCATGTCCTATACCTAAACTGTCTTGCTACGTCGAGGCTTCGTTTAAAGCTTTCAATTGGTTTGCGTATCTATTTTACCTCGGATCCCGTCCGAAAAGATTTGATATTTCAAAGCCTCATTATCGTAATAATATTTAAACTACATAACTATTGCAAAATTATAATTTCTTATTTTACGCAGCTCCTCCGTTTCTGTAGAAGAGAATTTCATGAAATCTACGCGTGTGCGACGTACAATGGGAATGGCACCAGTCTTAGAATCATTGAACCGATTTCTCTCGTATATTAATTTTTCAACGTCGTACTTAATTAACACGAAAGTGTAATAGATCTGATATTAAAGGTACAAAGTGTATATGAAAAAATCTATAAAATGCATAAAATTATATCAAATTGGTATTAGATCACGTTGCCAAATTAATTAGCGTAGTAAATCCATGCAAATGCTAGACTATTAACTTGAAAAAGTTGCGTGTAGAAATATAAATTGTAAAAAGTGTTATTTAAACAGTCGTGTCGCGGTAAAATTTATAAAAGGACCTGGCACTTTTGCCAGTCAAAGAATACAATTATTGAGCGATGTATAAATAATTTCGAAGCATCAGTGTACTGAATTTGTTTTGCTTCCTACTGCTAAGAAAATTATCCGTATTCGAATTAATTAATTAGAATACGCACTTCGTGCTATCAGTCTCTGACTACATATCATATGTTTCGATTACGATCGTAATCTCTCGCTAATCGTAAAAACAATAAGTAACTGTTACGGGTCGCATTAAATGCGACGTGAAATATAAACAAAAGAGAGAAGAATTAAATTATACTGTTCATTAAATAATTTTGTGCACTTTGTGCGAAAATTTAAATCACCATTATCTTTAACTAATTAAAGTAGTTGGTCCACCTCGTATAAAGACAAAGCTGTGTGATATTGAGAACGCCAACAAAAAATTATGCAATTTTTGCTACCTATTGCATTGAATGCATCAGAAATGGTATTACACATTAGTTGGTGGATCCATGGCACAAATGATAGATTTCATTACGCTAGCAGCAGCCAAAGATGCATAGGGCTGCCATTCTTTTATACGCGAACCATCTTTATAGTCAGAAATACCTCGAATAACGGCGAAACTTTCGCGGCAATTACCCAAAATACTTTCAACCACGGCGTCCATTTCTGCATCGAACGCCAGGGCTCCAAAACGGGCTGAAAATTTCTGCCTTAGCTGATCGTCACGTGCAATATGTCTGCCAGATGCTACCGGCGCTAAATGAATTCGAGGACAACCGTCCATTCTGCAAAAAGGAACACGCTGATAAGAGGACAACAACCCAAAGTTCAGAACATAAATGATTGCAATTCGCGTATTAAATGTTACGCGGAAAAGAATTAATAATTTGTATCTCATACATGATATACAGTAGGGTGATGCTCAACAGTGAAATATACAAAATTTTATGAAAATATACGGAAGTCGCCTAACTTGGTAAAAGATTAAAAACTTTGACCTCGATGGGGGCCGGTCAACATTGACCGATTTCAAAATTCTGTTTGTCTCCCCAGTGGCAACTTTCACGCACTAGGCTGTTTCGAGTTTCGAAAATTTGATTTTTTCGGTCCACCCTAATATACGGGGTATTTCGCTACAGGCTGCAATTATTTTAAGAGGCGATTCTACACGCCAAAATAAGACGAAAATATAGAATCAATTTTTTTTAATATCACGCTTCGTTTTCGAGAAAATTGATTTTAAATTTTAACCAAGTACGTGTGCAGCGGAATATAGTTTTAGGCGTCTGAGGGACACTCGCAATTAAGAGGGATTGTCCCCTGTTGGGCCGAAAAATAGGTAATTCTCTGTGAATTTTTGGTACAAAAACGGTTGGACAAATTAATTTGAGGTTTGGCAGACTGTTTTATTGTATCTTGAACTATTGTTCTGAATTTTTGTGTGACAGTATAAAAAAACATGACAGATACAGAGAGAACGTTGAAAAATAATCGGGTGACCCTGGTGTTGACGAAAAGTACTGTAAGGGTTATCCGAAACACAAAAAGGAAAAGAGATTCTTAAACTATATGAATGTGGCTATGGATGGTAGTAGATGCATTAAGAAAAATAAAAAAATGTTAAAGTGACAGCCTCTTGAAGAAGATGAAGCGTCTTGATTTGAGTATGAGAAAGGTTTTGCCTCAAAATTGGGAAAACTGCTTAAAAAAAAAAAAAAAATGAACGGTAACAGATACGGCAATAAATCTACTACCACCCATAGCCACATTCGTACAGTTTAAGAATCTATTTTCCTTTTTATGTTTCAGATAACCCTTACAATACTTTTCATCAACGCCAGGGCCACCCAATTATTTTTCAACGCTCTCTCTGTATCTGCCATGTTTTTTTTTCACTGTCACACAAAAATTCAGAACAATAGTTCAAAATACAATAAAAGAGCCTGCCAAATCTCAAATTAATGTGTCGAACCTTTTTTGTACGAAAAATTCATAAAGAATTACCTTTTTTTCGGCCCAACAAGGCGCAATCCCCTTTTAAAAGGAACGGTTCGCGCTTTCCGTATTTATTTCAAATGGCCTGAAGATTCAGTCATTCAGATCAATTTATGGCAGCCATGTTCACAAGGTCCCTTAAAGGTATTTGTCCGTTCTATATGACCCTATTTTGATTATGCGGAACGTGTATGCAGAACGTGGCATTATCTAGCGTCTATTTGCATGCCAGCAAATGCAAAGTGGCGAAAGGTGCCTAACCTCTAAAGCTTGATTTGGACACCTCCGCTGTACGCCGTACAGTAAACGGGAACTCTATTTAGTATATATACGAAAGATAATAACCTCTTATTTGCTGCGTCCAACGGTGCGGTAGGATGTGCCACTTCAATAACGTCTCTTTCGCCAATAGCCATGTATAACTTATCAGAATCTGGTGGAGGCGCTTTAAAATCGTGTTCCGTTTGATGGCTTAGAATATCTAAACCTTTCTTCAGGTACACTTGCCATGGAGGATTTGTCTCATTCTCCGACTGGAAAACCCGAAAGTTCATAAATAATCACATTGTATCCACACTATATGTCTCAATATTATTAGCAGAAACCAACTTACCTGTTCTTTAAGATTAGCAGCGATTTCTTGAAGGCATAAATTTGGTGGACAGTACTCTTTGGTTTCAAAATGATATTCATGAGTTTCGTTTATCTTTGCACTTTCACAATACACATAAATGTACTTTTTGTTAAGTGGAGTAGGATGTGAAATAACTACATCACCAAGTCGTACATGTTTATTATAATCTGTGTAGTGAGGGACACCTCCTCCAATTCCAATGAGAAAAACGAAATCTACTTTTTGGAATGTGCCTAAATGATATACAGAATTGTTAGGCATTAAGTTCACATATAAATAAGTTCACTAACAAACGAGGAAAATATTGCAAATATTACCTAATAATCTAGTAGTCGTATTTCCTGCTGCAGTCATTGCTTCTCTCGTATGACCTACAGTTGGCAGTTTTGTGCACACAATTCTGTGTGCGCCAATGTTGCCTAATGTATAGACGTTTGATTCTCCTATAACAGAAAATACCTGCGTCTTACATCATAAAAATTTTACGCCATTAAGTATTCTGAAGTCTGTGTATGATACATGTGCACTGTGCTACTATTGGCAGACTGGTATCGAACCTGTGTTATATGTGAATAAATTGATTAAAAATCGAATCATTCCATACAGATGCAATTATGTTCAGTATCTGTCACCAGATACAGAATTAAATTAATTAAAGACTTATTAGTGTACCAAGTAATTCAATTTTTTTTAAAGTGATAGATGACGAGCATAACTTAGTTGCATTTACAAATTACAAAACTTATATGCTACTGTATGCAAAAACGTGATTATGAATTATAAAAGCAATATCAATTCGGAAATTTTTTCATTCTTATTTTTTGAAGAAACAAATGATCACCAATTTATGTAAGCTTTCATTAATGATTCAATGTTTCAATTCATAAATACGTATAAATTTAAAATACGAACTACCTACTTTGACGTGTTGGAAATGTATGGCATGATATTATTATACTTTTACCAGAAAATTAAGTAAATAAGATATTGATAATAAACAATAATAATAATAACAAGAAAATTTAATATAAATAATTTTCATTGTTTTGTTATTAATGAAGTTTTTGATTAAAAAAAAGGAAACAATTGTAAAAGGTTAATACCAGTTACAAAGAACAAAAACAGAAGAATGTTATGTAAAAAATTTCACACGAACAAAACAAACAAGAAGGCACAAAAGACACATGAAAAGAAATACACAATATGTGGATGATTTTGAACCATGCCCGTCCAATATGTATGTGCAATGTATTAAATTCAATTTGCTAATATTGCTGAAAGAGTAAATGTTTAAACATGAGGACATAACATATGAGATGATATTCTGAATCTGATCTAATGATATTCATTGTACGATGATAGAGTATTGTTTCTGCCATGGTGAAAATAATAATGCCTCTTAATAAACATTTTTTGCAGCACAATGGCTCTGCGACGTTTCTTGAATAAAAGCAATTGACAAGCTATAACATTAAGATGACATTAAAAGGGAAAAGGAACTATATTACAAACTACTTTACCAAAACGGCATGTCACTCGCGGTACTCCGTCTGTTGCGTCTGATGAGTTTGCCGTACCTGAAGTTTCATGCTTAGTGAAATATACGTATATTCGAAACACGTTTCGGATTTTTACCGTTGATTCGCATATAATATCGAAACTACCGCAAATTTTTTTATAAAAATTAAAGGGGGAACCAAGTTTACGATAGTAAAACTAAAATGGAAAGTAACGCTGCACCCTTCTATTTAGAATCTAATAATACCCATTATTCAACAGAAAACTTTATGAACCAAGTTTTTTTGTAAGTATCTAAACTTAGATTTCAATTCGTTACGAAGAAACAATAAAATATCAATATAATAGAAAAATAATACTACAGATACTAATAGTAAAAATAATACAACAATTCATAACACTATTTGCAAAACCTATTTATGTTTGAGGCAGTAGTGGTTGATATGTTCAAAGTAGGTTAATATGATTTCCTTCATCTCATACAGTGTTATCCACCTGACACTGCCATCAGAAATACTTTATATGTAACTTTTCATCTTGAGACTTTCCAGAGAAAGTTACTATATAACTCTGTCCACCAAAAATATATCTGCAATTCTAAACATTAGGGAAAAATTGAAAATATGTACAGGGTTTCATGATTTTAAGCAGCACAGAATGTGATAGTAACAGTTACTCTATACGTGAAGGTATGAAGATTTCACGATGAATTGGATTTTTTTTTTAATGGAATTGGTAATTTTCACGGTAATATTCAATATAATAGTCAATTCTGAGGAAGAAGATGTTAAAGAACATGTGTCCTAAATCGAATAATTTCGGAGATATTCTACTTTTAATTTAAGATAGTGTCGATAATGGCGGCCTCAATTACGAAGATCGACGTATAGACAGGAAATGTAGAATAAATATCCAGATTGCATTAATGGTGTTTTATAAAATACTATGTGTACGTTACGAAAAGAATTCGAATTCTCCACGCCAGTAGTTAAGACCGCTATTGCAGTCTAAACGAAGCATCATGAACACCATCTTAAAATTTGAATATGTATCACGGAAATTATTGGTTTTGGAAGTATGTACCTTAATACTTCCTTCCTCAGAATTCACAACTCTATCAAATATTAGTATAAAAAATTGCATCTATATTGCCATCGGAACCATAAAATCATGTATCTCTAATTTCTTCCTAATGATCAGAATAACAAAAATGTTTCAGGTGGACGGAGATAGTGACCGACTTTGTATAATTCCCAAATAAAATATTTTGCTCCCTAATCTTATAAAAATATTTCAGATGATAACATTAGGTAAATCATCCTGTATATATAATATAAATCCATTTAAATAAGGCCACTTAAATAGCTCTTCCAATTGTCCACCAATCGATAGACAAAAATTTCACGTTTAAGTGGCTGACAAGGAAACACCGCAAACCCGGACTCACCGATTGGAACGCAAATTTGTGGATTTTTAGAGTGACTCAAAACAAGAACAACGGCGTGTTTCATTTGGGCCCTATCGCCCTTTCAGGAGGTGAAAACTAACCTCAAAGTCAAATTGGTGTTTCCACTTTTTCGCGTATAACTCTCAAAGTACAACAGACAGAAAAAAATGTTTCAAACAAAAGTTTAATGGTGCAATAAGCGCTACAAACGTGCCTTAACAAAATTTTGAAAAGAGTTTAAAAAAAGAATACCTGAACGAAAAAATCTTTTTTTCAAAATTTTGTTAACGCAAGTTTGCAGCGCTTATTGCACCATTAAACTTTTGTTTGAAACAGTTTTTTTGTCTGTTGTACTTTGAAAGTTATACGCGAAAAAGTGGAAGCGCCAATTTGACTTTGAGGTTAGTTTTCACCCCCTTAAAGGGCGATAGGGCCCAAATGAAACACACCGTTGTTCTTGTTTTGAGTCACTCTAAAAACCCAAAAATTCGCGTTGCAATCGGTGACTCCGGGTCCGCGGTGTTCCCTTGTGAGTCAGATCATTTCAAGGTCATATCATTACACATACCTGAACGTATTTTAACATTAGCAACATGATAACTCATGATAACACGATGACCTTGAAAACTTCAAAAAAAATGAGCTTGAAAAAAATATTCTTGCAGCATATTGGTCCGTTGATACCATTCAAATTGCATATAAAATATTATTTGTGCCATTACAATTGGAAGAGATATTTAGGTGGCCTTATTTAAATGGACCAACGTTGATACGTAAGACACTTATGACTTATGAATGACTTTATAATTCTATTACATTATATAAATAGGGTGACTTTGAGTAAGCTCCACATGTTGTAGTTGTTAAAAATTAAATGATACCACGAAACGGAAATAGACGTATCATTTTACCGATATCATCATTTTTTATATAGCAGTTGATAGCATTGAAGGAAAAAAATTTTCTTAATAATATTTTGTGCTCCTTTTACATAAATGTAAATAATCAACGGACATTAAGTTACACCTTGCCTATGGTGTTGCAAAAAACAAGTAAATCAGAAATATTAAACAAGACATATCTTACCGACAGTAGTGTAGCGAACAAATGTTTCTTTGTTTTCAATCATAGAGTCAACTGCAAGTTTTTCACAATATTGGGCCGTAATAATAGCTATAGTAGGTTGCTTCGCACTTGCCATTGTTGGCATTTGCTTCACGACCTAAGAAGACATAAAATAATTTCTTATTAGCTTATCTTAGAATAGTAACAGTTACAAAAATAACCATAACGTTTAAATGAAATTTACTTGAATCTGAGTATCTTGATGCACAACTCTTGTAAAAGCTCCATGTTCCATTGCTTTTACAACACCCTTCGCTTGTAATTCTTTCAACTTTGTTTCAACAGCAGAAGCGTCCCAACCATATTCTCTATAAGCCAGAATTATCGGAATAATTTAACATTATTTTTTAATAAAAAATAGATTAAAAAATCTATAATATATTATTATTAATATAATAGAACTCTTACTTTGCTAAATCAATTACTGTTACTGGATTCGGATAAGCAGATTCAATTAGTTCCAATACTTTTTCCAACGTCAGTTCAACCACCTGACCGATCACTGTTTCGTCTGTAGATACTGTTAAATGAAAAATTAGATACTAAAATATCTTTTCTACATGTTTAATACAGTTGCAAACTATATAAATGCTGTGTGATATGAGTTTCGTATGTGATTAGCTTTAAAGTAATAACAAATTTCTGGTGAGTAACTATAATTTGCCTATTTGTATGTACTAAATATGTATCTACCATATGAGAAATGGTGAAGAAATACTTGTAATTTAGTAGGGCACAATTTACGCAACTACATAATTCCTTTTGTGGAAGTAGTGACACAGAAATCTACATAGCTAAATAGCAGTAAGTAACCATGAGTACAAGGTGAATGCTTTGTACAAATATGTTACTCTTGCATAAAAAATAGCAATGAAAGGACACTGCATAACTTACACACTGGATAAGCCAGTACTATATACATATTAAATTATAAACAAATATTCTCAAAGTTAATGTGAAATATAATTCTTTTTTTCATAAATTATTAAATTTCCTAAAAACTATGATTTGATTACAATGATGTAACACGAAACACAAGCATATTTTTTTTTTCATAAATGTGAATTAATTCCAACCAATATTAACATCTTGGGCTACATAAACAAAAATAATACCAATGCATTAGTAGTCATGCACTTATTAAAGTATGATATAAATATATATCGTACAAGACATGATATATTCTTTAATATGAAATTAAACACGGAATATTTTTATTAATTAATAAACAATCTACCAAAAGAATAATGAAAATATGATCATCACGAATTTCGATTTTAGTTGCTCACTGAAATAAACGTTAAACATGTAACAGAAATTTATTATTCGTATTATTATGTAATGCAAAAACCAAGGAACAGGCTGTGTTAAGCCAATGTTGTTATGGTTACCACCTTGCTATGTGAAGCAGTAAAACCTACATTTACCGGCCAACATAAGAAACATTCTCTTGTATATTCAATTGCATTTTTCTTTCTTTTCACTACACTTTGAACCTTATTCATTTTTTTCGAAATGCCCCTTGCTTAGCATTATTACTTAAATGAAAGAAAGATTAATGAATCAAGAAAATTCACAATAAATTGATGTTAAAGTTACAAAAGGACGGCAATTTTCTAATCAAATGTTTGACCGGTAAATATTAAATTGTTCTCTATGTACAGGGTATAGCCCGTTATTGGTGTTACAACCGCGAAGGCGATGGTTCTCCATAAAAACAATAAGTCGAAAAAGTAGAATAATATTTTCCGACTTAAGACTTAGCAGTACGGCAAAATACAGCAGTATAATATGACTGAGCAAAATAAATCTTTGTGTAAAAATAAGTCGAAATTTTAGAAGTATTTTCTATTCGATCGTTCCGTTTCCCAGAAAATCGGTTTTGAAAGTGAAGCCGACATTAACTCAAGTGCAGAAAAATGACGAATTTTCAAAACCAATTGTGTCGAAAATAAATCCGGATCAGGAAAAAGATTCTTTTACAATTTTAGCTTGTGTTTTTATAAAGATTCATTTGACCTGCAATTATACCATATTGGCTGTTGAATTTACAAATTTTTTTAAACAAACTCCAAATCGAAAAATGTCTTTCTACAGTTCTGATTTATTTTTTTTTATGGAGAACCGCTCCTGTCCGATTATAACACCGATAACGAACCACCCTGTATATTAGCGTGTGTATTAAAAAATCGTACAAACACATTGCGATAAAATAATGTCTGTAATTTTTCATGAGTTCCAACCTGATTTCCAAATAATTCTCTTACATGGAGAAAATGTGAACAGTATATGACCAGTATTAGCTGTGAATAACAGACATTACAAATGAAATTTTTATCGTGCAAGACCAACAAGAATATACATTGTGTATAGGAGGGTGTAATCATGTAAATGTAAAAGATCCGTATAAATGTTAAGTGCGTATTTCCTTCGGTTTCATTTACAATGCGCACTTAAGACACACTGCTCCAATATCTTTCAATAAAGAACCATTAAGTTCAATGAGCCTAATCAAATAAATCTTGATGCTACTCCTTACTTGACAGTCGTTTCATTAAAACAAAAGGAAAGTACATTATAAATACACTAATTTATACCAAACCAATTATCTACACCAATAATGCTATATTCAAATATAACTTTTGTTATTAAATTATGAAGCATTAGACGCTAGAATAATTATCACATACGATGTGGAATATTTTCATTTAAAAGCAACATATTTATTGTGTACTTGATTTTAAATTATTTATGTATCTTCTATCACTGATTAAACGAACAGGGATATTTATTAAATGTAATTATACGAAGGAAAAGATATTTTACTCACATGGCCTGGCTGGAAGATTGATGGGTTCCTCGAGCTGTTTTAATTCAACTTCTATCTTTTTGATGTTAACATACTTATGCAACATTAACTTCATTATTTTCTTTATAAAACCAATATAATCTGTAAAAAAAACATGTAATATTGTTACGATAATAATAAAATTACAGATAATTATTGATACACGTAAATAAAATTATGAAATACAATTTTAAAAATGTTTTACATGTTCACATTGAGAATGAAATAGTGAAACGACTGGATGTGAAATATTACGAAGTGCGTGTGGCTAGAAACTTTTATACTCGTACACAGCGAGCATAATAATTGAGATTAAGTCTTACATATCTATTGAAACAGATTAATAATGCATAATGTTTATAATGCGAGATTAATATAAATATCATAAATGCACAAATATTTAAATGAATTATCAATAAACATGTTTAATAACTCTCACCTCGTGGAAATTCTTGAGGACTAACTAATTCTCTAAAGAATTCCTGCGCCACGCTTGGATGTTCGGCCTCTGAAAGTGTGTCTACAAACCAAAACTGTAGAGTTCTAGATTCTTGGGTATGCTTCCCAGTTTGGGCACTGACCAAGAATACTCTGAACTGCAAGCACAAATGCGGAGGATGCACTTCCCCGTTCGCAACTGTAAAAAGTTTACAATATTCATTTGGTCGATATCAGTACTACGCCAGCGTTATAAATGCTTCATGAAAATTGATTTACCAGCAACGGCTTGCTTATTAATAACTATTCCTGTGTGATCTCCTCCGGCGATATGAACATTGTTTCCATTCTCATTTTCTGCCAGTGGCTTTAAAGCTTGCCTTTCTATTATTAGTGTCGTGGAATTTGTGGTCTTGCATTTTGGAGTCATGACAATGTGTTCTAACGAATGAATTAAGGGAAATGAATAAAACGAAAAGTGGCCAATATTTTATTATTATACACAAAGGATTATTTTCATAGAATTACAAAGATTGCTTATTATTCTATTTAAACAACTGAGAGTGACAGTTTAAACATATCTTAAACTCGAGACATGGTTATAAAGCTGCCAGCTGTTATCATAGAACGCGGCAATTCGTACATTATGAGAAAAGGGTAAAACGGGATATATTAAATATTTGCTCTTGAAAAAGCGTGTATTTAAAAATAACTGTAATTTTTTTCACGTTCACCTGTCTTATTATCACCCATTTCGGACATTGTTCGCCTCCGCTTGTGTTTACGTCGTGATAAGTAACTTGTTTATTGCAACAGTAGAAAAAACACTGCTAATAAGAAAATACACTGAAGTCTAACGCAAAGGAACGGCGAGCGCGGACTCGCCTGTTTAACTGACGAACAGTCGCTGACTGCTGCACAGCTTTTTAACCGACTTCTTTACTGTCCCACCACGGATCCAAGTTTGCGCCTGTCAAAATAAGAACTGCATATAACCTCCTTGCTCCGTCCAGGCAACATTTCCTCGTGCGGTGGGCATAATTGAAGGCAACCTTCGGAAGGTAATGCACAGCGGAAAAGCGGACGAGGTTTGTCCACAAAAAGAATTAGGTGAGATCAAGGAATCAACTTGAGCACTACTTACCGCAGAAACGATTATCGATCGAAATGATGATACATGGCACCGCCCTACACCATGCTTATATTTAAGTATGACGTGTTATGTTTTTGTTACGTCATCGCTGTATTAGCAAGTTGAACGACATCATAACTGCTAAATTATGACGTAGGTATCACGATTCTATATAGGGTGATTCTTATAAACTGATATAGGAAAGCGTATGAGAAAATTATTTGTATGAAGAATGTTCAGTTCGAAGGAGGACATTGTATAATAGAAACCATGATTTTTCTGGTGGATGCGTTGACGGCATAATTTCATAATTGGGGTTAAAAATATATTTTTTTTGCTTTTTCTTAAGATTTGAGACTTCGAACGAGATCCACATTCGGAAGAACTTGTTAGGTATATAAGTACTTAATGTACCAATGTATATTTGGCGAGCTGTTCACGATTTGCATGCTAGTGCATGGAAGTTTTTAGAACGATTTCAGTATATCGCCTGAAAATGTCTAGAAATAATTTTATGTACTATTTACGAATCGTACGAAGAAATGACAAGTGCACATCGCGGTCGTCTTCAGTATAGGGCCCATGTCCTCTCTTGAAACAAATGTATGTCGATCCGCCCCTACAGGCAAAATTAGGGGTGTAAAATGGTCTTCTCATTGCGTTGACATTTTTTAAAATAGAGTTTATAATGAAATATTACAAGTTGTACTAGAAATGTTTCAATAAGCTGCGAATAAAAATTCAGAGAAAAATCATCAAGAAGCTCAAATAAATTGTATTATAAATAAAGGGCGCAATTTGGCAAGTTCGCCTAGGGCAGAAGAAAGGCTCGAGCCGAGCCTGGACCGTAATTATTCTGACTTTTTATTGTGTATCAATAATTAATGTGAATTTAATTATTTAGGCTGTAGTATCAGATAGAGATAAAATATAAATTACAAGGTTAAATTTTGTAATGGAAGGTTAAAAAATGTACTTATGACTTCAAGAAAAGCTCTTGGATCCGCAACTGCGTACACCTTTCAGTTATTCATTTACATTACACTTTTAAAATGTTACAATTCGAAGAATTAAATAGCGTGTTAAGTCTTTGAGTAATGTAGTGTGTGCGAATGAAGTTACGCGCTCGTTGCACCCTTCTGACAATCTTTTCTCGGAAAAAGCTGTTACCCTCGTTTTGGTCATTGAACTTCTATATTTATTATATTGATTATAATTCAGTAAATATAGACACATTATATTCACTGATTTTGGAATATTTGCAACACTGATTGATTAAATCGCTACAGAAAAAGGGAAGGATGTTCCCTCCTAGGATAGGGCTGCCATCCGTAAAATCATTAATCTAGAAGAAAGAGTATTAAAACCCCGGACATTTCCGCTTGAAACCCGGACACATTTAACTATTTCTTATATTAGGTACGATATCCCAAGACAAAAATTTCTATAAATTATAGAGTGTAACCGCAATCAAGAAATAAAGATAAAATATTTATGACTTTTTGAGCGAACAGCATCGAAAAACCCGGATCATTACAGAAAATCCCCCGGGACGTTCCCGGGCAGCCTATCAAAGAGAACAAATCCGGGGAATCCCGGACGGATGGCAGCCCTATCCCAGGACAAAGAGACCGCGATTCTTTCAAAATCATATCTGTAACCGCGATATCACGAAAACTAATTATCCGATCAATATGAAAGTTTGGCTACATATATATTGTCAGTCAGCACTAGAAATTACATATATTAAACAATTTTGTCTGTGAGTAAAACAAAAGATACGAAAATTTTAGGGAAATTCGTTGTCTGCTATCGAAGTACATATCGTCATTTTGTTATTTATGGGTTTCGTGAAACCACTTTAGTAGGGACTGAAATTATACTCATGATGAAGAAAAAGCTGAGGTGTTAAGTTTATAACATCACTAACTTTACTACTCGGCTTCGCCCGAAATTTAGGTTCTAATTTTATAAAAGAAAAAAATTTGTAAGAATGATCACAGTTGTCTGGTGTAGCCAGGCATAACGAGCTGAGGTACATTTCGTGACCCCAGAGTTTACCGTTCGAAAGTTTTTAGGCGCCAGACAAACACACAAACACTTTCCGCTTTATATATTAAGATTTTCAAAAGTACACTGGAACGTTACTAATAACTCATGCATTCCCATACAGCACACTTGCAGCAACGTTGCAATGTTGCAGGTGTCATTGCAATATTGCTGCAATATTGTGGAAACATTGCTGTGCAATATGGCAGTGACAACGTTCGTGCAATATTCTTGCAGTATTCCGCACACATTGCTGTGCAATATTGCGCACATATTGCCGTGCATATATTCCTGCAATATTGCACACATATTTCTGCCAGGCACCTTCGATGCATGCGTATTTAGCGGCAATTCAAAGACAATATTTTCGAAAACAGAGCCTATACCGCAATTTTGTCACTCTTGATATTCGTCTTATTTTCGCCTGTATAATCCCTCCCCCCCCCCTAGGGCCTAGCAGAGATGGGCAAAAAATGATTTGAAATAAAAATTTGTGTACGAAATTTTTATTTCAAATCATTTTTTGCCCATCTTTGTGTACGAAATTTTTATTTCAAATCATTTTTTGCCCATCTCTGAGGCGACTATCAGTAGAGTAACACCCAGGGTTGCCACCTTATCACCATATAAATCCCGGAGTGCCACACATTCCAACCCGGAGATTCAAACATAAACCCAGAGATGGAAAAAACAAAAAAAGTTTTGTTCTCGAATATCCGGAAAACAGATGTGCAATTCTTTTAAGCTCAAACAATTCAGATATTTAAAAGTATCTGTTTTTTTAATTAATAACTTTTATTGTATATAAAATTAATACCATTTTATAATACCACAATTTCTTATTATCTCATTTTTTTCTACAACCCGGAGATTTTTCCAGTAAAACCGGAACCCGGAGATTGCTTCAAAACCTGGAGTCTCCGGGCCAAAACCGGAGAGGTGGCAACCCTGGTAACACCCTGTATACATGGATGGACGTATAGATTCTGTAGCTTGTTTGTGGTGACGCAGCAGACGAGGTGTAGAATAGATTTATAGACCTAACATCATAGACGAGATCTTAATCATTTTAATCGAGAGTCGCGGACCGCTGTCCAACTTTGACTGCTTTACCGATCTAGAAATTAGACACTGATTGTAGTGTCCTCTGTTCATGAATGACGGTCAGTGGCAGAACTATTTCTCGAAATAGGATTGGGTGTAAATGGAAAGTGTGTGTAAAAATGCATGTGACTTGTTTATACAAACGTTCTACATACTATCCGAATATTCTGTCATTCAAACGTTTATGCAAACAATAAGGTATATTTCCTTTCGTAAATCGATACAATCTATCTAATCATGTCATTTCATGTAGTAGTATATACGTTTATCCTTCTACATAGAACAACATGAATCCTGTTTGCACAATTTTTGGATGAAATTGACATTGTATGCGTTAATACATTATATAGAATGAGATCAAAGAGGAAACTTGTAATATTAACTGTTAGAACGAAGCAGGAGAACTTCAGGAGCTCGAAAGTGGTGGAAGTAGTACAAAATTATTTATAGTAAGAATATTATACACAACATTGGAAGATCTACGATAGTACATTCATATTACTTTTTAACCGACTTCAAAAAGGAGGAGGTTATAGTTTCGACCCGTATGTTTTTTTTTTTATGTTTGTTGTCTTTTTTTTATTCGGAAGAGGGCGATGCCAGGTGGTCCCATCCTACACTAAATCAACATTGGTCCAATATTTTGCCAGTTCTGGTTAATAATAAAGACTATTGTTACCTAATTATTATTATTTTATCGTTAAAAATAAAAAATTTAAGAAAAAAATTAAAACCGACTTCAAAAAATAAAATTGCACAAAAAAATAAAAAATAATTTTTTTCCTTACTTAATTTACGACTCCCATATTTTTTAAGTCGGTGCCTCATCATTTGCACTGTGGAAATCTGACGCCGACTTAAAAAATATGAGAGTCGTAGATTAAATAGGGGAAAAATTATTTTTTACTTTTTAGTGCAACTTTATTTTGTTGAAGTCGGTTTTATTTTTTTTTAATTTTTTTCATTTCTGATATTATTGTTACTTGTATTATTCTTTTTGAAATGTAGAATAATTACTATGAGGAAAGTAAGTGTTCCACTATCCGAAAATTCTCTTATCCGAACGATTAGTTTCCCTATTAATTCGGGTACTAAGGGTTTTACTGTATTCAGCAGTCACCTGAAAACCTTCGATACATGCAAAAAATAACATCATTTTAAAAGAATGTACCTACACAAGTTATTTATTTCATTCTCTTCCGTAATGGTGTGGTAATATTTCTAATTTCGTTTTTACGAGAAGGATTCCGTAATTTTCATTTTTCTTAATGAATAGTATTACCGAGGCCTTAGTTTATCCTCTTATAAAACACTATAAGAATCGCAGTAGGAGAACCATAAGGAGTCACGTTCACGAGCAGAATTCCCGAGCGATAAGGAACCATAGGCACTGTGACCTGCGGATACAATTACACCAGGCTTTTGTAGTTGTAACGTTTCGTAAACAACAGACGTCAAACACTGAATGCGTCATTGAAGAGCAAATCCTGGAGAAAATAAAAATATATTTTCTCCTGAAAACGAAATTTTCATAGATCTTGGTCACTTTTTTCATAGTCTATTTTTGCTACTGTTTCCCCTACCAATAGTTTTTTTTTAGTATTTTCAATTTCTATTTAACAAGCAGTGATCTCGCGGTTTTAATTAACCATCTTCTCAATTACACTGTTTATTGGAAATGAAAATGGAAAGTACATCATTGTACAAGTTGTTTGAAGCTGTAAACTTTTGTGTACAATTTTATTTAAAGAACATAATGGTAAAAACAAATTTTTTAAAAAGAAGCTTTCATTAAAATGTATTAAAAAGGAAAAAAATAATTTTTTTACCGGCCTAAATGACTGTCTTAGAAGAATTCTAAAACTAAGGCTCGTTACGCACTTGCGACTAGTCGCCGGCAACTTAATCAACGAGACCAAAATTCGGGCAACCAAACGAAGCGACCAGACCGAGCACGATACCTTATCCGTTTCGTAGAGAGCACCAAACAGAATGGACGTCGAGGAGTTTGTTCTAATTGTGAAGTGCTTTGAAAAAAAAAATAAAGAAGAGGCAACATTCAGTGCATTCTTTATTGTAAGATCGCCGTAAGAAAAGAATGTTTACTGGCTTTCTCATTCTCAAATAAATGCACCATTTCTTCTTATTGTTTTTTTAATGCCGCGATTAGAGTATTCATTATATGACAAGTCTCAAATTGCCTTTCGAGATTCAATTTGCAAAATAAATTTCTGCGTATCGAAACTCATTTCGTTGCTTGCAGGTGTCTGATCGCCAACAAAGTCGCTCGTCGTGTGAATGCGTGCATTGGAAACAGGGCACTTCGTTGGTCGCCGCGAACAACAAAGGTTTCTGGTCTCTCGACAACCAAGTTGCCGGCGACTGGTCGCAAGTGCGTAACGGGGCTAACGGGGCTAAAAGCGTGCGGCGTAAATATTGAAATGTCTACGTATTTTGATACATTAGTTTTCACATTCTGCTAGAGCGTCCTTGTTACAAAATTTTTTTCTCTTGACTGCGAACAGTGTAATTCCTCGAATCAAAGCCCGTCCTGAAATCTAATCAGAGTAAAAGTCAAGACAAAATCATACCGATCAGCAATTATTTTTTGCAAAACTTTTAATATTCAATATTGACGCCCCACGCTTAAAAAAAGAATTTTCGCTATAAATTATTTTATACATTTTCGTGAAAACATTGAATTGTCATCGGGTCTGTCGGATATGTGGAACTGGGTCAAAGTTAGCTTACAAGATTTCACCCTAACAAACTAACTAACGAACTCACAAGTGAAGCTAAATAAAAGCTTGTAATAATAAAGAGAACCAATTTTTCTGCTGCTTCTGGTGTCCAGTACCCGGTACCCTGTCTGTTATATAAATAATTCCAACAATTGCCAAGATGCCAGGAATAATCTTATCGTCATGGTTTCGGAGAAAATTGCTTATGACACCATAGGTGTGACTCCTTGCGGGGGGAGGGGGCCGCGACGTTTTTTCTCTGGTGGTAGAGTTTTAGTTAGACCCATTACGCACTGTCGACAAGTTGCCGGCGACTCGTCAAGTCGTCACGGCGCGCTTAACGGAGCTATAGATTCTAATGGACGCGTTCAGACAACCAACAACTTTGTTGGCGACCAGACACGTGCAAGCAACGAAATGAGTTTCGATACACAGAAATTTCTTTTGTAAATTGGATCTCGAAAGGCAATTTGGGAATTGTCATACGGGCGATTCTCCAGCTAGAGTCGCCAAAGGCCGTGTCGCCAGCAATCACACGACTCGCTGAGTTTCAAGGCTTCGACGCTTGAAACCAGCGGGGCCATACAATGTTGCGCATTAAGCAGTGACGAATTTCTCGTCAGATTTTCGCGAAAGTGGCGTCAATCGATTCCTTATGTAATTCGGATCATAATTAAGAAAATTACATGAAAAATTGATTAAACCTTTTTTTTTCAATGCACTTCACAATTGACCCCGTTAGGCCCCGTTGCCGGCAACTTGTCCCAAGTGCGTACCCCCCCCCCCCCCCCCCCCCCGCAGAACAATCTCCTTGACGTCCATTCTGTTTGACGCTCCCTACGAAACTGATAGCTACTTATCGCGTCGCCCAGTCTGATCGCTTCGTTTGGTTGCCCGAGTTCTGGTCTCTCGTCGACCTGGTCGCCTGGAACTGGTCGACAGTGCGTACTCGGCCTAACAAGAGGACATCGCGGTAGTGGAAATCGCTTTTGGAACGACAGTATATGAGGGTCGTAGTACTCATGTAGTATGAAAATACCATTTCGGCTTTCCGTTGAATGGACCTTCGTTTTCGAGATATTGTAATTTAAAGTTTTTAACGTACGTAGTAATCCAGATATATACCATCTATGTGTATTTATATATAATATATTGATATATTATATATAAATATTTATGTATAATATATTCGACCAATCTTTTGAGCAGGTATAAGACCACCCTTACGGTCAGAAGTAACGGCTATCCCACTTTACCTGCTCAATAATTGCAGGCGTCGAAAGTTTCGGAATCAAATATTTTCGCAGTACAAGAATATGAAAGCATCGGTGAAGGAGATGATTAGAATAATATGTTATGTTGTAAATGCATTTTCAACCTTAAAATTTGCGTAGAGTAATATGTAACGTACTATATAATACGTAATATCCACAAAATATATTTCCGCGGGAGAAATTGTTAAAAAAGAAAATGGGAGTTGTGTATAAGTTGTGGGGGACTTAGAACCACCCCGGTCGCCCGCGTGACAATCTGACGCGCTACCGTTGTGGCCACGGAACCTTCTTGAGTGTAGGTTACTATAGACGGAATATATGTATCTGGATTACTACGTACGTTACAAACTTTAAATTACAATATCTCGAAAACGAAGGCCCACTCAACGGAAAGCCGACATGGTATTTTCATACTACATGAGTACTACGATCCCCATTCCAAAAGCGGTTTCCACTACCGCAATGTCCCCTTGTAAGATAAAAATCCTACATCACCCCGGCGCTTCCGAGGGATGCTCCAAGGCGCTGCCCTCTCTCGAATACGCTGGAGTGTCTTAAAGCTTTCTCCACATACAAGAAAATAGCACCCCCAAATTCGAATACCAGAGAATTC
Source organism: Andrena hattorfiana (assembly GCA_944738655.2). NCBI lineage: Eukaryota > Metazoa > Arthropoda > Insecta > Hymenoptera > Andrenidae > Andrena > Andrena hattorfiana. The sequence continues at coordinate 27,952,215 of OX122889.2, forward strand.
AAAATTGTGATTCGAATATTTGAATAATCAGGAGTATTCGAATATTCGGGGTGATTGAAAACGCTTTTATCTAAAAAAATGGTTGGAAGCACGAGAAAATTATATATACAGTAATTATAGAAAATTGAATGCTCTTTTAATATTATTTTAATAAAATTTCGATAGGGCTTTTTGAGGAATTCTTTAAATCCAAAATATTGATGAATTCTAAACTTTAAGACCTGGTTGGCACCCTTTCCTGTTGTCCAATTGCAATTAGGGCTGGGACTATTTATCGACTTTTTCGGTATTCGAATATTCGAATACTTCAGTTGCTCAATTATTTGGCGAATATAATTCGAATATCTAAGTATTCGAATATAATTCGAATATCTAAGTATTCGAATATAATTCGAATATCCAAGTATTCGAATACTACTCGAATATTTAAGTATTCGAATACTGATGTATTTGCAATAAACTTTTTCAGGGACAATTTTTTTATCAAATGGCACCATTCTAGCGGGTGGGAGCAAAGAAATACAAAAAAATTTCGACACGTATAAATAAGGGCCACCCTAATGCACAGTCTACTTTTCTACAAGCGCTTGTTTCACGTCACATCAGCTCGGTTAAGCCTGAAAATTTCGTTGTATCCCATGTTGCATTACGAAACTGTTACCAACATAATTACATACATCGTTAAAATGTAATCAGACTGCCTCGTCCGTGCTCAAATCGAATTCTACCGTGTTCTTCACGCGGACTTTCCAGAAATATTATGTTTCATCACCACCGCGAATGAGCATACTTTTAGTTAGACCTTGGCAGATAACTATTTCCTTCCATTAATCATTCCATTAAACCTTCCATAATCGTTACGTAGAATGATATTGTTACCATTGCTTATAATCAGGGCTGATCTGGAATTCCTAAAGGAAATCCTACTCGTAGTGGAGGGGGAACACCTACGCTACGAGTAGGATTTACTTTGGGAATTCCAGACCAGTCCTGCTTATAATATATATTCCTCGAAATCAATCGTCCATATTGAATGAATAAATATATACAACAGAATCATATTTCAGAATTAGAATAACTTACTAAGCACTTTTGCGTATCCTATACAGTAAGTACTTATAATTTGTTCTATGCAGTCTGTATTTACTATCAAGACCGTGTTGTGTGTATTTGAAATCTAAACGCTGACACAAAAAAATCTGTACCTAACCCCTTATTCGAAGATTTATATTTATACAAATATACAAGAATATTTATACAAATATTCTTTTTTTATTTTTCTAAATCCTGGAACTACATAATTATATCAAACGTTACAATGACGTCAATTCAGGTGTACGTACATACTCGACAATGCTTAAGTGTTGTGGGAATGCTTTTGTTCGAATATTATCTCTGCTGCAGAATTCTTTATTGTTCGTAAATGTCATTACGCTTCCGTCTACTTTTTGTGTAAGTTATGCTGGTTGAGGTCAGCACTTTACAATTACAAACCTTTCTAACGAGCCCCATATACGTTGAGGTTTGTATTAATACATGCATCTGAGATTTGTGTCAAGTATCAAACAAAACATTGTAAAAGAACTTAAAAGTATAAAAGAATGAAAAGCGAATATGTATATCGTTTTGAATCACTGTACATATTTTACGAAGAAGCAAGAATGCCACATTCAAGAATGCCCCTCGGTAATGCAGCCGCCTCGGCTCTCAAGCCTCCCTTGTTTAGACCCCGTCACAGTCCCCGGTAGAGCCTGGGTTATGATACTGTGACGGTTTGGGCGTGAGGATGCAGAAGAGTTGAAATCCGTAGATCGAGCACTCTTAGATTCTCACGATACGTTTCTGACACCGTCGCACAAGTATACCGTTTAAAGGGTGAAGGGATTGTAATGCCGAAAGACAACAGTTTATAATATATATAAAAGATACGTGGCAGTGACAGTCGACATATACAGGGTGTCGAAACATGTACTTGGCGTCGAGACGCTACCGCGTCTCTAGATATTTAATATAAGTAGTGGTTCGTCGGTTCTACAGAGACTAAACTAAACTGGAGATGCAGCTTACTGACTTATACATACATACATATATATATATATATATATATATATATATATATATATCTTACGGTCTTAGGCCTAAGATACTAGTTAGAGGTGGAGGGGTTGATGCGTAAGGGTGAAAAGGTTGAAGGATGTTGTCGAGAAATGCGTGGATGACCAGCGTCGGTGAAAGTTATCGGAAAATGTATGACTAGCTGTATTGGAAAACAGGATGACTCGGACGGGTGAGCTGTGTGTGTATTTAGCTGACTATCACCCCCAAGTGCCGATTGCGCTTTCTCTTTTCCAAGACGCTCCTCAACGACAGCTAAATGACCGTTTGGAAAGACATCGAAAGACAGTCGAAATCCCATATTCCTTACAACATATACATATCCTACGTTAAGAAGGAATCGCGAAACATCAATTCAGTTAAAAACGCAGTTTCGTGGAATTTCCGAGTAACATTCTTAAGTGCTACACTTATTTTTCAGTTTTTTGCATCTAAAACATCTAAAAGTGTTTGTCTATGAAAAAAAAGTAAACTTTAAGGGAAGGGAAAAAATCTTCGAGTTATAGAGGTTTCGGCTTATCGAGGTTTCGAGTAAGAGAGGTTCAACAAACGAAAATTCGACTTATAGGGACTCTGTACGACGGTTAATTTTTGGACTTGTGAAGGTGTAAAGCAAGCCAAATTCAATGTCACGGCGTCATCACGCACACATATACCGCCACCCCTGTGGGTGTTCCCTCTCCACTACGCGTATGTTCCCCCTCCACTACGCGCAAGACTTTCCTGGAATTCCCGATCAAACGCATGCACTGCTTAAAGAAATAAACAATTGACGATCGCAGAACCATTGAGGTTAATTCTCTTGGATCGATTGACTGATATGTAGAAGTAAACTTCAACTTCTAGAAGTCGAAGTTCTTTTGAATTCGAGTTGTAGAGGTAAAATACATAATTTAACATGCAAAATATGGTTTGAGATAAGGAAGTTTCATTTCGAGTTGGAGAGATATTTACAGCGGAGCGGAAAGGAATGAAGACAATTTTCGTCTTAAATATAGAGGTTTTCGAGTTGTCAAGGTTCCAGTGGATATGCTGATGCTCGACATATCAGCTGATACCGACACATCGATACCGAGACAGTCAAATGCACGTTGAGATTTCTATCGCGATACTAGCACCTGCAACATGTATCGATACAGACCTCAACATGTATGGGGTCCTTAACATACAAATTCAGGTAACATCCTGATACATGTACAGAGTGTCCTCAAAAACGTGAAAAATGGTTTCATCAAATAGGATCATTTATTCATCCATGTCAAAACTTTATCAATTTTTTTTAGTGAACGGTGCGTTTGCGGCATATGGTTCCTTTTAGACTTTTTCCTCTGTCAGCAAGGAGCATATGCTGATGTAAAAAAGATTAACATTAATTTTCAATGTTATAAACAATTTGGCGACAAGTTGTTTTTTTTTTATGAATCACCGATCCAGAGTTGATGTAAATTCAACCCTGAAAGCAGTGACCGTCACTTTCTTAACAGCCTGTACATATACAAAAGCGCAGGCAGGATTGAGTCTTGGGGGCAGCTAAGTTGAACAGATATAAATATTTTTAATCCAAATTCAATAAAATTCATTAGACGATTATAAAAATGTATTTAAAGAATAAAATCTGGTTTTCTTTTCTTATTACAAAGTTCTTGAATTACTTCAGTTGTGTTTGAGGGGTGTCAGGACCCCTTGGTCCTCCCATTAAGTGCACCACTGACTTACATACATACAACCTTGCGTTTAATAATTGAGTATGTAATAAAAACTAAATTCATTCGAGTATTATTAAATGCCATTCTGATTAATTGTCATAAGATCTGATGCTATACTTGTGATAAAATATAATTTATTCAATCAAAATTTTAGTAATCGTCGTCACGTGTTGCCATAGTAGCGTAATGGACACAAGGAAGTTCGACACAACAGCACTAGTTCGTTTTAAATAAGTTCATTAATACAATGTTCTGCACTTTACAGTGAATAAGTGACAAGACTCATTTCCTGACAGATTCTGAGCGTTGGTGAAAAGTGTGAAAACTAGCTCGGGGTTTGAAAGGTTAGCTGGAGATAGTAGTAGGGGTAGGATACACCAAGCTTAAAAAAAATCGAGCCTACGATAACATAAGGTACGGATGACACATGCTTTTCGGATCTAGGTCTAGATGGCGTAGTTGTTGCAAGCAAGAGTGACATGGTGTTCGCAAAAGGAGAAAGCAAGAAATATTTGTAAACATAAGTAACTTCAGAGGAGAGTAAGTACTTACATATTTACGTTACAGTTACGCTGGTTTTAAATAGTGGGCGGAGCAGACATATTTTGTGTCTAACCGAATTAACAAATTACTTGGCGCGTAGAGATAAATGCTGATGCCTGATTTGTCGAAGCGCAAAAGCCGTTTGTACCACGTGGGATGCTTTAAAGCTGATTCATCGTACATATCCTCTCGTCAGACGACTTTATCGCCATGCATTAAATCGTTCAACTTCACGGCGTGCGCATAGGGAATCGTCTACGTAATTTGTTCCTTCGAGTCAGACGTTTGTTTTGTTTCACACGCAAAGTTAGTGCAAATAAATGGATTTAGACCTGACACATAGAACAAAATGTAAGTTTCACAGCATAAAATTTATTCTCAATTGGTTCGATTTTATGATCGGTATTCTTAGACGCTACTTATTCTTAAGCGAATGCTTAAGCATTCGGCATCTTTTACTAGCTACTAAGTTACTACAGGATGCCGCATGCTTAAGCATTTACTTAAGAATAAGTAGCGACTATGAATACCGGCCTATATGTTCATCTACTTCAGTTTATTGTTATAGCGATTTCGGTATCTCTGTACTAGCTCTGTTCTGGTGCCAGAAATTATCGTATACGACTTTGATTGGTTGATTCTTATAGAGCTATCTTCGTCTCTATCAGAAACAACCAATCAAAGTCATATACGATAATTTCTGGCACCAGCATAGAGCCAGTGCAAGGATACCGAATTCGCTATTAATTACTTTACGTATGAACTTATATAAATTTTCCAATAGCGGTTTAATGTGTACTTTCTGTTTAATACTGGAGTCCAGCTACAATTGTAAAAGAAATTCTAGTTATTTGTAACAACTATGTGCGATAAAACTCATACTTGTCAACCGGGGAAGCCCCGTACTGTATTGCGTTCACATTCATGCATTGCTATTCTAACCTGTCTTAGTTAAGTTAGGAGTTTCCAGCACACAATCGCGTTGTGATAAGATCTGTTCTGCATTGCATCATCTACAGTGCATTTGACTCACGGACAGTTCTACGTTGATTTGTTTCAAACAATCTTCGCAATTTGAAAAAAGTATTCGCGAGAAGTGCTTGATATATATGTATGTATGTATAAACGCAACGCAACGCAACGCAACGCAACGCCAACGGCCAGCCAGCGTTCTTCTACTCGTCTACTGTTTAGTCGCAGTGTGAAATCTGGACGGATCTGACGTGACCGCGTACGCATCGATACATGTGCCTTTGTATACCTCACGGTTAGTTAATATCTTTTTAAGTAGTAGTTTCATGTTACCATTATTGGTAATAGTAATTAGAATTCTGGTATCAAATTGATTTTCGCAGTATATTATCTTCGATTGTTCTCTGACATATACGGTATAGTTTGCAATTCTGATTTGTTTATTGATTCTCTCGTAATTAAACTTCTTAATACAATGGAGAAAAAGCATCTCTCAATATAATTATTGGATTGAAATCCTAACCCAAAATGTTTTAATGTAAAAAAATCTCTTTTATTTAGTTATTTAAAAATGTTTCTGAAAATTCTCGATATTTTTTAAATCATGTTAATTTTGTTATGCAAGACTTTTATTTTGACTTTTAGTTAATTTGAAATAGTTAATCACTTAGTTGTTACGTACTCGTTAGCATCGAGAATGTGTAAGCACCACGTACATTTTTGCGCAACAAAAATTGTTCTTTTCTCAATTTTATTTTTAACTATCTGGTCATCATTCATCTTGATGGTAAAATTTGCTGTATTACATCATAAACGAGGTACAGGATTCGACATGTGAATACAGTTTTTACAATTTTTTCGTTGATATAGCAGAAATATTTTCATGTTTACTACTTCATCAATGTCAGTGGTGAGAGACACAATGTGTTTATCGTACTCACCGCTCGGAAAACGGTTCTTTTCAAAAGGGCACTCAAAAATCAGTGGTACAGTGATGCTCGGTTTAATTTGAACGAACCATACATACCTACCACCATTTTTTGTGCGACTGGCTTCACCTTCATTACTTCGAGCCCAGCAAAACATAGGTATATTGATACGGAAAAGTAAGTGAATTGGACTATTTTTAAATAGGAATTTACTCTACCGACGTACACAATCCCCAAAATAGTCTGATTTATGTCGTGTTTGACCTTATTTTCATTGGCAGAACCTCACTAATCAATTTGTATTATTTTCGTAAAGATAGACGACAGTTATTGTAAGTTAAATTTTTATCATTGCACGATACACTATGACGTGAGCGGCGCTCGTTCGAAGTATCGGGCCTTGACCGTGGTTGCTCGACGTACCTAGTACGTCTGTCTCATTTACTCCCGTTGTATCTCTTCTCTTTCCTTGTCCATCTGTTATGAGGCTGATTCTTTGAATCAAAACGCTATCGCACTCGCGATAATTTGAATGTGTGAGCTAGATTCATTCAAATTCAACAGAGCATCTGGAATGATATTAACAAAAAACATAATATTTTTACAAGAGTATCTTTATTCATAATTGCCTACTCAGAATTATTAATATAATTTCAGCAATAGCGATACTTGCATTATTATTAATATTATCTATTTTAAACAAATCAATTTTTGATTTCAATACTCGTAAACAACTCAAACGTATATATTTGTAGTATTCTTGTTAGTAATCTTTAGTACATTCTTAGTCACTAAAATAACAGTATTATACATATTAAGTAATCATTTATTTGGTAGGTATATTCTCTATGTCAGCGGTTCTTAACCTGTGGTCTACGGACCGACGAGGGGCCACGATGTTTATAGGTACTATTATTCCTTTAAATTCGTATGGCACCATTTCAATAAAAATATTATAATAGGAGTACGTGTATTTATTTATTACTTCCTTCTCTCCAAATTTGAAGATCGTTGAAGAGCAACTTCAAATAAAATTTGATGTACTTTAGGGTTTTAAGTCTTGGGGGTTGTGACAATAAAATATATTTAAGCAGGGTCCACGGTAAAAAAAAAGGCTAAGAACCGCTGCTTTATGTTATATATGTACATATAAGGTACTGAAACTTAGTAAACAAGAACATCAAAATGATACTGCACATTCCAGGAATTTGTCTTATCGTGTGATTTATCACTGATTATTAGTTATTGCAACAACCGTGTATGAAACATAAATGATAAAGTGTATCTAATCAGGGCCCGATCTAGGCGGGCGCATGCAGGACAACTGCCCAGCGCGGCCAAATTTGGCTTCGCTTTTCATCGCTCATTTCGATGCTTGATTCTGTATTAAATTGATTCGTATCCTGTTAAGAAATATCGTGCCCCACGATTTTATTTAAAGTGACATCACCATCGTAATTGTAGTACAAGAACAGATTTATTTTTTAGTTTTTAGTGCATTTTCGATCAAATTGAATAAAATCGTTTAACTTAAATTTTTTTTATATATTTTTTATTATTTACTTTTTAGTGTTTGAGTGTCGCAACTAAAAAAATTTGAAGAATTGAAGTATTTGTACGTGACGGATTATTTCTCGATAAATTGTGTACTTACGGAATTCGTGATGCTACTGTTAGGCAATGCAGCGACTTTTTATCGTTTTCAAGAAGTGGCCGAGGGGCTGATAGAAGTGGGATGCAATTTTTGCACGCCCTTGAGGGTGCGCTTTTTTTAAAAATTTGTATTGTCATCATAACTACTTACGCTTGCAAAGTTCCAAGTCGATTGGATTCCTGGAAGTGGGCTAAAATTAAGTTACAAGATTTGAACCAAACAAACGAACAAACGGACAGAGGAGTGAAGCTAGTGTAAAATCGTTTATGAAACTAATAAAAAAGTAAAACTTTTTGAAAAAGTGAGAAAAAGTAGGTAATACATGTTTGAATTTAGTATCAAACTTATAAATTGTTTTTAAATCACCCATATAATTATTTAATTTTCTATCAAACAAAAGGCTTTTGTTATTCAACAGCATACCTACAAAAAGTTTCACTCACTGTCAAAAATTATATTTTAAAATAATTATTTGTAATTAACCTTTCGTGGTCACACCTTAATATAATCACAAATTGGTCACCTGGCATCCACTGCATCCCAGCGTCATTTTTGAGTGATAATAGCAGATTCGTAATATTGCATTCATGCTCTAATAGCCTTTTTTTTAAAAATGTAAATTTTCATATGATGAAATTTGTACTTGAAAAAAAGACTATTTTGTCGCGATAAATTCCCTTTGGGAGTCCTAAAGGCGCGCCATTTGAACTCGAAAATCGCTCTTGAGGTGCATCTAGAGTTGCTATCCGTCCGGGTTTCCCCGGATTTGTCCTCTTTTTGGGGCGTCCGGGGACGTCCGGAGGGATTTTCTGTAGTGATCCGGGCTTTTCGATGCTGCTCACTCAAAAAGTCATAAATATTTTATCTTTATTTCTAGATTGCGTTTACAATCTATAATTTACAGAAATTTTTGTCTTGGGTCATCGTACCTAATATGAGGCAGGGAGAGCGACAACGGAACAACCCATGTTAAAAAATTTTTTTTTCCTATTTTATATGATTAGTAGAGCCTATTGGAATACGTTATTGCTATTAACACAATTTTGAAAAAAATGCGGGTTAGTCCGTTATTGCTTTCACTGTCTCATAGAAGAAATAGTTCAAAGTGTCCGGGTTTTAAGTGGAAATGTCCGGGGTTTTAATGCTCTCTGTCCTAGATTTATGATTTTACAGATGGCAGCCCTAGGTGCATCCCGTGTGACCACGAAGGGTTAAATATACAGGGCGGCAAAAATCATTTTTGCCCAGTGCGTTGAATGAGCTAGATCGGGCCCTGCATCTAATGGAAAATAGTATAAGTACATACGAGGTATAGGATAGACCTACGGTATGTCCTAACAATAAGACTCGTTAATTAATTCATTACCCTTTTTGTGTCACACGCAACGGTAGGGTAGAGTGGGGCCGAATGTCCCGTTTTTCTTATAAATCTATGTAAAATTTAGTAATAACAATCTAGAGATATACGGTGTTATTTTGTATAAACTACAACAATTATGCTTTACTTTTACAAAGTTGTTGGTTAATAATGTTATTTTTTGTTGAGTTATATCACAAAATGTGTGTCAATTTAAAATTTGCCCCATGCCCGGGGCAATCTTTTAACCAGCTTTTCGTGTAACATAAAATAAGTAAAAAAACTCTTTTGAAGTCAACAAGTATTTATTAAACCAATTTTGTTTATTATACTATATTGAAAAGAAATACTACGGCAATCTTTTTTAAACAAAAGAATGAAAATACAGAACACAGATTCAGCTTGAACAAAAATTTGCACAATAATCTTGGCTCAATATAAAGATACAACTCTCTTTTAAGCACTTGCGCCTTATTTCTTAAACTCAACCTATTTTAATATAAAAAAGCAGGAAAAAAGATAGATAATTTATGACTTTACTAATTGGTTTGCTTCAATAAAGACAACTCTTTTTAGTATTTTAACATGACTTTTTTTAACAAAAAATAAAAATCTAAGTAAGGGACTTTTTACCCCAATGGTACCTCTATAGTTTCGAAAATATTATCATTCAGAAATAAACAATGTCATGTACACATTACAAAAGGAGCATACAACCTTAACGTAATCACCTTAAACGCTGTTAAACTGTGATTTGTTTTGAATAACACAACATAAAGGACGTACTTTTTTCGCTTCTTGATGTACATAATGACAAAGGCGTCATATCGCACACACGAAAGCCCAAAAACAACTAACAACTCTGCGGTCCTCCCCATTACCCTTGTACTCAACATAGTTATGCTGCAATAATTAATCAATTGTTTACGAATGGAGATTTTGCATTCAGGACTTTTTACCCGCTGGACTTTTGGCGCCACTCTATCCTACCGGCAAAGTCTGGAAACAGATTGTAACGCTACTTGTGGTAGAAATTAGAATTCAATACGCGTAAAGTTATATAGGCCATTCGAAATCCGTGATTTACTAATGTTTATGTTAGAGCAGTAATTTAAAGGATCACAATTAAACGAAAACACATTTGCCCTTTCACCTTGCTGTTCTGTCCGAGTCTATTTAACGGGTTACACCACTTCCAACAGTTTTAAAAATCTGAAAAAAAAATTTTCACGAGATGATAGTTTGGACCTTCAAAAATAATGTAGAAATGGTCCCATAGAAAAATTCGTTGTAATAACAGAGATATGGCCCGTAAACGTTTTGTACGACGTGCATGAATGCGCTTGACGAGCTTTCGCGCTTTTTTTCGAAACCGTACTTTTCGACCTGTTTGACAGCATGACTTGACATCAGAATGTCATAGGATATTCAAATTTTGTATGGTTATGTAAAAATGCATTGTTTATCGCACGACGCACCGGTTTTTTTTTTCATTCAAGTAGAATGGTTTTTATACACAAAAAATTGACAATATTTTCAACTTTTTCATCGCATATCTTTCAAATCCTTTGGGTCACACCCAGGGTTGCCACCTTATCACCATATAAATCCCGGAGTGCCACACATTCCAACCCGGAGATTCAAATATAAACCCGGAGATGGAAAAAGCAAAAAAAAGTTTTTTTTCTCGAATATCCGGAAAACAGATGTGCAATTCTTTTAAGCTCAAACAATTCAGATATTTAAAAGTATCTGTTTTTTTTAATTAATAACTTTTATTGTATATAAAATTGATACCATTGTATAATACCACATTTTCTTATTATCTCATTTTTTTCTACAACCCGGAGATTTTTACAGTAAAACCGGAGCCCGGAGATTTGCTTCGAAACCTGGAGTTTCCGGGCGAAAACCGGAGAGGTGGCAACCCTGGTCACACCACAGCGGCAAGCATCCAGTTTAAAAATATGTTTCGTGATTTTATTTCGGATAAGTAATAATGGAGAAATCCTGTCAACCAGGTATTCGGTTGGTCTTATTTTTAGCGCCACCTACGTCCGCACTGAAATGAGAGTTTGCAATAATTATTTTTCCCCTGTAATGTCAAAAGTATATATTATTAAAATATCAAATGGAATTATCGCTGCAACGTACGCTTTTTCCGAAAAAAATCGCAGTTTGTTTTGCTCTTTGGGTCTCCAATGTGGTGTAACCAGTTAATGCAAAACAAAATTTAGTTCGCTCGTAAAGACATAATTTAACAAAGAAATGCCTTGATGTTTTTTAGACGCACCTGTTGCTGAATTTTGCCTATTCATCATGTGTGTACATATGTACATTCATACATTAATGATGGTGTATATGATACAATAGAGTCACATAATAATAATAATAATAATGCCATGTACTGTATTTTATATTACTTAGCAATTTCTATGTCTACAGAATTTTTCAGATCTCATTTTTTGTCACTTTTAAAAATTAATTAACGTAACGTTTGGGTCAGTATGACTTAACGCCGAAATATAACAAATAATTGTACCTGTAACAACAGAAGTGGTGCAGAAAATGATATCATACAGCAAGGGCGTCCGCAAAATTTTTCCGGTGGGGGGGGATCTTTGAAAAACGGTAATTTTGACAGGCGATGATTGGTGGCTTGTTTGAATCCATTTTGTAGCGTTCATTTACTTAAAAATTTAAAATTGAAATTTAAGGCGACTGTTCCTCGTTGCGGACGCTCATGACATACATAGGTACAGCAGAATGCGTAAAATGATCATGAGGACCTCGATAACCCTTCAGTATAATGCATAGAGGAAATGGTTTAAATATGGGCTGCTATTAAAGTAATCTAAACGAACAGTGAAAACTGTGAAAACTATTTTCAGATTGAATTTTATTACATGTCCAAAATGCTAATAAAAATAAATTTAGATGCTGATGATCTATTTACAGTAGTCACAGATGTATATGTCCTTTTCAACACCTGCACAGTTCTTCGCAAAACATGCAACTCGCATCCTCGTCATCTGGGTGCTCCCTCTCCTGAATTTCAACGTCGCTGAAATCGTCTTCCGCTGTGTAGCCTGTACATATTTACCCCATTTGCTCATGGATGCTTAGAGCGGTGAACGGCGTTACTACGCGATGCTATTCATTACAAAAAATTGTGGTAAAACAAGCTTACAATGTCAATAATATAGTCCTCGTAGCAAATTAACTCTTAGTTCAACAGATTATTGTTAAAAAAATAAAACAAACATACCTGTAAAAATCTTTTAAAATTCCTTCGTTGGTTCTTTTAAAGGTGCGTTTAGACCAAACGAACGAATGCTTGTTCACCCCCCCCCCCCCCCCCACTTCGATAAAATACATGCTCATTTAGTATAAACGGCAATCTTCACTTGCAACTCTTCATCACTTGGATTTTGTCAAATTGGAGGTGAACGAACATTCGTTCGTTTGGTCTAAACGCACCCTAAGACGTTTTGCAACACAACACGTTAACCAAACAAATGCAAACCATTATCTATTTCCCACAGCTCCTTTTGTTTCTCGTCAGTCGTACTTTCCGATAGAGTGAAACACCCACTATGACCCAATACTTCAACTAGCCATTATTTAAACCCTAGCCTACTTTTGCACAACTTCCTCTGCCTCTAATGTATTCAAAAGAAGAATATTTTCGGAGGAATTAGTAAAATCTCTCGTTATACCACCCACTGGTGGCTCTCAATGGACCGATGGCACTGGACGATCTCAAAATTTTAAAAATTATATCAATTATGAGTTTAAACTATATTTTCGCTACAGAGTTTGCTGCGCGATAAAGGAATCACGTTGCAAATTCTGCAAAGGCAAGCAACACGCCACACATTCTCGCTCCCCACTTTTGTAAAAGCTTCATCAAACTGAGCCTCGTACATTTTCGCGATAAGAATCCATCGTCTTTTCTGTTCTGATTCTCGTGCACTACAGATGTTGAGTGGATCACCGCATTTTGGATGTTGTAAAACTCAATTATGAGACAGTGCTCATATTCGACCGTAACTTAAAATATTTTTTAATAAGTATAGACGTGGAGACATCCACGCTCAAAGAAGGAAATTACTGCACGCCTCCCAATTGGTCGAGCAGGAACGAATGTCTCTTTTTCGTTACGCATATGTATATGTAGTTATCGAAATCCCATATTTTTATAAACTGTGCGTAGGGGCTGTCCATAACGCGGTTGAAATCAGGATGTATAGAGATATGTAAGAGATAACAGTTGCACTGGAGACACAAAACCCCATAAAGGTGGGATTCCACTGAGGCAACTTTTTGGCAACCGTCAACCGGCAACGTCGTCGCATCTTTTTTTCGCATGCAACACATGCAATCACTATCGCAATCATCGCATGTGACACGTTGCCTTGCGTTGCCTCAGTGGAATCCCACCTTAAGATCTTACACTCAGACTTATCCACCCTATAAGATGGTATACACGCTAAGATCTTATACCCATAAGGTTTATACCTCGCTGTATACCTCGTTTATGGTATAAGTAACTGTTAATAAGAGAAGAACTTGACGACTAACCTATAATATAATTGCAGCCATTCAAGCTGAAGCCTGAAGAGTATAGACACTGATAACTACCCGAGCAATTCTATGTGGAGAGGTACATAGTCCAAGGAAATGGAATATACCATGATGAAAGGTAAAGAAATTTCTTCATTCAATAACAGTATACTAAGTAAGACAATATTATGAAACATTTTAACAACAACTTTTCTTTCATGGTTCTCAATTGGCGCTACTCAAACATGGTCTATATTGTGACGATGACATTAATTGGACCAATGCTACAGTTGATAATCTAAATCACGATCAAAGAGAAGTGTACTATGATATACAAGAATGGCTTAAAAATGAGAAGGGTACAGTTATCATGATTGATGCCCCAAGTGGAACTGGTAAAACCAAAATCTTGTCCTGCCTGGCATCACAGTATGCTGACTCAACAGATTGTGTTGTTTTTAGAAGGGATCAAGCCAGTGAGCTTGAAGAGAATGAAATGAAAGGATATACTTATATATCCTACTGTATGCACCACTTTAATTTACCATATAATCACGCAATTAAAATGTTTAATGTGGTCAACGTGAATGCTATTGATCTACTTTATGACTTAATGAAATATTCCCTAAAATACAGCGAAATCTTCAAACATGTAAACACTATTATTTTGGACACATATACTCTTGCTTCACCAGCTATGTTACTTCTATTGCATATAGTATCGCTGATGAAAGATATGAATTTAATTTTCGCTGGGAGTAAAATGCAGCAAGGTGCGCTTTCGAAGTGTCGACTGCATAATCGAAGCAATTATTATATGATTCAAATACTTAGTGACCTGATCATAACGAAATTGACTAAAAACATGCGATTGAATGACGATAATTTCAAAAGCAAACTGTCATATTTCTGTGAAATGCTACAAAGCCGCCACCCGGAAGGAGACGTTCAGTTTCATTTCGAACTTCGCTACTTGCTCTATTCCCTTTTTCGGTCGAAATACTTCACGGAAGAGCGTTTTGATACTCTTTATATGTCCCAATACCATCATGATATTACAGGGCGTTTGTTTCGTTTCATAGATCATCTGACATTAAACGGGACACACTACGTCATAGAACCGTTTATGTATTGGAAGGAAGGGAACTTGAAAGTTGTTGATACGGTTCGTCACGATCGCAAATTTTTTCCCGGTTTGCTTTTAACAAAGGGTTGTAAATATGTATATATTACCGAAAGGGGCGCACACAAGATAGTTGAACTAGAAGAAATGCTCTATAATAATAATGACAAGTTGGAAACTCTTGTTGTTCGTTCCGTGAATGGAGGTATTGTTACAAACATAACACGCTGTAAGCTAAATTATTATCAGCTTCTACCGGCGTATCGTAAATGGTTGCTGCCGAAAGAGACGACGGATGTGGAATTGTGGCAATTCCCCTTGCGCATATACGCGTTAACGTATCACGCAGCCTTAGGCCAGACAATTAAGTCTGCAAAGGTAGAGCTCAGCGCCGATGCTTCTAATGCTAATTCCATCTATGTTGGTCTTTGTACTGTGCCCAATTACGCGGCTATTCATAAAATTCACGCCACCCAAGACCTTCTAAGCTTTGTCGTGACTGATTATATGGAAAACGAACGACAGGACGAAAAACATTATTACCGTTGCCCGAGGCAAGACCCAAATCGGAATCAAATTCTAGAATCTGCTGTTACAAAGGGTAGTAACGAGTCTATAGACAGAATCCAATGGACCACTGTGAACAGCATTATAGCATTCGAAAGCAAAAAATCAAATGCTCACTTACGTATCGAGCGTACCTTGTATAATCAATCGAAAAATGAAAAGACTACGTCGTTAATGAAAGCTACGCAATTTGTGAAGAGCAATCCAAGTCTGATAGTTGATACGATTCATGCAATAAGTAAGGAAAATCTCACTGAAAATAAAAGTACAAATAAAAAGTCAAAGACCAAGGATAAAAAGTCGAAGATCACGGATAAAAAGTCACCAACATATATCGCCTTGGAAAAAGCATATAATTTGTGGAAAGCTGGCAACGAAGAGTAAGAAGTAATTATCAGATTACTGCACTAATTTAATTAATAATATATTACTATAATCGTAGTAAGAATACTATTTACGCCAGTCATGATCACTGTTGCAAACGGAAATTTTGTACGTGCAGGAATTTTTAAAAGCACGAAAGTAATAGTTACATATTCTAGATAGTATTTTATAACAAAATAAACCGAATGGATCGTATTGTTTTATACTTTTATAAGATGCACGAAATTATTATCTTTGTTGCTTTATTAGATTTTAACGTTGTTCTACCTACTTTGAATTAAGTAGCAATAATAGGATGTCATTTCGCATTTATACGTAGATACATATGTATACTTAAGAGTGAGTGAAAATGGGTGATACAAGGAATCACCGTATCCCGGTTGTACCATCCGCCCATCATGTAGGTACCCTGTGCACCGCGCTACACATGTGTACACGATTTCTGTTTCATGTTTTATTAAAGCTGCAAACACTGTTTGTTTATAATATGTTTTTTACTGTAGCTTGTAATTTTTATTTTTCCTGAAATTGATACCCATAACGCAACTTGATGCTTAATTTTGACACATTTCTTAACAATTTTCCGTTTAATTATATAATTTTATACATGAATATAATTTTTTTTCATTAAAATAAAAATTGAAGACTTTAATTTGTACTTTATTATTGAAAGTATTATTCACATTTTGTCAGCCCCATATGTTGAAGGTCACGCATAAAAGATGTTAACACACATCAGTATTTCATTTGAATCGTCGTCTACCGCAATGTACCTACTGTATTATTTTCGTGTATCTACATTTAAAATGTTAAATGTACGAATACCCGTGTGTTACCGTTTATAAAAAAGATATTTTACAGATTGTGAAAATAAAGTATGTAACGTGATTAAAAACTCGAGTATGGGCTGTGAACAAAAGAAAATTATATAATAAGACAGAACAAATTATGTGTTAAGAATACAATGTATATTTTATTTGTACTTTTAATTGAAATATATATATTTTGCGAATACCTTCTTTCTTACGTGGTAAATATTAAAATTAGTGATACTCTAAGTTTTTGATCTTTGTAAACTGCACCTGGAACTTGATCCATAATTTTTGCGTAAATATAATACACTCAAACGTTGGGGTACAAGCTTCAAGGATCTGTTAGTATTCTTCGTATTAATAACGATAGTGGTGGTGGTTATTATTCTAACTCAAAGTAACAAGTACGCTATAAAATGTATTTTTTTCCGCATGAAAATGTATTTTTTTCCGCATGAAAATGTATTTTTTTCCGCATGAAAATGTGATTTTGCTAGAATATGAATGATATTATTGAAGAAACAATTTAATTATACCGAACATAGGTATATCATATTTTGGAATAATTCACAAACTGTTTAATCTAAAACAATATCACAGAAATATCGAACGACTCCGAAATTGTACATTTAATGTACCATATTTTTATTTTACAATATTTATATGATCGCCGTACGAATATTTCAAATATTAATATAAAATATTATACCAAAAAGTAACAATGTTTTTTTATCATTTGTTCTACGACTCTCAATTTTTTTATGTCGGCGCCGCATCATTAGTAGATACTGTGTAATCTGGAGCCGACTTAAAAAAATTGAAAGTCGTAGATTAAATGAGGAAAAAGCATTATTTTATACTTTTTAGCGCATTTTTATTTTTTTCAAGTCGGTTTTAATTTTTTTTAATTCGTGGTCACATTCAGAATGTAACATAGTAGTTAATACAAACATATTAAAACATTAAAATTAATGTAAGTGTCTGGTAAGATAATCCTCTGTTTCATTTTACATGCACGAAATAGAAACAATCAAATCACTTCAACAACTAACACCGGAAGTTGCCCCTGATTGTGACAGGGTTGATTTTTCGATTTATGTTCATTAACTCTCCGTCAGGCGCGCCTCTGTTGTTACGAGAGTGGGCGTGTCGTGTACATAAGTATACCTACTTCCTGCACGCGACATTAACATTGAGAAATTTCAATTTATTTGTTAAAATTCTACAAAATGTTTATTCAAGCGTATAGTGTAGATAGTGTAGAATATAAAATGTAGATATCTATACAAATTTTTAACCGAATTCAAAACGGAGGAGGTTATAAATTCGACCCGTATGTATTATTTTTTTTATGCTTGTCCCCACATAAATCCTCAGCATATGGACCGATTTTGATGATCTTTAATGATCCTAGACTGCTTCAATATTGACCCAATATTTTGCCAGTTCTGGTTAATAATAAAGACTACTGTCTAATTATTATTTTATATACGTACGCACATATCTGCTCAGCATTTTGTATCAATATATACAAAACTAAAAAGTTAAAAATAAAAAAATTTAAAAAAAATATTAAAACCGACTTCGAAAAAAAATAAAAATGCATTAAAAAGTAAGAAATAATTTTATTCCTTATTTAATCTACGACTTTCATATTTTTCAAGTCGGCGTCTCACCATTTGCACTGTGTAAATCTGGCGCCGACTTAGAAAATATGAATGTCGTAGATTAAATAAGGAAAAAAATTATTTTTTACTTTGTAGTGCATTTTTATCTTTGTGAAGTCGGTTTTAATTTTTTTTAATTTTTTATTATTTTTTATAATTTTATAATTTTTTATAATTTTTTATTATATATATATATATATATATATATATATATATATATACATATATAAATGTATACCTATATTTATTCATTCGGGAAGAGGAATCCTTTCCTTCGACTATCTCTAAGCAAGGCAAGCATATTATGATCGTTTTACGAAAATTCAAATTTCTTCTTTCAAGATAATCTTGAAAAACTGTTGGTAGTGGTGGGAATTATCTTTATTCTCAAACATGCATGTATGAGGTCGGAGACGCTCTATTCATCCGAAAACATTGTAATTTCAAATTGGTAAGAGAGTGCTCGTATACTAAATACAATATACAAACATTTTTTCTAAGAACTGTTTTCAATGAGGTATTGCAAAGTGTGCTATGAGGAGACTCCTGCAAAGCTCATATTGATAGAGCTAATGTAAGTACATAGTTGCTGTTAATAGACAAAAAGCGATTAGAATTTGCCAAAAAGTACATATTAAAACATATTGATTTTTCGTACAATATTCTGATTTACGATGAATGTAAATTTAATATCAGAGGATCGAGTGAACGTATGTATACGAATACTAGCTTTGCTACGCGGCTTCTTCCGGAATTTAGAATATTTTTTTGTGAAAATAGTTACATTCGTCTGGATTAGCCAGGCATAATCAGCTGAGGCACATATCGAGAATCCCGAGTTCACCGTTCGAAAATTTTTGGGAGACAGACCAACACAAACATAAACTTTCTGCTTTATATATTAAGATGAAGCAACCTAGGCAAAGGATTCAGCCCAAAGAATCTGTATGTACTAATAAGTTTGTGACTCACATGTTTCTTTAATGTAGAGCAGCTAGTCATAGAGACAAAATATTAGTACAACATACTCAAATAAAGTATAGGGAAGAGTCCTGCAGTACCGGCCATTCTAAGTTTTTGTACTCTAACTTGGGCTAATATTGTTGGTGAAAATCAAATTTAAACAAAGTAATTTGTAGCACAAATTGTGTTTAATAAATAGAGACAAATAATTTTTTTAAAATTTTATCATAAAGATTAATAATTCGCTGGAATAAAAAGGTTGAATTGTCGTCCAGTACCGGCCAACTACTTAGTAGATTTTAAGGTCTAAGTAATTAATAATGTTAGTAAAAACATTTAAAAATAGAATAGAACATTTATTTAGGCGCGTCTACAAATATCACAGGTAAAATGATCGATATTTTCTTGAGCTGTACAGTCCCCGTGAGCCCAACCCTTGTATTTGATGCACTGCACCAAATCATCGTCGAATGACTCTTTATAAATGATTCACTCAGTGACTTGTTTATGAAAGCTTAGTTGAAGTTCAGTTTAGTTTAATCCAATTTTGTTTTATAGTAGCATTTTTAAAGCCACATTCACATCGTTCAAGAAAAACAAAGAAGAAAAATCTCGAGGACTTTAATTATTATAGGAAAAAAATTAAAAAATTTGGCCGGTACTGTACGGCTATTAGGTGGCCTGTACTGCACGACAAGCATGTAAAAAAAGCTTTAGATTTAATGCGTAATATACAAAGCAAATTACAAAACCTGGGGATTTATGTATACCTAATAGTCTAAAAATAATGTACGTAATATGACAGAATTATTTAATTACCTGAAAAATACGAAATCAGCTATGAAAAATAACTTTTGTCGTACACGGAAACAGCGTAAACGTTAAACGTCTTAAAACTCTGATAATATTAAAAAAAAAAAAGAACGTCACCGCAATATGTTGCTCAGGACTATAGTATTTATTTATTTCTCCATCGATAGTACAGTTAACTAACATTAGAAACGAGATCTAGGTATTGGCCGGGCTTTATTGACGAGGCTTTGGTGGGTACTGTACGATGCCCGGTACTGTAGGACTTTCTCCTATAGTTTATTAAATGCTCGGCGTTACTATATGAACTATAGTCTGATTTTGAAGAGTTGACACCTGAGGCGGGTTCCTGGACGCAGCGTGGCTTAAGGAGGAACCAATGGTACGCTATGGATTGCAACGCCGCACGCAATCCGTAGCGTACCATTGGTTCCTCCTTAAGCCACGCTCCGTCCAGGAACCCGCCTCAGGTGTCAACTCTCGAAAATCAGACTATAATGTTACAGATATCCGAATAAATCGGGCTCTATAGCATCCAACTAGTAATTAGGCGAACAAAAATCATCCGACCAAAAATCTTATGCCATATGAAGCTATAGGTATAACGAACAGTAAATGAGGTCTCCAACGCGCATGTCCAAACGGA
This sequence comes from Andrena hattorfiana, assembly GCA_944738655.2. Taxonomy (NCBI): domain Eukaryota; kingdom Metazoa; phylum Arthropoda; class Insecta; order Hymenoptera; family Andrenidae; genus Andrena; species Andrena hattorfiana. The sequence continues at coordinate 27,973,029 of OX122889.2, forward strand.
ATCTGATAACCTAAGTACGCCCAGGCCACCTCTTAACTGAGCCTACACACCTTACTATTAGGTACTTGGTACACCTAGGGCGGTATTTTCACAGTCGCAACTTACTCTTAAGATCACCTTAAGCATTACTCATTAGTAGTACTAGACTACTTACAAGGAGAGTATTTTAGGTGTCCGCCTCCGATCATTTTGATTTTTGAATATGTTATAGAGGACCGAAAAATAAGAAATACGTGTTTTTTTATTTTTCCCCGTTTTCATATTTGGGGGGTGAAAACTGCGTTCAAAGTTAGGGTTGAAAAATCATTTTTGTGGAATATCTCGAGAACTATTAGAGATAGGGGAATAGTGTCAATGGACGAATTTTGTGTCTTTGAATGCGAAATATGACTGACTCACCAGATTTTCCCCTATCTCTAATAGTTCTCGAGATATTCCACAAAAATGATTTTTCAACCCTAACTTTGAACGCAGTTTTCACCCCCCAAATATGAAAACGGGGAAAAATAAAAAAACACGTATTTCTTATTTTTCGGTCCTCTATAACATATCCAAAAATCAAAATGATCGGAGGCGGACAACTAAAATACTCTCCTTGTCAGTAGAAGATGCCTAATGCTTAAGGTGATCTTAAGCTTAATAAGCGACTGTGAATACTCTACGCTTTCAGTTACCCTAATCATGACCTTATCTTAAGTGTCACACGGTTATGCAACCATACGAAGGAAACTAAACGGACAGTCAAACCCAAAGAATGTTGGGGTCAATAACTTCATAGCTGACTATATTTTACAAGCGTTGAACTAAGGGATGTGAATGGACATCGTACATGAACCATCAGCCACAAGTGGTTTACCCGAAACGAGCCCAAACCGTAAGTTTAGGAAACGTTGATGCGGCGTTTGTAGAAGAGTGGGGAGGGCACGCGTGTTCCGGTAGGCGGGTGCCGTGAGTTTGACAGAATGGCAAGCGAGGGTGGCGCGCAGACGATTGCGGGGGAGGGGGAATGCGCCGTCAGTGTACTCCGAACCATCGACTAGTGCGCGTCGCGTTTTTGCTCGCCGCTCGCAATCCTGTCCTGCCGTTGGTGCTGTCGTCTTTCGTTCCGCCATCCTCGTTAACATTTATTCATTGATCGTGGAAGGTTACCGTCACGCGTGCCGTTAATGCCGCTCGCTCGCTGAACACCGTTAATTCAGTCGGCCGAGGTTCGACGCTGGCCAGGTGGTTAACAGACTGGCGATCTTTCCTTATCAATTGAACGGACGATAATACGTAGGGCTGTTAAGTAAAGTGCACCCTCTGGATTATCGCGTCGACAGTGATCATTTATGCAGGTGAACATTGGGGAACGGTTCTCGGAAGATGCGCTCGATCGCGCGTACGCGTCAGTTCCTTAAGCGTGATCAGCGATTTTGCGTCGCGGAGCGCGAACCGCGACCTCGTTGATTGGTTTGCGACGGGGGAGGACGAGACGGCGTGGCGTCTGTGCCAGCGGATAACTGGTGTCTCGTGTACGATCTGAACCGCGGCTGAGTGGCTACTGAAAGGTGGTGAAACGAGCCGAGATGAGTGCGAGAGAAGTCACCCTATTCGGCGGCTCCCCTTGGGGATTCCGTATGCACGGTGGACACGACCTGCATCAACCCCTACGCATCTCTAGGGTAAGTCTATCCCCTGCTCGGGGGTTTCGAGTAATTCCCGCTCAGACGTTCTGCTCCAAAATATAAAAATGCTTCGCGACCAGCGGGGTCCCAACTGGAAATCTATATTATACGTGCGAATAAACGTCAGTTGATTGAACGCAGGATTTACAAGTGGAGATATGTTTATCAAACAGTCGATTAATATTTAAACGTGAAGTAATCGCGATCTTGTGATTTCGACTATTTTGTAAATTTGGTTTTGATTACATTAGAATTTATAAAAATGTAGTTGCTGTTTTTTTATTTGTCAACATAGTATGACAGCTAAAAGATACGCCGTAAGACTTATCCAACGTGTACCTTTCAGTACCCACTAGTCCCACGCGTGTTTTTACTCCGAAAACATGAGACATTGATCGTGTACCACACGTGTCGCAAAAGCAAGGGATGCGAAAAGGATCACTTATTCTTTGAACATTAAAGAACTGTGTGTTCTGCTCGTTGAGTCAGTAGTGGCAGGTTTTGCAATGTGTATTCGTCAGTGGCGGATTTAACAGGGCGTATGATGAGCATGCCGCCTGGGTCCCTGCCCAGAAGGCCTTCCCAGGGCCCCTCTCAAAAAAAATTATGATTAGGTATAGGTGTCCAAACACTATATTTTTTTCTGTACTACTACACTTAGCCCGTTTTTAGCAAAGTACCTCTTCATTTTCCCGAGAAATGGGCCCACAGAACTTTTGCCACCTGGGCCTTGTTTCTTAAATTCTCCGCTGGTATTCATTATTCGCGGCTGTATTGTTATGCATCCTTTGCAAATAACGGGACATCCCGTATGATGCGAGACCGCTGTTCTGCCTTAAAAGTCTTATGTCACGTTTTAGACGAGGAACGTTTATGATGCAGTCATTGATACTCATTCAAGTCTGTATATATATATATATATATAAGTTATATTACGGAACCGTAAGCATTTCGTTGGGTGTCGTCACACAAGTGATTCGCTCCTTTCATAGCTCATGTCAGTTGTTCAGAACGAGGAGAACATTATACGTCTGAAATTAAAAATGACCATGAATTTGATACACGCTAATGATTAAAACTACGATACCACCTGAATTATTCGTGTTCAATCTCTGTTTTTTAAATGGTTTATTTGTGTTAAAAAGGTGTATGTAATAACCATTTTATAGTGATACTAGCTTTACTACCCGGCTTCGCCCGAAATTTAGATTATGGTTTTATAAGAAAAATTTATTTTTTGTGATAAAAGTCACATTCATTTGGATTAGCTAGACATAATGAGCTGGGACGTATTTCGTGACCGCAGAGTTTACCGTTCGACAGTTTTTAGGTGACAGGCAAACACTTAAACACTTTCTGTTTCATATATTAAGATATTTGTAGAGTAATATAATCACGACGATGTTTATTTATTAGTCCACTTAACTGCCTCGGATGTTCGAAAAGTAACTTTCTGCGTACATGGGATGGTTCAGATTATTTAGTATTGGACAAGGGCGTCCGTAGACTTTTTTCCAGGAGAGGACAACTTTGAGGTGACGGTGATGAAAAATATAGTAGTGAAAAAACGAGTATCCCGCTTGATTTTTTAACTCATTTTGTAGTGCCAATTTAATTAAGAATTTATATCCGAAATTTGGAATTATTCACTTTTTTAGTATAAACTTTATAAAGACCAGTTTTTAAAAATAAGCGATTTTTTCTCAAAAGCCAGGGGGCAACTGCCCCTTTTGCATCCCCCTCCGGACGCCCATGGTATGTGGAGACTGGAGCAATCTATTATTTTTTGCGTAAGTAGGAGTTTAGGGCATGAAAGTTTTGTTTCGTTTGAAGTTTTACATAAATACCTAAGTGGAAGATCGTAGGAACGCTTTTGCATTTCTCAGAGAATAGTTGTTTAGGTAATATGTAAGTGTTTTGTTGTTCTTCGATAAAAGTACCTATACTAGTGCAGATGTATTTTTTACCAATCTAGCTAAACTTTCGTACTTACAATTAGTCTGAAGGTATGCTTGTGGTCTTCTATAGCTTGATATTTAAATAGCGCGTGGCCGAAGTCAGACCACGAAAAACTTTAATTAGTACTAAGATCTCGAATACGAAGTCTCAGCTTATAAATTGGTTAAGAATGTTTTATTTATTTTGGTCCAAAGGTTTAGTATGTCTAGGTAATATTGTGCGAATGAAGACAGAATAATTCAACGACACAATATCTGTTGTAATTAAATTCGAGTCAATAACGACTATGTACATCTAAGTTCCAAAATTTCAGTAATTTGTAACCTTTAGTTCAAGATTCTTTCGTAATGTGATTTCTGCAATACTTTCATAAAAATGTTATCATTTCTTCTTATTTTTGTACAAAGATTCCAGTTGTTTATGCAAGTATTGTACGAAGAATAGAAATTAAAAACATACACTACATTCTTCTTATAAGTATGAGATGTCATTTTTGAAAAATATAACTGAAGAGATTAGTAGTTTTGATAGTTAGGTGTCGTTATATTGAATCATATTCCTTGTGTCGAGTTTGGGGATACTGCCAATGTTGAATAACCAGGTAGAAGAAATTGTTAACTTAGAATATGTGTGGTCTAGTTAAGATTTACACGACGATTTAAGCTTTAAGACGTATTTCGACATCTTTGTCGATTTGGTGGGTGTTGGCTGGCAGCGCCATTGGAATCCATCGAGTTATAAATACTAAAGCGTCAATGTTATCAACGTTGCCAATACATTCCGAACTTGGCACGAACAAACAAGGAACACCGTGTTTAAGGCCAAATAATTTAACGTGATGTTCTATACATATACATGTATAATCAACATATCGAGAGAAGTTTGGCTCTTGGTAGAAAAAGGCGCCTAAGTAGTGTCTCCTTTTCGTACCTACATACAGGATGATTACAGGAACTGGGACGGTCTATACTACTTACTGTATAGTCTAGGTGAAGAAAAGAAAATTACTATTAGACTAAAATATTGAAATTATAAAGGTACATCTTGGCCAGCTCCCAGAATTTTTCGAACACGTGCAATAATTTGTTACGTATTAAGAGGTTTGTCCACTGTAAAGCCGGGAATCCACCTGGAAGCTAAGCTAAGCCATACTATGCTATGTTTTAGCTTAGCTTTTGGTGGAAATGTTTCCATAAGAATGTATTGAAGCTAATTTTTTTTAAACGTAGCATGACATACCATAGCATGCATAGCATAGCATAGCTTATCTTCTAGGTGTATTCCCGGCTTAACCCTTCGTGGTCACACCTTCTTATAATCACAAGTTGGTCACACGGGGTTCACTGTACCCCAGCGTCATTTTTCGAGTTACCATTTTCGTATTTTTGAATCTTTCAACTTTTCAGTGATAATTGTACATTCGTAATACTTATACAATCATGGTGTAATAGTCTTTTTCTAGAAATATAAATTTTGATATGATAAAATTTGTACTTGAAAATGAGCGATTTTCCACGGTTGTGGGAAAAAATCGATTTTTAATTTTTTTTTATTTTTTTCGCGATAAATTCTCTTTGGAAGTCGTAAAGGTGCGACATTTTAACTCGAAAATTATTCTTGGGGTACAATACACCCCGTGTGACCACGAAGGGTTAACACCACAGGGAATTGCCTGCCTTTGGAACTGTTTTTTTGTCACAAAAAGAATGTTATTGCCAGGTTGAGGTTTTTTCTATATGTTAATGCGTGTCTTGGGAATGCAAAGGGATTTGTGTCATTTTGTTAAAGCTTTCTTTCGCCGGAGTGGGTGGATGTAATGTGTGCTTTGAGGGAAATAGCGCCTCGATTGCGCGATCGGTTTTGGAGGAGCCATGTATCTGGGGCCGGGGAAGCATGGAGGTGTGTAATGAGTATGACTGTCGTTATGGCCCGAACTAAGTAGGATCACATATTTTCGTTGTTTTCTTCTTATCTTTTACGTTGAAAATTAATAAAGAATTTCGATATTTCAATTTTGGACGTCCCCCAGTTTGTTAATTCTTCGTCAATCTAAGTAATTAATCATAGTTCGGGACATAGCGACGGTCATGTTAATTGCGAATCCTTTCGGTTTTTTTGTTTCGGACGCATGGTTCCTCCAAAATCGATCGCGCAATCGAGGAGTCTTTTTTTTAAGGATGCATGCGACGTACAATATTAGACAAAAGTATATGAAATTTGAAATACTTGAATATCTACGTCTTACGCATAGTGAATCTAGATGTAAGGAACTCGAACGACAGTTGGAGTCTTATTTTTATTCCTAGAAAGGTATTTTTCACTTTACAAATGCTTTTTCAAGCACTATTTGCTTAGCTTTTGGCAGTGAAAATGCCGTGACTTTAGAATGTTCTCAAGTTATAATTTATCTCTGTAAAACGGTGTAGTGAAAACAATTGAAACTCGGCAGATATTTTCATCCATCCATATTCTGCATGTACAAAAAAATTGAAAACATTGGTACCATTTCTTCAACATTTTTTCAACTGTTTTATCTGTCAAGAGCGTCTCCTTCCACAAGAGTACGTGTAAAATCAGTGAAAATTAAAATCGTTATAACTCAGTAACCGTTTAGTGAATTCGGTTTAAAATTTTTGGAGCACATCAGCAAAATTAAAAAGAGCAATCTCACAATTTTTCATCAACTTGGTACCATTTTGAAGATAGGTCCGATACGTCTTTAAGGGTGCATATTGCAGTCACTTATTTTGGTGAGGGAGGGCATTGGAAAAGTGTGAGCCAGAATTTGTATTCTCAAGGCGTGTATTCCTAGATAGGAGGAACTTCGATTTATTTAGTAGGGGCATTCTTTGTGTGATAAAAAACGGTTCCAAAGAGCGGCGATTTTTTGGGGCGTTACAGTGGAAAGACCCCTCGAACAGAACATAACAAGTAAATAAAATTTCGGAAAGTTTCCTTGCTCTTTTTAAATGAGATTATGTCTTTTTATTACAGTTTAGTGAACGTTAGCGAAAATCGATAATATAAATAATTCTTATAAAGATACACAATTGGTTTCTGTTTGTATTTCTGTCTATTATTTATCAGACATACTTACATAGAAGAAATGATCAAATATGCATCAATCAAAACAAAATAATTACCGATATCCTACACAACAATCGTTTGAAATATGTAGTTCGATAGCAGTTGCTTATAGTAATTTACTCAAAACAGTAGAATTTTTTGTTGCATAATATAGATATTGCTTTTTTTAGTCCTATATAAATAGAAATGGTATTAATCCGATGGCCTCTACATTTCCTTTAATATCCTTTACAATAACCTAAAAAGGAAGGTTCATTTATCGATTTAAAATACTTGAGACAGTCTTGATTTTCTCACGAACAAGATAGTATTTTTAAAATGTATTAATTTATCAAGATCGTATTTTTAAAATGTATTAATTTATCAATAAAGTTATACTACACTAATGTGGCTGAATAATTAATTATAGGTATACATCTCAGTTCTCATTATTTCGCGCGCAAAAATGTTACGAAAAGGACAGCAGACTTTGAATATTTGGGAAATTGCTTTACTGTGTCAAACGTGTAACATTCAATAGATTCTGTCGATATTGTATTTGCTGCATCGTATTTACGATTTACTGTCATGCTCTGACATACTGTTTGTATTTTATGACAGGTACTAGATGTACGTTTCGGTTAGTCACTACATTTAATCTCCGGAAAAATGTCAGACTTTATCCAATACCGTTGGGATCCTGTTGGGACCTCGAGGACGATTGAATTTATGATGAACACGAATGAACATTTTGTTCGTGAGATCAAACTATCTTGTGAACACTTCGCATACTTGCCTACTTTTATTACCTACATGCATATTTTTATACGCAAAGAAAAAAATAAAACCTATTTACTACTACATATATATATCTTATTATTTACTTTTTAATGTAGTAGTAAATAGGTTTTATTTTTTTTTATTATATATATATTAAGAAATTTTAAGTTAAACAATTTTATTTAAAATGCACTAAAAGCTAAAAAATAATTCTTCTCTTGTACTACAATTTCGATGATGTTTTTCACTTTAAATAAAATCGTGGAGCAGGATATTTCATAACAGAATATGAATCAATTTAATACAGAATCAAGCGTCGAAATGAATTTGTTCCGGCGTAGATTCGCGCAACGCCGATTGGCGAGTCAGTTGTACATGACGCACCGTCATTTTGTTGGCTTTTTTTTAATCTTCACAAGGTGTATAACAAATGCCATTAATCAGACTTTCTATTGAGTTCATTATTTAAAAGAAAAAAATTGCTAAACAAAATCTATAATTTTGTTAACCTCCTTAAACCAGAAATTCAATCTTTGATGGTGCACTTCCAATAGAATACATGCTTAAAACAAAATCTCATCGTATTTTTAGGGTTAGCGTTTCCTATAGGCATAATATTCTTTTTTAAGACGAAGAACTAAACACTTTGTGTTTCATATTAAATCTTACGATCAGTGAAAGTGTCCTTGAATTATAAGATTTTTTAATCTAGAATATAGTTTAGTTCTACGCACATCGGAGTTTATCATTTGACCTAAGATACTGTTGTAAATTTCCAATCTCTAATTTGACAGATTTTCTGATACGTTCTTCTCTAGAGAACACGCTAAAGATGAAACATTCCTCACACGTTCGCTGCCATTTCATTGGCTACACTTGGAAGGTATACATGCTATACTAATTCTTACAGTTGACCAAATAATATTTTATTATTTTCGTGGGAAAAGTATGTAGGGAGTACATACAGTCACACACTAATGATCGAAAGCGACAACAATTATCTTAAACATTATAAACTCACCAGTCCTATACGTTGGTGGATTCAGAAAAGATTGAGATTTAAACATACTCAAAAAATCAATCTTATAAAATATTTTCAGGGGCTCAAATGCCCTTAAGGCTTGTGGATGCTTGTGAATTACTACAACCATTAGTGTCTTTTTAACGCACTTGACAGTTTGGACTTTTTTAGGCTGATTAAGAGTTGACAATGGTAAAGGGGTTAAGAACTTTAAGAAGCTTTAATCGGTCAAGGCTTATCTCGTTCAATGTACTTAACTTACCCGTCATAAAACGACCGACCTAGCAGCCGGGGTGATTAACGTGTGCGCAATCGATCGGGCTTAATTACATCTAATCCATACGTTCGTAAAGTTTCTTTCCAAATTCGATGTACATTAGTTGTTTCTTTGTATTCTTGATTTTCGGCAGGTTTTAATTAAATGCAGTCACGTTCGCAGCATCTGCCAGAAATACTTGAGCATGCCTGATAAATGTTTGTATATTTATCACAGCAAGGGATGGAACGGGGAAGACATTTGTAATATGTATTATACAACGATTTATAGTACAGTAGTTAGGGGTGTGCGGGTACCCGAAATTACGGGACCCCATTTGCGATTCGGGAGCCGATTTTCTTGCTTAAAAATTCTTACATCTGATCACACTGCAAAATCACAACTTTAAAGTCATCGGGTAAATGAGTACCCGTTTCTATTCGTGACATAAGGTAAGTGTCCCAATTTCTACTCATTTAGGCGTTTACTCGTCATAAAGAAGGTGTACAAAATTTGTTTGTGGCCAAAATTTGCAAAATAATTGATTAATTCCGTAATAATAAATCAACTAATTCAAAAATATTTAAAAAAGTTATTTCAAGATGTTTATTATTAGTAATGATTAATCAATGCACGCTAAACTTGACCTGTACAGTAATTTTTAACCGACTTCAAAAAGAAAGGGGTTCTTAGTTCGATGTGTTTGTATGTATTATGTTTGTCCGCGAATTTCTCCGTAACTACAGGACCGAATTTCGTGAAACTTGCAGCATTTAGTTTAGCTTCAATCAACTTAGGTCGTGGAGAAAAAATTATTAAAATCGGTTAAGTAGTTTTGAAGTTACACCAAAAATGAGAAATCTGAGTCATTAACCAACTTTATTATTATTATTAGGAGCAGCTCTTTTTGTAGGCATACCCATATTTTTTTAAATAAATGTAGTTGTATAATTTAAACAACTAAAAAGTAAAGAATAGAACATCTGAAAAAAGTAAAACCGACTTCAAAAAAAAAAATGCACCAAAAAGTAAAAAATAACATTTCAATATTTTTAAGTCGACGCCAGATTTACACAGTGCAAATGATGAGAAGCCGACATACAAATATTGAGAGTCGCAGATTAAATAAGGAAAAAAATATTTTTTGCTTTTTTGTGCATTTTTCTTTTTTTTAAGTCGGTTTTAATTTTTTTATATTTTTTATTAATCAGTTGAAAACTTACCTGGTAACCTAAGAAAATACGAATGCATATGTACATCAAGTTTATCCTTGACTTACGTCTTTTCCAAGTTACGTCCATTACCCAAGGACCAATTACTCAGTTCCTGAAATCAAGTTATCGCTGTACAGAAAAATTTCGATTACCTAAATTAATAATTGGTGGGCACTATGATCACGTGATTCGATCCTTCCAAATAATAGACAGGCCACATTTCCACACAAAGAATTAAAATGATGAAAATATTCATCATTGTGAATAAAAAATGATCTGCCAAGAGTTTCGAGCATTTTAGAGCAGTTTTGCTCCAAATAGTTGAAAGTGACTTGCATGAAATTGAAGCGAGAAATGGATACGCTTGAAAATTGAGTTTTTGGTATTGTTTTGCCACTCATATTTCGTAATATTCATTCACAAAACTGTCACACGTTACACAAGTTACGCGTCATTGCATTAAATAGTGTTTCACGTTAAAGCGACACCATTACGTGCTCTAGCTTTCACACGCGTATTTTGATTACTACAATGGATTTGTATCCTACTTGCTTATTCGGGAAATCTATCAATTTCGCACGGCATACATTCATATGTATAAAATTAGATATGCACATTTTATTCAGTGGTTTCATGTCGTTGTTTATTGTTTTACTGGATCTTCGTTTATTGTAATACAAAGATTTCTATAAATTTTATATGAATCGGACAGTCACTTATTAAGATTAGTACGAAAAATGCAATCACGAAATTAAGGTCCATAAAGGGGATAACAAACCAGATACATATTGAAATATACTCTTATTTTAAAAATTCTTGCAGTTCTGAAGACTTATCCTAATTTCATTATTAACCCGTCATTGCCACTCTGGGTGTGAGCCACCCATAAGCCGATTTTGACGCTCTGTACCTTTTCCAATACGTAGATTCTACGTAGAATATCGTGGATTTTCGTCGAATATCTCCGTTTTTTAATTACCGAAATAGCCTACCTTCTATGTGCAAAATAAATACCTTTTTCCAAAGCCGACTTACAAACAATTTTTTCCTCGAAATATAATATCTAAACAACTCTGTAGATTTTTAGTTTCTAATATTGAAATTTGTAAAAGTTACCATTTTCTAAAGATTCTCTTCGTTTTTTCTCGACATATGGTAATCTAGAATTTTTTTTACAAAAACTGTGATAAAATTTCAATAAAAAAACTATTAGAATACATTCTAGAGACCTTGGAATTGACCCATGATTTTTTTCATGACGATTGGATTCTTTTGATAAGAATAGCAGTCGATTAAAAATTGTTCTGGGTGTGAGGCACCCAGTATGTCAAAGTTAATCGAAAAAGAGGTGTGTCAACGAAGGGTTAAAAATATCGATATCCTCGATACTCTAATACTACATGTTAAGTTCGTTTAATAAAAAAATAATAGTCATCCAGCCATTATATTCTTCCATGATGTATATGTATCGCAAGTGTCACTTACCTTAGTGCAACGTAAAATAATTCATCTCATTTTTTGAAAATTTTTCCTATATCCAAGGAAACAAATGTGAAAACGTTACGATGCGCGTGTATTAAGGAGAATAACTGTACATGTTAGTTTTCTTTTATTGTGCATTGTAATTAGTTAATGCTTGTAAGATATAGTTTTGCGCACGCCACCCGATTTAGGTTGAAACGGTTCACGTAAGTTTAGAGACAATTGTGAGCTGTGCCTTGTCTGAGTACAATGGTGCTATAAGGATTGCCAGTGTCAGGTAGTTGAATGAATGTCAGTCACTACCAAGGTCGAAGGCTACATAGCTACTGCGTAACATTCTTGTCTCACAGGGAGGCACATACCCGTAACGTTACGCTTATATTAATACGTAATGACGTACGAACAAGTAACTTTAAACACTGATTTCCTGAAAACACACTCTCTTTTCTACGTTTAAAAATTAAAAATACATGACATATGCTGCTTACTTTGACTTACATTGAGAATTTATAGATTCATAAATATGTACAGAGATGTTTAATCCAGAGTTCGAAAGAGTTCTGGAACTTTTCAATAGGTTTTATTTAAAATATGAACCGTGGAACTTTTTTTAAAAATGTTCTCACATTATAAGGTCTCATGAGAACCGATAAAATAAAAGTTTTTGGAAATGAAAGTTTTAGTTTGAATGGAACTTATAAAATATAAAAATAAAAATCTTTCCATAACAGGAACAGATATTTTGTTCATCAATATTAAAAAAGTTCTCAATCGTTGAAACAAATACTGAATACTACTCAATGAATAGTACTACAACAATTATAAATAATTATTAGGTACAGTTAAATTGATATTTTGAATGTGTTATTTATTTATAATATTTACCTACGTATAATAATTTCTACGCCGATATTATAGAATTTTTATTTATTTTGGTTCATATGAGTTATAAAAAAAATGTTATTTAGGTATTATTCTTGACAAGTTCTTTTTTCTGTTCAATACTTCTTATGAAACTATTAATTACTTATGTTATGATTTTCATACCTTTTATTAAATAAACTAGTACCTAATAGTTTAGTACTTTTCTTTATCTTATGAAACCTTTTTAATAAATGTCTTAATATAACTTGCTTCCATGGAACTTTTATTATATAGGTTTTAAAATATTCGTTCCATGAATACACTTTTTAAAGTTCCTAAGGGTAACATTTCTTTCAATAAAAATTCCACAGGAGCAGATCTTTTCTTAAACGAAACATATAAGTTCTAACAGAATTTTTTTTAAGAACGAGAGTTCCAGAACTTTTTCGACCCCTGGTTTAATCCTGAATTGCGGGGCTTATTACTTTGTTGATTTCTTAAAATTTTTAAAATATCTGTTACTGTACATGTAAATCTAACAAGGCATGAAATTGATATTTGAAAATTGACAATGCAAATTTTTGCACAATTTTTACGTTCTCCATAAATTAGTCCGCCACTCGTTTTGTAATTGCACAATAATCGTATGCGTATTATAAAGTTAAGTGTCGCTGAACTTTTTTCTTTTAGCAAGTCATGAATATGGAATATGTAGAACTTTAGAAAAGTCAAAGTCGAAGAAAGTACACCACAGAATTTCGCGAGAAATGGATCTCGTATTAAACTACTTAAGTTAAAATTAAAATGATCCAGATAAGCTTGTACATTTTTTCTTGCTGTGTAGTAAGTTTCTTTTTCTGCGAATTACTCAGACATCTCATTTTTGTGATTTTTAGAAATTCTGTACACGTAGGCCTCGAATAACTACTGTCGATTCTTTGTGACCTTGTAGAACTTGTTTCGTATAATGATTTCGGTTTCCCCAGCAGCATTCTACGCATAAATAAATATTCCATTAGTGACATTCTGTAACTTTCGCAATATCCTGAGTGAGTTGAATAAAGAAAAAGCATTTTAAAGTGATGATTTAATTTTGGAGCTCTAGGTTAGTTGAATGTATAAATGTCAACTATAGCGTGCAACAGAAAGAAATAAGTATCTTGAAAAATTCGAAACATATAATCTTGGAATAAAAATTTTCCAGGCAACATATGATTAGTTAGTGTGATCTGTTTCAAGCGGACACCTTTTATAATTTAAAATTATTATCTAACTGAAGGAAGATGTAAAAATCTACAAAGGATTTTGTGGATGTGGTAGAAGGTATTGTAGTTGTGATATCGTCGATTGTCGTAAAAATTGATTGCAGTCTTCTTTCACAATGTGAGCTCCGTCCTTCTCGAGCCCCCTTTTAGTTCTTTGTTCTGTCACCGACCACGTCGCGGAGATGAACGGCGAAAGACACAATGACTGCCTTTCATACACGCGATTTATCACAAAATTGCATATCGTTGGTGCACCAGTCAACGCAGAATAATACGTTTTCTTGACCTTACGTGATCCACGATGAGCAAATTTTTAACTAACGTGACCCTTTGTAACACGCCCAAGTATAATAGAAACGTGTTTGTAAAACGCCTGGAAAATTAACGATTCTCGCTTCAGCGAGCCATTAGTTTTTGTCAGTTTGCAGGAACTTCAGACGCGATATTGCGTATCTCGCGATACGTGTTCAAAGAGAAAAATGAACATTTGGCGGGCAATGGTGTGTATTTACGTATAAACTATTTCACTCGTTCTCTGGCAGTGGCGTGTTCTCACGCCAAGGCAGAGTAACTGTTATTCTATACCCCATAAACATGACTCATGTAGGAATGAAGCTAATTCCCTTTAAGGGGAGGTTCTGGTCTAAATGTCGATTTTTTTTATTTCATTTTTCGAATGTTCAACCTTTTAGGAAAACGTGTTTAAAAGGATTTGTTGAAATTCGTAAAATTCCCGAAGTTATAGGCATTTGAGTAGCGGCAAATGCATGGGTCATAACCGGCCACTCGGCGCTCACGTAAAACTTTAAACGCGTTTTTCCCGAAACAGTGTTCTCAAAATCAGTGGGACCTGTACCTCCAAAAGTTATTATCCGATTCAACTGAACCTTTTTTTATTTTGAAGAATATACTTCTGGCTAGGGGGGGAACTAGAAAAAATTACAAAAAGTTGAAAATTTATAATTTTCAAAGGCGATGAAAGGACGAAAAATACAGGGAAGTGATTTCAAACTGGAAGTGTCGTTATTTTATAAAAAAAATGTCATTTTTGTAATTTTTTTAGTTCCCTCCCTAGCCAAAAGAATAATCTTCAAAATAAAAAAGGTTTCAGTCGAATCGGATAATAACTTTTGGAGATACAGGTCCCACCGATTTGGATCAATTTTTTGACGCCTTGACTTTAACGACTCCCCAGGGCTGTCTGCAATGACTAATTATAAAACAAAAAATATATTTCTATAATTTAAGACATCCCTAATACAATGCAAAAAGTCCCATTAAATTATATATCGTAGTTTTCCTTTAATTAATTCCTAAATATCACCTATTTTTTTGGGCTCTAGACCAGAACCTCCCCTTAATTCACGAAAAAAGTTCTCACGCAAAGATTGTGAAATCAACTTTGCTAATTCCAATTGTGCCTTTAATTCACGAAAACAATTAAAAATGTTCTCACGCAAAGATTGTGAAATCAACTTTGCTAATTCCAATTGTATTCTCGTTCTCCGCTCGAACACTGATTCCTCTGTCACTTTTTATACTTGACATTCCTTCATTGGCCACAAATCAATTCAGTGCTCAGATTTTCAGCTTTGGTTTTAAGGAATTAGCGGGCGAGAGGCCTGTAGTTGACACAAAAACTTTTATAAGAGGGACATCTTCTGTTAAAACTGACATCTTCTGTTAAAACTTTTCGCATCCAATTGGCGCAAAATTCGCACCCAGTGCGACTGTTCGAATACGCTGTAAGAGAGATGCGGAGAATATGAAACATTTTGTTTTAAGTCGACTTCATAGTTTTTTTTCTTATACAACGCCCGCCAATTCCTTAAAACCGAAGCTGAAAATCTGAGCACTGATTTGATTTGTGGCCAATGAAGGAATGTCAAGTATAAAAAGTGACAGAGGAATCAGTGTTCGAGCGGAGGACGAGAATACAATTGGAATTAGCAAAGTTGATTTTACAATCTTTGCGTGAGAACTTTTTTCGTGAATTAAAGGGAATTAGCTTCTTTCATACATGAGTCATGTTTATGGGGGTGGGGGGATTTCATCACTTTTTTCATAATTTATTATAAATTACTAAGTGCCCTATTTCATAACGGTCTTCATCCTCAAAGCGGTTCATAATCGTACAAGATACGTGATGGTACATCAGCATAGAAATGTATTGACAACGGCAAAATTAATCAACCGAAATGGCCCAAAAACGCTAAAAATGTGTATATTCTTTTTTGTAACGTCAAAAATGAAAATAAATCGTATTTTTTAAACGAATTTATTCAGCTTCGATTCCTCTGTTTGCTTCTGGTACGTCTGCTACATATTTGAAAACTCAAATTTAAACCAATTCCACCAATCCAATTCTCTTGAAACTTTGGAGGCGTGCGTAGTTCGGATGACAATACGATATTTTAAAAACCAAATTACCCCGAGGGGGTGAAAATTGTACCCAATCAGCAATAACCAATAAATATAACCCATAACCACAAATCCAAACGACTTGAAATCAGTCACTGCGTTCGGGTAGCTAGTCGCATCACGAGTTCCGTAAATACACAATTTATGTCGAGAAATGATTCGTTAATGTACCACCGATCACGTCCCGCCGTTATCGCGCGAGATCTTCTTTACCATCGTGACATTTCAAAAATGTTAACAACTAACACTTGGCAGGTTATGATTGAGTGACAGCCAAGTGACATTTATAAATTCTGCTTTCGAATGGCGACACTTACTGGCGTCAAGTGGAGGAGGAAAATGTGACGTCACGAAAACTCTTAATCCCAAAAGTATCATTTTGATAACTATTAATTCAGCATAATTCTTTTATCTTTTAGACAAACAGCTTGATACATTAAGTAAAACGACAAATGGGTTTGAAGAAAAAAATTATTCGCTTAATCATGTTAAAACACCGGGACTATGTCATAAAATAAGATAATAAGGCCAAAATAGCTGCGGGGACCTGTCAATTTCCGTATCATTCGTGTATACATATACGTTCAATGTAGAAATATTTTAAACATACCCATACATCGCACATTTTTTTCAGGAACATTGCAGCAACCTTGCGATGTTGCATGGTTGCAGCGCGATATTGCTGTAACGTTGCCGTGCAATATTGCACAGGGCGGACACAGGAATATTGCTGCAACGTTGCCGCAAGGTTGCGTGCAATATTGCAATCTTGCACAGCAACGTTGGAGCAACGTTGCAGCAACGTTGAAGTGCTGTAGGTGTAGGTAAATTTGTAGCATCTGTAACACCAAAATAAATTTATTTGAATAGTTATATTCTATATTAATACTTTTCAGTTTGTGATAATTAAATGGACAGCTGCTGTATTGTTCGCAATTTCTCTCTCGCGTTTCGGCACTCGCGTGTGCTTTCATTACGCTTTCTAAAGGGCGAAGGGCGTTTTAATATTTCTGCGCTCGCTTTGTGTAGTCGCGTTTATTTGGTCAGGGAAATACGAGGCGGACGTGTCCGTTGAACTGGGATTAGTAGGTACACGAAGAGCGAAGTTGCAAGAGATTACGTAGAATGGGTGGTTTAGCAAATACCCTAACCTACATTGCTAGTGCAATATCGGTGGGGCTTTTATGGGCCGTCGAATTAGAAATGTGACGCTTGTCTGCGGTCTGTTAGGCCGCGTGCAGGCTTGAACCCGAACGCGAGCGGGGAAAAATTCAGATGTTTCTTTTCGTCCTCTGTCTCCCGCACGAGGCACGCTGAGGCTCGTACAAATTTCATTGTTTGGTAGAGTTTAGTTAAGAAAAATAAAAAAGTGCAAACGCGAAGGCCATCGCAGTTGCACTTATTTAAACAGGAGGCGATGAAGTAACGCACACAACACCTTTTTATTCAATGACGCGTTGATTGAAAAAGAAAACGGCAAATTCAGAAATTTTATTAGAATATCGGAAGAAAATTTCCTTTTCTTTTAAGTGCTATCAAAGATAAAATATTTAAAAGTGATACTACTTTCCGCGAAGCCGGACCGCGTTGCACCTGGTATTCCTTCACCAGTTCGCTGTATTTGTTTAAAATATCTAAACAACTGATAGGTATCAGAAATAGTTCTAGAGGTGTGCCAAGTAAACTAACTAATAGTGCAATCGATATCGCTGTGACTGTCACAGCAGTGAATGTGTAAATTATTGTAGGTAATTTCATTTGCTATCGCATTCTCAAGGAAACATCTACACATTTGATGGACGTATGGAAGTAAAATTTAAATCATTTGCTGAGTGATAAACTGTTTTCAACACCTTCAGGTAAATTAAATGTGCTTTTTAAAAACAAATGTTTCTGAGTGAGCGTGTGCAATAAAATAACAGCATTTGCGATATCCCCTTGGCTTGTGCCAATATTATCGGAGTTTCGAGTACGCATACCACTCCATACTTGATTGCCCATTCCAGAAATGCGAATTATACATTTACATATACCTATGTATATGTATGTATGTATGCATATGTGGGGCAGCTGATTGGACCCAAGTCCCATTCGGGAACCCAGAAGCATGCATCTTGTCATTTAGTGAGCGCAACACAGTAAACTCATTTGTACTCATTATTGTGGCCCTTATTTATACGTGTCGATTTTTTTGTATTTCTTTGCTCTCACCTCCTAGAACGGTGTTATTTGATCAAACAAATAGTCTCTGAAAAAGTTTATTGCAATCGGACAACCGGAAAAGGTGCCAGCCAGACCTTAAACTTTAGAATTCATCAGTAGTCTAGATTTAAAGAATTTCTCAAAAATGGTAAGCCATATCGAAATTTTGTTCGTACATCAAGCACCTCTCAAGCAATCTCAAGTACCTCTCAAGCAGTATGAAGTGTGAAGCCCTTGTTTCGGCTAGTGAATCCAACACCTAGTGGCAGATATCACAAACAAACATGTATGGAAAATGGCTCGCCTTTCCATTGCTTTCCACGTGCCCGTACGTGAGCACGAATTGTCTTGGATGGACCAAAATTTTCAGATCGGCTCGAGGCAGTGCGGCGAACGGCCTGAGGCATGCGGCGAACGGCCCCAAAGCATGCGGCGGACGGCCCCGAGGCACTTGGCATGCCTCGGAACGACGTCCACACTTGCATGCTCGTTCGGCCTCGGCTTGCCTTGTTCGCGTTCATGCTCAAGTGTATGCTTACGTGGCCTTAGGCTACTCAGGTCAGACAAACTGCAATTTTTCAACATGCTTTTGCAACTCGTGTTTCAATCTGTCGTACTGGTTGAGGAAAATTTAAGGACGAATGAATGATCACTTTGCCAGTGGTATTTTAATAGGATTTTAATTTTTAATTACAATGCTACATAACTTATTGCTATGCCACAAATATTTTATTATTCAAAATTGTACATTTACCTTACGTTTCAGCCACCCAGTATCAATTTTCATAATCGCTGATTTAAAGTACACTCTGCTTTTGGATTCAGTAAATCATATGTATATAATATTTTACTCTTCATTAGTTGACCAGTAGCTTTACCTTCAGAAAGTTGGCCAGGCTTCTTAATAGATGATAATCTGTGGGGAGGGGTTTAGCGAGTAAGGCGAATGAGGAAGAACTCATCTAGCTCAATTGCTGTAGCTTTTTTAAAAATTACAATTTTGCGTAAGCGTCATAGGTATCGCGAATTGTACCTTTACAGAGTGATGTGTATTATAAGTGTGTTCATGATGTTCAGGTTAGCTCAAAATTATATTTCGGATACCCGAATATGCGATAGTTTTAAAACACTTAGGGTGTTCAATCTCAAGTTTTCAAGTACTTGTAGGACCCCAACTTTTTACAAACTTTTGAGATTGTCTATTTTAGGAACAGTTTTTGTCCAGTTTGTGAGAACGAATAACGGGTAATTTCCTCCTAATGGTGAATAACCATTCGGATTCATACTTAAAAGGGAACTACGGTAACCCGAAGATTCTTTTTTTTTAAATTTACAGATTTTGGGAGGACCTCAATAGAAGTATCAAACAATTTTTTTTCTGCCACTTTTTGGTTTTTCAGGGTGAAAAGGTTTAAAGGTAAAGCCTTTAAAGGTTAATGTGTCTTTTCCTATTTTCCTGTATCTATATTTTGAAAACTGCAGTAGATATAAAAAAATTGTTATAATGCCAAATTTTTTCAAACTTGTAATTTAAATAAAAAACCGTTCCCAATTACAAATATTAAACAATTTGATTGCAGTTTTATATAGCATAAAAATCTATTAAATTTTCATTGCAATAATTTTTTTATATCTACTACAGTTTTCAAGATATACATGAAAATAGGAAAAGACAAACTAACCTTTAACTTTAATGGGTATTTTCACTTTGGAGAACCAAAAACTAATAAAAAAATTGTCTTGTATTTTCATTGTGATCCTGTACAATTGTGCGGAGTTTAAAAGAGATCAGAATTCAGGTTTACAAAGTTCCCTTGATAGATATATTGTGTACAGTAGAACTTAACCCAGTAGAATTTATTGCAGTTCCTAGTTTACCGAACATGTTGCTGAGATTTTATTATCCGAACCCGTACTACTTATATTGTGTATGAACTTGTATCGTTGCACATATGATTTTATTTAAAAAAAAAAGTAAACGTCAAAGTGTCACAAAACTTTTTAGTCTGTATTTGTACATCATTGAAGATCTAATCCTGCTGTCTGTTGGTGGCTGTGACTGTTCTGGTGTCCTAGGTGATACAAAAAAAGTTTCGCATCTACGGAATTTATAATGCCTTGTAAAATTAACTGACATCAACAAACCAAGAAAATTCTTAAAGTTTATAAGATTGTTCATGGAATCATCTACGATCATAACTTTTCTACCAATCTTCTTTTTTTTATAAACATTTTCGTGCGTAAAATTACCCGTCTTTTCGAAATTTATGGTACAAACGTCTGCTAAAACATGAGATTACAATATTTTGCTGTGCCCATAGGTGATTCTATGAACAATATTATAAACTTTAAGAATTTTCTTGAATTGTTGACTTCATATAATTCTACAAGGCGTTATAAATTCCGCATACGCGGAACATTTTTTGTATCCCCAGGGACACCAGGTAGCCGCAGCTAACAACAGACAGGCAGTATTAGATAAAATATACAAAAATTGTTTTCATCTTGAATTACGTACAAATACAGCCTAAAAAGTTTTTTTAACGTTATGACGTTTCCTTTATTTTAAAGTAAAATCTTAAAATTGACCTATTTTTGGAGTGATTTGAATTTTGATGGAAGGGTCCTGTTAATGCAGCGTCGTTGTACGAAATTAAACGACCTCGATTTATTTGCTCTGTAAACAGTATTTCTTCACAGGCTGTGACAACTAATTTATTTTTAAATAATTACAACGTCGAAATTATCCTTGCATTCTTGAGAAATGAGTAGCACGCGTTGAAAAAGATGCGCTTGCCTGTTAAGTGATGTTATCTCTGTCGTCATCGCAATACAAGTTAACGCCTCGTTGCGTCAACGTAATTAGCGTGATAATCGTTTTATAAATACGATACTTCCGTTAGCGTAACTTCTTCTCAGAGACGAATTGAGTGCTGCGCAAATCTAATTCATTTAAATCTCGGATGCATTTAATCGACGATTTAATTTTAAATGATTTCTTTTAAAAAGTTCTTTACTATACATGTTTCTACTTCTTGGAGAGTTATACAATTTTTTACATGTGCTTTATCGATTTCAAACAATTATCCATCTGTGTCAGGTGTAAGCTTTAGTAGTAGGTAATGTCTGAATCATCCAATTTTGGTTAAAGCATCGTTTTCATTGATCCCTTCTTCAAATTTTTTAAAATTCCATCGCAAATCTTAAAACGAATAAAAAAATTTCTTCGCTTACATTTTTTTAGTAAGATATTCCCAATTCCTTAACAAAACACGAATTTTGTCCACATTTTGGTTACTATAATTTATTACGCGTTCAAAATAGACAACATTTTGTTTCTGACATTTTTTATATATTTTTATATAAAGTATCTCAAAACTTGCACGAATTACATCCTGTTTAGTACTACGAGAAGATAGAAACCACAAAGAAGATTTCCAATTGAACGAAAACCTGTTAAATTGCCATGACCGAGGAATTTGACTACTTCCTGCTATCTTGATTTTATTGATTTGTCTTGCATCTACTGCGCGCGCGTGCCTCTAACTAAGTACACACCTGTATGTGCACAATATTACGTAGGAAAGGTATCTGTTTTGCACAAAATTATTGAATGTCTATGTTACCGTAAAATGTGCACATTTACCAGCCTATGTACTTTTACCGTAACATCAACATCTTGACGAAGAATGTACTAAACAACAATTATAGAAACGTTGCTTACGACATGTGACGTTCCTTATAATCACATCACCTCGTAGACTCATTTAAATGTGTCTGTTTTATGATGTTATAATTAGAAACAAGAAATCACAGCATTTTGGATGTGTCGATATAACGCTGGCACATTATTTGGTGCCAAAGAAAAAATTAACTATTTCAGTGACGTAAGGTTTGGCGAAATATCATTTCAAGTCAGTCAAGCTTTTCCGAACGAGCAAGATTTTTGATGAAAGAAATTTTGCTTAATTTTTAATCACAAACCTTCGTAATTGTAATGCATACTAAATTTTAGTTTCCCTCTAATTCTTTATCAGCGCGCGACATGGCATGTTCCCTCCAGCTATGCTTTCAGCATTCAGTTATCATCGAGACGCAACGAATATCGGAACGCGCATCTTTCGTTTCATTCTTGACAGTTACATGGTTAATAATAACAGATTAAATGAGAAGGTTGGTAATTAAGGGTTAACTCGCTCCGAACAAACATTTGGGAACACTCGGACAATACTATCGATACTTTCCAGAAAGTATGAATGTGAAAGCACGCTCAAACCAAGGCAGCAACTGACCTTAGTCCCACGATGCACGTTATTATTTGAAGAAATTTTCGATAGGCCTTACCTTTTTGGAGAAATTCTTCAAATTCAAAGCATTGGTGAATTCTAAACTTTAAGGTCTGGTCGGCACCCTTTCCTGTTGTCCGATTGCAATAATCTTTTTCAGGGACTATTTTTTTATGAAATGAAACCATATTAGGAGGTGAAAGCAAAAGAAATCGCAGGTTGAAAAGAAAGGCTACCCTAGGCGGGCGGCGTGAAAACACGCCCACGCCACCCAAAGTATTAAGAGAAAACAGAGCAATGAAACATTTAAGGGAGCGTGGGGTAAACACGAACGCGGGGTAATCGCGAATGCGACGTTACGGCGTTTTAATAAATAAAAACGATGTTCCCGCTCCACTAGCTAATAGTTTAGGTCGTATCCTACGCCGGGCAGAAAGTAATAAATACAGAACGCTTATGCAATTCCAGATAAACACAATTTATTATTTTCATCATGTTTCAAGTAATATTTTGTCCATTTCAATTAAACTAATCAAAAAACTGTTGAATTAATGATACAATACTTTTTTTGTTTAAGTTGAAATAAAGCACTATTTTACCAACATTTTGTGACCAAGGTATTGCTTAAATTATGATTCTAACCTCCGAAATAAATTCTTTTTTATTTTTTGATGTCGTGGGGCAACGACGAACAACTCGGATGGGGTAATCTCGAACCTTCGAGATTAGCAACGATAACCGATTTTGATGAAATTTTCAGCATGTATAAAACTTACTTAAATCTACAAAAGGGATTTTTGAATTTTCATTACAGGCTCAGACCAAAAAAGTTTAAAAAATTACCTTCACTATTTTTTTCGATATTCCGACCAATTGCAATTTTTTTCTAACGCATAAGAAGAGGAATTTCAAAAATACATTAGGTATAGGTTGTAGCAACATTTTTTATGAGTTGACCATTGCAGCCGCGCTTTCTGTGCGACTTCTGCGATATTTAGCACTCTGTTCGCGATTACCCTACGGCAATCGAGTAATCACGAACACCAAGGGTTTTGCCTTTTCACTGTAAAGTCGACTTTTATTATAATTTTTCAAAAAATCGTCACTGTACTTTATAGATGAATAGTTTAAGTATGTTTGTAAATAATAAACAAATTCATTTCTCACATAGTTTTCGTTTTGTTTACTGTTTTGCTTAGGTGTTCGTAATTACCCCATTCTCCCTTATAGAGGTGATGTATGTATGGAAACGTAAGGGGGAGAGGGTGAATTATTAGCAGGTATACATAGTTGTGGCAAGGAAATCATAAGCATTGTTAATACCAATAGTTGTCTCTCAGGATTCATTTTCCGATCCATTGTAATTAGAAATGTTTCACACTATTTAGTGAGCACTATCTACCCTAGTACTATTGAGGGGTAAAGGGTAGGACTCACATATTGAACCCTTCTTTGTCACATCCTCTATAGTATAGTTTTAACTAAAGCAAAGTATCCAGTAAATGTGGAACGTTTAGTTAGATCACCTTGCAGCCACGATAAATATTTAAATTTATTTCGACTGTTACCATTGTGAATACATAGTCATTTATGCTTATCGCCGGAAGTTAAATATCGGCGTGTGTAGGTACGCTGTTAACTCAGAAGGATCGGCATTGGCGTCATCTTTCAAGGTTACGGGAACATTGCGAAATAGGTGCATCCATTTTCTGACGTACGCCGTGCATAAATGCGCGACGTAAGTGCAGCTCGAGGTCTTCGTGCAATTAATGCGGTGCATCGTGCACAACGTGACATTAATTTGTCACGGTTGTTGCTGCTAGCAATGTCAAGGGAGCACGTATGAAATTTGCTCTGTAACGCCAGAATGTTCGGTTGTGACAGTATGTTCTCAACATACGCACATTCTGAACATGACGTGACATAATACTCGGAATAATCACGTGAATAACTTCCATGTAATGAAGACGTTTGAGTTTTAGGTGAATGTTTGCTCTTAAGGCCATTTTACACTAGACACTTTTGTGGCTCAGAATTGGTATTCATAATAAATTTCTTTCAGCAGAAACAGCCCTGGTTTACGGAAAAAAGGATTAAGAAATGTGTGAATATATCTGAGATATAAATGGCGATCCACAAAAATGTCTCGTGTGAAAAGGCCCTTAGTTTTTGGATAGATATGTATGCTTTCACATGGCTTTGGAAAACACAGTGTATCTACATATTGTTAGCACGTTGGTTCTTGTTTGATAATTGTTTCGCGTCATATAGGCGTTATGAAAGAAGTTATGAAGCATAAAGACCTTTTCACACGAAACATTTCTACGGCTCACAACTACATAATAGTCCGGGTGTATTCACTTGGCAGAGATAGCCTCGTTTAAAGAAGATAGGTAGATGTAGAACATATTTGAATATGTCTGACATACATATCTGTCGCGCGTCACAGTATATATATATATATAAAATCGATTTTATGAAAAATTTTTATCGGAGGGTCCCCTTAAAATACTATTAGGACCTTTTTCCTTAACAAACTACTGTGACGCGCGATATATATATATATATATAAAATCGATTATATATATAATATTTGTAGTATAACATCCCGACAATGCCCTATGAAAGTTTCACACAAAAATTCGTAATGGTATAAATTCTACAGTCATATAACTAATTCAAACTCCGATCTCAATTCTCGAAACACGATATTTCGAAACGGTAACCACGATTTCAGAAGAACTAACGAACCGATTAAAAAAAATCTTGAGGCATTTGATTCGTAATTGGACTCGCCATCGCAGCATCGTAATAAACATAATTTTTTGGAACACGGTTTTTTTTTTATCTGCATACTTGTGCGGAAAATTACCCGCTTTTTGCACTACTTCGTTCAAATGTGCACCAACATCGTAGTTTTGGTCCTTTTTGCCCCAACAAGGGTTGCTGCGATAGCCATTGTAATAAATTTTAAGAAATTGTTTGAATTTTTGATTTTGGGCGATTCTGTGAGTAAATTTCGTGGTTACCGTTTTGGCGTCTCTTTTTGGCAACGCCTGCACTAAGCGCCACCTAGAAAATGCATCAAGACCGAAAACATGTAACAAAAAATTTTTTTGCACTCTAACGAGTGAATCAATAAATGCCAATAACATTTTTTAAGATATGTTATAACCTCTTCTTGTAAAAAATTTATAAAGATCACCTATTCTTTAACCCTCTAGGGACGAGTGGGACTCCAGAGTCCCATTCAGACTAACACATTTTTATTTACGTTCTATCAATATGATCGAGATTTGATAGGTGTAGTGACCTTTAGTAGGCAGGGATGAAACTGTTTGTAGCATCAGAACCCGAAATTAAACTTTTTACTATTATAAACAAGTGAATCTAGTCGACGCTATGGATCGTGATCTGTGCCTGTTGCAATTTGTCGACTATTTTTATAAATTAAAGTAGGTAAAAGAACTTTTTATAGTAAAATAAGCATATATATAGTAAAAGTGAGTCCTAATTGACAAATTACTGCATGGGCACTGCACTCAATTTACAATATATATAGGGGCTTTCGGGTTAAAGTTATGGGACGTGTATGTCCCACCGGGACTTAGGAGTAAATATTTATGAAAATTGCTAAGTACTTATATGTCATTCATATTTCTTTAAATATTCGTACTATTCTATATTATTTGTTACATCGTGTGTAATTACATATTTTTATTAGTGTTTATGTTATTTATCGTTACTACAGCAACAAGATGTCGGGGCGTCTATAAGAACAATGCTCTTGTGAGTCTGTATAGATCATGTTTCAAGAGTAGATGGTGGTATCTGCCTATTTTTTTCTATTTACTTGAGTTATGTATAATGAATGCGTGGTTGTTATATAAAAAGCAAAATAAAGCAAACCATCACTTTGTTCTCCATAAATCTCAACACAAATTTTAAAATTAAAAGATTTCAGAAAATAAATTATTCAAAGTTTATTTTATTGTGGCAAAAAACTACGTGGACGCCGAAGTGGCATCTTTTTGAATAGGACTACCAAAATTTCCAAAACTCGCAAGCAGATATCTACATAAGACAAGATTTGATTCATTACATCATTTTTCATTATTTAGCGAATGTAGACAAAGATGCACACTTTGCATTCTAAATAAACCGTTTTCATTTTGCGAAATGTGTAATGTATAACTGTGTTGTAACAAAAGCAATAGTTGTTTTTACGATTACCATAAAAAAACAGAATGAATATTAAAAATTGTAACATTATTTTTCATTACTACTTACTGCTCAAACATGATTTCCCACATAAAAAAAAATCATTTAAGTACATATTTATGTTGTTTTCTATATTTCCGATCAATGTTCAAAAAATTACCCGTAAGTCCGGGTGGGACTCCTACGTCCCATACCATAAATCAATGATTTTCACATTCTCAGCATTCTAACCGAGTAGTTTCCAAATCCGAAGTATAAAATAGATTATTTTAACGTTCAAAAAAATTCTACGTTTAGTTTAAAATATCCCCGTACCTAGAGGGTTAAGGAGTTTGACCGGAGGGTCCCCTTAAATAAACGATAGTATTATTCCTTTCTCGTGGTATATAGTCATAGAGATTTCCGAAGTAAGTCAACTGATTATTTTTAATCTTCGATGGTCATCGTAATCATTATTTCATTGTTGGAGTCCTTAATTTTTGCAATTGTGTGAAATTATCGTTCATGAAATTTTAGTGTTCATTACTACGAAAATAAATGGATGCTGGTTCCATGATGTAACCGCCATAGAAATACAGGAACAGCAGAGGGTACCATGTGTTCGTATCGAAAAAACGATCTATAAACTGACATGTGGTACATGGTCCATTACACGAATACGTGCCTATCCGAATTGGTTCGTGAATTAATGCAACCCACGCTCCTCTTTGCAAGAATACACGGAAAATGTAGTTAGTACTGTTGCTTATATAACAGCAAGATGATTAAATAAACCGCACATGTTATAATAAATTATATTTTTCTAATTTATTGGGCAGCAGGCATGTTTGTTTATTTAAAACACAAAGATTGCTTTCATAGGATCTCTTTCGTCATTTGAATTTTCTTACAGCAAATATTCCGAGTAATGCATATTAATAATTATTAAATTATGAAGAACACTAAAACTAACGAAAATTTAACCATTCACTCCTATATAATGAAACGTTGTTCCAAAATTGTGTACTATATTTATTTCTACTGCGCTTTTATGTAGTAGGTATAAATAGTTGCGAAGCAAGTTGCAGAAAATATTCTTGTTCACTAATCGTTCGAGTTCCAAGCGACCTGCCTATATATATATATATCTACCTACATACATATAATAGGTATATGTGAAAATTGCTGAACGTTTTTACATACAAAATGTATTTTTGCAATGTTCAATGAATCAGTATAAAATTTTGTACATAATATTCGTAACATATTGGATTATATTTATTCTACATAAAACCAAACTCAATTTTAAATCTTTTGCACAGAAGAATGTGACCTTTGCAGGAATTATTTCAAGGAGAGCGCAGAAGCGCTTGTGGCAATTTTCGCAACTGCACGGAGAAGCGCGATGCTGACGCATTAACTATTACGTAACACAGCGATTTCGTCAGGCTTGATATAGCTAAACTCTTAGGAATTCATTAAATGAAAAAAATAATTACAAGGAATGAATATTTATTAGGAACATTGCCTACCTATTTATATTTACAATTTAAGTTAGGAACTAACAACGAAACGTTCCCAACCCGAAAATTCTGATTTTAATAAAATTTCGTGTAAATGTATAGCACATTGGAGTATGCAAGGAACAATTTTCGAAAGCTTATTATTCGAACGAATATTTGCATGAATGATTGAGCGATTTTGACTGAATGAAGAGTACGTGGCATAGAAGATATAACTATATATATATAAGATATATATTATATATATATAACTATATATAAGATATATATTCGTATATGTTCCACTTGTAAATACATATTTGACTACTTGTACACGTCCTAACTTTTAGTATTTCTATTTTCAACAATAGAGATGTATAATTATTTTGAAAATAAATTTTTCTATTCTTTTTTAATCAGCATCTTTTATCGTTCTTCAAGAATAATGCACAAACCATCCGGAAATCTTAAAACACTTCGCTGAATATTGTTTGTAAATATAGTAAGCAAAAGTTTCAATAGAAAGGACTATTGGCGATCGTAGTTCCAAAGAAATAAATAATTGTACGGCTCTAAAACATTAATCTACGACTTCTATTATTAGTTTCCTTCTTAGGATACCTTGGTGAAGGAATTTTTAGTTGCATTCGGGTTCTAGATCTTATTCTAATATGAAAAGATATTACGGAAGAATTTGTCACGCTATCGGGAGCAGAAGAATTAAGTACGTGGCTAGCCAAATACTTATGAGCACTGGTGTGCGCGGAAACAAAAGAAATAAACGAGCTGAATATCCTGAAACGCCACAATACAAAGGGGGTGGTACAAACTCTGCTTCGCAGACTTTGCAATTGCGAGGAACATGGTACATAAGCGACAATCGGGGGGACTCTACACACCCGATGCATCGTGATTTTGTGACGCGTAAGCTTGTACTTATTTCCGGTGCCGCCTGTGTGGAATTAACACAAATAGCGAGCCCTTCTACACAGGAAACACGTGCAAAACGGTCAGATCCCCGCATCGCCAATATCATGATCGTTTTCCGATTTTCCAAGCTCTGAGTAACTTGCATGGAACATCAGGTCCCATTTAATCCTTGAATTTTCGTTGTTCTTTTTACTTTTGATAGAAAAGTCAAATCGAGCAGGCGATACAAAACGCTGTAGGTATATACGTGGTAGAAAATTAGAAATATAATTACCAATTCATCCCCTTAGCCATAAAATGTAGCACCTAAAAGATTCTGAATAGCTAATTCTGTTTCTCTTTGATTTACAAAGGAGAAACTAACGACAAGATGGATTTTAGGTAATATTGAAGAATTGTGAAGAGAGATGACATTTTTTACTTGCACGAATGTTTACAGATAAAAATTTAGCGTTCTAAGTATTATCTAAGTGAAAACACTCATCTTTGAATGTTTGCTTTCAGATGCATCGTTTAGCCTAGGGAATGTCCACCAGCTAATGCTTAAAAAAACACGACTCATATCCAAGCTGATATCTTCTTTAGATAATAATAATATCTCATGAAAATTTCGAATCATATAGTTAAAAGATGTATCTTTTAGTAGAAAAACATTGTGTATGATTTTCACTTATACTTTTCCCAAAAAAAATTCCCGAACTTGTATGATTTTTCCGGACCTCTGAGTAGATGTAACCCCTTAAGAAAGACATTCATAATTTTCTTTGCAAA
The DNA here is from genome assembly GCA_944738655.2 of Andrena hattorfiana. Taxonomy (NCBI): domain Eukaryota; kingdom Metazoa; phylum Arthropoda; class Insecta; order Hymenoptera; family Andrenidae; genus Andrena; species Andrena hattorfiana. Next base: position 28,002,915 of record OX122889.2, read on the forward strand.
CAATAGAAGATTGGATTGCCCACTTATACGTCGACAATTATTTACACAATGTGCGTGTTGTCATCCATCAAAATCATCAAAGATCCCCGTAGCTGTCTTATACGAGGAAACGGTCAATTCATCTGCTAATGGATGAGAAGTGTCAAACACAGGAGTGTCGCTCAATAGAGGGACAGGACGTGATCTTTATAACCTATTTGTGCCTATAAACGCGAAACAGTATAAATACCACCACTATTCCATTCGTTGCACATGAAATGCGATAGTAAAAGAAGATTGGCATTCACTGACTTGATATCTGTAGAGATAAAACGAACGATATATTAACGATTACTCATTCGAGTATAAAGTTGTGTCACTTAGGTCACTCATATTTAAACAATTCAAGTTTAATTTATAACATGAAACCGGAACTCAGTCTCAAGAATAGTAGACTTTCTCACGCTTCTCCTATCTGACACTTACAAGGAGAGTATTTTAGGTGTCCGCATCCGATCATTTTGATTTTTGGATATGTTATAGAGGACCGAAAAATAAGAAACGCGTGTTTTTTTATTTTTTCCCGTTTTCATATTTGGGGAGTGAAAACTGCGTTCAAAGTTAGGGTTGAAAAATCATTTTTGTGGAATATCTCAAGAACTATTAGAGATAGGGGAATAGTGTCAATGGACGAATTTTGTGTCTTTGAATGCGAAATATGACTGACTCATCAGATTTTCCCCTATCTCTAATAGTTCTCGAGATATTCCACAAAAATGATTTTTCAACCCTAACTTTGAACGCAGTTTTCACCCCCCAAATATGAAAACGGGGAAAAATAAAAAAACACGTATTTCTTATTTTTCGGTCCTCTATAACATATCCAAAAATCAAAATGATCGGAGGCGGACACCTAAAATACTCTCTTTGTTAGAAAGAATTGTTCAGTTCATTCCGAGGGGGTTTCAGGACTTTCAGGTTAGTGCCTATACTATGGGAAGGCACAATTAGGCTTTGTCGGTTTTTAGAATCCGGGTTTAAAAACCTGTTTTTTGTTTATAAATTTGTAAAATTCGAAAACCGTGGTTTAAATTTAAAAAATCTGGTTTTATATACTAGAATTAATATGTGAAAATGAATTAATTCTTCAATTAAAAACGTTAACATTCTGACTTGAAATCGCCTCGGACACAAGCATATTGTAGTAGGTAACAATTTTCTGTAAACTAATCTTCGTGAGTTTATATTTTCGGAAGAAAAATACTAAATGAAATACAGATTCATAATTTATATTTTGTGCGCATTTTAGTTATTTTAGTTTGTTTTCATTTGATTTTGTATGCAGTGTATTTTATTGTGTTATATTTTTGTAGATCTATCAATATTAAAAAAAATGAAAATTATTAAAATGAGTATAAATATTTATTATCTATTTTAATTATATTTTATTGTGAAAATTCGAAAACCGGTTTTTAGGGAGTAGTGGAATTCAAAAACCGCTTTTTCCAAAAGTCGGGTTTTGTATAAACCCTAGGCACAATAGAAAGAAACGAATTACTTTTTGTGGTAACAAATGCGACAACCTTGAAAGAAAGTACACTGTGTACGCGATAATGGTGAAATCGTACAGGACGGAGCAGGAAACGCGAAGGAATAAGGAATACGTACATGATTTTTGAATTGGTGACACACAGACTTGCTAAAAATTGTATCGTTATTTCGAATGAAATGACATGCAAATTGGCGTATTGCGTATGCTATTGAAAAAATGTTTGAATCACGAGAATGAAAATATCGTCTGAAATTGGAGAGTTGGATTTGAGGTTGAAATTTACATTTTGTATTTTTTATATTTATATTTCGGTGGTTACAAATACGTGTCCTTATTATATTCGGTGGTGACGACACTGTTATTCAACTGAAATAGATATGAGAATGTAACTCGGCCAGTACACCTACATATACATTATTAGCGTTTCGCAGAAATACACAGGTACTGCTGTATCTAGATACATTATTTATGTGGTAGCTATTATCTTTGAATACTGGTCCGCTAGTAGAATGCATTCCTACTGTTCAGCGACTTTTCGAAACATACAGCTGAATTTATTTCTGAAAAATAAATAAACTTTATACACGTATGTACATATAATGAATAAATAAATGTATGGTTCTGTAATTGTCAAATATCATTATTTACCACTGCATATTATATAATAACATAAGCACGAATTGTCAACCTTTAATCACTTGTGTTTATTCTTCATTTCATCTTAAGTTTTTTTTTTTAATTGATTTTCTCGAGATCGAAGCCTGGTACAGGAGAATTCCATAGTATTTTTTATTGTAAAATAAAGCAATCTAAATAACATAAATAGAATTCTAAAAACAAATATAGAAAAATCTACATATTATTGTAACAGGAATGATGACAATATAATTTGTTACGGTGCAAATATTGACATACGTTCCTGTCTTGACAAGCACCGAGGATCATGTCTTTGTTAATATAATATTTAATAATACTCAATCAGGAGCGTCTAGTTCTTACTACATTACAAGTCCCCTATTTATTAACTAACTGCTATTTTTTAAACCCATTTTTGGTAAGGTACACGATTCACTCGACGTGTGCTACAAGTCGTCTTTGCTTCTTATCAGCTTAACAAAAGCACATCTAACGTTCGCCTGATAGATCGCCCATGGATAGATGTCGTTTATGTGATTAAAGAAATTTAGATAGTAATACTTAGTAGTTTTGTAAGATACAGCAATAGAAGACGTTCCTGTTCTGCGACTAATGAAACGCCAATCAACGCCACCGCGAGGATCGTATGTCGCTCGAGAGATCAAAGCATCTCCCGGACGGTATTTCGCCTCGCAGGGGTAAATGAGCATCAATTCGCGTGGATTGTGCTCGTTGCACAGTCGCGTCTTACGAAATATAGGTAACGAATGCTGTTAATGTTGAGCTGGCTGTCATTGATTCCCATCGTTTATTCAATGCCGGCCTGCGTGACCCTAATCAGAACCATAGATTGTCGTCATTATTATGCAACCGGCGTTAGTTGACACTGTTACAGTTATGAAGCATGGTCTACATGCCATAATAAGTTTGTTGACCCCCAAGGGAGGACACCGATTTCCACGACTGCTTTTTAGGACCTCGGTGACGTGCCAAACGATTAGTTACTGTATAACGGTAGCTCGAATACTGGAACTGATTTGACATAGAACCTAGAAATGCTCAAGATGATAATTGGAGCGCACGTCCTGAGCATTATTTGTCTCGAATAGTGTAAGTCCGGGGCAGTTGGTCGACCCACCATAAAATGGCTATTAAAACTAATGATATTATTTATTTTATCAGAATAAACCAAATATGTTCAGAATTTTATGCTGATTAAAAAAAAAAGACTGGTCGATATTTGTTTAGACAATATTTGCTAAAAATCGGGTTAAAAACTGAAGTCATGATATCTAGCCATCTCTCTTCAGGTGCCGAGAGAAATGGTTTTCGTCGTTGGTCCTCGCATTAGCTCTGAAAGGAACGGTTAATAGCTATAGCCAAATACTTTCGCTGCATTGTTTCTCAATATCTCTATTATCTTATTATTCAAAATATTAAACAAAAATTAACTTAGAAGTATATTTTAAATGCGAGAAAAGAGGTTAAATGATGTCGTGACCTCTACTTACCTTTTATAGCCTATAAATTCAGAAAAACACAGACGGAAGCGAAATGACGTTATTCTTTCAACTGTTTGGCTCCTAGAGAAGCTACTGTTCTGTACCTTAACCCCTTCCCGTGCCATTTAGTTCGACGAAACTTGGGCCGAAGTGTTAGGCGTCAACGCGTGGTAAACAAGCCAGACTGATGCTCGAGAAAAGTCACGATACGAGCCGAAATGTAAATGCCTGTGATATAGTCAGTTTTGCGCGATACTGCTGTTGTGGAAGTAAACTCTAATCCTTTTTCCTTTTGTAGATATTATAAATATATTATATTTTGTAATAGATGACAGTTTCAAAATTATATTTCATGAATAAACAACACTTCGATAGAAATCCAAGCATCTTCAAATGTGGTTTTGTCCCAAGGAATGTAATAATACCACGCCTAAAAATAAATAGCATATTGTAAACAAAAAATTTAATTCTCTCATCTATAATCATACGCTTTAGACGTTTTCTGGTTGGCGCAAGCACGTCACTATCACTGGATTCGTTATCACTGCTTTCATTTAAAACTTTTGTATTTTGCATTTTGTAAGGGTTTATTAAATTTCAATAACTAAACTGCTTTGTAACAGCAATTATGAGAATCATGACTAACTCTCGTGGCGTACTGATAGGAACTAACATTCAATTACGACCGCTATATTACGATGTTTATGTTCACGAGCCTGGCTTGTGATGTTTATGTTTGGCCCGACTAGGTATCTGTTTACGAGTCTGGCTCGTCATATTCATGTTTGGGCCAAAATCTTCATCACGAGTCAGACTCGTTAAAGCACGGGAAGGGGTTAACGCGCTCTTACGTATAGAGCAGTCAAGGCCATTTGGAGCATTTGGGAGCCAGACCTCCACGATATTTACCAGAGCCGCGCGGCAGAAGAGCTTGACAGCCAATAATAACCAAGAAAAACTGTAGTACAGTACTAACCCGTTATAAGCTCGTTTCTACCATGCGTTCTACGCCCGGCGACTATCCCCACCATTTCTTGTAGGGTAGGCTTGAATGACTGTGATTCTTGGGGGCCCCAGTGTTCCCAAGAGGGCCAATTATTTCAGCTTGCACCGCACACTACTACTTACAGTGTTCCCTATCTGTTGTACGCTCGCGGTATCATTGGCTTCGAGCTCCCCTTCCGCGCGGCTCTGGAAAACACCATGGATGCTTGCGCTCCCAAATGCTCTACCTGGCCCTGACTGGTATAGAGTCTGAAATGTAGCGACTCGACCAACTCTATTGCCCGACCGACTCACCCGGATTTACCCTATCCGAATTGAGTTAAGTACTGGGAACTTCTATGCAGCTGGTATGCCTCAAAATTGAGAAAAGTTTCGAGTATATGGAATGTGTTTTGAATAGTACCTGAAAGAAGTTTGAGCAGATTGAATGGACCGCTGCTTGACATGGTTCGACGAGGGACTCCAATCCAAAGAATTGATCTGAGCGCGCTGCAGCACGACACCAATTCAAGGGTAGGCTCGAGACTAGTGATGGGATCAAGCATATCGCAGGTGACATCGAGACGTAACAAAGAGTGCACGAATTCTATAAAGGGTGATGATCTGTAAATTCACTGCAATACTTCGCGGAGTAAATCTTTGCACTTAGCCAGGTGAAAAATGGTATATAAACATCGGTGGCATGTACCATGAAACTTTGAATTACGAGTTACAGAGAATTAAAAGAAAATATTGTATTGTGCCACTGCTCGGTACGAGTGCGTGTTGGTGTGATCTAATGCTTTTTGTTTATGGAAGCATTTAAAAGCTGTTCTGTGTGCTGCAGAGATTAACACTTTGAGTGGCGCAAGGTTCTGAAAAATGCCCCATTTAGTCAGGTCCTTTCGAGTGTTCGTTCCTGCTGGGAAAGTTTTGTATAAAGCGGGCTTCGAGCTTCGTTTGTTCTCAAAGTAAACATTTGGGGACTCTAACAATGCTTTCGATGCTTTCCAGAAAATGTCAGCGTCAAAACAATGCACAGGCTGCAAATCTCTCGGCGTGAAGACACGTCCACGCCAGTCAAAGTGATGATTAACGTTAATTTAACGTAATTTACAAGAAAAATTTGAGAGAATTCGAAATTAATCGAACATCTAGTGTTTACCATTAAATGCAATTGTCGTTATTAAAGATTTCCTTTTAGAGTTTTATAAAGTCAATCACAAAAGCCTATATAGGTACCTATGCTCATCAGAGTTACCAAAACTGCTGTATTTTTTTTTATAATATTTGTACATTTTGTAAGTGTATTTTGCTCCTAGGAAAAGTCACTTTATTTCCGGAGTACAACTTGTACCTATCGAATTTAATATAAAATCCCCAAGAATCAGTCGCGCGCAATCACATATAGAGAATCGATCATCCAAGAGCATACAAACGGATACCTATAGAGTTTCTGGGCTCACTCGGTTAATCGCGATCGCCTTTGTGGTTTCTTTTTTCTTTATTTTTCATCGCGAGCTGGGCTTATGAAACTTCGTCTTTTCGAATCGGAGTAATCCCATTCGATTATCTGGAGTGCAACTCCGAAGTGATTCGAATTCCGCCATTGTTAAAAATAGACGCTCGTGAGGTGCAAGCGCTGTGCGAGTCGAAGTACTACCGTAGGAGCATCGCGAGGGAATTCGAAGCACGTGAACCCAATTGCTTTGAACGCCCCCGCGTCGAATATATCTGACGGGCGCCGTTACAAATCCGAAATAGAATGGAAATTTCTCACCGCGTACCTACTCGGAAGAATTAATCTTTTCACGTTGACATAAGGCGAGAGAAGCCTTTGCAGTGGAAGGTGCTGCGCAGTCAGCTAAATTCAGTTAACTAGGAGCTAGATACATGCTAGGCGTGAACGTGTTCAAAGAGGTGCGCAGTGCGTTGATATGTGGACAAAAATTGTAAAATCAAATATTTTCTAAGGCGTTATTTATCATTCAATATTTACATCTAGATGTTCAGGAATCGAGTTTGTTTATGATTGCTACGTAATTGTAGTTGTTTACGATCTTATTTGCCATCTTAATCTAGAAACTAAGTACTTCAAGCATCAGTCGCAAGTCATACGCGGTAGAGTTACTTTCCTTTTTTTTTATTCAGATCATAAGAATATTTATTAATCTTGGCTCACATTATTCACCATGGATTCTACTATTATGATTGGGTATGCGTGCTTCGAAACTATTGCCCAGACTTATTGCCTTACTGATCATTAAAAAACTTCTTAGTCCCGAGAATGAAAATTTTATTTCAACCGAAGTTTTAAAAAATACGTAAAAATACTTATGCCTGATGTTTTTGTATTTGTTTCGCCTAACTTTAAACTTTATGAAAAAAACGCCCTTTTCTGCTACTACCTGCGACTATTTGAGAAATAATTTTTTTTAGGAAGAAGTGTGTAGATCAAGAATTCTAAGACACACCAAGAAATTTTTGAAAAGTGGCTTTGTTCTGCACCAAGAGACAAAAAAAAGAAAGTTCTAAACATCCGATCTGCTTTTTCCAATTGTTTATACGATATCTACCATGACTTTTCGAACCTGGATGCTCTTATCAGTTTTAAAATAGCAGTCAAACGCGATGCATGTGATAAAAATAATTTCATAAAAAAATGTTTCGAACAAAAGTTAGTCAGTATTCAGTTGACAACAAATTGCAGAAGTAAATATTCATAAAAAACTTTTTATTCAATAAAAAAATCAAGATCACCTCAATGTTTTTAATGAAACTGTATATTTTATTATACGTCAATCGATGCATCTTTATACTGTCCTTAAAAAAGTATTACAGTACTTAGGTCGAAAACTGATCAGTTCAGACGTTATAAAGTTTGTCCCGAACACCCATATACTTCGACGCACTGTGCGGTGTGCAGAATCGTTCCAAATCGTTGAACATTCTCGGAACTAGACTTACGGGTTGAATTTAAAGAGTGGAAGGAACGTAGGTATTTATTTCAATTAAAACAGAAAAATTACATGCTGTGCGAGCGTTTGTATTTGAAGGGATACAAGGTATACGTTTATCTGAGGATGTTTATGTTTCGGACTATTACTTTTCGCATACTATTACTTTCAGATTAAATTCCAAAAAATATATTCTTAGCGTGTGATACGATTATGACTGACGGGATATTATAAATGTGTTTAGTGATAGTGGTGCCATAGATTTAATACGTTCTGTGCCACGTGGGCCACCGGTTATTTTCACTTCTACAACATATGCAGATGCTGAAAACCTTATATTACTTGTGGAATGACGTAATATATTATTTAGACGGAAAGGCATTTTTTGGCCAGACATGTAAAATGACGAATAATTTGAAATTAAAATGGAAACAGTAGTATATGATGGATAGTATTCAAAGTAATGTAATATTCTTTCAGTTTCATTTTAATTCTGTGTAAATTACATAGTAAAAGGTACTTCGTACTCTGTTATTGAAAATTATTTTTTGCAAGCAACGCTATGCTTATGTACCTACGTGTAAAAAAAGGTTTTACAATTTTGGAAGCATATTATTCTACTCACTACGAGAAGTGAGAAACTTATTAATTATTATACATTACGTGGTTGCCTGAATTTTTTTTAAAACGAATTTATAAATGTAGAACAGATTTTGTAGACTTTTTGCTAATTGGTAAGGAAACAATATTATTCGATTTCATAAATTTTCGTCTTCAAAATACATAGTCGAAAATGGTGTCGCGACTTCAAGGATATTGGAGAAAAATAAAACTTGCGGGTTGTGACCCATAAAGTCACCACCAGGCATTGCGAGTTTCTGCAAGTTTAGCGTTTTCTTATGCATTATTTATTATGATGTAGGTAATTGTTAGAAAATAAATGAGAAAGTAAAATGATGACTGCCGGCTCAGAAAACGGTAGAATATAGAGAAATGTTTGAAATGTTTGAAAAATGGCGATGTTCATTAGAGCACTTGAATAATCTTGGTGCTCATGCTGTACTTCGTATCACACAGTCTGCAGGTTGTACATTAGGGTGGCTTTTATTTCCGACTTTTGAATTTTCTTCGCGGCACCCCTAGAATAGTTCCAAATAATAAAAAAAAAATCTGTGCAAAATTTGAACCCGATCGGATAACGGAAAAGGTGCCCCTGGGCCCTTGAAAATTTAAATAAATATTTAACAGCTCACAAAGTCGATTTACTATAATATCCTCAAAATTATTGATTACATAAAAAAAGATATCAAACAAAACTTGTAGATCGAGACAGTAGGTCCGCCTTAAATGTTTAAAAGATAGTTCTCGAAAATAAAAATCGCGTCGAAATAAAGTATCGTATGATGTAGAATATAATTCGCAAGGCAGAAAACGTGGCGCGTTTCTGTATTCGATATGTTGTGCGTCTAGACGAAGGGAATTGACAATTACCTTCTGTTGCAACTGTATGTTAAGAATTGGATATAATAGATCTGACATATAAATGATTACTAAAATTTAACCTAAACTCGATGCCAAGTGGTGTGCATGATTTTGCAAATATGATTCGAGCACTTTTACCCACGTTTACCACGTTCATCAGTGTGGTCTGGATTTAGAGCTGCTTCAGTCACGCCTACCCTTATGCAGCTGGGCATGCAGGCTGCAGTTCTGCTGCGCGAGTCTGCAGGCGCCGCGATCGATTACTTTTACCTCTGAACACGACCAAAGAACGTTCCGCCGCGTTTCCCAAGGTCCCGTAGAGAATATTGATAGGGAAACTCCACTGTGTGTGACCATTGTCATTCAAAGCAGTGGTGAGAGTCATCAGATCGCGAATTTTCTGCGATTAATTGAACACAAAGTGACGAAGCAATCAACACAGATGATTGCACAGTTAAAGGATAAGGATGTGAACAGTAATACGGTTAGAGAGTCAACGTATTACTAATGTTTATGTACCCATGAAAAATTCGTTTCATTTACGAGCATATGAAATATAGAGGGCGTTTCAGACATGTACATATAAATTTTGCTGATTAGTGAAGCTTTTAAAGAGAAGCAGTGATGTCTTAGGAAATATACGTGCTACATTATGTAATAAAAACGATACTCGATTACGTGTAAAATAAATTGAATTATGTTATATGTTTATGTTCTAATTTTTTTTAATATCTAATTAATGTAAGGATTACTGAGATAATTTACATTTCCTGAGAGTACGAAATTGGTTTAGTCAGAGTTTTCCTAAAACTGTAATAGTTTAATAATTACTAAGTAATAGTTTTATAGTTAAGCCATTTAGAATATTAAGTTATTAGGTTATTCGTTATGACAAATGCAGACAAATTTTAATTAGGTAAAGTTGAACGAAATTTATGTAAAGGAAATAAATAGTTTATCATTTGATACATGAATGGCATTGTTTTAAATTATCAATTGTATTATTAGTTAGAAGAAGATGGCGTGTTGTTTCAAATTTAAGAATTAGTAAATAGATGACTATTCAAAGCGACAAACTTTATTATCAAAAAAATGTGTCACAATTAATTAGTCCTCGTTATAATTTTTCTAAAGTTGTATGTAAATTTCGTGTATTCAAATTCTTTTCTCTCTCTTATTTACTTCTTACATGATTTTTAAGAAGATTGTATATGCCTTTTTCTGGGCATTTATATTTCAATAATGTATACATAATCATATATTCGGCAAAAATAGGGTCTAGCAGTATAATAAAAAGAATACAATTACGAAAGTATTGGGAGGACATAAGGTAATTGTAATACACAAGAAGATTAATAAATGGGACAACAGGGAGCGTATAACTTCTGAAAATATGTCATTTTTTCGTAAAAATTGACGTCGCAAGTAAAATTCGCTGTAATATCAAAATTGAAAAAAATTACCTAAGAATAATATCATAATATTATCGATAATCCATACTTCCTGTCAATGTTTCATACGCATTTCTTAGAAATATTTATTCATTTTTTAACAATTATATTCGATAAGGAGGCCGGTTGCCTCGTGTATATTCAAAGTTACGCTGTTTAAACTTGAAAGCTTCAGACAGTAACAATCAAGGATCGAAAGAGTTCTGGAATTTTTCAGTAGGTTCTATTTAAAACATGGACCGTCGAAGAATTTAAAAAAAAAACGTTTACACATTATAAGAGAACCGATAAAGAAACGTTCTTGAAAATAAAAGTTTGAGTTGGAATAGAACTTATAAAATATAAAAATAAAAATTTTCTATAACAGGAACAGCTAGGTATTTTGTTCATCAATATTAAAAACCCGACTGCTTAAAAAGCGAACTAAAATGACAAAAATAATAATAAGATGACAATTTAAATTAACTCAATTGCCTGCAGTCGGAGGCCTTAAATCTTTTGATGCAAATGATTTGATGTAATTAGATTCGAACATTTGTTCGAATAGTGTTCTTTATTTATAATATTTACCCACGTAGACATTATAGAATTTTTATTTATTTCGGTTCATGTAAGGTAAGTTATAAAAAATGTTATTTAGGTATTACTCTTGACAAGTTCTCTTTTCTGTTCAATACTTCTTATCAAAACTATTAATTACTCATGCTATGATTTTCATACCTTTTATTAAATAAACATATGAAGAATGTATTATATTATTAAATAAGACTAATACCGAATAGTTAAGTACTTTTCCTTATCTTAAAGAATTTTTAATAAACGTTCTAATATAACTTGTTTCCGTGGAACTTTTATTATACAGATTCAAAAATATCTGTTCCATGCAAACACTTTGTAAAGAAGTTCCTAAGTGTACCATTTCTTTCAATAAAAATTCCACAGGGACAGACATTTTCTTAAACGAAACATATAAGTTCTAACAGAAATTTTTTGAAACGAGAATTCTAGAACTCTTTCCATCCCTGGTAGCAACTACTTAGGTATAATGGCCACCATAGCAAATAGTAATTATTGTCTTAAAAACCCCAGCCGTGAAACTTTCAAATATTTCAGTAGGTACATTTCGTTGTACTTTACATTTTTATAGTTTCTACGCAAATGATGTATACCCGGTTTCTCGAAAATCAACATATTCTTCAATTTTCAAGAAACATAATTTCATATTGTCTTGAAACAAGTAAAATACTCGATTTTTCCCATCCAATTATTTTCAAGCAATACGCCCCCTAACAGGCGCCTCGCACACATTCCATTTTCACGCTTAAAAGAATGTTAAACATTAGTAATTATTAAAACTAGCATGATTGTAATAAGACTCTCGCGCTCAACGTTATGAGGAAGAATGATTTATGCCATACAGAGGGTGATCTCCTTAAAGAGAACCACTCGTGTATCTTTACCATTATGGTGGTCACGAGCGACATATCAAACAGGAGTCGCATTATGTAGCCTGCTACATGTAACGCAAGAAGTAGTGGTACATTTCATATACTTCGTACAAGTAATATGAGCGCAAGATGACGAGTCGATAAGCCTTTGTGCTTCTTGTAGAGTAGATGTACCGTTTGTGGCCATTGCACTGTTTTTGGCCATGTGCATAATTATCTTATTTTTAAATTGCTTACAGATCATTATTATGTGGAGAATTTTACATCATAAATATTTTGTTTAGTATATCGCCAGAAATATAAGGTTACATTTATTGCTTACACGGAAAAATATTATGTGTTTTAAGAAGTGGCCAAAATTGGTACAATACCTTAAAGTGGCCGCAAATTGTACATCTGTCCTATGTCTTCAAATTGCATAATCGTAGCTAGGTACTAGAAGTTGTTTCAGTAATAGCTCTGTGTTCATTGTATCGCACTATAACTTTACTGAAGAGACTTTTAGGAGAAATTTGTTATTAACAATATGTTTCGTTGGAAATTATAATGTTCATGGTTGTGGCAATCCATTTTTTATTATTGTGACCTTGGTTGTTATTTGGCAGAAATCGTTTCGATAAGTATTATTGCAAGACAGTGTAATTATATCTTGTATAATAATTGTACTGGGGAAAGTTTTATTTATTCAGATATGTTCCTTAAGGGGAGGTTCCGGCCTAAAAATCGATTTTTTTTTATTTCATTTTTCGAATATTCAACCTTTTAGGAATACGTATTTAAAAGGATTTTTGAAATTCGTAAAATTCTCGAAGTTATAGGCATTTGAGTGGCGGCAAACGCATGGGTAACGCCCGGCCACTCGGCAGTCACATAAAACTTTAAACGCGATTTTCTCGAAACAGTGTTCTCAAAATCGGTGAAACCTGTATCTCCAAAAGTTATTATCCGATTCGACTGAAACTTTTTTTATTTTGAAGAATATACTTCTGGCTCGTGGATAGATCAGTAAAATTTAAAAAATTGTAATTTTTAAAGGCGTTGAAAGGACGAAAAATATGGTGAAAAAGTGATTTCAAACTTCAAGTGTCGTCATTTTCTCAAAAAATTTCACTTTTTCTGCTCAGTCCATGAGCGAGTTTCATGACCATTAACCCGGGAGTAGGCGCGCCAAATAACTTACGTTAGCAGGCGCGCTATGGTCGAAAAGACCGACGCGTACCAATGTATGTTTTAAAACCTACACGAGTGCATTAACAATAAGTGTCGCTCCACAACATAAACAAGTCGAGACTTCCTTCAAATGAGAATCGCTTCACGAAAAAAGTAAACTCGGCAGGGGCACTGCCGTGCCCCCAGAACAGTCGAACGCTATGGATCATGTTTCAAAACATACGAAATCATCGGTCGAAAAGACCAACATGCGTCTACTACCGGGTTAATAATTTGGCATTGCGTTTTATTTCAGACCAATGGTTTAGGTGCTACAGGTTCTATCGATTTGGATGAATTTTTTGACTTCTCGACTTTGACGACTCCCCAGCGCCGTTTACAATTATTAATTTTAAAGCAAAATATATATTTCTATAGTATAAGACATCCTCAATACAATGCAATAAGTCCCATTAAATGATATGTAGTAGTTTTCCTTTAATTAATTCCTAAAGATCACCTATTTTATGGGCTCTAGACCGGAACAGCCGAGGATGGCATTATTCTCAAGATCGTCTTATGTAGGGTGACCTGTCCAGTGAATGAACACCCCCACTGAATGAGCGTTGCTTATGTAATACGAAAAATTAACGCCTATCGCGCGCATTTCACGTTGAAACTTACACCGAAATTTAGAGTGGACACCCACAGACGTCTCGCAAAAGCGTTTTTCTTTTTACTTCTAACTTACACGGCATTAATTCCGTTTATTCAACAAACGCGAACATTTCTTACTTTACCAATGAATGAACAACTTAACCTGTCTTTTTTTCTGTTGTTACTTTCGCCGCCAGTGTAAGTTAACCCACCCCAGAAAATAAATTTCAGCTATGCATGATTATGATCTTATAAGACTAGTAAAGTATCAAATCAATAATATTATTGCAATTAGAGAATAAAAAATTATTTACACAAAAAATCGTCTAAATACATTGGAAACCTAATCTCTGTTATTATCCCGTTCATTCACTGGAGTACCCCTGTTCATTCATTAGAAATTTATGTTCATTCACTGGTCATTGGCCCATTTTTTATATTATCCTCTGCCAGACTTTTAATGAAAGTTATAACTATCAAACATTGCTAGAATTGTGTTCCGGGATGTCTGACTTTCGTAATAAAACAGCTTGCTTGCAGAAATAACATTCAGGGAACTAAATAACGACTTTTGAATACTAATTTTAACAGACATGCAGCTTAAGTGTTCATTCACCTGGACAGGTCACCCTACATTGTATTAAAAATTGAATCGGTTTTATGCTTTTTTTTCTATAAGTCTTGAGCATCCTCTGTAGGTTAACACTTTGAGAAGCGCGGGGTTTTGAAAATGCCCCTTTAAGTCGGTCACATAGGTACTTTCCCCAGCGATCGCTTTTGCGAGATAAGTTTTGCCCAGCTGCCTCGTATTTTAAAAATTTAAACTTCTATATCGTCTATTAAATCTTCATGAGAATATTACTCATGGATAGGCGAGGTTTTCGGATGAAAATCAGTCCAAATTCGACCTTCTTCGGGCTATTTTTAGCTATACGTAATTCGAATCGCTTCCGAATTCCGTAAACTAATTGTATGGAGTGGATCAATAAGAATTACCACCTTCAATATCTTCGTAACTATGGAAGTAAGAGAATTTTTTTCAATAAAAGCTATTCCGTATGCAAATGGCCAAGGAATGGTCATAATGATTTTTTTACAGGTGGAGTCGTTTACGAGATATGAAGGTCATCTTTACATTTTTTACGACATGCCGTATTTTTATGGCTCAATAAATTCTATACATGCATGACTCATAATAGGCTGACGTAGGTCGAGTTTAGATTTGTTCCCATCAGAAGAATCTCACGATTTCATCGGTAAGAATTTCACGAAGATCTAATAGAGAATACAGAAATTCAAGTTCCGCAAAAAATCGCTGAGGTGGTGAAGTACAATGCGAACTCTGTGCTTGATTTGTTTTCAAAGTAAACATTTTTCAATGCTTTCAAGAAAGCATCGATCTGAAAACATCGAAACCGTACACAGCAAGCAAATCCCCTGACGTGTAAACACGCCGACGCCACTCGGAGTGGAAACATTGCAGACTGAATTTAAATAAAAAGGAAATTGTCTACCTCTAGTTTCAGTTGACCAAGCAAAAAGTAGGACAGTGTCGGGAGACGCGTGTGTTTCGAGTATCGCAGAACTAAACTGTTTTTCATTGCCCACCCAATGCTTGAAAAGTTTCCTTTTAACAGAAACTTTTGCTCGTGGAATGGTCGCGTTTTGGAAACTTCATATTAAAACATGCCGGACAAGTACACGGAACTTCTCCTAAAGTGCTGTACTTTAAAGTTTTATGAAATTCTGATTCAGTATGGATTTTGGAGATCTACCATTTGGCACGAACGTTGAGCAGTACAATATGGAGAGTTGTAAATAACTATTTAAAGTCACTTGGGGGTTGCTTATCACATTGACTTTCAGAATAACAAATTAAAACCGACTTTCAAAAAATAAAAAATAATTTTTTTCCTTATTTAATCTACGACGGTCCATTTTTTTATGCCGGCGCCTCATCATTTGCACTGTGTAAATCTGGCACCGACTTAAAAAAATTTAGATTCGTAGATGAAATTAGGAAAAAATACTTTTTACTTTTTAGTGCATTTTTATTTTTTTGAAGTCGGTTTTAATTTTTCTAAATATTTTATTTTTTACTTTTTGGTTATTTAAGTTACATAACTACATTTATTTGAAAAAATATGGGTAGGCCTATAAAAGAGCTGCTCGTAAACAAAAGAACCGTTTGCTAGAAACGGAAAATTACAAAAATAAGCGACTTGAAAAAGTGAGAATAAGAATGTCTCAAATTCGTTATATGGGGTCTACAACTCAACGCGTGTAAATACTCTAAGATGCGAGAATACATGAAATATAAATTATGTAAAGAGGCAAAGTTTGAATTAATCAGTACAGGCAAAGTATTGAGCCAATATTCATGCAGTGTAGGATGGGACCACCGGGGCATCGCCTTCTTTCGAATAAAAAAAGATCATCAAAATCTGAGGAGTTATGCGCCGACAAACATAAAAAAAAAATAAAAAATATTCATACGGGTCGAATTTATAACCTCTTCCTTTTTGAAGTCGGTTAAAAAGTATGCATATCTGTAATAACTATATCTATGAATAACTGTTTATGCTTTCTTGAAAGTTGCCTATCATGTTGACCTAACATCAGGTCATTATTAAGGGAATATCCATCTAAATTACTGGTTCTACTGATATACTGCAGTAATCATCGTTAATTGTACGTTCCAAACTTTTCAGTTTGATTCACCTATACGCACACTCTCGTTCATAATTATATGATTACCTTCTCAATGTTAATTTCACCTTACACTACACGTATGTATAACCGTCTTCGTAGTACAAAATACAATATGGTAGGGGAATTAGGGGAACAAAATATTCTCCACTTGACGTTGTCAAAACTATACGTTATAAGTTTATTCTGTCAGTTATTTAAAATAAACGAGAGATGGAAAAAAAATTGAGTAAAAGTTAACAGTTACTCTTCACCACAAGTAATTGTAAGTTTCAACCAAACCATTGTACTCATACTCAAGCACTTTCACACGCGCACTATCGCTAATTTAACTACTATAGTTACATTACACTTCCATCTACAGTGGCGGACGAAAGAAAGGTTACACCTTTTTAAATCGCATAACATTTTTAGAATTGGTCCAAACGACTTGAGTGTTTTGAGAACCTAGAAGGATTAGTTTGCTAAGTGACGTGTTTCGTCGTTTTGCAAAAAATTGCATTTGATCGGAATAGCGAAAAAAAATAGTAAAGCTCGTTTTTTAAACTTTTTTTTCTAAGCTTGTAATGAAAATTCAAAAATCCCGTTTGTAGATTTAAATAAGTTGTATATGTGCTAAAAATTTCATCAAAATCGGTTAACGGTGCTCTGAGCTACAAACGCTCAAAGATCACAAAATCAGTTCGAAAATCGCGAAATTCCCGAAATCAGCGAATTATTCGGCAAAGCTGATATTTGCCACGAAACAGGCGCACAGACTCAATTTCAGAAAAACCTGAAAACTCCTTTGACAGTGTGCAGATCACACATAGATGTTCATACAAAACTAAGGAGTGAAGAATGTTTTGACAGACGGTTGTCTGCCGTCAGCTGAACGGATAGCTCATCTCATCTCGTTACTCAGGGTTACTTATTCTCCTTCGTTGCAGTGATTCGCCATTTACCTTCCATTCATCACGTTTAGACTAACCAAAGAAGACTCTCGTTACAGTAAACATTCCTCTAAAAGCTTCAAAGTATTTTTTTTTATCATAGCCACTGAAGGTGCACGCATCCTCGAGTGCTTTCGCTGAGGCCAAAGGCAAGCTCAAGCATCGTGTTGGTTCTTTATTGAGAACGAGCCAGAGTGCCATTGGCGCGTGTACACGTCCACGTAGTTCCAAGAACAATCGTCGGCAGAGGGCGCATATGCTTTCAATTTGAGCGAGCGCAGGGGGCAAACGGTCGTTAACAGCATTTTGATGAGTTGCTCACGCTGCGAGTTACTCTCGTCTTTGCTGATATATATGTGCATTCCGAGTGCAAGGAGGGGCCCTGTTTAGTTCATTGGTCATTCGGTAAGTCGGTGACTCATGTGTGAGCTAGTATGCGCCTTCCCCTCGGTGCAGTACGGTTCGGTTCGCCCCCTTCGAACGAAACGCTCGCTTACGCCCGTATAACGCAAAGCGTAGAAAACACACGGCTATGCCTTGTCCTCTCGATACTTAGCCGCTCTTCAGGGACGTTAGTAGCTGCACGCTGGACCCCGTACTACTTAGACCCTATCCTTTTACCTTGAATGTCTAATGGCATAAAAATTTTTAGCTCGGTGTAGTGCTTCAGTAGGTTTTTTAGGAAATTGACAGTAATTAAGGTAAATGTCCCTATTTCTGCCCATTTCGTATTTTTCTTATTATTATAAGCGTTACGTTTGTACTATAGTTGCAACAAAATAATTCTAAATTATTTGAACATTTATGTGAGTGTTGCACGAGGTTAGGGGTAATCAAAGTGCAGCATAAGCAACGAAAAACTTTTAAAACGACAGACTTATAATTTTTCGATCGTGTTCTAGCTGGTTGTGCTAAGGAACCGCGTCATTATTGGTATTCGATAATTGGGCAGAAAATAGTTTTTGCGGTAAAAGTTCTTATTTAATAACAAAAACAAATACCGTATTGTTTCCTGGATTTAATTTTTTTTTACTATTTTTAATTCTTTTTAAGTAGAAAACAGGTGAGCAGGTCAAGTGAATCACCGTTATGTCCGTATTTCTACTCACAAAAATTTTAGTAACATAACCTCACAATTCAATGTATGCTGTAACCTCTATTTCTATTCGAAAGCATTGTATTGTTTGTTTATCATTATTTTATGCTTTACTGTTGTGTTATAAAACCTCTCTATAAAAGATGTAATTTATTTTAACCTGGAAAGGCAACATATTATGTGAGCAGAAATTGGTACAAATGGTGAGTAGAAATACGTACATCGTTATTTTTCGTGAGCAGAAATACGGACGTTTAGAGCATTGTATTTAATTACAAATTACTAATAGTTAAATATTTTGAAATATCTTTCTTAAAGAGTTTTAGAATTGGTTGATTTATTATTAAAAAATTAATCAGTTACTCTGTAAATTTTGACCACAAACAAATTTTTTTCACCTTCTTTATGACGAGTAACTTCTTAAATGAGCAGAAATTGGGACATTCACCTTACGTATGAAAATGTTTAACAGCTGAGTATTTGTAGGGGAGTATTTCATTGGATTCTCTTGTAAGAGGTAAAGTTTCAGAGGTCTAAAGTTTTGGAGTTCTTGATCTTTAGAGGTTTGGGATTTCGCAGCTTTGGAACTTTGGAAGTATGGGGGTTTAAAGCTTTCGAGTTTTAGAGCTGTAGGGTTTTGGAGCTTGGAGCTCTGGAACTTTCGTGTTGTGAAGTTTTGGAGCTCTAGGGTTTTCAAGTTTTGGAGCTCCACAGTTCTCAAGTTTGGAGCTCTAGGGTTTTCAAGTTTTGGAGCTCTAGGGTTCTCAAGTTTTGGAGTTCTTGATCTTTAGGGGTTTGGGATTTCGCAGCTTCGGAACTTTGGAACTATGGGGGTTTAAAGCTTCCGAGTTTTAGAGCTGTAGGGTTTTGGAGCTTGGAGCTCTGGAACTTTCGTGTTGTGAAGTTTTGGAGCTCTAGGGTTTTCAAGTTTTGGAGCTCCACGGTTCTCAGGTTTGGAGCTCTAGGGTTTTCAAGTTTTGGAGCTCTAGGGTTCTCAAGTTTTGGAGCTCTAGCGTTCTCAAGTTTTAGAGCTATAAGGTTCTCAAGTGTTGGAGCTCTATTGTTGTCAAGTTTGGGAGCTGTGGAGGTTTGCAGCTTTGTAGTTTTTCAGTTTTGGAGTTATCCATGAATGAAAATTTTTCTCTTATCTACACCAATTTTGTATAAGTAAACAATATATTGTATACATATTTATATTCATATTTATTGTTTACATATTTATTAACTATACGTAGTTATTTGATAAACGTGAAAACATCAAGAATTTTTAAGTAAACACATTTTTGTAATCACTGAAAGCAATATCATTCATATTATAATTTTTGTATTTTGTTATTTGCGTCAAATTTAAATAAAATTTAAATAAATCCCAATATATTTTGAATATCGATAACTTCTTGATAACATTAAAAATTTTCCTTCAATGTTTAAAAAATAAAATACTAAATTTCCTATAGAAAAGGATTACAATTATGTTTCATACTTCGTATCCTCAAAGGAAAAAGAAAAACGAAAATAAGGGGAAAGACAGAATATGTATGTTCACTTGAAATAGATACGGCGGCGCCTAATGGGTTAAAAGCGTCCTTCTGTGAATTTCAGAATCAAAATACAAATTATGTCATCTTCTTACGATCTAAATACGTGTTTCAATTTATTATTCCCCACCCATATTTCAGAAAGTACAATTTATAAAATTTTAGATGAGGTGGTTGATAAAAATGTTGTGATTCTCGTTGCTATAAAAATAAAGCATTATTTTAACTCTAAACATTTTGTTCAACATGATCCAACGAGATAGATTATGTAATTTCTGGTTTAAGCTCTTTAGGCTGCATAAAATACTGTAACTTATATTATTAATATTTATGGACCGGCAAAAATTATTATAGCGAGTCAAAAGAAACGACGTAAAGGTATTAAATACAAAAATGCAGTAGGGTATAAAACGAAGGTCCTTTAGAAGCGATTACAGACTATAATGTAAATGATTTTTTTAAATAAATTTGTGTAGCGAGTAAGATAGAAAATTTTCTGATAAAAGTACTTTTTTCAAGTAATTGATGTTTATTGAAATGATATAATTAATATTTCGAAAATGACTTGTAGGTAAATAAAATATTCAGTAATGACTCTGTGTTTTAAATATCGCGAAATTATGTATGTTCGTGTTCAGTGTGCTTCGATTTTCCAGAAGTTAAAAAATTATTAATTCAGATTCAAAATTACTGCTCTTATAAAAACTTTATTAATAACCAGATTTGGACAGACATTTTTTAAAATAGAGTACCTATAATCTCGCATTTGAAAAATTAACTAAATTTGGTCTGCTCAAATTCGGTTATCGTGTGTGTGTTTTCATGAAGCCTTTGTATAAATTTTTAACGGCCTTGTTTCCGTTTTATATATCTGTGACAGAACAGTACTAAGAAACACGGTAATAAAATTGTCATGTTACAATATTACAAATGAAGTGAAATTAGATTCTCTGCCAGTCAAACAATTATAACTGTGTTGTATGAAGAATTCTAAACGTTCACCAGCATTAGTATTCTCCATGTTAACCCATACACCCCCCCCCCCTACATAGTTTTGTACCAGTTTGCTGTCTGTTACAAGTTTCCAATAAATTAAGTTCTCCACTGACTCGAACAGCTTCGGTTACCAATCCTTTTCCCAAACTTTGAAAATCGTTAACTTTCAAAAGTTCTGACAGACCTTGAATACTGACAAGGGAACATCCCGAACCGGGAAATTCAAAAAATTCTGAAACTTTATGAATATGTAGGGAATTTCCTCCTGATTACAACGCAATTTTTGTTTGCTGCCCCTGAAACTCCGGTTATTTTTCGATTTTGTGTCATAACTCGTGAACTGTAAAACCATTTTTTTTTTTTATTAAATGATAGATCTAATTAAAACAAGTAACTTTTGTCTTGAAACTTATTTTTCTATCTCTTACGGTTTGTGAGTTATAACACAAAATTGGAAAATATCCGAATTTTCAGGGGTTAATTTCACCCCCTTCGAGTGGAAGGAAATCCCCTACATATTCACAAAGTTTCAGAATTTTTTGAATTTTCGGGTTCGGTATCTTCCCTTGCGAGTAACTTTCAAAAGTTTTCTTGCTTGCGTTACGAATATTTCCGATTTCCATCTCGTCCTACATCGAATAAAAACCAAAAAATCACAAACACTTTCAACATCCATAAAACTTAAAACTTTTCCAAATTCTTGAAATTCGATTAATATTCGAAACGACTCTAAGCAGAGATACCTGAATTCATTGCTGCAACCAATAACGCCATAAACTATTTTCTTAACCAAGATTCTGGAAATTCTATTCAAAGTACTCCTAGACAGAAGAAAGAAGAAATGTTTCAAATTTCGGTTCATACATAGGCTGTACATACGGGCCTGAGGGTCCCGTATACCCCGACTGCGCGAAACGAGCGGTTGTCGAGGTTCCCTGAGTTGGGCCAGTGGCAGCGATCGCTGGCTCTCGACTACAATCGCCGGGACGTATCCTTTGCGCGGCGAGTATCAACGGCTACGCCTTGGAACGCGCACGTGTTTCCTCGCTCTGGGACTCTATCGCGACGAGGCCGCAGGAAAACGCACCGCGACGACCCATCGACGAGCGTTCACAAAGTGCAACGACATCGACGATCAGTCGTCTATTGTATACCTATTCATTCTTGAAAGGGAATCGACACCGTATCAGAGTGACAGTTCTCGCACGGTTTTCCATTTATCTGATGACGTTTATCTGCGTCCCTTGACGCGGCCGTGTCATCAACAAACGGATATCGTATCGTTCCCTGTGCGCGGTAATCAATACCACGGAGAGGGTAACTGCTAGTAATTACCGAATGTCATGGCGCGGTGATAGTTACATTTGAAAAGTGACGCGCGCCGATCGAGCGCCCCTTCGATCGCGACTTTCATCGGTCACCACGACCCTCCCTGGTGGATCGTTTAACTCGTGGCGGAGAGTGCGGTCCCGCACTGGCGAGACTATAATCGTAGAAGTGGAGCAGGAGAGTTTAACCACGGTGTAGGAGGGTCTTCGAGTGACAAAAACGAAATTCTTCGACGATGGTTCACATGAGCTACGCGCAGTGGGCTTGCCTGCCAAGCACTTATCGGAACAAGGTTGGTGGAGTCGCTTAAGTGTGGTCCGTTTTTTAAGTTTCCTTGCGCCCGTTAGAGCTTTATCGTGCGGGACACTTTACTGGTTGGTGGTTGGTTGGAATTTAAATTTCGCTGGTGCTGATTTGATGAAGGTGGAGGAACGTGGAAAACGTGTGAGTGTATGCGAATACCAGGCGGCAACTGCAAAAGTGTCTGATCTGAAAAGGTTGTTATCATTCGCGAGCGTTGCACAGACTCGCGTTTATGGTTACACGAATGTGTACTTATCACGCATTCCCTCGTTCCGATTGCTTTTGATCCTCGGTTTGATTGAAATATTCATGCGAAAATACCGATCGACGCGATTATTCCCACCTGGCTGGGTCAACATCGGAATATTTCTGTCGGAACGACACGCGCTCGGATTTATTTGCATAATTCATATTCTCCGGTATTGGAACGAACTCGGTAGTCTGCTTCCAAATGCGAACTGCGAAGCGTGATAGGAGTTGTCGTTTTTCTTAAATACGTGGTCAAACACGTTTTTAAGACGTCGATACAATTTTTTCGAAATGATCACATCATTTTGTTACGAGTAATTGTTCAAGGTTGCCTTTCAACGGAAATAGTCGCGAGGGGTAGTGTTAGGTATCGTATGGAAGAGTGCTTAGTTTTCGAAGGATCACATATCGAATCCCATACATTTTAGAAATGAAATAGTTTCTGTTTTATTAATTTTTTTCAGGATTTTTTTCCTATACTTTTGTATACCTAAATATAGGCACTCCTTATGATACTGTTTTTGCTTGTCAAACATATGATAACTTTGATTCGAAGTGGTTGTGTAGTTTTTTAACTCTATGCATGTTGGTGAATATGTGAAGTTTCTTTATGGCTTTTCTCTGTGGCAGTTAATAGTATTCGAACCAAGGGCAGTATTGTTTACAGCAGTATTATGCGCAATAAATTATGCACCAAGTGTTGGTAATTCAAACAAAATTAGGTTTATAGAGTGCAGTCTAACTTGATCTACTTTTTGTTCGAATTGAGCGTTATTAGACAATTATACAAATTAAATAAAATTGCATTATTTGCCTCTGTCACTTGTTATTCATGATTTATTTGCATAAATGTACTTGTGAGTCGATTTCTTCCGAATAATAAATGAGCAAAATTTTATTCGAATAATAAGTATCTAATAAGAAGCTAATTTAATTTGTTAAATGATTATTTAAACGATTGTGTAACTAAATAATATTTCGAGTAATTTTTATATTCTATGTAAAAACAGAGAAATGTATTTACCATTTGTTATTTAAAAGACGTTGTACCTAGTTCTACAGTATTAAACATGCATTGCATTTGTCGCTTATAAATAAATTATTATTCGTCGTTTTTAATTGTCATTTATATTTTAAATCAAATTCTAGCCCATCCCCAATATTCGTACAGTAATAAATCAAATTGTTTAATCAACTGTGAAGTAATTGGTAAAGAATTCTGCTAAAGTACACGTATGTGCCTACATTTCTTATAATTCTTCTAAAAATTATACAAGTGAGAAGTACGTTGCACAGTAACCTACATTTCCTACTTCAGACATTACGTTTGGTTATAAACAGCAAAACCCTTATCTGAAAATGCGCAATATCCAGACACTACGAAGTTCGAATAGATAAGACAAGGTAAAGTAACTCGTAGTAGGTACATATATATCTATGTACATACTGCTGGAGATAATGCTCTCGTTTTTTAAATGGATGCAATGCTCGTGCCCATGAACGTGATGACTTCTGCTTGACCTTGGTCTTTATCAACCTCTAACATATTTCCCCTTTCTGCGAGTATTATCACTCGTGGAAGATAAATATGTGTTATTACGTGGGTTTCTTATTTTCATTTCCTCTCGTAATAATTTTTTTATATCCGATACACACATTCTTATTGGAAAAAAATTCTTCAATGATTGCTCTATATCTAAATACATCTACACGTCTCAACTATTTAATAAATAGTATCATTATCCGTACAAATTACGAAAATATTAATCCAATTACCCAAACTAAAATTACTTAAACAATTGTGAAATCGAATTTCTTTTACATTCATTGATTATCCTCCCAGCAAATAAGATCTCGCTGTTTAATTTCATTTATCAATAATAAAAAGAAACTAATAAATTGTATAAGCTGTGCTAATAACGAGTTAAATTTTATACAAACAATAAACCAGGCGAAATTTTATGCGGACAATGGCCATTGATAGGATTGGTGCGATATTGGTCCTGCACAGTTAAAATTGATAGTTGTCGCGCGATATTAGCTCGCCCTCTATTCAATTCTTTCACTTCAGTGGCTTTCCTCATTATTCCAGCCATTTCCGATTTTCCTTCGCTCGCGGTGCTTCCTTTCGCTTATTTACATCGACGAGAACGCGGATTCGAGCCCCGTCGAACGTACCCCTGGGCATTCTCGCACAGGCAGCGTTCGTTTTCGAGCGTCACTGGATTCCAAAGCGATTACTCGCCTCTCCGTAGACGCGTCGAATTGTTTTAGTCGGAAGCGCATGCATGCACGGTGACCCCCAGAGAGCAGAGGAAAGTTGCGGTCGGGGAGGGAAGGCAGAAAGAAAGGGAACAGCCGTAGGGAGGGCCTGCGACGCGGTTTATCGTTCGAACAAGCCTCGAACACGCTTATTCGCGATAATCGTATGTAATATCGCGAAACGTTGCTTTCAGCCGTGGGCGGTGGTATTTTAACGCGGAAACGAACATCGAGGGTTGTTGCCCCGTTAATGTTAATTATAATGGGCCCTGTTGCAGCGGAAACGCCGAGCTGATACACCGAACTTCCAATGCTGAACTTTGATGGTTAACTATCGCATGCCTGCGGAACAAATTGCGGGAAAATCGCGGTCGTTGATGATACATTAGAAACGTTGTCGGGCTAAGTTAGCCTAACCATAGGTATACTGCTGCTTGCAAGCTTGCAGTGCATAGTTAATGTCTCTTTTTCACGCAAACATCTTGAGATTCAAAGCAAGGCAATGCTTAATTCTGGTAACGGGGAACGATATCACATTTGTGCGACAATTCTTTTCTTCTTCCTTTATTTGCGTTTTAAGAGGATTGGTGGTTTGGGTTCTTGTGTGGATAATTGTATGGTTTCGTGATTATTGTTTCATATATTTAACGTAGAGTTGGTAACGAATTTAAATTTGTGACGCTGACAATTTTTTATAGATGCGGTATGTAATTTGTGTGAGTTCGATGGGTAAAGAATAAATGATACACTACGTTAATTGTAAGTATTATAATGATTTGCGTTCGATTTTAAAAATGAAGTTTCTCTTTTTCCATAATACATTTTTTTTTATTCTGAACTTTATTTATTGTGGGTCCGTGTGTACAGTATACAGTACAGAAACTAAATGGTTGCAACAAAATATTTAAAATTTTTATAACAGTACTGCAGCAGTCTATATTTTATTTTATGATATTTGTTTTTAGATTCTAAAGTTATATTGTAGATAATTAATGATAAAACATGCTCCTCTAAATCACTGACATTAGGAATGACCTTGCGACGTGCAAGCTGATTAAACCATTGTCATTTATGATATCTTATCCAGGCATTTTAGATAGATACTGATATATAGGTTGTATGATTCATTTTGAACATCACAGTTGCAGATGTGAGTATTGTATATACAGGGTGTTTTACTAATTCCGTTAGAAGTTTTATGTATTTTGAACTGCCTTCAAGCAGGCTGAATACTTTGCCCATTTTATTTTTTACTGGTTATTTCTCTAAAACTCTAAATATAGATTTATTTGTAATGGTCTGTTGGTTGATCAATTAGTGCAATTTAAATAATCACAGACTATTCTATAAGTATAGTGTACATAGATTCTGTGTTTATACATATTTTTGTCTCCTCTTCCTAAAATCGAAAATTAGTGCGTTATAAAATTAAGGTATTATATTTCATTTTTCCAAAATGTCACTTAAAATTTAAGCTGTATATTATCCTTCAACTTGGCAAAATGTAACGGCAGATATGTATTTTAAATTCCAAATAATATTGTGCATATTACATAATCATAAATGTGAATTTTACTGTAATTGTAGTAAAGTAATTTCCTTTGCAAAAAATTATGAAAATGGTAACTAATTTACTGACAATGTATTTTGAAGTTTATTTAAAATTTAAATGGAAATGTATGTACCTATTTAATCAATCGAATTATTATTCTTCACTTTATTATGCTCTTTACTTAAAAATTTAGAAGTTCTTCTTATTCGATAATTATTTGAATAAAAATTTAAAAACTTTCGTCTAGACTTTGCTATATTTATATGTTTCATTCATCTTTCTACCAAGAAAATTTATTATGTACACCGTAAAATATAGTGGATGGTCCTCTCTGAAAATTTATCAGAATACACAACAGTGATTGATGTGTATATTTATTTTTCTTGTGCATAAGTAGTGGCGGTATTTTAATCTTCAAAATGAATAGAAAATTCTCGTTACAGCTTCCTGGTATAGAAGATGTCTATAAATCGTAGTCGTTTGTGTTTCATGGGGATACGACTCGTTCATCTTACAATTACTTTCATCCTGCTATACATACATATACTTAATCACAGGCTGCCACGCTGATTTTTCTCAAAACACGCTTCGTAATTATACACGAAAGCAGTGTGCCAATTATTACGACACATTTCCTTCAGCGTGGCGCTTGAGAACTCCCCGAGGCTAAAAACAAAATCATTCCGGGTAGAACTAAAAAGTACCTTTTATACTTCCCTCTTTTTTTTTAATAACTAACGTACATAGGTGTTCTTTTATTTATCATAACGCAGGTACACAGATACACACATTTTTGTGTTGTGTCACTCCTTAATTTTAAAATTCCGTATCCTTCTTGAGCGATGTATACCAGTGATTCCCAACCTGTGGGTCGCGAAGTGTTTTCTGGGGGGCCGCCACGGATTTTTGGGTTTATTTTTTTAATTTTATTAAATCAGAATTATATTCTAAAATACCTATTTTTAATGTGTTTTCTTTGCGTTATTAAATTGACGTTACCTTATAGGAGGGATGGGGGGTTGCGTGTTACTTGAATAATATAAAAGATGGTCGCGACTCAAAAAAAGTTGGGAAACATTAACGTATACAAAAAACAAAACAAATCGGATGTTTAATAAAAGGAGTTAATTAATTGCCCCTGGCACACGAAACATTGCACATATCGAACTAAATAACCGAAATATTTTGCAATATTAATTCAATTAAAAATTCTCCTAAAGTTAGTACGGCGATTCTGTATAAATGCTGATTAGTTTAATCGTCGTTCTTTCATTCATTGAATAACTCACTTTGTTCTTTCACTAGCATTTCAATAGCATTGACTTCGTTTGAATTAGTCCTCTCTTAAGCGCAGCCATGAGCAAAGTGTCGAGCGACTCCATTTAAAATTCTCTCTGACTTTTTCTTCCGAGCCGTGGAAGCTCCTGGAAGAAATCGGATGGTGTACCTAACAATAAGTAGTATGGATCGACTAGGCATTCGAGTGCGAATGAGTTGGATGTTAGTCGTGTACAGGGGGCAACGAGTCAAGGAGTCGAGCATTGCATCGATTTTAAAATCTTCAAACTCCGATAATTTTGCTAAATTTCACCCCAAATTGATGAAATAAAAACCATTTTAAAGTTTAAACTTTCTACTTTTCTACTTATTAAATCAACTTTATCGAAATCGGTATCTAGGGGGTAAAATCCACCCTTAAAGAGGAATGTACCAAACTGTAAAAGTTTCTTGATGTTTGTCAAATGCTACGGTGTGCAAATAATATTTTTTTAAATTTTTTATGTATACTATCGGAAATTATGATCATTTGCCTTTACGATAAGTCTAACCTCATCAAGAAGGATGTTTTTTTTAACAAAGATTTAGCTATTTAAAAAAACCTGCATTTTTAAATGTTTTTACAGAAATTCTTCGTTTACACAAAGTAAGGTAAAGTTACCTGTGAGGTCAGGAGGAAGAAGTAAATCCATTGTTTTATTTAGGAATTGCATCTTGGCATCTTTTTTTTGGTATTAATTTTGTACAATATGAAATTTTATGTTTTATCGCCTCATCAGTTTAATTCCAGATAGACCCGCAGTTTGCACCAACGAATTTACTGACATTTTGGTATCTATATCTATATCTACTAATTAACATCTGAATACCAATAGCGGAAAATATCTAGCTCATGTGACAAATGTTTAAACGTACTTACCAAGTATAAGTGAAATGAGATTTAAGGGGTTACGCTCAGTCAGGAGGTTAAAAAAGGTGAGATTTTTAGGAATTTTTTCTTAGGGACTATAAAACTTTATTTAAAAAAACTGTTTTTTGTTTGAAAAGTAGTACGTTTAGCTATGTCTCTGAATTTTGGCGTTAAAAAATATTCATTAATAGCAAAGTTATTTACAATCTCCTAGATGTCCTGTTCGAAAGAGGGGTTTGCGGTGACCACGATTACTCGGAAATGGATCATCTAAAATCGAAAATTCAAAAAAATTGAGTTAATATATTAAATTATCTAGTTCTTGAGCGGGGGATTTTTGTTTCTGGTGCTTATTTTTTTTTAATTAACGAAAATTAAATGGGATTGTGGCCGAAAATAGACATTTTACGTTTGAACATTTGCCATTTTGCCCTAAATCAATATTTCAATAGACCCATCGTCCAAGGACTAAATAATTTAATATATTAACTAAATTTTTTTGAATTTTCGGTTTTAGATAATCTTAGAATCGTAAAGAAAATTTACTAAATTCCCGATTATCTTCAAACATTAATAACAATACAAATATATATGATGAAAAAGTAAAATCTGTTGGAGAGTGCATTATATACCTCCCTGAAAAGCTTCCATAATGCAAGAATTCACACAAATTCCTTACAACATATAGGAACCACTAATAAGCCAACTATATTTTAGAGGGCGGTTAAAAAAGAAGCTTGTGCTCTAAAATCTCTTAACTTTCGTCGAAGCCCGTTGCTTGCACGAATGAAAACAAAAACAATATTCGTACATTGTTCCTCGCATATCCAACTGCCTCGAGCCGCAAAAATTGTACAGTTTACGGAAAATTTTTAAATAGATTTATATCTGGGTTTCCGGACAAATACCCCACTGTGCAGCGCGGCGAGAAGAAATGCATTCTCTAAGTGGTATAATACAGTCCACACTGAAGCGTCAGCCGTTATAAGCCAGTCGAGGGCCGAAACCAAGGAGCTTTGCTTTCTGCTGCTTCTCCTCCCTTCTTGGCTCCTTAATAAACTCCCGGGCTATTAATCATTATGCCGTTCATTCAGGCAGCTTTATCGGAGATGAACGAAAGTAGCGCGACGCAACGCGCGTAACCTTCGTCGCACAATAGTGAATGGGAACGAGCACCACTTACAGTTGATACATTTAATCGAGCAATCGTTTCTTTTCGACGGATTGGCTAGTCTGTTAACTGTTTAATTACACAAAACTGATTTCTTTCATGCAACTCTACCACTTTCGAATTCACGCCAGCAGGAGAAGCATTCGCTGTTGGGGTGTTGCAACGTGGTTAGGTATTTCTTCATTGTGGTTTCGTCATGACGGGGCTGTAAACGTCCTTCAACGATGCGGTGGTGTTTGTTTTATCACCACGAAACAAGGATGAGTGGTTCATCTCGATTTTTATGAAATAGTATTCTTCTCTGTGCACGACGGCTATGTAATGTTTTGAAGCTGTATGTGAGACTAAGATTGCGGATGTCTTAGCATTGTGCATTGCCATTGCCTCTTGTTACTTGTTATTTTCTGTTTTAAAAGATGTATCTATTGCTCTTTTGGTTTGGCTTTAGGTTTTTAACCACTGTGTTGCATAATGTGTGACTTTTTTTTATTATTTTCTGAATATTTGTGATGGGTATACCTGGAGTGAGTCATTAAATGAGTAGTGCCAGGAGAATGGCTCTTGATGCGTAGAGAAATTCTTAAGTAGGAACCATACAGCATTGTCCATTTTTTAGAGAGTAGGGAAAGAAGTTTGAAAATTTTGAATCTTGAATGTTCATATCTTTGTATAGCATAGAAATGTTTTGCTATAGCATAATTAAATTATTAGATTAATAAATTAAGAAACCATAAATATAGATTTACGATTTAATTTAAAGTTAGCGGTAATAGCAAATAAATGTCTAATTTTGTTTTTTTTTTGCTATACTAATTGGAAACTGGAAACGCGGAATTATTCATTTCAGGACAGATTGCTTCTAAAGATACCATAGTTCTATTCGAATTTTTGTCTGTTATGAATTTGTATGTGAAAACACGCCAGCATTTGCGATATATGTTGTATGCGAGCTGAGATAAAGAGGTGGAATGTATTTCATTCTAGAATTTCAGCAAAAGCGTTTTCCTAGCCGTCCTGCGTAACATAGACCGTTTGCTCCATAGAATATGAAACAATGGAAGGATGGAAGTTAGCAGTAATGCATGGGCATTACCGCAGTTGACAAGCTTTTAGAGCAACATTTCTTCGGACTAACTAATGGGCTTTCCGATAGGCGCATTCAATTTATCTGCGCCCCTGTTGCGGCCTTAATGCAAACGCAATGAAACGATGAATTGGAGTGATTTCCCGCCGTAGCATCGTCTTCGTCGTTGCATCGAATTACTTCAACATTTCCAAAATTATTCTGCCTTTTTCAAAACATAGACGAAACTTAAAATGGTGAATGAATTCATTAATTACTAATAGAAAACAAATTTACATACAATATCCAACGAGTACAGTTAATTGTGCTTTTACACAATAGATAGGGGAGAGTCGTACAGTATCGACCGCTCTAAGTTTTTCTTTTATATCTTGGGGTAGAGTCGATAAAAATCAGAAATTCAAAAACGTGTTTGTAGTATAGATGGAACTTAGTAAGAGGAGGGAAATTATTTTTGTGAAATTTAATAATAAGAATTGATAATTCGCAAAAGTAAAAAGGTTGTCATTTCTAAGAGACGAAAAATTGTCGTCCTGTACCGACCAACTGTTAAATTAGTAGATTTTTAGGTCTAAATGATTAACAACATTAATAAAGATATTTAATTAGTACGATACAAGATTTTTTCAAATTTTATTCGCACAAACTCGCGAGTAAAATAATTAATATTTTCCTGATCTGTGCATTCGACGTGTGCTCAACCGTCATATTTGGTACACTGCACCCAATCTTTGTCAAATGATTCCTTGCAAACAGAGATGGGAAAATTTTTATTTAAATAAAATTTTGAATAACGAATAAAAAATTAACTTTATTCGTCGAATAAAAAAATTAAGTTTGTTCGTCGAATAAATTCTCATCGAATAAAGAAATGAACTTTATTCGTCGAATAATTTAAAGTTAAAGTAACTTTCATTTGATTCTTATTTACAATAATTTTTTATTTAGTTAATGCTCAACTCTGCTTGCAAATAACACACTGGATGACTTCTTCGTTGAATCCTAGCTTCCTGTTTGTTGGGTTATCATACCTATCCTTATTTAATTTATTTTTCTGTGGGAAAAGATAGAAGGAAGGCTAAATGAACATCATCTTATAAATTAATCTGAGTTGCTAACAGATTGAACTAACGGATAAGAAAAATTTGGTCTCTACTGGTCGACAGAGTCTGTTGGTCGGTACTGCACGACAGTTGGATGGTCGGTACTGTACGACAAACACGGGGAAACATTTTAGATCGTGGTATATTATGCACAAAAAAATATTGCAAAACTAGGACGTTTTATTAAACTTAATAGACTAGAGATAGTATACATAATAGAACAAAATCATTTACTTACACGAGAAACAAAAGATCAGCTTTAAAAGATAACTTTTAACCCACTGAATATCAACGTATACGTTTAATTCCTCGGAACATCGATAGCAATAGAGTAAACGATATGGCCCCGAAATAGGCTATAGAGAATTGTGATTTTCATTGGTTAATTCAAATAAAGTGGTAATATCTGGTTGAAGAAACGAGAACTAGCTTTGGTCGGTACTGTACGCTGGTCGGTACTGCACGACTCCCCCCTACGTTCCCGAAAAATCCGTATAAAACAAGATACCGTGAATATGCAAAACAGGAGCATTGTATCCAGACCGCAATCATATAAACAAATCGTCAAACCTCGAACACAACTTTGTCTGACTGATTGCCGCTACACACGTTCAAATAAATCATAAAAACCAAACAAATCATTTACTTGAAAGTGTGTAGCAACCTTAAATTCAAATTCTAAAAATTTTTATTTAATTGAGCGCAATTTCTAAGAAAAATAAGTAGAACTATTTTTTCTTAGAATTAAAATTTAGTGAAGATTTTTAAAAAGGCAACTTTATTGGACTGCGTTAGATTTAATTAAGTCGTGCAAAAAGAGAATTTAATTTTTTTCTAGGGTATTCGTTTTAACCAAAGAACCAAAATACGTTCTTTAAATTTTTTTTTTGGAAAAAAGTCATTGAGGATGAATTGATTATTATTTAAATGGACACCAGTTATCATTAAATCTCAATGAAATTTCTTAAAAAATGAAATGCTTAAAATATTTATTTTTAATTGCTCTGATTATGACTAACCATTATGAATGAATAATTTTTTTCCATCAGTAACCAATACAAATGAACGGAATTTGTTTTGGTTACCCGTAACCATTGTCGATAATTTGAATTTTATTTTGGTTACCAATATCATTAATTGTCGGCGAAAAACTTTTTCGGGTTGCTAACATTACTGATCCGTTAATAACTATATTGATAATTAGTATTCATTGACAACATGAGAAATATTAATTATAAAACTTATATATTTTATTAAACAAACCCCGGTAAATTGTACTACAATACCTTTTATCCCATTTTTTGTTTCATATATTTTCATACTGTTTTTTTTTACTTTAATATACATAATTTACTTAATTGACAAAGTACACATGTAAGTTTTATAATTAATCTTTTTTCATGTTGTCAAGGAATACTAATTATCAGTAATGTTAATAACAATAATTGACAATGATCGAATTGGTCAATAACCATTGGTCGACAATGGTCGTCGATAATGGTTACGGGTAAGCAAAAAAAAATGCCGGTTATTTATATTGGTTACTGATAACCAAAATTAAATTTCCGTCATCGATAATGGTTATTCGAAACCAAAATAAGATTTCCTTCATCGATAATGATTACCGGTAAACAAAAAAATTGTAATCGTTTATTATAGTTATTCGTAACCAAAATCATTTAAGTAAAGATATTAACTCTTATACCATAACTTTAAAAAATTGTCTTATAACAGTTATGATGTCTGGTTTTAACCCAGTATACTCAGGCTACATTCGATACTACGTGATGGGATTGGGTTTATAATAGGTATGTACCTATATACACAAGTAGGAGCTCCAAATAGTGCACTCGGCTATTGTGATTAGGAAGAATATTCATTTACAGAATCTATTTTCGTGAAAATAGGCAAATGTTACATATAGAATCTTCGATGGCTTGTATTGTTTAAACAAGTTTGAAACTACTTAGTAAAGTGATGACTTATGTTTCAGTTCGGTGAAAGTCGATCCTCTCGGAAAGGGAGGCTTTTATCAACCAATTTTATTCAACCCTTTCGATTTGTTTTTGTAAAACGAGTCACCCCATGATCGGGTGTCCCCGATTCCACTCTGCATGTATACATATAACACGGATGTTTGAGTATTCGCTCGTAATGAAAGTAACAGTCAGTAGAGCTCTACAATCCTGGTGAAGGGTCCCTGATATAACCATTCATCACAGTCATTCGTAAGCCATTACCTAACAATGTTCCCATTTATGTTTAGATGGCTTCTTTAATCGGTTCATTGCCTTCGAAGAAATACTTATCGTTACTTTTTAATCAGCGCAGAGGATTAAGTAAAATAGACAAATACTTGTTTTTTTATTATTCATTATCAAATGTAGTTTTTTAAAGGATGTTGAATTTATTCTCATCCAAATTTATTAAATATTCATGATGTTCTTGAATTGTCACTTTTAAGTATGATTTAATCATTTATTCATTTCACAATCCATTTATCAGGCTACAAATTATATTAGAATGAATTGTGAACTTTATTTTATTTTAAATACACAAAATTATAAAACTTTTTGTGCTACACATATTCTCACCGATTTCTGTTGAATTAAAAACCATTTTATATGTATAGACACCTGTTACACTGGCTTTAATTTACAAATTTTAAGTTATTACTAAAAAATGGTTAACATTTATTTTCACGTAAACATTCTGAATTTGATTATACAGTTTCAGTAATAATTATTTTATGAAAAAGACTTTTTCATAATTTTTATTATATATTGTCGGATAATATTACTAGAATATTATGTATCGTTTTCCAGTTAGAAAATTTATTATACAATAGCGTTATAGCTGTTAAAAATATGTTGTAAGTTGATACCAATGTGATCTCTGTCGAAAAGTCTAAATAATATTCTAAGTAATAAATATCGCGATGCGTTGGATTAGATTTTTTATTTACATAAATATAATATCGAAACACAGATCATTTGTTCCTTTCTAATTGTATTATTAGAAATATGTTAATTTTAAGCTTAAGTTACACGGATGAAAATCCTCTTCGTTTTAATTAAATAACCTTACTAATTGTAACCGCATTTATTTCCTGTTTCAGGTGAGTACTGTTTGAGACCTCCTTACAAAATGTGGATTGTTAATACAGTGGATTTAGAAACTGCTTGAAGGTACTGTTTTTGCTTGTTTCAA
Organism: Andrena hattorfiana; assembly: GCA_944738655.2. Taxonomy (NCBI): domain Eukaryota; kingdom Metazoa; phylum Arthropoda; class Insecta; order Hymenoptera; family Andrenidae; genus Andrena; species Andrena hattorfiana. The sequence continues at coordinate 28,038,434 of OX122889.2, forward strand.
TTATTAATTTCGCGACATAAGTAATTTCTTAATATTCCACATATTTCGAGTTTATTCATTTCCCTGTAAATGAATTGAAACAATTTGATTACAATTTATTAATATTATTTTTTGTTAACTGCCATTGACAATCAACCAGCCGATCTGCATTCAATATTTAGAATTGAAGCATGCAGCTTTGTCTCAAAATATCGTTTTGATTATTCATTTCAATATAGAAATAAATAAAATATTTATTAGACAAAGAAACATCGAAATGGGGAAAAGCGTTTTTGAAAGCAGTTATGTATTTGGGTTTACTCTGGTGATTACTACATTAATTGGAGGTAGAATAAGAATTATGTTATGGGATTAATTTTAATGGTTTCTTGAGCAAGTGGAGTTTGAATCGTGACATGTATACATATACAAATGTGTGTACAACGTACATATGTGCATGTGTTATAATGCAGGATGCTCAAGAAGCGAATTGGGAGTTAGTGGCACGTTCGTGATAGGATTCTCCATTAATTGTAGATGCATGCTGTTTCGATACGTCCGCTAAATGCAAGCATTGTTTGCCATATACGAGGATCAATAGTGTCAATATATCTTGCAACGCGTTACGTCTTCAACTCAACAGTGACATTCCAAATAATGCAGATTAAAGTGCATCGTGATTAAATTATGTCGTGTTTAAGGAGCTGTTCCAGCCTACAGCCCATAAAAATAGGTGATCTTTAGGAAGTGGAGACCAGAAAAAATTACAAACATGACATTTTTTGAGAAAATAACGACACATGAAGTTTGAAATCACTTTTTCCCTATATTTTCGCCCTTTGAACGCCTATAAAAATTATAATTTCTTTTTTTTTTTTCAATTTTACTGGTCTATCCACGAGCCAGAAATATATTCTCCAAAATAAAAAAGTTTCAGTCGAATCGGGTAATAATTTTTGAAGATACAGGTTCCACCGATTTTGAGAACAATGTTTCGAGAAAAACGCGTTTAAAGTTTTACATGAGTGCCGAGTGGCCGAGTATTACCTATATATTTGCCGCTACTCAACTGCTTATAACTTCGGAAATCTTACGAATTTCAAAAAATCCTTTTAAACACATATTCCTAAAAGGTTGAACATTAGAAGATAAACATCTATTATTAGGTATATATAGATATGTTACTTCTAAATATATCTTTCCAGCAACTATGATTCATGCGTGACGCAGTAAGACGTCATATGACAATTCGAATAATAGATTGTTCAGATAGTAGAACGTTCGAACAATGACGATTCCAATAATAGAGTTTCGATTATAACACCTTATCGATGACGTGCCTATGCGAAGTGTAGCAATATTGTACGTGTTTCGTACACATAGTGACCGATTATGTTTGGCGATACAGATAAATGTTAATAAGACCACCATCACAGTTCGAGTTGATGCTAGAGAATTCAAGTGCACCGCTTCCCCTCGAAATATCAACCCTCGAAAACGAATACCCCGCGTAAAGTGGTTCAAGCACACGAGGTGGTGCAAAATGGGTGGATTCAAAGCCACACGAAACACTCGCGTACACACGGTACCTACTCGATGCCTCGTTGGTTTGTAATTAACGCGGAAACGGGAGCTATGGTTGTGGCTAATTAGTATCGCGTAACGAAATCCAAGCCACAAGCCCGACTGCTCCAAAACATAAGAATACGTTTGTTCGTCCACACGTGGACCTCAATCGTTCTGTTGCGTTCACGCGACACGAGTGTCGAGAGCGATGCTGGTGGTAGAATACGAAATAAAGGGAGCTTGTCAAACGCTGTCACGCGTTTCGAAGCAGGCCACGCTTTAAATTTATGAAGGATTTTTGAACGCCAAACAGCTGGCTTGTATAACTGAGCTGTTAGCTTTTTAGTGAAATTTCTGTAAATATGTAACGTAAACGTAGCACTGAGTGTAGATACATACTTTGCGGTATGAATGTTTTAGTTCCCGGTGAAGAATATTCTGTGGGAGTCATAGGTAGATTTTGTTGGAAAGGAAAGTGGTCGATGGACAGGTTGACTGATGAACTGTGTTTTCAAAGTGGGGGTACGGACGTAAGGTAAAAAGATTTTTCACTTGTTTACAATTGGTTTGTAACTTCGTTCGGAAGCATTTGAATATCAATTATTGTGATTCATTGGTATGAATCACAACAATTGATTACGTTTATTACGAATCAGCAAATCTTCAGATGTTAATTCCATAAAGGATACTTATAATTCCAGTTTCATTATCTCAAATTGTTCTGATGAATGTGCACATTTGTTGAGAAAAATATAATCCAGCTGTATTAGAGGAACACTACCGTCCTTAATTAAACTTTCCTATCTAACATTTTTTCATTTTTTGAGATATGTTGGAATATTCGAAGTTCCACACGTCTTTTACCTTTTAAGTAAAGTTAGAAAACTCTACGTGCTTCCTAAAGATTTATAAACAGTCTAAAGTATTTAACCTAACTTCTTTCAAAATGGTTCAAGTATCTTATCTAAAACAATCAATTGATTGGTACGTTAATAATACATTCCCTACCGGTACACCTATTACAAAAAATGATATTAGGCTATTACAAAATAATGACAACATTTTTTAATTTGAATAAAGGAAAATAAGGATGGTACAAAGTAAATGATAAAATTTCAATTTTCTCGGTTGTTTCAAAATGCTAGATAGGACATTTTAACTAAAGAGGGCAGAACAGTAAAGCATCGATTATTATCGAAAGTGAAGGTGGACACGTTGAAACATTAAATGTGTGCGGTAAAACTTAAGAAAAAGATTTAATAATTTTCTTCGTCCTATATTTCATTACAGTTTCCTTATTTTTCCTGGTGTCCTCCCTTCAAAATGGGCATTTCCGTGGGATTATTTTCCTTTTGCACTTCATATTACCTTAAAAATATTTCTGGACCCGCCAAAATTTCGAAGCCTACAGAAGTATTATTTTCAAATGTATAATCGTCTTTTCCCGCGCTGTTATCATTTCTGTTACGTCTGTCATCATTTTCTTTCAACATTTTCTCATAAATTTGCTATCACGGCAGTACCTACTAAATATAAGCTTTGCTTCTCTACTATAATATTACTTTTTAAAACAATTTTTAAGACGGTTCTTTTGCTAGGTAACATGGTCCATGCAATGAAACCTTCAATTAAATAATTCTATATAGGGTATATCACTTGAAACTTAGAATGGCAGTAAATGTGTTTGACTAATGAGTAATGGCAACTATTTGTTCCTGATTATCTTGGGGAATGAAGGAGGTGGTGGAATCTAGCGAATATTTGCTCCCTATTTGCTTAAAGTTCGAGTACACTTGAAAATAACTTCAAAGTCGGTTAGCAGTATCCGTTAACACTGATCTAACTCACGTAAACCGCACCCATCTACTATGCCGCACCTACGCCGAATATAGCCTCCAGTTACTGTTATTCCCTAATCACGTACGTATAGTGCAAATTTTCGCGATGTCATGTTGTGAATCCATTGTGGGCTTGATCAAGCAACGATACGACTAGACGGTACAAGGTTGGGAACACCGACTTACTAGGCTATTTGCAAATTTGGTTCAAATTTTGCATACCTATAATTATTTAGTGCACATCATGTACAATAATATATTAAATATGAAGGGTGTACTACTTAAAAATTTGCGAGGAAATCAGGTTCCAGATTTGACTTTTTCCAGGCCCTCGCTATAGAAGCAAGCAGGGTAAAACCGGGTAGGTGGGTCAAACCTGGTATCACTGCTTCTTTAAGATAAGACTGCTTCTTTAAGAGCTGCGACATGCAGCCCACGTGTGGTGTTTGATTCAGGCTGATTCCATGACAGTTCGTGATCAGCCACAGACCCGAGTGCACGCTACTTCTTTTTTGTTGATAGTTTTGACAGTTTCCGGTGAAAAAGTTTCGATATTATGCTGGTGAATTCATCTTTGTTTAAGACTTCTATTTGGAGAATCCATGACGACAATTACAGCATTGCATTCTACATATAGTCTTTACACAGAATTTTGACGATTTCCCCGATTTTCTATCTAACGTTGAAGTGTAAGGGAGAGTGGGGAATTACGGACACTTAAGGGAAAAGTTAAATTGAGGCAAAAGTATTGGCTTTAATCAGATTTACCAAGGTTCAATTATCTACAAAGACAACACAAAGAATTATAAATACTTTCATAAATAAATCATCTTTTGAAAGGAAACGAATACTCTTTCTGTCCACAATTACCTGTAGCTAGCGGGGTAAATGCGGATGGTTGCTTAAAGATTTCTTGATCTTTACTAAACAGTGGATTTCTTCCACGCTGTGGGTTTGGAACACTTTTTTTCTTGTTTGATCGAATATGGTTGCTCGTGGGATTGAACATTTATTTGCTGCCTGACGGATTGAAAGTCTTTTATCTTTAACCTCTTTCGCGGGTATCTCAAGATCTTTCAACGAATAGGTACGTATATTTTTCATAATATTATTCCGGGGTGCGAGAAATAAAAAACTTTGAAATGAGTAAGAAAAAAGGGTAATTGCCGTCGTCCGTAATAGACCCATACAGTATACACGCGGTCCGCAATTACCCGAAATTAACAGAAGTTAAGAAATATATATATAGAGAGAGAGAGAGAGATTTCTTAACTTCTGAATTCATTTTCTGTTTGTTCGTTTGTTCGTAAAACAAATTTACGCCGTTGCGCGGATTGCATTCAAATTTGGCGCATATGTTGTACTCGTCCGAGCGGAGGTCATTGTATATATAGGTTTCGTTAACCTCGCCCACTTTTACCCTCTGTTATTTAATGAGAAATGAATACTTGCGTGGCGTTTCGATACCGGTGAGGCGAGCTACGGTAAACGTTGTAAGTGAAGTTGGTTACAGATCTCGTGGGAGTCGTGGGTCATCCTTGCGCGTAGCGGTACCGGGATGTCACCACCAGGTGGCGAAGCTTCTCGCGCGCTTTCCCGCGAGAGAACTGGATTACCGCGGATATATATATTAGAATGATTTTTGGAGTACTTTTGCCAATATTTGGAAATTACCCCGGGTAACGCCGGGTATATTAGCTTGTATATATATACACCATAAAAAATAAAAACTTCAAAAAAGTAAAAAAAATACGTCAAGTAATGAAAAAGTCGAGGACGAAAAAGAGTATTACTATCAAATAAATCACAAAAAATAAAAGAAAATACCATATATATATACACAACTAAAATTCTTGACTTGTGTATTTTGCTCAGGGGTGTAACAATTTCATCGAAAAATGAAATTAAATTATCACCAACGACCATACTGCGTCTGCGATACACCAGTTCCCGTCTGATCACTGCAGTTAAGCGACGCTAGGCGCGGTTAGTACTTGGATGGGTGACCGCTTGGGAATACCGCGTGTTGTTGGTATTTTTTTTTTGTTGACAATCTGTTTTGTATTCGCCAAGGGGTCATCCTTAAATTACGTAAGACTTTTTAGGGGGGAGGAGGTCGTGAATTTCTTCCGTTTTCTTACAAGGGGGGAGGGAGAGTCAGGTAGCATCTTACGTAATATTTTTTATTCTAATTTTTAATAAATACAAATTCTATCATTGATGTTCCAAAAAAGTTGTTTTAGTTTAAATTTCCCGAAACTGAGTTAAATGAATTATATAAATCTTTAAAAGAATTTTAATAATTGCAAAAATTAATAAAAAATATTACTTAAGAAGAGGGTTGCAATATCAAATCTTACGAATTCTTATACTGGGGCAGGGAGGGGGTAAGAAATCGCCAAAATTACCCTTACGTAATTTAAGGGCGGCCCCCAACGTTTCGAACTTTTTGCGGTGGGTAAAAAAATATATAATATCTTATATAAATATCTTAATATATAAGCAGAAAGCTTCTGTGTTTGTGTGTTTGTCTGTCGCCTAAAAACTTTGGAACGATAAACTCTGGGATCACGAAATGTGCCTCAGCTCATTATGCCTTATTAATCAGATGAATAAATGAATTTTCACTTCTTTCATCTCCTATATCTCAGAAACTGATTGTCACCTCAACTTGAAAATTTATTGTGATTGATGTCTCATCATAACGTATTATTGGCACAAAATTCACTTCCAAAATCGTGGGACCAAAAGAGGCTAAAACACCCTTCATTTTTTGGTCACTCTTTAAGGGGCGATTCTAGACACCATACTGAGACGAAAATCACAAATAACGATATTGCGATTGTGGATTCGTTTGTTAGTTATAAGCGTGTAAAGATATGCCTAAAAGCAGGCAATTCGCGTGCACTGCTGCACGCGGGGCAGGTCAAGCAAGGGGTGAAGCAGTGGTCGTCAAAGCCACTGTCGCATGGGGTCACTCAGTTCAGAGAAGCTACGACGAAATTTACCGACAATCGGCATGGCCACACGATTCTGTGACACCTAATCCAAAATTAAATGGTACTTACCTACTTGCTAGAATTTATTGTTTCCATTATATCCATTGTCGCAGTCTATCGTGCTATCGACACACACACGCGCAGGAATCACAAAAAACAAAAAATCACACCAATCCCCACAGAGGAAAGAATATCAGATCTCTTCCTCTAAAACGTGTAAAAAAAATTAAAAAGAACACAAATTTACCCGCACGAGCCATTTGAGGCATATCTTTAACGCTTATAACTAACAAACGAAGCCTCAACCGGCAACATCGTTATTCTTAATTTTCGTTTTAGTATGGTGTGTAGAACCACCCCAAAAATTTATTCCCACGTGTTGAATTAAGTAACTGGACTACGAAACAATTATGCTTTCTTGGGTAGTATAGTCTTAATGCACTATAAACTCAAAAAACTCAAGCTTAAAATTATAAGAAAAGCTACGAAAACATCTCACTCCCCTTATTTCTCGCGGTTGCGTGCAGCGTTCCGTCGTGGCAGTTTAACAGTAAATATACGTAGCTAATTACATCATGTAATAATACCGGGGGAGGATAGGACTAGCGAAACCAGCGAATATCGCGATGTCTGGGTTTACCCCACGTCCGTAATTCCCCACTCTCCCCTAAATATTTACTGTTTATTGAAGTACCTCATGTGGGACAAAGCCGGGTGTACAGTATTGTCTCGATCTCAAGGACGCGGTTTCTGACTCGGTCTATGCCAGTGAGGCCTTAACCCTTTCGCTACGGCGTTCCGGTTTGCGGGAGCGCCGCTACCGAACGGGACCCCGCATCACGAGTCTACCCTTTTGGCTACGGTGGTCCGGTTTACATTAGTCCAGTCGCTGGATCAAACGAGTGGTTTGATTGAAAATAAAACAGTGGATGAAACACTGGTCTGGACTAATGTAAACACAGATTAATCGGCGTTCGTCCCTGCGGGTTGTTTCGTAGATGCCGGATATATCCGGCATTAGAAGTGAGAGGGTTAAGGTAGAGGTACACACAGAGCCGGTCGGAGCCGAAGACCTCTTTGCGATTCTGGACGCCGTATAAGAGCCAAGCGTGGAGCTATTACGTTGCTCAGCTCTTACCCGGCGCGGCGCTCAGGATCGCAAAGACGTCTCTGGCTCTGAGCAGCTCTTTGTGCACCTCTCGGTTAAGAAGTATTTGCGGGTTTGACGTTTGAAAAATTATATACATATATATACTCAAATCGACAGTAGGTGTAACATCTTAAGAATGTTCAGTTAAAAATTCATAAAGAAATTCCAAATATTTTCCAAATTATATCGTTGAGAAACAAAGCAAGTTATGTGATCTGTGCTCGATATTGAGGGGAAATACGCGCTTGTCTCGAAACACCGTTTCTCAAACTGGCATGCATGTTTTAAACAAAACTAGACGTCATTTTGTCTATAATTTTGAACAAAATAAGTTGAAACAAGTTAAAATAAGTTAAAATAATAGTCTTAACTAAGTAGTTTTTAAGTAATAGGGCTACGATTTTGGTATCGTGCTTGTTAGAAATATGTATATTGAAAGAACTACTCTAGTTCATCACAGTCCTCTTACCAGAATGCATCCTCGTTTCCCTACTCCGTGGCCACATTCTAAGGGAGCGGTCCCTATTCTCTAGTAATACGGCATCGGGAGGCTTGTCATCTCTACACACTCTCTCTGTTTTCATTTAAACAAGCTATCCTTCGGCACCCGATAGCTGTGAGATCCAACGGGGTCACGAGTCATCGCCTTACCCCAGGACTGTTTAGTCTCACGCATACCTCTTCAAGGCTACACACTGCCTAAGTCCCAATCATAAAACTTTCGAAAGCAGAACAGCGTGAGGGTATCGGCCCTAGAATCCATTAAAAAAAAAAAGTTGACGATAACATATGTACAAAATTTTACATGGTTTCAAATGGGCACCCGATTTTATCCTACCCGTGAGGCAGGACCGAGCATTTCGACACTTTTGGAAACATTAATAAGAAAATTTTACTCCTTGGTGGCCAAATAATTTTCTGATTGTATAAGGTCCACTTTAAGACTTCTAGTGGTGTCCAGAGTTTCTTTCGCTCTCTCAGTTTTTGGTAGTAGAAAAAAGATATACTACTTAAGTACCTACCCGGTTTTACCCTACTTTCCCTTACAGATACTCACTAAAGTATACGCAATAACAATATTTTTTTAAATAAACTGTATATAATTTCTCAATTGAATGTATCCTAATCTAAAGTATATTAATCAAGGTTTACTGTAATTTAAATTATAATTCGTAACTCTGATTTGAACATTAATTAAATATGTAAAAAAGGTTATACATATGAGATGGGCGGATACTTTTAGCTCAACTGTATTCCATGATTTTATATATTTTTTATTATTTCAAAAATGAACTATTTATATTGATTTTGTTCTTACATAAAGACCTATATTTTGGAAAAGACAAAATTTTGAAAAAATTTTGCGAAAAAATAACTGCTGCGAACAATGTAGGTACTAACTTTTATAACACATAGCACTTAGTAAGCTATTTATCAGTAATTAATTTTAATAATAAATCACAGCATTTTATATAAAAATAAAAATGAAAACTGAGTAAAAGAAATGTAAAGGATTATATTTTACAGGATAACATAAAAGTTTATCTTCAAATTACGTAAAACTCTCCGTTCTAGCAAACTTTTCAGACACTATTATCAAGTGTGCTCTTCATCTTGCATGAAAGCAGAGCTTACGCGCGATCATTTTTTTTTCTGGGAGCAGGAAAATGTTTGCCTTATTTCCGAATTTTTATCTCTTTCCAAGCGAACGTAATCTCTGTCGGAGCCCAGAATTAGTGGCAAAATGCCAGAGGACGATGTTGGTAGACGGGTATTCTAAGTAACATCGGAGTCTGATCAGCCTAACGATAACAAAAGATTTTACATCAACAGGAATACCAAAAAGTGTTTACTTAGTAATTTTTTATACATATTGCTATATAAATTTAGCAATTGTGTACATAGGTACTATGTTTTAGTATTTCAAAGTCACAAATGCGCAAGTCAAAAAAGGGTTAGAAAAACTGTTATAGGTACATACACTTCCATGATCCTTAATTTAATTGCTATACTTCAAGTATTAATTTTCCGAAATCATATAAGGTCTACTTTAGACAAGCATTTTGGCTAAGTTATGCAGGAAACTACCAACCCTCAATGATCTGAAATTGAGTAGTTTGAAGATTTGTAATTATTAAACAAAAGTAGCTTTCAAAAAAACCAAGTGATATCGGCGCATTAGTTCGGTCAATTAAATTTAATTGACCGAACTAATGCGCCGATATCACTTGGATTTTCTATAAATACGGTCGAAAAATTTTAATTTCATTATTTAAAAGTAGCTTTATTTCTATTCGGTATATTTTATTTCTTGTTATTGTCTTATAATGTTTTTAATGGGTTATTTAACAGTGAGTAGTATAATTAATATTATTTTAATTTTTCTGTAGCTTCTGTTTTTTTAAGTCTAAAATGGAACTACGGCTTGGTAGTTTTAATAATGGTATTATATAAGAGTTGCTCTGTGGGTTGGAAATTTTTTGCAAAATAGAGATCACAAAATTATAGGACCCGTACTGTGTTTCACTAATTTTTTGTCATTTTGAAGGTTGGTAGGTTTCTGCATAACTTGACCAAGTTCTGACTGAAGAATTTCTTTTATCTCTTCTCCCTCCCGCCATAAGAGAACAATATTTGATAATCCTGTTTTTTCTATTACTATAAAAGGAGTATAGAAACTTGTTCAACAAATGGGGCTATGGAAATACATTTTTCTAAACATTTGCAGTATTCTTAGTATAAACGTTGTTTATTTCGTTCTAACATTGTCAATAGTAATTACAGTATTAAATGGTATTTATTGCTCCGATGTCCTATGGAAATCTTAAGCATGAAATTTTCGTTTAAATTACTGTCTCTAATATGTTACATACATATTCTATTATATTTAAAATTTAATAAAAGTACACTTAATGTTACTACAATTATATAAAATTATCAGTAAACATATTTAATCGAAAATAATTTTAACTGCAGGCTTCACGAAACGGGAACAAAGCGCTGATATTTCCTTGCTTAACTTAACGAGTAGGTAACTGATTTTTTTATTTAAAATTATCAACTTTGCCTAGTAGGTCATTGGCTAATAACTAATTTCTATGCAATATCTTGAAAACTTCCATTAAGACCGACTATAAGAAATTAGTATTCGAGAAAGAGGATCTTTCATTAGCGACAGAATGAGAACACTGTGCACGATTCGCTGACCAGAATTATGAATGAAGGGTTAGTTGGAATACGTAGGTATGTCGTGCACGTTACGCGTAACATCTGCAACAGATATAAACTTCTTCGAACCGTAACTGAACCTTGGTTCCGAAATATCTGCAACGTCGATATCAAGCACATGATGCACCAAATTGTGCCAAAATCAAGGCAGGCGAAGTGCTTACCAGACGCGCCTTTTAACGCACGCCGCTTAATTAAGACCTATAATTATACCTCAAGTCTATATCCACTTATACGAGATAACACGATACACATAAAATTGGTCGATTGCGTTGTCTATATTCAAAAAGAAAATGATTTTTGTAAGTAAAATGTAGTTCATTTCAGATCAGGTATAAGAACAGCATTTTAGCTATGCCTGGTCTTTTACGCATTTTCTTAAGTTCTCTGCTGCACGTTTATTTCTTTGACTTAATTTGTGTTTCTCACGTAATACTGGCCATTATAATTATCACTAATGATTTACCTATGTTCTTACACAGTATATCAGGCCTCTGCACCCACGTGCACCAGAATTGGCACACGATGGAATTTATAATGCATAACAGCTAGTCTGGTAAATAAACATTGTTATTTGATCAGAAATTTGATTGTGGTGTCAGAGACCATACACAGGTACTCAATGTACTACAGAGTAGTTTTGCCAGTAATATTTTAGGAGACTATTGTGTATCAAAAGTGATACTTATGGCAATCAATGTGTGAATTGTACGGTATTCCGATTTTTAATTACATTGGAAGTTTTTTTTCTATTTTATCGCACGTGAGTTTTGAAATTCAATCTCGTCTCATACTTATTACCGATACAACTGTACCATTAAAATATCTGTATTTTATTTATAAGATTCTCGTTTGAAAGCTACCAAGAATCAGTGAATGCTTTGGAATTTTGAAGAAGATAGGCAATGAACGCAATTTTGCTCCAAAACGTGTTGGTGGTTAAGTGTTAATAAGCGTTTACTTGTACAATGGCTCTCTCATACCGCTTATGAATGGAACAGAATATTTTTTAAATTGATTTAGTATCTGTGACTATGCTTCATTATGTTAATTGAAGTAGTACAGAGAATTATTTCTTAGTTGTCTTATCTACCTAGAGTTATCGTGACTTTATGCTAATTCTCTTTATTTTGATTTTAAAAGACCATGAATTGTGTATATCATTGAAGCTGCTGATGAGGCATCTCTCGTGGATGCTGGAAAGCTTCAGTTAGTAAAGTACACGGTAATTTTTAAAACATATGAAGTTTTTAGAAAGATATTACACTAATCTTGACTGCGTCTCAAAACACATTAAGTTTATTTATATATCTTCTTCAGTGAGTTTCTTGAATGAGAAACAACTGCAAATATAATCCTAAGAAAAGGTTGAAATCATTCCCTGTAAGGATATTTATCCTCATAGTGTACTATATTAAATAAAAAAAAAACTGTCACGAATCAATAAAATAAACGTTAAAAGCACACGAAAACTTGTGCTTTATTTTTCTGGGAGAATCTACTGGGCCATTATTGATTTGTGTAAGAGTCGATGGTCAGTGCCTAGCTCGAGTATAAAGGACCAAAACTGGGTGATTAGGGAATTTCTTATAACCTATCATTTCTATCGTTCACCTGCAAACATTTAAAAAATACACAAATGCAATCTAAAGCAATGCGCTCACAAAATCATCGTAGTGGTATCTCGAGAAATCTTAAGAATCAGTGGCAATTACTGAGCAACTGTGACAATGTCCCCGTAGACGTCCTTCAAGAAAATGATCCACTATAAGTTGAAGAAACTCAATTTTTCTTCTACCTTGCTCTAACGATAAGAGAGCTGGTCCAAGGCGATCGAATGATTGTACCACACAAAAGCACACGTGCTATTTGCCGACCTGTTGAAAGAAGTCCTTGGACCTGAGGGCCTAACGAGCCAAGTACGATAAAGTCAGCTATAAAATTCAGCGGAAAAACGACGCCGAGGAGGCAAATAAAAAGAGGACAGTCTGAAAAGGAGACAGAGAGGGATACCTGCGAGGGGGAACAGAGACAAATGGAGCAAAGTACGTCAGAACCATCAGTAAAGAGGGAATCAGAGGGAGGGAGAGACGCTTACAGATCGACGATTCTAATATTGTCCTAGGCACTGGCCGGTGGCTCGCGACAAGCCGGCCGCAGTGAACTAACCGTCTCAGTACCATCGACATCAGGGAAATTGTTGTCATTTGTGTCGTCGAAAATCCTTGAAAAAATTGTGCATCGTCTGTAAACAAGAACATATCAGTGCCCCCGGAAACTTTGAGTAGATATATGGTGAAAGGATACAAGTGAATCATTTGCAAGCTGAAGTGTTTTCGAATTCGAACAAGTCATTGGTAAGCATAATGGGATACATAAAACGGAATGTTTAGTTCTCTTAATAATTTTGATGGATGAATAAACGATGGGTTGGATGTAAAAATGTTTGTAAATGCGTTTGAGTGCGAGTTGGAAGGAAGTGGAAATGCGAATGAAGAGTTATGAAATCGGAATCGAGGTTTATCGAAAAGTATTTTGAAAAGTTGGTGATTGAAACGTTCAGTGATTAATTTGAAGTGGGAATATTCAGGGTGATCGGAGGGTAGTGTCATTCGTTAACAGTTTCTTGTAACAGTGATAGAGTCACTTTGGGTTTTAGTGTTAGTCTTATTGTTGATGTAGGAGCAACATGGTGCACGAATTATGAGATATTAAAAATATTTTGTGGGATGATTTTGCTTTCTTCGTATTTTATTTGTTTTATACAAACTTAATAAAGTTATAAAATCGAGTTGTATTAAAATCGTAGCGTTTGGTGCGTCTAAGATTTATAATATTAAAGTTTCTTTAATATTGATCGTGTGTACGGTTGCCTTTATTTTTTCAATTATTCCAGAGCTCGTTATATAACTGTCTCTGTTTCTTCGGGGAATAATTTTTGTATCTAATATTTATTTCCAACGAGTAATACAATCAAATTGTTAATTTATTTTTAATACAACGATTTAGTACGAATATAAATTAATACGATTTATCGCAGATGGGGTTCAATATAAATGAGTGGAATGAATGAATTAGCTAAAATAAATTGTGGTTAGTATAAATTATTAATTGATCAAGTAATTGTGTATGAATTTTATAAGCAGTGAAATTTTTAAGAGCACTTGTTTAAATATCTAAGTAAAAATTTTCTATTTAACATATGTAAATGTGGAATAATATAGAAGAATAATTAAATCAAAAGATTTTTGTCATAATATTTTACGGCGAAAATTTTAAACCCATTGAACTATACTCCTGCTATAATAAACTGTCAATTCCTTAACGAGTTTAAAATATCCTTTTGGTGAATAAATTTCGAATTCAAACATTTTCACGTATTTTCTTGTGTAAACAAATTGTTCATTTTTTGGCTACGAAAATTTAAAAATTAATTTTTCAATGTCGTTAAGAAAATATTGCAAAACCTGTGCAGAATATTTTCATCCTGCAAAATTTATGTAAATCATACGTTTAAGATGAAATTCACGTTTCCGGATGGTAGAAACAGCTGTGAATACTGTGATATTGTACTTGAGCTGGTGTACAACTAGGGTTACGATGCCAATTTATACATAGAATGCCTGTTATTTCTCTTTCCTCAGACTGCGGAAGAGCGCTCATGCAACCTGATTCATTTGAATAGTATTCGCCATTTTAATTAAATACCATTTCATTAAATGTTTTTAAAACTGGTCATGTACACTATCAAAATTAGGCTAACAAAATTATATATAAATGTTTACCAAAATTGTCAATAACTTCCCCTCACATCCCCTAATCATGCTTTTTCAATTGCCACTAGGTGGCGCTGCTTTCTTGAAAAAATCAGCCCCCATCTTACTTTATACATTCCCTGTTTAACAGAATTTTTCTGTGATCACAGAAAAGTGATGGGAATTAGAAATTCAATCACTTATCACTTCAACGCGACGGTTGCGATTGCCGTTTAGCGCACTGTCTTTTTATTTGATAGTCATCGATGTGAATTAGACCGTACATTCGACATTTAAACGATCGTTCGTATCCTTTGCAAGCATACGCATACATACATGCCGTCAAATATATTCCGTTCGTGTGTCAATACTTTTCACACGCGTACGCACCTACGATTCGATTTAAATTCGAATCTGACTGAATGGGTAGACGGGTGCAACAAGAGCAAGGTGTAATCGAAGCAAACGAAACGAAAGGTATGCCGCGCGCGTATCGGCTTCCGCCAGAATCCGCGCGAAACTTGAGACGCGGCGACCAAACGGCTATTTTAAAGCGGGCAAAGATCTCCTCAAGCTCATCAGTCGAAGGTCAGTCTGACGTTGGTGTAAAAAAAAAAGGAGGAATCGTGGGACCCATGCATATAATTTGGGGGAAAAAATAATTAAAATTTAGGAAAGAATAACGAACAAGAAAAAGTATGCGACTAGAAGGGATAAAAGGAATATAATGCGTAATAATTAAAAGTCAGAGAAAATTACGAGTTGGCGTGAAACGTTAGTGTGGGCAGTTTAAGAAAGGGAGCATAATTAAAATGTGTGAAAGGTTGATGAGGAACGCAAGGTGCAAAAATGTATAATTTTGAGGAAAGGTAATTAAAGCTTAGGGAATGAAATGAATAAGAAATGTAAAATATAAGAATACGTAATAAGGAACCACATTTAAGATGTAAGAATGGCAACAATGGAGGAGATGTTTATAAAATTGAGAATTTAATGAAGATGAAGTGCATGGTAATCTGGGTATCAATTTCATTAATTCTGTATTGGTTGACTACGTAACGTATGTACATTAATTTTTGCATCGATTGTTGACGATTAAAAAGATTTAATATCTTGGTAGATAACATTTGAATGCAATATTTGTTATTTGAAAATCGGTTTGGCACCCATGTAAATGTTTATTGCAGCTTGAGATCACACTGGAAATTTATACAATGAACACTACGGATAATTCAGGTATAGGCACGTTTGTTTGGAAGAAAACAATATTTTAGTTTGTAATTTTATTATCTTCAAGTAAATAAACGAATATGTCTAAATATATACCCAAACATGAATTGCTCTTAAAAAAAAAAAATTAATTAGGTACTCAACAATTTTTTGGGGGGAGGGAGGTCCGAATTCGTTCGGCAATTCGTTTTAAAAAAACAAAACAGATGTTAATAAAGTTATAACACTTTTGGTGAATTTTGAGAACTGGTGAGTGCAGTATTAGAAAATAGTATAAATATCGTAATAAACAGAAATAAAGTGAACCCTAGAATGCTACAAAAATAAAGACGTACATACATTTGTAGTAACGTATCACGTAACACAGTAACAGTAGGTAAAGTAGTAACAGTTGAACTTCGTCGCGTCTTTCGAGAAGACGGAAATCATGTTCGAAATATAAAAGCCTCGTGCAAAATCTTTGGCCACAGTCGCCGATGATATATTTTTAAACGAATTACCTCATCGACTGCTCTTCTATATCATATCTACAGCTTCTGAGCTCGAGCTTCATATGAATTATATACGTATGCACAACGATTTACTAAAAAACTTCGTCCAAACTATTTGGTATGAAATATTAGAAATCGATTATTCATTATAAAATTTTTAAAGTAACGCAGTAAAAAATGTGAATACGTATTCATGTAGGAGCTTTCTTCATCATACAGTGTATTGTATAGTGTAAGAAATAATGCATCACTAAATTATTTTTTGCAGTGCTATTATGTACTTTTTTATTATTCAAAAATCGAATATTTTGTTATAGCTGGACACATACGTATTTGTGGAAAGTCGGCGGCGAAAGCCATGAGCAAGCTGCTTTAATACGTTTCTTTCTGTGTGGTTTAAGTAGTTGGAGTGGCTGAAGTATGTCGCTTAATACGTTCAATTTACCACTGACGGTCTTTCATCGACCGACAAAAGAGAAATTTCCCTCTGTGTTCGAGGTTTTCCTTACGTGCACCGCCGCAATTGCTGGAATACCATTACGCTGAAAAATATCACTCTGATGCAATCTGACGCAGTAAATTTGCTTCCCTTGGCTTGTCTTAATTTACTTATAGTATCTGGTCACGAAGGTGTAATTTATACTTTGTGACTAATAGTTTCAATAATATACGTGTATACGTTTACCACAAAGTATAATATAAAGAGAAATGATGAATGGATGATAAAAGTGTTTTTCCACATTATGCCTAGAACGCAAACGTTTTCCAAGTTATGCACTTATTTTCAAGTTATACTTCCAACATGAAGGCTCATAATTTTTACGACGTTGAATTAATAGGTTGAAAGTAACCGCCTGTAAAAAAAGTTTATTGCATATTTTCACCAGTTTGAAAAAATATCTGTTTCTAACCGTATTTCTTAAAAATACTTTGTTGTGCCGAATGTTGCTTGTGTTAAAAATAGAGTGAAAGATCTTTCACTCTATTCACCAACCACTGCCACATAATTCTGGGAGTATCTTAAAGCAGACTGGGAACATTTAGATAAACAGTATTTTAATATTTATATTAAAATTATAATTATATTTTTAATAACTTCCCAACAAATTGTGGGCATTCTATTTTAATTCCTTTGAATACTCTTTATCAAAATGTTCCCAGTTTGTTATATATAGCCTTTGACTATAAGAAAACATCTGTAATTTGACTTTTTAAGATTTCATTTAACTGCTTCCAAACTGTTGAATGATAGTGTATATTCTTAAACGAAAAATGATCTTTTATAGCACTTAAAATGTAGTTATTCCGAGCATTTATTTACTTACATTCAATACACTAAATAGATATTTACAATGTACTAAGAATGTAACATACATTACCGCTAAAGTAAAGGTGAATAATATTGAAATAGCAAAGTTTAGAGGGACATACTTATGTACGTACACTAAGCAATAGTGAGATTTATGCGCATTGGAGGCCTCAGTTTTGCTCGGTATGCCTACATATACCTACATAGGATCGAACAAATCACGGAGATCGAAAGTAATTTTCATAAACTGGGAGGGAGACTGTTAAAAATGAATCTCCACATTCACAGTGAAAGCTGGGAAGATACTGAGCAAGGAACAAGGAATATAAAAATGGTCAGGAAAGATAATTTATTAAAAGAACCATCAATGAATATTATTTATAATTATAATCTTACCGTTACTTTCGTAGAAAATGATGGAGCTTGCTTTTCGCTAGACGGATTAATATTCGTGTTCGTATCTCTCGGTGAATTTGCCGAATATGTAAAAGAATTTCCGCGAATTTCCAAGATTTACGTTCCTTTTTACGCACTTGTTTATTTTTCCATCGTTAAAGCTGTTTAAAGTTTCAGAATGGAACATTGTATACATATCAATAATTATTCACATTACTGGACAATAATTTACGTACGTAATATATGCCGTTTATTTTTCCGTCTCTTACATTTTTCAGTTTTATTTTGTCTGGAACTTATTCTAAATGATAATAAAAATTAGAGTTACTAAATTATGTTATAAAAATTGCCCTAGATTATTGGTAAACACATATACAACATGTATAAAAATTAAGCATTAAATGTGAAAGAAATTGCATATGTAAACGCGACTCAAATTCTGTTTAATAAAAAATCTGTTTAAGGTGTTTTATCGAATTCCTTTAATAAAATAAATAAGAGATCATGAAATTGTAATAGTAATTGGAAATGTTATTAAATATGTACAAAAACAAGTCATACGAATCAATCACCTCAACATACATAATTAAAACAGTATTATAAGTAATATCGTATAATCAATACAAAATAATACTTAGCCCTCAAAGGTCACACTATAAATTCCTGCCGCTAGAGACATACATGGGTTAACGTAAGCCAGAGCGTTCTTTTGTCTATATCTCTGGATGTACTGCACCGTTTTTAATGTTTTTTTTTTATCCATTCGTAAGATAATAAGGAAAAAGAATATACATAGGTGATTTAGTCGTAGATCGTTTGATACTCGATATATTTAAAAAATAAAGAAATCAAGTTAGTGGAAGTACTAAAAAATTTGTTTTTTTTTAACGATTTTATTTTTCTTTTAATCACAGTTGATTTTATAAAAAGATACGAGGGTTTAATTATATAGCAATCGAAAGGTTTCGAGTCATACTTTAAGGGAAAAAATGCGTTACTATGATTGTTTCAAAAGTATATAATTATTTGACGAGGTGTAGTTGAGTAATCTTTTACTTCTGCCGAACAACTGTTCTCTGTGAAATATTGTCTTTTTCGTTGAAAATAAGGACATAAACTGCTACTGACATTGAGTATACAATATCAGAAGTAATTTCATTGATGGCTTTAAAATCTAAAATTGCGGATCAAAAATGGGGCCATAGAGAGCTGAAATCTAAAAAATCTCGGAAAAATTGCATGTATTTAATGAAAATCGGATACAAAAATATCAAATAATAGGATGAACCTTCGAAGGCCGCACAGCGTGGGGCCATCCGCCCTCGACTCCACTTCTAAATACGTTGACGCTAACATATACACACAGGTTTAGCAAAACGAAAACGTTTCTATCCTTAAAAAAGCATGTATTTCCCTTTTGGTAACTCACGAATACTGTACATATAATAAATTGTCGCAGACAAATAGATATTCACTATTAAATCGACATTCACTTTTAATGGATTTCCTAACGTTACAGTCACACTGGGTGCACGTAACCCACAGACTACATTTGCAATGTTATTACTCGGCTGCTGTACGCATACCAGCGATCCTGTGGGACGGATTTGTAAAAGAAGTATCAAAATTTTTTTCCCAAAGCCCCAACTCCTCACACCTTACCGTTCAAAAATGCCAGGAGATTTTCCTGACGAACTGGGTTAGCGTAATCCAATGTGACCTATGATGTCTAACATAATACCAACAGTATCAGAGAACACATTCATAACAATTAACATGTATTAAAATACACTATATTTTTAATACTATTTTTTTCGGAAAATAAGACAGCAATTTAAAAAAGTGAACATTTAATTACCTAATAATTTAAAACCGAGCCACTAATAACGTATATGCACACCCAATCTCTAGTGTGTAATTAATTTCTACTGGATGGCCAACAATGGCAGGCGCCTCACACGCAAAATACCAAATCGCCTGAACATGAACAATCACCTTCTCCCCGAGTCTCGTTAATCCGTTGCGCTACAATGAGCATCCGTGGTGCATAAAAATAACATCTGAAACCGTAGATGCCCGAGCGCTTTTAGGCGTGAACGGTGATTATCGGTGAAAAGCAACATCTGGTTCTTGTCAAATCTTGCTTTTTCCACTGATAATGCAAAGGGGCGTCTCTGTAGCCCCCGTCTGGCATAATCTGTTCGCGAAAGCGCATCCAGCCTACCATGGACAACGCGCGCGAGTTGCTCGGTGGACAGTGAACTGTGCGCTGACAGTGGTTGCTCCTAGTAGCTTGCTAGCTCTCTCGTCTCATCTTAAATTGAATTAATTCACAGTGGCATCGGCGATTCGTACAATTGATACGTCGCGAGGGCCTCGTGTAATTAACGGCAAGTAGGAACAACGCGCTACTGATCCCATTTAACCTCGAGACACTTGCCATGTGGCGGACTAGTAGCCGTTGCTCGGTGCATATGGTGGATCTCGATTGTCCGAATACATCTTAACTAAACTTTCGATCATCCGAATGCAGGATTTAATCGTGGTGGTATACTAATTGTGGTGCGCGAACGTTTCCCGCGATTCGATTTTTATAAGTTCCTCAATGGAAAGGGTGCTGCAGTAATTGTTTCCATCTAATTATAAGGGCCTTTTCTGGCGAGTCACTTTTGCGACTGGCGAGTTGTATTCTTCATATATTTACATATATCCTATAGTTTGCTCTGCTTTTCTCGGTTAAATGAATACAGTTATTCACAAAAGTATACATCCACCCTATGTGTAACATATTTTACATATTAAATCGACTTCAAAGTAAGAATTCGCAATTCTAAATCACGTTAATATAAAGCTTGATTAATATCCCTACCTTTGTTTTGGGTGGATTTAATTATTGAAAAATTGTACACGGTAGGCATATTTAAAAAAGTATTATTATCCGTAGAAGTAGCACATCGCGCAGATAAATATTCTCTCAAATTCAATATTTAATTCAGACAAACGTGATTACTATAAGTTAATATTCTTTTAATAGTCTGCGATTTTATTAAAGCAAGTTTCATTCCAATCATTTATTATAATGATTTAATCTATTATGCATAAATCCAATTAATTTTCTGCGAAATACGGGCTTATCTCGTTACATTCTTCTGGCAAAATTTCTTTAAACATTTCTTTGGTAGATGGTAATAACTAAGAATATATTAATTATGGTTTATAGTAATGTAAATTATAATGGGTAATTGTGTATTTAAGGGATCATTCCAGTTAGATGGGTTGAAAAAATCGATTTTTTAAAAATATTTTTTGAAAATACATATCCTCAAGAATCTACTGTTAAATTGTCAAGGAAAAATTCCGATTATTTTAGCTTCTACAGAGACATTTTGTAGGGAGCGCAGAGACTTGATCTCTATAGATGAAAACTTTGAACGCGTTTTTCTCGAAACGTCATTTTTTCACATCACGATGATACAATCTCAAAATCTATCGAACCGATTGCTTTATAAATTTTACTGTTTATTCTGCACACCTATGACTCTCGCAGGGATTACAACCAAGTATTTTTATTGAGTTTAACCTGCTTTTAAAATCGGAAATAGCAAAGAATAAAGCCGAAAAACATTTTTCTTGCATTTTGCCCGGCATTTTGCTATTTTTTAAACATGGTATCAAGATCCCTTTCAAAAGCATTTTAAAAGCAATAATTTTATTACTTTTATATATCTTATTTACTGTAGAAATGTTGTTTAATAAATAGAAACAAGGTTTATTCCGTTATTATAATTCTTTTCGTCGCAACAAATTCCTAAAAATATCTGGATTTATCGGCCCGGTAACCGAAATGACCCCTTAACATTACTTCAATAAATAAAATATGTAATACGTATGGGGTGGACGGACACTTTTGTGAGTAATTGTGCATCTAAAATATTAATTGAAACTGGGGAAAGTGTAACGTGCGAAAGGGTCCTAAATGTCCTTCGGATTGTTCAAGTTAGATGGGAAATTTTTGAATGAAAAAGCCATCCGATGGCACTACTTTGTTTCTTTAAATGGAATTTGATCTGTTTCTGTTTATCATGTAAGAAGCTTCTCTCAAGCTAGTTGTAGGATAATTGAATGATAATTTCAAATCATTTTATTATAGATTTATGGTAGTATTTTAAAAGGAATTTGATTGTATCTCAGTAGAGAGTTTGCTACTTGTATAAAAGTTTCATCTATGTTCCTCTGAAGCATCTATTACACAAGGAACAGAAAGCATGCAATTTCATTATAGAAGAAGAGAATTGTTAAGTGCAGGTAGCACTTAGACCTACTAAAACTTTCATTACCATCAATGGATGGCTTATTTGAGAAATGCGCAATAAATCACATTGAAAAATAGTTCTTTTTTAACTCCTACTGGCTTAGCAATTTGTTCGGTGTTATATAATATTGTTACCGTGCTAACTTGCATACTACGTGTAATTTAATTATAATTATATAGGGTTGTTGAACTATGCTGTACGCTAATATTTATTTGCGGATTTTGAATGCACAGTGCAGAATGTATAAATCATTAATCATTAATTGATATCAGGATTGTTACTTACCACTGAATATTTTTTTAACAAATTTGGAACTGCAAAGACAAGTTTCATTCTAATACTTTATCGCCGAAATATTTTGCGCACGATACCTGTTTCAAAATGAACAAAATGTACACATTATCCTATTTGTTTAGAATATTATCCTCGAGTGATTTTAATGAGCCCATCGACTGGTTCTATGATTTCAATTAAGTCATATAATCGACGTTCTGTTGAATTTTAGAATTAAGTTTTCAGGCTTTTGCATCAAACACAATCAATTTGTTCTGCAAATGCTACCATTGCTTTTCTAGCCACCGTTTTAGAACGACGCATTGTCTCTCGTACAATATGCCGCAGATTGTCCAGGAAAATTGCCGCCAGGCTTTATTAACGCATTTTTTCTCCATGGAATTTTTGATATCGTGTCGCTCGACGTCACCCCGAATCGTAGTCTATCAGATCTACAATATTCGATTGACAATATTCGAGGTCCACGTTCACGACATTCTCGTGGCTATCGAATTTTTAATCGTTTAACAAATTCTATTAGGATCGAAACAGGCGATAATCTGTCGATGAAAAGCAATCACTCTTGTGTTAAAAAGTTCAGGTTTTTTATTTTTAGTAGATACAGTTCTATTCGCAGTCAGTGTTTAATTTTCTCTGATTGTTGGTATTTATTTTTCAACATGGATGCTCTAATTTTTCTTTACCAAGCCAAGAATTTTTTGTTGTGGAATTGAGGCATTTTATAATAAGTTATTGAGGATGAAAAATCGGTAGATATAGGAAAGTTGAACATGGAAATTCGAGAAAATAAGATAAGATTATGTAGGATACTATTATGGAAATAATTTATTGTTAATTCTTTGGGAACATGTGAATAGACGACTCTGTCAATTTCTTGAATTTATTATTGAAGTCGAGCGTCTGTTGTTCGATGGAAGATTAGTGCTTGTTAAACTTTAAACTCGATCTAGATCCACCAAATGGGCAATTGACTCTTGGATCACAAAGTTATATCAGGTTGATCTCCACGTCTCAGTTACTAATTTCTTCGGAAGTTCATACAGACATGTACATGTACTACTTGATGCGATTGAAAGCGATTAATGGAGAAACAATATTGGTAAAAAAGAGATGAATCTATCTATCCTTAACTTATCTTCCGTTAAAGGAACTTTTAAATCCTTTTTTACACCATAAGTTCTTTTGTTCGACATGAATAGATACATTAAAGTAGTATAAAGTTTTCTTTTCTTTTCTTTCATTAAGGGTAGATACTAGATAGTCGTTTTTGTCGGAAATGAAGCATTTCTTTTTCAATAATTTACAAGGAAATAAATTGAAGCTGAGACTTGTTCTTTGACACAATGTTTATTAAGATCATAATGTTTAAAAAAATCTGTTTGTTTCGCCATAAAATATGTTTTATAAATGATGCCACAGATAGATCGTTGAAGAAGCTTTTTAAAAAAGGCTTCTAAAAAGCTTCTTTTGTTTTGCAGCGATTTTGACGAAACGAAACGAAGTTCAGCGATCTGTTTGAAAATTCTATTTCAGAATACCTCTGGTTCTGCAATGAACAAAGACGAACGAAGAAGAAAATTATGAAAATTACGAAATGACGATTTTGAAAAAAAATGCGTTTTTCGTTAGACAAAGATGAAGGTTTAGTTTCTTTTCATAAAGAATAAAATCTTTTATTAACTTCAATTTAGGTTCAGGTCGAAACTACACATTTTGTGAACATGCTCGAATTTGATTTGAATTGATTCGAACCTCCGTTTGTGTATTATCTCTGCAAAAGAAACTTTTTTGAAAGGCCCAATTCTGTAGTCATATATAATGCATATTTTTGACTAAACAAACATGTTTTTTAAAGCTTATGATGTTAATAAACTTTGTGTCAAAGGACAAGTCTCAACTTCAATTTATTTCTTTGTAATTAATTGAAAATGTAATGCTTCATTTTCGACAAAAACGACTGTCTAGTTCCCTTAACTATCCAATTAACATATGTGTCATAAATAATATTGCTTGCGATGTCATCCTCATGAAAAGATAATAAATAGAAGGATGCTTGCAAAGATAAGTTTCACATCTATTACACCATTTTTTCTTATAACTATAAATCATTGCCACAGTAATATTTACGGAAAATAATATGTTCTCCAATTATTCAAATGAAGAGTTTCTAATTAAAAAAAAACTTGAAATAAAAAAATAAGATGATCATAAACATTTGAAGATAGTTTATTGACAATTTCACCGAATTCAATAATATTCAATTTCTAGTTACTTAGAAATTTCTTCGTTTATTGAATATCCAGTACAAATGCTGTTTCTCTGAGGAGTACAGTAAATTTAAAAAGTATCGCCGTTTTCACGTAACTTCCTCTTCACTATGCCGATGGAGGTTCATCGACCGTGGTATCAATGAATCCCTAGAAGGCTATCACTCGAGTAAAACAACATGGAATACCTTCACCCCCGCCATTTTCTACGTGACTACACTTTCAAGTGCACCTTTAATTTAGCTCGTACCTGTTCTGCAGAAACGCATGAAAATCAGCATGCTTTGAGTTGGAAGAGACCCGGAACTTTTCAGAGCTAATGAGTCTGTATCTATGTCTACATAAATTGGACAGTTAATAATTTCCATGGCTATTTATTAGGTATTTAATTGTTCTTCGAACTTTTGTTTAATATAGTGCCTTATTTCTGAATAATTGTTTCTTCAAAACGACCCATCAGGTTATTACTGAATTTTGAAATTTTAACACACATAAGAATTAAAGTATAATGCATAATTTTTGCAGAAATAATAAAATTATTTCCCTTATTTAATTAATAATAATTTAATTAATATTAATAATAAAATTATTATTATTTTTAAAACTGTCACTGTCTACTCACTGTTATCTAATGTGGTAGATTCTTTCAGTAGATCTTGTCTTTTTAGACGCGATTTTACGTGTGAGGAGTTTCTTGAATAGGATAGAAATTTGGCATCTTATTAATATTATTAAAATAGTTGATGCAATTATATCTATTAAAATATCAACAATTTTTCAAGGAGATGGATCACCTTAATTTTTGTTTTTTATATTTTGCTCTGTATTAGTCGATCCTTGTAATAAGATTTGGGATGTGACCAAAATTTCAGACCTAGTATGATGAAACATATGTTCAATAATAAGCAATTGTTTTAGGTATATTTTAATGTACATAACATCTACTTTGAGAATTTTGAGATTCCCCATTTTATATATAATTTACCCTGCATTTTGATCACAATACTATTCGTCTCCTTATTTCATAAATATTTAAGAGTGTGTTTTCGAAAAAATGCAAAGTAAACTCCTGTAATAAAAACAATGAATACTACACACAAAAGCCGAGGTTTCAGGCGATTCTAATGAAGCCTATGACGTAAGAATGAGTAACTACAAAAATTTAAAGATTAGTGTTTAACTCCGTGGTTTGTGTTACTATATAGATACACTGCACTTTAATCGCCGATATCTTAGAATCACGGTTCGAATGAAACTGTTAACTTTAATAAATAAAAGTTATTTATAGAACTTTTAACTTTTGAATCATTTCTTTTCTGTTTTAAGTTAACTTTGTATATTAATACCTTAACTGTGTTATAAGACTTCAGGTTCATTGTTAACAGTTACTTTATATTCGATTAATAAAAGTTCTGGAGGACAATACACTTTTGAATATATATTTAAGGGTAAAATATAAAAGTAAGGAATAGGTTATTTAATTAGTATTAATTAAGGAATTGAAAGCAGGATAAATATAGAAGTGAAAATTATTTTCACCAAACGGTTTAAGATTTCAACTTCAGATCTATTTACTTATCCCACGATATTTCCAGGAAATCTGCTTGTCACAACCTTAACTTATTTCAGAGGATATATTTTATGCAATAAAATTTTCTGCTAATACACTGCACTTTTATAACAGTTTTAAATTACAGTTATTTCACAATTAAAAATTTTGACAGTTTCATTCGACTCCTGCTCAAAATGGAATAATACCTACTTGTTCCTCCATTCGTAGATATTCTCACAGAAGCTTCTAATGCCAGACCATAATTAGAATCCTAATACCTGGTAATATTGAAATCAAATTTTTAATTACCATCGAGGATCTCAATAATTCATACTCTGTCCGAAATAAATCTTTTAAAATGGAGGTCTAATAATTCTTGCAAGATTCAAATTAGCCATTAAAAGCACGAAGTTCGTGTCGCCACTCACAGAGAAAATAGTGTGAAAATATTTGACAAGCCTACGAAGGAAAAACGGACAACGTTCAATATCAGCAATCGGGATCTGTTCCTCCTTTCTCAGAACAGTACGTTTAACTGCTTTTCCTCCGTTCTGCCTTTTAATTAATGCCTCCGTCTCTTGCGCGCTAACTCGGCCTAGCTGAAAGGAACTGCCTGAATGCATAATGCATTTCACGAGGCTTGCATCCTTCCCTTACCTCGCTGCACACCAGGCGCACATTATTTTCCATCTTTCTCCCTTTATCTACCTCGTTTCCTTCTATCGCTCAGTTCTTTCCTCCGTTCACGCATTTGTCCGTCTGTCTTCATTTCCCTGCTGTCTCGTCCTGCGCGTATCTTATCATTACACCCTTCTCCTATTCTTTCCCTCCCCCTTTCCCACGACTCCACGCGAAGCAACTTCATTTCCCGAGAACTTTCTCCCATAACTCTGTCACGCTCGTAGAATTCTGATAGCCACTTTCCAATCAGAATCGATACCCCTCGATGCGTTAGAAATTGCAAAACTCCCCCTTCCAGGCCGGCGGACCTGTTAATTACGAATTCGAGGAAAGTAATTTAAGAAGTCGAAGAAACGGCGACGCTTTAAATTGCAGTCTGCATCCGAAAGAACTTTCGAGTGCTTATTACCAATTCTCTCGGTAACCTGTTCAATGGACAGACTTTTTACTCCGTGTTGCTTCCCCTTTGTTCGCCGCGTTTTTCGAATCAGACGCATTTTTACGTTCCGCTCGTTTCCTTCCGTTTCGATGGGAATCGCCAGTTACCTTGACGATTTCTAATTTTATTTCACACAGTTTGGGTTTAGTAAAAATTGAACGTGGTCTATTTGGGGATGTCTTGTTTGTATACAAATTGATGTAGTAATATATTTTAAGCGATTTAGTCTAAATAAAAGCAAGAATAAGCTACAAAATGCCAATCTTCGTGTCAAAGGAAAGCGAAAAGTTATTTATCATTGTTTAATTGGGGGGTTTGTTCTTAAGATCGAAGTACTAATTAAAGTCTTCAAGTCCCACTTCCGGCACGCGCTATTTAAATCACAGTTAAATCACAGTCATTAACTAAATAAAATTATTGGAATAAGGATTAAATAAAAGTTACATTAACTTTAGATTATGCGACGAACAAAGTTAATTTTTTTATTCATTGAGAATTTATTCGACGAACAAAGTTAATCTTTTTTTAACTCGAGTTAACATTATTCGACATAAGATGAATAATTTTTTAACTTTTATTCGTTATTCGACATTTTATTTAAATAAAAATTGTACCCGTTTCTGATTTAAATGTGAGGCGTTAGATGAAATTCTGATGAATATTACTTTGAAATGCAGAATTTTGTGAAAATATAGAAAAATTTGAAACATTAATAATTGCGTTAGTTGAATTGTATTACGATATACCAGGGATGGGCAACATTTTTATTTACATAAAATTTCGAATAACGAATAAAAGTTAAAAAAGAATGTTGTCATTCGTTTGTTAACCCGAGTTAACTTTATTCGACACATGACGAATAAATTTTTTAACTTTTATTCGTTATTAGAAATTTTATTTAAATAAAAAAATTTCCCGTCTCTGCGATATACAAGGATTAAAATGTAGAAAATGAAGTAGCTGAAAAACATGGAACGATACAATATTTGTAATAAAATAAAATCTAAATTTCGCTTTGCAAGTTTAGTTTTATAATCATTATTACCACTAAATGGTGCATATTGGACACTCTCCAGATGATCCTTAAGGAAACCAGTATAGATACCAGTAGGGCGAACTCTGGCACCCCTTTGTTATTACGCCATCATAAATCTTGTACACAAACTTGTGTCGTGAATTCATAACACTGGTCGAATCTCTCCCTTCCTCAATTACCTGCCCTACCATTTTAGTATATTCTGAATTTGAGGAAGGACTATACATATTATGCTCCTCAGGTCGCACACAGATTTGAGCAGTCAGTATTATTTGGGCACTGAGAGTGACAACACGTGCCCAGATTCTTCAGTAGACAAACAAACAACGGGAGTCTCGTGATTGAACCAAACCGACTAAGTGTTGTCACACGTGTTGTGGTGTACATTTAATATTACAAGGGTAGGATAAACGTTACAATGTAAAAGAAAGTGGAAATTTGGTGTACGACATATTATTAGGATAATTGAAAATATCCTATAATTCAAAAACCTATAATCTGTTTAAATATTTTCCGATCGCAGTGCAATGAGTGAATGTGTGTGTACTGATGACTTTCGTGTGTGAGTATCTACTTACATACACGTGTCATTGGCATTGCAAGTTTGAATAGTGCACGCTGGAAGTCGGTTTCCTTTTGAATTGCTTGTTAAGTTTAATTCTTGCGTTTTTAATTAAATATTTAACCTTTTAGTATAATTAAAAATATTTAATTTAGTGGCTTTTTTAATTTAGTGCTTAATTTTAATACAAATTTGTATCATACAAACGAGGTCCTAAATTGCAAAATGGCAAAGGAAATTTCTCTTCCTTGTGACACGAGGAATTGACATTGGTTTATAATATTATTGTTAGAGATTTTAAACACACTTATAATGCACCATGATAAAGAAAGATGAAGCTACTGCGAATGCTTGGTATCATTAAATTAATCGTCTATCGAAATTACGTATCATAAGAAGAAAAAGTAACGTGAAATTCACTGGATCGAATTCAAAACTGTAGAAATTATGGTTTCACGGTCTGTTGCGGAAAACGATAGGTAGATGCAAGAACTTGTCCCAGTTGGTCAGAGTGGAATTTGCTTTAGGCTCACCAATGCGTGTCTGACTAATCGAGTATGCACCGTTTCCGCGGTTTCTACAGTTTTTGTTTAGCTATATTATGGAAAATATTTTTCCTGAGTCGCAAATGTATTATCGCTTTAAAATGTGCTCCCAATTTAAGAAAAATTTTATTCTCTCGTTATAATGTCATTTTGGCATAGCATCTACCAGCAACAAAATGCTTTACCATCTTCATTGTTCTGCAACAATAATGATACTTTTTGTCTTCGCAC
Organism: Andrena hattorfiana; assembly: GCA_944738655.2. NCBI lineage: Eukaryota > Metazoa > Arthropoda > Insecta > Hymenoptera > Andrenidae > Andrena > Andrena hattorfiana. The sequence continues at coordinate 28,068,295 of OX122889.2, forward strand.
AGTCTGTATACCAACACATACCTGAATTTGCAACGTTCTCGACACACTTTAACGATCGCACGTTTCGAGCAAAAACTTCCACACTGTTCCTAGACTTCAAACTTTTAAATCGAACATATTGAAACATTACCAGTAACTATAAGTATATATTACTTTACCCAGTTTTATTTTCAGTATTTTAATATCGTAGGATATGTTTCGAAACACTCGTCTAGATAAAACAGAGATCCCTTAAAACAAACAATTGTATCATTGTTTACATTTTGATTGTAAAAGAGTTAGGATGTATAACTTTGCACGAATTGCAAATTACGTTCAAGTTGTATGAATTCGTATGAGTGAACCAGAAACTGTTTCTCAAAGTGAGCAGTGAGTATATAACACTTACGAATTTAAATATTCTTCCAAATTCACTGCTTCTGGATTCTGCAAAACGATTCGTATAAAAATACTAAAAATGTTATCATTTCACAAAATATTATAAAAAAAAATTGTATGAGAGAAAATATTGCGGTGGAAAGAGTAAAATTGCTCCTGTGTGATGGTGGCTATCAATCTTTACAGCGCCGTCTTCCCTTTCGTCTCGCGAAGTAAATATTTGTATAATTCCTTTAGCGCGATTCCGTTCAGCCAGACTCTCCGAATATTCAGATCGATAAGAAGTTTCAAGCATATCTCAATTGCGAACCACTCGATTCTTTTGATTCCTCACGGAAGTTCGTTGAAAGACGTTATAAATATTCATCGGGGAATTAAACGTCTAAAGTACTCCGCAGAGGACGGATACTTCTGCCACTGGAAGATATTCCATTAATCGAGTGATTTAATCGTCGAGTGATCGTCGAGATGAAGCCTTAGATTTACGATAGTAAAAAGGGGTTACACAATCAGTAATTAATTTAGTTAAATGCGTGCAAGTAAAATAGTGCAACTTTGAATTATTTCTGTTGGTCAGTTATTTTCGTTCGATTTTCTTCTTTTATACTCTGCAATCTACATCGTAGTAAAGCTTATTTACTGGTCATAGACAGCAATTGAATTCGATACTTATAATTAAAAAATGTGACAATGCAAATGTCATAGGTAGGAAGAAAAGTGAAAGATCATAATATTTCCTTCAGGGAAGTAGAACACTCCATCTTCAAATAAGAAAACAATATTTATCATTTCAATAATAATTTGTTCTTAAATTATATAAATCATTAGAACTTCTTTATTTTACAAATGCTGTTTCGTTGAATTTTTTCAATTTCGGTATTAAAAAAATGGAGATTCCATTCTTCACCGTCGAAAAAATTATTTATTGTATTATTAGTATTGTATTATTATGCAATGTTTGTAAAATCAGTATAATTTTATTTTCATCTCAGTATTGACAAAACACTTTCTAAAATTAAATTAATGTTAACGGAGATTAAAAATTTCAATGAGTCCTATATTAAGTAGTATTAAGAAGTGTATTAATTGAATACAAAATTTGCTGTTACAAAATTTGCTACGATGTGTGTATATTCGAAGATCCTTTTTTCTGCTGAATATACGTGGTGCGTGCAGCAGGTCAGGCGTGCAATTTCTCTTCGTTGACAAGTCACGTTTCGACTTTGAAAAACGTGTTTCCCAAGAAAGTGGAATATACTGTTCAGAGGGAATATTGCTCAGAGGATATAGCGTGAAAGATTCGATGGTAGAGACCGTGGCGCCCGAGGAAGGTAAGGAAAAATTCGTAGAAAGGATATGGGAGGCGTCGACATCGTGATGGCTAACTTGGCGGCACGGATGAAATAAGCGATCATGGGAATAGGTTGCAATGCTGCCGCGGGCTGTTCGCACACTTTGCTGAATTATTTCCGTGTTTCACTGGGACTTCGCGTTGTATCAACTTTTGTTTGGGTATGATTACTTTTTAATTTCTTCCTGATCTAAACTTTAATTTCACCAGAACTGCTTAGCGTAGGAGAAGGGGACAACACGCAACGAAACGTGTAGTTTATAATGGGAAGGAAGGGTGAAGTATAATTCACTGATAATAGTAAATTATGATTTAAATTGTGTATGAAAAATTCAATGCTGAAATATGATATATTGTAATTTAAAACGTGTATATTTTGAAGGCAATATTTCAATTATGCGCCATATCATATCTGAACATAGCAGGTGCAAGGTAAGCGAAATGGCTGAAATTTGCATTATAACAGCATAAAAAGCGTGCACCCCGAGTAAACAATAGCAGTCGCGCTACGCTGAATGGGTAATTTAAACAGCGGTGTCCTGCTGAATAAAAAGTTCCTGGGTATCTCAGACAGAATTTATAGTTCACGTGCATGGTTTGTTGTTTGAAGAGCATACGAGCGTTACTTAAAAAGCATGGCAGGGAATAAAATGCGAAATTTGAGAATTATAAACAATTTTATTAAATTTATGTATATAGTGCCTCTAAATAAATGTTGCATAAAATTGTAGCTACATGGTAGGAAATATGGTAAAACACGCCGTTTCTCCATCACCGTTTAAATGACGAAAAACAGTACCTATCAAAGACAAATTTTCATGTTTTTTTTACATTATGTTAGGTTTTTTCATTGTTCAACTAAACTGTTTTCTGTCATATTGTCTGATTTAGTGATTTTTAACGACGTAAGGCGCGGTTTTGCATAAAAATCAGTGTAGAATATGTCTGCAAATAATAATGGTATCAATCTTCTTTTTTATCATTTTTGCAGGCACATCTTACACTGATTTATATATATTTAAAGTTCAAAAGTTGTACGTCAAATATTTGGTATCAGGCACAATAGAGTTCTGAAATTTAATTAGTGCTACATTATTCCTACTCAGGTTTTATGTGTCGTAGTATTCACGATCTGCGAGTTTTTCAATGCAAATTAATAAATATTAGATGCGAATGATATTTTAATTTTTAAAACAGAAAAACACTAGTGAAATCAGAAACTTCACTACAAAATTAAGGATAACTATTTGAATGGACTTAGGAAAAGCAAGGTGAGCTGGAGTACACTCAAATTTGCAAAACTTTTGAACAATTTTGACAAAAGTAATGAATTTTTTTGAATTAATGGTTTCAATTTATTCGAATTTTTGTCTATCAACTCAAACCGTTTTGATTATTTTGAATTATTTTGATCAGACTTTCTTTATGTATATAATTTTTTTCCGGAAATTCTAATAGGTACATTCATTACCGTTACCGGATAATTGAGTATGTGACCACATTCTTTGATACCACCAAATAACTTTATTTTAAATAACTATTATTGGAACATTTCGACTGCTTTGAATAGATCTTAATCGGTAAACTAAGGGACATCCCGGATATAGTTCAACGATTGCTCGAGTTTGTCGAATAGAGTGCGCTTCAATACTATTATGCGTTCAAGTCGATAAGTCAGTTTGCTCCACTACTAATGTTAATGCTGAATCTTAATAAAAATTGATAAAAGTAACATTTTAATTTTGAGTACACAATTTTTTATACATCTTATGGTATCTACTTGGTGACTACTTAAGTAAAATAATATGCAGTGTTTTGAAAATTGAAACTACATTAAAATGTTGATGGAATTGTGTGTTATTGCATACTAGAGTGTTATGTGGAAAAATGGTCAAATAGATATTTAAAATTTATCAGATTTTAAAAAATTCGAAATACTTTATTTGAAGAGAATTTAATTTATGAAAACTTTTTTCTTGTAATGTGATAGTGTTTAATATTCTTACTATTGTTATTGTCGTATTTTACATAAATCTGAACTATAAAAGAGAATGTAAAATATTACATTGAGCTAAACTTATATGGCAAACACATTTAGGTACCTATATGTATATGAAAGTTCAAGGTTCGTTTCTGTTCGTGATATCCAATCGATTCTTTGCTATAGAACTACTGTAATTCATCACCAAAGAAAGTACAAAAATTGAAGACATCAATGAACCTCTAATAACAATGTAGAAACTCTTAGTTTGAACATTACAAAAGTAAGTTGAACAATTCCTTCATTATTTTCACTGATAAATTACCATCCCTTTCGCTACTTTCTATTTACTTTCTTTTTATACTTCTGTTAACTCAAAACAATTAGTCAAAACGTATCACATTACTCATAGTGTTCATTGTGCTTCACACCATCAATTATTTTATTAACTCTCCCATGAACATACACCTAGTTCGATACTCACTAATAACACATTTCATTTAATTACACACCTATACAATAATTCTATAGTTATCAAGTAATTTCTAATTCGAACTTCAAAGTAAAACTAAGTAGATAAATACTCGCAGAAAATAGAACAATGGAGGTAGTCAAAATGCAATTAGGGGCGCAATTACATAAATTAGGAAAACTGCCGCGAAATGTGTACGACCAGAAACGGAAATGTGAGTTGTTTGCTATGGTACCTATATAGGCTATACATACTAACGTATAGTAGCTGCAATTAAGGGAAGTTTGAGGAGGAAGGTCGGTCAGAAGAGTCATCGTGTTATTCTCCTAGTAGAAAGAGCGGCGCCGATGCGACGGCGATGCGTTCGCACGAATCTGCACCGCCGTGGCTTTTCAAGAATTTTCTCAGTTTCCGTTCTTCTGTCACGTGAAATGGATCTTCGCCTGTGCCCGTTGCCACGGAATTTTAGAATTCGAAGCCTTCGGTGATGTGACAAGGCTGTCGTTCGGTATACAGCGAGCGTGCTTATTTCTATTTCCCCTTGTACCTATCGATCGGTCGTGTTCGGTAACTAATTTCCTGATTGCATCCGTTTCCTCTGCCGTGGCGCCTGCGGAGCGCTTAATTGTTCTTCGAGCAGGCACGAACTCTTTCCACCTTGGGAAACTTATTTCTTTAATTAACGGTCCTACCTTGTGCGTCTGTACGGTGCCAACTTATGAAAGTTTATTCTTTATTCCGGCTTGTCGATTTTATCGTGGGTTGTCTGTGGAAACTTCATTGAAAGGCGATAACTTTGTGTTGTGAATTTTATTGGTTGAAACACCAGTATATTTGTAATAACAATGATGATAATAACAATATGACTTTATTATACACTTATGCAAGGAGCAATTGTGTTTTTCCTACAGAAATTCACTCTGGACGGGTGAAATCAGCCCTTAAACTTATAGCATTTTCTCGTTGATTTTATAAAACTTTAACGCTTACTTTTAACGGTGCGAGATAGATCAAAACTTTAAATATAAGAAAAATTGAATCATATTGAGATAATGAAAAGACGAGTTAAAATTAAGGGCTGCTTTCACCCCTTCAAAGTGAATTTCCTTAGAAACAAATTGCTTCATTCAAATCAGAATTTTCGAGTTGGGAACATCTCTTTGTTAGTTTATACAAATATAAAACAAAAAAGAAGGGAAATATATGTACCTAAAGGAAACAAGGTTTAGATTGAAGTGCAAAAAAATTATTAGTTAAAAGCAATCAAATACGCAATTTTTGAAGGGTGAGATTTGGTGGTTGTCAAAAGATGTATACTTTATTATGAAATCTAACGCTGTTTTAACAGAAATCATAACGATGTAGTGATTGGGGAATGTATTTCGTTGTCTTGATTGTTCAGTATAAGGTAGGCAATAGTTCGGTACATGCTTAGTACATAAAATATCAGTAACCGGGACGGCCAGTATGGGTTATATAAAAACAAAATATTCTGTGATTTATTAATTTGCTATTTTTAACGACAAAAAGTAAGATGTATCGGATATTCGAAAGTTTGGTTAACGAATGCTTAATCCCCTCTATACTAACGCACTTAATTAGTGGACACAGTTAATTATCGACTTCTACTTCTCGTTGGCAAAGATCAATAAATAATTAAATAAATTGAACGAAAATAAAGAAACAGAATCTTCTAGATTAAAAGTACATGATCAAAACTTATTAAGTTGTATAAAGTATTACCAATATAAAGTGTTTTGAATATTAAAATATATTAAAATCAATAATAAAATTTACTGTTTCATTTCTGAAAATCAATTATCATATTCCATCGAGACAAAAGCAAATTAGTAGAAGCAACACTTACTAAATAAATTTTTCATCGTCCAATTAAGTTTCTCTTTTTATCGTAGTAATATTGACGTAGTTGAGGTATAAGTTGCCTTTTGACAAACAGTTTTAAAACTCAACTATCAGGTAAACGCGTGTCCATGGTCAATTTCGAATTCTAAAATTCACTTAAGCGTTCTTCACTAAACAGGGAATACCGCGAACACTTAATCATCGATTGGAACGCAAATTTGTGGGTTAATAGAGTGACCATTGAGTTTAATGGTACAATAAGCGCTGCAAACTTGCGTTAATAATATTATTGAAGAATTTAACAAAAATACATGACGGGAAAAAAACTTTTTCCAAAATTTTCTTCGAAATTTTTTTCCTGTCTCTTATATTGTAGGAGTTATACGCGAAAAAGTGGGATTTAAGTGCCTATTTAACATTGCGGTTAGTTTTTACACCCTTAAAGGGCGATTGGGCACGAATGAATCATACCGTTGTGCTTGTTTTGAGTCACTCTATCAACGCACAAAGTTGTGTTTGAATCGGTGATTCCGGGTTCGCGGTGTTCTCTTGTAAGAAGAATTAGTAGGGTGACTTTTTGTAGAAATCACTTCTGGTTTCGATTAAACCGCTAAAACTTTGTTAACCATTGTAAGAAGTATAAAAATATATTAGACACGGATTGCCCTCGATCTTTGTCCGTTGTTCCCATTGACGTATCGACAACCTCGGGGACGTCAAGGAAGTTTCCAACATGTTGAAGTTCCGAGCGTCTGGGCAACGAAAGTGCAGTTACACGGTGAGAATCTTAAGCATCAAAGAGCTTAATGAGTAAATTTCCACGAGGCGAAGTCATTTATTTGGCGAGGCTTTCAAACAGTCTGCAGGCGTACTTTAGAGTGCCTAGTCGCCTCGGCAGAATTGTGCTTTAAGAACTTTAAACATATATTTGTTCCAGCGGGTTTAGTAAACTATGCATTCCATGTGGCATACTGTTATCGACAAATAAAATCAGATAATATAATAAAATTTGATTTGTAAATAATCTGGTGTGCTTGTACTATTTGTAGAAAATAAAAAAGTGACGGTAATTCTATAATAATTTGACAAAAATCTTTATTAATTGATAATTTTTTAAAAAAATTCTTATACATATCACGCTCCTGGCTAATAGATTAATATAACTTTGAAAATTCAATAAAGATGTAAATAACGAAAATTGATATCTTTATTGTACAAATGAGAACGATATACACATATAAAGTTATGATTATTTTATATTTTAAATCATTTGTACAATAAAGAAATATATTTTCGTTATTTTACATATTATAGATATATGAAGTTCGATAGCTAGATTCTTGTAGTAAATATTTTAGGGCATCGACTGTTGCTTCATGATTTAAAATAGCGTCGAACGTTTTACTTCAGATGGACTTTTAATTATGTTAGTCTTTTGCTTTCGAATGCAAGTTACAAGCCTCGTATAGTTTGTTACACAACTGCGCGTATTATAAAATGGCTGGTATTGAAAGAAATGTGTGTACCAGTAACTAATAAACAATTTTGGAATTAATGTTTTATTAACAATTAAGTATTTCCCTTAGCTTGCTATTGGTCCCCATTTTAATATTCAATTACTCCAGTTATCCACATGTAGATAATTATAATGCAGCAAATCTGTATTTATTAACATTATTTAATTTCTTTCATAAGTTCGACTATCTAAGTTAGTTATAAGTTAAGCTTACACCTATAGTTCTGAAACACCATCTGTATAAACAGTATAAATTTAAATTACCTAAAAAATTTATTAAATGCAGCTGCATTGCATTCCAGACAGAAAAGATGGAAAGTCACAAGAGTATTATGCAAAAATACATACAAAATAACAGTTCCACGATTAATTCCATAGTGCATAATTATTTCTCTCTTTAATTGTACGAAACGAATATCTACACAGCCAGATAATAAGTTCTGTCACACGGCGTGTTGACAATAAACAAAAGAAAAGGAATATTTATAGACAAAAAATTATTGGAAAATATTCTACCATTATTAACGTAAACAGATTTATATAAATTATTCAAAATGTTCTTCTTTTGCTATTACACAAGCGTTTAATTTTTGTGGCCTTTTATCGATAGCTGCACGTATAACATTTATATCTAAATCAGCAACAGGTTTTATGATAAATTTTTTTAAATTCTCTAAATTTCTGTGTTGGAGTCCTTGCAAAGCAAGGGTGGTCAGATCTTTTGCAGTCATCGATAGAGATACCTTTTAATATTACGATAAACAAACCGCTGATTAATTCGCAGGTTTTGTAAAAGTTTAAAAATCATGTTAGGAGAATGTCCACATCTATGCAAAATGATTACTGCTAAGTGCTATTCCATCTTCTTGAACGTTCTACTATATCATTATTTTTGGTTTTAGAAAAGAAACCTTAGTGGTTTTAAATACCTAACGACTCGGACATTAATATAAACTAATCTAAAAATAAGTACTACCAACTTAGGATTGAATACGCCGATTTTGTGACAGGACTTAATAATCGTCTGTGTACAGTACCAAGCATCTGTCATGTTATAATTTTTTGTATAAAACCAATTGCAGTTTCATCGCGTTAAATACTTATTATATTAACGAACGAATTGCAATGGTTCACAAATTCCACCACAATTGAGGAACAAATCCGAATTTTCGTTACAGGTTAATCCGGGGAGTAAGGCGGCTCAGCAGGGGGTGCGAGAGGGTGATTTAATTAGTAGCATTAATGGCAGAGGTACGCGGGATCTAACCAACAGCGAGGCACATGCACTGTTACGAAATGCAGGGGAGCACTTAAAGCTTGGTCTGAATCAGTAAGTGCCTTTATACAACATCATAAACATTTTCGTAAAACTATAAGTATTTAAACACTGTGGCTTACAGTGAAATGTAATTCGTCACTTTGTAAATTCGTTGGGTTTGCAAAAACATTTACTGTTAATTATATTTAGAGATTTAATTTAAAATACCACACTTTTATTTTTATTACTTTATTTCGAGATATTGGAATATTACAGGCTGTGTTAAAATGTCACTTGTTTGCTTGCAGAGAGAATATTGGCTCGCCAAAAAGACGGATTTATAAGAGCAGCTTGCAAGAAAATACTACCACCGAAATTGTCAATAGTAAGTTAATATCGATATATTTAATTAAATGCGTCCAAGTGTGTGTCATGAAACGTGGAATAGGTACTAATTAATTCAAGTATTCAATATCGTTCATAATGATTTAAATGATAGTAAGTTCGAGCTTCTTATTTTATAATTTTTTATTTGAATTATTTTATATATGTTATTTTATAAAATAACGAGTTTGTTTGCTGTACACAAATGACTCTGTTGATATTTCTGTAACAGGGAAAGTCTAAAACAGGCAGGAATTTGCTCAAAGTTTATTCGGAGATCGATTACCGTCTAATTACCGTATATAATTACCGTGTATTAGACGATTCCAATTACCATAAACGTGTGGATGTACATGAATCTCATTAAAAGTTGTAATATTGTTTATTCCGTCCTCCTAAAGTTATTTCAGTAAAATAGAACTGACAACGAGAATAATAATATTGTATTTGCAATGAAAATAAGAAATAACGATTTCAAATGACACTTCAGCTTATCTTTCATCAGAAGTTAAACAAAATACAAATTCATTTAATATAATTGTAATCATAAATGGTACAATTATAATTAGTTTTCTAAACATTTGATTCTAATCAGGATAAATGTACATAAATAAATTATAAACATTTTTGGTAGTACTTCTTTTAGTACAAATTGAAAAATTATGACCTTTCTTGATAATAGAAGTACAGAGTAGAAATTAATAAATAAACGTTTTAGTGCAGTACTTATTTGTTTTCTATTTATCTATTACCTAACACCATGTTATTTTAAAATAATAGATTCTCTTTATCTTACAGAAACAACGACTTCCAAAACTACAGCTACATCGGATTCACGGATTATAACGACCGAATCGAAAAAGAACGAAACAAGTGAGTACCCATAATGTTATTGAACAATTTTATTAATTTTGAACAATTTCAATTTCACTGAAACGTAATTTATGAGTTTTTTACGTCGTATCTTTTAAATTGTACTCAAGAAATATGGGAACGTACATCTCGTAACTGGAAATCCACCACAAATTTATAAACATTAGGGTAAACCGGGGGCAGTAGTAACACTTTGACTTTGTTACAGTTATAACAAAAGTTTGTACACGAAAACGTTACTTACTTATCTGGCATTATTGAGCCATAACAGTTTCCCTATATGTCATGTAATATCCAGGTTTTAATAAAAAATGAGAAACGCAGAAAGTGTTACAATCGTCCCTGACCCCGGGTTGGTTGTAACACTGCGTGGAGTCGATAGTAACACAAATTCAACTTTATAAAATTGAAATATTTATTGATTTATAATCATTAAATTATACTAATAAATTAAAAAAAAAGGTAAAATTTATAACCAATTATGCGGAATCGTAATTATCGCAGAAATAAAATACGTTTTGGCCGATGCATTCTTCATGTGCTCAATAATTACACTCAGTACATTGCACCCACTTTTTATTTGGGTTGTGCTACGCCAGAGTTGGGCAAAATGTAATCTAATTACAATTTACAAATTACGATTAAAATAATTGTGTAGTTGATTACACATTATTTTCTGTAATAAACTACACAATTACATTTTAATCGTAATTTTGTGATATCCCGGCCCCACCATGGGTCGCGCCGGTCAGTCTCCGCCGGCGCCACTAGAGGTGTCTACTCTTCTCGCAAGTCCTATCGTCCACTCTCGTTCGTATATGTACAAGTTCCAAGTTTATTTCCTCTTAGTCCCCGTGTGTATCATAGACATATATAGACGGAGCAGAAGCTTGGACAATTGGCGGGGGGAAGGTAAGCTTTGAGGGGAAAAGGCAGAGGTTCAAATACAGCCTGTCATACAGGCACGTCGGTTAGCTTCGGAAGCATTCGGCATGCATAACCATTGCTACCCGATTTGCCTGTATGACAGTCCCCTTACCGCGAACCTAGCAATCCCCCTCAGCATACGTTCTGTCTATATATGTTTTTTTTTTTTTAAAAAGTTTTATTGTAGGACAAAATATACATCAATCTTTTGTAGTTTTGGCATCAAAAACATAATAAAAAAAACTGCCAAACAGGAAAGTTATTAATCTACTTGTTCAGCGCCTCCGAATCTTGTAGTTATTCAGTATTGTACTTACTTAATAATAAAAATAACATTATTGCAATATAATTTATCATCTTCGATCACAGTCTGGAGCCTGTCTATGTATATGTCTATGGTGTGTATAGGGCAGGGGCCGTTAGCTATAGCCCTACTTGATGAAGTCTGGCTGACAGTCCCAAGACGAAGAAACGCGCACATCTTCTTTTCCTCCTCCATCTTTAAATTGCCAATTCATCTGCCCGGCACATTACTCCAAAAAGCGTGACCGGCCTTAGGGATTACGGTTACACCGGAGGCGACGGGGCAAGATGATCCCTCTTTACGTTGAGGAATCAATCACAATCTCGATTTCGGACGTAACAATTTGTAAGATGTAATTAGATTACATTTTGCCCAACTCTGTGCTACGCTATAGGATTCCAAGAAAACAAGACAATAATATTATTGATCTTCGTCACTGTATTCATAAATTCTTAACTGAAACTCATAAGTTGGCTAATTTTTATTTTATTAAATCAATAAATGCATTTGCAATCCATGAAAGGAGGGGTAGGTGCAGTATTAAAAAAGTATTAGAGATGTTGTGGTAAATAACAAACAGAAATGAAATCATTTCGTTTCCCTTTGTTAATACTTATCATCACTTAGAGTTGTCATTGCCAAATAGTGCAGATAACACAATCAACTTTAGGTACCTCTGAGCTTCATTGATAAGCTTCCTTCCTTTTATTTGTGTTTGCCACATATACTTTATAATTATCTTTTGAACAATACACTTTACAAATGTGTCTAATAGCTTATTTTCTCTTTCTATTTAAAATGTATGACGTATTACCCACCAATTGAATGATAGTAGTTTCTCAATATAATATGGGGTGTTTCAAAAGTAGCTGTATCTTTTGTTACAATTAAGAAAATGTCAAATGAATTTCATATTTTTATTTAAAGATCTGTGCACAGCTTTGCACAAAATTAATTCTACATATGTTGCATTAATGTTTGTGCAAATCTTAGATCAGTGAGATATATTGTGCAACATACGTTATCAGGATTTCAGAGGTTACTTCGTGTATTATGTTTCTCACGTGATGGCAAAGACTCGAGGTATCCTCAATTCTTCTCCAGAACAATTCTGACTTAAGGGGGGAGACCACTGTAAAAAATCGGAAAAATCGATTTTTTTACATTTTCTGAAAGACGTACGTTTCAAGAATGCTCTCTCCAAATTTTATGAAGAAATTTGCAAAATTGACGGAGATATAGAATTTTCCGGGAAGCGGTGTCAAACGCGCGACTGAGCCGCGCGGAACATTGAACGCGTTTTCCTCACAATGACATTTTTCAACCGCGTTGACAGTCTACAGAGAAAACTATACGTCAAATTGACATGAGCAAGTCATAACGATCAGTTTTTTTCAATTAACGACCTGCTTCTATTTTTTTTATCAACATTTCCCCAATTTTGTACCCCGAAAACATGAGTTTTTTTCAGTGGTCCGCCATTTTGTAATTTTTTGCGATTTTGACTTGGTTTGATCGTCACGTAATAGAGGTGGGCTTCTAGTTTCTAAATATTTTTGTTTTTTTTTTTTAATTCGGATGAACCATATGGCCTGGGCACTGTCAACGCGACAAGCACGATTCTGCCGCAGCGCGAATTTTGACGAAGAGTATACAGGAAACGGATTTATGAATTTGATTGAAAAAATTTTTTTCTTACCCTTCGATATGTACATATTAACTATAGTAAACAATACATTGATTTACTTGCGTTGTTTGGTTGAAATAAATTCCCGAAAACATCCTTACTTTTCGGATCATTACAGTGGTCTCCCCCCTTAATTAAGCCTCAGGCGAAAAAAACTGATCAGGTTAAATCTAGATCTTGTGCTGTTCAATGCCTATCTACATAGTGTCCATCTGTCGCTTCGAAAAGCAATGTAGGTACTTCTGAACAATTAGAGAATAATTACATCATGTCCCACCGTGATGAAATACTAACACGTTGAAAATACCATTTCAAACTAGTTGGTGTTAAATGAAAGTTTGTACCTAATTGAAAAGAAAATTTCTAAATATTCACTTTGTACATAAGTTTTTGCCCAGTTTACAGCATCTTGTTCTGTTTCTGAAAGTAAGTTTTACAGCCCAAGGAGTGGAACTGTAAAGAAATCACACAATTGGTAAAAAGACTTAAACTTATTGTATGAATTTTTATACAATATATAAACTTGGCAAAAGCGCATAGAGTAGGCAAGAACTTGTGAGTCACCCTCTGTATTTCACAAAAATATGCGAAGATTTCCAAGCTACTCTGTTTCGTTTCATTCTTAGTCTGACATTTGTTTTGTAGGGATTAAAAGTAATTTGTGTATGGTTAGAGGGTGGAATATATCCGTTCGTTAATTGAACATGTGACACGCAATGGTTTATCGAACAATCAGACGGCTATAAATCACTGCGTTTATACATATATGCGTGATAAACGTGTAATGGAAGAATCAATTACTAATGCACCGCCTGCTCGTGAAATAATTAATAGATATTAAAATTCAGATGCGTATAAAAGTTAAGAAAAATAGATCTCATAGAGAATGTTTGTAGGTATGGCATATTTTCAAAACGTTCAGATTGAGTGTCAATTTCTTTGTCACTTTTACTTATTAAATACTTAATAAAGAATGTACCATGAATTTCTCATCACGTCATGTCTCGAAAATTGAATGCAATTTAGTATTTAATTCGCAACATGAAAATAATGGGCATACTTAACGATTTATTTTTTAATGAAAGTTGAAATTTCTGAAGGTAATGCAATGAAGATTTTCTTTAAATTAATTAAAGTTGTCTATATTTTCATAAAAAATGTTTTTTCTTCTAAATAAGATTGGAGATATTTTCAATATGTTAATGACAGTTGCACGAACAATTCTATAAAAATTAATCTTTCCTCAACGATAATACTTACTTTCGTATTTTGAATAAAACAAAAATGATCGAAGTCGACATTGAAAGCCCACCTACCTGGATAACTTTTTGTAGTTGTAAATTTTTCTAAGAAACAATTCCCCTTTCGTTCGAAGAGTTTTATCGTGTTTCTAACACGAAATACGGCGAGGAACGTGATCTACTCTTGTTCTATAAATATCAAGAATGCGCTTGAAAATTATATACAAAACCCAGCCATCTGTGCGTACATCAATTTTCACACGCGATACACTACGCGTGAACTCGAACTAAAAAATCTACAGTAATCATTTAGAATTATATAAGAAAACATTACAATTAATAATCATGGAAACACAGACATATTTCAAACTATATAATGATGTCAATCGTTAACCCATGATGCATTACCTAAACTTACGAATATCTGCGAACTAAATAAACTAAAATAGAATAAATATGAACCACAATGGAACATTCAATAATAACAACACTAAACGGTGGCGATGTAACAATTTGCACTTTATATCACAATGGAGAAAAACCTGTTGTTTGTTTCCTGCTAGTCCACCAGGATCATCCGCAATTAATCGCAATTTCGTTGATTGATTACGCGCGCCATAGTCTCGACTTATCTCGCCATCTAGAAGCCAGGGTCGCAAACAATGTCGCAGTCACTCGCTGTGAAACTCAATGGCGAGTGATTGCCCGTGTAAAAAGAGCTCCGTCGTTACTGGAACGCTTCGCGAATCGCAAATGGGCCGATGATTCGAAATCGAGACAATGGGCTCTAAATTAACGTGTCGACAAACCGTCGCGAGACACGGTATAAGCATAGCTGACATCCCGCTCTGATCCACGCTTGCGGGCTCTTCTCTGCAAATTGGCGTACGGTCACGCGACGATGGGCAGCCGAGCAGCGTGTACCCACGGTTCACTCGTGCCCGCCGTTTGTGGCAGACCAACACACCTGCTCCTTTTTTTCTACACAAACATCGACACGCACACGATGCACCTGCCCCCACAGTCATACGTCTCATTTGTGTTTCTTGGACGACGCCGCACCCTCGTTCACTTAGAAGACGCCCTAGAAGGTGACCCTCTTCCTCCTTTTCGAACCTCGACGTGACCCACCTTTCTGCCAGTGCTCACAGACACTTTGACCAGCGTGCTGGCAAAACTGTCTCGATTCTTTGCTTTTCGTTTCCTTCGCCGGGACTGAAGTATCGTTGGTCGAAAGCCCGATTGGCACGTCGCGGAATTGCAAAAAGTTGTCTGCTTAAGGTGGGGAAGTGGTAGTAGTCGGATGGTTGCGATCTGCTCGCATGTATCTTGGCTCTATGTATTGGACTCTCGGCGGAGGGATTATGTACGAACACGTGAATACTGTGCTGGGAATTGTGATTGTGTTTTTTTTTTTAATCAGTGATCTGCTGCGAAGGAAATTTTTTACGATACCTGAGATTCTATAGAACTGAAATTTCGATAAACTGGTTTGAAATATATTAGATTGAGTTCATAAGTTTGTACCGAGTGTTTTAGAAGAACGTTAGTTTATGTTTGTGAAATGAATTTTTAATAATTAATATCATATCTAATCTGATCGAGTTTTTAAAATTCAAGCGAATTTATTCCTCAAGCTAATACATAATTACATACATATAGTTACAGCGAAGGTATAAATAGATGCAATTCTGTACACAAATTGTTGATTTTTTTGTATTTCTTTGCTCTCGCCCTCTAGAACGGTGTCATTTGATGAAAGAATAGACCCTGGAAAAGTTTATTTAAAGAATTTCTCAAAAATTGTAAGCCCTATCGAAATTTTGTTCAAATAATATTAAAAGAGCATTCAATTTTCTACAATTACTGTATATATACCTTTTTCGTACTTCCAACCATTGTTTTAATAATAACGTTTGAATATAGACAAGTCTGCACTACGCGCGTATAGACAATACGTCACGCCGTACAGGTGGGACGCGCGAAGTGCGGACCTCTCTATATTCAAACGCTATTATCTAAAAAATGGTTGAAAGCACGAAAAACTTATGTATACAGTAATTGTAGAAAATTGAATGCTCTTTTAATATTATTTGAACAAAATTTCGATAGGGCTTACCATTTTTGAGAAATTCTTCAAATTCAAACCATTGATGAATTCTAAACTTTAAGGCCTGTTCGGCACCCTTTCCTGCCGTCCCATTGCAATAATCTTTTTCAGGGACTATTTTTTTATGAAATCGATCCACATGAAGGGGTGAGAGCAAAAGAAATCACAGGTTGAAAATAAGGGCTACCCCAGCTCACAATCCTTCATTTTACTCGCAATTGCTATTATGAACACCAACCGAAATTATTATTCCACCTTAAAAAAAAAACTAGAAGTTTATTGAATTTTCTTGCTGAAAGCTGCCAATTTTTCGAAATGCGATCGATGGTCAGTTAAATTTGGTGACTACATGCCTCACCAATCCGAACATTGTTTGTGCTGCACAACGGAACCTGCAGCAACGTTGCACGAGCAGCAGCGGACTGTTTCGGCCATTAGCGTCGAAAATGTAGCGGGGAATTGAACGAACAAATAGTACAGTGGACTATCCTCTTAGCTTTCGTCGAATCTCGCATGATTGCGCTGGTTTCGCATGGACGCATTGCGCATCAAAATTACATAACACGGAACGGAACCATTAAATCCATCGGTGATTGAAAACGGATATACCTATCCGATCACAATGGCTATAACCTTAATGATCAGCGTAATGTGAAGCAGGCGACGATGGTTGAACAGTAATTATTCGACCAAAGAAAATCATGGTGCATCGCGTCTGCTACGCGAGACTGTCATCCAACGTGAAATAGTTGTTTGCCCCGTCGTGGTCGCGGTTCTAGGTAAACGCGAGATTGTTTTCCAACCGCATCTGTCTCGCGTGAAAGAACATTTCACAGCGGATAGAACAAACGGATTCCCCGTTGCAGCCTCTGTCAACGTGATTTACAAAACCGCGTCGATCGACAGTCCGGCCGAGCACCGTCGAAAATGAGATTTCTCGATTGCTCGCGATGCTTGGCCAGCGCGGACGAGACCTCGGACGCATCGAGCCCGTCGCTTGGTGCCACCGACCCGTTGGTCGTAACGAAACGGCCCGCGAAACGGTTGTTTCGCCGGAAGCCCACAGGAAAGGTGTTGCTTGCGAGTCCAGGCTCTCGGTTGCTGGCAATGGTTCGCTCGTTTCGCGTGTCCTGGAAACGCGCTGGAGGATTCAGGCAGCGGGGAATGCTGGAGACGCGTCGAAGATCGAAGAAACGAGAGGTGACGCGGAAAAGAGGCGCCGGAAGCAGATTGGATGGCTTGAAGTCGCGCTGTGCTAGAAGCTGGGACGCGACTTCCAGGGAGTCAGCGGCCAGAAGAATGTATTCAAAACAGAGAGCTAGCGGGCCAGAAAATTTCAAAGCGAGCGTCGAAATTAGGATGGTTAACGGCGGCGAGGGAAACGGAAGCGGAAGGAGCGAGATTGGCCGGGGCGAGCTCGAGCGTGAATACTACGAACACCTGGAAGCGTTGAAGTTTCTCATCGAGCCACCAGCCTGCTTCAGGAACGACGAGGCCAGGCAGAACTTTGAAAACAAGCTAAACACGTTGGATTTCAGGCGAATGAATACCGTCGCCATACCGGAGACACCGACGGCAGGGTTTTACGAGTCTGACAGCGGCATCTGCACGTGGAACGGTGCGAGGACGATGGGCTCGAACCCTCCGACCGTGTGCCAGGAAGATCGGAAATTCCGTTTCGGAAGATTCCGCGTCGGCAAGATGGACGAGTGCTTGGATATCGAACGGACCGTCATCGATTTGTTTGCACGGGCGCCTATTTTGAAGCGCAGGAAGGTCGAAGCTGTTCGTAATATTCTGTTCGACGTTGCCAAGGAGAGTAAAACTGTGCGTTTCAAGGACGAACAGGATGATCTAGAAGCGCCAGATGAACGGAGCATCAAGGAAATGAGTATGAATATTGAAATAGGGGGAAATGGAGCAAGTTCGAGAGAAGTGGTGGAGCAGACGATGAGAAGTTGCGTAGTATCGACGGAAATTGACGTTGTCGACGAAGTTGACAAAAATAGCTTTTTGGCGAACGATACGCGATTGCGTGAAGATGCCTTTTACGATGGAGGTTTCGATCTACCGTTGGATGTCGCTGCGAATAATGGTAAAGTTTGAACTAATTGTTTGGGCTTCGAAAGTGTTTTCAGTGCCTGGTAGGGTAAATCCGGGAGACGCGGTCGACTTAATATAAAATGGCTATTAAAACTAATACAGATATTACTTATTTTATCAGAACAAACCTAATGTGTTCAGAAATTTATGCTGATTCAGAAAAACTGGTCGATATTTGCTTTAAGACAATATTTACTGTAAACCGGGTTGAATACTGAAGTCATGACATCTAACCACCTCTCCCGAGGTGCCGGGAGAAATGGTTTTCGTCGTTGGCAGAGACCACTCACATAATTATTCATGGAAAAATAACAAAGAAGAAAGCAAAATTATTTATGAGTGAATACAACTACAGATTCATTGATATTTAATTTGTTTACGCTAAACAAGTAAAGAACACATCAAAGATAAAGCGGACTACCTACCGGCGATTAGCAAGGCAAATGTATACAAAAGTGAATAAATAAAACAAATCAACAATAATAATAATAAAATAATGATAAAAAATAAAAATATAAATAAAAATAATAAAAAAATCCTAACTCGATTATCTTTCCTTTCTGCAGCGAGAGATGGTCTTCTCGTTAGTTTCGAGAGGAACAGTTAACATGGCTAAATACTTTGGCTGCATTGTCTCTCAATATCTCTACTATCTTATTATTCCCAAACATTAAACGAAAATAAACTTAGAAGTATATTTTAAATACGATTCTGTACACCATTGTTTGACAAAAGAGGTTAAATGTAACCTCAGTTTACCTTTTATAGCCTGTAAATCTAGAAAAACACAGAAGGAATCGAAGTGACGCTATTCATTCAATTGTTTGGCTTCTAGAGAAGTAATTGGTCTGCACTTTAACGCGTTTTTACGTATAGAGTCTGAAATATAGCGACTCGACCAACTCTCCGGCCCGACCGCGTCTCCCGGATTTACCCTATTTGGTTCTGTGGTTGGGAAAGAATTCAGTAATATTGTACGATTTTTCAATGTATAATAATAGCTATTTATTGGTTCAGTCGGTTTAGATTAAAACAGTCTGTTTTGAAATATTGCAAATTATTGTTTCTCAAAGGAAATATAAAATAGCGAAATTAATATTGTCTTTATTAGGGTAGACTAGGACGAATCGGATCACTTTGTGTTTGAGAGTAAAAAAATAGTTAAACATTAAAAAACTAATTTTTTATAATATATTCGTTACCACCAGTACACCTTTGGATTCAACTTGAATATATAAAAATTGAAACTAAATATAAAAATCTTTCATTTATAAACAAAAGACGAAAAAATGAGAAATATCCGATTCGCCCCGAAACTTGGGGCGAATCGGACCACCCAGAAATTTCTGAAAAAAATGAAATTTTCATAACAAAATCTTTAGAATCAACTTAAACAAATCTAATTTAATGACAGCGAAGTCAAGTGACACTACTTAGCACACAGATCGGAAGGATATTGCCGATTTTTGCCTCTATTTCACGAGAATTATTCTCGTGGCACTACTCTTCTCAGACAATCTTCTGAAAATGGACGAATTAATTTTTCACCGCAGTAAATACAATGTCATCTTCTTAAAACCATTAATTTATTTATTTTTTCGTCATTTTTTTAGATTTAATTTTTATCACAGCTTCCTTTATTTTTTTTTTTGGACACCATGATCCCTGATTGCACTTTTTTATGTACCTACGAACCATCTGTATGTAAACAATTATCATATTTATAATCATAAAAATACTCAAATGAAAAAAAGAGTGATCCGATTCGCCCCACATAACGTGATCCGATTAGCCCCATATATAAGTATTTCAAAGATTATAGATTACATAAACATATTATGATATAATACTCTAAAATACATCAAATACTAATCTTAGACACCTTGCAAACTAATAACAATAAGCACATTTGAATTTTCAAGCTTACTTTTTATTTTAAATACGGAATTACAGATTACGTAGGTTAGATACGACCAAAATTGTAACGCTTGCACGCAACCATCTCGCTGAAAACGTATGCCAGCTCTAAACAATGACTTAAAACAATTGACGAACTATTGCAGTAGGTGCGGGGGAGAGGGTTGAGATACTACGAACGATCGGAATGATCATTTCTATCGCGATGTAAGAAATATGGACTGAACTCTTATTTTGATCCGATTCGCCCCGGTCTACCCTACTTCTTAATTCTGGTTTACGCCCCGTTTTGCTTTATTCATAATCTTTTACTGGGTATGTGATTTTTAAAGATTTTTATATAAGTGGCATTTACTCTTTACTCTTCAAAGAATTCTCTAAAAATGCTAAAATCAATATAACTTTTTTTCTGGAAGCAACGATTTGGAGTAATTATTAGAAGAGTTCCAATTTACTTAAATGGACCATAAAACCAAGTTACTATTTAAGTTATTAAATACCAAGTTAATACTTTCATTGTTGAAGTAAACAAAAGTCTCATATGTATAGTGTAACATATCCACGAATTTTACCCTTATTGATTGACACTTTTGATCGATCTCGGTCAAACAGAAAATTGATTGAAGTGCAATAAAACTTTAGTTATATTTAAAGCCAACTCATCAGCAGTTAAATTATCAGGGGGATATAATTATTATTCGTCAAATATGTATATGCAATAGATGCTGAATAATACCTACAGACAGATTAATCCGTTTCAATCTATCAATAGCTATCGTGACAAGAATCTAGGATTCAATTTGCCAAGTTAATGGCACATTGATTTTGAAATTATAAATCAATACAGGGGAATTCCTCCATCAGCGGTAACTCTTTGAAAATATCAATTGAAGTAATATAGTTTACAACACAATGAGTCTTGTGTGAACATTCATAAGAAAAGTTAAATGCATGATTGATAGGGATGAACAACGTTGATAAGTTATCTTATATTGATAGGTATGTGAAATATTTTGCTAGTATTATTTCTGCACTATAACTATTTAAATTGCAATATAAGCTCCCCAGCAATCGATCGCAAAATCGTTTTGCAAAACTTCATCGAGAACGCTCATAGACTTCAGAATAAACCTGATATATGGCGCTTCCGCCATTGGTAAACTTCATATTCCTAGTCAAAAACATATTCTACATATTCAATTTACAAAAAAGAGTTCACACTAAATTTTCATTCACATGCTAGGAGAATCACAACGACGCTTACGTTAACGCGCCTCCGATGGGTGCGCCGTTCGGCGTCATGCCCCGGAGCGGCCAAGCCCGCATTTCCGCAGCCCCATCTTCTATCTCTTCGTCCTTTATCTACGCGTTCGGGATCCAGAAGCCGAACCCTCGCCAGTGATTCCTATGGTCTCGTTACGGTTTTAGTTACATCATTAATCGACTCGACATATTTTATTGCTTCGTTAATAATTCGTGTCGTAATTGGAAGGTCATGCATGATGCAATCTTTGAACTGGATTTTGTCGTGAAATGTTGAGTAATGGAGTGTATTCGTTTAAAACATATTTAGTGCCCTCAACGTCGCGCACTCCCCTAATTAGAGCTTGCTATTATTAGTGATTTTTATTTATTCTTTTATTTTATGCTTTGATTAAATTTTCGTGTCGATTCCCCAATATTTTGCGAATCGAAGTATTCTGTATTTTTTAATATTCTTCCATTTATGAGTATATGGAAACCATTTCAGATTAAGTAGACTTTCAAATGAAAGTGGGAGATTTAATAGTTTTCTGATCAGTTATTTTGTTTAGGGTTTTATTTGAGTGAACGGCACTGTAAAATACATATGATGTAAAATATGAATATCTGAGGTGAATCTAGGAGTGTTAAAATACAGAAAATCCACCAAAAAGATTACAGAGGTGTCTCACGATCAGTAATGTTATGTAAATTTGTATGTAATACAAAATAACAGATTGCATATTTTCTTTTCAATGAAACATGAATAATTGAGTAAGAACTGAAAGAAAGTTTGATTGGAAGAATAAAAATTGAAGTTGCTTATCGTATATTCAGCTTCAGATGTTCAACACACCTTAAATTTTAAATGCATTAAATTATGCAACAATTAAAAAATACATTAATTAAATGTTCAATTTATTATTAATTCTAATAGAATTCATGTTTTAAATATATTGTGATTGAGTCTTTTAATAGTGGAAAATGATAAATGATAAAATTTATCACTCAAAATTAAATTCATTATTTAATATCGTTCAAGTTTGTGAAGTACCCTGTTAGGTCCAGTAGATTAGTTAGTTAACATCGTTAACAATATTTCGTTCTTTCATTCTTGTCACGATGCGTAAATCAATATTGCTGTGCGAACTGTTGTGTCTGGCCTCTAGGGGTAGACGGGTCGTTGCATTATATCTCGAGAGGAATCGTGCAACCCTTTTGAAATCTCGGGAAGTGAAACCTAATTAGCGAGTCATTCACCTTTGAGTAAAAAAGAAAAGGGACATGACATAAGATCTTCGAACGTCGAGACATCAAAATTACTTCTCTTCAGAGTGTCTCATTTGCTCGGCTTTGTCACGAGTTCTCATCTACACGTTGATACCTTCCCTCAGTTGTCGTGAAAATGTTTGGCGTCATGCAGAATATTTACATGTTTTAAGCAACTATCATGTCCAATAATTTTTACTAAGTATTTTAAGAAATTTAGATTAATTATAAAATTATAAAATTTAATCGAGGCACTCCATCGATCTTTACGTGATTCATAAATACCATTTTTATTATAAAGTTTTATGTGATAAATAGAAGAAGGGATTAGTAAGATAAATTTTTATACATCGACGATACTCTCTTTTAAATATATCCTAAACTAATTATACCGTATTACTTATACATATATGAAATATAAAATAAATAGGTTTCGTTTAGCAACCAAATATTTTGAATACGCGATCGTGGTCTTTTTCGCTCCCTTGTATTAAAAAAAAAAAAAAAAAAAAAAAAACCGCCGATAAAAGATGGAATTTTCAACTCTATACGACAGGCATCTTATTATAAATTATCGTTTCGTAAAAAGCAGTAATCACTCGATAATCCGTATTTCTTAAAATCTACTGTCAAAAATTCAATTAAATTAGTTTATAAAATCCCAAAAAATCTTAACAACTACAAAACAATTTTTTTTCCATTCAGATCAATTTCAACGACAAATAACTTTGCGTAAAGTCATCATTTTTTAACCATTTCTTTTATATTACTCTCCAAACCGTGCACTTTTCGTCCCTTAATAATAATAAATCGCAATAACAAAACCATTACTGATCTCGAAAAGAAGTTATAGAATTTTAAATTTGACCTTACTTTTAAAACCAGTATGAGAACTTAAAATGTCCTACATAATTCTCTCCCACGCATCTCCCATTTGAAGATATTTCTAGTAGTCATCTATCGTAGGGCGAATGATCGAATTCTATTCTACATAGAGGAGGCAATACACCAGAAATCGGGAACAGCCGGTTTCCATTCGAATCCTTCCGCATCGAATTCGTCGCAGGCCCGTGTCACACGTGACGTAACGAAAAGTGTGGAAAATGGATGGGTGTGCTCACGGTAGTAGTCGTTCTGCCAGCATTGTTTACTCGAAAGGAAGTTCAACTCGGAAGTGGCACTATTCATGAGCCTCGAGCACCGGGGGGTTGGGAGGGTGGGGGGCACGCACCTCGTCTACGGATGTGTGTCAGAGTGCGGCAGTGTCCGTTTCGAATATCCACAAAGCTTTGCGGAAGGTAGACCTGCATAATACAGACGAGACGCGATGTATTTTAACAGAGTGTGTGTACGTTCGTACATACGTCTGACGTAAAAACGTCATTTAGGAAACAAGCTGCGCAAGCGTAACTCGAAATTCTGTGTATACACGTAGAATACTGTTGGCTGATTTACAGCAGCGTTTCTCAAACGCTGTCACTTGTATCCTTTGATACCCCTCTAGCAGGGGGAGAGTTCATTACCTTTATTAATTAATTTTACTAGGGGCAATTGGAATTTTCATTTACCCATATGGTTTATATTTGTGCAAAGGTATTATTTTACCATTTATTGTCAGAAAGATTTATTACCTTTATTAGTACGAAATTTATAATGTTTCAGGAATTAATTAATGGAGTAAATTATGGATTTTATGAATTTTAATAATTTCACGTGGCTTGATGCTTACGTTTATTTCCATGGACTGTCTAAAATTTTAATGGTCATTAAAACGGGGTGTCAATTTCATAAATTTCGTTTGCGTCGTTTGCTACATTTACTGGGAGAAAATTGAACGATTTTTAATATCCATAGTTACAGCGTTTTTGACTGAAATTGTAGAATTTTTTATTGTTTTTAAGAACTGATCATGTGATCATAGGGAAGTGAATAATATAAATACAGTATATCTTATAAAAATAATTATACTTGTTTGATATTTTATTCATTTATAAGTTCGTTTTATACCACTCATTATGCATTTTCCAGGTAAACCACATCTGTTATACTTTAATAAGTAAAACGTTTCATCGTTAATGCATACATTTTATGTGAATAAATTAATTTTAACTTTGATAAACTCATTTTCGTGGATCTGTCACAATGTATATTCTGTAGTATTTTTTTTACATTTTTATGAAAATTTGTATTTTTGGAAAAATTTAATGAATCCCGACATGTTGACATTAAGGGTTCCCTCCGGTCAAAACGCTTGAAAAATACGTGTTTTTCTAGAATTAAAAAAAAAAGAAACTGAACAACATACCTACAGTAAAAAAGCTTTTTGGACTTTTTGGACTACATGATTGAAGAACAAACAAAAAAATTATTTTTTTAATTTTATCCATTTTTACATGAGATATACAGCATTCATTGCACTACTGTGGAAATCAGAGCTCTATCTATTCAGTCTTTTTTTTAATTCACTAAAAACACGCATTTTTCAAGCGTTTTGGCCGCAGGATTCTCTTAAGGATTAAAATTTATTTAGAATATACACGTTTCATTTTATTTTATCAAACATAAAATTTGGTTTAATGGAAGGAGTAGGAAAACAGCATTCAGGGAAATTTATCGTAGCAGGTGGGGTACAAAGGCACGATAAGCTTACTAGAAATTATGAAGTCCTATACACGCGGAACATAGATTCTATCTAAATTTCATGAATGTAGGCTTACGTAAATATGCAAAGCGATTTTATTTATTAGGCATTTGCATTACCTGAGATGATTATGATTTTGGGGGGAACTGTTCTAGGTTATTTGCCATAATAAGTAGCATTTGACAAACAGTAAAACATTTTTCGAACAATTAAACGTTTATTCACGTAAATTTGCGCAAGAACGAGCACAGATATCGGCGACAAAGAAAATAAGAGTAGAATTATATAGCTGCTTGCATGGAAATAAGCTAAGGATTTCAGTGAAACACTTAAAAATTATACACTTCTTAAAATTGTAATGATTTGAAATAATAAAGCAAAATCACAATTCAAGGGTTGAGTGTATGATCTTATAAATAAAAGGGTAACAATTATTTTTTTTAATTCTTATCTGACAAATCTTAGTCGATCACATGACATAACACATATAACTTCATTCTTTCGCATGAATAAATGTTAATATTAAATTTTGATTTCGTTATGATTCAATTTTTTCCAATATGCGATAGCAATAATAGGTAACAAGTAACGTAAGTAGTTAACAGAGGATTAATATTATTGCTGACACAATTTCGACATAATTGACGTAATTCCGATTCTCTTGATGCTTGGAAACAAAAAAACATTGATACGATTAAAAGCTAGGTACCCATGTACCACCTGAACTAGGAGAAATGAACAATATAAAAAATCTGCCAACTCTCAGCGTTTTGTCAAATGCGTATCGACTTTTTCCCAGGAATTCTCAACTTGGACATTTAAAGAAAATACTGAATTTGAAAATGTCGCGTTGAATCTGGTTCCTGAGGCAGAGAGACGTGTACTTTATGTGCGCAGAAAATCCCAAAGTAGTTCTCTTTCTGAACGTATGGGACAGTTTGAGAAACTCTGATTCGTAAACATGTATACAAATAATACAGGTTGGTGGTACACGCGCGAACAGCGGATCGCATGCGTGGGTGGGGACTTGAACGTGTTTCAACGGTGGCGGATCTGTTAGCGCTCAGTCCATTCCCGCGATTCATGGACCCTACAGGCCATGCCGCTGATTTGTGGCCCGTTGACGTTTAATTCGGGATTCATAAGCGGCTGTCAGTGGCGTTGAAATACGCAAACGTAGCGCAATTGTTCATGGATTTTCGTATACATCAGGTCCGTGTGCACTACCATCAGTATTTAAAACAATAATTTCATTTTCTATCATATATTACATCCATCCACAGTTCCTAGTAGAACAGTCTAGGCAGTTTTAATTACATGGAATTTATTTCAATATCATACATAGTTGAAGAGACTCGTTACGTCAATTAGGGTATTTTCACACGAGTCACTTTTTATGCTCACGAGTCGTATTCAGGGTATATTCGCTTGGCAGAGGTAGCAATGATTTGAAAAAGATACCAAGAAAAAAGGAACGTGTGAACTTTTTTTATATACCTACCAATTGCGAGGCAGAAAAGTATCTCGCGTGGAATGGTCTTTACGGTTCTTTTCCAGACGGGACAATAAGTGGTCGGTGAGTGGTATCTGAAGGATAGTCACTTGGTAGAGAAAATGGTGGTTTGAAAAAAGATTGAAATATGGAAAATGAGTCCGTGTGTTTAGGATATTAGTCACATGCTAACGAGTGTCTTGCCTGAAAATGTCGTTACAATTTCTAACGTGGCTGTTAACAAACGTTCAGTCCCTTGATTGTTTTACTTTATATACACATTACGTTTGAATATTATTGAGTAAGGATACCAAATATGCCAAATATCAGTCTTATTGTATATGTTAAGTATCAACACTTTTATCGTAGAAATGAAGGTACCTATGAAAATATCGATACGAAGACACTGCTTTAGGAAAGTCCCGGAATATTGTTATTATTTTACCTGTATTATTACAGATATTCTTATTTTATTGTCTTTGTGTGCACAGAATAATTACATGTTGTTATAAGTATTACTATTATTACTTCAACATGAGAATTATTTTTACCTATAAATTCGTGTTTTGGATATATTCACATATTTTCTGTCGTTTTATATCACCTTTAAATCAGCGCTGTTTCTGCCAAACGAATATACCTGAGATACCAATCACAAGTCACGGGAGTGTTTCAATTGAAAAGTTGAAAGAAAAAAAAAGTTACCCAGTCGTGATAGAAAAATATCGATATTTTACATTTCAGTACGTCTGTAAATAAAACCATGAAAATACAGGATTTACTTCGATTGTAATGTTATCTTAGTGTTGGTATTATTCCCATTGTCATAGCCTTTCAATTTTGCAGATTTCGATATTTTGTAAGTTTTGGTATAGGTAATAGCACTGGAATATTTTCGGTTTTACGATATGTCCCTGAATTTAGAATGAATGTTAAAGAGTTTAGGAGCATATATTCACTTTGATAGCAAGACATTTTTAATTAATACAGATTTACCAAGCATATTATAGAAATTATACAAATTTTTATTATAATAACTCGAGTTACAACATTTTGTCCTTTAAGTACCTGGAAATAAAAGACATCAATGATTAATTACATCAGAAAAAAGTATGTATATATGAATAGTAGATGCAAAAGCAACAAAATCGCAGATAGGTAATACGAGAGTCTGAAGCAACTAGTGAAAAAATTATTTTTGTTTTAACACTTTATCTTTCCCACGTGTCGGAGTAAACACACGCAGGTGACATTGTGAACATCAAAATTTCAGGAATATACATTGATTTGTAAGGGGGTACATACATGGGTATTTCGTGGTCAAAAAGACGAATTTTTTTTTGATTGTTTATGATAGTCACAAGTCTTAGAAATATTTTTAAAAAGATTTCATTGAAAACTTCGAAAAATTGCAAGAGTTACACCGTAAAAAGTAACGGACGGGCAATGCAGGTAAATGCGCCGCGGCCGCGGCGGGGGTTTAAAGCCGTTTTTCTCAAAACTATGTTTCTCAAGACGGTGAACATCGTAACTCGAGAACGGATCGATATTTTTTGTTGAAATTTTAACTGAATCTACAAAACACTTTTCTCCATAAGTTGGAACTCGCTCACTAAGGTCGCATAAGTTTAACAACATTTAAGATAACATTTATCACAGAATTATTTCGGGAAAATCCTTTAAAGTTGATATTTATTGTATAACTCCGTGATTTTTTATTGAAATTTTTTGACCGAGTTCCACCTTGTAGATTTTGAGTTAAAGGATGCTCATATACAGCGATTTTGCTTTTAGATGAGTTGGTAAATCGGAATCCTAATCATCACATGGAGGCGCGCAATACTCATGAACTCACTTTGATGTTTTGTATATTAATTAATTTTTAATATTTTGTAAACATTCTTATTTGAAAATACGTCTTGTATCCCTAAGAAAGAATTGTTAACCCTCGGTTGTCACACCTACTTTTTCGAACGTCGTTGTCACACTGGGTCAATTTGACCCTGTTAATTTTCAATCAGTTGTTATTTAAAAACTATATGTTAAATTAAGTCTCAAAAATTCTGAGATAATGTTTGAACATTGTAGAATATATGCCCATCGTTGAAAGTTGGCATTTAAAGTGTCATCATGCTTAAAAAAAAGTTTGAAGTAATAAGAGTTTCGACAAAAGGGTTTTTGCTTAAAAAAACGTAGGGTCAATTTGACCCAGTGTGACAACGGAGGGTTAAAAGAGCAAATGGTTTGAGTTATTACTGGCTCTACAATCTAGCTCAGAAGAAACCGTTGATTTTAGCTGTCTAAGACACATGTACCCCTGAAGGGGTATTCTCTATTGTAAAACTCGCTTTTTCCTATATAGTATTTGGTATTTTTTTATGAAGCATCCATACAGCCTTTTCCGTCACAATTTGGTTCATATATTTATCCATGTTTCAATAATGTTTGCAAATTTTATTACAGAAAAATAATTAAAATTTGTGTCAGTGCAAGGGTTTGAACGCATTCGGTACAAAAAAAGTATCTAAATGGTATCCGTGATTCCGGCTATTGTGCTCATCTGAAATAAAAAATCAAAATGATGCTTAATTAGGAACGAGCTTGGCTATAACCGGTAGGGGAATTAATTCAAAATCATGTTTTTTCCTCACTTTCTTAGTCCGTGAAAAATACGAAAAACTTTGATAGTCAAACATCCAAGAGCCGCAGTTTTTTAAATTGACGATTGTTTGCTTTTATTCTGCTGCCGGCTATAGCCAAACTCGTCTTAATCAAGAATCATTTTGTTTTTTATCTTATTTCGGATGAGCAGAGTAGCCGGAATCACAAGTACCATTTGGAGACTTTTTTTCGTCCCGAATGCGTTCAAACGCTCGCACTGCCACAAATTTAAAATATTTCTCTCTAATAAAATTTGTAAACATGGATAAATAGGTGTATCAACCACATTGTGACGGAAAAGGTTGTGTAGATGCTTCATAAAAAATACCAAAGATTGTGTTAGAAAAAACACGTCTTACACTAAAATGCCTCCTTAATTCTTTGCAGCATCTTGCAAATATGATAAAGATTTTTCAGAGGTGCAGTTCTCTCGCTGATGAATATAACATACCATTAAATTCTTAGACTGTCGTACTATCGAAATCGATAGTGAAATCGAAATCGTGTAAGGGCAGCAAATAAAGTGTTAATAAAATATTTCGCGAATGTAAGCATTTCATTTAATTTACGTAAAACCAAAAACCGAATATTACTCTGTTAGAACTGATTTACAAATTTAATTTCAACAAACCCTTTTTGTCCATTTCGGCTGCTCCAAAATCCCCCGATAATTGTTTTAGTTCATCGCTTATATCCTGTATTAAAAAAAGATGTTATCCAAAGTGTTGGTTTGAGTTGGTGCTTTACAGCGCTGTGTATTTTTCTAGATGACACAAAACCTGATCAAAGCTACGTCAAACAGAACGGTGGTCCGAAGAGTTCCTTAATCGAGCAACGAGACGAATCCAAAAGAAGTAAGAACAATCATTTACTCCTCTAAAATAATATTCACTGTCTTGGAATGTTTGCCTAAATCACTCTTGCTGCATGATCGCAAGGAAATGTACTTCTCTTCTCTCTCATGATGCACCATTTGCACATTTGCTGCTCTCGTTTCATCTACAATGAAATGCTGATAGATTAAACGAAGCACGAAACATACCCCTTCTTATAGACAATTCTGTCAGACTTTAAATACTAACTCTTACTTCTTGTCGCCATCGCCATTGCATTATTCAAAATTTAGAAGCACGAATTAGACACTGTTAGAAAATTAAAATATTTCATTCAGCTGTTACATTGCATACTCCTAACCATAGCAGCAGTTTTCACAGACAGTAGCCCGTTACTGCGATCAACAAGAACATTAGATTTCACTCTCTTCTTATTTCTATCCCCTCTTTATTCATTAGATTTGCAGTGTTATATATTCGAGGTAGCAAACTGTGTCATAGAAACCCACATACTGGAGTTTGCTTTCCTTATACCGCGAGCTTCGTCGAATCTTCGTCACGCTAGGAACGCCCATCTATTAAACAGTTCTACTCGGGGATATCCAAGAGGATCACGACAGTCTCATTCGCATTTTGTATCAGTACACTTTGATCGTCCCAAAAGGAAATCGCGCTAGGAAGCGTTGTCGAAGCGCATCTCGGCAGAGACACCAGCGCTAATCGAATAATGTCAGTCATCTCCGAGTGAACTCGAGGGCGTTCGTTCCTTTCGCGAGACATAGCGGAAGGAAGATTCTCCTCTACTCTGCGATTCCATAGGATTTCGCG
This sequence comes from Andrena hattorfiana, assembly GCA_944738655.2. Lineage (NCBI taxonomy): Eukaryota > Metazoa > Arthropoda > Insecta > Hymenoptera > Andrenidae > Andrena > Andrena hattorfiana. The sequence continues at coordinate 28,099,626 of OX122889.2, forward strand.
AATCCTTGGAGTACGCCACGGACACCGAAGAGATTGCAATGCCGCACGCGACGCGAAACCGCAGAAATCGCAAGGGTCGCAACCGGAGGCGGCTGCAGCGGCACCCGACGCCCGAGCGAGCCCCGAGAGAGAACGACAGTGCCGCGGACGCCTTAGACAGCAACGTGGAAGCTCGCGACGATCCCACGAAGACGAACGACTCCTCGCCGGAGAACACAGCACACAGCGACGAGACGCGACAGGAAGCTAACGAAAGCGAACACGACGAAGACGCTACAGAGGACCCAAATGACGAATTCCTCTCGGAGGAGCTAATTTCGAGGTCGTACAGGAACCTGAAAGAAGAGAGGTGTAGAATTAAGAAGGGCATCGTGGAGCCCAGCGTGAGAGTCGTGGAGATCACGACGATCAGCAGCTTGCCATTGGAGGCTAAGATCGATCACATTCCCGGAGTCGGTATTCTGGAAACCGGTGGCAATGACAAGATAGCCGACGGCACGGGGATAGTGACGATCTCCGAGCCTACAGAATTGTTTCGTTCGTCCACGAAGAGAAGCAACGAACGATTGCAAATCCACGACATCAGCGACTGCGACGTGGAGACCGATAACGTTAAACCGGTGATCGTGGAAATGGAGTCGGACGTCGAGAAGGATGCAGCCGAGGCTGGCGCGCCTATGGACGCTGACTTTGAGGAGTCTGACACGCGGTACGTCGAGGCGAGGCACGCTTGGGATAGTGTGATGCCGCGGGAGGTCGAAAGGAAATTGAGGAGCTTTATCGAAGGGCTGAGACTGCCGACTTACGCGGAGGACGTCGGGGAAACGTTCAGGTCGACGGAGCAGCAAAGATTTAACGGCTCGTCCCACAAACGGGTTAGGAAGCGCGCGGCTGTGGAGTCTCACTGCGCGCACGCGCAGGCTGCGAGCAGGTTTTTGGATATCATACAAGAGGAGGGGGAGAAACTGTCCGAAGATGAGGAACAGCATATTAGAGACTTTATCAATGAAGAGATTGGCAAGTACCGCAGGGAGGAGCGGAATTTTGATCAAAGGAAGCGCGACTTGGAGGTGGAAGGTAAAATGGAATCGACCGGTGGAGCGGAAAGGAAAGAACATGTTATAAAAATAAACGTGATTGGCGCAGATTCGGATACTAGCGAAGTTTCTGCGCAGAAAGACGAGTCCCACGTTCAAGCTGGTGCGACAGAGCACGGAGGATCAACGGGCAATGTAAAAGAAGGTGACCAAGTGATGGAATCTAAGTGTCACAGCGTCGAAGTGAGAACAGAATCGACATTTGAGGAAGCGAATGAAGATAACTGCGCGCGGGATGATTTAAAAGCAGAGGGATTAAAGGCAGAGGTGACTAGTAGTACTGAAACTGAACAGAAAAATTTAGAAGCTGATGGTAATAATGATCCATGTGCAAAAGAGAAATTGGAAGGAACCACAATGCAGGAAGAGAGTGAGAGAACATTACAAGAAAGTGACGATGTTGGAAAGCTGCAGGGAACGTTAGAACTGGAAGAATTAAAGAAAAATGCTAATGGTGTGAATACAAGTGATTCTACAATGAATGCTGAAGTGGGAACAAGTGATCAAACGTTACCTGATACTCGAAGGGAGGAGATTAGTGCTTCAGATGAACAGTTAGACAAGGGAGCAAGGGTAGTCGATGAAATGGAGATATCAAATGTGAAATCAGAAGAATTGAAGCAACATTTGTCTGGTGAAAATATCATGGAGCCAAGTGAAGAATTAGAAAAAGAGAAATCGCAGAGTTCTGAGAATAATGAAAGTGGTAATGAACTTGTGAAAAGTGAATGCTCACAGGAGGAGAAAAGGGAATTAGAGTTGGACAATGATCAGAGCACTTGCCGTGCATTGCCAAAAGAATTGAAGTTAGGAACAACTGAACCTGAAACTGATTCGGGAAACCAAATATTAACAGAAGATACTGTAAAAGAGGACACACAGTTGAAAAGTGATAATACAAACAATTCTACACTAAATGCAACATTGGGAAATAAAATATTTAGCGTAACAGAAAATGAAGATAAACCTACAGAAGTGGAGGTATCTACAAAGGACACTAACATAAAAGCAGATAATAAAAATCCCAATGAATCAAGTGACTTAAGTGATCCTAACTCGCCTACTGTTACTACTACTTTGAAATCAGATAATCAGTTCACAAAATCTGCAATGGAGACCGATGATTCTTTGACGAAGGAATCTCGCTTTGCAGAACAGAAACAGGTGAAGTTTGAATCACAGGCGGAAATTTCCACATCGATAAAACAACAACGACGTCCTCCAACGCCGCCTAAGAGATCATCCAGCTTCGCCGATGGCGATCTCCACAAGACAGGAAATGTTCATTCCCAATCTGATATTCCTGACAAGAGGGAAGCAAATGAGGTTACGGAAGAAAACAGTCCACCGTGTCGTCCACCATTGCCGACAGAAAACATTGATACGTACGATACGCCCACGCCACAAACTCCTGAAATGTCAACATTAAAGAAGAATGTTGGCGTCGTTGGAAGTTTATCGACAACTCTGTTGCGCAGTGACGCGACCGCCGAAAACATTCGGGACGCTTTGGGCGACGTCGACGCGTCAGATCTGCCCGAAAGCAGTCACGAGATCATCGATGATCTAAGGGCCCGCGAGTCGAGGGCTCGTTTCGGGAGTGACAGCATTAGCGAATTGCGTAATTTTGTCGAGAACGGCGCCAGGCTTGGCAGTGGAGCAAGTCCTGAAATAACGCGTGACTACGCGGATCAAAAGATGCGCGAAAAATGTTCGGCGCCCGAGTCTTCGACAACATCCCGCGCAAGTGGACCAGCCGAACGAATTATAAACGTTGCCATGGAATCCCGTCCAAACGTGGCTGATAAGTTTGAATCTCCACCTGAGAATCAACTGAACAGTAAGACTAAAGCAGCGTCACGTGAAAGGCAACCGAGCGATCAAGCCGTGCCAAAACTGGACCATTCGCGTCCATGCGGGAAGCATGTTCACAAGAAAGTAACTAAGAACAAAACCTCGAGCACCAGAACGACCGAAACGCGAGAGAAAACATCGACAGTTTGCGGGCCTAGGTCGCACACTAACGAGATTAGGACTTTAAAGGACACAAAGGAGCTGACGACGAGCGAAGAAGAATTCGAGGAAATATATAAGTACTCCAGCTTGAAGGAAGATAACGAAGTAGAATGTTATACACGAAGAACTGGCACAGGTGATAATGGCGTCAAGGCGACATCGAACGAGCGTCAAGCCGACAATGAAAAGCTCGGGACATCGGATTACCAAGGTCAAGACTCGTCCAGCAGTGCAACCTCCTTGAGCACCGTCAAGTATAATCCTATGGAGGCATGGCAAGCGGACATTTACTCCATAATAGCGGAGGAAGCGAGGAAGAGTAAGCTCAAACGCGACGTAGAGAAAGCCGTTGAGTCATCCAGTTTAAAAAGCAGGTTGCCTTTGTTGAAAGTAGACGAATCCTGCGACGTTGCAAACGGTCACGAGGCTCCAGTCACTCCAGAACCTATCCCCTATTCGCCCGTGGAAGATCTGTATTACGTGCCACTGGAAAGTGGCGAAAGCTATGGCAAAAGTCAATCGGGGAAGATCCCTGCGCCTGGGCCAGACTCCCTGAAAGATGTTTGCATCAAGAAGATCCTATCGATGCCCTACGGCGTTCGAATTATCCACGAAATAACAGTGCCAAAGTTTAACATCTTCAAAAGCCTTCGCTCGGTCCCAAAGTTCGCTAACAACGTAACGAGCAACGAAACGAAAGGCGTGCCATTAAACGTGCATGGCGTGAGCGAGCGGCAGACCGAAACAGCTAAACTAACGGCAGCTTATCCAGGATCAAAGCGTCCTGACCCGTGCAAAATCACTGTTTCAGACCAGAATAAATCAGGCCAGTTAAAACAGAAGGGGCATCCTGCGAGTAAATCCATTCACGTGGGGAGGTCGTCAAGGTCGCAGGAAGCAATGGACAAGAACGACGCAGAAACATGGCTAGGTCTCTGTACTTCGAGGGATCCAAAATTGCTCGTGTGTCTCTCGCCGTCCCAGCAGAAGACCGCGATAAAAACGAGCGCGGACAATTTACTGGACCTTCACAAGAAATTCCTCAACCGACACACTTATTACGAGGACGAGCCTCCGCCGCGCGTCCCAGTTCCCAAATACAGAGTCGAGGTACGAACAGAAACTGGCGGCAAATACGAAGCAAATTTTCAATCTTGTAAGCCAACTGCCGGAGAAGCCTGCAGCTCAATGGATAAGAGATCGACTAACAGGCTGCTGGAAATTATAAAGGAAAACTCCGAAAGCTCTAAGAGCCAGGCTACCTCCAAGCACTCAGACAATGCGTCAAATGATACTAAAGTGATGTGTGACGAGGCCAGTCAGTCAGGCTCGAAGTCTTCGTGCACGAGACTGGCGGCTGAGAAAGGGCAGCAGCGTCTCAAGGTCACTCGCCTCTGCGACTGGATGAACCTTGCGAGACGCGAGCCCGTCGATATCTCGTGTCACGCGACATCTCTCTCCGACGATTTATTAATAGAACCGTCGGTTGAGGAGAAGCAGTGTGATAAGGCCCGTTCCGTCGCTGGCACACGAATTCGCGGTAGTCACTTGGACGTTGCGAAGGAGCCAGTAGTGGGCAGCGGCGACGAGCATGGAGCCGGCAAGCGAGCAGCTCCAGGACACTACATCAACGCTGCTCTGATCGACGATTCGCCGGAGAGGCCTGACCCACCTGTCAGAAGTTCGACGCCGTTCAGCAGAAGCCCCATCACGTTGAACAGCGCTCTCATCGACAAGTCGCCCAGCATGCTGGACACAGCGGGTAAAATGACACCGCCGCGAAGGACTATCGATCCGCGTTACAACGTGAATCCGGCGCTGATCGACGACAGAGTCGAGGTGCCTCCGCGAGCAAAACGCGTGGTGAAAGTGGACAAGTCGTGCATCGACACGACCAGCATTTTCGACCAGAGCCCACCGCGCAGTCACCTAGAGCCGCGCAAGTACAAGAACGCGGAGGGCCTGAAGCACGTGGCGGCCACTGAGATCATGCAGAATCTGAAGAAGCTTCAGACCCAGTCGGAGAATCAATTGGACGATCGTGAGAAGTACTCGCTGCCCGAGGAGTACTTCGCGCAGCAGCTTAAGTACATAGAACTATTGGAGAATCAGTTAAAGAACGTAATATTGGCGGAGGAGGAGGAGAGGGCAGCGTTTGAGGACTTCCAGACGCACGTGAAGCAAAAGATGCAGGGAAGAGCGAGTAACGAAGGCGAGCCGGAAGCATCCTGTGCGTTGGAGAATCCTTTTGATTGCGGTGGCACCTCGAAAGGTGGTCCCGGGGATGATGGTTCTCGAGTAGAGAGCGAAAGCTGGCAGGAGAAGTCAGAGAACGCGGAGGATGGTCGCTCTGAGATGATTAACAAGCACGGGCAGAGAGAATTCTTGAAGAAGCTGCACCACGGAAACGGTTTCGCCGAGGAAGAATCGTGTGAGAGAATAGAGCGCGTGGAGCAGCGTTCGGTGATCAGCAAGGGAGAAGACGAGGTTCCTAAAGCGAGTGACGTAACTGGCGCTCACGGGAGTGCATACACTGTAAATAAAAGTAATCAGAACGAGTGTAATTCCGCGAAGGAAAACGTGGCCAAAGGCATTCTCAAGGCCGTGAAGACCGAAACACCGAAGACACCCGCGAGGGTAGTAAATGGTGAGATGTTTCGTCAACAGATGTACGACGAGTACGTACACAAGGTGCTCGAGCGAGAGGAGAGGAAGCACCACAAAGTCGTAAAGATCAGCACACACGAGGATATACGTAAACCCAGTAAAAGCTTGGAGAAGAATGGCATGAACGCTGTTGAGAAAGAGTTTATCGAGAAGGCGAGGAACAGACTAAACAAGTTCGGCATTAATCTCGACGAGAGCGAGCCAGAAAGCGACAGTAAAGGTGACAAGGTGCGCGACAGAGGAGAAAAAGAGCAGGACGGTGAAGAGGATGTTGTGGCGGCGAAATGTCTGATCGACGGGAAGGCATTCGAAGACGCGGGAAAATTGCCCCAGCATCTTCAAGAGTTCCTCAAAATTTCCGCCACGGCGAGCCCCGACGACGGTGAGTCCCACCGAATCGAGAGGATTTGCTGTGTTATTCGTCGTTTTTTCGATTGCTGCCGTTGTATCTGCCGAGTGCTCGAGTGTTCCGCCTGATTTTTGGATTTGTAAGGTCACTACAGTGTCGAGAGTTACACATAACAGTCACTAACGCACGTTCGTAGGCGTACCGTGGGTTGCATTGTCGTAGGTGTCTCGTGCTTGTCGTCACTAACGATACTCAACGACTGACAGTTTTCCTTTGATCGTGTTTTTAATTGAACAGTATCATTTTTATTTTCCTCGTCGAGAAACCTTTTTTTACTTCTCTTTTCTTTTACTGTTGTGCTACATGCGTTCTCCGCGGATGGTTTATTAAGCTCGAAGTGTAAGTTCGTTCGGAACTTGTTTGCAGCACGTTTCCTCCTTTTCTCAAAATAAGTATCATTTATTGTAATAGTGGAAATGAATTTCGTAATTACTTGCATTTGAACAAATTTGTTTTCCTTGGACTCTGAGTAAATGGTGTTTACTACGTCTTTGATTTTGACCTTTTAATGAATTTTGCTGTTATAAGGAAGGTTTCAAAGTAGTGTTTCTGTAGATGGTTGCATTTTGAAGAGCAGAATTTAATAATCAATATATATTTTTGTGGAATTATAATCCGAAAATACTTAATTCAAAACAAAAATGTGTGGAATTTAATGAGAAGATGGTACATATTAATTCACAGCTCTTAACTACCCGTAACGAATTTGATTATTTTCTCTACAATTTTTTCTTGGAAGCTATTATTAAATTTTATTCATATGAAACAAACATTAATAGTATACTTTCTTCGGTACTACAGCACGAATTTTTATTTTCCAGAAAGTCACATAAGTACAATCAGGAATTAAGTTACGTATTTTCATATAATTATTTCGATCTATAAATCGAAATAAATTTTATAACTTCCCATTTCTATTTGTAGTTGTGTTAGTAGCCTATGGGCTACAATAAATAAATTCTTTAAATCAAAAATGTCTTTAGTTTTTAAAGTATTTATGGTACATATAATAGTATTGAATTTTTATTAAATTAAAACTTTTTCGATTTAAAGAAGAAACTCATAAAGGAATTGAAAAAATTGAACACGAAATGCATCGTAAAATTTTTTTATTACGGATATATTTTTCAACGAGGAAAATTCCTAATTTCAGTTGCAGCATAGGTACACTTAGCTTTCACGTCGGAATCTTTAGTTCTGTCAAGCAGGACGAGAGAAGTAAGAATTAGTATTTGACGATCTAATTGACATTAATCTGTTCATTAAATTGGAATTAGCTTGTTGCTTCCTTGAGATTGTGTTTGAATATTTCAATGCAGTGTCGTCGAGTTAATCATATCTTAGATTATCACGTTCCTCTACTTCTCTGTATCAAAGAACACTACCAAGGGATTTTAATACTTATTAATATTTAAATCACTTATTTTTTAATTTTTTTTGTTACTTTTTAAGATTGCTTCATTTAAAACATCTAAGAAGGAATTGTGGACACTTATCAGATTTTTGACGATTTATTGAATGACATTAGATTAATTAGTATTAGACCTACTAATCTATCATCTATCTATCAAGAAGAATTTCGTGCAGCAACAAAGATAAGCAGGGGAAAACGAACTCTATTTTGAATAAGTTTTCAATGCATTAAAATATTATCATTTTTTTAATGATTCTTAAATGTAACAAAATATTTATCAAATTATGTGACTATTTGATAGAAACCTAAAATTACAAATATGCACTTTAAACGCATACGTTTTAGTAAGTAATAACTGAACTCATAATGAGTTGGTAGTGATTAATCAATAAGTAAGAGTTGAAAAATGAACCTAGCCAATGTTACAATAATTGGCTTTTTTGGGTGCAGCTGCAACATCGAGTTACGTAGATGCCCTGCTAACACTCCTTGGTCCGTATATAAAAGGCATTTTCTACTCGTTGAAACAGGAAAGTGTGTCACACTTCTGAAATTATAAACTCGGAATACAACGATACTTATTAATCACAGTATTAATTAAATACATTTGTTGATGAAATTTATTTTATAATACTCACTGAACAAGTCACTGACGAAATCGAAAATCACCTTCCATTCCCATACAAATAATTTTTCAACCTATAAGATTATTGATAAAATATTTCTAGCTTAGTGCAGTTAGAACTAAATTTCTCCAAGTTCTAAACTACTGTTGTAAACATTCTGTATAGAATTAACATCGTATAGTATAAAATCTTAAAAATAATAGTTTTTATAAGTTTTCTGAAGTATTATTTGAATATAAGAAAGTACACGTTCCAAACAATACAGTTAAAGAAGATTTACGTACATGTATGTGTTTTAGTGTTTTTCTGAATTATCATGTTCTCTGCTATACATCACATATATGTATGTCACATAATCGTCTGTCGCAAGAAACTTATATCACATATTTATGATAGTGATGATTTTCCATTTTATGCCCAAACGTTGTAGAAAATAGGAAGAATATATGTAGAACAACGAAACGTTATATTTTCAAAGAAGAAATGAGAGGTGGATCTATTTCTTGCCAATAAAATGGGAATACTTTCAGATAACTACGTTGGCTTTCACGCGGGTCGTGGGTTATCATTACATACAACTGGAGCACAACAAGTATTGCTTAACATCATAGAAATTCTTACTATCGTAAAGATTTAGATGTCGTTTAATATCGTTTGAAATTTTAGATTATCTTAATTTCATTCTGTTCGTAATAAAAGTTGATATATATTGTCCTATATACATATTCCTAATAGGCAATTGAGTAGATATTATTCGTTGTACTGTCGTCACTAACAATTATCCAATAATCAAATAGCGTCAAATTATTCTGATTTTTTATAGATTATTCTAATACTTTTATGTAAACGTAATTACAGCAAAATTATTTTTTTTAGTAAATACATGTTTGTACTGCTATGTATCAGCATGTTTTTACTGAATTACAATTTTGTTTTGCTTCACGTGAAACTTTGAATAAAACTTAGTAAATTCGTCAGTATACAAAACTCAGTTTTAGGTTGATCTTTCTGTTTCATTTTCACAGGTTTCATATTTTATATTCGATGGGTTACATACTACTTTGTATAGTTTCTCAGTTAGGTGTCAGATTGAGTACAGCAAACGTTTCTTTTCCGACAGAAAATGTTTTGACGTTGGGGCTATAAAAGATACGTATGAATGTGTTTCTAGAGTATTATTCTATTTCTGTGCCGACGTATAATCGTCAACCTTCATCTAACACATAATTTCTTGTGTCATTCTTTAACTGTCTTGTATTTGATATGGTACCTACTAATTAATGAAGAATCCATCACTGCAAATAGAAAGAAGGTATTTAGAAATTTCATAACTCGGAAACATATTTTGTGTTTCAAAGAATTAATTTAGCTTAATGAAAGTAAAAGTTTCTATGTAATTCATGAAATAGTCTTTTATGAATCAGTTAGGTATTTCCCTAATAATATACAAAGATCTCACTTTTCATATTTTACGTCAAATATGGAATCATATAAATTTTGAAATTGAGTGTACAGGCGAATATTTTAGATATATATATATATTACAACTTAGAAATAGTTTATTAACCATAGCAATCAAATTTAGTGACGTAACAATAACAGAACACGTAAACTAGTTCCTCTTTACTATTAAATTTCTTTACACATAGACATCTTTACTGACGAACAAAAATCAATTTCTTATTGATTTATCTCATTAGCTGTTCATTGTCGTACAAAATTGAACATTTTAATTAAAACTTCTCAAGAAATTATACAATATTTCATTGGAACGCTAAAAAAAATATAGCTTCAGGATATTGAACATCGCTATTTAAGAAATCCAAAGATCGACTTAAGTTTTCGAATACTATGAAGAAAAATCCACTTAATCATTATTGACTATACTTATTACAAAAACATTTATTCGCATTCAAAAATACCGAACATTCTCAAAGGAAACTAATTACTAGTTAAGCAATTTGAAAACAAGTTATCCTGGCATATACCAAAAAATATACAAAAGCCAGTAACTAACAATAAGTCATGATCATGTTAAAAATTATCACAAAGACTTGCCTTTCGATATATTTCGAAAATGCTATAAATATTCCCTTTCCCCATAAATAAGTCTCAAGTACATTAGTGGTTTTGAACAGGGTTGGGTTTTATTAAGCGGTTCGTTAAGTAAGGAAACGTTAAGCAACGGATGGTTACATCCACCATCACGTCTACTCCCCGCGGCATTGAAAGAAATATTCTGTAACTATCCAGATGAACATCCACCACCCACGATTTATTTTTTCTTCGATGTCGAATCACAACGGCTAGCCCAGGTTGGTCCGGTTGCAACGTTCATGATTCATTCGAGAATGAGGACCTAAATATAGGCCTCATCGAGAAATAGGCCAGTGCTCGTAGAACGTTTCGTCGCGCGTCCAGCTACACGCCGGAACCACGATTTTGGCTATTTCCGACGAATTGCGACACGACCTGCCACATCCGCCGATTTAACTGTATCCCATTCAGATCTCCACCCTTCGGTGCAACCTCTTCACTCATGGCAACGAAAAATTCTTCGCTTCGCGTAGGTCCAATTCGGAACAGATGTTCTAGGATGCCCATAAATATCTCATAGAATATTTTCGGATTTTGTAGAGTATTGAGTATTCGCGGAATATGCACGGGATGGAATGTGTAAATAATTGTATTTACTGCGTGTGTTTTCCTTTTTTGAAAATAAGGTATCATTAAATAGTGGAAATGAGTCTCGTGCTTACTTGTATTCCAACATGAATACTTGTTTGTTGAGGAGACTGAAAAAATTATCTTTAAAATGTCTGTAATTTGGATTTTGGTAGCATTTGGATATTATGAGGAAGATTTCGGAGTTGTACTTCTGAAAATTTAGTACTTCGCCCACAGTAACGACGAATTCTTCATTTTATGTGGATCAAATTCGAAATTGATGTTCTAGGGTGACCGTTAATATTTTTTATGATATTTCATGATTTTGTAGAGTTTTGAGTATTGAAGTTTTGATATCCTGGGGATAAACTGTGTAAATGGTTGTGGTGAAAATTGAATTTACCTTCATTGTATTTTCTTCTGTACGTTTCGATTTCCTGGGGTCAGTTTTTTTCTATTTTTCACTAAAGGTTTTACCTTCTGCAATCGATGACCTGGGGAAGAGTTTCGTTCCCGAAAATGACATAGAAAAAAGATTGAAAATTTGTGGAAACTTTTTTATTTAGAGTTTTTCTTGTTGGAACTACTTCTATTCTATTTTATTAACATGAGAATTTAAGTGGAATTTTAAGATTTACTAAGTGTATTGCATTCAGTTTTCATAAGTCCCTTATGAACATGTCTACAGAACCAAACTTCGTGTATTTCTTCTACAATCTGCAATATACGTAAATTCGTTAATCCATTCCTAAATCATTTAACATCATTATTTCTCTACATTTCATGCTTTGTGTAACATACCTTTATTAATCATTAAATAATACAATAGCAGCAAACGATGATCGTGGAGTATTTATGGTAAATTCGTTCGTTAAAGATATATTTAAAAAAAAATTGCATTTTGGAAGAATGTTTTTCGTGAAACATTTTGGTTACTGATTGACGTAACTTTATTATTTTAGATCTTAATCACTAGATTCGAAAAAAATTATATTGTAAATAAATTAGTAAAGACAAGTGGTATTGAAGAATAAAATGTGGTTGAGATTTTTCAAAAGGATATTCTTACTTCTTGGTCGTTAAAAATAGAAAATTATTTATAATTTAAATTTAGGGGGAAGCGTAAATATTCCACTAGCAGATTCTAACGCTTTTGACCACAGTTCAACTTCGATCACTTCTAAGATTACCAAGTGTTAATGACTCATTTTTTTACTTTCTATTTTTTGGACATTTTGGGCATGCTTTTTAGCTGAAGGGAGTGGTTTTCATTTTGCTGCGAAAGGAAATGACAATGAGAGCGATCTGCTGCATGAGATCGACAATGCTTTGAAAATCAGCAAGGGATTTCTGTTTGGGAAAGGTGCGTCTCATGATTTTGCTTAGTTAACTAAAGCATGCTTTTTAACGAAAATAAAAAAATAAGATACAAGGAAATATGTGTTTACTACCGACTTAAGTTAAATTATTGGTTACGAAATGTTTTCATTATAAATGGTTTGATTTCGACTAAAAGCCAATCAAGTTTACTCTTGCAAGTAAGTATCCAAATTAAGATTTTTCAAAATTACAAAATTACACTTTATAACGAACTTAATTTCACTACAGTAACCATGAAAAGTTTCTTATTTTATTTACATGTATGCGGATGTATTTTTCGTATTTGGGATGATATATTTTAAGACGTATTTATTTTTATGTCTAACTTAGTGGTCCTTACTATTTATTTAAAATTAAGGACCTCCGATGTCCATTATCCATTAATGGAACTTCCTGCGTTCCATTAAATATCTAGGATGCATATTTCAGTTACGTTTTATTTATTTATGAGCAAGTAGAGGATTGGGTTTCAATGTTCTCCGTAGATTTCTGGTCAACAAACGGAAATACCTATGGGAAGTATGGAAGTATATTTTATTTTTATTTTTTCCTATTAAATACGATGTGAAATTTGATGTTTATTTAAATTACATAAATAATACAAAATCACACTCCAAACATCATTCAAATTATATTGACGATTTAAAATAACTTTCTATGGAATGAAAAAGATACTAATTATCAAACAATCAAAATTCTATATAAAAAGTAAGAAGTGACATTAATAAAGCGTATACCTTCGTATAAAGTATAATACTGTTAGATACATAATTATTAACTTACGCAATTATTAAAATTAAAATATTTATAGTAATACTGCATTTGTTCAAAGCAGATACGATAAACTAACCCAGTAAAAAGATCATTTAACCGATATGTTGCGTTATATCACTAATCCTCTAGTAGAGGAGATACAAATTATTGTGAAAATTAGCATATAAATTTAATATTATATTTACTGCAGTTCACACCTTCTCTGTGATACATATATGTACTTTTCTACTTAGAAAGATCGCAATGAGTGTTATGGCGTTATGTCAGGAAACAAAAAATTTAACGCAATTCGAGAAAGTATTTTCTGTGTAAAAATTAAATCGAAAATGTCAAATAAACACTTTTTTTCGTACGTGGCTTCGTTTTCAAAATATGTAGCCGAATGCGAAGATTCGTCTGCTACGCGCACGATTTGGCTGACGTGTCTGACTATTACTCACTGCTTCCACTTGCGCGCCAGTGTTCGTCAACATTGATGCTGATCCGGTTCAAAGAATACAACAAACTTGTATATATTCTTAGGTTTTTATTATTCTAAAAATTCTGTTTGGATTGATCGCGGTGGTTTAGTTGTTTAATTTTCAAACTCATCAAATATCACACCCTTTAATCTATACTTAAAGGTTACACTGTAGATATTACTAAGATAAACTCTAAAAAAAAAATTGAAAATCGTTTCCCAACTGAAAGAACACATTACTTACATAATGAAAATACATTGGTATTTTTCTTTCATGCTTCGTAAATTCGTGAAAGAGAACTCTAAGTGCCACCGCAAGGGTAATATTTTCAAGAATTTTCCAATACTAAAAAAAGCAATGAACCGTGGAAATACAATGACACATTTTCTCATAAACATTCCAAATGCAAAAAGAAAAAAATTTCTTCCACTTTTTCGATTCATTTTTACGTGCAGAATCACATGTATTCCGCTTACACAACACATTGCGCCCCATTCTGTAAATCGAACAAGGAAGAAGCGGTTCTCGAGCATTCGCTGCACAAGTTTCTAATCGGTTGCGTGCGAATTTTCAAGCCTTTCGACGAGCCACGTTGCTGGACTATTCTAAATCGCCGGCTTCTGCGTAGTTAAACGACGACGCAGAACGTGACGACGGCGTCGCCTTCGGGCCTTGGAGCGTCGCGACGCCTCTCAGTCTTCCTCGGCCAACCATCGAGCTTCCTACATTCTCGCGAAACGCGAACTCGCGTAACGAAATTTCTGTCGACCCTCCGAACGGGGGCATACGGCCCAAGACATGTTAGAGAAAAGTGAGTTGTGCCCACGTGGCCGAGGATTCTCTGCAGTTACTGGTGTATCCCCGTGCGATAAGTGATAGGATTCGGGGCGGTGTCGCCTCAAGGATTCATTCAACAGGTTGTCCTGCGAACGCGGAGATCTCTAGATAGGATTTTGATTTCGATCACACTTGAACGAGCACTTAAAACTCTCGTTTGAACAAGTCTGACAAACTTGCGTCCCCTTTTTCTAATTCCTTGAAAGTGACATTGCAGTCTTTTGAATTTCACTATGAGAAAATGTCTCGCTTCCGGCATATTACGTTGCATGTAGAATGTAGAATTCTTGAAGAACTCGGTTGACGATTAGAAACTGTGGGGAAAGTGATGAATTGCAAATAAGTTTTCACTGATTTGAATTTTTCTTAGAATAATTTCAGTTGTGGGTATAGTGAGCGATGACTTAACTGGATTTTATGTCATTGGAGTAAATACCTATGTTGCAATCAGAAATTGCGGTAGAGGTGATTAGACGTTCATTAATATCTGCTGATTCGTTTGAAATTTTGTTCCTTCGCTTCTTTTAATTTTGGAAAATCACCTAATAATTAAATTCGTGGACGTACTGGTATATTTTCACGCAAACGAATTTAGTGGCATTCAAGACGAAATATTTTAGTTTAGTACATTCTACTTTTCATCGATTCGCAAATTATTTTCATCCCATTAAGGAACCTCGCGCTGCATGTTCGAAACACAAGTTAAATTATCAAAATAGAAAAAGCATAATTGTATTTGAAAATAATACAATAGTGCCTTCATGATCAAAACGGAGCAGATCCCTGGAATATCTCTGATTGTATTGAAGCATTGTTCCGTTATTGCCAAAACTAATTCTGACCACGATTATTCAGCACGAAACTGATGGTGTTCGTATTCACAATAATGGCAGCGTCAGCGTGGAAACGCGAAATGCCAACTATAGGAACGAAACTACGGAACAGTTCAGAAACTGAAAACGGATTAGACGGTCAGATAATTAACAAGAATACGTTGGAGCCTCCACCACCTGAGTCTCGATAAACCGAATTCGTTTAATACCGAACTCTGCCCATACATTCGCTTTATTTGCGGGTATAATAATTACAACAATCAACGTCGTTCTTTTCATACATGGATGTTTAGTTTTTACGGTGCTTTCTCTTGCGTGGAATTTTCCTGAGACATCGAGTGAATGTGATCGTGTAGGTATCTTTCGCGAATCCGAATACCTGAAAATATCGAAGAAGCTAAAAGTATCTTCATTGAGAATCTTTGAAATATTCATTGCATTAGAAAAATGTTTTACGTTGAGTGGTTTAGAGAATAGGAAAATTAATAATCTCTAGTAGAATATATTGCAAGAAGAAAAATTTTGAGAGAAATCTTTCTGTATATTACTTTATTACTTCTTTCGTCAATATTTCTATATTGAATATAGAATGATTGTTATTAGAGCAGAGTAAGTGGTATGTAATCGAAAATATTCCCTTATTCGAATAATCTCTATAACAGTTGTTCCAATGGAGCTGGTTACAGTTCCACTGTACCAGGAAGTAAATTCTTGTATCGTTTCGTCAAATAAGGAAGAGCCAGTGACAAGCGTCAGTAAATATTTATATTTTATGATGTCACATCCGTGAGAGACGAAAAACGTACTCGTTGGTTGAATTATAATATCTCTTTTAAGCAATGATACTGAAAAAATTTGCATTGATTTTGACTGAATTTAAGTGATATGCACTACGATATGTGTAATTTTTGGGGCCAACAAGTTTCTTTCAATTGTGAACTCTATCTGCGTGTACTGTACAACATGGAGAAGTGTTTACATACGAGTGCGTGAAAAATTAAATATCGGTGGAAAACAAGCAGCTGCTTGTAGCACGCCGGTTTTCGATTACATAAAGGTGTCACGTTACGGCGCCACAGATTGCACGAAATTGCAATATACGTACGTTCTCGAGGCAGAAGTTACGCGCTATTTTCGTTTGTCAGCTACTGGTTCCTTCCGCTTCTTCCGACTTTTCCGGCCGCGAAATTCGATTTGCACAAAACCTTTTTGAAATGTGTTTCGTTGATCCATTGGTTTCTTCCATCGGATTTTATATAAATTTCTTTAATTTCGCCACTCTTTTGCAATGAATCTTTAACAAAGGAAGTTACTAAAGTAACTTGGTAATCTTTGTTGAAAATAGTTCATTGAGGCAGAGGTTGTAATGGGAGTTGTTTCTTGCATTTTTGTAATCAGTTTTTGTCGTTGTTTATGCATATCTTGCAAAATGTAGAAACATGGAGACATACAGTTTGATTATTTTGTACGTGCTTGACTGAGAAATAGTAATCAGGAGAACAATAGAACGTTGCATATAATTTGGAATTTTCTGCTAGTTTCTAAGAAATTGAGTGTCTTTATATTATTTACAAACATTTTTACACATATTGCTTATACAAAATAATAATTCGATATGTTTATGTGACTTATTTGTAAATAAATTTATTGAAAAATGCCTAAAATGTGTTAAAGCCGAATTTTCTTTAATCTTATGAATTGTTATGAAGTTTTCCTTTTTTAAAATACACTTTTTTATTTTAAATAAAATTGACAATACATTTGCTCCGCGTACAGCGCACTTAACAGGTATATAGATTTTAAAATAATTACTTTCCTTTCCAGGCTTTATGCACGAACCTTTGTCAATGTTTCAGTCACAGACAAAAAAGTTTTCTAAAACAAAATGCGTTTGTTTACCTCTGAACAAAAATAATATGATTCTACAGAAATGGCAATAACGTGTTTTATGGAAGGAAACCAAATTTAACGAAATTTCCTTAAGAAGAGAGTTTAAAAAGTTCTCAGACATGTACTCGACTTGCATTTCACTGAATTCAGTCTCATTAAATTTGCAGCCTTTCATAATAGAGGAACCTATATAAATGAAAAAGGATTAAAGCTTACGGAACAGATTCAATGTACAGTGTCGCAGTTTAAGAGATGTTTACCTTCCTGTCCTCGACTTTTCTGCTCTTCTCGGTCCTTCTCTCCTTTCTTTTTGTGTTTGAAGCCCATCAAGCTTGCTTCTGTATTAATGACCTGCACCGGTCTCGTAAAGAAGCAATTTAAGGAGTCCTCGGTACGTTCTTTATCATGATTTAAGGTCGCAGAATTACTCGTCTCGGTGAAATTCAACTCTTTAAAACATAACGTCGTCTATTATGGCATTGCAATTACTAACAGATTTTTACATTTACAACAAATAATGAAACTGCAGGATTACATTCATTTTATAACGTACAGTAGAATTTTAATGAAACAAAATTAATTTTTTAACACGGTCGAAACTGCATAATTTCGTTTGTAGCACGAGAAATATCACATTTATGAAAAGAAATTTTCATACAATTTTAATACTTTCTATCGAATACTTTCTTTACACTCTAGTTTCTTAATCCTTTTGAGCCACTAATGCCTCCTTATAAAACGAGTACTTTCATGGGCTTATGTCCTTTTTGTATTTCATAACGACTTAAAACTATTTCTGAAAATGAGAATATTTTAAAATATATGGAAAGATAAGATTGTTTATCGTTTTTTTATTTATGTCTTTTATGATATGAATCTCATTAATTATTTTCAGTGTTAGTTCTTTCACCAGGATAGTAGCTTTCGTGATAGTTCTTATGATAGTTCTTTTGTAAGATGGTAGTGTGTGGATATAATTGAACATTCGATTAAACGAAGTTCACATAATAAAAATCCTATTGTAACAGGACACTATGACTATGGATAGTGGAAGATTTTATTAATATTATCTGTGTACACTTCAGAAATAATTTTTATATATAAAAAGGAATTCTTGAAACATATGAAGTATTACAATTATTTCACATTAAAGTAAAAGTTTCTTCCATTTAGGTGTAATGGAATTTAATTGTCAGTTAGGTGGAATATTCTAATGTATTTTTTGCCACATTTTAATTGAAGTGTACTGTACGGAATATTGTATACTTTTTGCTTTAAACCTCAACTGAACATATTACATTTAATATCACCTTAATGTCATGGAAAAAATTCTGAAAATGCCACTTAAAAGTAGAAAAAGACATTATTTTTGGTACTCGCTTAAGGGAGATTGCTGCTTTTTATTTGCAAATTGTACGTCCAACATGAGTAATCATGGCATGCTTCCAAAGGTCACATTGCTTGTCAATGCGGATATCACCTTTAAATAGAGCATTTGAAATAGCCAAAGTAATTGATGGACACACATTGGCCCGTATACATAAAAGCAATTATTATTTAAAAGCTTTTACTAGTGATTTTTCAAGCAAATACTCAGTTCCGTATGCAATAAAGTATAAAGTATTAGAAATAGTTTTCACTTATCTCCAGTAAATACGTAAAATACGTATGCATAACACATAATAATTACTGAAAACTGCAAGTAAATGCCAGTATTATATTAAGTCTGCCAGTCGTGTGTCTTAAATTATCTGCTCAATCGCAATCGTAGCGTTGTTCGTGCAAATTCGTGTCCCCAAGGTTTACAAAAGTCGAAGAAACCATACCCAAGAGTACCGTGCCATGTTTAGATTCGAAGAACACCATGTGAACTACCTGGCGGGTACATTTTTAGATATCGTGAACGAAACCACAGGTGGCGATTAGGATGGCTTTTATTTACTCTTGGTAAAATTTTTTTCAAGATTTTCTTCGGGACACCCTCCAGAAT
This sequence comes from Andrena hattorfiana, assembly GCA_944738655.2. Classification (NCBI taxonomy): domain Eukaryota; kingdom Metazoa; phylum Arthropoda; class Insecta; order Hymenoptera; family Andrenidae; genus Andrena; species Andrena hattorfiana. The sequence goes on from OX122889.2 coordinate 28,118,687, forward strand.
AGTTCCAAATAATTAAAAAAAAAATCTGTGTAAAGTTTGAGCTCGATCGGATAACGGGAAAAGGTGCCCCTGGGCCCTTAAACATTTAAATCATTATCTAACAGCTCGCGAAGTTGATTTTATATAATATCCTCCAAGTTATTGATTAAATAAAAAATATGTTAAACAAAAGTTGTAGATCCGGACAAGGAGCATCTTTTATGTTGTATTACTTTTTCTCGTGCGACAAACTGTTTTCGAAAAAAAGTTCGAAAAACTAAAAAAAAACTTTTTTCCCTCAAATTTTGAAAGTTTAAATGCTTCTAGAACACTTTTTATTTATGAAGCCCAATAAAACAATGAAATTTTTATTTTCGAGGACTATTTTTTAAACATTTGTACACACGTGTAACGTTCCCGTGCGAGATGTTGCCGCGTGTTACAGGAAATATCAAACAGATAGAGCGGTGTACTCGTGGAATTGTAAATAACGTGAGGTAAAATTATTTAAAATTATTGAGTTCGCGGTGTTCCCTTGTAAGTAAATACTAGTAGTATTTACTTAAAATTTTCCATCATTTACTATCTAGTACTAGTAGAAGATTATGCATACGAAATTTAATATTTGCTGTTACTTGTATTTATTACTTTCAAGCATTTCCTTATTTTTATGCATCGGCCCATTAGTACTCAATAGACACTTTTGAGTAAGCTTTCTCATAATGTGTCATACTACCAGCGTACTTTTGTAATATCCTACAAAAATAATAGAAATTTAAGTTTTTAATCAAACGTATTAAGATGTTTTAAATTATAACTCTGTATTCAAATCTGAAATATTTGAAAATTATTTAATATACACGTTGGTACGTTCGTTATGTTCGCCCTAACTCTTAAACAATTATTTTCCCTACAATGGATTTTATCTTAAATTAATTTTTCTTTAATTGCCTATTCAAAATGAAGTTGAAGGTCATCTTAATTTTTTTAAGTAGAACCATATATCTCTATTGCTATACTCGTGTAATCTGAGGCATTGAGAGCAAAAACGAACAAGCACACATTTTTTAGGAAATTGAATTAATAGCAATAATGTAGTCCAATAGGCTGTATTAATCATATAAATAAGGAAAAATTAACTTTTTTTAAATGTGGGTTAATCCGTCTTTTCTCTGAATGCCTCATCTCTGATCACACTTATTAGTGAATTTCTACTAAAGTAGATTTTGTATATTCTGAAAGAAATTAATACAGACTGAGTAGAAAGAACATTCTTAAACAAAGCCATTAAATAGAATAGTCGATGAAATCATGATTCTGTCTTTTTAAACATATAAAAATAATCTATAATGACATTTTAAAAAAATTTCTTCTTGTAAGTCTTAGGCAAATCGTGAGGTGTGTTACATAAATTATTAAAATATCATAATGAATTCAACATAATTAATTTCACAAAATGAAATTTTATATTACCGGTAGCAGGACAGCGCCATGTTGAATCAGATGTCAGATATAGAATTAATCAGTGATTTATTATTTCCCTTTGAATTTAAATATCCCATATGAGAGTTCATCGATGTAATGACTTAGTCATTTTTCTTTTCCCTCATTATAGCAATCGCGTTTTGACAATGAGACACTTTCAATAAGGTGCGAATCCACGATGAGATTTTACGTGAGAGAAAAATTTCAGCAACAACTAAATATAAATAATGGAAATATTCGTGAGAGATGCGATTTTTGAAAATATACCATGAAACTCGTCTCACGGGAGTCTAATTTCATGAAACTAATGACAAAATAATTAAACAATAATGAAATAATTGTCTCATGTGATTAAAGTCTCATGTGAGATATGATATTTTTGTCTCAGCGTGGATTTGCGCCTTTAGACATAAAGAGTGTTGAACGAATCCTTAAAATCCGTTTGATATTTTCAGAGAACGTTATGTTCGCTCCCACGTTTAAAGCTTCGTCCAAAACACCAGGTAAACTTTCAAAAGAGAGGCGTGAAACTAACAGAATGCTTTGTACTATTGTGGAGTGTACGTTTATTAAAAGGGGCAGCGTTCAACGAGACAGACTGCATTAATTATCCACGCATTATCGTACTGGATGCAATTAAAGCGTGATAACTGAAAATGAAAGTTACTGTAATCTCAGAGCTCCGAATCGGTGTTTGGCCTTTCACATAACAAGTTACGACATTTTCAAGCAAAGCCAATAGTTTCGATGCAATGCGTTATTGTTGCGTACAGAAAAGGAGAAGAGTTTACATAAGGAATTATTGCTATTGTGATTTTAGAAAAAATTGTATCACATATTGATAAAGCTATTTCATTGAATTTATTCTATTATTTGTTGTGACCAAATGAAACAAATCTTTTCATGGAAGTTTTTTAATCGATTAGGATATCTCTTCCATACATCTCTCGCAGAAACACTCTTGCATGCAAACAAGCGAATCCGTTCATTGTTACGCCACATTAACGTTACCTGATTCCCCGTGTGTTTTAAAATTAATTGAGGTGAAAATTAGCATTATTCGCAACGTCTGGCTGCAGAAAACCAGCTCAGCATTGTATCTTGGCGCTCATCAGCCAATTACAATTATTAATCCTACATCACTATGGACGCCCACGAAATTCTAATTTTACGGACGTTCTACCAAATTACTGCTTATTTCCTGCTTTTGCAACCACGACAAACTTATCTCTGAAAATTGCATGGTGTTTTTGAATTTGTGAATATGCAAGGGGAAACGAATTTCGTAATGCAATAAAAAATCGATTACTCGTTGTACAAAAATAAGCCGAAGACGTAGAATAAATTGTTATCGCTCAAGGGTTTGTTTCCAGAAAAATTAATTCAATTTTTCAATCCAAATATTCTGTTTAGATTACAGAAAGAATGGAAAATAATTGAAATCGATGTATTTTCTTGATCGATAAATTATTTAAATGTTGTTGTAATTAAAGATAAAACTGTAGGTACTCGTTGGATTAAAAATATATGTATCAAGTTCGATAATGATTACTGGTTAATAGAAACAAGTAAAAGTGTAAAGTTGACACAACTGTCAATTTTTATAAGCGGTGTCTGTGCTTAAAAATCAGTATTTACGTATACAAGGTTAAAAATAACAGTTTCTGGCAGGATACACTATATTTTTACCACGTGGCGCACATTTATACACCACGAGCTTGTAATTTGATATTTTGAAAAAAGTATTATGCACAGAAATTATAGCAATGGTCTGTAGTGAAATCTGATATATCAAATTCTGATCAAGTGTGACTGTATAGAATTGACTATCAAAGTCGGTTCATTTAAAAATGAAATTTTTAAGAAAAAAAAATTATTCTATCATATCAATTTTTTTTTTAAATAGAATAACTTGTTCCTTGCTTGTGCCGCGTGTAATAACACTCTATATTGTCTGCCATTGGGATCCATCTTCCAATTAGCAATTTCTACATTAACACGACTACTTTAAATAATCAAGAATTCATAAATTTTGTGACTTGCGTCTAGTGATACAATAATCATTAAATTATCGAGGCCAAAAATAAAGGAAGTTGGATTCTGTATTGTCAGTTCGCAATGATCAAATGTCCCTTGTCAATTTTACAAAACGATTGAACTCTCTGGAACAAAGTTTCCATGGTTAATGATCCTTTCAAAAGCATACGAAGGGGAACTAATAGGTGGGTAATTCCTGCTGTCAGTGAGCACACCAAAAATTCCTACCGCCCCCATCTCTGAGATCGTCTCACGTAATAGACCGAGAAATCGTCGAGGAAAGAACGATTCTTTATATAATACGCCCCCGCGGCCAAGATTAGCAAATCTCTTACGGTTCGTGAATGTTGATTTTGGCTCGTATTCGTTGGATTCACGTGGCCCCAACCGTCAGGCCATGTCTGCTGCCTACCACGGTGCAAAGACCCTAACACAGCTTTCTTGAACTGGACTCAAATGTTGTTTACCCGAACCACGAAACCCACGGTTCGATTCGATCGTCCGTGGACACAAATATACAAACGTTATTTGCGATGTTACGCGAAATAATAAAGAGCAGAACGTGAAGTTCATGGAAAATTAGCACAGTGTAATGTACAAAATAAGAGCAATGGTGAAGTTTGGTGTTTGCTTTCTAGTGCAGGCTCTATTAGATATACGAGCTAATAGGGAGGTGATGATTTGACGAATAGAAATTTTTTCAACATGAAACACTATTTTTCGGATAATATAATATACGAAGGGAAATTAATAAATAAAGTTCACTGATGTTTATTCTTTAATACGATTAAAGTAAATTGAAGTCCTTACCTAAATAATTCATGTAAAAATATACCTATGTAGTCAATATTTCAACATATATATCCAACTGAAAGCAGTACATTTTTTTTCGTAATTCCTCGTACTTAAGCAAAAATGTAAAAAAAATCATTACTCATATTTTATAAATACTTTCTAAAAAATGAAAAGTAAAATATAAAATAATCGCAGATAAAGTACAGGAAAGTAATTTCTAAAAATCATATTTTCTACATAAATAAATATATTCTAAAAAAAATTTACACTTCTAGAATCTTTATTGCAAGTAAAGTACATCATTCAAAATAGAAAAAAAATATGAAATTTTGCATATGGGTCCAGCTCATATATACTCAAAGTATTTAAAACTATTCAGTAAGTGATAGGTGACAAAGTATGCAAACTACTATTTAATTAAATTCATTTATTTCAAGAAACAATACAAATTACAACTAATTCGAACTACACAGTTTGGAGTAACATGTGTGAGCTTCTGAACCCAACACGTTAAACTTACTAACATCCAGTTTGTCTTCATATTTTGTATATATTTTATTTTAATATTCTATTTAATAACCAGATGTGGAGACGATCATAGTGGTTTAATAACATGGATTTTTATTGTTAGGCGTTTGGTCACCTGGAAGCGAGCCACCGCCACCCCCGAAAGAGCCAAGCCCCGAACAAAAAGAGTCTCAAAAGGATGGTAGAATTCCATCCGTCTGGACGCCTTCCAGCGCCGGAGCTAGCCCCGTTCCAGAAAAAAAGGAATTTCGGCCAGTGCAATTTGAAAGCCCCATTCTAAGCCGAAAAAAGCTAGCGCAGCAAGAAGTAAGTTATCAAGATTTACACCATAATCCCTTTCCACGTGCTCTTAAAATTTAGACGGGCTATTAAATTTGTCCGCCTCGCTGATATTGTCGGGCGTGGAGATGTGCATTATCGCGTTGCAATTTCTCGCATCTATATAAAATGTTTATGAAATGTGATTTTAAATAATGTAATATCTTTTGTCAGGTCTATCATTATCCATATACGAATTTTAATTGTTATTTGCATGGTATAATGTGTATTTAAAATTTTATATAGGTACATATTTATAAGATAAATATCGTTTATGAGGTAGCTTCCTATCTTTTTTTTTAAATTGTCTCTTATAGTTCATATGTCTTTGGAGACTTTTAATAGGGTGAAAGTGTCGTACATATCTTTCTTTGTTCATTAATCACGATTATTTAAGAAATTACTTTTAGTACAAACTGAAATGTTGTTTACAAATTGAAAATTAAAGATTACAAAATTATGCGATTCCCTTTTATGTCAGGGTATATAGTTGTACTTCAACTGTGCTTGCACTACTTTTGTAGACAGTATCGGAGGCACCAGCATCCTGGGAGCCTGAACGAGAAAAGAAGGAGGCATCTCAAAGTAGTTACGAAAGCAGCAGTGTGCGAATTGTCAATTCGCATTCAGCCCCATCACAAGGTTTAAATTCGTTGGCTTCGACGCCCCGTTTACCACGTGCTCAAAATCCCACCATCACGTTATTGCAGAAAGCAAGAGGTAAGCTACAAGGGATAGACCATGCAGATAAATAGGCGGAAGTCATAAATGTATGACTTTGATCGTAGACAATAAATACTAAAAATAATTTAAGGGATCTCCCTACCTTGATGGCCTGAAAAAGAGCACGATATTTGGGATTTTTTTAAAGAAAAACGATGAAATTATATTAATCGAAAACTTTATACCTATATTTGTACATATTTAGGCAACATATTAAAAAAATGAATTAAAAAAGCGGTACCTAAGACTTTAAACGCGTTTTTCTCAAAACGATGTTTTCCGAATTTGTTAGCATGATATCTCAAAAACCAATCACCCGATTTACTTCAAACTTGGTATATATCTTCAGTAGATGTCCCATTCTCGCTGGTACTAAAACTAAGTCGGTTTTTGCAAAATTAAACTTTTGCGACTTAAAAAAACAGCGAATTTTTTGCAGAAATCAATGTCTGTTTTAGACGTTGCCATATTTTTTTAATTTTCAATATTTCTCGTTTAATCTAGTTCAGGCGATAGCCACACTCATACAGATTACACAAATTTTTATGAATATAAAAATTTCTATTTCGGACAACTACAACGGCTGATTTTATCCTAACAATGCGCATATAATTTTTGTAAGACGCTCTATTTGAAGCACTATAACTCTGGATATAACCACTATTTTTGCATACAATTTTTTTCATATTCTCTAAACATTGACAAATGAAGCCACAAAGCTGGAAGTAAATATATTTAATGGTTTTGTTTTAAAAATTCCCAGAGTTCGCATTATTTTTCGTCCGTCAAGGTAAGGAGACCCCTTAAATCTTATTTCAAATACATTATCGTGGGAAAGTTTGTAAACAATGATTAGCAAAAGAGATAAACACTTCAAAAGCTGTGGAACAAAGTTGCAATCTACATATACCTTACAAATACTAGTAATTTTAGTTTCGTTAAAATTAATCATAAGTATTTACTCCTAGATCATTTTCAAAAAATCAAATCCATTTTTTCATAAGTAGTATAATGGCAAACAAGTCAAACGTATGTATTATGTACAATTATACTAATTGGGTAGAGTAATAAGTATTTAAAAAAGAATCTTCCCAACTTTTTCATCTACAATCAATTATTAAAATTTAATGAAAATATTGCTTTATGTAAACCGTATTACATATTGCCGAGTATATCAAAGGTTTTCGATTTTTGTTATTCTAGAGGGACAATTGCCAAAGGGGGCAGCCTACTTAGAGGAAACCGAAACAATAAAACGTCCCCCGAGCGATGAAAAGTCATTAATTAGTCCCGGTGAAATAAGTGAGTACATCCTTCATTTAACTTTGATCGTCGACATTTTGCAACCTGTACTGTGCACCATTCAAGATTTAAGCACATCCGAGAACACTTCGTGGATCCACGCGTTGACTAATATCAAAGCGCGATCTATTTCTACCGTGCATCAAGGACACTCGTGATTTTGACGTTGGCATGATGCACGTAATATAATAAATCAGTCCGTCCAAGTGTTCCTTCCTTAACGTTGCGCGAGTGTTTTTTTACGGTTGCCGCATTGTGAAATTAAACTGATGTTCGCTCAGTCTACACCGTGAAGAAAGAGTACGAGAGCGAGCCGGAAACGGAAAATGAACTGCCGAAGAAGATGGCCGATTTGGGTCCTCGAAAAATAGAGGGTATTGGCCCAACAACTAAGGAGGGTATTCCTCTGGTTTTAAGATCGGTAGGTCTGTAAAAAATTACTGAAGTCTTAAAGTTGTTCGGGATTCGCGAGTAAAAGAAGGGTTTCGATTAATATAATTCTTGAAGTCTTGTTAATCCCTCACTGCATATATGTATTTATAAAGTATTAGTAAGGTTCATTTTTGAGGTTCAAACACTTTTTTTTTGTTCTCATTTATTTAAATATCTGCGCGTATGTAACACAAGAAATAATTCACTTTTCTTTCACACGATACGAAATAATACTTAACGGGACAATTTTAATTTCTTTTGATTTGTAATAGATTTTTTAGAATGTCAAGTTTTTCATTTGTCTGTAGTGGAATATGATTTTGAAACCGTTTAATAACTAATAATTAGATTTATAACAATTAAAATTAGTGATTTAATTCTAAATTTTGGTAGCGAATATTATGGATATAATAGCTTTTGTAGTAAGGGATTAAATAAATTGATAAGCTTGAGTAATAGAATAATTTCTACCAAAGTAAGTGCAATGCTTTTAATTATCAATTTTCACTTTGTGCGTATAAATATTGCAATAGAACTCGGTAAGTACAGACATACAATACATTTATTAAAATGTAACTTGTAAAATGGAATATATCTATGCTTCCAAAAAGATGATGGTAATTTCTTTACGGAATGGAAATGTATTCATTTCGAAACGATTAATTTTCCGTGTGTTAATATCTTATAATATTTCAATTTGTATCAGAATTTTCAATTACTTTTTAAATCTAAATTATGAATTCCAAAAATAAGAGATTGAGAAGTAACTGTCGCTTTCTAAGTGGAGGAAAATTGTATATTTTCACGACTGCGTTATTTGACTCGAGCAAAAACATTTTAGGAGGTCAAGGAGAATAATCAAACAAAATGGTACAAGAAAATGTACGATTCGTTACATCGTGCAGACAGAAACGGTGAGTTTGCGTTAAAAGCGAATGTTTCCAAGTTGCGATGCTTAGACGAGGCCATTGAGAATTTATTTAAAATTGTAACAATGATTAATGCTACTAAGATGTTTATTTGTGCATGGTGCTTAAAATGCATCGTGATTGCAAAAATAAGTAAACATTCCCAGTGTTTATTTATTTTTTATCTTGAAGTAACCGAATCAATAGTGTGCATTGTATTTCTATGAAACAACAATTCATCAAGTATATTTTACTTGAATTGACCATTCCATAGTATTATATCTAAAATACCCCACAAGTAAATGCAATGGTAGATTAAATTGGTTGATTTTATTTAATATAGCAATAATATATACTTTTTAATTAATTCTTGCTACTTTCCACGTATTGCCATTTGACAAAATTATTTTAACATTCCAATATAAATCACAGAAGCAAAAATTGGCACAAAAGTTACACTGAATTTCTTATTAGCGATCCTTAACGTGTGGGATGTTTTTGCAGAACAAATTAAGTAATATTTCTCAACTATATTTGCTGTAATTGATATGCTCAGATAATCTGAACTAGTGATTTTTAGACAGATATCTTAGAAAATACGTAGCTATTATTATAAGAAATAGCTTTAAACATAATATTTTCGATGCCGTCTGATCGACTTTGTGTTTTCTTACGATTTGTTTATCTTGGTGAATAGAATAAAATTTAATAGGAATCTAATTTTTTCAATCCTCCATGATCTTTGGACAATTAAATGTGATCGTACAAAAGATTTTAGAAGTTGGTATTCTAACCATTTGAAATTTTTGTCAATTGTAACTCCAGTTTTTTTTTCAAATAATTTTTTACAAAGAATTTTGTTTTACATCCACTTTGAACTGTGAACCCATTATATTTTATGCAATGGTAACTTTGAATCGATGCCATTACGCGTGTGAAATATTCTGATAGCCATTCATAGTAAATTTGTAGTAGAAATACCAATTCAATATCACTTAATTTGTTTTGCAAATTTATTGTAATAATTATTGCCTCATCCGAAGCATTAATGTAGAAGTGTGTGCCCTTAATTAATTATGTTTTCTCTACAATGCTAAATTATGCTACGTCCTACGATATTTACTTTTACTCGCTCATGTAAAGCACTTGTTGAATTAGTACTCCAATTACATTCCATTTCATTATTTTCTTTAAATGAATTACATATTGTATCACAGTATATCATATATATTATACATATATCATACGAAAATTACACATCTTCCTAATCCAAATTGGAGCAAGAAAATGTTTACAAACTATGGTGTATTGGATTTTTAAAATAATTTTGCGAATGGGAATACATTATTAGCGCGACGAAAAAGTCATCAGGTTTCATATTTAATCTCGTTTTCAGATGACTACGTAACCATTCGTTACAAACCCAGAAGAGGTGAATACACGCTCCGCTGCACGTTTGACGATTGAACAAATTGCAATATAAAAATACTAATGACAATAACGAAGCTTAGCCAGACATTAACATGTTGCATTGACGGTCTTCTTCTTCGGCCAATTACCCACGCCATTTAACGGCGAATAGACACGTTCTGTGCGAATAAGTTTGATGTTACCATTTTACCAATGGCGTTTCAATGTGTGCCAGAATTATCTGTGATTGGTCTTAACGAAACTAATTGTTCGTGTGTGAAAGTAACAATAAACGGTGTAATCGTGTGATGCGAGTGTCCCTTATTTCTAACATCTTACTACCGATTAACTTTCCCTAATCGATCGATTTCCTTTGCAACTTTTCTCTAATTAATAGTTCACATACAGGATTAGTCATTGGACATAGAACACCCATTTTTTTTTGGTTTTTATAAAATTACGAATGAATTTAAAGAAATGCAGATATGTAAAAGATCTGTCGTCTTTAAAGACACGAAAAGAAATTACATGAAAGTGTGACTTCCTTTTTTTAGAATTATTTGGATTTAAAATTATTTCTTTTTGTAATGGAACTCCATCTGTCTGTCTGTCTGTCTGTTCTGTTCCTAATAACTCATCCTATGAATAGTAAAAGAAATAATAAACTCGTTACAACTCAAACGTTCATTTTTCATGAAAAATGTTTTTTTTACTGGTATAGTTATAAATTCAAATATGTTTATTTGTAATATACTCCAGCTATAAATAGTAAATAAAATAAGCTGATCTATGCTTTAACATCAAGTTAAGTATTTTTTAATTCTTTTTAAATATTTTCTTTTTTAAAGCGGGCAGAAAAGGATTAATAAAATGTGGTTAACCATATATTGTATTCAACGATTTTGTTGCCAAGTTTAAAAATAAAATACGTTTAATGGAGAGCTCCCTTTTTGCAAATTCCGAAAATTCACTCATCTCCATATTTTCCAATAAAATCATACAATAATATGTTTGTAGTTTTTTTCAGTGCAATGTAGTCGCCCAGAGAAATTCATTTGCATTACACATTGAATTAAACACTCCGTGTTTGATGTAGAACATATTTTATAACTGGACGATAACCGTAATATATAATTTGACGAGAGAAAACAATAATTACGACGAGTTGTATCGAGTAAATTCATCGTATTATAATATTTTAGCTTTATTTGAATCACTATTTTTAATTATGTATAAGACATCACGAGAATATAAACACTGTAATAAAGAATTAGATTTTAAATGCAACTTGATTAAACACACACATCGTTTAAACCCATCGATTATTTATTTATAATCGACTAGTACAACAGCTTCACAGAAACTAAGTTTCATTCCATACGAGCTGTGTTGCAAACGCGTGTACATAGTTGCTGCGCTGTTTGGTGATGGATGAACAATAGAATTAACTTAACACTTTCATGAATCAGTGTAAATATATTTCTTTAATCAGTTGGAAAAATCTTTTTTCCAGGGACGAGATACGGCTATGGAAGTGGCAGTGGTTATTTAAGCGAGCCAGAGCATCGTTTGTACTCGGAACGTTCTGCTACACTTGACAGTCGTCGACGACTACGTAATAAAGAAAATGATTTCTCTACGTCGACTGTGCCGAGAAAGTAAGAAATGTTTCTAATACATATAAAATCTTTTAAAATGTCTTACAACAGATTTTTTATAAACAATCTTCGATATCGCCTTATCATTGTAAAGATTTCTGTTATTATTGGCAATATTCGAAAATATGAAAAGATAATATTATTTAAGACATTATGATTTTGTTAATCCAATTTTTTTCAGTTTCATTTAAAAGTGCATTTAATCATTGTTTAAGTGTTAAATACGAGGTCCCTCAAGAATTTTAAAATTGTTGCAATTTTTATCAAGAACTTTTACTTAAATTAGGAAATATTCCTTTCGACATTAACTTTATACTTCTCATGTTTAATAATGGTATTCTATTTTTCTATTTAATAATACAAGTAGAGTAAGGCTTTTGATTGACTGGAGTAAAAAATATTCAAGTGCTATTTTCGAATGTACAGATATTAAAAGTTATACATATAATTTGATGAAATCTAAGGCTGACGTTATGTTGACTGAGAACAACCTTTGTGACAGTTTCTACTTTTCATTACAGAAATGGAGCACTGAAGTATATACCAGACATTTATAAGAACCAGCCTGGACGCATCGAGGACTACGAACCTGGACGATCATCGATTGCTGAAAAGGAAGCGAAGGAGGTAAGCGAGTCACAAGTCCAAAAAACTAATCCTCGCCCTGATAAATACATCTTTCAAAACGGACGCCCTCCTAGATTGCACTACCGCTCGTTGAAATTTCACGATACCTCATGTACAAATAGTTGCACTGCAAAATGCAAACCAGTCGCTGGATCGTGGATTCTAACGAACTCTTCCTGTTAAATTCAGGTCGAAAATAGGGGAAGATATTTACTCGCTTATACCAATATGAAAAAGTATACAAAAAAATGCAGTATAAAACAATTGGTACAGAAAATAGATAGATTAATTACTTTGTATAAGAAATCATAATGTATACTATATAGTAGCTTATCTGTGCAAGATAACAATTTTTCTCATGCCCATCATTTTCTATTTAACTAATTCTCAGACACGCGACCCTTTATTTTCGTTCTAAATTCACCAGAAAAAGGTCATTGAAATTTACGATCCTAATATTCTTCTTGTCAGTCGAATAGTGACTACCAGATTCATCTAATTTACTGAATAGACAAATGGGATTGAATTTCACCTAGTGTGCCCGTCCTTTCTTGTAAATTTCGATGAAAGTGACGCTTGATTAATGCAAACTCTTACGATTCTTGTCGCCATGAATCGAGTCTCATTATGGTGTGTATGTGTACGTAGAAGCCTCCCAAAAAGCGTGCCATAAACATGATCGTTTGAAATGGCTTTGCTTCTAGCCGACTTCTGTCACACGGACGAGAAGGAAGGTAACGATTAATCGAACGATTGAAATCATTGACAAGTTGTTTTCTTAATTTTCTCGAAGCTTGTTTTGTTGGCCTCACGGTGAACTACAGATCGTTTCTTTTGCCACACCCGGCGACACGTTACTCTATTTTTCGAGCGAAAAGTTTCGATGTGTCGAAGGTATCGAGCGCACGCAATCGCGTTCACAGTTTCAGCATTCCATTGTACCCGTTGTTCGTTGTTTAGTTAGCTTTTCAGTAGCGCCGCTTTTAGTAATCATTGGTTGAAACTCTGCTTTGCTTTCCATCTAATGAAAAGTTGAATTGGGAAATTAAATAGCAAAGTACGAGTGTTCTGAATACAATAAAGCTACAGTATATTAGCGTAATTTAAGAAGTTACATTGTTTACTTTCTTCACATTTTACTATTTAGTAATTCTTTTTAAAAAATATTGGCAATATAATTTGTAGAATTCTAAATATGCGAATTTTAATTAATTAGAATTATATTTGTTTTTATAAATGTTAGTACTCTTGAGAATAATAAATTTAACGATAGCTTAGACGTTAAATATTATTTTCTGATAATTTAGAAATTAATTACAGTATTTACATTTTAATCGATGATAATAGTTCAAGGACTCGAAATCAAACGGGAACCAATATGATATGGAAATTGAACATACTGCAAACTAAATGTTATAAATTATGTTTGAAATATATACATGTAAGCATATTGTAATAATTAATGAAAACAATTTGAAAATGCAGTTAAAAAACATGTTCAGATTTTAGATGGACAGTAATCAGCAGATACATCATTTAGTCACCCCCTTTTTTTATTTCAATGTCACTTTAACCTCATACAATTAGTGCATATATTAACGCTACATGTAATTCTATGTTTCTAGTGGTGGGACGAGGTCATGGACATATTTGACGGGGTACGCCATTTTTATATTTAATCTTAGTTAAATAAGAACCCACTCCAAGTTTCCTTCACTGTACTTCTTTCTGATCACCACTTCCTATTCACATTCAATGTCCTTTTACTGTTAACCTTCAGAAAATCTATGATCTTTTAATTGTAAAAATGTGTCTATACATATACTCTACTCTCTAATCTTCCACCTTGTTTAATCGTACCAAAACAATCAAACTTACTATTACCGTATTTGCACCTTCGATACTTCAATTAGACCACATAGTCCCAATATCCAAAGTCATACAATAATTCATTTATACTCAGTTTACATTAACATTCAATTGTCAGCAAACGATATCAACCCTTGGACGGTACATCATAGACTACCAGTCACAGGTATAAGCTCCTTTTAGGCCCCTAATTTCGTTCATTCACATCTGAGAATAAGCTTTTAAGCTGGATTTTCATCTTGTCACGATCTGAAGTTCATGTTTCTTTGAGGAAGTGATGCCAATAAAAAGTAATCTGAGTAAAGTGACACGTAGGATAGGTTTAATTGGACCCTGTGACCGCTAAGCGAGAGTTACTTAAGAAGTCGAATTAATACCAACAAAAGTACTGTATTCGGAAAATCATTTCTCCATTTCAAACCGTCACATTTTTCTTTCAACTTCTCCCCAGCCAGTACCCTTGGATTAGCTCCGATACAGAGTAACTAACGGCCCCGAAACAATCTACCAGACATTGGTTACCCGTGTGTCAGTAATCAGCCCCTGTGCACCTAGCAGCACGCCGTGAACCATGCATGCGACTCCACCTCACGCTCCTCCCTTCCCCAAGTCCCTGAGACATAGGTCCCAAAGGTCGTCGGCGCGCAAACACCGTCGCTCGACCGAGAACTGTCTCGTCGGCCACTAACGCAATCGAATACCACGTTACCACCTACTGCGATCGATGTCCGTGTGTGTGTGTGTATCTTTGGTGTTTGCGTATCGTGTCCGTTCGTGTGCGCACCTCCAACGCTTCCGGATTACACCTCCCTGGTCCTCGGACGATGCCGCCCGGCGACCACTCTGACAACGACAACGACGACGCTAACAATTGGACAGTGGTTGAACGAGAATGGACATCCTCAGGGCACGGGACTGGAGGAGCTTCGTGACGCGCAGCTGAGCCACCGTGTTCTGAGCCTCTCCTACCGACCGGAGAGCAGTTATAATGTAAGGGTATCAGCGGTCAGCAGCTCGAAAGCCCACGAGGTCGTCCCGAAATCCCGTCCAACCGTGGAGGACGTGCCCTCCAGTGGTGGTCGCCGCGATGCGAAACCGCAGGCGAAACAGTGGTCGAGCATGAATGTGCTCGATTACCGGAGGCCGAGCAATCACAATCGCGCGGCTGAGAGAACGATCGAACCGGGCAGGACTGGCAGGGACGATCCGAAAGATCGGATCGTGCGACCTCTCGAACGGGCTGCCGACTGCGGCTGGCACGCTGGCATGCTGGAAGGACGATCCAAGAGCTTCGTGCTGCCGGATCATTGCTTGCGCCGCTCGACCTCGCCGATCGGCGACCGATCGGCAGCTATCAGATCGACGCTCCTACAAGCTACCACCGATGAGCAGCATCGTCATCGCCATCATCACCACCACCATCACCACCATCATCACCAACACCAACGCATCTCACCCACCTCTTCTTCATCAACGTCTTCTTCTACTATCTCCAGCACAAATCATATTATGCTATCGTCACCATCATCGACAACATCCTCCGTTACCATCGCCAACGTTCAGCCGTCTGTTTCACGGGTTAGAGGCTACAACATCATCGACAAGTAGACTGCACGATGACGTTGTCCTCTATCACTCTATTCTATTCTTCTCTGTATTCTCTTTCTCTTTCACTTTCTCTCTTACTGTCTGGCCCCTGTATGTATACGCGTGATTGTCCGCCTGCCTGTCAGTAGGTCTGCCCCGTCTGATCACCTTCGTTTTGTCCACCCTTGTCTTCTAGCGCGTTTCTCTCCCTTGGGCATCCCGTACCTGGATTAACGATATTCGATGTCTGGAGCAGCGTTCTCTTATTTTTGCTATATCGTTCGCGCGACACGCGCGGTCGAAAGAAGATTTCGTTGGAGGTTTTACGGACTTCGGACAGGAATAAGCGCAGCAAAGGTCGCAGTAGCTCTTTCGAATGAGAACGTTGTCTATTAAGCGTGTTTTTAATTCATCGTCCCAATCAAAACAAACACGTGACGTTTTTTTTTCTGGCATAATTTCTTCTTTTGCTTCAAGGGGTTACATACGTTTTCGACGCTTAATAATTGATCACTTTTGGGATTTTTTTCTCGAAAGGTGTAATATAAATCGAAAATTTTATAATTGTATCTTGTTCTTGGGACCTTTATTCGTATAAAAAAATTTATTTGACATGTTTTTGTCATATATTACCGTTCGTTTTCTGCGGTTGCAGCAACCTCTGCACCAAGCAGGGGCCTCATTATCAGCATGATAACTTCGACAATTTACAACCTTTTTTAATGAACTTTGCGTTCATCTATGCAGAATGGCATTCTCTAAGGTACATCGGGCCAAATTTTTGAATTTGTAGAAAATAAGAAAATTATGCCATTTTTAAGAGAGCAGTCGATTTTTCGTCTACAATTTCGATCTTTAAATGGTAAAAAAAATATTAAAAATTAAAAATTAAAAGAAATCGCTCGATGGCCTATAGAGAATGTCATTCTGCATAGATTCGCGCAAAGTTCATGAAAAAAGGTTGTAAATTGGCGAAATTATGATGCTGATAATGTGACCCCCTGCTTGGTACAGAGGTTGCTGCATCAGCAGAAACCGTACGGCAAGATATGACAAAAGTGTGTGAAATTAATTTTTTTACATGTATAAAGGTCCCAAGAACAAGATACAATTATAAAATTTTCGATTTATTTCACATCTCTCGAGAAAAGAATCCCAAAAGTGATCAATTATTCAATTATACAACCATGAATTCAGTACACGAGTATCATCTGCAATAAATATTTGCCAATGTTTTTCGGGGAGGATGTAAAAACATAATTTTTTTTAAAAAATCGGTAGATATCCTTAATTTAGTAGGTTATAGAAACGGCCACAGATTTTTCATATGAATATTTTAATACGAATCTGTATTTTGAACATATAATTTTACGTGTATTAAAATACTCAAATTTGTATTATTTAAAGTGCTTATAATGATACATTCTTCACAATTACTTTTTCCTATATCAGGATTAAATTTAACTATTCATAGTATTGTTTATTTTTAATTAAAGTGAAATTTGATAAATGTGGGATATACGAAATTCCAATTGTTGTACACGTACATAATTTTTATTTAGATTCATTAGTCACTCATCGCGTAGAATAAGCGCAGTGTACCGAAGTAATACTGTGCTTCTCTTCCATTGTTTCTGTTCTTATGTAATATTATATACGTATAAATTTGGCATTTATGGTTCAAGTAGTTTCTACCCTTTTCGTTCTGAATCGTCGTTAATTAATTATTGCTGCGATCAATGTTCGTACTCGTAGCTCTGCTCCTCCTATTTTTCCTCTGCGCCAGCTTTGTTATCCAAATTGCATTTCATGTGCTCTTTTATTGCCCTCCACAATTATTCATTTACGCTTAGCATTAGCCGAATGTTGCATGAGATGTGTAACTCCCATTCGATGTTTTCCGGACCACTGTTGATTACGCGTTCCTATGTGTATTACGTATATGTCAAAGCGATGTCGAAAATTCGCTTCTTTTGAGAGGAATGTAAAGCTATTTGGAATCTGATTCGTATATGATTTAAAGGCGCGAAGAGCATGATGTAAATGTTGAAACTTCTCTGCGAGCTTATACAATATCGATTGAATGAGCTCTTCCTCTTTTCCAGCCATTCGATCAACGCAATAATCGCCCAGCTAAGCCGTACATGGCACAGTAAGTATATTTAATGCTCAGTTTTAATAAATTGAGGGGCTCAGTGGAAAACAGTCACTTGCCACATATGCAGAAACGTCTGTTTCTTTGTACCATTAATTCGATCCTGCAATGTAGTGTAATACCACCACCTCCTAATATAATAGCTGGTACATTTCACCGAGCAGAATTATATTACCTAGGTTTTCTTCACGCTGAAAAAAAACGTGGAAAAGGGACCCATGCCACTCGTGACAGATCTTACATTGTTTTCAAGATGGAGATATTATATATGTAGAGAAATTAATCATTTATACGAGGCAAACCCAGAAATAAGTCTGAAAGAACGTTTTTGTAATGAGAATAAATAGAAAGATGATGAGAGAAAAATATTAAGAAATAGTGGTAAACAATATAGGTATACCTCGAAATGAAAAGAAATAAAAAAATTCATTTCTCAGCTAAAATTTGATAATAGCTCTCATTTACCATGTAATTCATTCGTTTTTCACTGGACCTCTCAACTTTTACTTCTATCGCCGTTAACATTTTCAGTAGCGTCGACGTATTTGCACGCCCTGTACGCGGTTTTGACGTGTTTTCGCGTCGATACTTCCTGAAAAACATTGAAAGTATTATCCGAGTGCCTTTGAATGTTTAACTTTGAAGACAAACCAAGCTCGGTGATTTTCTTTTGACTTCGTCGGGTACTGTCACATAGTTTGTGTAGTTTTATTAACACTGTGCTGTAGGTGACATTCAGACAAAACCAAAAATGTGTTATAAATTTTTTTCAACCTTCTCATTGCCAGTTTATGAGTTCATGGAATGCACATAGATCCCAAATAATTATCATATAGAAGTTTTGGATAATCCTGAATTATATTAGTAAATTACTGGACGTTTATGCTATGCCTTATTCATAAGGCATATTCTATTTGCCTTATATTCTATTTTGTAAAGATTGTCAGGAATTTTATCACTGACACGGTTGATAAATTCTACCTAAAAATAACGTAATAGATCGTTACAGTAATCTTTTCCACAATGGCGTATTATCGCCATTATAGCGTATTATATACCGAAGATACAGTCAAGTGCTCGCAAATTTCCGGCTCTAATTTTCTTGAAAGTGAAGCTCATGACAAAAATTTGTTTCACAATTTTGTCCCATTTCTTTACGAAGAAATTTCTTTTTGTTGTTTTATCGCGAAATCCGTGATATACTGTAAGCTGCTGCATTTTGGTATCATTTGCTTAATATTAGTACTTATTATTAAAAATAAGACGGCACTAAAAGCATTCCAAGGTATTCTGTACTTAAAACTGTATTATTACATTTAAGCTTTGCTTTTTTCGAGACACATAATACGTGCCAGTGTTAATTGTTACTTAAAAATCGTCGAAATTGTTTGGCTACAGTGCTCTGAAAGAGTCAGGATACGAAAGTGACTCGACGCTGGTGTTCCGTCGCAAAGAAGACATCAGCCCATTGAGTCAGTTGGAGCAAAGATTGGCCTACAAAACTGTGCAAAGCGGTGGTGACGTACCCCTCCATGGATTTCGCAAACCAGCCCCAGAACGACCAAAGGGTAAGTAATCTAGGATTAAGCTAGAACTGAATTTTTAATCAAATCTTTTCTTTATTCCAAGACTACTTTTTTTATTCTTCTAATGCATTCTAATTTACTCTTGTATTTTGTACGAACTTTTTTCTTCCTCACATTGTTTGCCGTTACGCAAGTAGGCATGCGTGCATATAACTGGTCGGTTGCGCCTGAATTATTGTCGTTTGTCTAATTACTAACGGTAGTTGTGTTTTACTAAGTCTGTGCATGGTCAATCTCGTGTTACTGAATTTCTTTTATCCCATAGCTTCGACGGAAGTTACACCTTGTGCCTCCCAAGCATGACGTTTTGAATTCTCGTACAAAACTAGCATTTTTTCTCTAATATAATAATGCAGGCCCTCTGAAAGCTTTGTACCGCGAGTATCTTGAAATTCATTCAATTCTTATTATCCTAATTTGACACTTTTTACAAACTTTGCAAACGAACAAACATTCAAGAAAGTATTCAAAAGTGATCGGTATCAATCTCGGTAAATATACTTTCATATATAAAGTAGCTTTTGTCTAATATAATAATGCAGGCCCTCTGAAAGCTTTGTACCGCAAGTATCTTGAAATTCATTCAATTCTTATTATCCTAATTTAACACTTTTTACAAACTTTGCAAACGAACAAACATTCAAGAAAGCATTCAAAAGTGATCGGTATCAATCTCGGTAAATATACTTTCATATATAAAGTAGCTAAACCAATTCTAAGTAGACGGGTTTTATATTTGTAGCCCACTTGCCATTCGCTTGTAACAACTTATTCTCGCCTCAGACGCGTAACTTTAATATTATTCCTCGGCTTATTATCGCTGCGAACGTTTAACTTCACCACTATTCCTCATTCATTCTGTAAATCAGTTTAATGTAAGCATTCCAAGATTACATTGGTCGTTACCGTTTCGTTAGTTAATCACAATTACCGCGGAATAATTTAATAGATGGCTGCGAAGGTATAAGTTTCACAGCTTGAATAATGCATCGAGTGAAAAGTACGAAGCATGACTCCCAATCGAACGTCCATAGTTGTGCTAGCCGATGTCCAGCTTGCCGCATATTCTCACGTTTATCTTTTCTCATTGTACCACTTGTAAGTTACACGCCGCACCGTTCACCTCGGTATCTATCGATATTGGTGTGCAAATCGGTTTCCTTCCGCCTCGTAATACGATGCACCAAGCAGTACCACCGCCGGGAGGAATTTCCGATCTTCACGCTGCGCAGGAAAACAAAAACCAGCCTCCACCAGCTTCAAAACGATCCTTTCCTTGAACAGTTTTGGTGAGAGGGTACAGCGAATGCCGCGACACTCGAGCGAAACGCGACAAAACGATATGAAACCTCTGTCCACAGACGATTCTGATGTCGAGTATTTCCCTATCTCGCCCACTCTGACACGGATTCGTGTCCATCGAAAAAGCGCATCGACCACCGCGGCGACCGCAGCGCCTACATCCACCATTCCCTCGCGGTACAAGCAACAACCGTTCAGCCAGAATCCAACCGCCAAGAAAATGGACATAACTGTCGCGAAATCGAGTTCTGCCAGAGACTATTCCAATCCACACGCTAGAACATTTTCCTTCAGCAGACCACCGTCTCCACCTCGAAGGGAGTCGTCGCGAAACAGCAAGACACTGAAGTTGTACGCCAAGCAGCACACATCAGACTCGGCGCAGAGTTTCAAAACGAGGCACAAGCAGTGTTTCGCTGCTGATAATATGTCCAACATTGGCGCACTGAAGGAACGACTTTGCAGTAACCTGGAAAGGCAAAGGAAGAGTCGAGAATGCTTTCAGAATTCGAGTTTCCTTCGTGCGTCGTCCAACAGCCCAGCCCCATTGCGCCCGAAACTCTCCACTGGATTGTCCGCCAGCTTGATGAAGAAGAAGTCGGAAGCCTGCTTGTCCCGAAGTTTCCCAGACACGGGTGCGGAAAAGAGTGTAACTTTGTCGACAGGGAAAAGCAGAAATCGAGTCTGCAGACCGATCTCTTCATCGTGGACACCCGAGAGCGGATTTTCTGCGAGGTCCGACGCGAGACGTGCGTTGGATGATAAATCGTCCATCGCGAAGGTGGGTGGAAAGTATGTAACTCCTGTTACGACGAGGTCAAAAGAAAGATTGCATTTTGGGGATGGTGTTAGTCACTCTGTGCCGTGCTTGAAGAAGGACAGCGCGAAGACGCGTTTATTGAAGAAAGAGCAGGAACTGTTATCTAAGAGACTCGTTAAATCGACCGCTGATCTATCGTCTTCGGTGGAGAATAAGAAAGTTTTGCAGAAGTACCGAGAAAGGGAGGCAAAAGGCATTCAAACGAAGATACTTCCGACAGGAACGGTTGTTAAAAGTTCAACGACGTTGTACAGTTCGGCGTTGAACAATGGAAAAGCGAAGAATCCTTATGATAAGTCTTTGAAAGTAGTGGTAGCGATATCGTCAAAGGGGCAGGAGATTCTGAAAAAGTCAACTGATTCACCTTTAACTACAAAACCAATGGCAACGTCGTCGGTGAAGTCTTCCTCCACGACTTCTTCACCATCCCTCACGCGTAAGGCTGTTCTAATGGATATCAAAAAGCCAAGAACGATAATTATGCAACCCGCTAAGGTGGCCTGTAGCAAGGAGTGTATACAGTCCTTAACATCTTCCTCCGTAGCAATTAACGACGCAAATAGGAGAAAGAGGATTAGAGAGAGGTCTCAAACAATTATTAAACCAGTCATGCAGAAGCCTGAAACGATAAAAGTGAATCCTAGTTTAAGTAAAAAGAAGGTCGATATCAGGAAGAAATTGAAGAAAGAAAAAAATGGAGGGGCCACAAAAGTGAAGAAGCTCACAAGTAGACAGAAAACAGGCCCAGAGGACGAGAACCTTAAAAAAGACAACATTGAAAACGAGGAGCCAAACATTAGACGCAAGTCTTCTAACGTGCACTCGCCAACACTGACTATGGAAGAAATTAAAAAGCATCAAGAAGCGACACGATCCGATACATTTTTTCAGAATCTCTTTTTAAGATCTATTCCTTCGGTTGCCTCGAGCCAAAACATTTCTTCGAAGAAGTCGATAGTTTGCGAGCGCGCTAGGATATACCAAGAAAGCATCAGGGAAGGCTGCAGGTCCGAGCCTTCCCTGAAGTCTCTCAGCATATACTTAGCCCACAAGCGTCCAGTGTCGAACTCGAAATTCAGAAATTGGGAACGCGAGAGTGTTTCTTCCAGAAGCTCCAGCCCCTACGGTGTCAGCTGGCCCGGCAGGTCTGTGTTTCAGAAAGTCAGCAAGTTCGACAGTCTGATGGGTATCAACGATTTTGGTTCGTCAATGATTCTCCGCAATCGAAGCCCAGATTCAGCGAGGGAACGCATTAAGGAAAGAAGCTTAAGCGAGCCACCTCTGAAGACCTCGTCGGAATACACAGACTCGAGGCCACCATCATCTCGCGCCTCTTCGCCCTCCCCGATTAGGTCGCCCGCCTTTCGACGCATAAGAACCTTGAAGCAGGACAAGTCAGACGCCCCAAGTTCGATTACAATAAAGAAAGTCCGAGCCAGAAGCGCTGGCGAGGCTGAGGAATTACAACGATCGAAGGCAAGATTTGGATCCAATTTGTCACTGGCCAGAAGCACGAACTCCTTTTGCACATCGCCAGTGGATCGTGAAGAATATCATCAGTACATGGTGGAATTGTTGCACAACAGAAAGAAGTCGGAAAGGTATAAAGAGCTGTACGACTTCTACTCGAGCCTCGAAAGGCTGGGCGAGCTGGAAAGGACATTCTCTTCCAGCGATTTACGGCCGAGAATGAGGAACGAAGAGATTATAGATTATGATCGCTGGAAGAGTATAAGATCGAAGGAGAAGGCTGAAATCGAATTGAACGCGCTTTACGGAAAGTTACAGGCGGTTCAGAAGGACAAGGATTTTTTGTTTAGTACCAAGGACGTGCATAAGTTTAAGTGGCACGGTGACTGCGGCCTGAGATGTAAAGAGCGCTCGGTGGAGAACATTATACAACACTTTAGGAAATTGCAAACAGAAGGCAGCGAGCTGGAGTCCTCTAGACGAAAAGAAATTTCATCGCGGAAGGATACTTACAAGCCTCTTTGGCGAGGCTCGTCGGTGATGAACGTGGCGAGCACGATGCAAAGAAAGGCGGAAGGTGATCGGAACATCGAGAAATCGTTGGATCATTTGGACCAGCCATCGCTGCAGAGAAGTCTCGGAGGGAGCAAAAAGTTCTGGAGCAGTTTGTCCATCGAGCAGGTGGCGACCTTGAAGAAACAGTTGAACGAGATTTATGGAAGTGACAATTTACAGAAGTCTACCTCCCCGGCATCCTCAAAGGCGAGTCCTGAGGTCCGTGAACAAGAGGAGGTCGCAGACATCGGCATCGAGAAACGTGATTCCCTATCCAAGTATGAAATCGTGGTCCCACCTGAAACGGAGTCGGTGGATGGTGTTCGAGACGATGGGAAGGGTCTCCACGTCCGATGTCACTCGATGATTACAACAGATACATCTCCGAGTGATCAGAAATCGCCCTGCAGTCGGTCAGAATCGACGCTGAAAAGAAGCGACTCTATAAGTCAGGGGAAAATTGTGGAAAAGTCCGAGTTGGACAAAACTGCAACGACGTCGATGAGTGAGTTAGAAAAGAAGAGGCTTTCGGTAACACTTGGAAAGGAGGTTCTGGATAAAGTGTCACATAGAAGAATGTCAGCGCCATTAGCCCCTCGCGAGACTCGGGGTAGCATAGCTGCAGCATTGGCGGCTAAAAAGGTTCCAAAACCAACTCGTGCCTATACCACACCCAGCGTGACGAGCACCTCTCCCAGAAGTTGCTACTCCTTAGAAGCGTCCTATACCGAAGACACAACAAAAGCTAAAGAAAGAAACGATTTTTTATTAGTTCTAACGCCCAGCAACAATAGCCCGAATGACATGCAGCGAGTGGAAAGCGTGCTGGAAGAATGGTCGAAGAAACCACCGCTTTTGGCGATGGCATTGCCCGAAGGTAACACGCAGGCGAAGATAAGTTTGAACTCTGGCAGCGAACTGGACAGCACGACAGGAAGTTCGGAGACGTCAGTGGCGACAGTCATTCAAAGAAGCATCGAGCCTGAAGGTGTTCCAAAGAAGATCGAGTTTTTCGAAAGGGCCGAGAAGCTGGAGTCTGATCAGGATCGTGGAAAATCAGACGCGATGAAGCTAAGACCTGGACGACTGTCTTCGTCTCAGAGCTTCGCTGATTTGAAAGAACTATTCGGGGAGACGGAGTCAGCGAAGTATGCCACTTTGCCAGTGTCAGGGTGCAAGGCACGGTCGATCTCTCCGAGAGGAGCGGCCAGGAAGAGAAGAGGAAGTAGCCCAACGCGGGAAGCGGATACTAGCACGCGACAGTCGTTCCACTCTTGTTCACGCGACCGTGAACACGATAGGCCGCATAGCGTCAGTCCGTGTCGCGCGACGGCGCGATCAGATTCATCCTGCAGCCTGGAGAGCATTTGGCAGCGGAGCTCCTCGCCCGATCCTGAGAAGTATTGGCGTGCCTACTTGAAGCTCGTCAAGAACGGCACCGTGAAGCGACTGAGAGTTAGATTCGAAAGTGCTGAGGACATATCCAGTAGCAGGGTGAAGGTGGTTCCGGCGCCCAAGAGGTTCCAAAGCGATCCGGAACTAACGCGGAGCCTCCTCAGGAAGGTCGACGACAGCAAACATTTACTAAAGCCCCACGAATTCGCGGATGTTACCTGGCTGCGCCGTAAGTACGAGCCTCGAAGGGGAAGGATTCGTCGAAGGGGCGAATCACCACCGATCCCGCGGGTGCCTCTCAAACGGGAGGACCTATCGATGCCTCATATCGATGTTATCAGCAAAACAGCGGAACTGAAGGATTCCGTGGCATCTACAACTGTCACGAATGCTGTGGCCAGGAAGGCAGAGACCGAGGAGCTCGAGGCAAAGAAGCCTGTCGGTCGGATGCGGAAGAAGTTTGAGAGGTTCTCGACCCAGAAGCCGTCGATTTTGGGTGAGATGTTCACCTCGTCACCGGATGTCCACGAGCTGCGTGATATCGCTCCTTATCTGGCTGGTCGCTGGGTCGCGCATAGGTATCCCAGTCGACGTGATAACATGCGCTCATTATCCTCGCCGCCGGACTTAGCTGGTAGACAATCTTCGACGAAAAATGACGCCGCTTCGAGTGCATCGAAAGCAATGACTGGCAGCGGGAGCAGAGCATTGGGGAAAGTGCGCGTCACTTCGTCGAAAGGCCCGTCGTCGATATTAAAACAGCCTGATGCTTTTGCTAATCAACCATTCGATCCTGATAAGCATAAACCCAGGTTTAGGTATCAACCACCTCCTCCGATACCTCCGTCCACCGTCAGACAGAAAACCACGTCTTGGTGGTCGCCGATTCCGATCTACACAGCTCGGCCTACTGTTACTTTTGAAGGTCTGAATTTTCATAACCGTTAGTACGCTCTTGTTCTTCCTCCTCTATGAACAATGGCGAGCAGATGTTTCAGCATGTAATCATGCGTTCAGCTTTGCTTTTGCGCACTTTCTAAGTAAATAATAAGAACTTTCGTATTTCACGTAGTATCTGAAGCTACTTTTATCGTTATTAGGAAGACGTTCCCTTATATTTTATTACTTTTTTGTTAATGATGTGGTATTTTTTCGGTCGCTAATCTACGTTTACAGTTTTGTGCGGTTTTATTGTTACTGAAAGAGCGACGTTTTTTTAATCAATTCCTAAGGAACTGTCACCTACAAAGTATACACTACCAGCGAAAAGTTTCGGAGCACTTACCGATTGTTATTAAAATCACGTCGCATGACAAATATCTTTCTAATTCGAAGTTAACACTTTTAGTGGTAATTGCAGTATTTCTGATTCCCTTACATTTTATTCTTTGATCACGCGAAAGGATTTCTAATATTTTTTTTATTTCAGGATAAAAGTCCTGCTTACCTCAATTCGTAGAGTGCCTCCAAACTTTTCGCCGATAGTGTAGATGGAGTTTCAAAGATGTAGTTTAATCTTTTATGTACAAATTTTACCACCCATTCTTTGGAGTTAAAACAAATATTTTAAAGCTTCCATGTTCACATTAGACAGTACAAATTACAGTTTCATTTCTCTCGGCTTTAAAATTAATCCTTCGTAAAAGACACGGAATTACTGGTACTTATTTCAAAATCTTGAATAATCTTTTTAGTACTTCAACGCTTATTAATATAATTCAAAATTTGATATTCCATTTTTAAGTTAATACTGACTTGCATTCATATTTAAATACAACCAAATTTTTATAAAATTATAACTTTCTTCGATTTCGTTCTGTGATATTATTTTATTTTTTCTTAACATCCTAAATGGACTTTTTTGGCCATTTGTTTAATTTGCAGTGTAAAAATGTCTAATTACTGCCTGTGAAACTCCCATAATACACATTATTTTTAGTTATTGGTGTAAAGTTACGTCGATTTTTTTGATACGACGATATAACTATGCAAAACTGTAAACATCGAATCATGAAAGAAAAAATGACATGTTCTTGGCGATAAAGCAAACAAATCTTACTTTAATAAGGATAAATAGAGCTTCAGTTAAACTATATATTACGGAAATATCTAATATTTACTTAAAAAATAAACAAAAGTAAAATTAAATCTATAATTACAAGTTAAACATAAGTCCACTGTCATAGTTTAATGGTACATATCCTAAAAAAAAACTCCTTTCATTGATTTGAGTCTTCACTATCGAAAGTAATCATCTTCAATCTATTATAATATGCAGTTATTAATTGTTTTATGGTGAAATGAAAAATAATATAATTCTTCATGATAGGAAATTCTTTTGCATACACAATATATAAAGTTTCATTGAGTTTTCCAAAGAATATCTTGTTTTCAATTTCAAAGATCTTATAGTACTTTTTTTTTATTAAAATTCAGTAGAATGAAGAATTAAAAATTCAAGTATTATTTTTTTGTTCTCCCGTTGTTTATAGAAACATTTGAAAGAATAACGAAATGCCTGATTGTACTGAAACAACCTTTTTGTAACATCCACCAAAATTATTATACTACTCTTCCTCTATAGTGTTCTTTGTTAATCATATTACCAAAAAACGTTCCTCTTAATTCTTATTTGCATTTCCTCTTAAAATATCATTTTTCATTAAAAACCCATACTTACCCACGTATCATTATAGCAATAGTTTAACGTTTGTAACTTGTAACTTGTAAAACATCGTCACGCGATAACTAGACGACAATATTCTCTAATTATACAACTTTACCTGAAATTCCAAATTAGAGGATCTTCATTTTCAAAGCACAGCATCATAAAAACGAAAAAGCGACAAATTTTCATTGTCCTGAATGTGTGTTTCCCTCCATTTATATTGTAACGCATTTAACCATTCTCAAAATACAATTAAACCGATCACCAACATGTTTCTATTTTTTTTTTTAAAAGCATCATCGTTCAAGTGGTTCATTAGGGGACACCAATATCGATCGACGCCGAGCAAGAGAGTGTTTTGTTTAAAACCTGAAAGTTCGTCGAATGTTTACAGTGATCCTCCATGCTGAGTGATTTTTGTTTCACCATTAATCGTAGTGCGGCTAATTATCATTTTCGTTTTTTTTTTTTGGCTCGACCATAGAATACTCGAACGCGCCTCCGCCGCCACCAAAATCTCAACACTACAGAGACGACTGCCAAGGTAACGCTACACGCTATTCATTTTTTTTTTTTTAATTTATATCCATTACGCGGCTGATTAATTTTTTGCGACCTCGGTCATAGTCATAAACCAACTCCATGTTTCGAGAACTTCGCGAGACATCCTGAATCGTGGCTTAAATCGATCGATCGATTTCTCGTTCGTTTCGACGGCGTTCAAATTATTTTCGCGGAACACACCCGTTCGAAAGAAACAGAGCATGGAAGTTGCTCGTCATGCATGGCATAAGGTGCAATCGTTTGCACTTAGGGGACCGTGCAATTGTTTTGCAATGGGTTGAGCATGAACGCTGTTACAAGAAAAAGAGCGAGAAACTGGCATGTATGTAGTAGTTTTGACTGCCAAGTCATACGTGCATGGTTAATGAAGGAGGTAGACTACATTGTACGGAAATATGAGGTGTTAAATTAAACGTGTTCAGGGATTTGAAAGTGTCTGGTTATACGCTAAAACGAGTGATAAATGCATATATCACTTTAAACTGGAGACAGGAATCAGCACTGATACATTTTGCTTTTAGGTTTTAAATTGAAGCTGTCAGTATTGGAAGGGAATATCTTCTCTATACCGTGTGTTATTTAAAAAATTGTAGTAGTTTCTTGACTAGTGTAACAGACTTTCTGTGAGAATATTTAAGAAAGACGGTGCTTTCATGTACAACACCTTAATTAGGTGACTTGAAACAGCAAAGTGAAAATGCATGTCAAACGTCAAGGATTAAACCAGTAACTTTTACAAGAATGTAAAACTGATAGAGACGAGAATAGTAATTTAAATTGAATTATTGAGAATTTTATGTCATAAAGATAATTATAGCATTCAGTATGATAAAACAATAAAGACACTTGCAGTACCAAAATCGAAAATATGTTTTGTCATACATTTGTTACTCGGTTTAATATGTATTAGAAGCTTCGGAAGTTTTTGAAAATAATTTTTTCACGTGTAAACGAGAAACCATACAAAATGAGTAATTCTTGTTGTAACATATTGATTAATTACAATTACAATAATTAAAATGTTTTGAAAGGATCTAGTTTATATAGTTAAATATAGTACATGTAATGGGAGAACTTGTGTGTTTTTAAATTCTTTTATACATGTAGAAAATTGCAAGAGTCTGATAGAAGTAATGTGAATATTTGATTGCATGTTTAATTAATAATTAATTAAGGATTTCACGGTTAATTACATACATGTGACGTGTTACATCATTTATATTTTATTTATGTGTGTTAACGGTAAGTGAAATATAATCTCAGGACATACTTCGAAAAATTCAAAATTTGAAGACATTAATAAATTTATAATAATTCATATATAAAGTTATTCTCGTAAAGCGATTAATGTGATCATATTTAAAATTTAAGAACATACTGAAAAATGGTTCACACTAAGAAATTTCAGTTTTGAAGGAAATATTTTATGGTGAAAATTATTTTTTCCCCATTCAGGGTGAAATTAATGAACTTATCTCCGTTGCCAATACACTGAAGATTAGTTACTTAGAAATGTTGAAATGTTGTTTGCTAGAAACTTTGCTAAGCAGAATGCTTTTCTTGAACGGAAAGGCTGATAGAATTGTGTGCACGCTGATAAAGGCGAACAATTGCTACTTTGAACTCGGAACATTTATCCTGATTACATATTTAATACCGGTTTTGTCGGTAAGCTATTTAAAAAAAAAATATTGCATAAAAGTGGATATTTTGTGAACTCTTTGTCATCTGTCGAGAATTATCTGTTAAACGTGGGTACCTACACAGTACAAAGAATACATATTATATAAATTTATCTATAATATTTAGGATTGTGTAGGAGTGTATATTTAGAATTCCAGTTTACTTATAACTAACTGCTGACATTTGTCAATGTATTCACATACGAATTGAACAGATTGTACTGTATTTTGTTACTTTTTGAGACAAGCTTGATACCCTCGTTACTCATCAAATGCACATAAAGCGATACGTCATTAAGATAAACGATTAGGATTTACAATTGAAAATTCATTATGCTTAATCTACAAAAATGTAATAGAACACTGCCTTTAATACGTATTTGGAATATTATAAAAAAGACATTCCACCAATAGGGTCACGAATAATTTTTTAAACGATTCAAAGTTAGAACCAATGTTTAAAAAAAATATCAAGTTTCAAAATTTAGACATTAACACTGCATTTTAGTGTGTGGCTTGTAAGTTTTACTTTTTGCTGCAATATTTCCAAAATTCTTTCGTTTTTGAGAAATGAAGTGGTACTCTTTATGTCATAATGTATTTTTCTGCTTTTATAGGTAATTCCAAATTTACAGATTTTCTACAAAAACATATGTTGTATGGAATGATATATATACGTAGTAATATCTTCTTGTCTACACTTCTCACTTCCCATTAATAATTTCCACGTGGATTCACTTCGTTGTCGTTCATTAATTTCAAGAGGAGTTTGGAAATGTCAAACGCGTTGGTTTAAATCCCATCTTTGTCGAAGTTATCGGTTACTTCCGCTTTCTACGTACACCTAAGCTATAAAATTAGAAGGACGCACGTCACATTTACATGGATTGTGTATACAGGCTTATCTAATCTCTGAAAACGATTGATACCAGCGTAGAACGACATCTGGACGACATTTTTATCGATACTCTGTTCAGTGTAGTAGCAACTTCGAAGTTGTTTATTGCAAATTGGCTGAATTCCAACCAATGTCGCGCCAGTTTCTTATTATAAGTTTGCTGCCCCAACTAGCACTACATTCAAGAAACAAAATTTTAGTAACTCGACAAATTTTCCTTCAGGCGCTCAAAGTTTAAATGAGCTCCCTCGCCTCGACCTTGTGTTCAGTCACTGTGAATTTATTGTTTCGTTCGTGAGGCAGTGATGTAATAATTTACGCAGCTCTGTTAATGTAAACGTGTTAAAAGCTTGTAAAATGTAAAATCACTTCGAAAAATGAAATTAATACGTGTACCGTGTGATTTCGGTGGTGAAAATTTATATTGATAAAGCGTTCGGTTACGATGGAGATGAGGTGTGCGTGCGTGCAGTGCTAAAATTATCACTGACGTATCAAAATTGTGAATAGCTGTCGGGAGAATATGAACATCGAAATGGTATTTTCGTGCTTCACTCAAATTAGATGAGTAATTAGTTGCAAGACCGAACGGAGCACAGCGTGCAACATGGGTAGAAATCAAAAGCAGTAATTACTGCTTTGTTGTATGGTATCGTGAGTCGAAGTAATAAAATAATGCTGATAAAACGTTAGCTTAGAAGACTACAACACTTCACATTCTGCGCATTTGCTTTCAAGAATATCTTGAATTTCAATCGTTTTTTACCGGGAGCAAGATTTTTTTTACTTAATTATTCTAATTATTCTAATTAAGTATTCTTAATTAATTAGAACCCTTTTAGACATTTTTATTTTTCAAACGAGAGGAGAAGCAAAATTACTAGATATCTACATTTTAAATGAAAATGAAATTACAATAGGGTATGGAACAAGATTATTTGTGTTTCTCCATAGTTTATTTTATAGTAAGAAGTTTGAATTCAGATTTCTCAGGAATTTTGAAAATTTTGTGTAAAAGAATTTTGAGCAATTTCACTTTCACAAGTATATATGAATAGAAATTGGGTATTGTATATAATAATTCTTGTATAACGGTGTAAACTTGCAAGTTAAAAAATTGAGCGACTCATTTTCAAGCACTCATAGTAATTCATTTTCTCATTCGCATAAAAAATAAGACAGTTATTGGAACGTAGTAATTATAATTCTAAATATTCTGCATATTTCTTTTAATACTGGTATAAACCTTCTTTATAAAAGTAAAAATACTATATTCTATTGTTACATCTACCAACTACCACTTAATTTGCCGAATTTCGAAGCAAGGAATGAGAAATTGTTACTCGCAATCAAACGAATAAATTATATTAATGCTTTAAACAAATCTGCGAGTCTCTGTATGTTCATTTGGAAACTGCCTTCAAATCGCGATTATCACACGTATCAGACTTAATTGCGAGTTTAGGAACTTCTCGCGAGTCTTCTGACTACAACCACTTCCCCGCTAAGATCGCAACTCATCGTACCAGTTACGCGCTGAAAGCACGATGAAGAACGTGCTGATGAACTGTTCTGTTCCTTCTTACGAGTTCTACTAATTAATTAACTTTATTCGTGTAATTTCGAAACACCTGTGCATGAATATGTATTACAAAATAATGAATCTTATTTGAGGGGTAACATATACCTGGACAATTTGAAAAACAAGTGGTTTTAGCTTTTTGCAGATTTCAGAAGTATAAAATCTTAAGAACATGTTGCTGAAATATACATAATTAGTGAAGTTATTTTAAGCACACTACCTATTTAACCCGCAAATTAAAAGTCAACTATTATTTCTTAAAAATTCGTAAAAGTTTGTTCTAAAAAACCTTGGATCCGTGTAGTTATAATCAAACAAATTTAATCGACTCAAGTTAAAATTTTGTCGGCCGTTGATCTTACGTATCCGTGATCTTACTCCTTTAGCCGCTGATTCATCGTTCGTTCATTCACTCTTTTTACGCTTAGATCTTATGTCAAATATTCATTACGATATCTACATTCGTATTTTTAACCGACTTAAAAAAGAAAGAGGTTCTCTGTTCGATGTGTATGTATGTATGTATTATGTTTGTCCACGAATTTCTCCGTAACTACAGAACCGATTTTCGTGAAACTTATTGCATTTAGTTTAGCTTCGATCAACTTAAGGGAACTAGGCAGTTGAAAAATCGATTTTTTTTATTGTAGTTTCCGAAAGTACTATCTTTTCTGAATAAAATGCCGTTTGGTTTATATTAAAATTCGCAAAATTGTTGATTTACTAGCTTAAAAAGTTTAAGCGGTAGCTTCTAGCATCGCCTTTGCGTAGAAACTTTAAACGCATTTTTCTCGAATCGTATTTTCTCTTGGTTTTGCCATATTTGCGAATGAGCGGAGGTTCAGATCGACTTGAAAAAATTACAGGATGTATAAAACATGTGTCATTTCCCGCGCAATCTATTATATGATATGTAAAAACTCCAGATTTTCATAAAAAAATTAAAAAGTCGCGGATTTTTAGTAGCGCACAAACACGACCTAAAAATCCGCGACTTTTTAATTTTTTTATGAAAATCTCGAATCCCCTTATGCCATGAAGAAAGAATCATGAAAATCGGTTAAGTAGTTGTGAAATATGAAGTTACACCAAAAATAAGAAATCTGTTTCATTATTAACACATTGTATATCTTACATATGTTTGGTTGGATCAAGTTCACCGATAAGGCCATCTAGGATTATTACCCTACTTAAGGCAACGTACGCTTGTCCCCTTTGCAAATAGTGGTCTTCGCTCATTACACTTACTTACACAGTCTATCAGCTAATAAAAATATGCAAATAAAATAAAATTTCAAAAAAAATTAAACTGACTTCAAAATGGCTAAGAAAAGCATAAAATAATTTTTTTTATTACTTTCTTAATAATATAGGTACGTAATAAACATCAGTTTATACTTTTCGAAGCCGGCGCCAACCGGTTAATTTAAAAAAAACATGGCGTCGACTTCGAATAGTATAAATTGATATTTATTAAGTAGATTATTCAGAAAATAATAAGAAAAATTATTTTACGCTTTCCTTAGTCATTTTGAAGTCAGTTTAATCTTCGAATAATATTCAGAGCATCTTCATACATCTTAAAATGAACGATTATTCATTTATTATTTAGACGCTTGAAGCTACCACTTTTAATAAATCACAAATAGCTGATAACTAATTATGCAGTTTCTGGTAACTGAAACGATATTGCTGAATTCATTGTCCACGCGACACTGGCCGCCATGAAAACTCAAGTGTTTCGGGTGAAAATACGGATGTCACGGGATCAGCGGACGTGGCGGGAGGTGGCGGGAGTGCGAAAACCGTCGGCGAATTCGCGCCAGCACCAGACGTTCGGCGCGCTTCTTTCGCGGCAGAGGCTTTCGTTGTTGCACCAGACGACCAAGAAGAACCGTTGCCCGCGCGCGGGTTGCGCACGGTATTCGCCACGGCACAACGTGGACACGCGATACGTTTATTGGTCGCAGAACGATTATCGCGCCTAGACACGTTCCCGCGGTTCCGTTCGCTTTTCCGTCGACGCGTTCTTCCGTCGCGATCAGCCTCGATCTTCGCGCGGCAGTGTCTACGCCGCAGTGCGCGCGTGCTCGTGAAAAGTCCCTAAATTCGCAAACGAGCCTGATACACCTGAGGGACATTAATCGAAAGTGAAATGCTTAAGCACGGAAAATTGTAGTCACTTGTAAGTGTTCGTAAGGGCTAACACCATCGATCAACATTTTAAAGTGCAACGTTGAGGAAGTTGTACAGAGTAACAATACGTGAACAATAGAGAATGTGAGAAACGTGAACTTGGAAATTGTCTCTTGAGCTATTTTAGAGCCTCAGTGGAGAAGCTTCTATTCGTTTCGTATAATGTACCATAAAATGGAGATTTGTAGAGTGAAATAGTATTGGTGGGATGTTTTGTGATTGACGAGATCGAAAGTATTGTTTCGTTGTATACAGGTATGAAAATGGTGTGAATATGATGGAGAGTCGAACGGTTCAAATTTTCAAGCGTACGTGGGCAAGGTCATCGCGAGCAGCGTAGTAAGAGCTTAATCAGTCTATGCCTTGAATCCTAATTAGGAGCCCGTGCACGCCATAGCTCTTCCAGACTACGTATGACAAGTTTATATGAGGGAACTTAACGGGGATCACGTGACAAAATTACGGTCAATTGTATGGAGATGCACCGTGTTTCCTGAATCCATATTGTTACATTCTGTGCCAGTAGAACGCGATCACGAAGTATATGTTTCGTTCAAATTATTTTTCGGTGGTGTTGCGAATTTTTTTGGGCGAAATTATCGATAAAAAAATATGATGAATCACTTATCCAAATGCAAACACAAACGTGATACCGATAATATAGTACTGACAGTGCCATTCAGTAATGCGGGGTACTGATAAGGACTATCGATATTGGGATTTGTGGCATATGGCAAATGACATGTTTACACAATATTGAGGTATCATTATTTATGATTCGTTTAAAAATTCTCGAAATTTCAGTAAAATTTTAGATACCGTGACTGACAATAATTTTAATTAGGAAATTCATTACCCAAATTATGTTATAAAATGACAATTTCAGCATTTCCAATTTGTATTTTTTCCTTTTTTATTAATTCTGTACATTCAGAACAAATTTTAAAATCTATTCATTCTTTATGATTGCTAGTTTCTCGAATGAAATATCTCAGGATTTAGTTTCAATATTTTACAGAACCAAGAAGTTGAAAATCAACGTTCTCTGTTTAATCATGATATTGTGAAAACATTTTTAATTGGTATATGCACAATTAACTTACTAATTATTCTTGTGAATTAATTGATATTTACTTAACGGTTTTATTGCAATAAACCAATAAATGATCTAAGCAGCGTAAAGTAGAGAAACGAAAGAACTAATGACTAAAAGAGTTTAATATAACGAGGTAAAAAAATACTCGTTTTTAAATACGAGTTTGAAAAGATTCTTATTTTGGTACCAATAGGAATTTCTGCAACACAGATTTTAAATAAGAAAAATGTTATTTTGAACACCGTGTAACTAGGAAATATTAATTACCATTAGTTTAGATAATAAGCTCGTTAAAAACCTCTAGTAAAGCGTCAAGTTTAATTGGAATTACGTGAACACTATTTAATTAGTTAGTATGCACTGTTCAGTTCTATAATATTCGCCATCTTTCAAGTTACTTCTGTATTCCATTGACGGTAGAAGCTTCTATTTTTCGCTGTTCAGAAATAAGCAAAAATTATTTTTGACATCCCTGTATTAACTTTCCAAGAAGTGAAACATATGAAACTCATAACTAAGAAAACTGAGAGAGAAATTTAAAAAAGTGAATACAATGGTTGGATTAAATTGGTTTAATTAAAAACTTATAAAAGACGATTTTTGTCTTTATGAGCGACAATAACCAGCTTTTTGTTATTCTTACATTCAGTTGATTCATCTTTGAACAGTATTACTGTATATAGACTCATTGTCTGATAAGAATACATAATCAGAATCCACAATAAGAAGTACGCTTCAAACATGCAGACAGACATACACTGTTATAAAGTGAAAAACACTGCTCGGAACGCTTGATAGTTAGCCTTGGTTCCAGTTAATGTTTTCTCCTTTGCAAATAGTTCCTTCATTATTTTCTCATAGTAATTGCACCAAAAGGTGCTCATCGTTATGAACTCTTAATAAAGAATCGTAATGTGAAAGCCCGTCTAGAAAATTCTTTTTGATTGATTCGTGAACAATAGATGCATTGTAATTTGGTACCGTTTTAAAGTACTTAGATACTGTAAACGTCATCTCTGTAAAATGTATAATAACTCCGTCTACATCCCGTGCCATATATCGTCGATTGCTTTTAACGAATATAGATACACTATAATTTTATTAGTCTTGAACGTTCTTCGCTTTCTTCCCTCCAAATTGAACTCGAGAATTTTTAACCAAAACATTATAAAACGAAAGATGCGAATATTACATTTCCTCGTAATCCATTGAACTCGACTGTTTGAGATTTAAATCAAAACTGATCGATGTAAACTGTAAAGTACCCGTGATACAGGGTGTCTCAGCTGAAGGAGCTCGTTTTAGAAAGTGTATTGCAGTCGATGAACATCACTTTGAGCATTTGTAATATGAACAGTAAGTTACACTTACCATCCTGACACTGTCTTAGAATATCATCACTTTTTTGGTGATCAAGGTCATCTGAAGGTCATGACTCAAGCATGCACGAATGCATTTTGTCATCCGCTCTAAGATGCAATCGAGAAAATATATGCTGTCTTGCAAAAAATACCGGCGACCTTGAAAAAACTAAAAAAAAAAATTACCTTAGAAACAGTTTTTCTTCCACGATTCCTCCTTCGGAACCATTCAAATTGTGCTGTAAACATTCTCCGTATCACTAAGGAGGAAGGAGATATTTAGGTGGCCTCCTTCCGCTGGGACACCCTGTACACACTCGTTAGCAGAAAACCGAACAAACTTATTACCCAACCTAATGAAACTACTTTCCAGATTAACGTATTGTAACATATGCATACCTCAGAAAATTCAAATATTCGAGTAGTAGAATAAAATCTCCAGTATCCGAACTAATAGGAAGTGGAAGACTACTTTCCTCGTGATGAGTATGCTATATTCCAGAAAGAATAAGTCAAACAACAATACGATACATGAAAAGTAATCTATACTTATGTAATCGTTGTGTCACTGATTCATCACCGCTCAGCCCAAACCGCTGACCCTAGAAACAGTAGAAACATGCAATTGGGAGAGTAGATTCCTTTTGCGACGTAGGTGCTCAATAAGAAGGGATTTTTTGAAATTCCAACTCGAACGGGATAAAATGGGGTGAAATATGTTTTCTCGCATTCGTTATTATTTCTTAGGCCTGATTAGATATCAACTTGGTTTTTACTTACAAAGGTTCTCCACACAAATGCCTAAGAACCAGATTCAGCATTTTGCCGTAATCAACCCCTAAGGGAGTGAAAAGACGTGAAATGTGTTTTCACGGATTGCTTAAAAACTCTTCAGCCTGATTAAATATCAACTTGGTTTTTTCTTCGTAAGGTTACCCACATAAATGCCTTTACTTTCAGAATTTTGCCCCAATTAACCCCTAGGGGGTAGTGAAAAGGAGTGAAATGTGTTTTCATGAAGTCCTTAATATCTCTTATGCCCGAAGCGAAGCGCGGGGGTAGTTTGCTAGTATATATGTGTGTATTGTATACACTACTGTAGACTTCCAACGTTCTACACTTTCGCTAATTTTGCAGCATTCCCACCATTTTCTAACTTCTGAAGTATCTCCTATTTCGTTTCAATAGTTGATACTCAACGTTTCCTATTTGATGCCATTACATTACCTATGTAGAACGCGTTAATACGTAGATACATTATCAATTTCATCCGAAAATAGTGCGAATTATATTCGTTTTGTTCGGTATAGAAGGATGGCAGTACTACATTTGCATCTGTTTCGATAGTAAAAGACATAGGGGTAAAAAGTACAGTGGTTGGCCACCTGACAGTGATTGGCCTTATTTTGAAAAATAAATGAATATAAAAAAATTCCAATGTCATGCCTTTTTTTAATGAACACATTCATATTCCTTGTACTTTCTTGCTTCGGATGTAATCAATATTTCCTCACTCATTATATACTGTGATTATATATAAAAGCAAATAGGATGACTCGGCTTTGAAGCTTGGAAATTACAGCCATTTAATCAAAAAACCATAATAGTACAGTTGAAAGTTTGCGAATAGTTTAATTTATTTATGATATGTATATCTCTTATATTCGGTATATATCGATAAATAAAAGTTGAAACTTTATAAAAGAATTATTTATTTGTTAAAATTATACATATATTATGAAAAAACAGGGGGGCCAACAACTGTCATATGAATAATGTTGAATGATAGTAATTGGCCGGACGGCCAGTGACCGGTTTTTAACCATGTTAATGGTGAAACAGTAATTAGCCCCCTGTTCAAAACAGAAACAAACGCGACAAATACATACTAAATAAAATATATCCATTTTTATTGAATAATTTTAATCTTATTTCTATCGCCAAATCAGGTAACATTTTCTTTCAGGTTATATTATGTATCAAATAGCGGCCAATCACTGTCGAACCGATTGGACAATTACTGTCTTGACCATGCCAATAACTATATTTCTTCGTAGGAAACATATTTTTTGTATATTTTTATACATTCTTGATTTTTTTTATAAACTCTATTTATTTTTAGATTATTAGGGTTTTTTCGTACTTATTTATATTGATTTCCATTTCAAATTTACTAAATTCACATTTATAATTCATTATATATGTGACACTCTTACTTAAGTGGCCAACCATTGTACTCTTTACCCTACACATATACAACATATCTATTCGGATAACGCAGGGTTCGAATGACAGAACGCTCAGATAGTCGAGCGTTGGGACCCTGAAAGTTGATTAACAGTGGTCGTCTCACCTTTGACATAATAATCTGAACTATTATGAGAGATCGACCATGTAACAGCGGCGTGCTCAATGCTAAGACCGTGGTAACTTCAAGAAGCGGTTCCTTAACTGCTGGTTTACAAGCGTCAGTATTCATTGACAAGTCGGTCGCGCAGCGTGTTGCATAAATTTACGTAAACGCAGAAGAAGTAGATCATTAGAGTATCGTGATTCACGGTGAAATCGTTGCTCGATAAAAAGTTCCTTTCTTCCTCGTGAACAAACAGCTCCACGCTGCGCCTGGGGATGGCATTCCTCATTTGAATAGAATGGCAGTTATGAGTGTGCACGTAGCACCTTTCTCAAGGGAAAATCTCGCTCTGAGAGTAACAAAGTAACCGTGTTTCATCTAGCCCAACCACTTAATCTTAATAGGCACGAACCTCTGATCGCCTGCGAACATTTTACGTTCAAATAAGGGTGAAGCCGTCTCGATTAATTCCTCCTCCCTTGCACGTTGTATCCCTGCGCGGAAAACGGTCCTCGTGGGACAGGAGAAAGTGTTACGAGTTACGAGATACCTCGTCACGTTTTACCTTCTTTCTGGTCACACGTTCGTTGCAAATTGACACGTTTCTTCCTCCCTGCTGGATAATTGACCGCCTTTATAGTTGGTTCTAATGAAACAGTTTCCCACTCGAACTTCCTGAATGTAATCAGAAGCGAAAATTGGGTGATCATTATAGACAAGAAAATAATCTTACCTGGAGAATGAATAGGAGTCTCAAATCACTATATAGAATTTTGTTAATAAAAATACTGGATACATTGTCGGATATTTTCTATGTTGTAATATTTGGTGCGATGTTTTCTAACAATTGATTTCCATTGGGTTAGATGAAGACGTAGTACGTTTTCCTTGCAAAGCTGTCTGCTTCTTAATCCAGAGTGTTAATTGAAATATCGATCACGTAGCTGGGAGAGTGTTAATTGCATTTGTTGATAGTACCAGCGTTTTTATAGTGTAATTATGGATATTAATTATAATCCTGTCGATCGACGATGTGCATGTTACGAAGTTTTCCAGAAACCACTACCGGTTGCTCAACCGAAGCACACTTTCCATTCTTCATCGTTGATTATCACGCAATTAATTCTGCACTTGATCGAAACGAGCGAAGAACGAAGTTTCTCCACACGGAACGTCTTACACTCTTACAGTATTCTCCTTAACAAGTTTCATGTTTGAAAATACTGTTTCACTTTATCATTTTATCTTTTTTCTTCGATTGGACTTACTGCAGCGACGCGTTATTACCGATTTATAAAAATTGAACTGTTATTTCTTATTATGGAAGAATTACATCGTAATAGTGATATTTAATGATTTTAATTTGTGTGAAATATGTATTACTACATATTTCACACAAATTAAAGAAATAAGGATGCTATTAATAGCATCCTTATTTCTAGTACTTATAAAACAGTATATTGTATATTAATATGAAAAATATTTCTGATTTTATAAAGTTTCTTAAATTTTTATTTTACTGAAAATTTATGGGAAATGTTACATACGGTCATTACTTATCTACTGAAATATAAATGGAGGAACAGAATGAATAATATACTTTTCTCTAAATTAAAATAGTATAGCATAAAAAAAGTAGCAGGTACTTAGTACGTAGTATTGAAAAACTCAAGTAACGATATGTATAATTTAACTACACAATGCATATAAATAGAAACCAAATTTAGTTACAATTTAAAGGCACTTAAAATAAAAGCAAAAGCAGGTGGAATAACAAAAACATATATATTATAACATTTTTTATTTATATTTTACTTATTAATCCATTCCGTTTCCAATTTTTATTTTAATATCAGTTGTGACCAATAAAAAACACAGCTAAAGCCAGAACATAAATATACCTAGTTCTTTTCAACATAAGTAGTTTCTTTTGTTTTCTTTTCACCGAGTTCGGCAGCCTTAGACTGCCTCATTGTCAGTATATCATGTTATATCATTTATATGTTAAACGCACTTCATGAGGCAACAAAGAGCTGATTGAATTTCATTTACAATTAGACAGAAACAGGCATGGAACGGTCATACGATATTTATACCCTAGTTTATATAACTGAACACCGACTTCATTTTCTGCAAACTTGAACTTTTCCCATTACTCGCCATTGAAGTAGAGCAGCCATGCGTGCGCGTAACGTGTAGTTCTTTTCCACTAGTTTCACTGCAAAAGGCATAAATGTTTTCGAATTATCATTTTAATTGAACTGCTCTTCCTCCATCTAACGATGGAAACTTTCGGTTGTACGAAAATACAAAACGCAGATGTTGCGAACTTCCGGCAAGTTCTTATCCTGGTTAGATAGGGAATCTTATGTTAGTGTAATGTGCAACAGCCGTGACGTTC
Organism: Andrena hattorfiana; assembly: GCA_944738655.2. Taxonomy (NCBI): domain Eukaryota; kingdom Metazoa; phylum Arthropoda; class Insecta; order Hymenoptera; family Andrenidae; genus Andrena; species Andrena hattorfiana. The sequence continues at coordinate 28,160,429 of OX122889.2, forward strand.
GTCGGGATCTTCGACAAACTTGGCTTCAGGATAATCCTTGTTTAGATATTCCAGTCACACAACTGTGTACACAGTATCAAAAACATTAATGTACATAAATTTGCGATATTATAGAAAGTAGAATGTGGGTTTATGTAATTTGGATGTACAGGGTGTTTAGTAGTAGGTGGTACAACCAAAAGGATAGTGATCATATGTGAAAAACTAAAAGGAAAATGTAGAATAAAATTTGTTGACGAAGAGCTTAAAATAGGATTATTATGTACGTGGTGATAATAATTATGGAAAATATGTATGCAGAAGGGCGAGAGTAAAATGATCTTAAGTACTTTGATGACATTGTAGATGTTAATTTTGAAAAATATTAGTTCAAGCACTAAACTCGAAAGAACATAATATAGGTACTATTAAAACCTTTATCGTCTGTGCATCTTCACAATTTCACGTTTTACGCCAATTCCTTTTATGGAAATTAATTTTGCCCCCATAGTGTCATTACCTGTTAAATCGACGGCATTTTTATCTGATGTGAGGGATTTTATCTGCGCTTGAAATTAGGGGGAGTTTCAGTCATTATTTTGTTAGTTTCGAATTTGTTTCAAGAATATGGGTCGTCGAAGTTTCCGATCTTTACTTATTTTCACGAAAGCAGTCTGTGTAAATGATTTTATATCTCCGAAATCAATCTCTTTTACTCTTACAAAATTGTTATCTCTCGAACCAATTTTCGTTTAGGACACAAAGTCATTTTCGCAAAACAATATTTTTATATAAATTTTTACTTTGCGAATTTCACGTTGGAGTCGTTTTTAAAAATCCGAAAAGATATCATCCGATTCACTGAAAGATTCTCTATAAAATAAGTACTTTTCCAGTCTGCTCATTTTAAAATTTATATTACAACGAGTTCGTAAAGTCCATCATATAACTCTGTTCAACTGATCATAACGTTTGCAGTTTTACAAACTTCATACACCGAACATTTATTTCGTCACGGGCCAGATCTACTTCAGCACATAAACTTGTCATACAAGTCATAAACATCATTCCAAAGAGGCATTCATTCTTTTTTTTTCTTAGAATTCTTTTGATACGAAACCGAACCGGCGATTCTAGTGCTTGTAATAAAAACTCTGATAGTTAACCAATGAAAGACTGTCCGAAACTCGTGAAAATGTCGAACACAAGTTTGCCACGCGTTGAGGACTTGGAGAAGAGTGCCCAGTGGACAAGCCTCGCGGAGGAGATCAACTATCTAGAGAAAATGTGTCATTTGAACAACCATCGCCACTCTAAGAAGCCAGTGTTAAAGTTCCATAATTACCAGAAACACTCGGTGCCTCAAGTGCAAAAAGCGCTGTCTGTATGGATAGAACCGAACACGGAAATGAACGAAGATTTGGCGCCAAATAGTGAGCTCTTGAAGCCCGAGACGTACCCTTGGAGTTGGCGTCCTAAAACAGAATTCGAGAGGACTTATTTCTTCGACGATTACAGTCAGTGCAAGTTTCAGGACGACTCGCAGAAACGGTACGGTTCCTTTCCGTATAATGAACCGTTCAGCCAAAATGCAGAAAGTCAACGGTCTACCCAATACCAAAAAGATCAAAGCCCGCTACTTCAGACAGACCAGTCTCGACGCCCCTTCGACGTAGACAAGTTCAGTCAAGTGTACAACAGGATTAACGAGCATTATGGTAGCGAGTCTAGTTACAGTGGAACTAGGGAAAGGCTTCACGAGATCTTCGAGCGCAACAGATACTTGAGAAGAAAGTTCTTTTCCAGCATGCCGGACAACGATGCTACGAACTATGCCACTGACTTTCCTAAAGGTTTCGATAATAAAAATCCTGGCACAGTTTCAAAATACACCAACAACGGATTTGGCAGCACGGAAACGCTTACCAGTCAGAGCAACCAGTCGTCGATCAGCAGCATAAACGACAGAAAGTCTCGAGGTGTATTGAACGTCACTCCGGAACTTGTCGAAGAGGAAAGGTGCGTCGGTGAGTCCCCTCAGAAAAGCGTGTGCCCTAAGAACACGTTGCACATTACGTCCGCGTCGAAGGATAGCAAGTTACTAGTGAGAATTGTGCCAGGAAATGAAGTGTACGTTTCAAAGGAACCAACGAGCTTTCATGATGCGACTTCGGTGCACAAATCTGCTTTAGATGATACAGTGCTAGCTGGAGATGGTTTTCAACGATCACAAGGTAACGAAATAAATATGGATAACGTTAAACAGTACAGTGCAAGTAACCCTTACACACCAACTAGGTGCATGACGTGTTGCGAGCAGCTGAACTCGAAGGAAGAAATTGAACACCAAGGCAGGGAATACGAAAGTAGTCTCGATAATGAAGCAATAAATGAAGTTTATTCAGTTAATCAAGCTGCTAATCAGCAAATGAATAGTTCTAAGTATGTAGTAGGTTCACCTAATTCGTGGCACGAGAGTGATGGAAATGATAAGAAAACAGTGGCGTATAGTTTCGTGCCTGAGAATCCAACTGAGAAATTACTGGGTCAAAATATTCAGGCTGATGAAGAAGGTGTGGGACCTCGGGACTCAAAGTACTTACATCAATTTGTGTCTGGTCGTGGATCAGAGGAGAATGTCTTTGGGTCGAAGCTTGCTATCCAAACTGATACTTCTTATGTAACATCAATCAAGAAAGATGAGGTTCCAATTGGAAGCGAATGTGCGGCGTGGACCAAACAAAATATGTGGTGCTCGCAACAGAATCATTGCAAATCTTTGCCCGATTTAACTCTTTCTGAAAGAATACCAAACTCTCCGCTGCAGACTAATCACTTCATTGATGAAGCAGATTTGTCAGCCAAGTCCAGTGTTCAATCTAACATTAAACCTGCCATTTTGAGTTATTACACCAGCTCATATGACAACCAGAACATTGCAGAAAATCGGAAATATTTCGCTTCTGAGATGGATCTAGCGAATCGTTCTGACCAAGAGCCAACGACTTTAGCCCTAAGACGCGTAAAAATCGCAAAGGTTCCACCACCACTGGATTTGTCGAGGGTGAATGAGAAATACGAGGAGGCGGAGGCACTCGAAAGGAGGCAAATGGGCAATTATACAGTCGATGTGTCCCTTCTTCGAAACTATGATTGCCCCCTGAAAGGACAACCAGCGATAGTAAAGGATGAATGTTCTTCCGATGATAATCAGGATGTGTCGAAATTCAGAGAAAACTCCCCTCAAGAAACACCTTCTCTAATAAGACGCGAATGGCGCGAAGGAAGTGCCAGTGAAACAAGCAGCCGCGATAAAAGCAACTTTGCAAAGCAGAAGCAGTTGAGGAAGGAAAATGTAACGCGGGCTTTGCACAAGTCCTGCGGAGATTTGACAGCGATGGACGATCTGAGATCGCCTCAGCTCGTGAACAATTATAAAAATTCAATGATCGATCTTCGGACGAGCAACTCCGTCATGAATCTTCAGCAGAGTTCACAGGCTGCTGAGCTTGGCGCAGCGCGGAACAGGAATGATGCGCCCCCTTTGTCCGATCACGTGAATTCGATTGGCGCTCTTCAGGCAGGGACCGGAACCACGCTTCCCTCGGTTTACGGGCCGATTCCGTACAGTCAGTAAACATGCACATAATTTTCCTGAAATAATACCCATCCTGCTATAAATATTCGTAGTGCCGTTAGGATCACGCTGCGCACCCTTCTAATCTTTTCCCCTCGCAGGAAGAGTGGTAGAAAACAGAGGTAGTCTGCTTTTTGGCAAATATTTGCATCCAGATCATTATTCGTTACTCGTAAATAGATAATTCTATGTTATCTAAGTAATTCGTCAATATTTAATTAAATAGTTTATTTGGGACATTATTCTATTACGATATACTACTGCCTAGGGTAAACCAACCAGTGAATGACCGAATTGTTGAATTTATGGACCTTTGAGATTAATACTTGAATATATTTATGTATAACAACAAACCAACTGTTGAAATTGCATTTAAATTTATTTTTCTTGAAATTTCTATAAAAATAATTACTTATCCTTATCGCAATTTTTATAAAAAAAACGATTATAAAATGCAAAACGTGTAGAAGCCCAGTAAATGACCGCATACTTTTAATAAGAATTGTACTTATTTATGTTTGCTTAATACGCGTAACTAAAAATGTGGGCTATTAAAAGTGCAATTACATTCCATTTATAAACATATAATATTTTTAAATTTATAATTGACATTTCTTTGGCTAATGGTCATTCACTGGTATGCGGTCAATTACTGGTTGGTTTACCCTACTATGAAATTATTCGAATAATAATGTTTTCGCAAATAATAAATGCATTGTATGGTACAATGGGAATAACGAATACTGAAACTAATGAGAACGTAATTATTCGAATAAAAGTTATTCGGTTTTCTATGCTATTCAAATACATTCTTATTATTAGTCGTGTGGCAGTTAAAAGCTTATTCGTTATTCTTATTCGCTATGCATGATGCGAATCAAATTGTGCCCACCTCGGGTAGAAACTTTTCGTCATTATGTACGACATAATCAACAAGTATTTATAAATAATAATGGACTGCAGCAAACATGACTACACGATAGCATATTCGTGAACGTACAAACAAATTGTCAAGTTGATTATTGCATTTGTGGACATCTTTTAAAATGACTATCCATTTTCTTTATACAGTGTTAAGGGGGAACACCACTGTGACGGCCGGAAAAATGAGCCCATTTTTAAGATTTTTTTAAGGAATAACTTACAGTTTTATTATATAATTGTTATTACCTATCTTTAGTACTATGTCTTAAGAGACTATAAAAAAAAAGTAATAGAAAAACATGCATAGATTTCCATATACAGTTAATCTCCTACACCCCTCACAAGAAAACATAGGTCGCTTATCGAAACGATATCTTTGGAACGGCAACTCTGAAATCAAATTTTTTTTTTTAATATAATCGGTATGAGTGTAGTTTCCGTTGTACGTACCGATTTTTAAAAAAATTATTTTTGTAAAAATGGTGCGCTTGGGAAGAAAAAGTTTCGAAAATCCGCAAAAAAATGGATAGTTTTTCGAGCGTATTTAAAAAAATATGTTTTCGATCAAAAAATCGGTACGTACAACTGAAGATACTCTTGTTTTAAAGATCCTGTCAAAATTTCAAGTCGATTGGATAAAAATTGACAGAGCTATTGATTCGATCAGTTAGAAAAATGTCGTTTCGAGAAAATCGCGTTTAAAGTTTGACTTTACTCGGAACGGCATCGTGACGCGTCTCACAAAATGCACTGTATCTTCGTCAATTCTCCGAATATCAACTTGAAATTTTCAGAGAGTATTTTTGAAGAGTTAAACATTAAGAAAGTGAAGAAAAAAAATCGAAATTTTTTCAACTTTCACAGTGGTGTTCCCCCTTAAGTAGACAAAATAGTCGATTACTTTTCTAATGCAGCCACTTCTGTACTATGGTAGTATCGTGAATCGTGACCCGTCGATTTTTATATACGACTTGCTAACGGTAAATCAAAAAAATATCTATTCTTTCTTACCAAACAACTTATACATATTACAGACTTGTTTAATTTAAACAGCCACACAGTTTGTAAATAACAACATTTGAGAAATTTAAACTCGAAAAGGTGAACCCAGCAATCAAGACTACGTAAAATCATCCTAGGAGTAAACTCTATCATTAATAATTTGTCTAAAAAAAGACATGTTCCTTAAATAATTATAATCACATGTCGACGATTTATGTGTAAATATGTAATGCTAAGAGGTACTTTACTGACACCCAGTACCATAATCCAGCGCGTGTACTTTCAGTGTCTGATAAAGGAATCGCGACGCACTTCGTTGATTTTACTTTTGTTTCCGGAACGTAGAACCCGTGAATGCAATTGGCATAGCATGTGCCTCGCGATGGCCTAAATGCACCTCGTGCTGGCAGCGCCGAGACGCAAGCGCGGCCTGCAATTCCCTCTCGTGTTCGCTGAGGTTGCTGGCCAGTAGTTCCATTCGCTTTATCAGTCGCGTAATCTCGGTACATCCTGACGGATGCATGCTCGCCGCGCGCGCGCTTTCGTCGCGTCGAATTTCCTAATAAATTCGCGGAAACGTTTGCTCGGGCAAGGTGTTCATCGTACGCAACCACGAAACAGACCCAACGTTGAATCCGTTCGTATTTATACATTGCCCGTTTCCAATGAACGTCACGTCACTCGACAAACCATTTTTTCAGGAGACGTCTCTTAAAATCGTATTCGTCGCGATCCTCTAAAGTGTACACAGTGGTCATATAATTTTTTCAAACTGATTGAGCAATTCAAACTTTTCGAGTTACGCCGTTTTTACCACGAACGAATAACATTCCATTCGATTGTCTGACATTAATAGTATGTACTCTACAATTTTGTACGTAATGAGATACTAGCAAGACATTATAATGTTTCGTTGTAGTCGTGGACGTGTTATGAGCTCGCATAGTAGTTGAAGTAGTTCGATGTGTAAGATTTTTTTTATTTTACATCAGTGTTTTTATTACGTGTCTGACGATGTAACGTGAATTTGTAATCGGATCTATTATTATTATTTCATTTACTGAGTAAATCGCTTTAATTATTTATACTATTTATCAGTTTTGTTGAACTTCTGTTTTTAGAATATAAAGGTAGTTTTAATATAGTTGAGTTTAGGAAAGGTGATACTGAACATCGCTGAATTGAACAGTATAGTTGTCACTGATTTTCAACGTTGGTTGCTTACAAGTTGTCTCTCAGCCAATGTTTCCCCTTTAGAAGCGAAGAAGCCGTACACTTCCTGTAGAACGAACTAAACAAACCACGACCTCGATATGGGTTAAGCCAGTGTTCCTTATATGCGATCCGATTTTTCGCATAAAAAGCCGGTCTTCCGGCGTTGGAATTCCTGCATGCCCTGATAACTTCGAAAGAATCGAAAATTTAGACATTCATGAGTACGTGTCTCATGTAGGTTACTTTCAACAAGATAGACTATGGATCGATGCGAATCACAGAGATAGATGGGAAATTAAAAAATAATAAATCATAACTTCAATATAGTGTCACATTCTATTTGTTAAATGATTTTATTCTTTTATAATATTACGTAGATATTATGTAGAAATAAGGGAAATGGTGATTTAAGAAAATACTTGAACAAGTTTAGGTAAAAAGATTTTGCAAAATATGTGGTATATCGTGAAAATTATTCTTTCTACGGAGAAATTGGGAAATGAGAAATTGTATGACATTATATTTTGAACAAAAAAATTGAAGGCAAGTGCAGTTAATTAAATCTTGATTTCATATATATACTTGCCTAGTAGTCGTATACTTACAGTACTACGCATAGCATTATATTTAATATAATAATTTTACTACGCGTACGGTGACATGTAGAATAACTGTAAAAGTAAAATGTCTGATTATTTACCGCGTAGACCCTGAAATCTCATATTCCGTAAGACAACACTCACGAAAGAAGAGACATGTATCTGCATATCGTGTATCGTTGTTCGAGGTTATCTAGAATGCAGATCAACTAGAGCATGCATTCACATTGGATATTTAAATACTATGCGTGTCGTTTAGTGCGTACTATGCTTGCTCCCTAATGAAATAAAATCGTGAATAAACCTTCAACGAATAACAAATACAATTAACGAGTTGAAAATGGCATTAGAAATGTCCAACGATGCGCAACTAACAAGGGAAGATCCCGAACTCGGAAATTCAAAAAATTCTGAAGCTTTGTGAATATATAGGGAATTTTCTCCTTCTTACAACGCAATTTTTGTTCGCTGCCCAAATTCACTTTAAGGGGGTGGCATTGACCCCTAAAATCCGGTTATTTTCCGATTTTGTGTTATAACTCGTGAACTAGTAAAATAATTTTTTTACCTAATGATAGATCTAATTAAACGAAGTAATTTTTGTCTTGAAACTTATTTTCTGTCCCTTGTAATTCGGGAGTTATAACACAAAATTGGAAAATAGATGAATTTTCAGGGGTTAATTTCACTCCCTCCGAGTGATTTTTAGCAGCAAACAAAAATTGCGTTGTAATCAGAATTTTTTGAATTTTCGGGTTCGGGATCTTCCCTTGTAAGTAGGGATACTGAATGCGTTAACAGAAAATACATAACTAGAGCAACTAGGAATACTAAATACATTACTGTAATTGTTAACATCGTTAACAGGCCAAGCAAATTATAACAATGGTAAAATGATAACTATTAATGCAATACGCGCGGCTGTTGTGAAGTAATTTGCATTCTGATGGCCGGAAAGCGATTAATCACTAGCGCGTAAGACACGCAAAGGATATTGATTATTGAACACCGTCATGTACAGCGAAACCGCGGTCGTAATTTATGCATTCATTTCGTTTGTCATTATGGTACATACGCGCGTGACACTACATAGAGCGAGAATTTCACTAGTCGCGACGTACGTTTCGTGCTGATGGTAATCAGGAACCGATTTTGGTCTGGGTACCCCCAAAACTCCATTAAGGAGGGAGACCACTATAATGGTCCGAAAAGTAAGGGTGTTTTCGGGAATTTATTTCAACCAAACAACCTAAGTAAATCAATGTATTGCTTAGTATAATTAATATGTACATATCGAAAGGTAAAAAAAAATTTTTTTCTATCAAATTCATAAATCCGTTTCCTATATACTCTTCGTCAAAATTTGCGCTGCGGCAAAATCGTACTTGTCGCGTTGACAGTGCCCAGGCCATGTGGTTCATCCGAATTAAAAAAAAAACAAAAATATTTAGAAACTAGAAGCCTACCTCTATTACGTGACGATAAAAAAAAAGTCAAAATCGCAAAAAATTACAAAATGGCGGACCACTGAAAAAAACTCATGTTTACGGAGTACAAAATTGGGGAAATGTTGATAAAAAAAATAGAAGCAGATCGTTAATTGAAAAAAACTGATCGTCACGTAATAGCGACGGGTTTTCCGTACAATAAATGCCCTTGCTCATGTCAATTGGACGTATAGTTTTCTCTGTAGACTGTCAACGCGGTTGAAAAATGTCATTCTGTGGAAAACGCGTTCAATGTTCCGCGCGGCTCAGTCGCGCGCTTGACACCGCTTCACGGAAAATACTATATCTCCGTCAGTTTTGCAAATTTCTTCATAAAATTTGGAGAGAGTATTCTTGAAACGTACGTCTTTCAGAAAATGTAAAAAATCGATTTTTCCGATTTTTTACAGTGGTCTCCCCTCTTAAACTACGTTCTCACGCGTGTGACCCGCAGTACAAATTTGAAAATTTCTGGGTTATTGGAAATAGTATGCTAATCGTCCGCAATAGAGATGTTACAGATTAGTAACTGATGCTTCAGTGAGGTATTAATCTCTCTGTATGAAATATTGTCGAGGAAGAATATGCAGCAAGTTAAGATATAAAGATTTTGTGATTGATGCAACTGGTTATATGCATCTTATATGTATGAGATAGTTACAAATTTTGTAAACGTGTAGTTTTTTAGTCACTGCGATGAATGTTATAAATACGCAAAATTTGTGGCGAGAATAACTTAATTACACAGTTCGACAGCCATCTGGACTTGTAACATTCAAGAGCCGTTTATTATAGTTTTTCGTGCGCTGAAAATGAATCCGTAAACCGTTTGTCGCTATCATTCTCAGTTTTTGAGAAATTCGAGTTTGAAAAAATTGTAAATTTTCAACTTTGAACATCTTTTGTGTCGACGCAGTAATAGTTATTCGGTTGCTTGTTGGGTCATGTTATTCTATGAACCCTCCCAAATAATATGGTATAAGTTATTAGTGCATTATCAACATTTAAATATGTTTAAACACTTTAAACAATGATCAAAGGGAAAAGAACACCCGAAATGCACCCATTTTAGCAGACATCTTTCAATTTATTTCCAAAACTAAGGGTGTAGGAGAAAATCTGACTACTTCACGCGATGCAGCAGACATTTTTCCTTTGGAAAGCATCAACGGAAGTGGTAAATCACGTTTTGCTTTCAATACAGAAGCGAAATAGTTTGGCAAAACGTGCGGCGCCGACAGTGGTAGTCAACGGCTGAGCGCCATCCACTGCCGCTCAGCGTAACAGGATCGCTTAACGCGCGTGACTACCACTGTCTGCGCCGCACGTTTTGCCAAACTATTTCGCTTCTGTATTGAAAACAAAATGTGACTTACCACTTCTATTGATGTGATCCAAAGGAAAAATGTCTACTGCATCGCGTGGACTAGTCAGATTTTCTCCCAGACCCTTAGTTTTGGAAATAAATTGAAAGATATCTGCTAAAATGGGTGCATTTCGGGTGTTCTTTTCCCTTTGATCGTTGTTCTAACATATTTAAATGTTCATGATGCACTAATAACTTATATTGTTGTATTCGGGAGGGTTAATAGAATAATTTGTCGTAACAAGGAACCGAATAACTATTACTGTTTCGACGCAAAAGATGTTCAAAATTGAAAATTTGCAGTTTTTTTTCAAAATTGAATTTCTCAAAAACCTATAAGAAACGGCTATTGAGTGTTGCAAGCCTGAAAAAAGTCAAATTTTGTCGAACTGTGTTATAAAGGTGGCGTATAAATTTTATTCAACAGCCCGCTGCTCAGAAAACGATCTTTCGCAGAGTAGTGTTTACCTGACATTATTCACCATCGATTCTAGCTATGTCTCGTAGAGTTAGCGCGATTAAAAGTCAGCCATGAGAAGTAGCGAGTGATCTGAGAAAATGTATTAAAATCGCCAAGTTGAAGAGATCGAACGAGATGAATAAGTACGCACACGTAAAATAACGAAGGATCTCTGTTGCAGAATCACCGAGGCGTTATGTGGAGGGTGAGGTGACGATTCACTATCGTTCACCGGTGCGTACAGAGGCGAAAGAGCCATTGAGCGAGGAAGAGCTCGCCCGTCGGAGCGCGGAGAACATGCGACGCGTTTATCAAGAGGAACGTCGTCGCAAGTATCTCCAGGAACTCCACGACATTGATTCACGACGACATACCGATAACTTCATGTAAGTTCCACTCAATTTTTGTTCTATTCCTACGAAATCGTTTTGCTGTCATCGAAGGGACTTGACGGTATTAATGAAAGCTTGTATCTCCATTCATTTTTGCAAACGAATGGTTCTATAAACTATAACAATAAAATGATGAAGTGTTATAGTGAGCTTGCAAGTGTTCAAAGCTTTTGTAAATCAAGTGCCAAAGTTTTCGAACATTGAATAGTGTAACTATTTATTTCAATTTGTCGCACAAAGAAACAAACGCTGTATACTTATCTACTACATTGGCTATTTTTCATATCTATGGAGTGCAAGAAATATTATTTTGTAATATATAAATTAATCGACAAATAATATCTAACTTGTAATAAATTTACAAAAAATATAGTTATAACTGTTATTTATATGATTTTAAAATATGTAATGTAAAAGTTATAATTGTACATAATTTATATATTTTGATTTTCCACAGTTTACTATTTATATTGCTTATATTCAAACACATTAGATTATTACTTTATCCTCCGTTAATATTTGAATTTTGAATCAGATGCAACGTACATCTCTCACATATTTCATGATTATTATTCTTCCACTTGCTTCGATCATTTCTCTTTTTACGTGTGACTCACCTACGTTTCTATTACAACGCCTGCGTAAAATAACTTAGAGTACGTGATGCATTGCGCAATAAATTAAGTAACGGGGAGCATGATAGGCTTACATCTCATCCCATGATGCATGAATAAAATGTCGCTGACTGCCACTGAAATAGAGACTACTAGTGTCGACTTGTAGAATTTCCATTAATAAAAACGTAACATTGCCATTTTTCCCTTTCGATTCATTTTCGTGAAATGAATATTACTGGGAAAAAATTGAGCTGGTAGTCTTAGAATTAACTGGATTATATTGGGTCAGAGCTCAAGGAGACGCTTCGTGGCTGACACATATTTATTTGTGTGACAAAAGACGATCGGCGTGGCAAGATGTCGATACCGACTAAAACAATTACTTTCCTACGCGGGAGATTACCTATAAACCCAACAAATATGCAACTGAAAACCTACGACTTAACTTTAGTACTACTTCTGCCAAGCTTGGTTTTGATTAGAGGTCCTTAGAGGTCATTACAGGTCTTCAAGTTAGGAAATTTATTAATTCCCTCTTTAAGTTAAATTTTATTAGGTTTAAATTACATGAATGTATAGAATTTATAGAAAAAATTAGTATTATTTATAAGAAACATTAGTATTGTTCTATTTACGATCAATGGAAGTATAGGAAATGTAAAATGTATAAAAGTTACCCACTGTAAGAGGCCATCTGAACCCAAATGCATTAATTCAACATCATTTTATAAGACTTATAAACATTTGTAAATAACTAGAAAATTTTGAACGCAACGTTTAAAGGTCGTTGAAATATTAATTGCAACGAGTCTTTTGTAAAAATTGCATATAAATGTAGTGCTTACACTTGCCACTCTTATAAAATATATTTTTTATTTCTTGTTCGTAGATAGGCAGCACACTTTGTGCTCACTTTCTTGTTTATTTTCCACACTTGTGTTTTTCATTGTCTACTCGCGGTTGATACAGGTGGTACAGTAATTGCTGCGCCAGTAATCGACTCCATTACAACGATCTTGATGATTTACAAAATATCTGAAGTTCTAGGTCGGGTATACAACAAAAGAAAATTATTTATGCGATTCTGCAAGGGTGGTTTCCTTAATTTCTATATAAATTAATATTTGCAATGTAAGTCTGAAATTTTGTTGTTAAATTATGCAAATTTCGACGTGCGTTATGAAAAGTAGCACATTTCATTTTTCATACGAAAAACAGCACGTTTCAGTTTGCTACGTAAAGAAATACATTTCATCGTTTCTGACGAATATTAGCATGTTTGGCCTTCCACCGCAAAACAAACATATTTGACTGCTTAGCCACGAAAAATGGCACATTTCGTACTTTGCGGCGGAAACTAGCACATTATTCTGTTTCACCACGAAGAATAGTACGTTTTGGATTATACTGCAGAAACTATCACGTTTCGGCGCGTGATTAGTTTAAATTGTTGAAGTGCATTTTGCATCGAAGAATTCAACTTTTGAAAATATTGTTTAATAAATAATAATTCCATCTAATCTCCAAAAGGAAACTCGTATGAAAATTTTAATCTACATAATTTAAGTACGGTATTTTAATGTTTAATAAATTACCGACGTACTACTATATAAAAATCGCGTCGGAAGGTATTTAAGTTGACGCGCTCGATGTTTCGTAGCCAATCATCCAAATGTGCTGCTTTTCGTTGCTACAAACGGAACGTGCTACTTTTCGTGGCAAACCATTCAACTAAGTATGCTAGTTTTCGCAGCGAAAACCGAAACGTCACAGTTTTCGTAACAACGAAGACAAATGTGCTGTTTTTGGTAAGAAAATTGAAACGTGCTACTTTTCGTAACGCACGTCGATTTGATCTCACACGGGAAGTTAGAACTGCAATAAACATACGAGAATTTGCGTGGACTGATAAAGATAAATTATACGTTCATATTAATTACCCGCTTATTATTTGGAACCATACCTACATTGTATCAATGCTCAACGCGAAAGAATAATTACTACTATCTTTGCATTCACTTAAGGAAAGGGACGATTAAATTCCTTTCATTAATCGTACATACACCCATATAAAGACTGCATTAATTTCCAACTAGCCATATATTTTTAGATTCCGTAATGAACATTAATATAAATCTCAATTTTCCTGTTTCCGAATACATGATAATAAATAAATTAACGTTATTGATAAATTAAAATAAACTTTAGGTATTATAATTACCTATTTATGAACTATATAGCTCGTCTTATAATTCTCCTTTATTTTGCAACCAAAGAATTCCTATAACATTTTAAATACCTCCTAACATGTGTAAGCAATAAAAAAATAGTAGGTAGTGATCATTAAAACACGAAACTACTTAGCAATCTCAAATAGAATACCTAATCTTCCAAATGGCATATGTTTCCTTTTAAACTGAACACTCTCTTGTTCTTATCATTTCCTTCATACATTCAATCGCGAAATATATTCTAGCTAATTCATACATAGACAAGAATTATTCAAGTGCACACATAAGCAAGAGATTTTTTAATGTAACGCTGTTAAGTGCCCGACTCTCTATGAACATTTTCTAATGTTTCATTTATTTCTACGCATTATTTGTATTCTGGAATCGTGTGTTTCAGACCATCCCAGAAATCACCGATTCCTCTGAACCGTTACGACGACTTCGTCGACGATCTGAGCCACAGAAGCAGGTCCCAGGAGCAAACGCCGGAACCCCGACTCGTAGCAAGAGCGCTCTATAACTTTATCGGACAGTCTTCGAGGGAATTGAATTTCCGTCGCGGTGACATAATATTTGTCCGCCGCCAGGTGGACAAGAACTGGTACGAGGGAGAGCATAATGCGATGATCGGACTGTTCCCATCGAATTACGTCGAGGTATCGTCTTCTCGAACTGTATTGTTTCCGACACCATTATCACACCATTTAAGGGGGGTTTGCGTCTTGTTCTTTATGAATTTTTTGTACAAAAACAGTTCGACAAATTAATTTGATGTTTGGCAGGCTGTTTTATTTTATCTTGAAATATTATTCTGAATTTTTGTGTAACAGTGAAAAACATGGCAGATACAGAGAAAGCGTTTAAAAATAATCGAGTGGTTCTGGCGTTGACGGAAAGTACTGTAAGGGTTATCCGAAACACAAAAAGGAAAAGAGATTCTTAATCTATATGAATGTGACTACCTGTGGTAGTAGATGCATTAAGAAAAATAAAAAAATGTTAAAATAGTAGCCTTTTGAAGAAGATGGCGCCCTGATTTGAGTCTGAAAAAGGTTTTGCCCCAAAATCGGGAAAACTTCTTTAACTACAAAAAGAACGGTAATAGATACAGCAATAAATCTACTACCACAAATAGCACATTCGTATAGATTAAGAATCTCTTTATCTTTTGGTGTTTCAGATAACCCTTACAGATTTTTTTTCAACGCCCTCAGTCAGTACTCTGTATCTGCCATGCTTTTTTTCACTGTCACACAAAAATTCAGCAGAATAACTGAAAATACAGTAAAACAAAATGCCAAACCTCAAATTAATTTGTCGAACCGTTTTTATACAAAAAATTCACAAAGGATTATCTATTTTCTGGCCCAACAAGGCGCAAACCCCGTTTAAGTTACTCGTGGTTAGTAACAACCTTTTCTACATACTAACAAACTTGAGGAAATCCTATTTTACATTGTTTTTAGCGATTCCATAGCTTTGTTAATCAACTGTTTGTATAGAAGTCATTTTACGTTAGATGGCGCAGGACTTGACTTCGTAACTATTAAATTTGTTTTCAACTCTTAACAGATTTATTTATAAGTCTGCAAAAACCATTAAAGTCGATTATAATATTAATAGCAAACAAAAATTGTCTCCGAGCTACAATGGGGTATCCTATAACGAAAGACCTTATAACGAACAGTCTTTCTTATGAAATCAAAACCCTTAAATACAATCGGCCGTACACATCAGGGTGGCCCTTATTTATACATGTCGAATTTTTATTTCGTATTTCTTTGCTCGCATCCCCTAGAACGGTTCCATTTCATAAAAAAATAATTCTTAAAAAAGTTTATTGCAATCGGACAACAGGAAAGGGTGCCAACCAGGCCTTAAAGTTTAGAATCCATGAATGGTTTAGATTTAAAGAATTTCTCAAAAATGGTAAGGCCTATCAAAATTTTATTCCAATAATATTAAATGTGCATTCCATTTTCTACAATTACTGTATATATAATTCTTTCGTAGTTCCAACTATTTTTTAGATAATAACGTTTGAATGTAGAGAGGTCCGCACTACGCACGTACCACTTCTAGCCCGCGGCGCGGACTGGCGTATTGTCCATGTATGTTTATCCTGTAACGAGCGAATGCTATAACGAACAAAGTTCGGGAACAATTCAGTTCGTTATAGGATACCCCACTGTATTTAAATGTTAAAATTTTGGAAATGTGAATGAAATGGCTTTATGTATCATGATTTTTCTCTCAGTATTTGCTGTCTGATTGAAGACCGTGGCAAATTTTATTAATTTAAAAAAAATACATTGATTTCACACTCATTAAAAAAGACAGTAGGTGTTGTTAATATTGTCACTCAAAAGAATATAAGTATAACTTCTGCATTTGCATTGTAAAATTTCATTTAAGTCTTCTATTCTTATTATAAACGTAATATAATGATATTAAAGTATAAAAACGAGGTGAGTGCTCAGCGCGTTATTTAAATAATCTTAATTTCGTATTCGTGTAATAGATCGCATAAAACACTTTGTGTAGCACAAAAATATGAAGAAGTACAGCGTTACTACTGACAACGAACATAACTCGTGTTATGTTACAGATTTTACCATACGATGGCATGCGAACGACACCGAAGAAACCTTACGAAGGTCAGGCGCGAGCTAAATTCAACTTCGTCGCTCAAACGACTCTTGAATTATCCTTGGCCAAAGGTAAGTGTATTGACTGTTCGTCGATAAGATAATTCTAACTAATCGAGACATGATGTAAACATCATTTTGCAGGAGAACTCGTCGTCTTGACAAGAAGGGTCGATGAGAACTGGTATGAGGGACGCATTGGTAATAGAAAAGGGATATTCCCTATCTCATATGTCGAAGTTCTTACACAGCCTGGGCATAGATCAGGTATCGTACCATAAATATAAGTAATAATGTTTTATAATAATAATAATATAGTCAGTCGTGGTGATACCGTGTAGTAGAACATCTAAAATCCACTTTAATCGTTTTTGAAAAGTCCATGCAGATTGAAACTTTCAATCATTTTCATGAATTATGAAAGTACTTTGTGTTCACGGATGGAATTCTCTGGAAAACTCTGTTGCAAGTAGTTCATCGAATATGTATTAATGATATGAATATTTAGTGTCTTAAATTTTGTGATATAAGGATATTTTTCATGCTAAACGGAAGAGAAGACTGTGTTCTTTCTAAAGAGACGAAGGAAGATGTAATGCAGGAATTTTTAATAAAATCACTGCTAAATTTCTACATATTCCTAAGATCCTTGTAAATTTTAATGATTTTTACCCCCGGCAATTTTTAAAATAACGCACGCAGGAAAAGTTACAGAAACATACCTACACATATTTCCAGTCATATTGGTTCGCAAAGCGCGTCTGATCATACACAAGCCGATTTCCCTTGTCTTCTCTTAACATTTTGCTTTTCCATCGCATTCTAATTGTATTACACTGGGCACTCGTTGTAAGCTCGTTTCTACCATGCGTTGTACGCCCGGCGACTATCCCCACCATTTCTTGGAATCCATCGGACGAGAGTGAGAAAACCCGAGAACGAGCGAGAGGCTCTTTCGTTTCCTCTCGCTCGCTCTTGGGTTTTCACACTCGTGTCATTGGCCGCACAGAATAGTGTCGAAAACGCGCTGTAAGCCTGCTGCCAGCGCCATTCGTCGGGCTTATAACGAGTGCGTTCTGTAATCAATCATACCTTCCTATATTTTACTACGCGTATCAGTTAATATATATACACTATTTTAAAAATGGTTTCGAGTAAATATTGTTCATATCGCCACCCATTTTATAAAAAGAAAGTAGTTTCACGTTTTTTCATTCATATAAAAAAAAAGTCTTTACATAATAGTGTTAAAAAATAAATACGATCGTAAAAATTTTCTGTTAAGCAATTAGTAGAATACTCTGTATACTATATTAGTTTGTCAGGAATATTATACAGTGTTGATTGTTTACTGTGTATTTTTATTTTATATATCACAATGTTGCGTCAATTGCAGAAACACCAACACAAAATAAGCCAGTTGCCTCTCCAGCCGCGCATAGTCTCCTAGCAAACGGATCAGCTGGAGGAAAGATGAGCATGGGACCCCATCACTACATGCCGTCTATACCAGTTAATGTAAACACAACCCAGCCCCACTATAATTCACTGGTGAGTTTTTAACCATTTAAAACTGATCCCTTTTAGGCAAACCATCAATGATATATGTTAAGTGTTCCTTCTAAAGTTTTAAATACTTGAAAGTTCGAGACCGTGGAAAACAGTATGAATAATATGCTTGCATTGAAAATAATATGAGTGTGTTTCAAATGAACTTCTTAAACATTTTAATATGTAAAAATTCATGACTCACTCTAGATGTATATCTCATAATAATTCGGATAATTATCAGAATTAATCAAGATGTAAATATTTGGCAGAATTTAACTTTACTCATAAATCATTCATTCGTTGAATGATAGATAGTTTACATTAATACATTATTCCATGTTTCTTTTATGCAACTCGCAGCCACGAATGGGAGGGAGCAAATTGCATGTTACGCAACTCAACGAAGCACTGCACATCGACACACACTCCGAGCATATACCGTACGTATAGATCCTTACAACAGTATATAAATTAAATACTCTGCACCAGGTAATCAACGGAGGAAAATTATGAAATTCTTTAATCAAAACTGGAATGCCATCCTATGATGTTCAACTGAAAAGATTTGGATCAACTTTCCAATTTTTCACTGATCAATTGTTTGTGCACAGAAAATATAAGATGCGAAAACAAAGTATGCGATTCTTTGACGAAATTTTGTATAGAATTACTCATATGCTAATTGGTTTACGTTACACCTTTTAATTGGTGTAATGGTTTATATCTATTAATGACTTTAGAGCCATACTAACAATAAGCATTAATCTCTTAACATATGCCTATCTTTTAAGACAAAGTACCTTCTCAGATGAGACATTTGCACTACCAAAGATACATTGCAAATATGTAGCAGATGTGTGACAGAACCACATATTATGTGGTGTCTGAATATGGTACCTTATCAGTGATTTTCCCTTAGAATAATAACAAATAGCACTTTGAAGAATCTCTTAAGAAACTAACAAACAAAACTACAAATCATAAGAGTCATTAGTGTCAAGGG
This sequence comes from Andrena hattorfiana, assembly GCA_944738655.2. Classification (NCBI taxonomy): domain Eukaryota; kingdom Metazoa; phylum Arthropoda; class Insecta; order Hymenoptera; family Andrenidae; genus Andrena; species Andrena hattorfiana. The sequence goes on from OX122889.2 coordinate 28,179,540, forward strand.
TGACTATTAAATGGTCACGTCATAGACACAACCCCGCCATCGAATGTCTCATCTGAAAGAGTCCTAAACTGGTGGGAATGAACGTTTCCCGAATATGTTTCAGGTATCGAGCCCTCTACAATTATAGACCTCAGAACGAAGACGAGCTCGAACTGAAGGAAGGAGACACTGTGTACGTGATGGAGAAATGCGACGACGGTTGGTACGTCGGTTCAAGCCAGAGGACCGGCTACTTCGGGACCTTCCCTGGCAATTACGTCGAAAGATTGTGAGAAAGAACAAAGAGCCGCGACTACATCGGCGCGCGTATCGAACCGCAGGTCACGTTTTACCAAAGCACTAAATCGAATCGTTAACATAAAGGCGATTTTTAATGTTTACACGCCGACGATAAGAATCGCAAAAGCACGTGTCACAACAGTCTTCCTCTTTATGAATTTTTGACGCCGAGGTGCGTCGCTGTAACGAACGCGTGGATACAACGCAACTCGACACGATGAAAGCTTATCGTCGAATTCACCAAAAAATTAATGTAAGGTCACTTAACGTGTAAGTAGTGTATAATAACGTTTAGTAATTTATTATACCATTCACGTAGGCATGCGCGTCAGGTGGACGTTGCGAGGCATCGGAGTAGAAACTAAACACGACTGTTAGAACGTGTTTGTTCGTCTTTTCCTTTTTATGAAGATCCACTACTATTGCTCGGGATGCAAAGATATTGTAAAATAGCGTGTAACTTTTAAAGGCAGCTATTAAACGATGTGAGAACGAAGTGAGAACGAGCGTCGCGCAGGATATGCTGATGCGTTTGTTTCAGAAGTTTTCGTGGAGCCTACTTCCGCTGAAGCCAAATACGAGCTCTAGCGATCGAAAGATCTACCTGGTTTCACCAGCAACGAACGAAGTTATTCGCCTTTTTAATTGTTTTATCGATGAAATGACAAACGCGTCGCAAGATTTCTAGGGCTTGAGATCTAACTTTTTGTAAAGTAAAATTTGAATAAAATAGAGGGCGTAAGACGTCGTCAAGGCGGCTCCATTGCTACGAGAACATAAATAATTTGTAAAAAAAATGTATGGGTCGCACAGATGACACTAACATATGAACCACAGTTTTTGAATGTTTCACTATTCTAATGGAAATGCTGCAATTCATTCTCGACACTTTTGCCATGTATTAACGTTATAAATATTGCGAGTGAGTGTTCGTAGCTTAATATTTCCCAATGGAATATAGTGGAATCCAGTGACGAGAATTATTGATCATCAAAAGCATCTCAGTCTAGAAAAAATGATAATACTTGGAGGTGTATTTTTACAATTAGAAATCGTGTATGAAGATGTAATTGTTTAAGAACACACGATATTGTACTGAAGAGTTTGAGCCCGCGGAAATGAGAGTGATGTAAGGTAAAAGTAGAAACTGGTAACTGATCAGAGTTTAAGGTTTATCACAAAAAAATTCACCGTATTTCAATATTCATCAAACAAAGTACTGTTTTTGACTTAAATTTGTTTTTCACTCAGCTTACTGCCGTTCTATTCATACATTTTATCATAAAGGACAGAATTTATGAGTACAATTAAATATACCAACAGTTTTTTCTTACACTACTCTCAATCTTAGAGGCTCATGTACCGTTTCATTGAGTCCCTGTTATTTTCGACTGAACGCCATCTTTCACGAACAATCGTCGCACTTCGTTTGATCAAATAACAGCTTTATCGAGCTTCGATAACACCAAAGAACCGGAATTCTGCCACAAAAAGAACAACAATTAAGAATAAGTTTCTTCATCGTTAGTGAAACTGGACACACATATACTGTGTGTAGTTTAACCCATACGGGACGAGCGTCGCTCCAGTACGTCACACGCCCCTGTTAGCTATTCAAGTGTGGGACTTTAACATAGATAAAAACCATACGTTATTTTAGCACTACAGTAATACCCACTGCTTGCATTCAGATTTTGAAAACTAAATCGGCTTTCATAGGATCATTTTATGTATAATCATTTTGCAATACAGTACGCACTCGTTATAAGCTCGACGAACGGGGCTGGCGGCGGGCATACAGCGCGTTGTGGACACTATTCCTCGCGGTCAATGACACGAGTGAGAAAACCCAAGAGCAAGCGAGAGAAAACGAAATATTCTCTCGCACGTTCTCGGGTTCTCTCATTCTTGTCTGAAGGATTCCAAGAAATGATGGGGATAGTCGCCAGGCGTACAACGCATGGTAAAAACGCGCTTATAACGAGTGTGTGCTGCAGCAATAAAATGCACCATTTGCTTTTAATGGAATTTCTTATTTTTCTTCAATAGGTTATGAATCTAGAACTTGTTCTAAGTAAACTGCGCTTAGAACTTCGTTATTATCTCAATTTTTAAAGTTACAATGACTTGTCAAAGTGTGCATCGGAGGCTGGTTCGTATCACTTCGGACCCCGGCTAGCCAACAGGAAATAGCGTTCTGGCGCTCGCCTCGTATAGGTTAAAATGTGCCAAAGATGCAAGTGTCTCGGACAATTTATCTTGAATCGCAGTTTAAGATCGGACCCTCGTGCGTTTCACTTATTTCAATGTACCCGAAGTGAGAGGTGTCTCGTCAGGATTGTTCCAAATCAAGAAGATTTTCATTGAAAAAGTAATTCGAACGTGATTTGAATTCGGGAAACACGTTTCCTTCTGTGTTTCGTATTGTAGATAAATCAGCCATGTTATTGTTACATTCGTGAGTATCCAAGAGTAAGCGGTTTATAATTGAAAGTTTGCCTTCCCAAATTAATATTTTTGTAAAACATTATTTGTACCCAGAGTTATATATGAATTATATAATGTATAGAAGGTATATATATAGAGTTACAATATTATATAAAAATGTAATTTGTAGAGAAATAATTAATGACGCAATTACCTGTGCACGTGTTAAATTACACACACGTTAGGTTCACTAATCGAGTCGTGTATCCGTATTAATCATAACGAATTCAAAGATTTTCGCCGATGTCACGAAAACAAGGAAACGAAGCTACAATCAGGAAGTCACGTTAACGATATCTAAGAACGTTCCGTCATTACGTTAGACGGGAGCCTAGCCCTAAGCCTATGAATAGAAACTAACGTGGATCCAGTTGGAAAGCAAGACAATACTAATTACTATTGTAACTCCGTAGAACAACAAAAAAAAAATGGAACGAGTACGTGGTAAGGGCATTAATCCAACGAGTTACGAATCAATAATCGTTTCTGTTACGATCAGTCGTTCACGGGTCGAAGTTCCTCTCGTCGACTGTCGAGGGAAACGTGAGGATCTTCTGTAAAGTGGGAATCATAACCTGTAGGCCGAGCACCCGTGTACGACATACAGGATGTTTCAGAGTTATAACTACTTAACGACTTGAAAAATAGGAAAAAGGAAAAGTAACATTTGACAAAATTTTTATTCATAATTGTCTCATATGTGTACCAATATAGGTACGCCCTCAAAAATTTCACTTTCCACGTATTTTCAAACGACAAGATTTTCCAGATTTAAAATAATGCCTCGAACAAATTTACTTATTTTAGTCACTTACAACAATAGAATGAAAATTAATTTTACTCTTCGTGGGCATTAAAATGAACATAGAGAGCTACACATGAGTCAGGCAAATAAAATCAATACCCCTTATACGACTCATTGCATCAGAAAAAATTATTTCCCTTTTTGTTGTACGTGACTAAATGATCGCTACTATACATTGGCCAAGACATATTTGTTGGTTTTTATAAGATTTATAAACCCTTCAAATTTCCTCTCTATGATTCTGAAACAGCCTGTACACAGTTACGTACATATCTTACGTTACGTACATATCGTCGCTGAGTTTGGATAGATATAGTAATCTCGAGCGTTAATTCGTGTCGAAAGAAGCTAAAAGTAAAACTTGAGGACGATGCACGATAAACAGAAGACGTAAACCTGTATGACAGGGTCAAGTCTTCCGAGTTCCGACTTTCCCATTGCAATTTTTTGCTCGCCATGAACCGCGAATGCAAGGAGCTTCCTACGATGCGCGAAGAGGAGATGCTAATGTGGAATATTGTAATTTACGTATGTTTTGTTACGGGCTCTCATTACTGACAATCCTCTGTGCTTACAAATTAATAATTCGTCGATCATCGAATCTGCTTTTCGATTTCAACAAGAAACTTCAAAGAGTAGTTCTTAAATGTACGAAGCAACGTTATGATTAACTTACACGTGAAAATCTAATGGAAAAAATAAATAAATATATATTTATTGTAATATTTGATGCATTGCGTTCGGTACATATCGCGTGATGTATTCTTGTTAAAGTTTTTATGATTGCGCGCGAAACAGGGAAGGCTGGTTGGAAGGATGATTATGTTTGTTATGATTTTTGAATATAAAAGTATATATATTTAAATTTGTATAAGATCAAATGCGAATTGTATAAAGGAGTATACACGTAATATATACCGGTCGCGGATTTCGAGAATGATGGAGGAAATATTCTGTTAACTTACTGCGTATTGGAAGAACGAGGCATTGCGTTTGAACCGACAAAGTGGAACGGTGGAAGGTATGCGTAGCAAACTTCGTATCATCAGAAAAGTTCCATACTACCATTTTCCATTCGGTGGTTGTTTTACAACGTGAATCTTCCTGCTTCACTTGAACTCATTTTTGTTAGATTTCTAATTCGCACTACCGACAATGTCACTGATGTATTGTATGCTCGAAATTCAAATAAACCTTACTCTGTTATCGGGACAGCAATTCTTTGAGCGAAAATCCACCCTGTTTTATAACTTTGAAAGCGTTTTTATTAAGGGGAGAGACCATTGTAAAAAATCGGAAAAATCGATTTTTTCTTTTTCACGCTCTTTGAAAGACATACGTTTGGAGAATGCTCTCTCCAAATATTATGAAGAAATTCGTAAAATTGATAGAGATATAGTATTTTCCGTGAATCGGTGTCCAGCGCGCGACTGAGCCGAGCGGAACTTTGAACGCGTTTTTCTCAGAATTACATTTTTCAACCGCGTTGACAGTATACAGAGAAAATTATAGTCCAATTCACATGAGCAAAGCCATTTATTGTACGAAAAACCCGCCTCTATTACGTGATGATCAGCTTTTTTTTAATTAACAGCCTCCTATTTTTTTTATCAACATCTTATCCCAAAAAAATGATTTTTTTCAGTGGTCCTCCATTTTGTTATCTTTTGCAATATTTACTTTTTTTGATCGTCACGTAATAGACGTAGGCTTCTAGTTTTTAAATATTTTTGTCTTTTTGAATTCTGATTAAGCATATGGCTAAGGCACTGTCAACGCCACAGGAACGGATTTATGATTCGGTATCTTTCTATATTTCTGCGCGTGTAATCGGGTGCTCACCATACATTGGTTAGATGGGAAGTTTTGGCGTAATAATCCCATCCGCGCTGTCCACCCTTGACAAGCTACATATCTCGCCGACTCCAAGCTACGCCGCAAAGTGGCCTAAATCGGATTAGGAGGAAAAAAGTCGGAAATTCATGGTAAAAGAGCACAAGTATTAGTGAATATTTTATGTACTATACATCTCACTGACAAGAAGAGTTTCCCAGGTGTCCACTTCCTAATGCTTTGATTTTTGGATATGTTTTAGAGGACCGAAAAATAAGATACGTGTTTTTTATAGCGGCCTGTTTTCATATTTGGGGGTGAAACCACCCCTCAACGTTATAAGACTTCAGGTGTTCGTCTCAGATTGCTTTGGTTTTTGGATATGTTTTAGAGGACCAAAATATAAGAAACAGGTGTCTTTTTATTTTCGGCTGGTTGATTTTGATTGTTGGGGGGAATTTTGAAAATTTACGTTCAAATTCGTTGTTAGCAGTCAGCAAAACCCCTGGAAATAATTGTTTAAATTATCGGACTGATATAATAGCCTGTACATCGAAGCGTATGGGCTGACGCGTTAATGAATTTTCACTTCTTTGACCTCTCATTTCTCAGAAACTAATTGTCACCTCAACTTGAAAATGTCGTGTGATTGATGTCTCATCATTTGGCATAAAATTCAGTTTCAAAATCGGGAGGCCACAAAGAGGCGATTTCTTGGGTCATTCTGTACCAGAACTATGTAAATTATCCTTTGGGGCAGGTGGAAATAACTATACATTAAGAACTAATAAGTATATCATCAATATTATTGGAAACTATAACTAGTCATATAATACATTTAACGTGTAACAATTTTGAACTATTACTCTTTTTTAATCTACCTTTTACGTTTCCAAATAGAATGTATCACAAAGAGTACCAAACGTAAGCTTGCCTCGCGGATACGTTCCGCCGTGCAATTTAAGTTTGCAATCTGCGACGTTTCGAGTCGAATGTGTTCGGTAAATCCGCGAGTTTGCTTGTTTCGCAAGTACGGCAACACCTCCTTCTGAACCCCGGAACATCGCAATAGCGCTTCAAGCTTGGCACAGAGCAGAATCGATTCTTGTCTCTCCAGCAACGAGATGGAAACTCGATGGCTCTTGTTACGTGTCCTGTGCAAGGACGTATCTCCGTCTTCACTGTAGGTCCGTCGCAGGTATAGAACGATTCCTTATCTGGAGGAATACATCTAGCTATTCGAGATTGTATGCCTTTCCCGTTACTCTTTGAGCACTGCAAAGGAGACGTACATTACGTTGAGTCTCTAATTTGTCCTCCGAGATTACTGCTTTCTTGTACACAGAAAGTTCATAAAGGGCACTATCTTGTCATGCGATAGAAAATTCGATTCTGAATTAAAAAGTTCTACATTATGCTAAAAATATTAAGAATTATTATGTTGGAGAAAAGTTGAAAATGGAGTTTATTCAAAATTAATTGATATAAAAGAAGAATTTTGTGGAGAAATAATGGGAGCATGGAATTGCGTGAAAAAAAAATGACAGGAAGAGCTCCGAAACATCATTTTTTCCATAACACCAAGGTGGTGGATAGCATTTTGAATATCCTTTATAATTAATCATCACCGTTATGTGCAAATAATATTTATGAGTTTTACTTATCACAATTGTCGTAAGCCTTTAGGTGAAATGCTTTTTAGCAATAATTTGTTAAAGAAGGATTTTCAAACGTATGTGTATTGACACTTATAATTCAGAAACGCATTTCACATCAGACCCTAAGCTAGTGCTGTTTCGTTTGGGGGCACCTTATAGAGTGACCTGTGTACTTGAAAGCATACATCTGAGTAAAATTGGCTGCTACTTTACTTCAGAAATAAAAATCAAAGCTCGTGTTCCTCACCGACGACCAATTTGTAAAAATCCAATGTCCAGGACAGGGAATCCTATTACACTTTCTATTGTTTGTTGGCTTTGGACTGGTTTTACATATGGACGGTTGAACCATCGTTCGATATACTTCCAATTCATTGTACTTATTGACTTCAGTTCCATTAAATTCTGAATGAACACAATAAACTTGTCGCAGTTGACTGCCGAAGCTTCCACACGTAGCTGAGCACCCTTCCCATGGACCTGGTAGCCATTTAAAGCTACAGCTGTAGTAAATAAAAAGAATTGCATGTCAAACTCATTCCATATACGTATTCATTTTACACAAAACATATCTTACGTTCTGTTTCACCGGTTAACTGGCACGGTTTTTTTTTACTATTCGTGTCCAAACTGGCAACATCGAAAAATTAAGTGAATCACACAAAATTTGGTATACAGGGGTATGGGCGACCCGAAAAACCCCTATATACAATTTTTCTAAATCCCGATAATATTTTACTATTTGGCAGCCATTTTGGTTGGGTCGGCTATTTTGAGTCTGCCATATTAAATTTTACAATTTCAATGCCAAATTCAGATTCAGCGACCCCAAAAACCATTACATATCAAGTTTCATCCAAATCGTTTGAAAATCAAAAAAGTTTAAATATATATTAATTCCATTTGATCATATATGATACATAAGCAGAATTGGCCAGATTTTTTTTTATCATATATGATAAATTGCCAGTTAACCGGTTAAGATCATTCTCGACTTCAGAAATAAGTCGGAAATAGAAAGAATACTTCAACGATCAGAGGTATTCTAAAGGGAGAAGAAGAAGGAGCAGAGTGGATGCGAATGGTTCTGGAAAAAAGGAGAAGAAAAGAAGGACAAGATGAAGAAAGAAATCAAAACGAAAGAGCATTCTTGAGTTAACAGTCCCAGAAATACTTACACACATAACACATGTAACCCCATTTTGAGGCCGAAAGGCAAAAAATAAACCTATTTACTACTAGAAAAAATACATTTTTTTCATATGAAATAGTTTATAAATTGTAAACAGAAGGTGTACTTCATAAAGATGGAACTTTCAGTTCAAACATAAATTTTCACCATATTAATTTTATAATGAAAAGCGAAAGGAAACTCTTCTTCAGCTGTTTACTGTTTAATAATTCAATGCTTCGGATACTTTTGAAAAACGCCAAGTATTCTGAACATCTGGATTACTTGAATAAAAAACAAAATATGCAGGCTTGAAATGAAAACTTATAGCGTTTGCATGTCCTTATCTTTCTACGAGTCATTATGCAGGGTGTTTCCGAGGTAGTGATACACACCATAAAGGAGGTGATTATGCCTGAAAAATTAAGTCAAGACTGTAGAATAACATTTTCTCGTACGGAGATTCATTTCCGAAAAAATCGATGTTCAATATTCACCGAGTACGCGTGTACTTACACATGGCTTCACTTACATCTATGTAGACTAAGTCTAACAGATATCACTGCAAATTATCTACATTGCTGTTCGTGTTTATTTCGTTAGATAATCAAGGATAAACAATGAAACAAAAGTATTCTTTACTCAAGAATTCTTTTCTTATGCCACGACATTATTAGTATTTAGAAGGACTTATTTTTTCATGTAGAATCGCTTCTTTTTGGATAGTAACAATAGTTCGTAGACACCCTGTAGAAACTTATACCTGAATACGTTGCACTTTTCTATCTCCTGACTTGGCTTCGTCGTCAATGGACATTTCCGTCGCGAAACTATTCTTCCAGTTTTCTCGTCCTTGCAGACAATCATCTTCTGTCGCGTCCCACCGCCACAGCTTGCCGAACAAAAGCTCCAACCCCCGAATAACCAAACGTACCTATCCTTCGTGTTCCTTTCGTCGCGATTTAAAAAATATCGCAAGGAGATTGCCACTGACAACCCTTCCTCCGCCATGCTTTCTGATATCACAAGCTGTAAAAATTAAAATCAATGATGTCAGTAAAGTATGAACCATATAATTGAATAGGTATAACATAATTTGCAATGTTGCACTAAATTATTAAATTTCTTTTCTCGCCCAACGGGTTCCTTTTCTACGCACGATGTTTCATAACTATGGATGGATATGTAACTGAGCTACAGGGCTCACAAAATAATACAAAGAGGTCACAGTAAAACGCGGGTTTGTAAACTAATTGTTTTTGAGATATTTACCTTTTTGGTAAAAAGTTTTTCCTATAGGTTCGCAGTACAACTGACAAGGAGAGTATTTTAGGTGTCCGCCTCCGATCATTTTGATTTTTGGATATGTTATAGAGGGCCGAAAAATAAGAAATACGTGTTTTTTTATTTTTCCCCGTTTTCATATTTGGGGGGTGAAAACTGCGTTCAAAGTTAGGGTTGAAAAATTATTTTTGTGGAATATCTCGAGAAGTATTAGAGATAGGGGAAAATCTGGTGAGTCAGTCATATTTCGCATTCAAAGACACAAAATTCGTCCATTGACACTATTCCCCTATCTCTAATAGTTCTCGAGATATTCCACAAAAATGATTTTTCAACCCTAACTTTGAACGCAGTTTTCACCCCCCAAATATGAAAACGGGGAAAAATAAAAAAAACACGTATTTCTTATTTTTCGGTCCTCTATAACATATCCAAAAATCAAAATGATCGGAGGCGGACACCTAAAATACTCTCCTTGTGAGTAGCCAATATCGGATTAGCGTCTGCTATTGTACATAACACAAAATTAATATTTTTTGTGTTTGCTTTTCAATAAGCATAAGCGGCCCTTTTAAATTTAAAAAAGAAGTTATGAGGATAGCTATAGAGATCTCGAAGATATGATTTGAAATAAGGTTGAGATTAGAAACGTTAAGGAAATAGTAGAAATTTCCAAATACAATATACAAATTATTATGAGCACAATTTAAGAAGAAAATTGCCACCTTCAGTCTCGAATGAAAATTTGGAAATTTGGATGCTGAAAATGTCTTTCTTACCAAAATCACCACATCCTCGAATGCGGTACCATCTGTTTTTACAGAGTACGTGTTGTTTTCCCGTTTCTGAATTCGAAAGGCAGCGCCGTGGGCGATCGTTAAATCGCGTTTACGAGAGGCTAAATTTTCTTGTACGTTCCGCCTTCTTCGACCATCTCCTACTACGATTGTTAGATTGTCTTGATGAAAATACGGGATACCGAGGACTGTGATATTCATGAACAATTCGTGAGCTTCCCGTGGTATTATAGCAACGCGTGTCACTGCTGCAAAAGAAATAACGAATGCAACTGATACAACGAGTAAATGCCAGACACACTAGCAGTGAAACAACTTTTTTAAATTCTTATGAAAATTGAAATTTGAAAATAAAAATTTTCCAATTGAACCACGTAATAAATTTTCTTGGATTCACATTTTCTATTTTCGTGCACAAGAATGCTACAGCTTCTTTCAATATTAGAAGTTAGAACCACCGCGTGTAAAATATTGCTTGTGGGACTAGACTTGTAAAGAAAATTAGTCATAACCAAAAAACTATTAATAACTCAGAAAAATACTAGTCTCCAATTTATATTTGCATAATGCTTTCCCTTTAGGATAATTATATAGAGTGCCTCGTTCTCGAGAATCATCTTCGAACGAGGCACTCAATATAATTACGATCGAACTTCACGTACAAGTACGTTCGTTTGATCGTATAATTATGTATTTTATTGGACCCTCATTGTTCTGTATATACATATGTGCATATGTACTCCCACGATAGTTAATAATGTTTACAAGCATTAGCTTGGGTGCACCATGATTTCTTTATCCATCAGAAGCTCCGAAGAAAAAGGTTGAAACAGAGTGTCGTCGCTCGAGGCAAACTGTACTAGCACCTAATCAATCCTCTCTCGCCATTCCTCTCCCTTTAAACTAATTTGTGGATGTTCGTGCTCCTTGGTTCTCTGACTTTGACGGAAACTTCATTGGCACTTCTAATAACTCAGTTTGGTACGGTGACTGGACTGACCTCGGCGAAGCTTTCGCTGAAACTTGCTGATGACACTCTCGCAGTTAGAATTATCACCGTCGCATACCCCGCAGACGTCGAAAGCTTTCTTCGACCCCAAAACATTATCGCATCCCATGCGATGGCACTCGCCCTGTGAAACACATTTGACTATTTAAGACATATCAATCGTAATATTTCTGTGTCGCGATGGATCACTATGAACATCTTTATGGCTTCCATATTCATTCATTTGTTTAATGTTACAAACGATAAGCGGTTTATACAGCATACAATAATTACAGTAAATTAAACTTTATAGCATATTAACTACCATTTGAATACAGTTTCTAATTAAAACATGAATATGGAATAAGTACATTACATTTATTCCTATTTTACAGTCTCTGAGAAAATTAAAAATAATTTTTAACTCTACAATGCCTGGTCAACTTAAAAATGAATTGCCACTTTCAGCAAGGTTTAAAAAATGTCCCTTCAAGTCGGTCAGCTGTTTCCGAGTTATCGTTTCTGCCGGGGAAGTTTTCTAACAAAGTGAACTCCGAGCTTGAATATTCAAAGATTCTCGAACAATAGTTTTGATACTTTTGAGAAAATATTGACCCGAAAATACGCCGAAACCACGCATATCTAAATAGTGTCTGTATTTATTCGTTCTGAAAGATTCATAAAATGAATCCGTAATTATGCCTATTTAAATAGCAATTTAATTAAATTAACATTTTCTCAACTAATGTACACAATATATGATATTCTAAGAGGAAGTGTTGGTTCTGCGCGTAATTCTAAACAAGCGATGCTGTAACAACGTGGATTTGATGCTCGAGGTTTACATAAACATGTATGTTTGAACGCATTGCAGTATACATAGCAGGATTTACATAATTGGGATACTGATTATGCTCCACATGATGCATGATCAGTCGTGAGATGCTTGATACTAGCATGCTAAAAACAATTTCTGCTGCATGAACAATATTAGAAGATGTAGGTACTTACTTCACGCCTCAAAAATGTGGTTACAAGATAAGTCGTGCAACTTACAAATAGTGAAGCTTATCTAAGGAATTATTTTATATTTCAATTTGTACCGATGAACGTGGGATAGAGTCAATTTTATAAGTTCAAAATGTGTTCTTTAAATTTTTTTCGATAAAACCGATCTAATATTTTGTTATATCTTTTTGAATAAAGAGTAAAGAGCAGCCACCATATAGTTTATGTAACGTCATATTTATAGAATAAAGAACAAAATTTGTTACCTTTAAAATAAAAGAAGAGGGTTATTGAACGCAATCATGTCAGAATATGTTTTTCTATTTTATAATCATTTCAATTACTACATAAGGAACCTTATCCAATCCGTATAAAGTTACTTTACCGAAACATCGCCTGTATAAGTTAAAAAAAAAGCAGACACATGCTTTACGAAAGTACATAACTTTTATTGCCTTAGAATGTTACACTGGAGTGGCCCTTATTTTCAACATGCGATTTTTTTGCACTCACCACCTAGTCTGGTTCCATTTCATAAAAAAAATAGTCCGGGAAAAAGATTATTGCAATTGGACAACAGAAAAGGGTGCCGACCAGGTCTTAAAGTTCAGAATTCATATGTGGTTTGGATTTAAAGAATTTCTCAAAAACGGTAAGCCCTATCGAAATTTTGTCCAAATAATATTAAAAGAGCATTCAATTTTCTGCAGTGTTTTCTACAATTTTCTTCAATTTTCTCATAGTAATTACTATATACAGTTAGTAAAAAAAGTATTTGGACACTTTTTAAAATCGCATAACTTTTTTAGAATTGGTCTTAACGACTTGATTTTTTTTTTAGGACCTAGAAGGATTAGTTTTCTAAGTGACGTGTTTCGTCGTTTTCGAAAAAATAGCAATTGGTCGGAATAGCGAAGAAAATAGTAAAGGTCGTTTTTTAAACTTTTTTTTGTGAGCTTGTAATGAAAATTCAAAAAACCCATTTGTAGATTGAAGTAAGTTGTATACATGCTGAAAATTTCATTAAAATCGGTTAACGTTGCTCTGAGTTATAAACGTTTAAGCATCGTAGAATAAGGTCGAAAATCGCTGATTTCGGGAATTTCGCGATTTTCGACCTTATTCCGCGATCTTTAAGCGTTTATAGCTCAAAGCAACGTTAACCGATTTTGATGAAATTTTAGGCATGTATACAACTTACTTCAATCTACAAATGGGTTTTTTGAATTTTCATTACAAGCTCACAAAAAAAAGTTTAAAAAACGACCTTTACTATTTTCTTCGCTATTCCGACCAATTGCAATTTTTTTCGAAAACGACGAAACACGTCACTTAGAAAACTAATCCTTCTAGGTCCTCAAAAAAAATCAAGTCGTTAAGACCAATTCTAAAAAAGTTATGCAATTTTAAAAAGTGTCCAAATACTTTTTTTACTAACTGTATATCATTTTTTCGTGCTTGAGGGAAAAAATTTCGACATTTGTAAATAAGGGCCACCCTAATGTTACACATGGAACGTTATGAAAAGTTTAATTTTCAATCTTATTATTAACGTTTCACGTTACCTGTATGCATATGTCTGTCGATCCATAGAAGCATGGTGTACCGTCGATCAAATTTTTTCTCGAATAAAATATTTCCCCTGTCTCTTTGGCCCGGCAGATCAATTGACATCTCAAGTTCTCCTGATCGGATTCATAGGGTAGCCAAGTCACGTCATTCTTCAATTGAATTCTCTCGAGGTGGAAAACATTGGCGAGTTTGGAACATTGTTGCGCTCTGAGATCGATCGGTGGGGAACACTTCGGTGAAACGCAAAGTTTACAGTCGTCACTGGGACCAGGGCAATATTTTCCGCCATAAGCAGGTCTTTGAAGCAGACGAAATATCATTAAATAATACACCTCTGATATCGCAATTTTTCTCAGGCAAGTGTTTTGTATCATGATAGTTAAGTAAAAACACGAATAATTCTTCCGTTGCCAGGTGTTGGTCATTTTTACAGCTTCAGTCATCGCACTTTTGAATTTATTAAATTAAATTTAATTTTCCCTGACTTTCTCTTTTTAAAGCTAAAATTGCGTCTTCTTAATTTCAACACGGTAACAATACAAAGTAAAAAATTCTTTTTGATGATACGTATATTCTGTGCAAAAAAATTGACATGGAATAACTTGTTCGGGTATTATTATACATGGTAACATTTATCAACTATTTCGTACAGTGTTGAAAATATGGAAATACTGTTTCAGGTACTCTTTACCAACTTTAAAATTATGGACTTTATTATGATCCGATGATATCTTTTAATTTTTTATAATTTACAAGTGCCTAACTTTTGATTTAAAATTTTGCTGAGTATTTGATTACTACGTATGAAGTTTTATTATTTGCTAAAATACTAACTGGGGCCTGTTACATTTTCGTGTTCGGCATTGCACTCCTACTCCACACGTCCTCGAACATTTTTCCCAAGCACTCCACGTACTCCAACCCCCGTCTCTAGGTTTATTTAATACTATTCCCATCTCGAAATTCTTTTTATTCGTCGATTGACATCGACCGTTTATACACCACTGAAAAAATTATGAGCAAAATATGAAAAATAAAAATAGGGAATGAAGTGAACTTCAATTGTGATAAGGAATTCAAAAATTTCAAACAGAAATGCCGTCTTTCGTATAGGGAATGCGTAAATTTACCTTCGATCCACCGCATACTGTGCCTTCCAAAGGTGGTCCCTTTTTGGTCTTGCAAGTTTGAGAAATATTGCTATTGCCACACCACAAATGGGAACACGGCTCCAAGACGTCAAAAGTTTTGCAGAGTTCGTAACTGGATTCATGTCGAGACACTTTAGTTTCTTATCGTATAATACTATGATCTAATAAAATATTATATTACACTGTCCAACAAAATTTAACTTCTCTTTTGTTCTGTAACATTCAATGGCCGTTTCCTACAGTTTCCGAGAAATTCGACTTTAAAAAAAAAATGCAAGTTTTCAACTTTGAACATCTTTTGTGTTCAAACAGTAATATTTATTCGGTTACTTATTCCGTCAAATTATTCTATGAACTTCCGCCGATACAACGATACAATTATAAACATTTAAATATATGTAAACAACGATCGAACGGAAAAGGACACCTGAAATGCACCAATTCTTGCAGATATCTTTCTATATATTTCAAAAACTAAGGGTCTAGGAGAAAATCTGACTACTCCACGCGATGCAGCAGACATTTTTCCTCCGGAAACCATCAGCAGAAGTGGTAAAACACATTTTGTTTTCAATACAGAAACGAAAGAATTTGGCAAAACGTGCGGCGCGGACAGTAGTAGTCACGCGCGTTACGCGATTCTGTGACGCTGAGGGGGTCACGCGCAATGGACTACCACTGTCGGCGCCGCACGTTTTGCCAAACTCTTTTGTTTCTGTATTGAAAGCAACAAATTTTTTACCACTTCTGCTGATGGATTGCGCAGGAAAAATGTCTGCTGCATCGCATGGCATAGTTAGATTTTCTCCCAGACCCTTAGTTTCTGAAATATATAGAAATATATCTATAAAAATTGGTGCTTTTCGGGTGTCCTTTTTCATTTGATCGTTGTTTAAACATATTTAAATGTTTATAATTTAATAATAACATATATCATTGTATTCGCGAGAGTTCATAGAATAATTTGACGGAAGAAGCAACCGAATAACGATTACTGTTTGAACACAAAAGGTGTTCAAAGTTGAAAATTTGTATTTTTTTTTAAAAATCGAATTTCTCTAAAACTGAGAGTGATGGCAACAAACGGTTTACGGATGCGTTTTCAGTGCACGACAATCTATAAGAAACGGCTATTGAATGTTACAGAACAGAAAAGAAGTTCAATTTTGTTGGACAGTGTTATTCTACCTAATATAATGCAATATTTTAATAAGCACTGGTTTACTGTCCAAAAGAAAACGCACCCTTCGCCGAATTCCATGCGACACTGCTCGTCCATCGTGAACGTCTCGCGAACTGCAGCTTTCAGGGGCGTGGTGCTGTCATGCTTTGGTTTGTTCAACAAACAGGACCACCGTCTGCAAATACCTATTTCAGGAGTATGTAATTCTAAAAAGAAACGCTCGCGTAAAACAAATCTGTCTCACCTCACCCTTCGGTGGAACTCCTTTTTTGAACAAGGGGACCAGTAGAAGTGATGAAACGTTGCGGCAACTATTGGTGCCATTACACTCCCTCGAGACCCTTCCTCACCACAAGCGTTTCCAGTGGTATCGTCTCCGTCATGAGTCAAGCCTAGACTACGGAAAACAAGATTTATATCTTAACACTTTGAGTAGCGCAAGATTTTGAGAAATGTCCCTTCGCGTCGGCCAGGTCTTCCCAAGCGATTGCTTCTGCCGACGAAGTTTTCCTTAACACGACCCGAGAAAGCATTCAGAAACACTCAGGCAACATACTTTTGATGCTCTCCAGAATATATCGACGTGGAAGCATGCAAAACTGGGCACAGGATGCAAATCCCTTGTCGTGGAAACACGCCAACATCGCGCAAAGTGTTAAAATACAAAACAAACTTTTCTGATGTCTCAGGGAAAATAAATGAAATGTCAAAAATAGTATAGTAGTATAACTTCTTGAATTATTAGAGTGTTTCGGATATATGCACATCATTTTTATTTTCTTACACTTTTTATTGCGCTCACTTACTGTAAATCAAAGTTCTAGTCACGAGTTGGACTGCTGTCACGTTATCCACAAATCCACCCTCCAACTACTAACCGAGTATCTTACATTATTTGTTCTTAAAATGATTATTCAAAAGTGCACAAATTAATGCAGTATCCCATTTTCTTTTAAATTACAAAAAAGAATAGATTCATCAAGAAAGTGCCTCTTCGTGAAACTTCGTGTGAATATAGAGTATATTGAAGTATATATTTCTGTGCTAAATTCATTCTGAAACGGTGAAATCAGCCATCAAAGTCATCGCGTTTTTTCGGTTTTTTTAATATAACTTTATAACAGTACAAGATAGAAGAAAACTTTAAATATAAGAGTTGTCCAATTCTCTATTCTCTATCACATTATCAAAAGAAAAATAATGTTGTATTAAAGAACAAAACTGCTGCATGCATACTCCAATATACTCTACTTACATTTACAAAAATTTTCATTTAAATCAGAATTTTCAGATTGGGAACATTTCCTTGCCAGTACGTCTTAAAATAAACAAGCACGATTTTGTTACTATTTCTAGTGGTACCTAAGAAATCAGATTGTAATGTTCTTTACAGGATAAGTCCTGTACACCATGCTAGATGGCCATTTTTAGATTGATTAATTGAAAAAATACGCGCGATACTCACATATGCGCGACCTCGTGCGCGATGATAAATGCGCTGGTTAAGCCCTCGTCTCGATTCAAGGCACACGATCTCGCAGGATCGCATACTCCAGATACAGGTGCGTATCCAGAAGGCCCTCCGATATCTATACGGGTCAGCCATACCGCAACGTCATGGCTCACGCTCGCCGAGGATAACATTTTCTTGTTCCATCTGTTAACGTTTTCGAGGGATCGTCTAGCATCACCGCGACGAACCTTGCGATGTAATCAGAAACTGATGTGAGTGGGTTAATCATGGTATAATTTCCCAAATTCAAAATTAGACATACAATACTGGAAATATTTATTGCATCCCTCGAATAAACACGTTATCGCTTATACCTCTCTTATTATAGATATTAGCAAAATATTATTGCACACTATCTTGGCAAAAATAAGTTGGATATCAATCATTTTTACTCGACTGCGTCACGCAAAGGAGGGTATTGTGTTTATCGGGCTATGTTTGTATGTCCATGTTACGCTCTAGAGCCTGTACGGATACACCGATTTGGACAAATGAGGTGTCTTCAGAATTGTCTTGAGCTTCCGAATGTCATAGGATATATAATTTTCAAAAAAGTAAAAAATAAAAAAAAATTTTTAAAATTTAAAAAACCCGACTGCTTAAAAAGCCAACTAAAATGACAAAAATAATAATAAGATGACGATTTAAATTAACTCAATTGCCTGCAGTCGGAGGCCTTAAATCTTTTGATGCAAATGATTTGATGTAATTACATTCGAACATTTATTTCGAAATAGAAAATTACATATTGTCTTAATAAATATTGTGTATCGCTGTTCGCCCTAATTAGATTTGATGGGCTATTAACAACACTAACAGTATTTCCTACACGGACAAAGAGAGAAACATATAAGTTACAAAATACGCTGAAGTTGAAATGTCACTATATAAGCTTGAATTTGCATTGACGTTGTCTACCTCTTTATGTTACCAGCTTGAAGCACTTTCTTTAATCATTGCGGTACATGCTTGGGATAGGAGAACATCAAAAGATTTAAGGCCTCCGACTGCAGGCAACTGAGTTAATTTAAATCGTCACCTTATTATTATTTTTGTCATTTTAGTTCGCTTTTTAAGCAGTCGGGTTTTTTAAATTTTTTTAATTTTATGAATCGTATTGCTACGAAAATTGTGCGTACTACCTAAATATGAGAGTGATGCAATAAATATTTCCAGTACACTGTATGTTGTTTTACTTCGAAGAAATTCTCATGAAGATGTTTTTATGTTTGGATCAGTCCATGTTAAATGGATGCCTTCATCCAATTAGTGTCAGGTATTTTGATTAAATTAAAGTATGACATAGTTTATGTGAAATTAGGGATTTTATAACTACTGAAACACAATATTGTCACATCTTTTAACCCATGGCGGTTTCAAATAAAATTTCGAATAACTTTTGGAAACTTTCTGCAGGAAACATCGAAGAAATGAATCAGATTCGTACTGCGAAAATTTGAAAATATCTTTCCGATATTTTTGCCAACGTGAACTAAGGACGATGAAAGTTTTCATATTCTGTATATGATTTTACTTATAAATATTATATTTTAATCATTCCCATATTTTAAAAATATCTTCAAATTAAAAATCCCTAATTTTTCCAGAAGTTAATTACTAAACTACGCTTGAAATGTTAGCAAAATTTGAAATAAGTTTCGAATTGCTTACCATGCCGTCTCTTTTTTCCGCGTATAAAATCATTCGCACAATCACTAAGACCATATTCGATTCAAGCGATGGATCCATATAAATCGCACTGACCTAGAAATGTAAACACACTTGACACTACACTTTTATTCACGTTAAATGACCTCATGTTCGTTAATGGATTTAGAATAAATGCAATCAGATAAGAACATAGTTACACTAATTACATTATAAAATTTAATACAGTGGAAAAACTATATCTTAAATATATAAAGCAGAAAGTTTATATATTTGTGTGTTTGTCTGTCGTCTAAAAACTTTCGAATGGTAAATTCTTGGATCACGTAATGTGCCACAGCTCATTATGCCTGGGCAATCTAGATGAATGTGACTATTTTTACAAAAAAGAAAAACTAATAACATTCTTTTTTTTTGGAAAATCAGAATTTAAATTCCGGGCGAAGCCGAGTAGTGAAGCTAGTACTTAATATATTCGACAAGAATTTTTCCAATCACTAGTTTTTATAGCTAGTTTTATATATTTTATAATGCAAGATTTATTAGTCTCGTATATCTATTTGTTTCTGTACACAATTTTTATTTTAAGTTGCAGATATTAATTCTGTAACTACTTACAATATTCAAAAGAGCCAAAATATATTGCTGTACTCGAATTCCATGGAAATCTACTACGGAATAATCGGCAGCTATGCCGAGTTCTAGCCACCGTGTCGACGATTCCTTAGAGGTCGTTTTTTTCCCTAAAAGTACGTTAATTAATTTAAATTTTTTTATAAGTAGGTGTAACCAAGTGGTGAAACATACATACTGTGCTAGAAAGCTAACAATTTATTATAAATATCAACAGGAACTGATCTTACAGGGTGCGCAAGATAAAGTGAGTAGTAAAGTGTTTTAATCATAACTCTATTCAAATTCAATATTTTTAAATAAAACAAAAACGAAAACCAAGCTACGACAATTGCGAACATTTTATAATTAATCAAATTCAAAAATTTCTTCTTTGGCCTTATCTCATCCGGAATTTTGTTCTACGCCGTAGCCAAGGAGCGCTTTAAATCGTGCACATTGCAACTTATTGCAATCTCTTAAGATTGCGCAGGCCTCCCAAAAGCTCCATATGGCGTAGTCCATTGCATTGAGATTCGAGGAGTAGAATTTCAGTCTTCCGAATGGCAAAACGCCGTTCAAATGCATCGAACAAGGAGTGCGTATGAATGCAAAAACCTACCAAAATCATTTTCCGTACATCGCATCGGAAGACTGGTTAGTCCTCGGGTATCAATCAATTGAATTACGCCATGTGAGCCTACGCAAGCTCTCATCACCGCGTGAAGCGCTCCTTGGTTACGGCATGGAACGAAATCCTGGATGAGATCCTGCGTGCCACTATCGACAATTTCAAGAAGAGACTTTAAGTGCGTGTAAAAGCAAAAGGATAAATTTTTTAATTTTATTCGTTATAAGCTCTTCGCAAAATACCTTAGCTTTGTTTTCGTTTTTGTTTTATTTAAAAAAATTGAATTTGAATAAATTTATGATAAAAAAACAATTGTGACACTTTATCTTGCACACCGTGTATATTCAGACACTCAAAAACTTTCAGTTTTATTTTACTGGTACTATGTAAACTAGGTACAATTTGCACAGAATATTATAATTCAATTTTTTGTTTTTTAATAATTCAGGAACCAAATACCGGGGATTAAAAGTTCCTAATTAAAGAAATTTTAGTTTCCTCGCTGAATTGCATTCAGTGTTAAATTCTTTAAAAGTGCCAATACATAATTGCTTCCATTAGTAGGTAAGTAACAGAAATTTCTTTCTTCAGAACTCCTCTTCTTTTCAATTATAATTCATCACTAGAGGATTTTGTATGTCAAATAAATCATTAGAGTGAAGGGTGGTGTAGAAAGGATCGTTCCATATTTTTAAAGGCGATAGTACATGAAGCAGCGTGTTCTTATGATGTCGATACAAGAATAAAATTGACATGCAAAAATTGTAAAAGGGGTTCACATAAACACACGCGAACTATTTCGCTGTGATTTCGAGTTAGACTCATTTTCCTGTCATACATAATAACTCTTGAGATAGTGAACTCAATTTCATTAAAGTATTATATTTGTAACGAATGCTTCGAATAATAATACAGTATTTAAAACGTTTTTGTAGAACTGAGGAGGATGAAGAAATGTTGAATGAAAAGTATTAAATATTTAGCACAATAATATTTTTATGAAATATGTAACTTTTCTTCGATATTTGAGTTTTTAAAAGGATTCATGAGGTAATCTCCTATTATTAAGGAACAGTATAAATAGCATAATCAAGCTTTGCAAATAATTCTGAGATATTTAGTTAGCACTTCATACGAAATATTTAATTAGAAACCTATGTTTATTAAATAATTTATTAACAATATGTATTTAATATTCAACGTATCTCCAGTGTCTATGACAATGTTATAGCTTGATAAGACAAATATTTTGGAAAATCCCCTTCTTCACTCACTTGGTATTTTATTTCTCTGCCACGTAGGTCCAGAAAAGTAACTAACACCTTCAGAGCTTGCGTCAGTAGGCAATTCTTCTATTACAGTGTCATTAGATTCTGCTGTTACTTCATCTCTTTCATCGTACAAAATCAGTTTTTCAGCTTCTGGATATTCCATATCAAAAATGTCACCCGACAGATTGTAGAATTCTTGTACATGATGATTTATAGAATCGCGTCTCCTTCGTTTTAACTTCGTGTTGACTTTCGTAAACTCTATAAATACATTATTGCACTTTACAATTTTCTAAATGAGTATTGCGATAATCATGCAAAAAATCATGCATCTGGTAATGTCAGCTTTAAGTAAATTACTATTTACGTGGGGAAAATTAATTTTTAATAAGAAAATTAGTTTATAAAGCAATTGTTGGGTAAAACTTAGTTTGACGACTATATTTTTTAATGAAAATTATAAATTGACGATTTAAGAAACCACTAGTGACTGAAACCATTAAACTCAATAATGAGTCGAACGAAAATTTTCATTTAAATGTATTTAGTACAAATAGTATAAAATTTTAGGATCGTAACTTTATAAAATTAAAAAAGACTCTGTGATAGAAAACTGTAGTCTCCCACGTTGAAATATTCATTAACAATTAAAAATTATAAATTACATTTCAATTTTATTGTTTCACAATTACAAATTACCACTTTCACCATTCACCAAATTACAATTTCAACTAAATAAATGCATGCCATTGAACGTCTTAATTAAGTAGACTAAATGCTAACTTGTGTGAAAATAACAATTTTCACGAAAAAGAAACAATATAGTTTCAAACATAATAAATAAAATCTGAACACCATGAAAAATATATTTCAACAAAGAAATTTGAGCGTAACTACAGTTAAATACATCGATGAATTCTTATAAGAATTGAAATCTAACTTTCAATTAAAAAGTTATTTTAACAAGTTGTTAAGACATGCCAGAGAAACAATTTGCAAATATTCATGCATATGACTCTATTTAATATTAATTACGCTTGTGTCTTCGAAGAAATTTATTAAAACACGAGAACATATGTCGGTAGGTATGTACATATGACGATTCCATGAAATTTCTACAGTGAGAACATTCTGCTTCGAAATAAAAAGAGTGAAAAGAGGATTGCGGCGTTCCACGGCCATAATAGATCAGAGACTTAATTGCGAGATAATTTAATTAGCTGTTAGGTAGTGATGGGATGAAGTATGTTAAAAGTAGGTTTGAATCTGACTGGATAGTTTTGAACAGTTCACGAGTACCTACTTCGAAGAAAACAAAAGAAAAACAATACTTTTAAGTAGACTCGAACCTCGACGAGGTAGGTTCGAACTCTGTATAAGTACTTTGAGAAACGTAAGCGGTATTTTCAAGTGTACATAATCGAACCCTGACCAAGTAGATTCGAACCTTTTATGATTCACAGGTTACCCACGATAATTTTCTGTTTAGAGTGAAATCGCAGTCTACGACATACATACATAATATTTCCAGTACATATGCATGCAGTATGTAGATTTTTGTCTTTCAGAGTTCGTATACTAATTTTACGAGATTCAATTCTTTTAAACGTTAAAGTACTTATAAGCACATTCTCGGACGCTGCAGGTACTCGATAGGTACTCTTTCTGAGGCTCGAAACGAGCTCGTATAACCCAAGTACTTTGGAAGTACATAGAATGAAACGTCACTTCCTGTGAGTAGTATTCGAATCCCATAAACTGAAACTTTTGTATTGGAATTGACTCGGATTTGTGAGTATATATTGAGCTTGATCCCATCCCTACTGTTAGGCTGTAACTTGCACGTTAAGAATTTTCCAAGCAC
Source organism: Andrena hattorfiana (assembly GCA_944738655.2). Classification (NCBI taxonomy): domain Eukaryota; kingdom Metazoa; phylum Arthropoda; class Insecta; order Hymenoptera; family Andrenidae; genus Andrena; species Andrena hattorfiana. Next base: position 28,203,315 of record OX122889.2, read on the forward strand.
GTATATGAAATTCCATTGCAGCAGCTATGCGGGCTATGAAGTTGATAATTGCTCAACGTGTTACGCAATTCTGTTGCGTTAATAATCCGACGTTTTAAAGCATTTATGAAACTAAATTTCGCTGGTGTAGCTACTGGAAAAAAAATTGTAAAACATCTGCAGTTCTGCGCGTGTATCATTTAAAATTCAAATCTAGTGTTGAACTGTGTAGCATTTTCCTATATGTAGGGTGACTGTACCTAATATCACCTGGCAAAAGTTAAATTATTATTATTATTATTATTATTATTATTATTATTATTATTATTAAACGTCTTTATTACTCAAAGATAATGAACAAACCTGAATATTACAAATGACATAGACGATAAGAGTAAAGGCGAGGCTGCAGTGGTAACACTGTTGGGAAGCCTAACCGCGTACAATAAACTAAACTAAACTAAAGTAGAGACAAAAACAAACGTAACAAACAAACGTAACAAACGTTAAAAATAAACTAGACTAAGTTAGCTTAAGGCTTAAATCGCTGTCCATTGAATACTAATTGATATATTTACATGCAGTTTACTCCAAAGTAAAGAGAAATTATTCATCTTTCATGTAGCATAAGTTAGAATCATTGAAACTGAGTTAGAATTTTTTAACCAAAAATCGGGTCCTGAAAAAAGTGTACCTAATATCGCCAACTCAAGAAATATTGATTAATTCATGTATATATGAGTTTTTAAAGTCATTTTCACATGTGCTTTTATTATTTCTTACACTATAAATGTATTTTTATGCATCTTTGATTTTATTTTTATTAGAAAAATAAAGAAATTTAAAAATATAGATTTTTAACATATTTTATTTTTTACGTTCCAATGTACATATTGGACAAATAAAGCTTATTTCGGTTGATCGGCACATTTCGTAACCCCGCCTGTAACACTGTTGGGAAGCCTAATCATTATATCGAAACCATTGTTCTCCGGTAGGCGGTATTAAGAACACCCATACTGCTAAAAGAAAAATACTATTTTCATCACGGAAATTGTTTGAATCGATTTCATTCCTTAAGTACATCATTAATTAGGTATTTCTAGTTGGTATTCTTACATTCACGGAATTATTAGACTTGCCTTCTCCGAATGGGATGTAAAATTGTGGCAGTCCAATAAATTTTTACGCTATTAAGATTCTCTAAAATCCTTCCCTCTCTGTAATTATTGATCACATGACGCTGCAATTGCAGTATGTCTTCCTACATATATTTAGGTACTAATTCAGTGCATAACCGATAAATTTTAGTGCTTACTTTGCGAGATATAGCGGGTAGCGATATTAGGAATAGTGGCGATATTAGGTACAGTCACCCTATACGATTTTCGGCGGAACTTTATATTCCCAATTTAGATAAACGTATTTCCAATCAAAATTACAACTTTTCAGAGTGGGGTTATTAATACTGTGCAATTACATACATTAATCTCTGTCGCATGAAAATGGTTCGTTATTAAAATGAACATGAAAATTGTGAATAAAATACAAGTATACATGTTAGACGGTTATAGAATTTATGGAAAACAAGGAAAAAGTTTTAATAAATCTACGGTTCTAAATTACTCGTTTTAGATATTTAATTTTTCATCTGTATGTAGGCTTTCTGTTTAATCTATTAAAATTCAAAGATAGAAGATCCTAATCATCTTCAAAGGCATGTGAAAGTTATTAAGAAAATGTGTAGAAACTTGCCTTTAAATATTTTGAGTAAAATAATTTGTATATGACAAAATTTTCATGTAAAATCTGTATTTTACAAAGATAAGAGTGCACGCAGCACTTATGTTGCGACGGCATATATTCTATAAACATAGGTACATTGTGAACATGGTACACATGGTGGGTATGTTTGTCACAGTCATATGATAAAAATAGGAAAAACGTATTTTTATGTACTCGATACACTTTTATATATAAAAAGGCAGTTCTTTAATTTGATCTTTTAATTTGCTGACGAGATTCCTGAAAAAGGTTTCCTGTGAAAGTTTGTTGTTATATAAAAATAACAAATTCTACCTGAAACTACTTAAGGGTGGAGGTCTACCTAGAACGGTTAAAACAACATGCTTCTTTCGGAACTTTTTCTAGAATAACCGATAAACTTTTATTATTAAACATTAGTCTATTGGAAAGAGTACATCTTACGGATATTTCAGTATTTTTTGTGGTAAAAAGTAGGTACTGAAAGATTTGTGAGATTTGTGTAGATTTGTGAGTTATACACGATGCTCGAGACGTCCTTTTTTAAGCGCTTTGCTGTGACAACCGTTGCTGGGTGCAGGATTATTCAAATTTGAAAATTCAACTTTTTTTAGATAATATATGAAATTCTCTAGGCACTATCGAGCCCGATTTTGAAAAATTTATTTTAAGACAAAATGGCGGCTGTGCAAAATTGAAGCATCAATATTTGACAAAAAATCGCTCGTTTTCCGAATGTAAAAAAATCTAGGCAAAAAAAGGAAAGCTCCCGATAGCGATTAAATTTTTAACCCTAAAATAGTTCTGCAAAGCCTCGAGTAAATCGGTTCATTAATTTTCGAGTTATGTATATCACCGACTTTGAAAACATAATTTTGAGAAAACCGCTTTTAAAATTTTGGGTCTGATTGTGAGCGCTAAGATGAAGAAAATATAAAAATTGCAAAATCGATTTTTCGAAAATTTCTAGGTAGGCCCTTAAGACTCCAAAAAATCATTCAAATTCATTGCATATTATAAAAATTGAAATCTACTTCTTCAAAATTACATATCCAAATAATTTGCAAAACTTAATACTTTCGCGTTTCATCACCTCATAATAACTCGAACCATCATTTAAGATGAGATTGAAGCAACCTAACAATATCCTTAACCTTAACAAATCCTTCCAATCCAGAAAATACAAAAATACGAGAGCCACCATATTTACAACTAGAAACATCGAATTTCCTGTTTCAGCAGTTTCCAACAAAAATAACGTTTATTTTAAAAATCAAAGGTCGACTGCCAGGCGGGAACGACCACATATTGCGAGACAACGCGTCGCGCCTGTAATACAATATCGTAAATATATTTCAACAAAGAAATTTGAGCGTAACTACAGTTAAATACATCGATGAATTCTCATAAGAATTGAAATCTAACTTTCAATTACAAAGTTATTTTAACAAGTTGCTAAGACATGCCAGAGAAACAATTTGCAAATGCACTATTCATACATACGACTCTATTTAATATTAATTACGCTTGTGTCTTCGAAGAAATTTATTAAAACACGAGAACATATTATGTAGGTAGGTATGTACATATGACGATTCTATGAAATTTCTACAGTGAGAACATTCTGCTTCGAAATAGAAAGAGTGAAAAGAGGATTGCGGCGTTCCACGGCCATAATAGATCAGAGACTTAATTGCGAGATCATTTAATTATCCGTTAGGTAGTGACGGGATGAAGTATATTAAAAGTAGGTTTGAATCTGACTGAATAGTTTTGAACAGTTCACGAATACCTACTTCGAAAAAGAAAAACAATACTTTTAAGTAGACTCGAACCTCGACGAGGTAGGTTCGAACTCTGTATAAGTACTTTGAAAAACGTAAGCGGTATTCTCAAGTGTACAATGTATACCATATTTACAACTAGAAACATCGAATTTCCTGTTTCAGCAGTTTCCAACAAAAATAACGTTTATTTTAAAAATCAAAGGTCGACTGCCAGACGGGAACGACCACATATTGCGAGACAACGCGTCGCGTCTGTAATGCAACATCGTAAAGATTAGAAGTCACCGTGTGGACAAAGGCACCACCTGCAGGATTTCCTCGTCTGACGGATACAGCGTCTGGATTTTCCCTGGTTGACCACCACCCAGCGTCCTTCGATTCGTACATCACGTGCTGACCATCCATTAACGGCTGAACGAAGAACGATTTCCCGTCTGTCAGCATCAGAGCGTACATTTCCTCTTTACAAATAGTGACGACGACCAAGGAACGTGTGCCACCTTCCACGCTACCTTGTCGAAGGTTACAATCCATTTTCTTGTCATAGGCGACAGACCTCGTTTCGGTGAAGTATACCCAATCGGTAGTGAAGCTCGAGGACAGCATCAGTCGATTATTCGTGACCGTCTTCAAGGTCCAGTTGCCGATCTCGATGAGCACCGTCTCCTCGAGGTGTTCGTTTGCATTTTCCTGCTCGGACGTCGATCTCCTGTTACGCCAGTTTGCATTGGAGATTATGCGAGGGTGTACGATCTCGTAGTCCTGCAAGCTCTGCAGAAAATCGCTTACCCTCGATTTAGTTGCGATCGTTCCCAGCAACCACGCGGTCAGAAGGAAACTCGGAAGCTTCGATTGCGTCATGTCTCTCGGATTAACGAAGTTTCAGTGGGACCTTTCGGCTCGCGGTGCTCCAAGCTTCACAAACATTCTCGTTTACTTTCGCCGGCAATAAACGTTATAAAGAGAAAACGTAACTCTTCATCGTTCGATGGCTTGAATTTGTTTTAATCGCTTCGCGTCAATTGCCCCATCAGATCGAGCTGCTCAGCTCCAGCACTAAACACTTCTTTAAAATCGAACACTTCCATCGCAGAATATACATAATAAGAATTGTTGATGTAACAGGAATTTAAAGCGAATGTGTCTCAGTCTTCTTGTATGGCGTCGTAGGATAAAATACCTCCGATCCGATTCATTGTTAATCAAGCCTTTCTTGTTCCCTCACAAGTCACAACACAAGTTCATCTTAAGCAGCACGTTTGTTTCATATCGAGGGATAAATTATTCTTACAATTTCAATTAGTCTCGCGATGGAAAACTCGCTGCTCCCAATGGTTAACTTCAGTCACAAACAAGTTGGCGAATCCTCACTGACAGGTTGTAGCACTTGGTTCCAAAAAGCTGCTTACATCAATTCTATGTTGCAGCAACAGCGATGGCGCGAAATAATTAGCAGTCCAGGAGCAACGATGCAATCACGGTCATTGCACGGGGAACACAGCAAAATGTGGAGCGAGTGATAAGAGCTCTCGCGACAATCGCGACGACTGCGTACGACTCTCGTCTCGCTAAACGAATTTCGCGTAAACGGGCACGGCACCTCGCCGAATTCTCGTTTCCGCGGATGGGTGAAACGCGCTATTTCCGATGGCCAGGGGAGCCATGCCGCGTTTAGTCCCGACGGCGGCGCGTGTGAACGCGATATTCCGAATTAACGTTCAATTAAAGCGGAGTGAACGCGGCGGTCGGCGGTGCTGCAACTGGCAGCCACATGGACAGAGGCACGCAGCTCGGAAACGCACGCCAGCACGCGAGTGCACCAGCGAATTGTGCGTAAGAACGCGCGAACGCCAGGCTGGAAAAAGCACCAGCGCTTGCCGCCCACCGAAGTTCTAATAATGGCAGCTTTATGTGCAATCACCGCGAAACGAGGATGTTGGTGGACGCATTGTTCGACCCTGCCGCTAACAAGGGCCGAGGATTTTGTCTTGAACCGCTCCCGCCTCCGAGAATTCTCGTTTCCCTTGAACGCGCCACGAACCGCCAGCTGGAGCGCAATCAATCTAATAAAGGGAAATTAAATCTGTTCCGGTTGCTTCCTTTCGCCGATGCGAATGAGCCACGAGGCGATGCGTGTAGACAGTGGCGAAAGCATCTGGCAGGGTGCTTATTTGTTACTATTAGATACTTATTAATTTGTTGCGGAATACCTAATCGGGTATATTGTTGACGCGACTACAGGGCGAGATATAGTGGAGGGTCAATGTGTTTCGGGGTGGGTAGCAATAGGTTTTTTGTTGGTAGATTTTTTAGATAATTCTGAATGAAAATTGGAAGTCGTGTGCATGGATGTGGGGTTTGTGTTAGTCCTGAAGTATGTAGATAATTGAAGATTTTGGCGCGGGAACTATGTAGGGAAGAATCGTACAGTAAAGCTAATAAGGGGACCTTCAGGTTTGGCAATTTCAGAAAATTTTGATACTTAGTGTACGTGATGGTCTTCATTCGGACATTAATTTCTCAGAGCAGGTGAATTTCGCCTAAATACGCGTGCATCGTAAGCACGTGCCCCTCCAGCGTGAATTCGAAGTCAATTTTCTCGAAAACGATGTCTTTACGGCAATTTCGGCACTCTTGATTTTCGTCTTATTTTTGCCTGTATAATTGCCTCTTAGAGTATGTATTGACCATAGGTAGAAGAACACCTTGTATATAAGGGAATTCAGAATTTTTCAAAGTCGATTTCTTTGAATTTAACTGAAACGTGTGTGGTACTGCTTTGAGAAATTAATGTCCGAGTGAAGACCATCACGTACACTAAGTATCCAAGTTTTCTGAAATTGACAAACCTGAAGGTCCCCTTGTAAGATAATCAAAGCTAGATCTCACTTCTACTGTTAGTTAACTGCACTATCGAGGGAGAAACAAATTAAGACTATAGTCCTGAGCAACATATTCCGGCGAAGTTCCTTTTTCTTTAGTATTACTACCAGAGTTCGAAGACGTTTAACGTTTACGCTGGTGTTCCATTCGACTAAAGTTATTTTTCATAGCTAATTTCTTATTTTTCAGGTAATTAAATAATTTTGTCACATTACGTACCTACATTATTTACGTATACATAAATGTCCTGGGTTTTGCAATTTACTTTGTATATTGCACATCAAACCTAAAACTGTTTCCACGCACTTGTCATGCAGTACCAATTTTTTTAAAAAAAATTTCTGTAATTAAAGCCCTCAGGTTTTTCTTCTTTGTTTTCTACCGAAAAGTGTCCGAAATAAAACAGAGGAAAGGAAAATGCACGTAGAACGATATGAATGCGGCTTTGAAAATACAACTTTTAAAATAATGAATCAAAAATCATGTTAGAAGAACGATTTAAAACGATTCGAGAAGGCGAAACTGTAGATGTGACACTGCAAATGGGTAGATTTAAAAGAATTTTTACTGAGGAATCTGAAACTCAATTAGTTTCTTACATGAATGATCAAAATTCCAAATTTATGCTATTAAGTGAGACTGAATTTTTTAAATTAGCATACGATTTGTCGATTTGAACATTTCAAATTACCATATCAATTTAATAAATAAAAGAAAACTGCGGGTAAGCCACGAAGATTGGGTGCAGTGCATGAAATGCAACGGTTGGTCTCACTTTGAGTATAAGATCCAGAAAATATCGATTATTTTAACTGTGATATTTGTGAGCATACTTAAATAAAAGTTCTATTCTATTTTTAAATGTTTTTTACTAACATTATATCAACAAATAAAATCACCGGATCATTTTGTGTATACATATACATGTTCGTATCTGTTTTATTTGAAATTTCTTAACTTCTGTCCATTTGGGGTAATTACCAACAGCGTGTTTAGGGCTATTACGGACGATGGCATCTACCCTTTTCTCTTAACATTTCGAAGTTTTTTATGTGTCCAGTATAGCGGAATTATATTACGAAGAATATACGTACATATTCGTTGAAAGATCTTGAGATACCCGTGAAATATGTTAAAGATAAAAGAATTTCAATCCGTCAGGCAGCAAATAAATATTCAATTCCACCAGCAATCAAAATTCGATCAAACAAGAAGAAAGACTGTGTCAGACCCATAGGTAGCATGAAAAAAAAACAGTGTTTAGTAATGATCAAGAGATCTTTAAGCAACCGTGTGCATTTACCCCGCTAGCCACGGGTAATTGCGGACAGAATGAGTTTTGTTTTCCTTTAAAAAAATGATTTGTTTCTTAAAGTATCTATAATTCTTTGTGTGGTCTTTGTAGATAATTAACCAAAGTTCGTTTATCTATAAAGTACCTAAATCTGATTAGAATCAATACTTTTATTTCAATTTAACTTTTCTTTAACTTTCCCAATTTAACTCCCCCTACAATCTGTTGAGATGGTTAGTCCAAAACGTTTGTTAACAAGAGTACAGTAAATTATTATTCGCAAACGAATAGGGAAAGTATGTTGACAAAGTGATTTTTAATATCAACCTGATGTTCTCTATTCTCTGTTGCATTCTTCAGTCATTTCAACCCAATTTCTGAAATATTAATAGTTGTGGCTTCGTTTATTTTAGATCCATCTTTCTGATAATGTTACCTAAAACTAAAATATTTAAGCAAAATACTTAGTGATGTTTTTGTTCAATTGACCGTGTAAATATTCAGTCGGATTTACATTGAAATTTTGGAAAAAGGAAAAAGTGTTACTGTTTATTATTTCGATGTAAAGTGACGAACGTTCCAATGATTGTGGTTTCTCCAGACGCATTGTAGAATCATCAATACGAAGAAGTCTGATTGGCATTCAATAAAAGCTTTCTTGGCTTCTACGAATACGATAACATGCAGATTTCCAGGATGTTGGTCGACAGAATGGCCGACTTTAAACTGAATGCCTCCATTTAAGTTGTGTAACTACGTTAATTGATCGCAGCTGTATGTGTACTTAGAATTAATACGATACAGTCGCACACAATTTGAATACCTGATCCCATGTATATAGGGTGTAGCAATTACTCTCTGTATCGGTCACAATTTTCGTATTATGACTGATATTTTTGGTTTCTGTAGATGTACTGGAGCAAGTACCTACTCCTAAACATTGTAGAACGACGATAAATATCAATTCTTTTCTTTAGATTAATATTTTTTGGAATTTTTAATATTCTGTAAATTTAATCTGAAGTTGGGTGATAAATGATATTTAATATTATTACGAGAGGCTTTATGCATTTAAATGATACTTTTCTTTAATTGTTCAAACAAATTTTATTAACTTAATGTATTTAAAATTTCAGAATTTAGTCTAGTCATGAGCAACTGATTTTATTTATTTTTTTAATTTGATGTTACATAGATTCCTGTAGTTATGAAGTTAATCTCTCAAATTGCTATTAAGTTCAACTGTGAATAGTAGATATAATTTATTATTTGCGTGCCCTTTCGTCTGAATTTGTCGCTCTGTGAAATATGTGTACACACTATGCATGTACTTAAGAAATAAATGATGCAAAAGAAAACTGCTAATAAATTACCAATAGAAAAGAAATGCTCTATTATGAAAGTAGTGTAAGTAAAAAGAAATGCAAGTCAAGTAAGCAATGACATTATAATGTAATTTTCATAACGAGCCACGACAGTTTCACGTTCATTTCGACAGTGGTGTAAATCATTTGGTTCCTGTAAATAATTTGTGAGAACGAAAATACTTACATATTTTTGTATTATTAATTAACCTTAGATGTGGGGCAAGAAAAGAAGAAAAGAAAGAAAATGCGAAATATATTAATATATGCTGATAATATGAGAAAAATTAAGTGGTAAAGAATTCATTACCAGAAATGGTAAAGTTGTTACTGGCAAAGTATTTGAAAATAAAAATTGCTTTTGTTCGAAAAATGTTTGAAATTATTAAGTTGTGAAGATCGAAAAACTACGTTTGCACCGTTTTGGAATTTGGGAGGCATTCAAAGGTTTAAAAAAAAAGAGATAGTTGTACAAGTTACTCATACAATTTTACAATGATAGATAAGTTTGACATTAGAAGAGCATATGCATATGTTGTGAAACATTTTGTTCAATAATGGAAAAATATTTTTTAATGCGCCCAAACGCAACAGTTTAAATATCTCGAAACAAAAAATACATGACTCACACCACTTTCATAATCACCGGCACATATATGAAAGAAATTATTAATTCTGTCAAATCAACACCGCATGAAAGGCTGACAATGACCTAAATCATGAGACATTCAATCTCAATGTGTAATGATATGGTAATACGCAGTCTAATTAGGATTCCTGAATATTTACCGTTTCATTATTATATTGGCACCACTTCGCATCAGTAATATTATCATCCCTGCAAATTAATCTGTCATGTGAGTGTCAGCTTAAAGAGTACCAGTGTGTCAGCCTTTGAACCAAACAGGTTTCTGACGTGTCAGCATTGGTAGAAACAACATGTTCATTTGAAAGAATTTAAATTTTCATTTTTCATTGTAGGTACGTCACTTCTGATAATTGCTTTACTCACATAAGCAATAAACACCTCCCCTATCTCTTACCTGCATCATTTTTCCCAAAAATTTTTGTTGGCCAATATTTTATCGCTCTAAAGTTTCATGCACCTCAAAATCTTGATGAAATAATCAGTATAATCAATTAATTACAGTAGAACCTCGATAATCCGAATTTTGAATAATCGAACGATTACGCTTCGATACAAAAACGTGTATTTATCCGAATCTAATCGTTTTAATAAATTTCTTTCCTATTTCTTAATTTTTCGAACCGTCAGTTGGCATATGACTTAGATAGGATTACCTTCACGAACTTTCAAAGTAGAAAGTACAATCGAAGGTCCTCTGAAGCAGAGATTTGGATAATCGAAGTTCTACTATAGTAATTTGTCGAGCATGGTTCCTTCGAACAACGTGCATATGAATTTTTATTTCCTTACACATCAGCTTACCGATAATTTACGCGGTATCATAGTTCAAGTGCGATAAAATATGCAGTTGTATATTTATCACGTAATAGTCAAGTATAATAGATAAGTACACTTGTATAGATCGTTTTCAGATTGTCGACTTTATTTTCTAAAGAGTCATTGCAATGAAGCGTAAGACACTTCCAGTTTCAACACTGCCCCTTCAACGCAAATTATCACAAATCGTACAAACACAAAACACATGTTTATTCATTTCGTTTGTCAAATGAAAGGGAAGTCGGAATTATTTACAAGAACGGTGAGATACCATCTTATTCGCAGTGTCACGATGGGTACATGATAATAGTCAATACAATTTGAAACGTTAAAGCTAGAAACAGATCAATCCCCCTCATCATCAGGTTATTGGCAGCAGCTGTGCCAATGTTGCAGAGCGATTCCTCGCAGCAAGCAGTGCAGGCGTACAATTTGGTACGTTCGCCAATAACTATGCAACCAGGCTCGCACTTGCTGGTGCAATCCCTCTCCATGGACCAAGTTTGAGGGCTAGACGTTGAATTTTCCGTGCTAGTAGTATAAGAAAATCGTTTTACCTACAAGCAGAGAATTAAATATGAGAAGATCCTTATTTGATTCTGCTCTTTAAGAGGGGAATCCTATTCTTTGGACTAAAAACATAGCAAATTTGGGATTTTTTTTTAAGAAACCCGCAATTCGATTTATCTGAAATTTGGACCATGTTTTGATGCATCTTTGAGGAAGCTGCAGTATTTTTTATTAATTTTTAACCATAAATGCAGTAGTTATGCATGATCGACCATCACGCCACAAAATTCGCCGGCCGTTAGTGTGCATGATATTTATTTACCAGGTTATCTAAAACAGGAAAACCAGCAAAAAAAAAATTATTTAGCAGTGTGGAGAGTTTTCAAACTGAAAGGTCAGAACCTTTAATTTTTGCAATCCCATTTTGCGCCAATTTTCTTATGTAACAAAAGATGTATTCCTTAGCGGTATTCTGGTTCATCAAATTGAAGCTACATATGTACAAAGTAAAACGCCGTTTCATTTTTCTGTTTAAGATTACCTGGAAGGTAAATAGCATGCACACCAGCGGACGATGAGTTTTACACGGCGTGATGCACAACTCCTATATTTATTATTAAAAATGAATTTTAAAAAAACTGCAACTTCTTCAAGGATAAATAAAAACATGGTCCAAATTTCACATGAATCGAAATTCTAGATTCTTAAAAAAAAATTCCTAAATTTTACTATGTTGTTAGCCCATAAAATAGGATTCTCCCTTTAATCCTACCGATGGAAAACAGGTCTAAAAGAATCTCAACCATGAAAATTAAAAGCAAAGTAACTTATGTTTCAACTTATTTCTATTGTGTAAACTGTAAAGTATTCCAAAAAACTAAGGAGTAGTGCAGGGATGTGTTGTATAACACTAATGAAGATAGAATGCATAAAATTCTGATGATTTGAAAATGACAAAACTATTTCCACGAAGATAGAACGAAAGGGATTTTGTTTCATTGTAATCATTGTGTGCAGTCGTTTAATCCAGGGATACTGTGAAGTTGCAAAATAGTTTCATTAGTGACTAATTTATTCATGAATATTTTTATACGTGAATACGATATCGAGCTTTAATTTGAAAACCAAGGTGCTTGATCAGCTCAAAATCTATTTTGGTTTTATGAAATGTTTAGATAGAAGTTAATTCTTGTTTATTACGCGAAGATTTTCTTATCACGTTGAAAACCAGTGAAGTAGATTTTACGAAAATGAACTGTCCTCTCGACCTTCTATAACAATAATTTATGAAAGCAGCTTGCATTATTTTGTGCGAACCGGCAAGTATGTTTCGCTTAAGCAAAACATAAGCGAGGAAGAGGTTCTAAAACATTTATACGAAACGTTTCGTTGAAATCTGCGCGTGTCGCATGTAATCAAGAAGCGCTTGAATCGTTGTTATCACTTGTTATTACCATGCAGGTCCGTTTGTCGCCAATGCACTTGTGCTTGAAAACGCTGTAATTTCCGGTGAGATTGGAGCATCTGTCTCCATCTTCCATCGTGTCACATTGATAACACGATAAATGGTTTACTCGTTTCGTAGCTCCGGTTGTCCGATGTTCCTTTGATAATATTTGTCCTGATGACCGCATGAAATCAAGCGATGGACACTCATTTACTGATTTATAAAAGGCACAGCAAGATTGAGTACAAAGCGCATATTAGATTGAGTATAAAGCGAAATAGTCTCATTGCTTTCGTCTCTTCTTAACATTTTAGAGATCAAGTACAGTAGTTGTGTAGTAAATTCCAATTGACATTATAAATCTTTCATACCGCAATTGGATGTGTGAAAAAAAATTTCTAACTGATTCATAAACTCTTAAACATGTACTACAAACGTAGGATTAAAATATTTTCTTATGAATTAACGCATCTGAATAAAAAAATTCATGGATATGATACAGGCAATATGTAGTTCCTACGTTCGATTTGCCATATTTTTTGGCCACCATGTCTAATTCGTTTTTCATATAGGTAAACACGTCAGCCCCGTGTGACTGTACACTTTAAACGAAAGTTTAAGCAGTAAATTACATAGGTTTGAATTAAAATTTATGCGCACAACATTTTTTCGTACATTTTTTCACAGAATGTATAAATGTTGCAAAAATGTTAATTACAATATTTCGATATATTGTCTAAATTTTAGACTCTAAAACAAAGCCAGTATTTTATTAGCAGGAAAAAAATAAAAACCTTTATTTATTCTTCCATTTCTTCATTCATTCGAATTTATTATTACGAACCATTTGTGTAGGTTTCAAGTATGTAATTGCAAATAGAAATATTTTCCTAGATGGTGGTGAAATACTCGTAAATATTGTTACCACTTATGAGACTAGAAGAATTGAATTAATTTTGAAGAACATACGATTACCCAAGTTAAATGCTTCCTTCGCGAGTCTGCATTCACGTGTAAATAAAACAAATTTTTTTTAATTTCAATATAATCTTCAAATATCCTCTACAGCAATTATACAATTCAGACAAACATATATATATATATAATTCAAGGGTTTGCAACTAAAAGCTTTTAGAAAAGGTCTTTTCTTGAGTAATTAATACAATATTCTACAAAACGATATCTTCCTCTTGAAAATAAAATTTGAAAAAATTCTCGAACGTGACAAACAATTCTATACATTTGATTAAATCTGGTATATATCCTACTACATTTATCCACTTATTTAAACAGCATGTATTGCACAAAAAACGTTTAAAAAATCTATTTCTGGTATCTAAAATTACTTCACAATTTTATCTAGTTTTACTTTCAGGGATGTATTTAGAAAGATCCAAGCCAAACCAGAAGTATCCAAATAAAGACTAATAAGATTCACAGTTTATAAAGAGATCGATTCATAACACGAAAGTAGCATCAATAAAACAAATTGTCAACAGGTACAGTTGCCTTTAAATGTACTCTGCAGTACCACTACACATAGACGAAATCTGAGTCTTAAACAAGTTCTTGGTGTCTCAAGCACACCGAAGTGTTGCCTTAAGAAAACAACACCTATGGCTAACTGATATAAAATAAAAATGATGACAATTATACTCCATTACAAAAATGTTGCATTCTACTTACAGATCACCAAACCGAGCTAGCTGCTCCTAAACGGTCACCAGAAGAAATCACCGGAACAAGTGGTTTAACGAATGTAAAGTCAGAGCTTACCATTGGCAAGTGCCATCGACGCGAGGATCACGATACACGTGACAGTGGCCCCTGCACCGACGGCCATGTTAGCCCCCGAATCAACGCATCAAGTCCAACAATTAGACGCTCCGCTCCTGTTCCTCGATCACTGACCGCATCCTCGTAGATTCCTGCAGCAGGCCAGGCGAGCACGTTGGCACACGGCACGGAAGGACCCCGGTGTGATAATGGACCGCCATGTTGAGAGCGGTGGCGTCTGCGCTACGGCGTCCGCTGCTCTAGAAACCTCGAAACCGAGGAAAATCAATATCCATGTCAGTCGAAAGGTCCTGTCCCTTAACCGAGAACGTTTGACGTCAAAGTCTCTGCGCATCCGCGTCACTTTCAGGAAACAGAAAGTTTGGTCGCAGGATCGATGATTCCCGACGAGCTAAATCCGACTTGCGCCGATTGGCAATTTGTGCCTGGCGGTCGGGACCGCTATTGACAACTGTGATCGATCGAGGAACGATCGACGCTACCGGTCGACAAAGGGCCGCTACCGAGTCACACACTTGGCAAGTAATGAGAGCGCGGAAGGACTTGGAGCTTTTGAATGCACGGTGACGACCATATACTTACGTGAACTTTATGAATTCAAGCTTTATTGCTTCTGGACGTTTACACGGTGAAACTGAGTTAGCTTTGAGTTGGGCGTACTTTTGATCTGACAATGAGTGGCGTTAGGATCTTGTATGACATCCGCACGTTTCGTGGAATAACTTGTATGTAGATAAACTGTTTCGTAAGTCGAAGGTACTGTGTCTATCTTGTTCTGAGGATAATACAAGTACACGTGATCTGTTTTATAAAGCAGCAGAATAATTCAAAACTGACACGCTTTTAATAATACATTTCTTGTTTAACTATAAACTTTTGGGGCACTACATTCTTAAGGATATGTGAGAAACTTAATTTCTTTAAAATAAATTATCAGAATTTATAGTTAGGATATGTTGGTATTTGATAGCTCTTTATTTTTTAATTGAAGCACGTCATTGTGAAATATGTTTTATTATAGTATACAGATTTTTAGTATGTCTTAGTTTCCGCATCATTTAATGACTTCTGGATTGGACTAATGGTTGGTAAATGGTTCCTCGGGAGATTATACTGACCTCGAAGTTATGTTCAGTAGGCTTAAAATAACTCGTCCAACGAAAGTCCGCTGACAGACCAATCAAACTATCTGCATATACTTATAAACATTGTATATACGTTATCAGATCACTATTTATTTGTACAGCTCTGTAAGTATTGGCTGTGTATATATATACATTGTATACACATTTTAGGATCTGACAAGGGAACATCCCAAACCCGGAAATTCAAAAAATTCTGAAACATTGTGAACATGTAGGGGATTTCCTCCTGATTACAACGCAATTTTTGTTTACTACCCAAATTCATTCTAAGAGGGTGGAATTGACCCCCGAACATCCGGTTATTTTCCGATTTTGTGTTATAACTCGTGAACTGTAAACAATTTTTTCATCAAATGCTAGATTTAATTAAAAAATGTAACTTTTGCCTTGAAACTTTTTTTCTATCTCATACAGTTCGCGAGTTACAACACAAAATCGCAAAATAGCCGAATTTTCAGGGGTTAATTTCACCCGTTTCGTGTGAATTTGGGCAGCAAACAAAAATTGCGTTGTAATCAGGAGGAGATCCCCTATATATTCACAAACTTTCAGAATTTTTTGAATTTCCGGGTTCGGGATTTTCCCTTGTGAGCTGCAACTCGTTGTATTCAAAAGATGCACCGATACACTTGCAAAATGCAGCTGCATTGGTTTTGAAATGGAACCATTTATTCCTTCTTCGTATAATGTGATAAAAGTATTCGGTTACAAATCAATACATAGCGATATATTTAATGTTTTATTCTCTTTTCCTTCCCCTGAGTTGCCAAATGAATTTTAACACACAATATTTTTGATATGTCTCTAAACAAAAATATAAAACTAAAGCAACTTTCTTCTGTCCTGTTACACAAGAAATACAGTTACAGATGCCAGGGATTCACCAGGAAGCTAAGCTATTCTACGCTATGCTATGCTATGTGTGGCTGTGCTATAAAACATGCAAAACATAGCACAGCTTAGCTTAGCTTTTGGTGGAAATGGTTCCATAAGGATCTATAGAAGCTTCTTTTTTAAAATTTAGGCTAGCATAGCTCAGTTTAGCTTAGCTTTCAGGTGGAATCCGGGTTTGAATCTTCCTACAATAACTCCACATCTTAATATGTAAAGCGGAAAGTGTTAGTGTGTTTGTCTGTCGCCTAAAAACGGTAAACTCTGGGGTCACGAAATGTGTCCCATCTTATTATGTCTAACTAATCCAAATGAATGTGACTATTTTCACAAAAATAAGTAAAAAAAAATTTTTTATAAAATCAAAATCTAAATTTCGGGCACATTAGTAATATAAATAACATTTATCATAACTCGTATGTCTTAGAGGTTCAAATAACTACCAAATACACACATTAAGGGTTTCCAAATCTAAACACATTTTGCACGAGTCTCACAATGTCGAGATGACATTGTCTCTACTTGCCGAGTACAAATATTCATAATTACGAAAATGGCCTGAGAAATCTATAAAAAATAAAATGTATCACTTTTCTCATATTTTCTAGTACACGCAAATGTAATAGTGGAAATATCTCGCAGCACAAAATACATGATTCGGTCCACTTTCATAATGAACTGACACTCATTAAAACACTATTCACGGAGTTGGTGTAAATAAATTAAGCAATAAATTTATCATCTGTTACACAAACGAATCTTCCACCCCAAAATTCATCTACAATGATTCGCAAAATGGTGGGAACACGCGGAGGAAGCATTTGAGAGATATGTCTATCCCGTCGTTCTTGTCAGTTGTGGAAAATGAATTGGTGTCCTCAGGAGGAATACTACAAAGGAACTTAACGACGTAGACAAGGAGAGTTTCGCATGGAACGTGCTCCTGACGGTATGAAAGCCGGCTTGCTCGCACAGTTCACACCGAAGAAATCCGATGACTGAATTATCCAGCGCGATTGTTTCACACAGAGAGCGTTGAAGTTCCGCCTGCACTTAATCGAAGTTGTCTCCATGGACACGTTTCACGATTTCAGTCTACTTCTCGAGGCAGATGTAATCTTTAAGCCCAACTACTATCGTTCCGTGGTAGGTGCACTGAAAATATAACCCACATAAATTCACAAAAGACCGTAAATAAATGTTTTATTTTATTCAGCATAACAGTAATATCACGGTATCTATTTAATATTACTACACTTTTTCTTGTATATTTTCATATCCTTTTTAAGTATTTCAAAATATGTAGATGCATTGAAAGAGATCTTGCATTGATCTTTCCGATCAAGGTCCCGAAATTTATAATTATGTCCAACACTTTCAATACTATTATTTCATAAAATTTGCATGAATGTAAGTATTTACATCAATATTCAAAAATATTTGAGTAAAATGAATTTCATTTAGAATATGCACCCCATATTGAAGTGCATCCTCAATTTAAACTCTGCCAAATGGAATCCGTCAGAGGATTTAAATCTATGATTGTTAAAAGTTAAGGAATCTCAAGAGCGTTGTGTACAGTGCCTGGTGCAAAAATTGCTACATAGGTATAAGTGGTTGTGCAAATTACTTAATCAACGTAAATATTACGGATCGTAAATCGAAACTGAGTATAGCTGAAATTTCTCAAATGCTGGGACTGACAAACGAAATTACACATTTTTACGTTATGCCATAAGAGCAGATGAAGTAATACAATTTTTTACTTCTAAAATTAAAATACTAGATCGTCAAGTTCGTTCCAATCTCATAATTCACACTGCTAATTCGTGGTATCACATAAATATGGTATGCTGTAATCTTATTTTAAGATTATACACTCATCTATAAATTGGTATCACTCCATTTTGTCAGGACATCGAAGTTATTTAATTTAATAAAGAGCATTCGCTATTGAGCGAGGCGTTATCTTTCATCATGTCTGCACCGAAAATTAATTAATTGGATATCAAATGCCACACCCCAGCCATAGAATTTACCAGATTTATCACTGTTAAAAAATTGATTCTTGCGCAAACGTAGTATACAATATTTCTATCGCACCGACGAAATGTACTAGGTACTAGTAGTTAATTTTGGCTGATTGGAAATCATAGTTCTAATCAAGCTTGTCTTCAAAACTGCAATCTAAAAATGGGAAACATATTGAAGAACGTGATGTAATTCTTTGAAAACCCTGGGACCTTTTGTAGATACTGGTGCAGTACGATGAGCTGAGAGAAAATCAATTCTCTACACACGTATCCAACTTCAGCAATGAATAACTCGAGAAGACCATAACAGTATGTTCGAGAAACCGTCGTAAATCGATTCATATAGAGTTCAGTTACGCGTGGAATACCTACATATTTTATACACCTTCGGAGATATTCCGCATAGTGCTACCGAATTTAGGAGAGGTTGCGAATATTTCTAAATGAAATGTGTAGTCATAGACGTAATAGTATTAGATAAAAAATTCAAATGAATACTGTTGTATAAAACTTTTAAAATTTTATTACAAGTAGCTAAGCATCACGAGATTAGCAATATAATCCTAAATGGGAAGAAGCAATTTCACATATTCGTTGTTATAATTAATAATAAATAGAAACATTTAGGTACAAAAAACAATATTTAAATTTCAAAAGAAACATATCGTAAAACAGATGCCACCGCAAAGCTGTTACGCCACTTGCTTCACTAACTACGAATTATAGTCCCTTTATTCGTGTCGTGTCCATTTCCTTTTTCGTTCTAGACTTGTCAAACCAAACTTGAAATTTTCTTTCTTCCAACTTTGATATTTACAATGCTATAATGTCTTGCTGTCTATAGATTTTATGGTATAAAGCCATAAGAAAAATATTCGACTCTCCTTTTTCCTTGAAAGAAGTGATTCTGTGCTCTTTATCGAAGCGCAAATAAGGGAGAGTGGGGTAAACACGAACGCGGGGTAATCGCGAATGCAAAGGTTACGGCGTTTTAGTAAATAAAAACGATGATTAGGTCGTATCCAATGCCGGGTAGAAAGTAATAAATACAGAACGCTCATGCTATTCAAGATAAACACAATTTATTATTTTCATCATGTTTCAAGAAATATTTTATCCATTTTCAATTGCATGTAATTACTGTTGAATTAATGATACAATTGCCTTTTTTTAAATTGAAATAAAGCACTTTTTTACCAAAATTTTGTGACCAATGCGTTGCTTGAATCATGATTCTAACCTCTGAAATAAATTCTTTTTTATTTTTTGATGTCGTGGGGTATTGACGAACAAATCGGATGGGGTGATCTCGAAACTTCGAGATTAGCAACGTTAACCGATTTTGATGAAATTTTCAGCATGTATAAAACTTACTTAAATCTACAAAAGGGATTTTTGAATTTTCATTACAGGTTCAGAAAAAAAGTTTATAAAACGACGTTTACTATTTTTTTTCGATATTCCGACCAAATGCAATTTTTTTCTAACACACAAGAAGAGGAATTTGAAAAATACATTAGGTATAGGTTGTAGCAACATTTTTTATGGGTTGACCATTGAAGTCGCGCTTTCTGTGCGACTTCTGTGATATTTAGCACTCTATTCGTGATTACCTCACAGTCGAGTAATCACAAACACCAAGGGTTTTGCTTTTTCACTATACAATTGATTTTTATTATAATTTTTTAAAAATTCGTCACAGTATTTCATAGATGAATAGTTTAAGTATGTTTGTAAATAATAAACAAATTCATTTCTCACATAGTTTTCGTTTTGTTTGTGTTTTTGCTTAGGTGTTCGCAATTACCCCATTCTCCCTTAGTTGAACGTGAAAACGAGATTGGACCACGTCTGAGATTTCATCGCTTACAAATATCGCGATCAATAGGACCTTACAGTCACGTAGCGCAGTTAGACTATGCTCGGTTAATTAGGGAAATTATCATCCAGGGTCAAAAAGCGGCTCGATAGCGTTCGTTTCTCGTTCAGAAGCTTCGTCTATCTCTGAATGGCTGTTATTAGCAGCGACACGTACCAATAATTAAAGGGAACGCAGCCTCTTTGAACTCTCTTCCCTTTTCCGTCTTCAGAAGAGAGTAATGGGTTCAAGTTGGCGGAGACTTCTTGTAATAGTCACTTAACAAGGCCAATAAGGTCTTTTTTATTCTTTGAAGCTTTTTTTACCCACTTTTGTAACTGCTGAACTTTAGTGTCCATTGAACACAACCTTGAACCTTCTTTAACTACAGACATCATAACCTACTCTAGCTAATAGTGATGATCGTTTTATATAGGGTTGAGGTGTGTCTGTTTCAATACTCAACGTGTCAGTACAAATTCCTATTAACACTTTGAGTGACGCAAGGTTTGTAATAGTTAAGTAATTTTAAGTCGATCGGGCGTCTTGGAGAGATCACTTCTGCTGGGAAAATTGTCCCGCTAACCCCTGCTCTTTGAACAAATGCAAACATTCGCATATTCTCCGAGCGCGCGTTGTTTTTAAAGCAAGCATTCGAGGACTGTCACACTGTATTTTCGATGCATTTGCAGAAAACGTCGATGTGACAATACGCCGGTGCCACGCGAAGTGTTCATGCACAGATATTATTTAGTTTATCCGAATAAACTTAGGTGATATATTTAAATTTTTATGCTGATTCAGAAAAGTGGTGAACATTTCCTTTAAAATAATATTTGCTAAAAATCGGATTAAAAATTGAAGTCATGACATTTGACTGTATGTCCCCAGGTGCCGGGAGAGATGGTCCGCGTCTTTGAGAGAGATGGCTCACGTAATTTATGAAAAAATAACAAAAAGGCAAGCAAAATCATTTATGAGTAAATATTACAACTACAGATTTATCGAAAGTTAATTTGTTTAAGCTGAACAAGTAAAGTACACATCAAACAAAAAGTGAACTACCTCCTGATAATTAGCAAAGTAAATGTATACAAATGCAAACAAATGAAATAAATAAACAAAAACTTTATTTTAATATGTGTAAAGAATAAACAGTAAAATACTCATTATTTTATTTTATTGAGCCTAATTAATTTTTCTTTCCGACCACAACTATTACATTTATCACTATTTTAGCCTGTCGACATTTAGATTTGTCGTGAAATAATTTTCTAAATATTCTAGGCAATTTGAAGGTGAGCCATCTATCCCAATCATAAAGCTTTGAAAGGAAGGGTTAATATGGCCAAATACTTTTGCTGCATTGACACTTAAAATCTCTACTATTTTATTATCCAAAACAGTATGATTCGGTTGACTAGGAAGAGTATAATTTGTTGAAAATTAAAGATGTTTAATTAGTTAAGTATTTTTGGGTAATACAAATTTAATTTGGTGGATCTACGTTTTTATTCTGTAAAATCTCACGCCACTACGTAATCTTATATTAATTAAAGATATGGATTTCTATAATACACTACATTATTTGCGGGAGTCTGTGGGACCCCACCGTATTATTCTTATCACATTTCTTCACCTTGCCAACGTCAGGTTAAATGTAGCCTCCAATAACCTTTTTCAGAATACATATACGGAAAAACACAGAAAAAACAAAATAAGATTATTCACTATTAGGCTTGTACTGATGGGCTTGTTCTGCACTAAAACACGCTCTTACTTATAGAGTCTGAAATACATATAGCGGCTGCGCATCTCTCCTGCCGAGCCGTCGCAACCGGATTTGCCGTAATCAATTTTTAGGGTATAAGTTCCCCCCATTTTTCAAGGAACTTTGTAATTTCTCCAGCGAAGAATTCCTTGTTCTCAGGGGTGACGAACTTGGTTTCTACTACTCCCTATTTTCTTGTTACTGTTTAGAGTTTAATTGTTAAAACCGTGATGTGGTTAATGAAGAAAATAAAAATCTGTCGGTGAAGTACATATTTTCTGAAAAGTACGAAAGACGTGTTAAAATTTGCCAATTTAGATTTCCCAATTTCATCATCATTGCTATCCAATATTATACCCACTATATTTTTAAGTAATCAAATTTATTAAAGACATTTTTGATATGGAAGGAAAGTTTAGTTAAAAATTAATTAATGGGAAACGGGGGAATAAGAATTCTTCTTAGAACTTTTTACCAATGTTTCTTATTATTTACTCACATTGCCTTCATTATTAGACGCAGCATTTCGCTTCTTCTCATGCGAATCATAATCGATCAATTTCTATGACAAGAATTGCATTTATCTTACATAAAAATTTTACTGCAACACAGTTTATATACCTATACTCTCCATCTTAATTCAATATTAAAATTGTTGTTCAGTATGTAAATAGTACATTTTAGAGTTATAAAATGACTCTCGGATCTTTGCACTTACTCTGTGTAATTACTGTAGGCACAATAAGTGTACAGTTCAAATAAATGACTTATCGTGATTTAATTAAATGTTACGAAGCAACTTCGCAGCTTCCGCCATTATTACTCGTTCTTTTCATTGTCATTTCTATAGGCCTTTCAACTTGTCTGTGAGAAAAGATGGGAGGTTAATTTTAAATTGAAGTGAGAAGTTCTCCTTCGATTATTTCACAACAGTCTGCTGCAGTTGCATGTTTTATAGGGGTGAATAGCCGCAGAGAAATCGATTTCAGGTCTGCAAGGGACAAGTGTCATTGCTTCCACTTGAACGGTCTCCGTCAGTATATTGTCCTTAGATGGAATAGAATCATGTTTCATGCCACAATTTCAATATTCAATAATTCAAAGTCATGAGTAATTTTGAAAATATTTTGAAAAGATTTTGGTGTTTATTTTTCGAAAAAGTACATTTAAAAGAAAAAACAACGCAATAAATTTGCATTAAAGTTTAATCAAAATTGAAGTACAAATTTATAAATAAATAGTTAACATTTTTTAATGTATTTATACTGTGATTATTGATAGCAGAAATTATGTTAGAAGACCGAGAATTTAGTTAATATGTACATACATATTGTTTTTTAACTTAGCTGTGACCATTGGTATCGAAAACGTGAAATATTTTATGATTCACAAGTAACGTGTTAAAAGAGACAAATCTAATACCAGTTCCGCGGAAATGTCGTTATGAATGCTAATAACATTGTCACGTAATTGTGTCCCCTGAAATTAAAAGAGTAATTTAACATTAATCAGATGTTCTACACATAACTGATACTCATTGCAGTAACTATTTCTACGCGACTACTTCAGAATTAATTATATTTGACACAGGACTATACCCGTAATGGAATCAAATCAAATGTTTGCCTTAATTAATTGAAGTGAACATGAACGTAGACGAGATAGTAGAGATTAATTCTGTTTCTGGTATGATAGTTACACGTGCTAAAGTGTACCATGCTAAAAAGATATAAAGTTAATTAAAGCGAAATTTTTAATTATTATTTCCCGAAGTACACTTTATCCAGGAGAATGTAGTTGGTCCTGAATTCACATTGAATACTTAGACTGAATCTGCATATTAACAATAAAATGTAATACTTTAACCACTTACAAGGGACATCACTTAAGTGCCACACATTTTGATGGAACTTCGCAGATTTGTAAAATAATTAGAATTATTTGCCACATATTTTTTTTATCGGTCGTCGTACACATCTAGGACGCGAAAGCAACCCTCAAAGTTAGAATTGTGAAACCTAGTATTTGGTCGAATATCTTGGAAACTATTAGAGCTAGAAGAACGGTGAAAATGGAAAAATCGTGTGTTTTTAAATAAGGAATCCATTTAAATAATACATTAAGAAAATAGCATTATTTTGTTAATTTTTCTGGTCAAATGTTAAACCATTTTCTACATTTGTGTGTGACATATACCATACTTCGTAATATTTAAAAATATTTAACATAAATTTTATATTTCAAATTTAAGTAGTTTAATTATGCAAGCTTGGTTCGTTGCGTTTATTAAATTTTGTTTAATAAATTGTTTTTCAAATCTACACACAGATAACGATTTAGTGGGATTTGTAAATTGTGGATACGAACAAAGTGTCTTTAATTATTATTAACAGTAATAATAATAATAATTAGTCTAATACTTGACCAATTCTTATACTATACTTTATTAAGAGTAAGTTCGTTATTAATATCTTCGCATTTCCTATTTTTGTTACAACTCTCCAGTAGGGACATTTATGAGTCTGTGATTATTTCTACTCGTAGAATGTATTGGCACAATACAAATTCTAGAACACCCTATATATACCTCTGATTTTGTACTTCCTTTTCTAGCCTCGTTGAAGATAATCTACTAACTCTAGTTCCAGCAATGAATTTAAATCTTCACTACGCATATTTCGTAGTGGGATGGAGCCAATCACAGTGTCCTTCGACGGAATTTAATTCTTGCAGTAGGTTCTTCTAACATTCTTATCGTAAAACATCTGTCAGAACATCTTCTAATGTTAAGTAGCATAACCAATTGGGAATCAGAAAATTAAGTACATATGTATAATCGTCGACTTAAATTGTTCAACTATTATTCCCTTGTTGCCTTAGTTACTATACTTGATAGGCCCCAAAATTTTGTTAAATATAAAGTTATACATATATTAAAATTAACTGAAAGACATAGAAGCTTATTAAAATTGTTTTTTAAATAAAGTAATAAATACTCGGAAAAATTTTCTAAAAAAAGTTACTTGCTATAGTTAAAGCAAACAAAAAAAGATATTTTGTATTCGTTGTTCAACTTTTAAAGTCACATTAGCCATTCTCACGAAATAACCCGACTAATAATGTTTCAAATGCAAATACTACATTAACATAGAATGATAATGTTAAAGGCCATACTCAGTGTTCCAATAATTCCATCCGTTTTAATTGCAATTCGTTTTCAGGCATATATCTGACATACATAGGATCCACATGCATTCTATCTGCTTACATATGTGAAGAGCAATAGAGGATTGATTCATTCAATTGAAAACCACATTTAATTTAGGTGCGTGCGTTTTGTCTGGATAATTCGCGTAATATGCGATAAAGTAAAAATCGATGATTTTTATACGTTCCACAATCAGAAAAGGTGGAATATTAAGTTGCATTTGGATTCTTCTGGTCATTATAACTACCAAACTGCAACGTACACATTATCTAGATATTTTTCTAGATTTGCATTTAAAGCCGTATTTAGCCTACATTTTTTGGTGTACGTTGAATTGTCAGACAGGTGCACCTGTCTGATCAAGTGATCACCCATTATTTCGTCTGTCAGATAGTATTAGTA
Source organism: Andrena hattorfiana (assembly GCA_944738655.2). NCBI lineage: Eukaryota > Metazoa > Arthropoda > Insecta > Hymenoptera > Andrenidae > Andrena > Andrena hattorfiana. The sequence continues at coordinate 28,228,913 of OX122889.2, forward strand.
ATGAAGAAAAAACTGTTCCGTAAAATATTTTCTGCGACACAGTACTAATGTTATGGAATAACTATGGAACTGAATGTGCAACATGCAGCTGTGATCAAAACTTGACTGTTATTTTATAATATTGATTTTCACTAAAGTTGCTTAATCCGTTCGTTGCCAAGTTACGTCGTCCCCCATGGGCCAAACAAGAAGAAAAAATTAGACATACAATACGTTCATCTTTTATGAGAAGACTTTCTTTCCACACAAGGCAGCACACTTTTCCTCAATAACACACTTGTTCACGTCCCAGTGAAGGTATTAATTCAGAAACCAACGACGAAAGAAGTTTAACAAGTTATTAAAGAAAATATGCAATTCTTCAAAATATATACACTATTAGCAGAAAGTTTCGAATCACTTACAAATTTTCATTAAAATTACACCGTATAATAAATTTTCACCTGACTCGAACTGACAATCACAATATTCTTTATTCCAATAATTTTTAATATATAATCACGCGATAAATCACGTGAATTTATTTATTTGACGAGAAAATCCCTGCCCCTCTTAATTCACAGATTAATTCCAAACTTTTGAGGGGCAGAGTAATTTTAATATGTAAATACTATCGAGGTCAGCAAAACTTTGCATTGAGCTTGCAGAATGTATTAGAAGATATAATAATAACATAGCATGTATTTAAATATTTCATTACATGTATATTTAAAAATCTTTAAAATGACGCCCTATATCGCAAAATGTTAAAAGACTTTACTATTTATTTTGAAAATAAGAATTTGATTCCGTCAACTTTTCATATAAATTCAGGTCACCCTGTATTGTGCTATACTATTTACGTATATCACGCATACATACATATATTGACACAATTCAGTAACAGTACCATATACACAGATTAATATTAATTTATAAATACCCCAGATGTATATTCCAGCAATTCATTAACGTAAGTTATTAATACCAGCACGTAAACAGTGAAATTATATTAATCCTGTGAATGTTTCATAACGATTAAAGTGTATCATTGACTGCATATTCATGCAATTTATCAATTTTGGACAATATAAAACGCATAATATGACAATCGCAAAACATCATTAAAGAGATTAATTGCATTTCAACGCACGTTGTTGTAAATTTGCTCTATTTAGAGTAAGGCAGCAAAGTGTGTGCCATGTGGTAAAGACACGCACACAGCAAATAACAAAACGTACTTAAAACTGGAAGAATCAATATTCTATTACGCTTCATTGTCAGGATAAAAAGTCAAGTGACAGTCGAATACCACTTAATCTCTTTGGAGACGGAAGCAATTGCGGTTTAAGTGGTGTCACTATCTGGTCGTGAAGGATCGATGTTTGTTGATGGTCTAAAAAAATGCAAGAATTAGGATTTTACATAGAAAATCATTCGTTACAAAATTAATGCAATAAAAATACTTTCTGTAATAACTAATAACTGCGTGTAGCTATACCTAAAACATCTGAAACTGGTGTTCAAATCTTGCTTTGTACAGTTTCGGACATTTAGTTGCAGGGAATATTCAAAGTATAATACTTGTTTCAGACGTTAAAACATCGTTAGAATGTAATTTTATTAAATGATAAAAGATCCTCCGATGAATTATTTTACTTAATGTAGCGCGTCTGATATTACGAGGATTAAACTACTTGGAAAGTAAATTTCACCACATATAAATCATACGTTTACCTTGCACAAGTACGAAGATAAATTTTATCCGATTAGAGTGATTAGAGGAACAAGTGCTTACGTTCCACGTTACTAAGCTTCATTATCCGGTCTAATGAGAAAAGTCGTCAGTAATTCGTAAGTTTAACCGAATACTTAACGCTGCAAGCATTTTTAGTGCCTGGTATACAGGTGAATCCATACTTATTTCATGCAATTTCATAATTTCTTTCATAAAAGGCTGAGAGTAAACTTTTAAATTGGATTATAATCTTTTTATGATCTATAGCCCTTATCTTCAACACGAAGTACTACCTAAAAATAAAATAGTCACACATATATGTATTTTGATATTTATTACAAATATGAAATAAATGGAGAAAATGTAATTTTCTATAAAGGTATAAATATACATGTAGAATGTGTATCCTGTATCAAAGTGATCAGAACGCGCACTGCTACCGCATTATGCGGACAAATATTAATTCTAAGTGTCGACTGTGATAACCAATTTTTTAAACGCCAACATCTCGAAAGCAAATGACGAGTTGCACCCAAAAGAAGGTGTTTCTTGAACGGCTCGTCGAGCCCTACAATTTGATATACATATGACTCATTACAAAAACGCGTTTTTAATCCTCTCCTCGTAAGTTCAACGACTTGCACACATTTTACGTCATTTGAAAAAGTAGTAATGTATTTTTTACATAAATCTCTTCACATTGAAACGACAATGAAGAGATTAAATTATCACGTCGTAAGTTATGCTTATGTTAAACCCTGGGGGTAATCTTTCTAGATGCGCCCCTTTCATCTCAAGGGCCACTGAACTCCCGTTTCCGTACCACATAGGGGGTAGGTCTAGAATTCAAGGAAAAGTTTAAAAATCAGTCGCAGTGGAAACTGCAAGATAAACACAATAGATCCTCGTAGAAATTAAACTTCATGATACTCGTTTTGAAAGTGCTAGGGCATGGAATTAGTTAAAATCATTTACACAAGAAAAATTTTCAACAATTTTATGGAGATTATGTTTCAACAGTATTCGGTAATTTTATTTGCACTATATCTTGATTAAAAAAGACCTGTTCTTTGAAGGTGAAGGTACAAAGCCATACTGTGGAAATATGCTTCGTTCAGTGATACTTAAACGTATTCAATGAAATAATTACGTCAGCGTGTTGTATAAATGTTACATTTATTAAATGAAATATAGATACATAGATGAAAATTAATTACAAATATTTCAATAATAAGGTGATTATGAGGTCTGTTTGAGCGTGAAATAGTCAAACCCTCCGAGTAATTCTGAAGCGAACCAAACGTTGCGAATATTAGCGTCAGGGACTCCGTATCTCTTAGCGCCGCTTAAAGCAATATAACTTGCTGAAATGTATCGCAGAAACAAGTCACGTTGATCAAAGTTGTAGCGCAGCATCCGACAGAGTATCATTGAAGGCATCAGAAAGTGGAACATCAATGGACAGCGTCTAATGCCCAAATGGCATTTAACGGCGCTCCTCCATCCAAATAGCTTTGCTACAAGGCAATCTCCCGTAGATTAAAAACAGACCACTCAAAATATTCTATTTGCTTGAAGTTCCTGAATTTTTACAAGTTGATACAAATAAAATTTGTGAACAATCTGGTCTACTTTAATTGATAGAGTTTAAAAAACAGAACTACCTACATACAATTAGTGAAATAAATTCATTCTTACGAAGTGTGATTCCTTTTAATGTGGCTGATGATTTTGCTGGATACTGAAGTCACAATCGGCTGACTAAATAATGAAAAATAGTAAACCGCGTAGTATTTTGTGAATAGTAGGTATTTCCCTATAAGGGACACCTCTCAGAAAACTTAATGTTACATACACTACTGTTCAAAAGTATCTGGACACTTTATTGTTGACAGAATGTAATTTGAATTATAAACAAACGGACTTAGAATGATTTCATCATTTGTTATTGTTATAGCTATGTACACTAAAGTATCATGACACAACAAAATTGATTTTCGTATAAATTGTATAACTAAAGTGCGATAACAAAATTCCAAACCTAATGAAACTATCTTGTTACTTGAAAAAATCGTTATCTACAGGTTGTTTAATTTCTATGATCTGGGCAAATAGAAAGAGTTCTTCTGAACCTATTGAGTGTTCATAAACTCTTGATCAAGTGCATACAAACACCATATAGAGATACATCGACGAATCACGTGTTTAATTTGAATGCGCTATTGGTAAGTTTTTCAATGAGTAATCTGGAATTTTATAACTTGTTTATTCCATAACAAAGTGATAGGGGAAGGAGAAGGATAAAGAAAACGCAGACGATTGAAAGCTTGACATAAAATGGAAACCCGATTTTCGAAAGTGAGAGTAGAATGAAGAGTGAGTCCTAAATTCTGCATAGAGTTGGTGGGATGCAGCTGAATGGACTCGAGTGTGGCAGTAATGAGAAGAAGTTTATGAAGGAAGAAAGCAGAGCCGAGGATATGAAGAGAAGATTTGGAAGGATTAAGGCTTAGACAGTCCATATTGTGCTAGGATGGTCCTTATTTATACGTGTCGAATTTTTTTTTTGTGTTTCTTTGCTCTCACCCCCTAGAACGATGCCATTTGATAAAAAAATAGTCCCTGAAAAAGTTTATTGCAATCGGACAACCGGAAAGGGTGCCGACCAGGCCTTAAAGTTTAGAATTCATCAATAGTTTGGATTTAAAGAATTTCTCAAAAATGCTAAGCCCTATCAAAATTTTGTTCAAATAATATTAAAAGAGCATTTAATTTTCTACACTTACTGTATACATAATTTTTTTGTGCTTCCAACTATTTTTTACATAATAGCGTTTGAATATAGAGAGGTCGGCGCTGCGCGCGTCCCACTTGTACGGCGTGACGTATTGCCTATACGCACATAGTGCGGATCTCTCTATATTCAAACGCTATTATCTAAAAAATGGTTGGAAGCACGTAAAAGTTATATATACAGTAATTGTAGAAAATTGAATGCTCTTTTAATATTATTTGAACAAAATTTCGATAGGGGTTACCACTTTTGAGAAATTCTTCAAATTCAAACCATTGATAAATTCTAAACTTTAAGGCCTGGTCAGGCACCCTTCCCTGTTGTCCAATTGCAATAATATTTTTCAGGGACTATTTTTTTTATGAAATTGAACCATATTAAGAGATGAGAGCAAAAGAAATCGCAGGTTAAAAGGGCCACCCTTATGTTGTACAGACCAATTTAAGATTTTTGTAACATGAGATTCAAGTTCAATAATAGCATTGTCAGCACTGTGCCACGCAAAAGTAGAAACAAGCTGCGTATCATCCGCAAACACATGAGTATCAAAAAGAATACATAACACAATATACACCTGATTCGCTTCGTCTATGATATTCTCCCGTTAATTGCCGAGGAACAGGACTCCGTTATCGCCTTGCACGGGGGCGTAATTATGGAAACTTGACCCAGCCGCAAATTACGAGTTAGCTGGAACACGTCCAAAATGCGTGCGGTTGATCCCCGGTCAATTCTCGGTGGCACGGCACGTGAGGCCGAAAATCGAGGGGCCGTTTCGAGTAATTGAATGAAACCCAGATCATCGGTGTTTACAGCGAAGCAACACGTGAGACCGCCAAAAGTGGCGTCAGTGCTTTCCACCCCCTCGTACAGCTGACATCGGTTGCTCGTGGATCCAACGGAAGGAGTTTAAACGGCTGAGGATCCGCGCCGCTGATTGGCCACTGGGGCCTGGGTCGATGGTGGTGGGGGACGCCGGGTCGGGGCGAGCCTCGCAGTACCGCTTCGACTCTCACCGCGGCAGGGTTGTTTCCGTCAGTCCATTCAGACATCCTCCCCCCCTACCTCCCTATCGCTATCGTACGAAACGCTCGTCCCGTAATGTTTTGGAAAATCTGAAGAACGGTGGAGAACAGTCGCGGGTCGTCGGATCGGAATCGCGAACGTTCCACGTCGTCGTCGGTCTCGTGCAGGTGCGCGGCGTTAAATGGTACGCGGCGGGGTGCACCTACACATGTAACAAAAAAAAGTCGTTCTGGTGGTCGTTGCGCGCAAAACCTGCCACCGAACCGAACGTTTCCGCGGACGGTTTCCACGACTGTGCCGTAACCACCTGGTCGTCCAGCGGATACCCCTCGTGCAACCACGAGCCCCGCTATTGTCTCCGGGGGAAGATTGTTCTGACGTCCTACCTGCACGCCACCGAAGTCCCTTGGTGAGCCGTACTTTTTAATTACACACTTGATTTAGGTACGACACGCGTGTCGAGCTAAAAGTGCCGAGGTTTCTCTCGGCGATAAGTGGTGGGACTAGGAATTATTAAAATTTTGAATATCCCGCCAAACAGCAGGGGATGCCACTGAGAGTAACGGGAACAGTGACGTTTTTTTAGCTGCTTTTTTATATGTTTATGGTTTTTCTTAGATTTTCTTTTCTTTGGATTGATTCAAAAAGTAAAATGATGTCGTTGTAAGAATGTGGTGAATAATGGGGCGCAACTTGATCATCGTATACTTATTTGCGTAGTTTCGTAGCGCGGTGGTACTTTCGTTGAAAAATACTTGTTGCTCAGAAACGTGTTTAAATTTATATATTATTATAAACAGCTCGTTGCTGTTAGAATACTTCAAACGTGACATGAGAGCAAAGTTGTGAATCCTACGTTCTCTGAATAAGTATGTTGACGTATAAAAGATTTTAACGTGGCTATGATGATATTGAAACTGACAATTGCTTATATATTTCTTTTATATTATCTTTTAATTGAACCAAAAATTAGTTCAGATCGTAATTAATATCGTTTACTGTGGTTCTGAGAAAATGCTTTCCCTGAAAACAGGAACCTGTTAAAGGGAAATTAGTTTTAAATTTTTCGCACGTGTAAAAAGATATTTATTGATTTAAAATGTTTTCAAAGTTTTGAAACGTTGCATATACTATGGTCCGGGCACTTTCTGCTAGGCTTTCAATCACTTCTCCTATACAGGACATGTCGTTAGAGAGTTATGATACATAGGTGTAGCTTTTTTATGCGTGTGCTGCACATCCGATACTTTATACTTACGATGACATATAGCCATGTTCCATCTTCTACATGGTTTTTCGCAACAAAATGTAGCTGTATATTTCAACAAATGAAATCCATCATAAAGTATTTTAAAACGTGCATACCTTTCAATTTCTCTAAAATCAAGTCTTTACAATGTTATTATCGAAATCACAGTGTACAGCAGAATTTGAGTTTAAATCAGAGTCTACAAAGATCACAATTTTTAAGCCTGAAAATTAACTTACTCACCTGTGGATAGAAAAATACGTTTAGTATTGTAACAGAAATTAAAATATACAGTTACTGACTATCTGAAGTATGTATATGCATTATTATCTAGTTGTGTTAAGTCCATTTTAGTACTGAGAAATGTAGCCATTTAAATAAAATACATATTATAATAAAGAGTAGTTCTACATATTCGTTATACGAACTGCCATACGTAGTTGCATTACATAGAGTGGTATCCAGTAAACTGAGTTATTCTTTCTTTAATTAAGTATATGAGCTTTAAACCAACACTTTAAATCAAGTTGAAGAAATGGATCAGTCATTAAATTGTCACCCACAAGTAAATTACTCTAACAACTTACTCTTATCAGGGAGTGAAAGTAAATTCTATTAATTATTAATAACAGTGGAAAGCGAAGAAGTTGTTTACTAATAACTATTGAAAATGAAGTTTCGTTCGTTAAACTACACAAATACAAATACTCAATAATCATCTATTTAATTATCTACAGATGCAATGTTAACATTAGAAATATATAACAATTTTCCACAGTTCGACTCTTGAAAACTGATATCAGAACAACTTTTCGAGCACGCCCCATGCAATTTCGACCCGAACGTAAAATGAATATTTCATTCCAAGCGTATGTAATTGCGAACATTAAATTCTATTGGCTCGCCTACACGAGCACCGAGTCAAATATTTGTTGCAAATAATATTTCCTCGTATCTTCCTTGCTGCACGCTTTTACAAAGTATTTCGATTAAACCCGTTCAAGTCGCCCTCCCCCCGCGCCGCACACAACCCCCGACCAGAAAATTGGAGACGGTACGTCGATTTTATTAAATGAAACCGGACGAGTTTATGTTTAATCTTGTAAATTCATCAAGTATGAAATTCCAATTTCCCGCCCGTAGGATAACGCCATTCTATAATTCAAGGGATCGCGCGCGAAAAATGGGCAAAAAAAGTAACGATGAAGCGGGAGAAGAGCGATCCCTTGTAAATCTACTTCATTTTCCAGCGATCGGTCGCGGGAACGTTTCATACCATTCCTTCTTTTCTAAATTCAGTTAGAATCACCGTGCCAATTGTAGATTCGCCAACGTTATCGATCGCAGAAAGCCAATCCCTACGGCAAATGAAATAATGGAAGTTGGGGCGTAAATTCTGCAGGACGCGTTCTCCTAAATCCGTTGCTTCGTTAACGCTTGAAACACTTCGATGAAATATATTCGATCCCCAGCTATACAGACATGGGACGCCAGGTATGTACTAATGTTTCAAAGGTTCTTGCTGTGGAAGCCAGGGTTCAGAAAATTTAATTAAGCTTCGAGGACGTTTGGCAAATATACACGGCAGAGCACTATTTAGCGATTTAAGCCGTACAAGAAGCTTGTGAAAAATACGGTGGTGAAGGATTTGTGCTTATGTACTTTGCAAGGGGAGAGCGGAAAACAGGTTCGGATAACATAGAATTTTACAGTATAATGAGAAAGACAGACGAAGTAGAGTTGCTCTACGTTGTTTGTATTAAGATCAGTGGGTGCAGAGGTTTTGGAGTAATAATCTATATCAAGAGTTTATCGATTACTCAATAAATTGTGGAAATGTAAATTGCAACACTAGCAGGAACTAGAATTAGACGTTCTCGGAATTATGTTTCTTGAGATATTCTTTAAGGGATCTCCTTACCTTGACGGGCGAAAAATGATGCGAACTTTGGGATTTTTTTGAAACCAAACCATTAAATATCTTTATTTCCAGCTTTGTGGGTTTATTTGTCAATCTGTAGAGAATATGAAAAAAAAAATTGTATGCAGAAATAGTGGTTATATCCGGAGTTACAGTGCTTCAAATAGAGCGCCTTACAAAAACTATATGCACACTGTTAGCACAAAATCAACCGTTGTAATTGTGTGAAATAGAAAATGTAACAATTTGTGTAGTCTGTATGAGTGGGCCTATCGCCCGAACTAGAATAAATGAGAAATACTGAAAATTAAAAAAAAATGTCAGTTTCTAAAACAGACATCGATTTCTGAAAAAAATCGCTGGTTTTTTAAGTCGCAGAAATCTAATTTTGCAAAAACCGACTTAGTTTTAGTACCGGCGAGAATGGGACATCTGCTGAAAATATGTAGCAAGTTCGAACTAAATCAGGTGCTTGGTTTTTGAGGTATCATGCTAACAAATTCGAAAACATCGTTTTGAGAAAAACGCGTTTAAAGATTTAGGTACCATTTTTTAAATTAATTTTTTCTTAAACGTAGCCTAAATATGCACAAATATAGGCAAACAACAAAACTAAAAAAAAACGAAATTAAAGAGAAATATTTGCTCTATAAGAGCTCTTTATTGGATTTATCGAAGAAACATTTTTTTGAAACTAGGCAAAAATTTCTGAAACATCGTTTCCTGCGCTTCATATCGATAAGACAGTATCATATGAAAAAAAAATGTTGAGTCCTTGATTCAAAAACTAGGGACTTCAAGCGTTAAAATGTTTTGTTTTTAAATATTTTTTGCGACCATTTTTCGCGGAGATACAACTATTTGAAAATGATTAAAATTTTCGGGAAATTATAGTGTTCCTTTAATTTTTTCCAGGAGTGTATATCAAAAAGTTGTTATTTGGAGTTTTATTTAATGTAATGAAGGACCATAAAAATGGGCGACAAATAATTCGACACAAAAATTTTCACAGCTCTGGTAGGTACATCCCCTTATTGAACGCCAAGGGTGTGCTTTCCTACTATATGTAGAGGAAGTGCAGGATATTTGGAATACCAGTTTATTCAATATGAATAAAAAATTACAGCAGAGAATGGGAACAAATAAAACTGCATAATATCGTAGGGAAACTAATAAAACTTTATATTGTTTATAAACTCTCAGTAATAATGCAAAACAAAAAGTATCTGAAACTTTAGTCTAATTGAAAAATGACAGAAAATAACGATTTGATTAAGGAGCAGGTAATTTGTATTCCGATTCACCTTCACTTTAAAATATTACAAAAAAACAAGTAGATAATTAAATTATTTTCTCTGATTATCTCTTATCTTAATCTAATTCTAAGTCTTAAAATTGACTTCAGTGTCAAGTGTAACTTCCAGAGTCATAACCGGAACATTCACAACGTACGCACATTTTACACATACAACACTGCACCCACTCTTCTCACTCTAATTCACATTACACAAGAGGCACGCAGCATCTTTCTTCCGTATTCGAATTAGCAACATGGCATGAAAACATAAAATTTCATGTCACATTTTTTATTCTCGGAATGATCGCAAAATTGATACGAAACCATAAGATTAATATGCAAATGAGTAGATTAAATGTTTAACTCTAAAGTTTTGACATATTTAAACCACGATTGGCACGATTGAATACTTGCTGAAAAAGTTTTGCAAATTCACGTTTTCTCACTCTACAGATTAAGTCGAAAATGTCCAAATAACGGTTCGTCCACAAATTTCATCCGTTAACAAGTCATTCGCCCTTATTATTTTACGGTGGTACGAATGAAATAACGTTAATAGTTTTTTAGATACTTCGGTTTTCCAAATTACCCACAGTATTCCAAGTATGCTGCACTTCCACTGTAATAAAAACTTAAATGTCTTTGTGGGGTCTGAGTTAAGTTAACGACAGCAGAATAGTGAAATGGAGTTATAAATGTAGCGCTTTGTCTGTGATATAACCCAGCCCTACTACCCTAAACAATGGAATAAGGGAAAAATGTGGCCCAGACTTGACCGAGATCTGGTACCTCAAATAGTACAATATATAGTTGCTTAAATGCAATTTGTGAAAAGACTCTAATAGTAGGTAACTTAAACTACAGATAACTTTCTAAGCTGTCAATATTTTCTTACTAACCGTTTTCAAAACTTAATAGGGACAAAACAACAAGGTATCCATTCGGTTAAGACTCATAAAAATCACTTGCAAATATCCAGGTTTTTTGATAATATTATCGACTTGATAGGTAATGAACAAATTCTAGGATAAGTCAAGGTTTAGCAACTACAATTGCCAGTGGTTAACTTTTTCATTTTTCGAAACGCCAGTGCAACAACTTCGGTCAGAAACATTCTATGATTGATATCTGTTATCGTAAACACGAAGTTTGTAAAGACTCCTAGAAACAAATGCAAGTTTGATGGTGTTCTATTTGACCCTTTTGTTATGGTTTAACTCCATGTTATACCTATGTTTACAATTTATTTTAGTATTCCCTGACAAAGCAGAGTTAACAAAGTACCGAACTGTCCAAAAAATTTTACGCGTGACAGTGTTCCATTCCGTTCACCGGATTTTTTTAATACTATATCAGTGTCATGGTTTCTTTTCACGAAGTCTTCTTTTAAACATTGACGTTACCATTATTTCATTAATATATGTATAGGGACGTCGAAAAAATGTCATCTGAATTGGTCCAACGAAACCCCTGTTACGTGCTTTCAAAAATTTTCAATGATGTCTGTACCTATAGTTACTTTATTGCACACTGACTCGATAAAATGTTTACTTCTATATAATATAGGGTGCATACAATATGGATATAAGTACTCGCTGCAAGAATAAGTCGAAATGTTGATATACATTTTTTCATATGACACTTCGTTTTCGAGAAAAGAGACACTGCCCGAGTTCGCATGCATTTATGTATTTCAATTCGACTTGTCTGGTTACAGAAAGGTAGACTTCTACTTGTGCTTCTATTTACCAACATGCTTGTATTTTAAATTTTTAACCATCTCATAGTAGTATCATGTGGTTAGGTAAGACTTAGACTGTAGTATAATGTAGAAACTTTACATTACTCACATCTTACAGTCTAAGTCTTCTAAGACCTAACTAAAGGAAGAAGTAATATCAGCATTTGAAGAATTGAAATCTGATTATACGTTAGCAAGAATTAATACACCAGTCAACGACCGCTGTCATGTAGGTATTTATCACCGACAAAATTATACAATTTAAAGATTTATATCCTATTTACAAATTGCTGTTTCGATGGTTTTTAAAGGCCAATTGGGAAATTTAAAAAAGATGGACAGTGCGCGTAAGTTTGCTAAGAAAAAAGGGGCTGCCGTTAAAAGGGGATATATGTACACCTAGAGAGGCCTAAAAACTGACGTCCTTTTACAATTTTTTTTAAAAAAGAGTCTTATTGCACCCGTAATTTTTTTTATTAAATATGTCACATCTTTGGCTATAATACTTCATTTTTTATATGTAAAAGTATTAGTCGTTCCAAATGCATCATATCCTGCAGAGATTTGCGATATTCACTCGCAATTAAACAGATTGCACATGAAAGCAAAATGCAAATTAGTTTCTTAAAATATATTAACAATATATTTATTATTAATTATTAATGTTAATTAATTTTTAAATAAATGGCAGCACTTTAAATGAAACGTTCAATTTTCGGCCATGAAATTATGCAATAACTATCCACCCTGTCAAAAACTGCATAATAGTGCATCATATAGCCATGAAAAATTGAAAGAAAATCGGTTGAATAGTTTTTGAGTAATCGTGAGTACAATGTCTGAAAACCTGGTTTCGAGAAAAATTCATTTGAAGTTCTCATCAACGTATGGCAACACGTCAGTATGCTTCACTTCTAATGTCTATATCTTCGATATTTCTGCGAATTTCAGCCCCGAATTTTGAGAAAACATTCTTGACATATCGAACACTGAAAATATGCTCCTTAAAGTGTTGAAGGAGCACAGTTAAGTATCCAACAGCAATGCCAATATTTTCGACGGGTTCATAATTAGTAAAATAAAAATGTTGAATATTCCATAACCTGTTTACTTTTCTCGAACAACATAATTTTATAACTCTTTTACTATATACTAGCACGAGTAGAAGTGCACCTGTCACTAGTCAGACAAGTCGGCCCGCAGCAACTACACGAGTACAAGATTTCCAAAGTCGTTCCTCTCAGAAACAAAACCTCGTAAAAAAAACCTTTATTATAAAATTGCTTCATCTTTAGTTAAAACATAAATTTTGCCCCATCCTGTCTCTATATTCGTTCAAGCGCATCCCTTAAAGATCTTAATAATTTATTCAAAATTTACAATCTTCTGTTTCAATATGTGTAAATGATGTATAAATACACGTCTTGTTTTTGCAAAATGTTCACAATAAATATAAATTCAATCTTTGCTGTAGTTTCAAACGCAAAATCAAAAACATTTTCATGTTTATGCACTTATGGAAAGATGCGCGTGATTTTCAAACGCACAAATTGGGATTTCGATCTGTGAAGAATTTCAATGTTCATTTAAATGAAAAGCACGTCGCAATACTGGCTGATTGTGAGTAAAAGCTTGGGAAAAATCTTCAGCTCGTTAAACTCGTTAAAGCCTGAGCGACAGAATCGACAAGTGTTTCAGTTCGATGGCAATAATTATGATGTTCAGTTCATCGTTCTATGTTGCTTGAAAACATGTTGCGATACGAAAATGAAATTGCGAAACTGGAATATTGCGCCGAAATATTACGAAAGTAATAAATCATTTAGCGTCGCACATTAAACACACTGAACTTTGATATTTCAGTCTGCAGGGGTGACCGTTGCAATCAATATACCATATCGGAAACTCATGGTTCCATTTACAAAGAGAATTATAATCACATTCCGTCGATACGCGAAATTGCTAAGAATAGTTCAAACACGATATAACCTGCACCTTATATATGTACGTAATGTGTCCAATTTCTTTTTAAATTTCCTATGCTGTTCTCAGCAGCAGTATACAACATTAGGTAGTAAGTGTGCAGATACGCCTTAAATATTACACTTTACTACAAACTGCAAAGACACTTCTGTAGATCACGACTATGATTTTGAATATATTTACTATATTCATAGATAGTCATAGTTTAAGGGGATGTTCCGGTATAGCGCCCATAAAAATAGGCGATATTTAGGAATTAATTAAAGGAAAACTACTACATATAATTTAATGGGACTTTTTGCATTGTATTAAGGATATCTTAGACTATAGAAATATATTTTTTTGTTGTAATTAACCATTGCAGACGGGACTGGAGAGTCGTTAAAGTCGAGGCGTCAAAAAATTCATCCAACACGGTGGAACTTGTAGCACCTAAACCATTGGTCTGACATAGGAAAAAATGTCAGATTATTAAAGGGCATGAAGCTCCCTAATGGACATACAATTAAAAATTACAAAACATGTAATTTGTTGAGAAAATAACGACACTTGAAGTTTGAAATCACTTTTTCTCCATATTTTCCGCCTTTTTAACGACTTTAAAAATTTCCAATTTTCAAATTTTTTAAAACGTTAACGGCTTCTCGACTACACAGAAGTAGATTCCTCAGAATAAAAAAGTTTCAGTCAAATCGGATAATAACTTTTCGAGAAAAACGTGTTTAAATTTTTTCGTGAGCTCCGAGTGGACGGGTTTTACCCACGCGTTCGGTCCTACTCAAATGGCTATAACATCAAGAATTTTTCGTATTTCACGAAGTCCTTCTAAACACATATTCGTAAAAGGTTGAACATTCGAAAAATGAAACTAAAAAAATCGATTTTTAGACCGAAACCTCCCCCTAAAAAAAAAAATAGGGGAAGATAGACAGTATGTCAAAATTTTTGAAATACCTATCGCGAGCTGCAAAAGTGACTGATGTGAGAAGATTCTTATTGCGGCAGGGTAGATGTCACCGATTTTCTGCTAAAGGACAATTCTGCTAACCTTAGGTTTTATAGTTGAATATGTTTAAATGTTGCCTTCAGTCCTTGTAAAGTAAAGGTACATATATAGTATATTGTTATATTTTGGAGTAACATGTTTTTTAATAGGTTGAACAGAATGAAGTTTATTAACAAATAAACAGCACTTTCAAATTAAGGATATTGAAATCGAAATATTAACGAGCAGATACATATATTGTGATGTCGAAATTAATATTGAATAATTTAAATAGTACTTGTTACTTTGAAACACCTTTTTGAGATATTAAAGTAAGACTATGACGAGATAGTTGGTTTATACACCGTTTACGACGAACGGAGGACAGCAAATAATTTTTTGCTCATAATCAATGAAACAATAATAGTATACATCGTTTAAAACTCTGAACATCTTAATTATATGTTCAGTATACTGTGTATAAACAAATACGACTTATCCATTTACTGTGAATTAATTTCTGACAATACTATAACTTGATTCCAACATTTTAGTTTAAACTTTCAAACTGAAGAAGCACTGAAGTTTCTCTAGTTCCCAAAAACAATTTCAATGTACTTCCAAATTTCGTACATATCTTATCTAAAATAATTGTTATACTACGCTGTCGGGAAGTTCGAATTAGAAGTTCGATAATGAAGGAGACGACGTGTTATCTTGTTCCAACTTTGCTCTTCCTTAAAAAAATATTCTGAATCAAAAAATCAAACTTGTTTCTTCATTACGTGTCATGTACCTATGTATTTCTCTGTTGATCTTATAGGTACATATATTGATTTATACTTTCTAATTTTTATATCAAGGACATTATTGACAGTTCTTGATACACTTTGATCAATTGTATTTTATAAGTTATTATTAATATAAATACAGAATGTTTCATGTAGAAGAATTTTGGTTTCCGAGTTATTCGTGTACTTAATACATATAATACATAATACCTACATCATTTTCTAAAAATAAGAGACATTAGCCATTTTCATTCTTAGAAGTAACTCAACCACTTAACTCTTTGTACTTCTATTATTCTCAATTTTAGAGATTAACCGAAGTTATATCATAATTGATATTGATATGCTTCAGCTCAGAATAATTGCTTTAATATCCGGGAGACTAGCCATTGTAGAAACAAAATAAATAGTTTAAATAAATGAAAAATTAAAAGTGTATCCAATCCGTCGCATAATGAAAACTGTGTTAAAATTCTTATGAATTCATAGTTAAATTATTTACTACTAAATATCACATTGCCCAAACGTAATGCCATAATGTAACTAGAATCCTCAAAGTAATTATATTTCATTACAATTTCTCTTGAATCAAAATATCAAGAGATCAAAAGAAAGTTTGAAAATTATATTTT
Source organism: Andrena hattorfiana (assembly GCA_944738655.2). Classification (NCBI taxonomy): domain Eukaryota; kingdom Metazoa; phylum Arthropoda; class Insecta; order Hymenoptera; family Andrenidae; genus Andrena; species Andrena hattorfiana. Next base: position 28,245,049 of record OX122889.2, read on the forward strand.
ATGTATGCGTGTACAGTGAGTAGTGACTCACACGTTTCTTTACATAAATTAAGATGAATAATTAAATAATCGTGAGTGACTGAATATGAGCACAGTCTAATAGAAATTTGTTTACCACATTAGTATCTCTGGGTTACTCTAAAAAATCCCATGACTGCGTGTACCTAAATGGCAAAAATGATTATACTTCACGTCTATCCGACTCTGTTACTTTTTTAGTGCCACCACTTAAACTTTTTCTTAGCCACGACTACATTCCATTAAAATGATCAACTGCGCCTATTGCATTGGAATTAAAAGGTCCGAATTAATATCGAGCACAGTTATTGGGTTGCAAATAGCTCCTGCGCGACTGGACCGATAACAAGAAGTGCTTTGACCATAAAGGACCGTAGTACTCGCGTACTGTCAACGAAGTGCAATGTGGTGTTGCAGCAGGCAATGAGAGCAGCACAGAGGAAACGTGTATACCCCTTGGTTATTGCTCCTTTCACCCTGAGCCTATGCGTAGCTTATTGCGAAGGATAAAATGTTGACCTCCCCCATTCATTCCTTGAATTACACAGGGGAATTATAATTTGTCTTTGAAGCTTCTCTAACGCCACTTAATGCTAATGTCTGGCATCGTTTGATGTTAATAGGATAATATCAGTTAGTACACTTAAACCATAGAACAGTGGTAGCATCCCTAAATTTTTTTTCTGAAAAATGAGACAATCTAAAAATACATTTTATTGTGCATTTTCCAATTACACATTCCCCTCGCATTTAACTTCTGTTACCCTTCGCCAGGGGTGGGCAAAATTGTTATTTAAATAAAATCCCGAATAATGAATCAAGAGTTAAAAAAATTATTCGTCATGTGTCGAATAACGTTAACTCGGGTTAACGAACGAATGACGAAATTTTTGTTAACTTTCGTTCGTTATTCGAAATTTTATTTAAATAAAATTTTTTCCCATCTCTGCTCTTCACTCATCGATAAAAAATATCATTCCATTTGACAATGCTCGAACGTGTCGGATGTCGGATGTTTGACGATAAAAAAGTTGAATGATCTTGACACATTGTCGGATCTGTCATACTCTTCTGTCAGATTTACCTCCAATAAATTGGCGTTCTTTCTGCCATTTCAGTTATTACTGAAAGTAGAGCAGTTTTTTATGGGAAAGCTATTGGATTGCATTTCTTAGAGTCTGTACAAATTATAACTTTAATATTCGATATTAAACCAAAACATTGCGTTTTGTTAGCGAAAATACCTTAGATAATTCAACTCCAATGGAACACAAAAATGTCGCATGTAACACTTTCTGTAGGCGATTACATTTTTTCAACATATTCCCTACTTTAGCAAAACCAGTGGAAGTAAAAAAAAATTATATAAGAACACACAAGCTTAAGAACGATTTATTAAAAAATTATTAGAAAGATATGAAGCATGAACGAAACAGTTCTAAACTCTTTCTTTTCTTTTTCGCTTCATAGTAATTGGTCAAACGCATTTATTTGTCTTTCCCATTTCAAATTGTCTGGATTGCTACGTGAGAGAGATATTGAATTTCAAGAATTAAGGAAAAATGATTTATGTTTTCTTTATTGCCGTGTTATATCGAAACGAGTTATTGAACAATAATACTGTATCCCACTCTGATAATCAGCTTATTTTAAGTCGTTGCTACAAAACTGATACTTTCTCAAGTATTTGCTCCTATAATCAGGTTCTCTTTGAAGACTCATTCCTTTCCGAACTCAGGAAGTACCTAATCGCTATATTGTTACAGTTATTATTAAATTCGTAACTGGATGAAATAAACAATAAGTAGATTAATGTTCCTTTTTAATTTACAATGGCGTTATATGTTATTCAAGCGTGTATTAATATTAATTAAATTAATTCTAAATTCCTTTGTGTCTTTAGGTTTTCAATTACATTGCTATTATTCTAATGTTTAGTAAAACAAGCTTATTGGAAATTGAAAATTATTTATAAATGTTGTTTTGTTGAAGAAAGCAAGCAGAAGTAAAGAAAAGTAGCTGAGATTCTATTTCTACAATTTAATTACACAGTTAGACAGCCATCTGGACCTGTAATATTCAATAGCCGTTTACGAAACCGCAAGCAGTTTGTCGTCATCATCTTCAATTTTCGAGAAATTGGATTTTTAAAAAAACTGCAAATTTTCAACTTTGAACATCTTTTGTGTCGAAACCTTAATAGTTATTCGATTGCTTGTTCCGTCAAATTATTCTATGAAGCCTCCTGAACACAACGATATAAGTTATTAGTGCATTATGAACATTTAAATATGTTTAAACAACGATCAAAGGGAAAAGAACACCCGAAATTCACCCATTTTTACAAATATCTTTCCATTTATTTCCAAAACTAAGGGTCTAGGAGAAAATCTAACTACACCACGCGATGCAGCATCATTTTTCCTTCGGAAAGCATCAACAGAAGTGGTAAGTCACGTTTTGTTTTTAATACAGAAACGAAATAGTTTGACAAAACGTGCGTCGCCGTCAGTGGTAGTCACGCGCGATAAGCGATTGTGTTACGCTGAGCGGTAGTGCATCGCGCGCCGTCGTTGACTACCACTGTCGACGCCGCACATTTTGCCAAACTCTTTCGTTTCTGTATTGAAAACAAAAGATGTTTTACCACTTCTGCTGATGCTTTCTAAAGGAAAAATGTCTTCTGCATCGCGTGAGGTAATCAGATTTTCTCCTAGACCCTTAGTTTTGGAAATAAATTAAAAGATTTCTGCAAAAATGGGTGCATTTCAGGTGTCCTTTTCCCTTTAATCGTTGTTTAAACATATTTAAATGTTCATAATGCAATAATAACTTATATCATTGTATTTAGGAGGGTTCATAGAATAAATTGACGGAACAAGCAACCGAATAACTATTACTGTTTCGACACAAAAGATGTTTAAAGCTGAAAATTTGCAGTTTTCTTCAAAATTCCAATATCTCAAAAACTGAGGGTGATGGCGGCAAACGGTTTGCGGATTCGTTTTCAGCGCACGAAAACCTAGAAAAAAACGGCTATTGAATGTTACAAGTCCGGAAAAAGGTCAAATTTTGTCGAACTGTGTTATTTGTTGCACCACTAGCTTAAAGTACCCAGCGTTGCCCGGGCTTTTTATATGTATCTCTGGTCTACATAGTATAAAATAAAATCCCCTGTAGAAGTCTCACTGTTTGTTCGGGCTAATCTCGAAAACCACTGGACGAACTGCGATACTGCGGCCCCCACTACCCCATAGAGTAATCTCGAGAAATGTTTCACTAAAATCGTTACTGCTCGGCTTCCTTTTGCCATAGGTTGTTTCATACACATAAACCTTGCTCAAGAAGTGCCCTATGAAATGGTGAAAACCGCATCACAATCCGCGCAATGGTTCTCGAGATTAGCCCGATCAAACAGACAGACGGTTACTGGGAATTTTATTTTATACTATGTAGAGATAGAAATACAGTCATATTCATGACGTGGAATTCTGATAAAAAATCTGTAACAATACAATATACCTAGGATACAATAATTTGAAATGTAGAAATGTAGAAATACAGGGTGGATATCAGTAATTGGACATTCTAGGACAAATTACTAAACATAAACTGCTATTTGAAATAATTTGTACGAGAATATTAAACAACGTGGTCCAACTTATCAGATCTTTTGCACTCTAAAAACCATGATTATTTGTTAAGTAGGTACAGAAGAAATAAAATTCGTACTTTTGATTTACGTTTAAACGAGCATGTACATATGCATCTTTATATTTTCCGAAATTTCTTCTAGAATCCTTTTTTCCCTGAGATTACAATACTGCATAGTGCATATTAGGTACAAAAAAGAACAGAAGTCACAATTTATTACATCACTGTTCTCTCGGAGCTCAACTTTTGCCCAAAACGTCTTTCGATAAGATGAACTATTTCGTTAATAAAATCATATTCTTCTTTCGTACTCATTTCAAGAAAGTTTGTTTGTCAATGACAGAAGATTTATTCATTAACGCAATGTGCAATACATAGATTTTGCAAAATTTTATCAAACTGCTTTGACCTTTTCATGTAAAGAATCTCGAGCAATATTCCTCCCGCCGTACGAATCCATTTATCCCAAGTAGCAATGCTTAAACTCGCCTAAGAACTTCCTTTAAGGAATCGCAGAGAAGTAAAACGGGGAAGTTACGAATACTCCGTCAGTTTGATTAGAGAACTCACCTTCCAGCTCCACTTGCGTCTGTCTTTTTCCTTTTCGAGGTCCACCGCCCAACTTTTTAAACTTTTGAAATACAAAAAAATAGACGATTCCTACAGGAATCTGTTAATTAAAAAAATCTGTCGATTACTACAACAGTTTTCTAGTTAATTACGGTATTATATGTCAAGACAAAATATGTAACAAGCAATTAAGAAAGGAAAATACCATAAAAGAAAGAAAACTGTCGAATGTGTGCCAAGAAGAACATTTTGCAGTTTATAAATCGAATGTCAGTAATGTACCAAAAAATAATTTCATACTTACCAAAGTAAAGTGAAATTGGAAAACAAATTTTAAATAGCAGTATTATTAAATAATTACCGGTTGAGACAGAATCGTACTGACAATTACTTTTAATTATCCCAACTACAATTTATGAAATATTGCGAACTTAAGTGACTTTGCTATTTTCCGTGACAAATTCGCTACATTTCGAAACTACTGGACAGCAATGTTCTACGCGATTGCGCCTGTGTTTCCGAATGCAGAGAAAACGTAGAGAATAATCGTTTTACTAACTCGTTGCCTTAATTGGTTCACCTTAACCATGTTGGCTGTGTCAACTGATGATACGGATTACACTCACTTCGTGGTTTGCGTCATGGTACAGCGGTATCTCGAATCTACATGGATGATCAGGGACGGATGTTATGGAAATTTCTAATCTAAACTACACTACCTTATACGAATACTGATCAGTCGTATGAATAGAAAAATTGTGCAGAGATAAAACATGCATATATAAATGATATATCATCATTATAATCATAATTATAATCATTATGATAATTATATCATTACAATACTAATATTGTATACAGGATGTTTTTATGAAGTTAGGTAGGATACAATACTTTTTTTTATCGAAAATAGAAATATATACATCTGTACATGGAAATGTTACAAGGTTTAATATCTATTTTTCTGGATGTATACATTTTCACAAATATAATAATACCTGCAAATAATCATTTTTTTAAAAGTAAAATTGTAACATTTAAAGGGACCTTTTACAGACAATAAGAGTCAAAAACTAGTTTCATTAGTCTATGCTCCATAATATAATTCAGATAAAATTGGAGATCATTGGTAGCAACATTGTAAGTGGAGAATAGTATGTGCTAACTTCTTTTAACAGTCACTATAAATCGACTCTTCCCATCAGACTGCATATGAGTGTTGAGATAAAAACATGGAAGCATGAATAATTGAGGAGAGGTTTTATACAAGGTGGTGATAGTAACGAATTACAGGTGATTCTCGATGTAAAAACGAATCGGACGTGTGGTATAAAATTTCTTTTGCCTGAGTTTAGTTTCGAGCAGGGGTTGAAAACAGTTATGATATCGGTTTCGGTTCTCGAAACAGTTATGAGAACCGAAATCATCTTGAAACAGTTACGAGTGAAAAGGGTTCTGGCCTATATGGGTTTCGGTTCCGGTTCTACAGAACCGATATTATATCGGTTCCGTAACGGTTATATATCGGTTATACAGTAAACTCTCGCCATGGGACTGGGCTCGCCTCAACCATGCGTAAGCGCCTTTTAAATTATAATTAAATAATAAATCTGTGAAGAATAAATTGATTCTCAAAAGTAGTTTGAAATCAATTTTTTTAAGTTACGTTTAAGTTAAACCCTTATTAAAAATTTAAACAAAGTAAATTATATACCGAAATGGTTGCAGAGCAACTTCCAACTATACATCGCATTTTTATGCTGTCATCGCACGTTTCAAAATACTTATGAACAATGTCGCATTTCTTTCGGCCCGTTTTGTCGATATGTTTTTAAATATCAATAATAACTATTATACACTACGACTAATATTAATTTGACACTTCATTTAAAGTATTGCTGACATTAACAGCAATAACTTTCCTAATATCTACAAACTTACTATCTACTAATTTTATATTAATTATGAAGATTATTAACTTTTTTTTTTTAATAAAGACAGTGTCTCGAGGACGACAATATGTCTTGTTGGGAAATATCAAACTTTTTGTATTAAATTCCACGTGCTCGCAACTAGCTCAGGAATACAAGTGACTCTGGCAATCGTTCTTCGCGTTTGTTTATAAGATCCTTCATCGCTGAGCCTCACTATCTAGAATCTCTCTTTTCAGTACTTAATTTACAGATGCTGTCTTTCATTTCGGCTTTTCCTGCATTGGTGGAGTTTTAAAAAGAGAGACACCTGATAGAGAGGCCCAGCGATAAAAAGACTTATAAACAAATCGAATTTCCATTAAAAAAATTGACATTGATCGTAAATATTTTGGAACGTGCTATGCATACCCGATGTGTAACCGATAGGATACATTACTGTTATAAAACCGATATATAACAGTTACGGAACCGATATGATATCGGTTCTGCAGAACCGTAACCGAAATCGATATAGCCAGAAATTTCGGTTCCTTATAACAGTTATTCAGAATATCGGTTCTTTCATAACTGTTTCAGTCAGAACCGATATATAACAGTTTGAAACAGTTATTTTCGGAACCGTTTCAACCCCTGGTTTCGAGAAAATCATATTTTGAACATTGCAGGGCATTAGTTTGGTTATTGTTCTCGAAAATTATTGAAAATATTGCATCTGCGTTTACATTAAATGTTATGTTTGACGAGTTAAAGATACATACAGGAAAAATATTAGTAGATTTCCATTTTTCAAGCTTGTCATTAGCTTGTACTACTGCAATTTATTCGTAACTTACATTTTTCAACGTCAATTTTAAAGCTTGTATGAAAAAATAATTACACTGTACTTATTAGTTATTTTTACACGAGGGATATCCTGTGAATTTTTGGAAAGTACGACTGCCGTGTAGTATTTCGTTTAAAAATATTTTACAATATATCCAAGAAAGGCAGACAAATCTGTCATTACTAATTTATCAAAATTAACTAAACAATGACGTCACTTGGCATTTCAGCGCACCCAAACTGCAGATAAAGTGTGCAAACAATGTGAGAAATGTAGTAAATCAATCTATCAGTGAAATCCATCGACAGCGGTTAATTATATATGCCTCCGATAAACAACAACGGGGAAATTAGCAGGTTATCAAGGAAGCTGTCAAAGATAAATACATATTATGAAACTCGACAAATTGGGAAATTAATACATCTTGGAGATATTACATTTAAAGCGACTTGTACACAGTGTGATGTAATTCATGAAACAATATAAAAAGATATGATTCTTTGTATAAAAGTAAATCGAAAATGGGGGATAAAGTAATAGAAAGAAGGCTCTTTTACGAGGAAATCGATTTTTGAAGATGCGTCGAGTACACGTGCGGTTGAAAGCTTCATACTTGAGTGATGTGTCTGGCTTTTACACACCTTCTCTACTTCTGTATATTTGGTTGATAAGTATGTAGTGGTGTAACTCGAAGAATAAAATATTATACTTTTACACATTGTTCGTTTATTCTATTAAAATGGATTGAAAATGGCACACATGTATATAGTACTTACATTTGTGATTTTTTAATTTCTCAAACTTTTGACAATTTTTTCTTTGGGGAGGAATATATGTATACCTACCTATTCCAATTTTTCTGTGTACATTTTCTTTTTAATATGACCCTATAAGTTGGAATCAATGGTTTCCATAACTGTCAATTATAAGGATCAAGATAATTTGTTACCACAACTAACCAAAACACAATGTTTACTACACCAAAAGCTAAAGAATATGTAAATATCCATTGTACTGTTTGAATCATTTAAAGTCAACTTTAATAACTGCATATTACTGAACCTGGCTCTCTGCACTTCTATTATTTCTGTTGTAATTGTATGTGTAATAAAGTCGTATTATTATTATAGTTATAATTATCATCCTCATATCACCATAAATATTTGTACTGTAACAGAGAAGGCAAAATGACTGTAGAATAAACGACCATTGTATTTATCGAGTCGTCCTGAACTGCACGTGTGTCTAAAGAATCTTGAAAATCTTTTCCAAAGGTAATTGTAAGTCTCATAAGATGAACAAGTATTGCACATTTATGTACATTTATTTTAATAGACACAAACGCCGCTGCTTCGCTTGTACCATGAATTATGCTCTATCCTATATTAAATGAACTTTTGATAAGCACTCTAGCTAGAATGCTCGTCACTGAATTAGGGCTAGGACTATACGAATAATTTAATATTCGAATATTTTACAAATATTTGAATCCTACGAATAAACTTCGAATATTTGAGTATTCGAATGTTATTATTCGAATATTTTTCGAATACTGCTGTATTCGAATACAATTCGAATACTGGTGTATTCGAATACAATTCGAATACTGATGTATTCGAATAGTATGGTGTGAAGTGGGTCAAAATTAGCTTACAAGATTTCACCCTGACAAATGAACCTAAAGAACTTATTTATTGAAATTTTTAGAACTTGATATCGAATACATCAGTATTCGAATACTTAAATATTCGAATAGTATTCGAATACATCAGTATTCGAATACTTAAATATTCGAATTATATTCGCCAAATAATTGAGCAACTGAAGTATTCGAATATTCGAATACCGAAAAATTCGACAAATAGTCCCAGCCCTACACTGAATGCTTCTTAGGTGAGCAGGCGGTCACTTTGTCTACCTCCTCAGCCCCCTTTATTCCGTGATAGCACATTCTTGAAATGTTTCCTACTTCAGAGATTATTATTGAAATACTTCGAATCGCGCATACACTTGCGCAGTTATGCACTTAAGAGCTGCCATCTCCGTCTAGTTTCTCCTATTGTCGTTATATGGTGCCGTGAAGATTACTTTGGAGAATGCGAAGATCATGAAGGGGCTGCCTTTATTATTAAATTTAAAGATATTTACACATACGTGAAACTGAACCCCATGGTTTTAAACTAAGTGTACCAAAAAATGTAGTTTTAGTCTGATTTACGTTTGTCGAACTTCCTGGCAAAAAATACGTTACTAATTTTAGTATTCATTTTTCTGTCCCTATACCTTTATACATATTTCTATACGCAAAGTAACGAGAAGGGATGAGTATAATTAAAAAGCGACACGTGGTTTTATTTATAAAACAATGGAGTTGCATAAATCATTGAAAGAAATTTGTAGAATTCACTAATAAGTACACCGGTTTATTCTATGCACTTTTTCTGTTAGCAAGTAGAAAGGAACTAGGTATAACTCATTCACTTTTTAAAATCAAACCCTACATTAAGATTTAAAAAAATTTAATTATATCTTTCATAAATTATGTTTGATACTCCACGTAGCAGGGTAGTAAATTTAAATGTGGCAGCTACGTGGTGTACTCAAACCACCACGGGCCAACATACAACTTCCCTCCATTATGATTAAGAAAGCTCCCTCGCATTCTCGTTGGAAGCAGAAGGTTCACGTTCTCGTCAATAAAATGACTTTCGGGGAACGTCCTGCGGATTAAGCGCTGTAAAGGAAATAATTAATTAGAAGCTCTTAAGATACCATTTGCTAACAATTTAAATTTAATTATTAAGAATTGTTCGTTCCATGAGCGAGACGTTTGGTACCGCGGAAAAACCGAAATAAATATTATAAACAACAGGCTGGACACTCAAATGATATGACTTTTACTTTTAATTTTTTATATTAACAAATTGTTCTAAATAATACAATTCTTTAAAGATCAAAAGTGGATTCTACGTAGAAATTAGGTAAACGTTAAGTTTATAGGGTGTGCTATCTTTTTGTCGGGAAGTGTAGTTTCATAATTGTGCATTAATGTTAATCGTGGTAACTTCTGATGGTATTACGTATAGTCAATATAGCCATACGTGATAAAAAAATTTTCATTTACAAATATGACTAATATAGCGTTGACGAAGTTTAAAATTACACATGCAATCTTTTCCTAAAATATTTAATTATTCCCGATGATCGATATTATATGATACTTTATTTTGTCGTCTTAAATATAAAATTATAATTTTGACATAAATTACATCACTACACATAATTACACATTTTTCATGAAAATATAATTTCACTAATTGAAATACCATTATGTAAATATTACTATGACAGTAACGATATATGAGACAGAAAAGTCCGCAGACTTTTTTCCAGGGGGGGGGGGGGGAACTTTGGGATGATGGTAAAGAAAAATATATCTCTCTTGTTTTTTTAACCCATTTTATAGTGCCAAATTAATTAAAAATTTAAAACAGAAATTTAAAAATATTCCCTTTTTTTAGTATAAACTTAATAAAGATCAGTTTTGAAAAATAAGCGATTTTTTCTGAAAAGCCAGGGGGTAACTGCCCTTTTTGCACCCTCCTCCGGACGCCCATGGTAGACTGTAAACTGTACGAAGTAAAATGAAGTAATTCATTGCAATGTCAGATTCAATTTTTACATAAAATTCTAATTGTGAATGTAAAATATACAGAATGGACTACATACATTGTTATGACTTGTACTACAGCTGACTATTGATATCAGTAATAACACATTTTTAGAAAAGTTTACTGTTCTAAAAATATATTAAAATTCAATATTATCTTTCCATCAGTCTGTTTAAATAACAGAACTTTACTTATTACAAAGACTGCCATTATTACTATTAAGTTTTCTTTTACTAAAGTCATCATTATTTAGAATTGTTTCTTTTTATATCAAAATTCGTATATATTGTCAATTTGTCTATAACGACCATACATAGCAACCGCCATAAAAATAGATTTAAGACATTAATGTGCCACACACGGAAACGTTAATCAATATAATATGTGATGTCCATATGTGATGTACAGATGAGTTTGCTAATTTGGGGTGTTGCATATTTGCAGCTCATGACTGTTAATGCGTTTACTACAGCCATTAATGACATTTTTATAACCAATGTTTTGCTACAGCTGCACCTGGACGCGTCAGCTATACCATATCACTGTTTTGCATTGATAGTAGTGTAACTAAAAAAATGTCGATTTGGAATTTATCTGCACAAATAAATTCCATACGTACAGTACTTTTATCATGTCAATCGGCGCATTTCTAATTCCTCTAACTTCACTAATTTCAGATTAAAGAGTAGATGTGACATGTGACGTTATAAAGTTGCCCATGTTTTGTCACTAATACTAACCCATTTTCAGTTATTTCCAGCAACTGTAAGTGGAGGGTTATGCTGTTTTCTCGAATATTGGCATATTTCCTGTTGTGTCAATGTTTGCGATTAAGTTACATATGTAATTGATAACGTTTCATTGTATATATTATTTTATTTGAATATGAGTTACAACTTGAAAAGTTAGAATTATAGTTTCTTGTGTAAAATATAGAAGTTGATTTGATATGCTGTTTTTGATCTGGGAAATGGGTTGCTGCGAAATAACACATTATCCAAAATTTTACAGTTGAACATGTCCAGTGTGGAAATTCGGTTGTCGTCAAAATTCTGAAATGATAGCGAAAATAAGCTCCACAGGAATCCCCATTTCGATGGGAAATGGAGTTTGAATCCAATGGGGATTCCTAACTTTCTGCAAAGCGCTGCGCAAAGTTTGCAGACAAAAGTCTCTGAGTCTTTTGACGGACAGATTCGTGAAAATGCATCGATTGCCTTGTGATATAATGATACCAAAATAAACATTTTTATCATTTTCCAGACGAGAACTGGGAAATTATGGTATAAAAAAGGAATTTAAAATTCACGGATATCGCGACTAATTTTAGTGCAAATATAAAGTATATTAATAAAACACAGAAAACGTAGACGAAATATTTACATAAAATAATTAACAAAGTTTGGAACAGTGGCAAAGTATTAATTAAAGGGTACGAATTTAAAATCGTGGGAATTAGAAAAGGGTGGTACCTACATGATGGGAAACAGAACATAAATGTGTATTAATAAATAATTATTAAATATAGAAGAGAAAATAATGACAGCCAACATAAATACAACACTTTCAATTTTAACAGTATTATTTTATTAGCACGTTACTACTAGGATGCATTTTGTGAACAGTCATTATTTTATGATGTATTATTAATTAATGTACGAGTACTGTAATCCAGATGTTACGTTATTTATTATGAAAACTAAATCACGTAATATCGCAATCGGATTGCAATCAGATGATGCATTTGCTATCTATGCATCTTGCTTAAAATCGTAGTGAAAATGTTTCGCGTTACAGCGTTGTTGGTTGAATGGTTAAACTTTTTATTCAATTTTGCTTGTAATTCAAGAAAATAAAATATGTTAAATGCAATTATACGCAACGCCCTTTTTTCATATCCACTTAAGTAGGTACTCAACTTTAAGGGCAATTTTAAAATACATAATACTTCCTATATTGAAATTTACAGAATCTTAAATTCGATTGTAACTTTCATTGAATTACTATCAAAGTCTATAATAAACGTACACCCACACGAATGTAAGACTCGAATTAAACTTGCTACGAAAACTCAAATAAACGCGAAATCGAACTGCAATTAAACTACATTTAAAGCAGGAAATTGCGTGGCTCTCAGAATGGAGAACCGAATCAGAGACCAGCGCGAATACGAGTTACCAAGCAATGAAAATCAAATTTTAAGTCAGAACTGAAAGAGGTCACATTTATGTATTATATACACTCTACGCCACTCGCTGCCATTTTTAATAGTGGATTGTACTTTTAGATCGTACAACAAAATTTTTAACAACTTAGGTTTGAGTTGCAAGCATTGCATTATCTAGTAGATCATTTTTCTCGAAGTTCTGGACGCTAAAAAATCAGGTAACCATTTTTTTTATAATGTTACAATGGACTACACATTTTTCTGCGTTTGTATAAATAAAGATACAACTCGATGACAATTTCTAATGGAGCATACCCTGACTGCAAGCTCAATCGGAAATAAAAGGGGAAGGGAAACACGAGGCGACGAAAATCAAAGTTCGAAGTAACAATTAACGATGAACGAATGCACTTTAGCATTTCGATTGGAATCTCTGGGTCGGCAGGAAATCGATTGAGAACAGAAACAGATGTGGATTTGCAATCGCGCTGTTTCTCGTTTCGCCCAGTGTGCTGTGCTTCTTTTCCTTTTCCCTCAATATTTACGTACGCCGGTGCGAGATGGTTCGGGTGAAATGTCGATTTTCAATTTGTGGAATATTTTTCAAAAATCTAGACATTTTTAAGTAAAGAGTAAATATTGGAAATATTAACAAACAAGGTGAAGTAATTCGACAGCAAAACAAATACCACTTTATGCTGCATTCTTGGTGTGCATGCATTATTTACGACATTTGAGTAAAATTTATACAATTAAAGGACATTCGCTTATACTACGATAAAATATACGATCTGAAATTGAGTAGATACTTGTTCTACTTAGTCTTTTTTATTATAGATATATCTGCATTCTTAACATCAAAATTTACAAGATCCAATAGAAAATAATGCTTCGAGCATTCCAGACGTAGAAGAAAAACAAAGTAGAAAAACAAAATGGTACTTTATAAGGGTTTTTCGGCGGAAGACATTTTTATGCCTCAGGATTAGCATTTTAAAAATATGTATTAGTGAGATGTACTACTGGTTTAAGAAATATAAGAAAAGGATAGTAAATGTAATCCGAAATACTACTTAGTTGCCAGACATAAAACTGGCGCCCATAAGAGAGTTGTAATGTTTAAGCGATAACTGCTGCGAGAATCGTCGTAATCTGCCAATCTCATGTCAGTTTAATGCAATAATTTTATGAATATTTGGTTAAAACGTAGCAATGGTCTGAACGAAAAACCAATGTTTTTACTTGCTTTTAAATGAGAACCACCTCTCATTCAACTGTACAAAAAAGCCTCGATTATTTGAACATCATGTAGCTAATTATTTAATTATCTAAATGTCATTTAATAATATTTAACAAACATGATAAAACTGCTATGTAGATATGCGTTAATATACATGTTCATACATTATTAATTTTTAATTTCAACATGTCAAAAAATACGCGTGTATTGCACCAGCGATAAAAGAAAATAGTTAAAATAACAAATCGATTATAAAATAATACAGTCATGCTCGAAATAGCAATCCAGTGTGGGAACACAGGAATTAACACTCTGTGACATAAGCAAGTGGTCTTGAAAGTAATTAAGAGAACGAAGTAGATGCAATTAATTGCAATTAAGAAGAATCACGGTTTGCTGGTTACATTACCTAAATTATGCTCGTGTAACTCACAAACAGTTAGTAGACACAGGCTAAGTGTTGTAGACAGGACGATGTCATTTAAATTATAACATACTCTTCGCTCCATTGTAATTAAAACAACCGCGCTGGCTAAATTGTGCAACCTTTTCCAAAATTACTCTGCCCGTAAATCTGTAGGACAGCATTAATTTAAAAGTTTTAATGCAAATTGATCGCTTTCTAATTCTAATAAACATGCAAGTTGAAATACATTTCTGATGCATCTCAATAATCATAATTCGTTGAAGAAAAAAAACGATTTTATTAAAAATGCACTAAAAACTAAAAAATAATTATTTTCTTGTGCTGCAATTTCGATGGTGTTTTTTCACTTTAAATAAAATCGTGGAGCAGGGTGTTTCATAGCAGAATATGAATCAATTTAATATAGCATCAAGCGTCGAAATGAATTTGTTGTGACATACTCTGCTCCACAATTTTATTTAATGTGAAAAAACACCATCGAAATTGCAGTAGAAGAAAAGAATTATTTTTTAGTTTTAGTGCATTTTTAATAAAATCGTTTAACATAAAATTTTTTTTATATAGTTTTTATTTTCTAGTTTTTAGTGTTTATGGATTTACATTTCGCAGCTCAGACTTGTTTACAAATATCTTTTATTTAATTTCAAACTGCGATGCGACTAGCGTCCCGAGCGCAGCGGCTTTTTGTCGTTTTCGTAAAGAACGCGAGTGGCTGATTTCAAGTCGTTTGGATTTGTGGTTATGGGTTATATTTATTGATGACTGGGTAATTTTTTCACCCGCTCGGGGTTATTTTTTTTTTAAATATTGTATTGTCATCCAAACTACGCACGCCTGCAAAGTTTCAAGACAATTAGATAGTTGGAAGTGGGTTAAATTTGAGTTGCCAAATTTGAACCATATATACAAACATACAAACAGAGGTTCGAAGCTGAATAAAATCGTTTAAAAATTAAAAATAAAATGAATACGTCCTGAGTTTCAAGTCTCAGTTAAAGTGAGTCGTCATTTCACTAAAAAGTTCATTCGGACTTCTTGCTTAAATACGGGGTGTTTATAAATATGTGGGACAATTTTTCAGCATGCCAACTTTTCTTATTACACTGTCCAACAAAATTGAACATTTTTTCTGTTCTGTAACATTCAATAGCCGTTTCTTATATATATTTCTTATATCTAATTTTGAAAAAATAGTAATAGTTATTCGGTTACTTTTTTCCTCAAATTATACTATGAACCCTCGGGAACATAACTATATAAGTTATTGTTGAATTATAAACATTTAAATATGTTTAAACAACGATCAAATGGAAAAGGACACTCGAAATGCACCAATTTTTGCAGATATATTTCTATATATTTCAAAAACTAAGCGGCAATCTCTTCCTGACACTTTGCATCCCTGGTAAATCGTTTAATGGAACGCTCTTCTCAAAGAGTCAACGCCTTGAAACCAGGGATCGAAAAAGTTCTAGAACTCTTATTTTTAAAAAAATTCTATTAGAACTTATATGTTTCGTTTAAGAAAATATCTGTTCCTGTGGAATTTTTATAGAAAGAAATGTTACCCTTAGGAACTTCTTTAGAAAGTGTTCTCATGGAACAGATATATTAGAACCTATATAATAAAAGTTCCATAGAAACAGGTATATTAGAACATTTATTAAAAAAAAGTTCCACAAGATAACGAAAAGTACTAAACTGTAGGTACTATATAGTTTTATTTAACAATATAATATCGTATTCTTCGCGTTTATTTAATAAAAGGTATACATATTATAACATAAGTAATTAATAGTTTTGATAAGAAGTGTTGAACAGAAAAGAGAACTTGTCAAGAATAATACCTAACTAACATTTTTTTATAACTTACTTTACATGAACCGAAATACATAAAAATTCTATAATATCAACGTAGATAAATATTACAAATAAATAACACATTCAGAATATCAATTTAACTGTAATAATGATTTAATATTGTTGTAGTACTATTCATTGAATTGTATTCAGTATTTGTTACAACGATTCAGAACTTTTTTAATATTAATGAACAAAATATCTGTTCCTGTTATAGAGAATTTTTTATTTTTATATTTTATAAGTTCCATTCCAACTGGGACTTTTATTTTCAAGAACTTTTACTTTATCATTTCACATGAGAACTTATAATGTGAGAATATTTTTAAAAAAGTTCAACGGTCTATTTTTCAAATAGAACCTATTAAAAAGTTCCAAAACTCTTTCGAACCCTGCTCGAAACCATTACCACTTGTCGTACATTTATACAGGAAAAAAACAGGGAAAAGCGTCATCTTACGTATTAACGTGAAATGGTACAGCAAATATTCCGAAGGAATTTGCACGTCCCATTGAATGGGGCAGAAATAACTGGAATCTGTGAGAAAATTCCAACGATTCAGGGGTATATTATATCCTTCGAAATGGAATACCAGATCGCACAGATACGAGACATCGATTGAAGTCGACGGAAGGAGAAACGATAGCTCGACCAAAGTGCGCCATACATGTTTCGAGAAACTTTCCCAGTGTTTATAGTTTCACTTCATCCAGTTCACGGAATTTTCTTCTGTACGTGTATGGTGCTATGTACTTTTCGTCGACGTTGAGCTTGCCTCAATCCTTGCAGTCTTCCAACAGCGAATATGAAGGAAGTAAAGAAGTGGAATTGGTTTCTGATTCTTTCCTCTGTCGAAACGGCTACGGACCAAATTAACAAGGAACTATTTCGCAGAAACGCATTTACGTATGAAACGTATTCTCGTTAATATCGGCCATGAAGTAATGTGAAATTAATATCATTTAATCGGCCTGATGAGGTTCCTGAAAAATCTGTATTTTATTCGCCGTTTTCTACAAGTGGAATACAATTTTTTTTTGCAGGATAACTTTCATTCGTTACTTTATTCATTACCGTAGCATGATCTTTCCATTGGTCATGATTTTAATATGGTTTGATATTGGAGGCGAATAAAAGTCGATTTATTGATGTTTATATGTATCTTTTCATATGTGGTATCTTGTTTTAATCAGTAAATTTCATATGGAGAAAGTGAGAGATAGGAAAGTTTACTATAGTGCCATTTTGATTAAGATTAACGGTACAGATAGAATTCCTCAGATAAATTTCTCACACTCAACGAAATAAGTGGAATATTCATTTTGAACAAAACTACTAAAATAGAAAAAAGTGTACGTTACATTCTTCGCAATAGGTACATACGTACTTAGAATCGTAATATGAATGACACTAAATAGTATTTTACTGTGCTCCTATTTATTCCCGTTATTTTTTCAAATCGAATGGCAATAGTGATATTCTTTTTTAAAATAATTAATTTAAGAATTCTAATTTTCTATTTTCTTTTAAATTCATATTATTTTCGTGATTATTTTCATCGGAATGTCAAAGCGTTTTTTTTAAGGTATACAGTGGACTCCCGATTATCCGGCCTTGCTTTAACCGGTCTTCGCTTTAACCGACCACATTTTTGTTAACATACAAACAATTGACTAGAAGAAAAATTAGTCACATATTCCGTGTGTATTCACTTTTTGCCGACTAAATTTACTTTTTATCATATTTGTCATTGTTTAAATAGTCTTTTTGTTACTAATTTTATTTTCTAGTAAATTTTGGAGTACTGGATTCCGTAAATATTTCACGCTAGGATGTACATTTTCAGCTTATAAAAAAGTTTATATTATCATATTTTCATTCATGCTATGGTCGCCTGCATATGAGGAAGAGATCCTTTCTCCTGGAAATAATAACGGATCCGACGTGCTGTCGGATTAACCGACTTAATTGTTTACCCGGCCAGAGGTCCTGTTAAGCGGAACGTCTAACAGAAGTCTACTGTATTTGCAAACATATTTATGATTAACTTTCATCGAAAGTTTAAACGAGCTGACCTCTGCCGTTGCGATAACTTGAGTGTCCTTGTGGACGAAAGTCATCTCTTCCTTCGTAACTGAAACGAATATAAGAGGAAATGAATCGCAATAAAAGTAATAAAAATGCATTATTCTGGCAACTTCCAATTAGATAGCAATTATTTTTACTGTGTTCAAATTTTATTAAATTTTATTTCCAATAGTTATCAAACTTAATAATATGTGAAACATATTTCTAGTTCTACTGTACTAGCAATGAGTGATTCATGATTTATTTAATTAATATCACAGGTTTTTTCTCCTAATACTCCTATACTCATTTTTACTTAAAAAACAGTTTCAAATCATGACTTGTATATAAAATCATTCTAAATTTTCTTCTTTTGGCCACCCACTATAAGTCATGAGTAAACTTACCAACTTCGTATGAAATTATGGCAGGGGAAAATTGATCGTCTAAAATAGAATGTCCACGTCTGCTCGTATAAAGTATAAACTAATTAAGTTCGTACCTCACAAGAACGAGCACGTGTATGCTCATATATATATATATATATATATGTATATGAAAGTAAGTTCGTCAATAGCATCCACATTATTAATTGAAACGACGAAGTTTTGAACATGTTCGTAATGTGAGTAACGATGCCATTCAAAATAATGTAATTTGCTGCAATTTAAACTTTACTTTAAGCAAGTAAACAATTGATAAGATTACTTATTAAAAAATTACATTTATACATATACATAAATTATGTAGTTTCGATACTTTACTTGTATCAAGAAAAGAGTTCAGTAAGTACAGACAAAAATTTGAAAATTGAAGATATGTAAACCTGCAAGTATAAATTTTTATACGTGGAAATTACTAAATATTTCTGGTAAAATGATAAATTAATAGTGTCCTTTTGTTTCTCAAAACATTATATGACGGAGAGTGAACAGACAACCATCGTGAAAAATCAAATAAAATCAATGTGAAACAAAAGTTTTGCTTTTGAAGGCGTCAAGTGCGTGTCAAATACAGTTATCAAACAGATTTGGTTCTACAAATATTGTTAGTCACGTCCAATTGAAAATACGTATGTTGAATATGAAACATTTCTAACAATTCATATTTTCACTCTTCACTCTGAAGATGCGTGAGAGAATTTTCTGTTTACAGTCATGGATGTTACTATTTTCAACTTTATAAATTCTGATCGTAATGCTTTTTCCGAGACACATATTTGTCGAGTTCATAGTTTATGAATAAAATATACTTGGAAACGGAACGCATATAAAACTGTTTGCGATAACTCCAGTGAAATTAATGGTAGCAAAAATTTTATTAACATTCCAATTCATTTATTTGATTACAAATTATTCGAAATAATATACATTTCTTCACAACTAGTGCACCTATTATAATCCTACTTCACGATAACAGGACAGGATACTTTGCAAAAGATACAAACTGATAATGGTACGACTTTGATTTTACACATATGATGTATCGATAAGAGAATTTCTTTGCTGCCATTTCATTAGGCCTGTGCAAAAGTTCATTCTCTTTATTGAACCAAAGTGTTTATTAAATGTAAAAATATGTATATTAGATGTTTATTTAATCAAAGTATTTTCCTTGGCTATCTATGACCTTTTGCCACTTTCCTGGTAAAAGTACAAGTAGGTGTAGTGAAAAAAGATATTTCTGTACACCTAACATCACGTGACAGTGAGCGAACGAATTTTTGCACTGACCTAAATAATAAATTAATCGATGGTAACGAAAGGAAGTATAAAGTGACTCAAGTTTTTAAATGACTTTATTCACACCATCCTTGTTCTCGAAGCCTCGTACAATGTCCCATTCGAAACTTAGTAACTTCTCTTTAAAATATACTATTCTTTAATTTGGTAAATTTAAAATAGGTCGCCTTATAACGAAGTAGGATGTTAGGACACAATTTTCCTCGAGTGCAATAAACATACGTTTCTATTTCTATCTTCTTATTTTATGTTTTACGCCCTGTTTCGCCACCATATGTATATACATCCAATATCCTGACTAATAATTTGCAGCACTATAAATCGAAGTTCAGTGCGAGCTAATTAAAAAAGTCGAGCTTGCGTCACTTGTAGATGGTTCGCGAACTGTCTCTCGTGGATACCTATTCGGTTGTGATTTCCGTCTCGAAATGTGATTTGGAATGCCAAAATGAAATTAGCATTCGGATTTACGTCTCCCAGCTTTGGATCGATACCAAGGGATTGCCTCTAAATTACAGTCGATTGTAGGCCAAATTGGAGTTTGTCGCTAGCGGCGGTTAGTAAGCTGAGAGTCTGATCATAAAACGGATCTCTCCGGGTATATTCCCTGCTCAATAGTCTTTCAAGAGAGCCTTCGTTAAGATGAAACCTGACCGCTCGTAAAAGACTATCGCACAAATATAATACTTTTTTCAAAATAATGATCTAATAAGAAGGTTCATACTTCATTACGCACTATGCTTTGAAGAAATTTCAGTTTTGTTAACGTGGTTAGTGAAAGAATATAATTACTTGCAATAAGTTCTACACTAGAGTCCATAAATAAATTTCTAAAATGTGTGTATCAAGGATAATGAATACTTCTTCGAAAAATACTTAATAGTAAAAGTATGTCAGATCTAAGGGAGAAGGTATGAATTTATGCATGATGAATAATGAAACAAATGTTGCTACTGATTAATTTACTTGTCAGCTGCGACAGCAGCTTAAATAAATTATCGCTCCCATTATAAGAGTACATTCGTTATCGAAATAATAAGAATGGAGTCTTGGGACTGGAAACACCTTACAAGACAACACAAGAGCCTATTCATTAGGATGTACGCTACTATTCATAACTTTGGGGTGTTTCATTCAGAAATCTAATTAAATTTATTATACTTCTTCAGCGGTTTCTACATACCGAAATAGGGAATGACTGGGATCATCATTTATTGACACAGAAATTAAAAAATCTGTGGAGACATATTTAGCTTAATACTAGTAATACAGTGTAAAATCAGATAGAATTCCCGTACTCTTACAATTTTTCCTTCATTGCATACGTGAATAAAAAGTCTACTTAAAACGCCCCAAACAACGTTTCTCTATCACATCGTTGAAATTATATTCAACCTCCTATCAAGGACGTTCGGTAAGTGACACACGCCGATTTTGATGAAACTATTCATAATTGTTTATGGGACCAACCAAAGAACTTTATCGTATTTGATTTGAACTACTTTTGTACTTTAAGGGAGAAACTTTTTATCTGAGTCGCCCCTTTTATTTATGCTCTTATAACTGAAGACCTATAATAACTAATTGTAAGACCCGTAGGAAAAAATCAAAAAAGCAACTTTTGGTACGAAAAATTTAATTTTCAAATGACCAAAGAAATCTTGCTAGAAAAATGGAACAAGATAAGCCCGAGTTTCACAGAAGATTAATTGAATCTTAGCGTAATAGATTATAGTTTATAATAAAATCCCAGGAATATTGGATATTAACTTGTAGTTATCTACGTTTGTTTGAATTAAATATTGAATTTGGGCGAATATTTTTTTCTCGATCTTTGCTCCTTCTACGGATAATAATACTTTTTTAAATAAACTGTGTACCTACTATGTTTCAATTGAATGCACCCAAAGCAAAAGTAGGTAGGTATATTAATCAGGGTTTTTATTAATCTGATCTAGAATTGCAAATTCTTACTTTGACGTCCATTTAATATGTAAACCATGTTACATATGGGGTGGACAAATACTTTTGTGAGTACGTGCAGTGTACTTTGGTACATCTTCAACAAATTTACCCTCTTTCTTTCGTTTGCACCTCTAATTGCCATGCATTATTGTAACAGAACCGACTTCTACATATACATAATAATCACAATTAAACTATTAATGGTAATCGCGATGCTCAAAGTTTGGTCTAAAACATGAAAAATCTTGGTTCCACTTTCAAGCTAATGTGCTCTCGCGAACGTATAATAATTTTGAAATGTAAATTAATTGAAACATCACGTTCAATTAATGCACTTAATTACCCACGCGTGATACCACGCAGATCAATTTACAGCATGTGTATACAGGCATTAGTATCGCTATTACCAAGTAGTATCATGTTTACCACCTAATACCACTCGAATAAACATGTCTTTTGATATGGTTGTATTACGTGCCGAACATTTTTCAAATTTTTTTATATACCTATATATAGAGTAAATCCGGTATAGTCCGACCACCAATAGACTACACTTTTTGTTATTTTTGAAAGTGAGTCTCACCCATAGTGGGTGGACGCTCTAACTCCGACATGCGAGTGAGACCGACTAGTTGCAACGCCAAAGTTTTTGGTTGAAAATGAAAATAAATATTTGAATTTATCGCACAGTATAATTTATGTATACTCTAAATTGCTTGGGCTTTGCTTTAATTTGCCCAAAACGACAAAACTGAAAAACAACGATGCTACAATTTCTTATCCATAGAGTGGTCGAACTATCCCGGACTTACTCTATGCTATAATTGACAATTGATCCAACCACTACGTGTGTTTCGGGAATTTCCCTCGGTTAATTAATTGTCGTCTTGATTCCAAACGAATTCGCCCATTCACGTGGCGTCGCGTGAACCAGTTACTCTCGACATTTGATCGCGTCTTCAATTTATCATAACCGATACATATAAACTAGGGATTGCAATACCGGTAAACCGATTTACCGGTTTACTGATAAATCGCGAGAAATACCCTCAAATTTTTACCGGTAATTCGCCAAATATTTACCGGTAATTCGATAAATTATGTATAGCAATGTAGCGCATATATGCATTCATTAATTCCGTCGATATCGACTCTGGTATCAGTGAAAAAAACTTCGATTAATAATAGAGACGAAAACCGAAGTATCTCAGGAAGAATCAACTTTAAACCAAAAGAAAACTAAAAATCTGAAGCCACCAAAGAATAGACGTATTTTCAAGTAGAAAAAGTAAAAAAGAAAATATCTACAAATGACATATGATTTCTTAATGACTACCCGAAGAACAAGTGTAGAATCTAAGAGCGCTTTATCAGGAGACCAAAGTTTGGACAAATTATGTTTTTTGCGTGCTTATTTATTAAAAAGAATTGTTAAATAAAAAATATTTAATTATGTATATAAGTTAAGATTCTTTTCATTGTTTTTGCGGTGAAGATCCATATTAATAAGTAATATCAATAATTATACAAATATATCTATTTTGTGTTATATCATTTTATATTTTATGTTTAGAACAGTTTTATTTGCATATATTTTTTATAATGCTCGATTAGAGATCACAATTTTTTTTTGTTATGTTTACTTTTATATTTTCAATACCTTAAAAAATTACCGGTTAATTACCGATAAACCGGTTTTGAATGAAAATTTTACCGAATTACCGGTAATTGAAAAAGTCGGTAAATTTGCAATCCCTAATATAAACTTCTGCATGCGATAATCGATCCAATCATTTCGTTAGTTGTGAGGATTTCTAGCTGAGAGCGGCTACGCCAATGTGTTGTATGACGCCGTCTCCAAACAACGAGACGGAGAAATGGTAACCTCCGTAATCAGAAAATCATATTGTATACTACTGTAAATCTTTAATTTTCGTCTAGTTTCTTTTAAATACATAGTAATTTTTAACCTAACTCTGTCTCATTTTGTTGTCACAAGTCTTTCCTATGTGCTATATCCCGGACGGGAACCTGTATAGATTTCAGACAGAAGTCGAATCCCAAAACAATCCTGATTGCTGCTCCATAACTCAGGTAATGACAAAATTTTTCACAATAGTTTTAAGTCGCTTAAGAGCGTTGCATAAGGAAAATCAGACTCCACCGCTTGGTCGTTAAAGTAATTGAACGTCCTCACGTAACAGTTGTATTTAGATAATATTTCTGGCTAGTCTCGATTCAAATATATAAACGAAACAAAATTGCGTAATGAGAAATAGGAATTCAAAATTTAATCCCTCAGCAAAATAATGTTTAAAAGTGAAAAATTCTTCAGGCAAACGAATTGAAACATTCACCATGAGATCTTCGATTATTAACTTCTTTTCTTGAAATTATTATCTTTACATATTTCTGTCATAGACTAACCCCAATAATAGCAGATGCTACAAAGTACACATTACAGACATTTGTAAATAAATAAAAACTCGAATACTTG
This sequence comes from Andrena hattorfiana, assembly GCA_944738655.2. NCBI lineage: Eukaryota > Metazoa > Arthropoda > Insecta > Hymenoptera > Andrenidae > Andrena > Andrena hattorfiana. The sequence continues at coordinate 28,269,685 of OX122889.2, forward strand.
ATGCAAAACAGTAATAATTATTGTGGATATTGAAGTGAAATCAGTAGTAACGCCAATTCAATTTCCAAGGAAACTATTCTATAATTTATACAGAAAAAAATAGCAAATAGAAATAATTTGAAAGCAACGTCAAATATAGCATACATTTCTGCATACTCTTCTTATTAATTTCACTAGCTAACCCTGTTTTGGAAGTTATGTTTAAGCTTTGTGGTGATGTTTGTTATCCTTTTGTTCACAAGCCAATTTTAAATTGCAATTCGCGAAGTGTCATAAACGTGGTAAAGGATGCGATAGTTGTAATTCACGATAATGTTGATTTTATAAGCGGGACACCTAGGACGGATGCAGATCGTATCTCGCAATAATGGAGCGTATAGGAGTTTGTTGCCGTGCGTTACGATAGGGGAACATAATACCTTGAACCCTGTAGCCTTATACTATCAGGATGTACTTGACACTTCAGATATGACGATTTAACGCGGTAGAGTGGAGCAGAACACGAAAATCTCTCATATAGTACAAGTTAGTGGCTAAGGGGCTAAAGATATGCTAAATCAAAAACCGAAACGAAATATAAAGTGAAAATTGCTAGGGACATTGATATTCAGTATTTTTTTAATTCAAAAGAAAGGGGAAGAATATTTGCCAAGGGCTAAGTAACATTCAGGGTTGTATATTTGAAATTAAATGTAAAATAAAATTTTAATCTACTCAAATTCACTGTTCAAAGATATAAAAAATTCGACAACATATTAAATACTGACAAGGGATGTCGGGCAACTTGAAAATTCAAAAAATGTTGACACTTTGCAGAAATGTAATTCAGGTGATACGTTATTACGTAGCCATTTTTTGTTTCAGCAATGAAACGCTCCTTGGTGATGTAAACACCTTCTCAAAGAAATTGTGAGTTTTCATATTATCGCGAATGTCTGTGAAACCGTAAAAGATATCGAAAAGAAGTTTAATTCAAAGTTCTATGGTTTTGAGATCCTACAATATTGTGATGGAGAATTTTCGAAACCATAGAAGAATATCAGAAACCATACAATTTTGAGTTTTTTTTAGCTCTTGATTTAACAATTCATAATAAGTTCATCCCTAAAGTTGATTTCACTAATAAACATACATTCCGTGCGTGACAATAATTGCTAATCGTATTTTGTAGAACGGATTCGAGGTTCAATTAGAACGGACAGGTAAATGCAAGCGCGAGGACGTAAATTCCCCAGGGGTTCTAGTGCTATTGAAACCCGTGATATACAGAAAAATGCAGAACGATAATCGAAATTTTCCATAAGTCACGCAAATCGTATGTCAGTTGCAGGTACTTTCGATATCAACGATTCGACTGCAAGTGATTGTTGGCTGTTAATGAATTATTCGTTGTTATTCCAACGCGCTGATACCAACTATTACCTACTAGGATTGAAAGCTTCAACACAAACAAAATATAGTTGTGGGGCTGTTATTTTCATTTCCCTTTTAATTAAGTACTAAAAATCTTTGGCGAATAATATATTAGTCGTGAAATAATGGAATAATTCTGGTTTAATATACTGTTTGAAATAATAAAGGGATTATTTACCCAATTAAGTCAGTGGCCAATACTTTGAATGCTAAGAAGTTTATACTAAACTGAAACTTTCATAGTTTTCTCATTCAACTTGAATATGTAATTATCAAAATTGTTATTACCTTTTACTACTAACATGGCGTTAGAATTTATTTCTCACACAATTTTTGTTGAAAATAATTCATTAACAATGATACGTAAAAATATAATTATACTATGCGCGTATGTGGTCCCATTGGTTTAATGTAAAATGAGTAGAATTTTTGCTGAAATTTTTCCTAACTACACAAATATTATTCCATCACAAAATAGGATAAATCGGGGAGCGATGGACCACCTACATAACTTTTGAAATATCCGTTAGATTTCTCGACCATTACCACACTTCAATCCTATATGTTGTACTTCCCGCCAAAAGTTTATCTATTTGTATTGCATTTACATAAAATGTAAGTATTTCATCCATTTAATTTAACTTGAATGTGAACCTGCAATTTCTTGCTTACAATTTCGTCTTTGCGATGTGTAAAACGGACCCACTTCATTTTCACAGTTCATATTCTTAATTCATTTTCACGGTTTGAATCAGTGCGGTCGGCTCTACTGTGTGTGTGTGTGGGGGGGGGGGGGGGGTCTGTATCTACGCTTGCCTTCTGCGTGTGCATGCTAGGAGTCACTGCTCCGGGTTCAGCTGTTTCGGCTTTAAACTGCGCGGCCCGGAATGGTCACCGCTAATATTCAATTGTTTATATCTCGAGAATGAAGCCTTGGATCCCAAAAGGGTAAATGACTTTTTGATATCTTTTTGCATCAGGATATTGCATGTTCCGGGAAATCCCTGAATTTTGGAACAACCTGTACATTTCTTACAGTAAATTAGTAGATAGGGTACAACTCATCCAGATGGAAATTCAAAACAGCTGATTGGTCACTTTTCCGCCACGAAATAACACAAAAAGCCTCATCATTACAAACCCCTAACGCCTCAAATTGCAGACAAATAAACGAACTACTGGAAGAATTTGAGATATTATTCATTCAGCCACAAGTCCATACTTGAAGCATTAAATAACAGTGGTAACAAAAACCTTTCACTGTGGGATCAAGAATGCTAAAATGCGATAGAAGGAAAAAACACGCTTTCAATGTATTTAAAAAGCATAAGACTGGTGCAAATTTAATGGATTTCAAACGAAGAACAGCCATAGCGAGGAAAGCCTTACAACAAGCTAAAAGAAACTCATAAACAACACTTCAAGCGACGAAATGTGGAGTAAATTAAAGAAAATAAACAGGCTGAACGTCAACTCTCAAATCACTGCGATTTTATAATCGTTTATATCCCGGTAACTCAACTATTACAGATTCCAAAGAAATCACCAACTTATTAGCTAATTCGTTTGCGAAGAAATCCAGCAATGAGAATTTCGGTTCGAACCAAGCTTCCTTACAGGCTGTAATTTACAGCTACGTGCCGGTGAAGAAACTTTAAGACACGAAGCTACCATATCTTCAGACAACTTTATTATCACCCCCTTAATGCAAAAATCCTGCTTACCGAACTCCACTCTACAGTAAACTCTGTTAGAAACTCTTGCCCAGGGCTGATAACATACCAATCATTTTTATACGACAACTACCAAAAGTGAGACTGGACTATCTGTTAGAGATCTATAATTGTATATAGTTGAACGACGTTTTTCCTGAAGAATGGCAAGGAGCGATAGTTGTCCCCATACCAAAACCCAGCAAAAATAAATCCCATCCCGATAGCTATAAACCTATCCCTCTCACATGTTGTTTGTGTAAATTATTAGAAAAAATTTTAAACGAAAGACTACTAGATTGAAACCAGAATGGGTTTAGAAAATATCGTTCCACAATTGGTAGCCTCATAATGCTAGACTTATATATTTGTGAAGCCTTCCTTAAAAAACAACACTTAATAGCAATATATCTAAGTAGATATCGAGAAGGTCTGTGATATGATAAAGAGGCACCGAATTATGCAAGTCCTTAAGCAATGAAACATTAACGGAAATATACTTCAATCCGTATCTAATCTTTTAAGAGACACATATATCTGTGTCCATATCAATGATTAACTATCAAAGAAAACCATAATCTCAAATGCAGTACCGCAAGGGTCAGTTTTAAGCGTAACGTTATAAAAAAATATTATCGGAAGAATATTCTACGTGCCGCTGATAATATTATTAACGTCGGGGCCAGATATATTGGCCGGTGAGTTTCGTGAGGGGTATTCTCCCACCACACAGTTTGCCTGCCTCGGTGCTCCTTTTCTCAACGTTTTCTGACTCGCTCTCGTTCCATCTCGCTCTCGCCTTCGCAGAACAAGAGTGCGCCAGAAGTGGTGGGGATGGTGCCAAGCTCCTGACGTGTAGGCCAAACCGAGTTCTTAGCGTAGAAATACATACATCGGAATAGGTGTGCGTCAGCTACGAAAAAATTCAGAAGCTTTATTGGTCAGAACATTGATTCTTTCTCGATAGCTGCATCTCGTATTGGTCTACGCGTAGCTTCGTAACGCACACAACTATTACGCTAAGAATTAATAACAGCCACACGGTTAGGTTCAGGCGGAGCCGAGCAGCGTTCCCGTTACCTCACCATACCCTTCGGGGGCCACGCAACTCCAACTGACAAATCCTACGATCGTCAGATGGTGGTGGCTGATTTCTCCTCCATCGCTGTTCGCGAAAACGAATTCACCAGCCAATATATCTGGCTCCGACCTTAGTATAGAATTTGTTGTTTTCTTCAAGGACTCTTCATTTAGACGTGTTTGGGCTCCCGTTAGCGTTACGAGGTCGTCTACATAAAATTCTTCCCAAAGTATCGGGTACCGCTCGAGGAAACATACTCCCTTCATCAGGCACGAGTCGTGAAGAGCACGCGTTGCTAAAATAGGTGCTGCAGAAGTGCTGTACGTTACCGTGTTCAAGGTGTACGTTCATACCTGTTAACGGGAATCTAGGCGCCAAAGGACTTTTTTATATCGTCGATCGTCAGAATGTACCAACACCTGTCGATACATTTTCTCAATGTTCACGGTAACAATGAACACGTGCGATCTGAACCGAACGAGCAGCGAGTACAGTAAATACTCGTTACCAGCCCGACGAACGGGGCTGGCAGCGGGCTCCTAACGCGTTTTGGACACTATTCCGCGCGGCCAGTTCCTAACCCAGACCTCTCGCTCGTGGTCGGGTCTCTCACTCTCGTCCGCAGGCTTTCAAGAAATGGAGGGGATAGTCGCCGGGCTCCTAACGCATGGTAGAAACGGGCTGATAACGAGGATTTACTGTATACAGTATTGTCTCCCTGAGGGCTCGCTGGTCGGGACCGGCGTTGAGCCCGTATCGTGAGCGGAGCCCTAATTCCGCGTGTTCATTTCTCCCTTCTTTCTGGCCGAAGGGGGGAGCGAAGTGGAACGCTTTGCGTGCGCGGCGGGCGTGCACGACTGTGTCTCGCTCGCTTTCGTTCCATCTCGCTCTCGCCTCTCGAGTGAGATAGAAATGGTGGGGATAGCAAAAAGCCCACATCGTGTGCACCAAACCGAGCCCATCGGGAGACAATACTGTAATTTCTTTTGGATTGTGAGACCGACCAGCAAGCCATCATTTAGAGAGACTCCAGTGGAAATTTTCGCGGACGTGACGAAGACTAGGTACCCGAAGTTTCATAATCAAACTTGCCTGCTTCACAATCGGGTGGTGAGGCAAGTAATAACCGTCCTCAGTAGAAGAGGGTCGACCCTAATTTTACGATGCAATTTCAACTACGAGTTTTATAGTAATCAGCGTGCCAGAGAGTCGAGTCGTCGGAGCGCGGTGGAGTAAGATTCTCCGATTTGCTAGGCGTTTTCTTTAACAGAATTCTAACTATGTATCGGCCGGTGTCTGTATCGCGAGCCGTGGTTGGCCGGAAGAGCTCGTCGCACGAGCGCTCTTCGACGAGCATTGCTATTTGAGACGGTGGCGATTCCTCGATCTCCCAGAATTTCGCGAGTTGTCTCTACAACAATTCGCGAGCCAGAAAACAATAGGTTTTGCTTGCAGCCATTTGGCACGAAGCTTTGCCCGCGAGAATTCAACCGAGTTTGGTTTTCTGCAGTGTCACAGAGGTGTCCGCGAGCTTGATTTACCCGACACACAATAGTTGAAGAAATAAATCTGCACAATAAATCTGTTGGTTTATTGAAACCGGGATCAGTGAGTGGCAAATTCCGCAGAATGTTTATCTCCCGTTTGGAAATTGATCGCGACGGTAATACTTCGGTGATGTGAGTTATCAGCAAGAAGACGATTTCGGATTGGAAATTGTTGACAAGTACGCGCACTGTGGTGCCACGCACATGAAAACTGTGCTCGCGTTAAAATATCGGGCTCCCGGCTGCGGTTAGGAACCCGATGTGAATGTCGAAACACTTCACTCGCGCTGAACGTGTTTGATGGACAAAAGAAGTTTATTTTCTCCCACACGATTGACACTTCTTGTACATGAACAATCATCCGTACACACTGGCATGCGGAAACGGAGAGAGCGAACGTCTCACACCACGCGATCGCGCTCCCCACTTCCGGTCAAGATGGCTCAATGCGAGCGATCGCCGCGCTAGCCCATGAGTGGCGCTCAACGAAACCCACGCCATACGCGCGATATTCAAACACGCCACACCATACGCGTGACGATCAAACATAACTCGCGACTATAGTTGCGTCAAGGCGCAACATGTCGGTACATGTGACCATGGTCATTTTCTGATTGATCCCAATCACCGGTACTTCGGTTCGCCGAGGCGTTATTCCTAATCTAGCCATTGCGCGCTCGTTTAGAAAATGCGATTGAGATCCGGCTCGAAGGACCAATTTATGTAAATTGTAGAACGTTGGTTGCTCTTGAAGAAACGCCTCCCAAGAGCGACAGACGCTCTACATTATTATTGCGTTTTGTTGAATAAGTTCAATTCGTGGTTTCTTAGAATATGTGTTCTTATCTGAAATTTATACAATTCTAAATTAGTATGTGGTGTATATTGGTGGTCCTGAAAGAACGAACTGAACTATGTAGTCTCAAGAATCTTAAGGTAATCAAATCTCTGAGCGAGGCGATGTACTTCGTGTTTTATGAGAAACATGACCATCGAAACGATACCTACTATATATACAGTAAATCCTCGTTATGAGCCCGACGAACGGGGCTGGCGACGAGCTCGTAGCGCGTTGTAGACACTATTCCGCGCGGCCAATGACGCGAGCGACAGAAAACGAATGAGCCGTTCCACTCTCGTCTGAAGGATTCCAAGAAATGGTGGAGATAGTTGCAGGACTTTAAACGCGTGGTAGAAACGAGCTGTAGAACGTTAAATCTTTAAACTAGTTTTAAGTTAACGAATCGAAAATTCAACTTATACAAAATTAATATACAGGTTGTATTTAATGAAATAAATTTTGAATAAATCCGTTAGAAGTAGGTATTATTTTTTCACGTGAAGATTATCTTATTTTAAAGTGCCATATAGGTAAAGATTTTGTACATGCTTGCCAAGAACTTGATTGCCTAAAAAAGCTGAGTATTTATATTAAGGACCGCATTAAAAACGTGATACAATGCATTTCAAACGAATCCCGAAGCGAATCTTGGGCATTGCGAGAACTGGCTAGAGCCCGCTCGATTTTCTTCGACTTGACCCGAAATAATCGTGCTAGGTACCCGACACAGTCGCACTACACGGTCCATATATCTCGGGCCCCCGTCCGAACCCGCCCAACTTTATCCAAAATATCGGCCACCCGCACATGTAGGGGAAGTAGGGACAAAACCGGGACGTTAAGGATAAACGCTCATAACTTTGACAATATTAATGTAAAAAAGAAATTGAAATTAGGATTCATTAGAATAAACTCTTTATTAAATAATAGTATATATCCATTTTTTTAATACAATAACAAATAAAAAAAAATTACGATTTAAAATATGGTTCGTTTTTACGGTTTTACCCCATGGCCTGGGTAAAACCGGGTACCATACTAAAAACTGGACCTAGCACCTATAACGACGGGATTCGCCCAATTCTTCAGTCCCCCAACCAGTGCAGCCTTCGTGAGCCCACTTACAACAAGCTGTACACTGCACCCAACCTTCATTCAATTTGGATGAACCATAGAATTCTTGGACATAAATGCAAATGTCTTCGCCGTCTTCATCACTACTGTTATCATTATCCTTCCGTATTTTGTTTAATTTTGTGGTTTTCTTTCCCTTTAGTTGTAGTCCTTTATTAAAATTTAGTTTAATGTCGATAACTTCCTTTTTTCCGTCTCTTTGTTATACACATTTTGTTCAAAACCAGGTACCCGGCTTTACCTCGTACGGTTTTGCCCCAGCATACAATTTTATAAATATTAAAAATTATCAACAATACCAGAGCGAAGTACAAATAAACTATCTTAGTTATTTACACTTTAATATGCAACAATTAACATAATTCACACAAAAAAGTACTTACCTGAACACTGTCAGAACTGTCGAAGTTTCTTAACTATCGAAAATTAGATCAGAGCCTTCAAAAACACACAAGTCGATATAACTTTACTAAGTACGTTTGTAACACGATCATCTTTTGTTGATGAAGTAATGGATATACCTACAATATGTCGCTGCAACGATTTAAAAATAATAGCACGTCCCGGTTTTATCCAGGTACCCGGTTTTGTCCTAATTTCCCCTACGTCATGATACACTGTTTATGGCGTAACAAATTTATTTGTTATAAACATTTCTTTGAATAGTTCGAAAAGTTTTTGAGTAGTACGCTCTATGCGTTTATCGTATTGTATACAAAATTTAAATCAAATCATGAACATTCTTCTCGTAATTTTTAAATTGAGATTTACAATTTATTATAGAATTTATTACATGTTGCATATTATTTGCATTTTTATTAAGTCTAATCATGTCCTGCAGCTTTCAAATGAATTTCAATCAAATTTTTTTTATTATTTTTGTAAATATTACAATATTTTTATAAAATTTAATAATTTTTTATTCTTCTAGTAATCTCACAATAATTCAAGAATATCTCTTCGTTCAAAGCCCTAACATTGCTGAACAATTGAAGACTCGTTTACATTCATCATTCATATCATGAAATCAAAATGCTGAAAATTTAAAAGTCAAAGTTAACAGACATATTTGTTCCCTGAAGTGTTTTTTTCATCATTGTTTCTTTTTTAAACTATCGCGTAATCTGAACAACATTCCTTTAGGAAAGAAATTGGAAAGATGATCATTAATTATTAATAGTGGTAAAGAGAAAAAGAAAAACAAATAGTATATTAGGTCTTAGGACATACATAGAAGAACGTCGTGTAGTTAATTTAACTTTGTTATCTCCATCAGACAGGCGAATAAGCTAGCGGTCTAGAAAATTAAAATTTATTCAGTCGATTCTCGACTGAGCTGACGTCGTTTACATGGCACGTGGAGTCCTGTGAAAGCATAATGTCGAAGAATTTCCAGTCATGCGATGAATAATATCGATTTTATCCACCGTACATCCCCCCAGATAATGCATAGGTATAGGATATATCTTTAGAAGTGTATAAATTCTCATAAATTTTTACCAGCTTAAACTATGCCAAAAATATTCGTCCTTGATTTAACGTAATTAGGAAACGGAATTTATTACAGGCTAATCAGAACAGTTAAAAATGTTATTCCATATATTCGAGTCTCGGAGATAGAAGAGTTCAACGTCCTGGATATAGTATAAACATTTGTATAGATTACATTGAAGGGAACTCTGAATTCCTAAGTCGAATGCAAGATAACTTCCCCCTTGTTATCATAAGGAGGCGAGTAACATTGATTTAATGGAAGATTAAGTGCTTATAATGCTATCACAATGTATTCTTAAGTCTTTATAAAGTAACATGAATATGTATATTAAGAATATTACTAAGGTACGTGCTATACAGTGGCGTGCAAAAGTATCCGGCCACCCTTTAAAACAGAATAACTTGTTTAAAACTGGTTCAAACGACTTGAGTTTTTTGAGAAGCTAGAAAGATTAGTTTGCTATGTGACGTGATTCGTCGTTTTGAAAAAAATTGCAATTGGTCGGAATATCGAAGATTATAAATGAAAATAGTAAATGTCGTGTTTTTCAACTTTTTTGTCTGTGCTCGTAATGAAAATTTAAAAAATGCCTTTTGTAGATTTAAGTAAGTTGTGTACGTGCTGAAAATTTCATCAAAATCGGTTAACGCAGCTATGAGCTACAAACAGTTAAAGTTAGTGAAAATCATTTCCGCAGTTTTCGGCCGATTTATGAATTATGGTATTCTTTGAACTTTCTATGTTCCTATCGTACAAAATACCTACACAATGTACGCAGTCATAAAAAAGAATCTAACTCTGCGTTTCAAGGTCAAGGTAAATTTTGCAATGTTTCTTAACACATCTTCACTAGCATATGTACGTAAGCATCCCTGAAATCGTTTACAATTACTGCTTTTACAAGTATGTAGTACCTTAATAACAGAATAGTGTCGCATAAACCTACTTCTTCACGGTCTATCAGACGATATTTCCCCTCGTATACTCGTTTAATGCGTAGCCCCATCAGCAATCTAATATTTAAATTGCACGAGAAGATCGGGGCAAATTATCATTACACATTATGCGCCACACTTGAGTATCTGTTATGCAAATCCACCTCCCGTGATTTGCACTCCAATAACTGAAGTTCGAGAACGCTTATAAAGCATGTGCTATCTCCCACTGCACAAAACACAGCACAGCACCTCCTAATCACCCGGCACCTCATGCTCCCTAATTTACTGTTTCGCTAATGATAATGTCTTTGGTCCCTTAACTGTCCCTGCAGTCGTCATTTCCAGCGAGTTATCACTTGAAATTTGCAAACGCTAACAATAAAACCGCATCGCGGTGAATCTTATTACCTACATATCAGTTACTATCCTCCCATTTCTGACAGCTTCAACTTCGAATTCATTAGAAAATTCAATGAAACTTTACAGGTTTACGGAATATCTGAAAATAAACGGCCGGGGATGAAACTACCTTCCAAGTTTTTGTCCCTTTGATACTACAGGTAAACATTCTAAACAAATGTTTTGTGATTTTTTTATGGAAGATAGCGTAATCTACATGTTAGTAAAGAGAAGTTGACAAGAAAATGAAAAATCGCTTTTACTATCTTTACTATCTACTTCTTTATTAATAATTTTTAAACATCCTACTGAAAATGATGATTATCATAATTTGTCACTATCAATGACGATTATCAAAATCACAATTTTTCGACAAACTAGAAAAGATAAAATTTGAAATATTTTTTACTTGTAGAGTGTTCCATTTCCATATCTCAAATGAAGTTGTCAAGATTATCAAACTTGCTACTTTACAAGTTATAAGGCGTGAAGTTTGCCAAAGTCGGTTAAGCTTTATTAAAAGTGCAAAGTTTGAATAATGTGTAAGATACCTTGGAATTTAAGTGAACAAGGTAAAATAATTTATAACTACAAATAATTAGATGAATATATATCAATGAGTTCTATCCACAATAGAAGTTTTGTATTCGTTATTTATTTATCCTATATATATAAACTTCTATTGTGGATAGAACTCATTGATAGAAATTAAGCAAAGAATATTTAAGAAAACATATTGCCAACGCTAATAATTAATTTGGTCAAATGTATCGTACCTACTCTTTGAAAGCGAAAGATAAAATTGTATGTAACTTATATAAAAGGCACTTCAATAGTGCCACTAATAAAACACTTCAACCATATTTTATGGACACGTATATTAAAAAAAAGAAACGAAAGCATGTTGCCAAATTCAGCCGAGTCAAATATATCTATTTCAAAATAAAAATACTTGCTTATATGTATAAAATGTATTTAACACTTAAATACAATTTCATGTATACAAATTGACTCATACAGAAATTAAACAGTTACATATTGTAAATGTTACAGTAACAATGTGTTAGTACAATATTGAAATAAAGATTAATTTATTTCACAGTGTACAAAGTAACAGTATTACAGGTAGTACCTACTAAAAACAACCAAAAACTGACAATTGCTTATTTTGTCAGAAATAAATGAACCCTCTTTTGTTTTCCGTGTCATTTCCTTCCGTCCTTTCTCTCTGCAGGTTGCTTCAGTCACGAATGGCGCAACGCGGAAAAACCGTTGAAAAATGTAAACGTTAAATTCACGTCGTGACAAATGCTCCTGTAGTGGTTTCGCTGGCTGACTACATTTCGGAGCCACGAAATTCTCGCTTTCAGGGGACATTCCTCCATGCGGACATATTCTCTGTTCCTCTGACTAAGTAATTCGTATCAACGCAAATGAATGTCTAATGCCTGTTGCGCCACAAGGACAATCTCCGTGTCTATTTGTTCATGAATTATACAAAAGCCAAAGAACCTTGAGTAATTGTTAATAACATCAAATCAACATTAAATTCAGAGCGAGATTTTATGTGGATTGCTGCTTTCAGAAGCTGCACCCCCGACCTTTCTTTTACGAAATCGTTAGCAGATTTCCGTTTTGATCTAACAGAGAGCTGCTTTAGGATTGCTCTGTTTGTATAAAAAGTAATTAAGTACAGGATCACCTCGATTATGTATAAATAATCTTTAATAATAATAGGCAGTAATTTTTTTTCGGGGACCTTTTTTATGCAGTGGAGCCGTTCTAGGGGATGAGGGCAAAGAAATACGAAAAAAAACTTTAGACACGTATAAATAAGGGCCACCCGAAGGTATCATTCGCTTTGTACGTGATTGAGCATTGTGATACAGAAAGACTTTTCTTTTTATTGGGGTTTCTTTGCTAATTTTTGCTTGATTATGTTACGAGCCGAAGCTGTGGGCAATTGGATTGGCGGCTGCGAAACCCAGGATTTCAGATTATTATTTAGAATTTGTTAGTTACGGACGAACCGGTGTCTGGCTAACACTACGAGCCACTACAAAGGTGTGGGTTCACGGACGAAAGGAGGAACTCAGGAACAACTAGGAGGTTCAAAGCCTGAACGAACTAATGCTTGGTTAACCCTTAACCGGTGACGTAGAGTCTCGGAGACTCCGGCAGAATTATTTTTGAGTATAGGGGAGAATGGATAATGGCGGTCACTTAAGCAATAAGTGTAATAAAACCAAGATATAAGGTGCAATGTTTCTTGAAAATGATTTTTTTGTAAACTTAAACTATCAACCTATTCGTTGGATACGAAAATAATTAATATTATATTGATTTATTCAATAAAATTGCAAAGTACAGAAAATATGTTTGACCGCCATTGTCCACACCTGCGGGTAATAGCGGTCGCGTTGCGGGCGATTAATTTAAAATTTTGCGCGTATGTATCCATCCGCCGAGTCCCATCCACAATATTCAGAATGAGCCGAGAGGCCACACGAGATGCATCGAAACCGCATTTCATTATCATGGCCAAACTGATAACAAATAATACACTGCTTTTTCAAGCGTTTCGGAAGCCCAACTGGCTTTCCCAGTTGTTCTAGGGCGTATTTTTGCACATCTACAGGATAAAATTATTCTATTGAAGAAAGATATTTTTATTCTACACTGGGGAATAATGGTAATCACGTTGCGGGTGCTAACTGTCAAGCGACCATCGTTACCCGCACACGTTTTCATTGATAAAATTGAAGCTTACATAAATAAATTAAATATATTTAAATTAAAGTTGATTCTAATCCTTTGCCTTGATAGTATATCTGTATTTACGTAAAGTTGAAATGTAAAAAAAGCTTCAAAATTAGTATTTATCTCTTACGTGGTGCACACAAAATATAACATCAACGACGTTTAAAACACAAAAAGGGTTGTTTTTCTTAGTTGCTTAGCACCGATTAAGGCGAGGCCGTTCGACAATATAGCGAATGATGTCGTGGAAGGTAAAGAAAAGAAATTGCACATTTCGGACATGCCGTTTTATAATAACGATACTGACTATCATTGCCTGCTGACCGCGATTCCCCCATTCTCCCCTAATACTGTCATAGGTACGTGTGGATTTTCGGTTACGTGGATTCGGTCACTGTATATTGGAAATTCAAATCATGATTAGATTCTAATATCGAACTCTGTGTAAGAAATAAGAAAAGTGTATTCTATAGGTTCAGTCTTTAAAATTGGATAGGCTAAAGTATCATAAATTGTCGTGGTACCTAAGTCCACCTCTCGGTTATCACGCACTGAGAAATGCGGAGTACTCAAAGAGTATAATAAATATAAAATGCCTAATAGCAACTTTAAGCACTGTATGGTTAAACTGTGTTATTTGTTCGAAAGGGAATGGAACTCGATCTTGCTAAGTCTCTGTCTTCTAAACGTTCTGAACTATAAATGAGCCTCCGAGTATGCATTCGTGACCCTTTTTATACTATGAAATTGGACTTAGAAAATGATGAGGACATGAATGTCTTCAAACGAATGTCAGGTTTTCGTGGAAAACCTCGGTTGCACCACACGACTGCAGGAAAGAGAGACCCCGTCGGGTCTCGTGCATTTCAAACACCCGAAAGGGTCAAAATGTCAACAGACAGTCTCTGAATGTAACAATTTTATTATATGGATTATGAACAATATTTTTCTATATAGATTCGCAGATTTTCGGTTTTGGAACTCTTAAAATTAAAGTTACATTTACACCAATTTAATATTAACGAACATTTTAAACTTCTTCTTTAAATGTATTCAATGCTACATTAACTGTCGATGTTACACAGCCGAGTCAATTTATGTAGTTTAATTTTGTATTAGTTTATCTAATAGCTTCTATGGTTTATTTAATAGAAATTGAAACACTGGAAATTCTGTTGATTTCATTACAATTGTTTTCTAAATTTTGTATTGGCTAATTAATCTAGCTAACCGCTAAAAGTTTATGTGAATCGATGTAATCTGCTCCCTTCTGTTAAGATTTTTCAATTATGTCACTGGTAATTAAAAGTGACACAGAGCAGAATAGCTATTGAAATATTTAATGCCACCTACGATTAGTTCTGTTAAGGAACAGCTTTTCCGTTAAAAGTTTTGAATATTTCACATAAATACTACAAAAATGAAGCAACAATTGAATACATACTGTTTTATTGTTGTGAATAAAACGATTAGAATAGTTAAAAAAACGTCTAACAGTGGACGCTCCAATTTTAGTTAAATGACTTTCGAACAATGGGAAATGGAGAAATCATGTTTCATTTTAACGAAGATATCGTTTCTGTGTACTTATAAATACAAAAGGTTTAGCAGAGATTTGATCGAGGAATAAGATTGGAAATGTATTACATATATAATGTATATAAATGAGTTGTGATAGTATAGGTATATAAAAATTAAATTAGGAATGCTAGAATTTTATTTAGATCCGAATCAGCAAGTAAGATATGTGTATACATATAATATAGCAAAGAAGTTAATTTAGTTCAGTTACTACTTAAAATTAAAGTTCGTACACATGTCGGATATTAGATGTTATACATATGAACATGCTTTTCATACCAACTTTCTTCTTAAATCCATGCTCTTAGCGGAAAGTCTAATCATAAGCTTTAAGAACATAAGGTGGATCTAGCACTTTCCTTTGTAATCTCCTCAATCCTGCCTTGAAGGAATTGAAAATTTTTAGAGAAAAGTGTGCGAAAATCTTCTTACCTTACTTTTATAATTAATTGCATTAAATTTTATAGTCGATATATCACATAATAGTAATAAATGTTTTTCGGAAGTAATCGTATAAAATGCATCAAATGATTAAATTTCAGTAATTCCATTTAAGATGTTTGAGTTGCATAAGCTATTTTCAAACTCGTGGCAAACTGAAAGATGCATTTTGTGAGCACATTGTTCACAGTAATTAAGGATCTCTGTTTTCGAAATTTAAGCTACAAATTTTCTAGCAGAAACGTAAGCTGGTGTATATTTAATACCATACGATGTTGACTAAACATTTAGTCACTAATTAGCCATGAGTAATTTTTCACGATTAAGTGATCATGATACTGTTTCGCTGTACGTAAAAACTTCAATAATTTTACCAATATTCATCTTCTTTAATACGTCGAAATTGGTACTAAAAACGTAAATAAAACATGGCAAAAGTTAACATATCGAAGGATCGATGCATGTAACACAATTTTGCACAAATGCACGAAATACGCAAATACTCTGCTCTGTCGGTAGTTTCAGGACAGAGACGGTTGGATTCAGTTTAATGATTATAATGGCTTTGGCAACACCAATCGTACAAATTCCTCGTACCTACTCCATCGCTCGCAACATCTACTTGCAGCAATTTCAGCCTCTACGTTTTATCCAGGAAATAATTTATATCGAAGGAAGGAATGAATCAATAGGTCCCATTAGCAATCTGCAGCGATTACACTCCACGCTACAAAAGAACAACTGCAACGACGAAGTACTGTGAAAGAGGAAGATGCTGAAAATAATGAGGGATCCCTCTTGTGCGACTAAAGAGGAGTGTAATTTTCTTTGTAAGACGCTTCAGGAATGAGATGAATTGTATTTGACACGAAATGAATAACGCCGATGTACTATGATGCATCCACCAAAGCCAGGGACAGATTACATTTTGCAACAGCTGACTAAATTGATGACATGAAATAAATTGATCTAGAAAATAGGAGGTACAGTTTGGAATGAAGAGATATATAAGAATGCTGTTTATTTGAAGGTAAAGGAATTAAGTGGAAGGATTTTTATAAGTTATATAAGTTTGATACTGTTATATTAGGGATTCTCTGGTACAGTCTGGTATCCTCCAAAAGACTGTATAAAGTTGTAATTAGAAATCTAAATGAGCTGAAAACTAATTGCAATATCTTTTTCTAACTACCTTATTTGTCTAATAACTACATTATTTATACCAACGAATTAAATTGGCACATTACTGAGAGGTTGCGTCCAATCATTTTGCTACCTCATCCGTGATGCAAATTATGAGAAACAGAAACACAAATCTCCACAGCGAGGCAAGAAGGAGAGCGGCTGCGATGTTAACTTTGTAAACTTGCTAATAGAAGCAGCGAATCTACGCCGTGATAGAACTGAAGTCAGCGACGAAAATTGTGTTATCGTTGAATTTCCTCCGCCAACCTCGATGTTCTTCTTCGATTATTCCAGAGCTCCTTAAGGTTTCCGTGTTTCAAGCACCTGACCGTGGCTCTGCAAAAACGTTACGAACTCTATGGCAGCCAATACTGGCAGTCAGTGACATTATTTTCAAAATTAACAAAGCGCCAATAACGATAAATTATTTGCTAAATTCTACCTGTTCGCTGCCGCTCATAGTTCAGTGTTACCAGTAATCAGTAGTTCTCATTTAAAGCTCAGAGATTACAAGCTTGCCACCCAGTTTGTGGTACAGGTTTTTAGGTGGTACACGTCTGTAAATCATTGCTGGTAATTAGGCTACAATAATTGCGATAGAGACTGCACTGATTTGAAAGAGAGTAAAAAATAAAGCATATGTGGATATGTTCGAAATACAATTAAAACTAGTTGGCCGATCAGTTAAAAAATTGAACAAAAAGTATTTCCAGGTATTCCTACTGATACTCTTGACACGATTTTAACACGTTGATTGCCAGGCGCATTTTCCATGGTTTGCCCAAGGCGCCAACGTGAATTTTTCATTATGCGATGCATATTATGTTGAAATATTATTTGCAGCAAATAAAGTGAGTTATAAAATCATGCTTGAAGCATTTTTCGTGCTGGGGGTCACCGGTGACCCCCACGGCGCTGTAGACAATTTTTACCGATTGTCCTTTATTCAAACAGTCGTGCTTCGGTTGCTAAGCGGCTACTCTCATTATTTAGTCTTATTCAGTGCGTCCTACAAATAAGTAACTGCGTTTGTTATATTTTTTCACTCTACATACGTTTTTGCATTTTATATCTTTCGTTCAATTTTTTAATTAGCCCTTAAAAATATGGCTTCAAATGAAGATTATTCATCAAGTACATCATCTGACGGTGCAGTTTTACAAAGACCCTCAAAAATATTTCAATCTGACCCATCGCAATATGCACTGATAATATGTATATTTTTCATGTAGTAATAAAATTATTTTTGTATGTTCTATATTGCATTAATTTCTTCAAACCATTATAGTAACAATGGTATTATTGAAAAATTTATGAGTATCCATATTTACTCTAATTATGTACTTTTATTATTTGCTGCGTCGCCGGTCACCGGTGGCCCCCACGACGCTGTAGCCAAGTCGAGTGCCGGTCACCGGTGACCCCCATGGCAGTCAACGTGTTAATATTTCCAGTATCAAGCTGGGCTTTTTACGAAGGTGATCTTACACATGTGTTATTATCGTATGAAAACGTTTTCTGTTTTATACTGTTTGGGGAAGTAGTCTCCAACAGTGACACCAAAAGTTCAGGATATTCTTCCGAATGGCCCCAGTGGCCTATCGACACGCGGTTTGAGGAAAGGGGTGGGAAGGGTGTGTGGACCCTAAATCTAAAATTGTTGCTTCGGGAACTTATTAGTTTCCGGGATATTAATAAAAAACTATATGTAGGGTAAATCCGGGAGACGCGGTCGGGCCGGAGAGTTGATCGAGTCGCTATATTTCAGACTCTATACGTAAAAACGCGTGAAAGTGCAGCCCAATTACTTCTCTAGAAGCCAAACAATCGAATGAATAGCGTCACTTCGGTTCCTTCTGTATTTTTCTAGATTTACAGGCTATAAAAGGTAAACTGAGGTTAAATTCAATCTCTTTTGTCAAACAACGGTGTACAAAATCGTATTTAAAATATAGTTCTAAGTTGATTTTCGTTTAATGTTTGGGAATAATAACATAGTAGAGATATCGAGAGACAATGCAGCCACAGTATTGCAGCCAGAGTTGTGATTTTTTTATTATTTTTATTTATATTTATATTTTTTATCATTATTTTATTATTATTATTCTTTATTTATTTTATTTATTCACTTTTGCATTCATTTGCCTTGCTAATCGCCGGTAGGTAGTTCACTTTATTTTTTATGCGTTCTTTACTTGTTTAGCGTAAACAAATTAAATATCAATGAATCTGTAGTTGTATTCACTCATAAATAATGGTGCTTTCTTTTTTGCTATTTTTCCATGAATAATTACGTGAGTGGTCTCTGCTAACGCCGAAAACCATTTCTCCCGGCACCTCGGGAGAGGTGGTCAGATGTCGTGATTTCAATTTTCAACCCGATTTGCAGTAAATATTGTCTTAAAGCAAATATCGACCAGTTTTTCTGAATCACTATAAAATTCTGAACATATTAGGTTTGTTCTCATAAAATAAGTAATATCTGTATTAGTTTTAATAGCCATTTTATATTAGGTCGACTGCGTCTCCCGGATTTACCCTATACTCCTACTTACTTGTAACGATCCACCCCTACTTATAGTTAATGGACACAACATTCCGAACTGAAATGACTATGTCCCTTTATTGTACACTTGCAAATCTTATAACACATGCCCCAAGTTGATAATATTTATAATTATGGATCCCAATAACGTTTAAGGCCTTCTCACACGAGTCACTTTTGTGGCTCATAACTCATAACTGACGTTTAAGACACATTCACTTAGGAGAGGCAATACTGATTTAAAAACGCAGAAGGGATAAGAAATGTGTGAATGTACCAAAAATACCAATTGCCAGTCACAGCAGTGTCACGTGTGAAAAGGCCTTAAGAGCACACATTTGGGGAGACCTTATTTGCTCTGGAACCACGTAACAGGGTGGGTGGGAAAGTTAATCGGTGAAGTACAGTCGGGTGCATTGTGGAAAGACGAATGTCGAATTGATAGTAGGACCAGAAGCATCAATCGAATAAATTGCCGAGGATTCGAATGCAGATCTGTTTGCCAAGCGACAGCTCTCACAAATTAAGCTACTTGAGCTGCCCACGTAATCCCTTTCGCCAAACCTAATATTGGAAATGTCTAAGCAACAGGATAATATTTTACAACTGTAATTATTTGATCAACACACTTAAAATTGGTTAAAAACCTTGCCATCACTTATTGTTAGAAAAAATACTGAAGAAATATTAAACTTCAAAGAAAAGTGTATTATACGATAACATTTTTAAAGAAAAAAACGATAAAAATGTCACATACACTATAATATTACGCCAATATTGCATAGTTCTAAAAAAAATTTACATTTCTAAATACAGTATTGAACAAAAATAGTTTTGAGAAATAGTGGCAAGGTACGCAAACGCGTGCCCCGCGTGCGGCGGTGCACGCAGATTGCCTGCTTTTAGGCACATATTTAAACGCTTATAACTAACAAATGAAGCCTCAACCGCAATAATGTTATTCTTGATTTTCGTCTTACAATTAGTATGGTGTCTAGATTGACCCTTTAAATTCACTCCCACATGTAGCCAAACACCCTT
This sequence comes from Andrena hattorfiana, assembly GCA_944738655.2. Lineage (NCBI taxonomy): Eukaryota > Metazoa > Arthropoda > Insecta > Hymenoptera > Andrenidae > Andrena > Andrena hattorfiana. The sequence goes on from OX122889.2 coordinate 28,289,798, forward strand.
TTTTGATTTTAATGTAGCTAAAACGAAGTGTTAATGCCACTGCCTCATCAGGAGAATCATTTATTACTGTTTAGAAAGTTATATAAACCTCAACATCAATGTTCATCCGCGGTTAGTTTAAATACTGCGTCCGGGCATCAGCGCCTCCAAACGAGAAAAACGTGCAGGTAATGAAGACGAGGCCAGGAACACTATCTCAGCCATGGATCATTAATCACCGGTTGCTCCTATTATGGTTCAGATTTACCCGATCAATTGTCGCCTTGCATGATCGTGCCACAACCAACAAATTAATAAAAATTACCAAGGATTCCATCGCATGGGCAAAACATCGTCCAAAAAGTTATCATAAAAAGATCTATTTTTACTATAATCACGCTTCGATATAGTATACTTATAAGATAACGCAAATGTTATTTATGCCATGACAGAAAATCCTTGTTAAACCTTGTTAAAGCCCTGTTAAAAAAACCTTTCTTGTAGTGACTGAATTTCATTTTCTTTCAAAAGTGGAAACTGCCTTTTTTAACGCATATCCTGTAGAATAAAACTAGGTTCAAAATTGGGGGCCCTCTTTGCCTTCCAAATAAATACTATGTAATTAATTTTAATATTGTACATATGCACTTATTATTTAATGTGTCTAAAATGAAGTACCTTCTCCTCTATATTGTTTATAGTAGTTATAATATTTTTGAGCCTGCTGTACAAAAAATATTATCGCAAATCAGTTTTGATCGATCGTATATACTAATTTTCTGCTTAGTTCTGCCTCACCTTTAAAATTGACACTACTAATAAATACACAATTTTGGATTAGACGGACAACGAATAATTTTTAAAAAACCTGCATCTGTAGCAGTTGAATAATTAGAATATACCAAATACCTGCCTATGTAACTGATATAATAGGATATAAATAAATGATGACTAACAGATATGTTAATGGTAATAAGAATAATGTGTCACAAATTTGAATTTTAATGTTACATAACCGGGTAGAAAGTGAATATGTAGATTCAATGTATTTCCCAGTAACAAAGAATTCACGTGAATAGCCTTCATGGTTGAAGTGTTTGAATATAAATGACACTCTTTCTTTGCATGCTTCGAAGTCAATTGAAAAGGAATATATTATAGTATGTACTCGATAACGCACCCCGAGTAAAATCGACAGGTATGGCCTGTATGGACATAAATGTTTAGCTATATTGTACTCGCTTCTATCCATTTGCTGATGTTTTAGTGATATCGATTTAAATAATGTTACTTATTTAAAAATACTAAAGCGAAATATTTAATACTATTTTTCCATACGAGGTTTTATTTTCTAAACCAGTAAATATTTTGCTTTAAACATTTTTTATTGTTTCCATTCGTATCTCACGGAACACACAAACTTCATATTTTTCTACATGGTACTTTTGTTTTTATTCCTTTAAAGTAGATACTAATCATGTATCCATTACGTTATTTAATATGCACATAAATCTTTAGGAAATTTTATTTTTCAAAATGGATATATTTATTCTCTTAAGGAAAATATTCTTCACTTGAACATGTAAATAGAAAAAAATATGCAAAAGTATTTGATATATTTATAAATATGTAAGCTTATTCGCCAACTTCCCAAGCTCTTCGGGGTGAGTGAAAAAACCTCGAGCATCGTCGCCGATACGTAGAGTTGCAGCACAAGGCGTCCCGCGACAGTTCCTGCTCTGCAGAACCTCGATAACGACCTGTTAATTTGACTATCGCGCGACGAAGGAGAAACCTAATAAAAACAGTTGAGGAACACTGTTATTTCACACTTCAGTACCAATAAATTCTCCTACAAATATAAATATTTCTATTTTAATAAACTGAATAGTTCGATCTTATTTATCTACACAATATAAAGCAACTACAAATATTCATTTTATAAATATTAAACGTTGAATGTTCCACCACATAATCGCCCTTTTATTAAACTGAAAGGAGAGTCGAACTCTGGCAGAGTTAAGTCAATGGTAATTGCGGATCTTTTTATTCAAATTAACGAGTATTATACACTTTTTTTACCGCATCAGGTAAATAAACATATAATGGAATGATCGGAAAGAAAAAAGGCTGTTGTCAAAAACGTTTGCTCCACGTTTCCAACAAAGTCTTAACAGAAAACTAACAAGGGGAAGTTAGGCAACCCGGAAATTCAAAAAAAATATGCAACTTTGTGAGCAAAAGACAAAGCTATTTTTTGTTGGTACCATAGTACAGTTTTAGGAGGTGAAATCACCCCCTGAAAAAATGCAGAATTTTCTTATCAATTCTGCGTAGCGGTCACCGTGTAACCGTTAATCTACACATAAAATAGAATGTCTGTCTATATGTTGCCTATTAACTCCTAAACCCTTTGACCGATCTGGACTAAATTTTGCATAATTACCCTGTAAGACCCTGGGAAAATATAGGCTACCATGAAATCTGGACACCCCAACCCTCCCCGTGATTTTATCCCCTTGACACTTTGGTGAGCAGAAACGCCTGACTATTTTGAAATGTGAATTTCTGGCGCTATATGTTCGCAACACCGCCCAGCATGGTACCATATGACAGCCTTCATCTTGGAGATTAGTTTGCCATAAAGCGTTGGCCTGTAGGTGAGCGCGTTGCTACCGTTGAGCTATTTATTGTAACAAGGTCTGTAACAGCCACTCAGGGAAAGTTTCTTGGGCAGTTCAATCGACACAACACACCACCTCTCAAAACTACTCTCATATGGGTATCGAAGTTTCAGGAAGAAGCTTCTATATAACATAATGTTCTGGATAGCGTTAGGGATTCAAAGCATCCCATGGATATGATACAGGGGATAATTTAAAGGTTCCGAAATCGACTCCATAGGTGTGTGCAGTGTAATGGATGCCATTTGAAAGACATAATTGAGGCATTTGATGGAAAAAGGGCACATACGCCAAAATGCCATTTCAAGAAAATCGATTTCAAAGTTTTCATTATAGTATAACTTGATGCAATGTAATGCAATTAAAACCAATTTTTTTAAGGGTGTAGTTACCGTGTCCTTCAAACATTCTGAAAACTGAAATCATGATTTGAAAATGATATGTGTTTTTATTTATAAGTTTTAAATATGGTTTATGTGCCCTTTTTACGTAAATATGGTAAATTCTTAACAAAATTGCTTCTTTGTTTAGTTACTTACATATAATTTTGTTTACTTACTTCGTCGCCCATTTTTTATACATCGTTTAAATAAAAAATACAAAATGAAGCGCAAAAATAAACAAAAAAATGTTATGTTTTAAGTAAGTATTAATTTCTTCGATTTTTTGCAGCAAGCTGTCTTACAAATAAATTTTTTCTTTCCTAAATTAGCTTCTTTCCTTGCGGATTCGATACTCGCTTCACTTTTCATATTTTCTCGCTTATAGAAAATCCTCTATGAAACAAAAGTACTTACTGCACGACAGCACGGTAGCGCGATCGCTCAGCGACTATGTAGCTGAGTGTCGATCACGCTAGGTAATAAAGCAGCATTTAGCTAATCTGAACGCGAGAGAAGTAATGTCCTTGATATATTATATATATAACATATACCTGAGTCGATTTGAACGATTTAAGGAAAAAGGGCACATAGGCCTATTTTTCCATCAAATGCCTCAATTTTTAAATGGACATAAAGGTTGTAAGAGCTACTAATTTTCTACTTAAGATAAATCTCCTTCCGTTGTAGATCATTAGTACACCATTATAGGTTCATTAATACAAAGTGGTGCCTTTATTTCATTTTCAAACCCATCAGGTATTTCTGTTCAACACTGTCTAAGTACCTAAGCATTGCGTAATGAAGTATTTGTATGTAAGCATTGCGTAATGAAATATTTGTATATGAGCATTGCGTAATAATTAGTGAAGGCGGTAGTTAATTTTAAAATGTTATATTGTTATTGTTTCATTTTCACATTTTCACGAATGCTGATGTTGTAGAATCTGGATATAAGAAGCCAGCGTCGAGTAATTTAAACTATATACAGTGAGTAAAAAAAGTATTGGCACACTTTTTAAAATCGCATAACTTTTTTAGAATTGGTCCAAACGACATGAGTTTTTTTTAGAAGGTAGAAGGTTTAGTTTGCTATGTGACGCATTTCTGAGTTTTGAAAAAAAATTCAATTTGTCGGAATAGCAAAAAGAAATAGTAAAGGCCGTTTTTTTTTCAACTTTTTTTCTGAGCCTGTAACGAAAATTTAAAAAACCCGTTTGTAGATTTAAGTAAGCTGTATACATGCTGAAAATTTCATCAAAATCGGTTAACGGTGCTCTGAGTTACAAACGTTTAATGATCGCACAATAAGGTCGAAAATCGCGAAATACCCGAAATCAAGCGATTTTCGACCTTATTGTGCGATCATTAAACGTTTGTAACTCAGAGCACCGTTAACCGATTTTGATGAAATTTTCAGCATGTATACAGCTTACTTAAATCTACAAACGGGTTTTTTAAATTTTCGTTACAGGCTCAGAAAAAAAGTTGAAAAAAACGGCCTTTACTATTTTTTTTTGCTATTCCGACAAATTGAATTTTTTTTCAAAACTACGAAATACGTCACTTAGAAAACTAATCCTTTTACCTTCTAAAAAAAACTCATGTCGTTTGGATCAATTCTAAAAAAGTTATGCGATTTTAAAAAGTGTGCCAATACTTTTTTTACTCACTGTATAGTATTCTATACCGTATCTATTTAGCATCATATCGTTATTCACAGCATACATGCCATACACGAAACACAAAGAACAAGTGTTCAATTGGTTCTAGGAAATTCTTAACACTTTATATACCGGAAACCTATTAATCAGCTTCAGGGGTTATACCTGCCCAGACCTAACCCAGACCTTAGTCAGGTGGCCGAAAAGTGGCGAATGTTTGTGAATTTTTTTTTTGAAAAAGCGGAAACATATTTTTACAGAACTTTTTGCACTTAGAAGAGCAACATTTAAAGAACATTTGATAATTTTTTCGTAGGAAAATATTTATGTTTATAATAAAGTAACAACCCACATGCAAGAAGCCTTTTCGTGCAAATTTAGAAAGATTTCAACTTTAAATAGCCACCATTTTGTTTAAAATTTAATATTTCGGAAATACCCTCCGTTAATCATAGGATGCATTAATATACTAACGAAATCTTTTTTGTTTTTTGATTTTAGCTAATCTGATTCCGAATAACAGTGCTCACCGTAAAACCAACTTTTTAAAAAGGCTTCTTGGATGTGGGTTGTTGCTTTATTATAAACATAAGTATTTTTCTACGAAAAAATTACCACATGTTCTTTAAATGTTGCTCTTCTAAGTGCATAAAGATCTGTAAAAATATATGTTTCCGTTTTTTCAGAAAAAATTCACAAACATTCGTCTCTCTTCGGCCGCCTGACTAAGGTCGGTATCAGATATATTGGCCGATGAATTCGTTTGCGCGAACAGCGATCGAGGAGAAATCAGCCACCACCATCCGACGATCGTGGATTTGTCAGTTGGAATTGCGTGGCCCTCGCAGGATATGGTGGGGTAATGGGAACGCAGCTCGGCTCCGCCTGAACCTAGCCGTTTGGCTGTTATTTATTCTTAACGTAATAGTTCTGTGCGTTACGAAACTATGCGTAGACCAATACGAGATAAAGCTATCGAGAAAGAATCAATGTTCTGATGAATAAAGCTCCTGAATTTCTTCAGAGCTAACGCACACCTATTCTGATGTGTGTTTTTCTACGCTCACAACACGGTTTGGCCTACACACCAGAAGCTTGGCACTATCCCCACCACTTCTGACTCACTTTTATTCTGCGAAGGCGAGAGCGAGATGGAACGAGAGCGAGTCAGAAAACGTTGAGAAAAGGAGCACCGAAGCAGGCAAACGGTGTGGTGGGAGAATACCCCTCACGAAACTCACCGGCCAATATATCTGGCCCCGACCTTAGGTATAACCCATTAAATTCAGCCACGAGCGGTTGGTAAAGTGTTAAGGTGCGATCAAACGGCGCCGTGAGAATAATGAGGTCGGTCTCGCGCGGCTCGGCTTGCACTTTCCGTCCGTTGTCGGTAAATGTGGCACGAGTCAAAGAAAAGCTAATCTGGCTCGGCTGAAACGGCGAGCGTAGTCGCGCTTTCCAACAGACTTGAAAAGCCTACAGACTCGCCGAGACACGCGCCGTTGGATCGCACCTTTACACGTACCAAGCATTCCGCCAATGAACGTTTTACGAATCGATTTCTATTAGCATACCGTTCCAGGGTGTTAAGCTCTGTCCGCGTTCTTGATATCGTACTTCTCGACGATTTCCTCTTCGTCTCCATCGGAGCATGTAAAGTCCCCTTTTATCGTTCCCTCCTCCGAGGGAATCGACGATGATACGAATCACGTAAATTTTTCCTCCCCCTCGAGAAAATTTCCTTCGTAGAGAGCTCTCCTTTGTCCGCCGTAACTAACATCCTTTGGGATCCGATCTAAAGAAGACCGTCTTCAGCAATCGAAATCGATTCGTTAAAGCACTGAGATCTGGATCTTAAAATATAAAGTAAAGCCACATTTCTGATTTTCCTATGTATTTATTATTAATAATAGCAGCAATATAAATGAATATATATACGTTTTGGCATCCAACAAATTTAGAAATTTATGTATGATTCTAATTGTAAAATACTTAACTGATTCACTTTTCGGAGTTAAGAAATTACAATGTTCAAACTGCAAAATATTTAGGTACCTACCTATATTCAAAATAAGTTTGCTAGGGTAATTCTAAGCTCGGACGTATTCGTGCATCGGGTACTCAAATGATTTTGACGATGAGTCCATGAGTTACTGGTTATTGTTTATGTTTTTGCATTAATAATCATCGATTATTTATCAATATAAAGGGGTCTATAGTTGTATACAAGTTCGAAGTAGCTGATACTAACAATACGCGAAACACATGATAAGTTTAAAAGTCGTAATTAATGTTTAGAATTTTTCACTGAATAAACCAGTAAAATCAAAACTCCAAAGTAAAATGGAAATAAATTGTTAGTCCCCAAGCTAACGAAGAGTTCATCAAGTTAATTCTTGTCACTACCCTTACCTGCGACACTCGTAATCCATGAACAAATGATTCTCTACTCGTGCTTCGTGTGAGATAGTACTACAGTCAGCTTATACAGTAATTCTGCGACACCGGTTCAAAGCTTTTACCGCAGATGTAGTGTATCCCCATGAGTCTAGAATTATGTATACACACATACGTACCTATTATATGAACGTCAAGCAACAACTGAATAGAAACACAAGCACAGTTCTTGTTCTCGAAAATAATTCAAAATTTCAATGAATAATAGAAAAGTCATCTTCAGACGTAGGTATCTCGCGTGGCCACTTTTCCTTCGCCATAATTTATAGAAATTCACTTGACACGTGTGAAAGTGTACGTAATTTTTGCCAAAAGGATTCTATTCCAAACACTCACCGTGTACATACATTTTGAGCAAAAGTAATTATTATGATTCTTTAACCACTAGCCAGTGCTGAATTATACGAATATCGTTAAAAAATATCATTTAATATATTTTGTAAGTTGGCTATGTTATTACCACATACGAAACATGAGTGGAAAACAATTTGGTCAGTAGCAACGAGGGCTGTGGATGCTGTTAACACGATACTCGCGCATCATGAATCGCGAACCTTGAAAGAAGGACAAGTTTTATGTTGCTGACTGATAATGCTGGCCGTATCGATTATCGTTAAAGCTACAGAACAATCTTTGCCCTGATCGGGATTATTGTCCAATTATTGGAAATATTCGAGCATTGACTTCATACTGGCTCTGCTCTCATTTATGTTCTATTCTCAGAGTTAATTGGGTTCAATCGCTGAAACATATCTTCGTTTTACCAATATCCGAATAAGCTTCATAACGTGATGGAACATCGTGCGATGTCATTCTGTGAAAAAGCGTATGAAAGAAGAGAATTCTATCGAGCAACCACAGACCTTCGATTTCTCCCCAGGATTAAGCTCGACCATGAACCAATCCTCCAGTTCTGAATCGCGTCATTAGAAACATTGTCACTGGTACAATAGAAAAAGAGGCATGGGATAATTACCTTTATCTTGATGTAAAATGAGTGCAATGTATAGCGTGAGTTGATATACCCATGTACCTCTTTACACAAACTGACAAGGTAATTATATTCTAAAACGAAGTCAGTGTAATTTATGAGAAAAATTCCCTCAACGATATTTATTAAGTTTCATTCAATATCGACTGAAATTTAATTACTGTTATGGAGATTCTCCTTCGTCCATTAAAAACATATTTGATTGATATAATTAAAACTTCGAAAATAAATACGGTTTACGTAATATTCAAAGGATTTCAGATATAGCCTTGTATTCTGATATGTTTTAACTGTTTCAGATATTAGCGAACAAAATACTACTTTTTATTGTAAGGGGATAACTTTCATAGTTGCTAACACAACAATCATTTGAAATCTTAATTGTAGTGGCAATATTTTTGCGGTAAAGATACTGTATTTATTCGCAACTCCCCTTTTTACATATGAATAATTACAATTTTTCTGATTTCTCTTGTGATGCATGAACACTGTTTTTAATCTTCATTTCGAATGAGATTAAATACAATTTAAATCTTCTACACCTTTTAATCGCGAAATATAAAACTAAGCTGGACTGTACGTATAATCATTTTGAAATATGTGCATACTTTCACTTTTTGGTCTATATGTCGTATATTTGTACGACGAACTTGTCTTACGAAAATACAATAAGTATTTATTGTTCCTATTTTCTGCGGTGACGCAAATACCGTTTACCTGCAATTGAACCATCATGATTTCAATACAATAGAACTTTCATTACGTAAGTTAGCATTGAGATATAACTGTCTAGATGAGAAAATTTTCGAACATAATAAAGAAGAACGGTTTTCTAACAAATTTATTTATCGACAACAAAAATTGAAAGTTTTGATGGCCTGAGTTTTTTAAAAAAATTAGAAGGAACAAAACGGTGACTTAACCTACCCCTCCCCCTAGTTTCTCCATGGACATCATATTTTAATTTCATTAAAATGCCTCACATCAAGTGTAAAAAGTCGTTGATTTGGCCTGAAATAACTTTAATCAAATTTTTACCAAACGAGAACACTTAGAGAGACTAGAGTTTTTCAAATTCGAAGGAAATGAAATTAAGCGGAGGTTCCGGTCTAAAAATCGATTTTTTTTATTTCATTTTTCGAATGGTCAACCTTTTAGGAATATGTGTTTAAAAGAAGTTTTTGAAATTCGTAAAATCCCCAAAATTATAGGCATTTGAGTAGCGGCAAATGTATGGGTAACACCCTGGCAACTCGGCACTCACGTAAAACTTCAAACGCATTTTTCTCGAAACAGTATTCTCAAAATTGGTGGAACCTGTATCTCCAAAAGTTATTATCAGATTCGACTGAAACTTATTTATTTTGAAGAATATACTTCTGGCTCGGGGTTAGACCAGTAAAATTGAAAAAAAAATGAAAATTTATAATTCTCTAAGGCGTTGAAAGGACGAAAAATATAGGGAAAAAGTGATTTCAAACTTGATGTGTCGTTATTTTCTCAAAAAATGTCATTTTTGTAATTTTTTCTGGTTTAGTTCACGAGCGAGTTTTGTGCCCTTTAATAATCTGGCATTGTCTTTTATATCAGACCAATGGTTTAGGTGCTACAAGGTCCACCGTTTTGGATGTTTTTTTCACGCCTACACTACAATGAATCCCTAGTGCCATTTGCAATGGTTAATTACAGAAAAAAAATATATTTGTATAGTTAAAGACATCCTTAATATAATGCACAAAGTCCCATTAAATTATTTATTGTAATTTTCCTTTAATTAATTCCTAAATATCACCTATTTTTATGGGCTCTAGACCGCAACAACCCTTTACGAAACCAATATTCGCAATTAATTATTTCTTTAATGCACATGAGCAAGTGTTCAAGACACAATGTGATGTCAACCCCACGAATACTTCGGTTGTTTATGTTAGTGAAGTTGAAATGCTTCGATGAAAAGACGATAGTGCATACAAATCTACGCAAAGATACCAAACAACGAACACTTCCTCAGAATCGTTGCGAAAGAAAACCGTCTGCTGCGTGAATACCTTCGAAGAAAATGAAAACTACGCTGATAGAGACTCTTAAATGTCGCGAGAAAAAAAAGAATCTCGCGTGGCACGTTTCTTATTGATCAGGATATTTGAAGCTTTCACTGGCGTGTATTTGCGCACGGCGTAAACTGACTCGACGTGAAATGTCGAGCACAGTATGCGCTATTTCGGAAAATGTCGATCTGACCTTAAAGCGTCGTCGAATGTCCTATCAGCAAGAACATAAAAATCGTACTGTACTGGGAAAGCAATAACATGGAACATTTGTTAACGAGAAAAGTTTTCTTTTCGCTGCCACAGTACATCGTGCAAGCAAGGGATAGGTATAGGTATTCTTTTTTACAGAACTATATTCTTCTGTTCGTGAAGATACATCCTGGAGTAAATATATTTTAACTATTAAATGCAATTAAAGAACACGTATGGTTTATTAAAAAATTCAAAGTATCTCGTAAAATATTCATTTTTTGATCACCTTACATTATTACTTTTACACACAGATTGACAAAAAGAATCGATCCTCAAAGTTATAAGAGTTTCAGGTGTTCGTCCCCAACTGCTTTGGTTTTTGGATATGTTTTAGAGGACCGAAAAATAAGAAATGCCTGTCTTTCTATTTTGTCCCAATTGCGTGTTTAGAGGGTGAAGCCCTCATAGTTCATAAGGGGTACAAAGTTGGGTTGAATAAAACTTGATATAAATTTCATTTGCGTCATAACTTTCTGTATGGATGACGTTCTTGTCGCCAGTCACCGTTATTAGGGGTTAAACTACCCACGCGCTGGTTCACCTCTCATAGTCAGTAGCGTTGGGAGGTCATAAAGCCACTGACGTGTCATCCTAAAATAAATGATGTCTAAGGTTTTTTAACAATTTTATGAATTTTTTACACGTTTCAAGTCTCTCAAACGTGCAGTTAAACGATTACAGGTAGTTTACCCTCTAATAACGGTGGCTCACGACAAGAACATCATCCATACAGAAAGTTACGACGCAAATTAAATTTATATCAAGTTTTACCCCTCATGACCTTTGAAGAATGGGTTCACCCCTTACACATGCAAACGGACCGCTATAAAAAAACCCTTATATCTTACTTTTCGGTCCTCTAAAACATATCCAAAAACCAAAGCAAACGGAGGCGGACATCTGGGAGCCTCTTCTTGTTATATAGTAGTGTAAACGAATACAATTAATTCAATGTTATTGAATCTAATTATAAATTACTACTGTTTAAAACCACTTAGTTCTTTAATGGCATGCATCAGCAACTATACCTATATATAGTATCTAGAATATATTCTAACATTCCCAGATGTCATTATACCTATGAATAAAACTCCTTTATCTCTTAAACCTTTAACACATTTCCAGTGCTTTATATCATTCCTGTGTACTATGCACAGTCATTTAAAATGACCAGCATATATGTATAATGAAAAAGTGTATTATATTCGTACCATTCCAGAATTACATTGCAGGTCGTGTTCTCTCTGTCACTGGTATCCCTCACCATAGCAATAAAGAAGCTGAAAGGTGATAATAAAGAATGACGTCGGTGCGAGCGCGAATGCAAAGTACAATAAAAGGAAATTACATAAAGCAGAAAACAGTAACGCACTTTATGACACATATTTCAAGCACGTATGCATACGTATGCACAAGAATATATATTTTGTGGGAACTTTCTTGTCACGTGAAATAAATTTTGCATCCTATACCTACCGTCATAGCCGTCAGAATTCCATTAATAAAATGAACAACGAATTACCATTTCACCATAGTTCAGAATAGGTAATAGAAAAAAGAAGACAAATCGTTGATCCTAAATTTACTTTGTCTCCACCCTTCACAGTTTCTACTTACACTTTAATTTCGTTTTATTAAAAATTTCGCTCCTTCGACTGTGAACGGAGCATTTCCTTTTACATTTCTTATTTCCAGCAGTTCCACCTAGTTGTGCCGTGGCAACAATACGCTGCCATAGAAGTAGACTGGCCCTCCTTATTGCTGCCCTAGGAGAACGTAATTTACGATTTGATCCTCGGGAGATTCCGCTTCCTAGAAATACTTCTGCCGAGAATCACGATGTGTACCATAATTTTCAGCACACGCCACGGTGAAATAATCTAATGCCAGACCGTTTCCTTTAACGCGGCGAGAGAGTTTCCGCTCGAATGTAACAGTCACGTAGAATGGACGTTTGGAGTGTTAAAGTACTTGGGAACGTAAAATACAAAATAAAGGTTCCACTCAATAAAACACTATATGTATATGTGTTTTTTAAATAATTCTTCATTTCGTAGTTCTTCCGTTAATAGAAAATAAATGTGTGAGGTTTGTGTGGGGTCAGAAAATTGTATAAAAGAATATCTTAAAACTTATTTTAAAAAGAAAACGAAATAGCAACGAGTCAACAACGTGGTCAGATTCAAGAACACTCGGACAAAAACATTTATATAAACAGTTAATTTCCACCAGTACTTAGGCTTCTATTCAGAATGATTCGTTAACAGGAAATAGCAATCAGAACACGTAAGAGTACTTTGTCTCTCAAGTCAGTGAAATCAGTCAAACACAGTTGTTGCAGTTGTAAATTGAGCACATCATCATCGTCTGTTATTAGTCGTTATTTCTTATTTATTATAATATACATCGTTTATCTACATTCGATTCGAAATTATTTTTCTTGGGTGGTTGGTGTCTCACTGTCAGTGTGCAATATTTAAAGTTGTAACCGTACAGGACTTTTTCGTGGTCCTAATAAATGATATATTTATAGTGTAATAAAAGATGTCCCCAAGGGTCTTAGGCTTGCCTCCATAGGTACTTCCAACCCCAGAAACATGTCCTCAGGGCGGGAACCAGTAATCCCTGGGTCCTGAGCTAACTTACTATCTACATCTAACGAGGGGATCACATGAAGTGTTACCACCAAATTTAATCTAAGTTCGTGAGTAGATAGAAAAGTGAAAAATATTTCAACAGCGCCTGGGTTTTCGCGTAAACTCTTAATAATTTACGAGGCATATAAGAATAGGGATGGTGTTTCACTCGATACTACGTGAAATGCCTGTGACTTTAAAGTTTCTTCAAGCAAGACGTTATAGCTCACAAGGAAACGTATGCAAGGAGGCATTTCTTCTGCGGAAATTCACTCTGAAGGGTTGAAATCAGCCCTTAAAGTTATATGCGTTTTTTCTCATAATGTTTTAATAGGCATAATTTATTTTACTTTATGATTTACTTTATTTTAATTTACGATTTATACAGAAGTTTAAATCATCAAAATGTGTGCAAAACGCGGAGTGGTCTGGGGAAAACTTTCCAGACAGAAGCGATCCCTAGGAAGACCTTGACCGACCTGAAAGGACATTTTTCAAAACCTCGTGCCACTCGAAGGGTTCAAGTACCTACCGATGTCCAAAAAACTACACTCAAGAGCACTACCATCCTCGACCCTTGTTGCTTTTACGAGTTCACTTGTCTGTTTGCCCAAACAATACGCCCCTTAGCCCATCAAGTCCAGGCTCATCAATGAGTAAAAATGGAACCACTCTCTATAATCGGTTATTTCGTAATTGGTTTTGAGTTCTTTGCTAGTGGTTATGCCCTAAATAAACGGGAAGAACAGGTCCGTTAGAAGACTCGTTAGCAGGGGTTTGCACCCCTTTGAGCGAAATGGAAGGCGACTGTGCACGTGATTAATATCCCGTCTCATTCCGCTTTACCCCTCAAGGCATAATAAATATTATTCGATACATCTCGAAGGTTTCACCATCTGCAACTGAAAGCTCTTCACCCAGGGTGGAGAGTAACTTATCAAGGGCAACCGATTGAATCTCGCGTGGGAGTAATGAAGGGAAGCGAGAAAATTGGAAATCGGAGGAACAATCCTCACCGAATCGCCAACACCTCAAATTCTGAAAACTTTAAACGCGTTAAACACGCAGACGTTGTTCAAACTATATTTAAATCGTAACGATAGGTTGCTTAATTTCTAAGATTCGGCACAATTTTCTACCACTTTTGCTACACGAACTCTTGAGAACGAAAGTGTTGTATGTTATATTTATTTCATCTTAAAACAGTAACCATTATAATGTGTATAATTAAAATTCTAATCATTCATGTATTATACTAGTGTCTTGAGAAACAGGACCATGCAGTTCGGAAGCAGGGTTTTCAAAATTAATCTCCTATATCCTAACTACATAAATTCTCAAAGTGAATATTCTAATTGACTAAAAATATAAATTAGCAATAACAGAAGATAAAGTCAAACGAAATAAAAGTCTGCCACGTGCCAGTCACATTCCGTACTCATTTCGTCACGTTCCAAAAACGCGTGCCATTGACTTACTGTCACCCTTATATAATACACACCCCTCTTCCCCCTCCAGCACAAATGTACCAGTAATTCTCGTTAAGACACTCTCGCGATATTGCGTCCTCTCTGGCGTTTAATGTCAAGTACTCACAATAAGATACTTCTTGGAATCTGATCGGAAGCAGGTCACGCCGTTTCTCATCAAGAAAGTTCGCTAACAACGGCGTAGAAACGAAACACATCGCGGCCTGGTTCCCCTTTTATGTGATACCACGGCACGTCCACTTGGACACGCTATTCGCGATGCAACGGAACAACACAGGTGACCTCAGAGTGCATCGAAAAATGACGTAAAAAAGTACGCACAAAGGGTTGCACGCCTCGCGGAATCGCGGCAGCCTAATGTTAGCAAACGGCGTATAAAAAAAAAAAGAGAGTACACAGCCGGTAAACCCCCCTTGCGTTTTAGCTTTGTACCTTTAAGGGTGAACCGTGGTCGCGACGCACGATCGATAGACTATCTAAAGCTGCACTCGCCAGGTCCTTGCTTTATTGGATATCTCCCGATATCTTTCAAGGGATCGCCTTCGGATGTGGCCGATGGACTGGTACACTGGCGTACCTGAATCGAACCTACTGTCTGGCTGAATTTTTCGATACAGTGGATCTCTGTGCCTCGAACTAATTGGTAGGCTTAACTGTTCGGACAAGAAAATTTTGGGAGAATAGTTTGTTGCTTTATATTTTAAGTGAAATAGGGTAAATAATAGGTCGATGCAAAAGTTGATTGGCTCACTGTTAGGTGATATTATGTGTATGAAAATGTCTTTTTTACTACACCTACTTGTAACAGACTACACCTACTTGTAACTTTTAACAGAAAAGTGGTGAAAGGGCATAGATACCCAAGGAAAATACTTTGATTAAAAAGCATGAAAAATATTTTTACTTTTAGTAGAAGCTTTGGTTCGATAAAGCGAACGAACTTTTACACTGGTCTAGTGTGTGGCGAATGTTGGAGGATAATGCGGGGGATCGATTTTCACAAAATGTAAGACTGTCGTTTTTCTTTAGCCGGTGACTCACGCAAGATTCGAACTTGGGACTGAAACGGGTGGGATAACATTTATTTTGTTCCTCATATAATCTAACTTAGGCTGTTCTAATGTCAAAGGGGGTTTATAAAGTCTCAGTAAAGGTGGCTTTTAATGCCACGAATCGTAGCTTCTTCGATATTATATTTTATTGACAATTTTACAGCCCCCTTTGTACTCTTCAATCTTGCTTGCTTTTGCTTGAACGCCACTGTTGTTGTGAGAACGCGGAAACTGGAAACGATGGAAAGTAATACTTATTCACACTTGTTCACAAAATTTGAATAAGGAAAAGGAATTTAAATTATAAATCTTTTGAATAATAGAGCGTTCAGAGCGTAGAACATTCGAATGGCTCATTGGCTGTACTGCATTGATATTTTCGCGATTATTATGTAATTACTAATGCAAACTGACTGAATTGCAGTATTTCTTTCAATTGAGAACCTTGCAGCAAGAGGGGTGCAACTCCATTTTTGACAGTTTTTGAATTATGATGTGTAATATATGTAAAAAAATTTACATCATTTGATGCACGTTTGATGCAAATCCGATAACAAATGAGCGAATTATTGGAAATTTTGAACCTGCACCCATTACTGTTTTGTGCAATATTTTTGTTTTGGACAGCTCCAGATTTAAAAATAATCGTCAAAAATAGAAATAAAAACTTATCAACTGAATAACTACTACTTATTGCGTGAAAATATATATTTTTCAATTAGTATTCTGTTGATAATGTTAAGTCACAGCAATAATTTTATAAACAGTTTCTTCTAATTTACTCGAAGTGGGTAAAAATGGAGCTGCACCCTCTTGCTGCAAAGTGCTCAATTATACACTTGAACCACTTACTCATAGGTCAGGGAATTTAAAGATTATATTTTTCGTACAGTCATTTTCAAAAACACCTACAAGGGAAAGTATCGATCCATAAAATCCAGAACTTTTAAAGCTTTATGAACATATAAAGGATACCTCGATGTACAGTACCTACGTTATTTTTTGTTACCCAAATTCATTCGAATACAATAAACTCAACCCTCGACGATTGCGGGTGTTTTTAGTATTTATTTTACTCATTGCAAATCACAGGAGATATGAAACAGTCTGTATACTTCTTTTACCCATTTTCAACGCAATTTGAAATTTATTAATAGGTAAACGTAACTAGGGTTGTTTTCAATTAACGAAAAGGTTCAATCATTTAGGAATGCATGATTGGATACTACGGAACAACTGAGCACTCCTCAAACTTTTGACTGTCTTGAAAGTTTTACGACGCAGAAGACTGCTCGAGGTCTTTGAGATCGAATTGAGAACTTTAACCACATTGATCAAATTCCTGATTTATGGTCGTGCGTGTAACTGTAGAAAGTTGGAAATGAATCGTGTCAAGACCGGATCGATAAAAGTGTGGCTGTGGCGGAACACGAAATGGAATTATTTGAAAGTGACGTTTTTTAGCGCAATTGCTGCATTGAATGTAGGTACTACAATATTTATATTTGCCTCGAAACTGTTTAGAAACTAAAAGAAATGTAGAAAGCAACTTCGAAGATGATTTGGTTAACGAAATAATTATTTCCGCCGTACGTTGGGCATAATAAGCTTTTGTCAGTGAACTTTTTAAGACCCACGAAATGCTTTCTTTCTAAATTCTGAGAAGATAGAATGGTCCAAAACTATATAAAATAGAACCTCGATAACTCTAATCTCAAGAGAAGGGAAAAATCTTCGAATTATAGAGGTTTTGGCTTATCAAGTTTTCGAGTTGTAGAGGTGATTACAGCGAAGAGGAAGGGAATGAAGAAAACTTTTGACTTATAGAGGTTTTAAGTTATCGAGGTTCGAGTTATCGAGGTTCGAGTTATCGAGGTTCGAGTTATCGAGGTTCGACTGTATTTAACATTCAAAACATTCATATATATGTGAAATAAATAAATAAAAACTATGATCGTTATTAACATTTAGGTACCCACGAGAATCTTAATCTAGCCCTGTGTATTTATAGAATGTATTAAACTTGAATGTATTACTTACACATCAGTCGAATGCATGCTACAAAAACTTGTTTAGTGCCCTTACTATCATGTGATTAGTGAATATTGAGAAACTAAAAAAATTGTGAAATAAAAAGAGAATTGATTTAGTGCAATTAAGATTTATCGTTTTTTGGGGATGCGTGGAATCAATTTATATGCGATTGATAGTTTTGTTATTGATGTATATGCAGCCATTGGCAGTAAGAGTGAATTATGTTTTTAGTCATTAAAAGTTTAATAGAATTTGCAAGGAAATACCTATCAGTATAAAGCGTTTAACTGTTCCTTAACTTCATCGCTATAATTGAAAGCTCTGAGTGACGTACTCCATTTCTGTTGACCATTTCACTGTCGTCACTTAGAGAAGGATATTACTTTCCGCGAACGCGTGGATCTCAATTTAACTTTGTACCTGTATAAAATGAACGAATAATAATGAACGTGACATTTTCCATTTCACCATAATTCTCATTTGTAAGCAAATACTTGTTCAAATATGCACTTGATAGATGTCAATATTTTTGTTTGACCAGCATCCTAAATTCGTAAAAAGTATTGACGAGAACAAGAGCATTGTCTTATAAATTCATTAATACGGATTGCATAGAAGATGTATACACGTAAAATGCACAAATGAACGTAAAATTCTACACTTCCGTATAATTAAAGTTTTTAAAAGAATAATGCTGCGAGCTTCTGTTGAAACGGTAAGAAAAGGGCAGAAAGTTAATTTTACTGTATTTGCTTGCACTAAAGTTTTTCATTTAAGGAGAAGATTCTCGGTATATCTCTAAGCTGCATCGTGAACTTCCTAAAATAACACATCGTCGTAATATTGTTGACTAGGCAATAGGGGAGAGAGGGTAGGTTTGGGTCAGATTTCAATTAATCTCTTATATTGACCAAAATGAGAGAGAAACACATTTTAAATGTGAATTATTATAATTAGTAAGGTTTTACCATCAATGTTCCACCATCATTTCATTTCATTATCCCAAAGAAATCTTAAAAATGATAAAACTTCTAAAAGTAATTATTTGACCCATACTTCCCTTGGGTAGGGAGATTTGAATCAGGTAATGGGGATAAAGGGGTCGTTCAATTTTATATATATATATAAAGGTGTCCTACATTTATATAAAAATTTATACAAAAATTGAACGACCCCTTTATCCCCATTACCTGATTCAAATCATATATATATGTGTATGTATGTATGTATTTATTACCCACAACGTGAAAATGTATGTATACGTACAAAAGTAATGAAGTAAATAAACAAAATGAAAGCTCTAAAGGAATAACATAATAAACATAAACGTATTGAACGTAGTTAATTAAATTTTTATCGTAGATTTTCAAAACTAATCAAGTCAACATCGAATTTAAAAAATGTTGTGTCCTGATTGTACCAGCTACGTTGTTCGGAGGACTTAAACGCAATATATTTTTTATCCGATATTTCCTCAGAAGTGTTTACATCTCTCAGTCTTTCTTTTTAAATAAGCGACATTATAAGCCTGTAAAAAAATAGTAGCTAAAGCAGTTCGTTAAAAAGAAAGTGGGGATGTGTGGGTCGACTCAAATCTTCTGTACAACGTGTTTTAGGTTACAATTTATAAACTATAACTGTTCCTTAAATATAAGTTCGTCTACTAAAATGTTTACCAGCGCTACGTATTTTATATAAATTTATAACAGCGACTTATTTCGGTTACCAATTTAGCTTAAACTTACCACGAAAATGCACTTTTACTTATAGAAAATTAATACGCGCTTTAACAAACTTCTCGCTTTGTTTACAAATTCCCCTACTACTGCAACAACGAATGATACATATGTGAATTAGGTATGCCTAACAAGGATGGAGATACACTAACTAACCCAAAGCTACCCACTCTACCCTACATACACTATCAAATTACATTTAACATAACAGAGAAATATATGTTTGACAGTAAATTCTTACCGATAGAACTTGCAGTATAAGAAAATGATCTTGTGAAAACTTTAATGTCAAAATGTATAAGATGTTAAAGAATTGTAATATAAAACAGTTCTGATTATTATAAGGAATCACGAGCGTTACGCGATTATGTGATGCTAAGCGGTCCACGCGACATTGATTACCACTGTCGACGCCGCACGTTTTGTCAAACTCTTTCGTTTCTGTATTGTAAACAAAAGATGTTTTACCACTTCTGTTGATGCTTTCCGGAGGAAAAATGTCTGGTGTATCGCGTGGAATAGTCAGATTTTCTCCTAGACCCTTAGGTTTGGAAATGAATTGAAATATATCTGCAAAAATGGGTGTATTTCGTGTGTCCTTTTCCATTTGATCGTTGTTTAAACATATTTAAATGTTTATAATTCAATAATAACTTATATCGTTGTGTTGGCGACGGTTCATAGAATAATTTGACGGAACAAGCAACCGAATAACTATTACTGTTTGAACACAGAAGATGTTCAAAGTTGAAAATTTGCATTTTTTTCAAAATCGAGTTTCTCGAAAACTGAGGGTGATAGAGCAATTCTGCTTGCGTATTCGTGTTCAGGGCAAAAAACTCTACAAGAATCACCCACCGGATATTGCGGACCAAAAATCCTGTTGGACAGTGTTCTCAATATTTCAGAAACTGTAACAGCATGGAAAATAATTTCACATTTAATAGAAATGAGTAAAGAAAATTGTGCTAATACAATAATTCAACAAATCGGTTTAAATAAATGGCAAGGAAGTAATAGTATAATAATATTCTCTTGTTTTTCCCACACAAGGTTAAAATGGACCCTTGAAAGCAGTTCAGCTTCCGGTAAATTACGTTAATTATGCATGGCCTAGAAAGTCGATAACAAGCTAATGTTCTTAGAATGTATTTAATCAATGTTTACATAATCATTTTCCGAAATTTGTCAATTATAATATAAAATCGAACTTAAGAAACATTAGACAAAGTTAAAATTAAAAGTTTAGAATAAATAATATATTATTACATTTATTATTTCTGTCTGAACTATGCATATGCTACCATTAAATTTCAATTAAACCTTATTCTTTTATATTATTTTTCAATTCTCTGATTACTATTTACATATGTATGTTACTTTTTCGTTCTGCGGCATTCTAGTAATCAAAGATTTTTAACAGTTCCAAATGAATTATTCATACACCCCAGTTACTTTATTTTTGGCAATCGCAGCATTTCCAAGAACGTACCTACGATGTTTAACATCAAAGCGCGCTGTATTTCCTGGCTACACAAATCTCTGCATGTCACTGAGTATACGTCAAACGTTCCTTGATTCTATGAAACGCAGCCTTCACTTTGCTCGGGTTGTCACGGATTACATAGTACCTACCTCACA
Organism: Andrena hattorfiana; assembly: GCA_944738655.2. NCBI lineage: Eukaryota > Metazoa > Arthropoda > Insecta > Hymenoptera > Andrenidae > Andrena > Andrena hattorfiana. The sequence goes on from OX122889.2 coordinate 28,310,845, forward strand.
GTAGTAGCACAGTCTATATTTAGACATCAAAGTAGTGACCTCGAAAAATTTAGTTGTTTTGAACGCTGCGCGTCATAGTTACAGTTTCCAAATATTGTTTAGAAAATGATAAACTGAATGCCCATCTAATTGATACCACATACACACACACACAGTTCGTTATTTAATCACATAATTTGCAGACTATATTGTATGACTCAATTCGGCTGAGAAATCTTGCTTGTTTTATTTTCCCAGAAAAATGCTATGAATAAAGTAAGTCCTTATAATAGTGCAGTGTTATGCAATTTTATAGGTAGCCTGAGGCATGGGTTTATAAAAAAATATTCCAAGTATGATGTGCCATAGTTTAAAATAGTTATAAACTTGCATAAATTTAGCACGATCGATTTATTATTACGTGATAATTACATGGTGAGTCTAATTGTAATTATACGAGTTAATTATGAAATTGCACGAAAGGAATGTACTTACATAGCAAAGCGACCACAAAACACCCTTACCATTATAAAACACTATTTCAAGAATACCTAAATACATACATAAGAGATTATATTAGAAATAAAATATCACATAAAAAGTGTTTATTGAATTACATTCGTATTAAAATACAAGTGACAGTCAGTCAAACCAAATAGCATTTTATTACAACGCATAGTGGGAAGTCAATAGTGGTAAATATCGTATGCCATATAGAACAATAAAATTGAAGATTATGCCAGTGTAAGTGAACGTGTGACACTGAAAAATGCCCTAATTTCGGCAAATGCAAACGCCATTCTGGCACCTACCACCTTTACGACGTTGAGTCAAGCATCTGACAGCGCATGCAGAGTGGTTGATGCTCAACCATTTTGATTGCCATGAGAGAACGTCGCACGTTACTCGACGATGACGAAGGGGTGCTAATTCCGTAGCATCATCCTCGGCTCCCATTTCGCCACCAGCATCTTCGATGGGTTCTAAATACACAATTCACATTTATTGACACATTTACAAACACTAGTATGCAGCTTCTTAATCTTAGTTTTAATAGAATTTTATGTTTGATATAAGGACTGAATCAAGTAACTCTGTCACATAAAATATTCTGAAAATTTGTAGGAAAAAAAGAGTGTTTCACATGCACACAGGATAGTTCAAGTTTCATTATCTATCGGGTGTTTGTCTAAAAAAAATGTGAGAACGTTTGTTGTAAATTCTTTTAGGTTCAAATAAATTTCACCAGGTTTGAAATACAAGGTGCAGTTTAGAAAGTTGGAGGTAACTTTCTTACCTTTTTGGGTGGACAAGTAAAAATTGTACACGGATACCTACAAGGTGTTTATAAAAATTTGGGACTTTTTTAATCGACTTCAAAAAGAAAGAGGTTCTCAGTTTGATGTGTATGTATGTAGGTTTGTTTGTCCGCGAATTTCTCCGTAACTACTGGACCGATTGTCTCGAAACTTGTTGCATTTAGTTTAGCTTCAATCATCTTACGCCATGAAGAAAGAGTTATCAAAATCGGTTAAGTGGTTTCGATGTTACACCAAAGATAAGAAATCTGTTTCATATTAACATATTGTATGCGCCTTACATTTAGGGAATACAATCCCGGCCGTTACTTACTATCCCGGGATTTTTTAAAGTCTATCACGGGATTCCGGGACTAATCTCGGGATTGGGTAATAGAAAATTTCAGTAATTAAAATGATTTATTATGTGCTAAAATTCTAAATCTTTATTTAATTCAGGGCTGCACAAGGAGCTGTTTTCGGCGCAGCCGGCGAGCAACCCTCCTATCCCGTTGCTAAGGTTAGAATCGGTGAGGAGAACTGCAGTAGTGTATGTGCGTGCTCGTAGGCTCGTAGCGTAAGTATCTATGACTCGGTTCAAGTCATACCAAATGCACGTACACTGCTACAGTTCTCCTCACCGATTCTACATTAGCAACGGGACAGGCGAGTTGCTCGCCGCTAGGTGCCGAAAACAGCTCCTTGTGCAACCCTGATTTAATGTGAAGAAACTTACTTTCTATCAGTGGTCTGAAACATAAACTAAGATTATTTTTCACAATAAAACAATAATGAATAATAATGTCTCAATAAATACGAACGAAGAAACAATAAAACACTTAAAGTACGTATATATCTAAGTACAATGTTCGACTTTACGTGTTCAGAGAAGTTGCGATCTGCAACTCGCGCGATTTCGAAATAGCGGAAAGTGAGAATAGCATTGAAAAAATAAATATGGTTCAGTTAGTTGTATACGACTTAATATTATTATTTAAATAAATCATTATTATTATTGTCCTTATTATTATGAAATGACTATGTTTATTTATTCTGTTTATTTTTATATTTTTCGGGTGTTCCTAAAGTAATTCACATTTTTAAATAATCCCGAAATTCTCGGGATTAGTTATATCAAATCCCGGGATTTTTGGAATCCAAAAAACAGCCAGGATCGCGGGATCCCGGGATCCCGTTTCCCGGGATTGAATTCCCTACTTACATTACATGTTTGGTTGGATCAAGTTCATTGATAATAATGTCATCTAGATTTTTTACCCTACATAAGGCAACGTCCCTTTGCAAATAGTGTTCCTCGCCCACTTACTTTCACAGTCTATTCACTAACAACAATATGCAAATAATATAAAATTAAAAAAACTAAAGCGACTTCAAAATGGCTAAGGAAAGCATAAAATAATTTTTCTAATTACCTTCTTAATAAATATACCTGAATATCAATTTATACTTTTCGAAGTCGGCGCCAATCACTTCATTTTAAAAAACGAGACCAAAAAACACATGGCGCCGACTTCATCGAAAAATCTGATAATGCGTTTTTAGTATCTACATAATGCACAAAGTTTTATAATCTGTTTGATAAAAATTAAAATCTCATTGATCGAGTTTTCTTATACGGAAGTAATATCAAGCTTTTTAATCTAATGGATATTTCTTTCGTTTCGTAAGTAACAATAGTTTATCTTGAAAATCGTGTATTTATATTACTCACTCAGCTCGTAAGTTGGACCATCGAAGACCGCTTGCGGAGCACTTAGAGCGCAGACATAAACGATGATAGCAGAAATATAGAGAACAATGCAGAGGAGCTTCATGTTTCTTTGAACAAAGTTTTAAATAGAACTGTGAATGTTGCTAATGAAGCAAATGACGCGTGTAGTGCAAGTCTTTGAGTTGACTTGTATCGAAATAATATTAAAGACTGTTGCTTATATACTTCATCAAATCACGGGATGTAATCTTTTGCTGGCCTCCATTCGCTATCTTTGCCCACTTCCATACCGCAAAATTTCCTATTATAATGTAGGAATTCTAAAATTGCATATACTAAAGAAATGGAAAAACTTCTGAACGAAACTAGACTGACGTGTAAAACTTTATTCTCATCAAATAAAACTTAGAAAAATCTATAATTACGAACCTAAAAATTTAAGCAAGTGTGGATATTTAAGTAATATTTCCAGTACTTCATGGATTATACATGGTTTTGAAACAGGTTATAGAAATGGTTATAATTTCTGAAAAGATGCCATAGTAAATATGTATCGTCTGTTTAAAATGAAGAAGATAGCATATTTCATTTGTTATAATTTAATGAAGCCACACATTTATGGGGCTAATAATTCCCCAATTATATTCTGCAATGGGTGACTCAAAAATTATTTAAATATCGGATCAAATAAAAGTTACTTCAACTGTAGATTATTTGACGAATACAATTAATTTCTTTATTCACCGAATAAAGTTAACCGCGGGCAATTTTATTCGACACATAGCGAATAATTTTTTGCCCATCTCTGGAATTAACTCATAATTTTACATATACATTGTCGTATAGTAGAAGCTGGCCAAAAATATTTTCGTAGGTGTCTCTAACCATATAATAATTATTTTAGATTAATATACAATATTAAAGATAGCACTTGTAAATCATTGACGTGCCAACAAAATTTTCGTACGTGCCACTTCTGGCACACGCGTCATAGGTTCGCCACCCCTGTCCTAGACTACGTGTATACAAAATTTCAGTAAAATCTTTTACATAGTTGCGACATGATTGAGTAACAAACATCCAAACACATTTTCGCATATATTATATTAGTAGGATGTACACACCACAACGGTTTTCAGCGGTTGTTACAAACGATAATCGTTTCAGTTCTTCCGTTTGCGGTCTACAATTTTAATTACACTTATTTTCCTTTTTATGTAACTATATGTGTACATTTGGTTGATTCCTAAAAGAGTCCGTTATTGTGTTGTATCTCTGTAAGAGTGTTATGGGTGTTATTTATCCATCGTGATCGATAGGTTTGTAAAACCTCGTTATTGCAAAACATTTTTCCGCAGCCAAATTTAGAACTCTTCTCGATACTCTGAACTCTCCTCTGTCCGAAGAAGCTCGCCAAGCTTTAATCGATACAATTTAAAGTAAAGCATGTTTCAAATTTGCAACCCCTTTGTATGCAGAAAGATCATTCGGTCCGATGATCCGCGAAGAAAAGTAAGAGTTCGCTGATTCTGCGGACGAAAATAAACCAAAATAATCGATACCGCTGATATAAGAACATATTTACTTTTCAATATGTACAGTGCGTCTGGTATGTATAAAACTGCTGCCAAAACTTTAACATTCAATGACTGTCGACGCTTACGCGATACGTATGCATATTATGGTGGCCCTTATTTTTCCACATCTGATTTCTTTGGGCTTCGCCCTCTAGTATGGTTGCATCTCATAAAAAATAATCCCTTAAAAAGTTTATCGCAGTCTGACAACATGAAAGGGTGCCGCCCCGGCCTTCAAGTTTAGAATTTATTAATATTTTTGGATTTAAAGAATTTCTCAAAAATGTTAAGTACTATCAAAATTTTGTTGAAATAATATTAAAAGAGCATTCAATTTTCTATAATTTCTGTGTATATAACTTTTTAAAGAAATACAAAAAGAAAATTCGAGACGTATAAAGAAAAATCGCCCTTTACTGCATATGCATCCTGCACACCGAAAACGAGCGTTGGTTTTAGATTCACGCGGGAGGATATCTACCGAATCCCAGCGTTCGTCCTGAATATACTAGCCACAAATTTGATTGTACAATCTGGCTCGAGACTCTCGAGAGGTAAAGGAATACTCTTTATGTGGAGGAATCTAGAATTACTAAAGAAGCGTAATGTGCAAGGAATAACCGCCACATTGAAAGAAAACGTCAAGTTCTTTCCGAGTAACATTTTTGTTTAGTATTTACGTGTCGTGGAAAGTGCCATTATCATATACAGTAAGGAGCATAACTGAACCAATAACCACTAGTTTTGTATAAATCTTTATTTATTGCTAAGAATGTAGAAGAATATTAAAAAATGAACATTATAGTAAGTTTTATTACAGTTAGAAGTAACATCAGAAATTTTTTCAATAATTAATCTCTCCTCGTTTAGCACTGACAATCAAAATGGATTGACTCGGTTTTGCACCACGTCCAATATTTGGCAATATTTAATATATTATTTATTTTTAATATTTCGTCCACAACCCTTTTGCTTGCAAAACTGCACTAATTCGTTTCGACATACTTTCTATTAATTTTTTGCAATAATCCGGAGATATTTTTTCCCACTGTTCTTGAATTCTATCGTACAAATCTGTGATTGAAGTTGGTTGGGAGTCATATGAATCCCGAAGTCGTCCTTTTAGTAAACCCCATAGAGAATCTATTGAGGTCGGGCTCTGTGCAGGCCAATCCAGAATAGAAAATTTTTTTGTACTGAGCCAATTTTTCACACTTTTAGCAGTGTGCTTAGGGTCTCGGTCATGCATGAAAATTACATTTTCATCTTCAAAAGGCATATTTTCAACAGCATGTATGAGATGATCTTGTAAAATATCCTTGTACATGTACTGATTCATGATGCCATTAATTCGGTGCAGTGATCCAACGCCAAATGCTGTTAGGCAACCCCAAAACATTAGGGATCCGCCTCCATGTTTTACCGTTTGCTTTACATGTCGTGGTTTGAGCCTTTCATTTTTACGAATCCAGCACCATGACATGCCGTCTGAACAAATTCTATTAATTTTGGTCTCGCCTGACCAAATAACCCGTTCCCATTCAGTAGTTGTCCAGTTTTGATATTTTTTAGCAAATTCCAAACGAAGTTTTATATTTTTCTTCGATAACATCGGCTGCTTTTTTTTCTTAATGCTTCCAAACTCAGCTCTTTTGAGGGTTCTTTGTGCTGTCCACTTGCTTACTTGTATATCCGTATCTTCTTTTAATAATTTTGCGGCCATGGTTGCACTTGAAGCTTCACCAGATGTGACAAACCGTATAATTCTTCGTTCATCCTGCGGTGATAATTTTTTTGGTCTTCCTCCAACATTTAATAACATACTTTTACAGTATTTTTTTCTTATTCTCTGCACTGTCGACTGACTAACACTACACTTTTTCGCCGTCTGACGTGTTGACAAGCCGTCATTCAAAACAGAAATTACTTTTTTTAAACAATTTGAAGCAATTTTCTTCATATTTGCTGTAATTGACTTGCGTACTTTTCCGTTCGTCTGATTGCTAGAAACTGAGTGCTGAGACGTAAACTAATATTTTGTAAACATATCAAACTGCTAGATGTAAACATACTGCTGAAACATTCCACATAAACATTCCTTTTACGGACCGGTGCAAAACCGAGTCAATCCATTTTGTTTGTCAGTGCTAAACGAGGAGACATTAATTGTTGAAAAAATTTCTGATGTTACTTCTAACTGTAATAAAACTTACTGTAATGTTCATTTTTTAATATTCTTCTACATTCTTAGCAATAAATAAAGATTTATACAAAATTAGTGGTTATTGGTTCAGTTATGCTCCTTACTGTAATCACATTGTATTAAAAAAAGAAACATATGACCTATAGTTGTCTCTATGAAGTTGAAAAATTAATATGTCTTCATTAATAATTTTTGTTTCAAGTGGTACGAGTTTTTTGCGACTTGTCTTGATTAAATTAAGAAGAAATTGTAAAATGGCTATTAATTATTCATCTCATGCACCTTAAAATTTTTTACATAAATTTTGTTACATCTCCTATTTAGTTTTAAAATGAAATGGACATTAGAGAAATTCACAGTGTCCTTTATGTCAGTTTGTTTTCCGTCATATAATCTTTGAATGATATTTTCATTCCTAAAAATTTTTTGATATTTTCGTTCCCCAAATATATGCACGAGGGTCGTCTCAAAAGTAAGTTTCTCTAGGCAAGGAAAAATCTAAAAACGTAGTAAAAAATTCGAACTAAAATTTATTTACACTGAAGAACATCATATTACTTGTCTACTTAATCACCATTACGCTTAATGCATTTTTGTTAACATGGCAACAGTTTTTCTATACCCACCTCGTACCACGGCGTACTCATTTCTGCTAGCCGGGCTCTGACCGCCGTTTTGACTTCGTCATCCGTCTTGAAGCATTGACCTCCTGAGGTGATGAATTGTGCCAGCAAGTCTTTTGATTTGTGAGCAGTATGACGACGAGTGTTATCATAAAACAACAACACCTGTTTGCTCAATAAACCAGGGCGTTTCCGCTTTATCGCCTAACGAAGTTTCTTCCCAGAACACTGAGATTAGATGTCGGTGAATATCCACCACCGATTCGTTTTTCGCAGTAAAATATCAGATGACTGCTCTCATCTCACAATCAGACGCTCCCGCGAGTGGTACCTACTTCCATCATTATCCGACTTGTACTGCTAGCCCGAGTACATTATATTACATCATATTAAATTATATTTATCGCCCAAAGTGAAAAAAAATAAGGGAACTTACTTTTGAGACGACTCTCGTATATAGCTACATTAGACTTTTATTACACCATTTTTATTTACGATTTTCTATAATTCTTCTACACCTTTATCTCGCTTGCTCGTTTTTCAGTTACATAACCCATTTGAAAAATGTAAAAGCGAAAAAAAACGGATAAAAAAATGGATGTGCAGAGTAATGTCGTATGTCATACTTAGAAGCTCATTATTCACTGACATATACGTATACCTAGGTACATACGCAAGGGGAATAGTCTGTTGACTGATATCGTTCAGTTACACTGTAGCAGTATGCACTGTATTTTGTAATCCACTGTAATACAAAAAGCATGTTTACACCATAAAGTTTATATTGTACATACATTTTCTTTTAATTGCGCAAGAAACACTGTGCAGAGTAAAACGTAAAATACGTCAATGATACTAATAGAAGGTACAAAGGAGAATGAAAACACTATGTAAAATAGTGTATTTACTTCTTAGTAATTTCGGTTAGGACTCTTTGATGGTTAATTAAATAAAACCAGATGCTGTATTTGAATATTGAGTCTATTAAAATATTCACCTTTATTAGTCCAAAGCTCCTTCGATAGTAACTTGTAATAGAGATTTTTTTTATAAACGCACTTTAATGAAATTCCATAGTTAAATGAAATCAGTCCAACGACGTCATAAATCTCCCGCGAGGGTAAAGTTGGCCGCCAATGTGAAATTCTAAGCATTCCCCGCACGAAATTATACCACAACCGTGAATCGATTCAACTTTGAAAGCGAATTCGCGTTTGGAAAGTTTTCCCGTGCTTCCACCACACAAGTTCCCAGTGGGTGACACACGAAACGGGCAAATTACGAATTCTTTTCTTTGGGACGTGTTTAGAGATTAGGATTCTCTTTGCAGGATTTCTCCTGCAAACTTTGCATTTAATAAAATGAAGGAAGCTATTAGGTAAGCTATTTAGCATTCAGATATAATAATTGAAGAGTCCTAGTTGAAAACACTATAAGTGCCAAAATTAGAAAAAGAATTATCAAAAAATGTTCTAAGTGCCAATGGTAATACTAAGTATAGTATAGAATTTTAATACAATTTCCTTTTGTAAATAAGTTACCTATTCGTAGTGCTAAAAGATGGTACCACCGCGGCGCGCTCGTCCGTTGGCTTCCAGCATAAGGTTAATTCGAAAAATAATAAAAAAATTCCCGTCGCAATAAGACACTAAAAATGTTCACTGGCTCCCGGACTATTACGTTCACTCGTCCAGTAATGAGTGTCATCGACTTAAGTACCATCGTCGTTGTCAATCACAGCAAAAACATACTGCAATTTCGTCTTATCTTTTCATAAAAAATCATCATCTCCCTCCCACGATTATCGTGCCACTCTGTACAATAATCTGCGAAATGTTTTAATTTCGACATATCGATAACGACCACTCTTGCGACCTCAAGTCAAATATTTACTGTTGCAACAGAAATGATATGGACCGATGATTCAGTGTGATCTTATGCTTGGAACAATGCACGTCGACGTCTGCCGTTGAATATGTGTGTGCCAATTCCATAAAACCATACACAAATCCCCCTTTTGTTAATATATCGCTATCACGAGTATACTAAATAGATTTCAACGAAATGTATTTTTGTTGTGAACACTTTTCCATATTCCATAATTTTATTGATATCTCTATTAACCATTTGTGGTCACACGGGGTGTATTGTACCCCAAGAATAATTTTCGAGTTAAAATGTCGCGCCTTTACGACTTCCAAAGGAGATTTGTCGCAAGAAAAAAAATAAAAAAAATAAAAAATCGCTTTTTTCCCACATCCGTAGAAAATCGCTCATTTTCAACTACAAATTTGATCATATCAAAATTACATTTCTAGAAAGAGACTATTAGACCATGATTGTATAAGTATTACAAATGTACAATTATCACTGAAAAGTTAAAAGATTCAAAAATACGAAAATGATAACTCAAAAAATTACGCTGGGGTACAGTGAACCCTGTGTGACCAACTTGTGATTATAAGAAGGTGTGACCACGAAGGGTTAATTCAAAATCAATATGTTGCGATCACCCCGAATTTCTATGAAAAAATAAAATGTTTCATGTATACGCAGGATGATTACATTACCTATCGTGCATTTTTTAAAAGTTACGATTACTCTTTCTCGTTTGTTCTCTCCTGTATCCCCTCGAGCTAGGCTTTTTTCACTCTACCCATGTTGAAATACGAGACGCAATTTAAAGGGTTCAAAGGAACGTTGATGCTTTTGTGAGATGTAGATACACATACATAGAAAAAAATTATATGTGCTTTTTTAACGCATTACAACGCAATGTTGCAAGAAGAATAATTTCTACTTTCAATTCAATCTGTACGTTGGTCGAGCTTTAATAAATAATCTGCTTAATGGAGGACAGTAGTTAAGATTTTATATTTTACTATGACACGTGATTGTAATCTGGTTCTTCAGTAATTTACTAGCAAATAACTGCAGTACGATACCAATACTGTTTGCATGATTTATATACAGGTAAAATATTTTACTTTTACTATAATTATTTAGGAGATACATTTTATAATATTTAATAGTTTCGTCATACGATACTTCCTTATGTGCTCCTTTATATGATTTCGAGCAGCATTTCCATTTTAATTGTGTTCCTTATCTTCCAAAATGTTTCTACTCACGTGAGCACAGTGGGAAAATAAAAAATAACAATTGTATGCAAAATGATCTAATCTATACTTATATAATCGTTGTGTCACTGATTCATCACTGACATCACGGCCCAGCCTAAACCGCTGAACGTAGAAATTCGGAGGGTATATTCTTTTTGCGACGTAGTGCTCGATAATAGTGGATTTTTTGAAATTACAGAAAGAAAGGGGTAAACAGGAGTGAAATATGTTTTCTCGGACTCCTTATTATTGCTTAGGCTCGATTAGATATCAAGTTGGTTTTTACTTCGAAAGGTTACCCACATAGAGTAAATCCGGGAGACGCGGTCGGGCCGGAGAGTTGGTCGAGTCGCTATATTTCAGACTCTATACGTAAAAACGCGTTAAAGTGCAGACCAATTACTTCTCTAGAAGCCAAACAATTGAAAAAATGGCGTCACTTCGGTTCCTTCTGTGTTTTTCTAGATTTACAGGCTATAAAAGTTAAACTGAGGTTACATTTAACCTCTTTTATCAAGCAACGGTGTACAGAATCGTATTTAAAATATACTTCTAAGTTTATTCTCGTTTAATGTTTGGGAATAATAAGATAGTAGAGATATTGAGGGACAATGCAGCCAAAGTATTTAGCCATATTAACTCTTCCTCTCAAAACTAACGAGAAGACCATCTCTCGCTGCAGAAAGGAGAGATGGTCGAGTTATGATTTTTTTATTATTTTTATTTATATTTTTATTTTTTATCATTATTTTATTATTATTATTGTTTATTTATTTTATTTGTTCACTTTTGTATTCATTTGCCTTGTTAATCGCCGGTAGATAGTTCGCTTTATCTATGATGTGTTCTTTACTTGTTTAGCGTAAACAAATTAAATATCAATGAATCTGTAGTTGTATTCACTCGTAAATAATTTTGCTTTCTTCTTTGTTATTTTTCCATGAATAATTATGCGACTGATCTCTGCCAACGACGAAAACCATTTCTCCCGGCACCTCGGGAGAGGTGGTTCAACCCGATTTACAGTAAATATTGTCTTAAAGCAAATATCGACCAGTCTTCCCGAATCAGCATAAAATTTGGAACATATTAGGTTTGTTCTGATAAAATAAGTAATGTCTGCATCAGTTTTAGTAGCTATTTTATATTTGGTCAACCGCGTCTCCCGGATTTACCCTAAATGTCTAAAAACCAATTTCATGATTTTGCTCTAATCAACCTCTACGGGTGTGGTGAAAAGGGGTGAAATGTGTTTTCATGGAGTCCTTAACATCTCTTTGGCCCAAAGCAAAGCGCGGGGGTATTTTGCATTAGTAAAATATTATATTAATAATACCTATATATGTGTATATGCATATTAGGGTGGTCCTTATTTATACGTGTCGAAATTTTTTTTGTATTTCTTTGATCTTCCCCCTAGAACAGTGATATTTGATAAAAAAAATGGTCCCTGAAAAAGTTTATTGCAATCGGACAACAGGAAAGTGTGCCGACCAGGTCTTAAAGTTTAGAATTCACCAATAGTTTGGATTTAAAGAGTTTTTCATTTCTCTTTTGTTCAAATAATATTAAAAGAGCATTCAATTTTCTACGATTAGTGTATATATCATTTTTTCGTGCTTCCAACCATTTTTTTAGATAATAGCGTTTGAATATAGAGAAGTCCGCACTATGCGTGTATAGACAATATACGTCACGTCGTACAAGCGGGACGCGCGCAGCGCAGGCCTCTCTATATTCAAACGCTATTATCTAAAAAATGGTTGGAAGCACGAAAAACTTATGTATACAGTAATTGTAGAAAATTGAATGCTCTTTTATTATTATTTGAACAAACTTTAGATAGGGCTTACCATTTTTTAGAAATTCTTCAAATTCGAACCATTTATGAATTCTAAACTTTAAGGCCTGGTGTGCACCCTGTCCTGTTATCCGATTGCAATAATCTTTTTCAGGGATTAGTTTTTTATAAAATAGAACCATATTAGTGGATGAGAGCAAAAGAAATCGCAGGTTGAAAATTAGAGTCGTGCAGTACCGGCCACTCTAAGTTTTTATACTATACCTTGGGCTACTTTGGGTAAAAATTAAATTTCAAAAAAGTAATTTGTAATACAAATGATGCTTAATAAAAGCGGACAAATCCAGTACCGGCTAACTACTTAGTTATTAGATTTTAAAGTCTAAGTAATTAATAATGTTAGTAAAAAAGATTTTAGAATAGAATAGAACTTTTATTTAGGCACGTCTATAAATATCACAGGTAAAATGATCGATATTTTCTTGGTCTATACACTCCACGTAAACCCAACCCTTGCATTTGATGCATTGCACCCAATCTTCGCTGAAGGATTATTTACAAATGATGCACCCAGTGACTTATTCATCAAAGTCTAGTGTATGTTTAGTTTAGTTCAGTTCACTCTAATTTTGTTTTGAAGTAGCATTTTCAAAGCCGCATTCATATCGTTCTGCGTCCATTTTCCTTTTTTCTGTATAATTTCGGACTTTTTTCTGCAGAAGAACAAAGAAGAAAAACCTAAGGACTTTAATTATAGGAAAAAATTTGACCGGTACTGGACAATCGGTACAGGTGACCGGCACTGCACGACAAGCACGTGGAAGAAGTTTTAGGTTTGATGCGTAATATACAAAGCAAATTGCAAAAAACGGGGCATTTATTTATGTATACATAATAATCTAAAAATAATGTTCATAATATGGTAAAATTATTTAATTACTTGCAATATAAGAAGTCAGCTATGAAAAATAACTTTTCTCGTACGAAACACCAGCATAAACGTTAAACGTCTTAGAACTCTGGTAATACTAAAGAAAAAGAAACGTCGCCGAAATATACGTTGCTCAGCACTATAATATTCATTTATTTCTCCATTGATAGCGCAGTCAACTAACAGTAGAAGCGAGATCTATTTAGCTTTGGCCGGTACTATACGACTCTCCCCTATGCAGCGTGATATCAGGGATAATTTATTTGTGGTTAACGTTTAAAACACATTATTCTAATTTCTTTAAGAATCGTTTATTACATTTGAGTATTATACATATAAGTAGGTATGGCAATGTGCTCGGCGAGCAAGATTTCAAAATGTATAGTTTTTCAGTATCATATAAAATACTATTTAATTGTGAGTATCGAATACCGCATAGAACGATCGAAAATTATAAATAAACTGCATTCTGTATATTAGTCAATACAAAAATGCTTTAATTTCGGCAAATGCAAACGCCATCCCGGCAAGAACCACCCTTACGACGTTGAGTCAAGCATCTGATGGCACACGCAGAGTGGTTGATGCTCAACCACTTTGATTGCCATGAGAGAACGTCACACGTTACTCGGCGATGGCGAAGAGGTGTCAATTCCGTAGCATCACCCTCGGCTCCCGTTTCAGCATTCATGGCATTACTGTCATCAGCGTCTTCGATAGGTTCTGAACAAATATATAGTCATTATACTAATACTTATAATAATTAGTCATAATAATATATGTTATTAATTATAATAATTTATAAACGTAACTATAGGTTCTCCATATTTGTGTTAATGTGACTATGTTCTCCAGATTTGGAATAAAAGAGTAAAATACATCAAATATGCACCGAACAGTTCAAGGTTCATTTTCTATCGGGCATTCGTTTTAACAAATGTAAAAACATATTTTGTAAATTCCTTTTCATTATTCCTACAACCCACGCTTTAAATTCCAAGTGCAATTTGAAAAATTCAGTGGAGCTTTCATATTTTCTCAAGTATGAATGTATTTCAAGGAAAGGAGAATGCATCCCTTGTATATTAGGGGATGAAAAATATTTTCAAATATGCACTAAAAATTAAAGGATAAAAATTTTATGTTATATTATGGATGTTCCTTTCCTTTCGCAATGATCAATCTTTTATTTTTCAAATGGTGTACATACACATATTACTCACTCAGTTCGTAAGTTGGTCCGTCGAAGATTACTTGTGGAGCACTTGCAGCAGAAGCATAGGCGACAGTGGCGAAAATGCAGAGAACAATGAAAAGCTTCATGTTTCTTTGATCAAAGTCCTGAACAGAACTACAAATGATGCTAATGAATAAGTAAGACTCGTTGTCTACTCCAAGCCCTTTGAATCGACTCCTGTCTGAATGATGCTCCTGGAGCGAATACTTGCTGCTTATATACATACGTACTCCTTGAAATCATGGTACTCGATCTTTTGCTATCCCCCTTTCCTTGCGCATTTCCGTCCTGTGGAATTTCCTTCTGCGACTCGCCATGGGGATTCCCGTTGTAAGTAACTGCGGATGCACTCTACAAAGAAGGAAAGTGTGCTCGAGGGAGCAGAAATGGAGTGACAGGAAATACGACTGCGATTATAGAATACGGTTCCCCACATCCATTGCCACTACTAATCATTGGAATTACAAGTATTAGGGCGATTGACACCTTGCCTCAGAATTCTTTAATTTCTTCCATACCTGAGTTAAGTTTTTAATTCGTCTTATAATTTTTTACAGAGGTTGTCACTCGACTGGTGGTTCAATCCGAAACTCGTTTCCAAGAAAAATCACTTTCAATATTTGGTGAATATAATGCAAATGCAGATGCAATGAATCGTCGTGGAAAAATAAGAAATCATTGAATAACATTTCTGCGATCGAGGTATTGTTTTCTAGAACAAGGGTGGCGAACCTGTGGCACGCGTGCTAGAGGTGGCACGTCAATGATTTACAGGTGCTATCTTTAATATCCGTATATTAATCTAAAATAATTATTATATGGTTAGAGACACCTACGAAAATATTTTTGACCAGCTTTTACTATACGACAATGTGTATATCAAGTTATGAGTTAATTCCAGAGATGGGCAAAAATTATTCGTCACGTGTCGAATAAAATTGCCCCGGGTTAACTTTATTCGTTGAATAAAAAAATGAACTGTATTCGTCAAATAATCTAAAGTTGAAGTAACTTTTATTTGTTCCGTTATTCAAATGATTTTTTATTTAGTTAATGTCCAACACTGGTTAATTCTTATGAAAATCTATGTTCATTTTTAAACTTGTCTCAATAAAATTCTGCAATGATTAATTTTCTACTAATTTTCCCTTATTAAAAACTACCCTCCACGTCAGCAATTCGATAAATATTATTTATAAATTTTTGGCACGCGCAGATAAAAAGATCCGCCTTCCCTGTTCTAGAATATCAATTCTAAGTATTTTGATGGTCCAGTGCACGCATTTTTTTATGGATTTTCAAACTTGATTTTCTGGAAAGCAAAAATCGGAAAATGTGCGAAAACGTAAATCTTTGCATGAAAGGGGCGTCCTTAGATTGCGTTCTTGACCTCGTATCACTCGAAAGGGACATAGGGTAAATGACCCAATTACTGACACATTAAGCGTTGACGCTGACATTATCTTATAGTTTTGTACTTATAGACTAAAAGTATATGTTGTTTTTGTTATTTATTATTGTTTAATATATTTACTTAATGAAAAAAATTTGGTGGATCTTAAAACTTCGATTTTCATGTATAAATTCATCAACTTCAAAAATATGTTACGGGATCTATTACTGACACTCTTCAAATGTATTTGACTGAATTACTGACATCCCAATTACTGCCAGCTAACCTAATACTATTTATCTGTCATTTTAAGGTTACGTCGCGTCATGTATATTAGCAACTACTGCTATGACAGTAATACCAAAATGCTTGAAACGCTTGTACCAATCACTGTCACCCAATTAATAAGTAAAAAGACCTAATGAATCGTTGAATTCGGATCGTTATTACTTTCTATGATACTTATATTATTTAAAATATTATATTTTATTATGTTAATAGCTTAAATTATACAATTACAGCATTTTCATTAACGCCTTGTTTTCTCTTCCGCTAGTAAGAAAGTCATCGTTTCCATTCTCCTAATTCCGCTTAAAAGTTTTTATCGTTTTATTCAAATTAACGAAGAAAAAATTAAGTACTGTTTTTTGTATCGTATAAATAACGGTTTGAATTGTATGCTAAATTTTTTTTATGCATCATTTTATAAGATTTATTCGTTATTTTACGTAAAATAGCTTAGGGTGACAGTAATTGGGTAGGTGGCAGTAATTGGGTCCTTTACCCTATGTAGAGCAGATCACCGCGAACCGGGTCTCGTAAGCACCATGGATCCGACATCGAAACGGTTTTTCGCCAGTTAGTGCCGGTGACATCAGGTGCGTAAGGGTTTTCCCACCGCGTTGATAGACCCGATAAGAAGTTGACGCCACGCACAGCACTTTACACAGACACACTGAGGGCGCAATGGAGGGGTGATTGCGGGGCCGCACGATGCTGATTGGGCAAGGCCCGATTTTCCGATCACCACGAAGGAGGGTGCAGCGGCTGCGAAGATACACGTCGAGAAAAACGGCAGAAGAACCTTGTCACTCACAAGGGGACCCCACAGCTGACCCCCCGTGGATTTTAATTTAATTTTATATATATATATATAATATATATATGGTGACCTCCAGATTCATCCCCTAAAATTTGATATATATATATACATAGACGTGTATATATGTATTGTAAAGAAAAATTTCATATTAAACATAGAATTTACAGTGTCTTTATAGTACAAGTTGATACAAGTCGTTATGTACCAGTTATGTTTGTACGTGTATAAAAAGTTATGTATTTTTACCATGTTTATATATCAAATTTATGTTAAAAAATTACAATATTTATGAAACAAAGCAGTATAAAATTTAATTATACAAAATAAGGTTTAAAAGAAAGGAAAAAAAATAAGGATGACCGGGATTTGAACCCGTGCTGTTTCGGTGGGAAGTAAGCGCTGTACGCACTCGTCCAACTCACTTTCTTCAAATATTTGAAGTGAATTGCTTTTAAACCTCACATATCGATTGTTTATAAATAATGCTCATTGGCATAAAATATTTAGCAGAGGGTAATCGAGGTGACCTCCAGATTCATCCCCTAAAATTTTCTTAAAATCCACGGGGGTCAGCTGCGGGGTCCCCTTGTCAGTAGAGCTAGACCATATCACGAGTCCTTAGTTAATCTCAGATCATATCATGAGTTCAGGTGTTGTACATTGTTAATTTCGTTTAATTAAATTTGTTGAATAAACGTTTGTGAAAACAAATTGAACGGTTTCCCACCGAGCGTGGTCCTTCAAAGTCGGCACTCACAATCAGTAGCAAACCTAACTAACTCCGAAAGAATTTCATTCGCCCTCGGGGATTTACCACAAACTTAACCCCTAGGAAGCAAAACTTGAATGCAAGACTTTAATGAGCACTTTATTTTTTTGTGTGCTACAAACATGTTTGCGATGAAAATTAATAAAGCTAATAATAAAAACTAATAAAAAATGGTTTGTCTAACATTGTACCACAGTTTAAATAAAGTTATTTTTCATCGGAGTCGTATTTAAAGAAAAATATGTGTGTGGTGGCTAACAACCCTATGTATACATTTATGAGTTAACAACGATTTACTTTACTTGCTATTATTAACGAGTAGATTTTTATTGCAATAAAATTTCACTAATATTCCAACTTTAATTGGAATATATATATATATATATTCCAATTAAAGTTGGAATATTATATATATATATATATATATATATATATATATATTCCAATTAAAGTTGGAATATTAGTGAAATTTTATTGCAATAAAAATCTATATATATATATATATATATATATATAAAAATTGAGTTTAGCAAGATTAACTTTTCGACATGTGTTAACTCAAGATTCTGAACTGAATTTAATGAATACCATATGACATTATTCTTTCTTTCAATAAGATCAACGTTTGAAGAATGTATAGTACCGTTAATTTTAATTTTACTCTCTATTTGTATTAATATTTATGCATTAATTTCTCTTAATTTTAAGTTACATCAATACTATCATCCGTATTCTTACGCCAAAATGGTTAGAAACTTGCTTTTAATATAGTTACATCACTATTCCATATATGATCGATTCAAATCTAAAATTCGAAAAGAATTGTTAGTTGAATTATATTACAGTGGCAAAAAATTTGTTTATACCGAGGTTGGGTTACGAAACAAAGGTAAATGTTCCTAGTATCTGATCTCTGGCCCTTGACCTGATAGCTGAATAGTACTCTTGTACACGTACCATATTGATTTTTGGAACAGTGACTTACTGATGATGTGAAAGAATTAAAATTAAAAACCGATGGCACCAAAAAGAAGCAGATTTACATGAAAAGTCGCGATAAACGGTGGCAAATGCATGCAAACAAAAGAAGAGAAAGTAAAAATGATAAAAATCATTCGTGATATATAATGAGTCATAAAATTATTAGCGTAATAAGAGTTTCAATAGCCTTTTTCGTTAAGAAACAGTTCATTTTTGTAATTTTAAAGACCTAACCATTTACTTCTTAATAAAAGGAATATCAAAACCCTTTTAAAGTATTTTTAATGTACACGTTTCTGTCAGACTGTTTCCTTTGCCAACTTAGTTTGTAACTCTCTGTATGCATGTCTATACCGTGCTAGGAAAATTTTTGTGCAAGTTGAATTGAATATATTCGTATGGTAATCGAACGTTTTTTAATCGAATATCAGTTGGATGTAAAGATAATTAAGCTTCGGTGAGGTGGGGACGCAAGTAAATGAACAACAAAATAACAAGAAAAACATATGCGTCGTGCCTGATGCCTATCTAGCGTTCGGAGAGTGTATTTGTATTTGTGTAAAAGCTAAGTACAGAATGTACTTATCGTTAACGTAATGACGTAACTACTTAGATATGTACGCTGAAAACTATTCAATTGGCGCCGATCACACAAACTGTATGCTGGAAAGTAATAAAAAATCGCAAGAAACTTAAGGGGGTATTCTCGTTTAAAGGGACGAGATCCTCTATCCTCTTTAGGGACGACGCAAAAAAAAACTGCACAGTTTTTACCGATGAGCATTATCCACGTGTATTTACTAACATTTCAGTGAGTTGTAAAAAAAGTTTCAGCCATATATAATAATATATTAATGTAGGATCACGGAAAAAAGGGAGCCTCGGACGCGGGACTCGAACCCGCGATTTTTCAGATTCGTTGCGCGCTGGCCAGCCGCCTTACTTAGCCCACCTCGGCTACCGCCGACTTCCCCCTCCCGAACCCTAAGCATTCCATGTCCTCTTATGTTATGGGGGGTCCCTCCTGATCCTACACACTCCACCAGCCATCCTGTGCGACGTCATTCGTCCTCGAATGACAACAATTATTATTATTAATTCGTCGCACTTGTGTCACTTTATTTTTCGCGTCGCGGACAACGACCGTGTGTCACTTTATTTTTCGCGTCGCGGACAAACGACCGTGGTGTCTATTATTTTTCGCGTCGCAGACAAACGACCTTAAACGGACGGGGCTTTTTCTTGTGGCGATCGGGTGCTGTCCTCCCCCATCCCACTTCTGACACCAATTGTAGGATCACGGGAAAAAGGGAGCCCGGACGCGGGACTCGAACCCGCGATTCTTCAGATTCGTTGCGCGCTGGCCGCCGCCTTAGCCACCTCGGCTACCGCCGACTCCCCCGATCCTAGTCATTCCGTGTCCTCCTCTTATGTTACGGGGGAACTGATCCCACATTAATGGCGACATGGGTTTTTCTCAAAAACGATGTTTTTCATGAAGGTGCGCACGATATTTCAACTTCTAGTGGGCGACTCTGGTCCATCTTTTTCGTACACCTGCAGAAAATATATAATTCTAGTCGGTAGCAGAATCGAGTTGAAAGAGTTTTGCTCTCACACGTTTAAAGCTGTTTAAAGACAAAAAGACACGAAAAATGAGTTTAAATTCAAAGTCTCGCCATTTTGTAAATTATTGACTTTTTTTTATAAATTTGGTAAGGGATATAGCCACACTCTTACTGATTAAGAATCCTTTTCTTTTTTTTTTTGTTTTAGATCAGTCGAACTGCCGGAATCGTGCGCACAATAAGGCAACTTTTTTTGCACACGCTTTACGACATGACCCAGTGGCCATACTTTAAAAATGACAAAAAATGACATTTTTTGACAAAATAACGACACTTTGAAATCACTTTTTCCCTATGTCAGTCGCTCTTTCAACGCCTTTAAAAAATAGAAATTTTCAAGAATTTAAAAATCTTAAAGGTTTCTCCACTAAATAGAAGTATATTCTTCTAAATAAAAAAAGTTTCAGTCGAATCGGATAATAACTTTTCAAGATATTTGTTCCACCGATTTGAAGAACAGTGTTTCGAGAAAAACGCGTTTAAAGTTTCCCGTCTGTAACTTCAGGAATTTTTCGAATTTCATAAAATCCTTTTAAACACACATTCTTAAAAGGTTGAACATTCGAAAATTGTAATAAAAAAAGTCGATTTTTAGACCGGAACCTTTCCTTAACGAGACACAGATTTTCCTTAATACTTTACCTCTTTAATATTTCATTAGAGCTTAAATACAATTTCACTGTTGTTTTCACTTCTCTTAAAAGGCGGATTAACGTTTCATTATTGTTCTAATATCCAGAATTAAATCTCCTGACAATGCAAAATGCTTGCCATTCGGTATATGAGTATCACTTCGTCATAAGACGCCATATAACAAAATTACACGTCTTTGAAAATTATGTTCTCCAGAAAATTAGGATTGGGAATGCGCTGATCTGCTCCCTACAGACTGATCTAACTGTGTGATCTAGTGGTTTCAATGCTTCAAACTGTAAAATTAAAAATCTGTCGCTCATGCATAATTTTTTCTTTTCTTGTTCCAATAAGTACCTCATTTTCATCTGAGTAGTCTCCTCTCTCCGTGGTTAATATTTGTCATTTCATGTGTGAATTCCGCGAAGTAGTGAGGATATAAAATTCTCATTAAAATAAAATTTGAGATATTTAAGAAGATCAATTCAGGTTCTACATAATTCAGTGTAAGCAACCCAAGATAGTAGGTAAAGATAAATCATACTTGACTTGCAGTATAAAAAATAGCTGCTCAATGTGTTGTTTATATAATATTCAACTCCAAATAAAAATTCTAATTTCCAAAACACCTGTATCCGTTACCTTCATGAGTTTATACAGCGTTGTGACGTACCTACCATTTCATATGCAGCACACTACAATGTATTGCGATATTAACACTATAAATGACGTTGGCATGTTTTCACATCTAGGGATTTGCATCCTGTGCATGGTTTTCACGTGTTTTTACGTCGATATGCAACAAAAGTAGAGTTACATACAGCAAACTTTCTCGACAGAAGCGATCGACTTGAAGAGGCATTTCTGAAAATTTGGCGCCGCTTAAAAGTGCTCAATCTAAACAAATTCGTTTATAACTGAAATCTAAGAAACAACAAATTTCATACTTCAAGTACACAATATTACCTAACGTTTTGTGTTTTCTTTTTCAGAAGGGAATTTCTGAACGAAAATGAGGAGGCAGCAGTCATACAACCCGAACCCGATGCTGGCAAGCGGAGGTAACGAACCACAGATCATCGTCGAGGAGAGTACGCTGGGGGAAGAAGAAGAGGAAGAACGTAGAAACGAATCGCCTCCGCGATGCCTGGATCCAGATTCGCCATCCTTGAATCCTTATCTACTGTCCCCGTGGAGGGAAACCAGGAAACACTCCTTACCAACTCCGCAATGCACGTCCGGGATAACCGCATCTCAGGTACCATCTGATCATTGTGCCAGGAAGAACCCATATGTAAACCACATCCCGGAGTACGATAGTATATCTTTAATACATTTCACTTATACGTTAGAGATTATTATTTCGAATCGTGGATATGCAAGAGAACAGAAAAATCCTGAGCAATACTTGGACATATTAATGCCTCGATTACTTTTCGAGTTACAGTGACTCACAGCCATAATCGTACACTCTTTAAAATCGCATAACATTTTCAAAATTGGTCCAAACGACTTGAGTTTTTTTGAGAAGCTAGAAGGATTAGTTTGCTAAGTGACGTGTTTCGTCGTTTTTAAAAAAAATGCAATTGGTCGGAATAGTGAAAAAGATAGTAAAGGTCGTTTTTTAAACTTTTTTTTGTGAGCCTGTAATGAAAATTCGAAAAACCCGTTGGTAGATTGAAGTGAGTTATATACATGCCTAAAATTTCATCAAAATCGGTTAACGTTGCTCCGAGCTACAAACGTTTAAAGATCGCAGAATAAGGTCGAGAATCGCTGATTTCGGGAATTTCCGCGATTCTCGACCTTATTCTGCGATCTTTAAACGTTTGTAGCTCAGAGCAACGTTAACCGATTTTTATGGAATTTTAGGCATGTATATAACTTACTTCAATCTACAAACGGGTTTTTTGAATTTTCATTACAGGCTCACAAAAAAAAGTTTAAAGAACGACCTTTACTATTTTTTTTACTATTCCGACCAATTGCATTTTTTTTTAAAAACTACGAAACACATCACTTAGCAAACTAATCCTTCTAGCTTCTCAAAAAAACTCAAGTCGTTTGGATCAATTTTATAAATGTTATACGATTTTAAAGAGTGTACGATTATGGCTGTGAGTCACTGTATATCGATTGAAATCCTTTCGGTTTAGGTGACTTAGCTCAAGGAAGTGCAAAAAGTGATAGATTATGATAGATTTTTCTTATATATCGTCCCGTTTTCGTAACTCTCCGTGTCGTCTTTAATTTTTTAAAGCGACCTCATAATTGTGTTGTTTATCTTTTAGTAAGTGGGGAAACGAATTCAACAAATATTACGAAATATCTATCTCTGTCAGCAGTTTTACAGTTCGTGCTTTTGTTATACATATATTGAACAAAGAAGCTCGCCATAAGAATACAAATATTCCTTGTCCATGCTTGAAACTTTCCTTCTTATCATACTAATCCAGCATTATTCAAATGTTGTTCCTCCCTTCTCGGTGTCTGGACACTTCCTCGCGATTTGTATTTTAATCGTGCGTTTAAACTTTCCCGGAGAAAAACGTATAAAACAGAAACGAGGGCGACGGAATTTCCAATGGCTCATCGTTGCCTGATCCTCAGGATGAAACTCGTAGCCTCCCATTGTTAACGGGGCTTATCGTCCTATTACATCTACATCTCGGTGTTACGAAGTTAACTGCTGGTACAACTGCTCTCATTTAAAACGGGTTCTATCAACAGGTGAGGCGACTGAGCGAGCGCGGCGGGGAAGGATCAGGACCGTCGTCAAGGGAAGCTGCTTTCCTGGCGACTCTGTATCAAGCGCCAGCCCCTCAGCCTGGTGGTCGAAGGCACTCCGTTGTAACGATTTCCAAAGTGCCACCGACGCTGTTTGACCGTAATCGTCGTGAATCCATCGCCGCTTTTCCGCTAGGGGGAGCGACTAGAATATTAGCTGGCCGTCGGGACTCGAAATCTAGAATATCGGGCCCGCCAAGCAATAGTGGGAGCACGCATAATCTTCACTTAGATATCATGGACGACATTACAAAAATAAAACCGAAACAGGTAAAAGTTCTATTATATAAACAGGGCGGATTAAGATTTTTGGGGCCCGGGGCTATCAAACCTTCGAGGGCCCCCATTGGTTGAAAATCGGAGGAGGGGGTGCACAAAATTTTTTTAATTAAACATACAATATATAATACGTAATAATACGTAAATCTTCAAACATTGAAATTTGTTGTAAATAAAATTAAATTACATTTAAAACCATAACGAAAAATAATGATTTACAAATAAATAATATTAAAAGGTAAGCGTCGAGAAGATATTTAAATATAAACTTTTAGTGCGATTGCTAATTATTTGAAAAGAGAAGAGGTAAATAAAATTTCATTCGATTATTTTTTTACATGAATGGCAGGTTTAGAGCGGGTCAACGGGCTTCCCTGGAAAGTGGGGTCCGAGGCTGCAGCCCACAGTGGTCCCAAATCGCCAAAAGCTGGCCAAAATTCAATTTTCGAAGTATATAGCAGCTTTTTGCTATTATAACTCTATGTATATATATACAACAAATCTGTATATATATCAGCGTATCAAATGCCGCTTGAATTTCTTAATACCTAACAGTGTACATAACATAATTTTGTACTAATCAGAAATCCCTTATTACATTTTTTGCTGGTCTAAACCTCGCCGCAGTTTAAACACTCAACGCAACGCTGGAGTTAAACATACCATAAAAGACGAATGATTCGATTTCGAAAGAGAACCTAAATCGCAGAGGGTAATTTCTTTCAGGTGCGACTGAAGATGTATAATACATCGACGGAACAAGTCTGCGAGATTCAGCCTTTAGAAGGTAATAGCTCTGCTCAACGATACACCCAGCATGCGAAACGGCGATTCTCTGAACTGCCTACCCCGTCGGTGTCGCCTACTTCTTCTCTAAGAAGACGAGCCTCGGACTTGCCGAGAGCAGTGAGCGTTTCTGGGGCAGCAGGCATCGTCTGCTCCAACACAGATCTGATATCAATCCTGAACTCTTTGACATCCTCCGCGACAGAGATCAACCTCTGTGGCGACGAAGCATCGAGCTCGCGAGAAGAGAGCAAATCCAGTTGGTCCGGCAAAACGGCCGAACAGAAACGAAATCGCCTAAAGAGCTTCCGGTCGAACAGCTTCGACGTGTCGATCCTTCACGGGGCTAAGGGCAAGTTAGCCGGATCCTCGAAGGCGACCGCCTCTACCATTATGGCCCCATCAAATTGGTTCAGGAAGAGACATCTGCCGATGTCGAAGAAGCAAAAGCCCGAGGATCTGATCACGGCCAGCCTGAACTTAAAGAAGTTCAATAAATCGAAGGTCGTGAAGGTGGTGAAAGACACGCTTGGTAAAACGTCCCCTACCAGTGACGTCAGGCAAAAGGTCATCTGGGACGACACGAGTGGGACAAAAGTGGATGCTCAGGTTTGTGGCCAGCTGCAAAGTAGAGCTGTAGCTGTGGACCGGGTACCCGAGATACCCGGGACGAGGAAAATTCCCGGGTAGGCGGTATCCGGGAAAACTACCCGAGATACTCGAGATACCCAAGAACTTACAGAGTACAGAGAGTGATTCTGGAGAGACGCCTGTCAGAAAGATGCCGCCTGGCACCCCGTGGTGACGTCAACCCGCGGTACCTCGCCAAAGTTTATGGCTTTCGACCCTCGAAAGGGTTGGAATAACATTAAAAAGTGAGAAATGTCCAGAATTTCCGCATTCTTCATCAGGTCTTTGCGACAACGACGCCAATCGATTCCTTATGTTTCTCCGATGAAAATAACACCAAGAACGACGTGATTCGGACCATAATGAAGAAAATTCCATGAACGTTTTGAATAATTTAAAATTCACTTCGTTAAAAATAGCCCGATTTACATGAAATTTGGTATTTTCGTCGGAAACACATAAGGAATCCATCGGTGTCACTTCTATATCGATACGATAAAGAGTTAAGAGTTATTTTATTTCTGAATCAGACATTAATGCTCGACCGACCGCAGCGCATCGAGGTCGGCCCCCCGTAGTCAGGGGTAAAATATTCATTACAGTATATTAAGAAGCTATTTAATGTTCGTCATATCGATATGGAAGTGACACCCATGGATTCCTTATGTTTTTCCGATGAAAATCATATCAAATTTCGTGTAAATCGGACTACTTTTAACAAAGTGAATTTGAAATTATGCTAAATATTTGTTCGTGGAATTTCCTTCATTATGGTCCGAATTACGCCGTTCTTGGTGTTATTTTCATCGGAGAAACATAAGGAATCGATTGGCGTCGTTTTCCCAAAGATCTGATGAGAAATTCGGAACTGAAGATTTCTCACTTCTTAATGGGTATTCCTGTCTCCCCGGGGGTCAAAGCCTTCGACCCGAAGACCATGACGCTGTGTGGCTTCAATTATGGAACGGTACTCTATGAAATCTCGGGTGTCTCGAGTATCTCGGGTAGTTTTCCCGGGTAGCGCCTACCCGGGAAATTTTTTTCTTCCCGGGTAGCGTCTACTCGGGAAATTTTTTTCTTCCCGGATAGCGTCTACTCGGGAAATTTTTTTCTTCCCGGGTATCTCACGGGTACCCGAGTACCCGATCTCCCGGGAATCAACAGCTCTACTGCAAAGTT